>CM059973.1:81173220-83621654 GCA_030490835.1 Annona cherimola | reverse complement strand
AACCGGACCTCAGTATATCTAATTGGATCAAACTGGATCGAACTTTTGATATTAATAATTTAATCTCAATTTAACACCTGAAATATGATCATAGACCCCTTATAAGGTCATTTATACCTTAATTACAGAAATTAAAACTGAGATAATAGGATTTAATGAAATCACATAAATCTAACTGCATCTAATCAGATCAAACTCTTGATATTAATAAGTTAAGCCTAATTTAACACCTGTAATATAATCCTAGGTTCCTTATAAGATAATTTATATCTTAATTATAAAAATTAAAACTCAGATAATATGATTTAATGAAACCACCTAAATCTAACAGTATCTAACCGCATATAACTGGGTCAAACTGCATCTAATCACATTTAAATAGATTTAACTGCATCTAATCATATCTAACCAAGTCTAACTTTTAATATTAATAAATTAATCCTATTTGAACACCTGTAATATGATCCTAAGCTCCTTATAAGGTTATTTATAACTTAATTACAGAAATTAAAACTCATATAATAGGATTTAATGAAATCCACCTAAATCTAATGACATCTAACTGGATCTAACTTGATCTAACTGCATCTAACAACGTTTAATTGGATCTAACTTTTGAAATTAATAAGCTAATTCTAATTTAATACTTGTAATATGATCCTAATTTCCTTATAAGGTAATTCATACCTTAATTATGAAAATTAAAACTCAGATAATATGATTTAATAAATTCACCTAAATTTAATGATATCTAATTAGATCTAACTGGATCTAACTTGATCTAACCGCATATAACCGGATTTAACAACATCTAACTGCATTTAACTTTTGATATTAATAAATTAATTTTAATTTAACATCTGTAATATGATCTTAAACCTTTTATAAAGTTATTTATACCTTAGTTATGGAAATTAAAACTTAGATAATATGATTTCATGAAATCTATCTAAATCTAACGACATTTAATCGAATCTAACTTAATCTAACCGCATTTAACAGCATTTAACCGCATCTAACAATATCTAACCAGATCTAACTTTTGATATTAATAAGTTAATCTTAATTTAATATTGATCAAAACCCCTTATAAGGTTGTTTATACTTTAATTATGAAAATTAGAGCTCAGATAATAAGTTTATTCACCTAAATCTAAAGATATCTAACCAAATCTAACAAGATCTAACTGGATCTAGTCGCATCTAACTAGATCTAATAGTATCTAACCGAATCTAACTGTATCTAACTGGATATAACTTTTGATATTAATAAGTTAACCATAATTCAACACTTGTAATATGATCTTAAGCCCCTTATAAAGTCATTTATACCTTAATTACGAGAATTAAAACTTAAATAATAGAATTCTACCGGATCTAGC
Source organism: Annona cherimola (assembly GCA_030490835.1). Lineage (NCBI taxonomy): Eukaryota > Viridiplantae > Streptophyta > Magnoliopsida > Magnoliales > Annonaceae > Annona > Annona cherimola. The sequence goes on along the minus strand of CM059973.1, from coordinate 83,620,272 downwards.
TATATCTAACTACATCTAATTTTAATACTTTTCAAAATATTTTAAATAAATTTATATATTTTGCAAAATATATATACTTAATAATTCATTATGGAACTATGCATACCTTGATTTTGTATTAAATAATTTAAAAACTAAATAAATATATGATGCTAAAATTTGAAAAGAATAATTAATTTAAACTAAATGAAATAAAAATTTAAATAAACATATAAAACTATAATAATTATTGTATATGACTTTTTAAAAATAAAACTGCAATAAATTATATCTATCTAAATTATATAATTGCAATCTAGATTTAATAATATAATTATATATGCCTTTTTCGGACTAGTTTAATAATGATAAACCATAATTTAGTCTAGTAATGATTATACCTTGATATGAATAATTTTTTTATAGTTTATATAAAAATTTAAAACATATCAACCATTAAATTTTATTTTAAAAATTAATTATAAATTATTATTTCAATTAAATACATATTAAATCTTTCCAATTTATACAATAAATATTAAAATTTATATAGTAGTAAATAATATTTTAAATTTTTTATTATGATAAATCCAATTCTGTATATTTGCATTTTCACACATGTAAATTGAATATTTTCTGAATAATATATATATATATTTGTGTATTTTGCAAAAATAATAAATTTACTAGTTCATTTTAGAAATATGTAGACCAGGATTTTCAAATCATGCATTTTAAAACAAAAACCAAAATATTTTCATGCAAAATCAAAATATTTTTAAAAAATATATCTAATATCATCTGATAGCGTCTTATTTTAATATTTTCAAAATATTTCACATAAATTTGGATATTTTACAAAAGATATATACTTTTTAAAACTGATTTAATATAACTTGTGAAATATGCACAAGTTTTTAAGACTAAATTAATAATTAAATATTTTTAGATTAATGAAAATTACTCATGTGAAGTATATGAAAATAATTATTTTTGATTAATTTAGTGTTTTAAATATGCATAGATCCATAAAGTTCTAACATTTCCGCCATTGAATAAAAATAATTTTTTGAATATTTTATCTTAAAATCAATAAATTTTTTGACTTCAACTTAAAATTGCAAATAGGGAGTAAAACAATTTAATTTGAAAAATAGAATAACTTAAAATTACGAGAAGATATAAGAGAATATTTTAAGATATCTAACATTTCTTCTCAATTTATGAAAGTCCATCGAAGTTATTAAAATTTTGTTATTAAAATAAATAAATAATTAATTATTTCTTCAGATTTTATTTTTATTATTACTAATTCAATAAAAATAAAAAAATTATTTTAAAAAATACCTCAAATTAAAAAAATTAATTCATCCCATACGCCTTAAAAATTTCATGTCTACTAGATTTCATAAATTTATGTGTAACCTAACTTTCAAGCCAAAATTAATAAAAGTTTTTTAAAAATGTATATTATTTTGAACTGAACATATATTATTTTATATAGTAATCGATCATCAATTTAAATTCTTTATTAGTAGGTTTTTATATAAAATAGCTTTGAGATTTTATATTTATATTTTTCACACATCTAATTTGAATATTCTGGAAGTAATTGCATAAATTTATGTATTTTACAAAAGATATGAATTTACAAAACCATTTTAGAGACTATATTGGGGTGGCTAAAATAATTAAATTTAGTCGACGATTGAGATGGTTAGAAACAACTATTGTAGGTGCATTTTGAAGAATTAAATAGGCTCAAAAATAATTTAAAATATTTACTAATTTATTAAATTAATTTCAGGTAAATTAAGATAATAATTGGATGGGGTAAATTAAACATTTACGATAAATCACATGCATTTTGAAAAATAGGTATAAAATAAGCTAGTTTGCATTTGGTAGTAAAATGAAATCATTATATTAAATGAAATTAAAATTGATTAAAAATAAAAAAAATATTTATTATCCTATTAGATTAGTGTAGAAAAAATATATTTCAACTAAGTAAATCAATATATATATACATGGATATTTAATAAGAAGAACAAAAATAGCCTAAAGATATATTAATTAGTTTATCAAATTAACAAGGGTAAAATGAGTAACATGAATAAAATAATATAAATCCAATAAAATATGTAAATTATAAATATTTATAGCCTATTAAAATAATTATATCAAATTCGTACGTTGTAGATGAATTAACGGAGTTTTATGTGCACTACCGGAGCACCAGTTCGGTGCTCCACCATCCCCAATCGCAGAAGCAACCATGGCTGCCCCATCTGTTTCGACCCCTCTAAAATTCAGCAGATACACCACAAATTCCGGCCATGGAACCAAGTAAATCCAGCACGCCCGTTATTGTGTCTAACCACTCAGCCACCAACCAAAATGGGCCAAGCATCGACCACTGAAAATTAATGGCAGAAAATTCTAACCGACCCCATCATGGATCAGCTACATTAATTCAGCCGGCAGAACACATTTGCTCCAAGAAATCCTGCAAAACCGAGCCCCTTGCCACCGATCAACCCAATTGTAGCAACGACCACCATCTTTAGCCAACCCATCAAAGCAACAACTCGCAAAACCCATTTGCAGCAGCCAGAGCAACTAATTCTGGCAAAATCCCATCATCGTCCAAGCAACCCAGCGTCCCACCCATCTACCACAAATAAGCAACCGGCAATAAATTGCAAGCCATCGAATTCCATCTCCACCGACTCTCTGCAGCTTCTCACAAAATTTATTACATGCTTTCAGAAAAAAATCAAAAATAGCAGCAGCAATTTTGTTATTAAATTTTTGGCAGTAAAACCACCAAAGAAATTCCGCTACCTCCTTTTATCTCGTCAATATTTTGCAGCCGATCATGGCAACATAACAGTATCCGTCCAGCGAATCACCTGCCGGCTACAAGTCATCGGAAACGACTGGACGGCCATGACGAGCTTCAGACCTAGCCGCTGCGGAAGAAAGGGAAGAAGGGGAAGAGAAGACGGGCTTGTGCGAAAGCGTGTGCTGCTCCTTCCGAAATTTGCCCCTTTTCAAAATTTTAAGATACCGAAACTAACCCCAGTAATCTCAACCGTCCATCGAAAACGAATGGTTGAAGATGAGGTTCCCACGAGAAAATTGCAAGAACGTGTTCTCATGGGTTGGCGCCCAATACTTTATTGGATTTTTGGTCATAAATTAAATCAAGGTATTTTATTGTTAAGCTACTTAATTTCGAAGTATTATTTAAGGGGTTACTATCTGGAGTTCTGATCTTGTGAAGCCGGCTTCACAAGATCATTAATCTACTATCTGATGCAGCTAAAGTACATGGACATTTTCATTCACATTTTTGCTTTTTTTTTTCAAAAAATTAAATGTATTTTTAAGTCTAAATTTTAATTTAATAAATATGTATCTAAAATTTTAATTATCTCAACATTATCTTTTCTCGTATTATTCTTATAAGTATTAAATTATTCGATTTCGAATAATCATTATAATAAATTTCGAAGTAATAAATTTATAATAACCCCCAAAATCCCACATCAAATCTTTAATAAAAATATGATATTGCGGTAAATTTAATAGAACAATAATTTTTAATATTTTATTTTGTACAAGGACATATCGACGACCAAATCCAATAATTGGATGTAAACGAAATAATTTTTAAAAATTAAATAACTGACCTGATGTAAATTCGAATAAGATGAATATTTACATTATAAAAATTTTTTTAATTTCAAATACCAAAATTTGAAATATCACTATTGGAAAAATGTAACTATATGTTATATAATGAACATGTTGTTTTATATAATGATTGCATCTTTTCCCTTGTATGTAATTTGGAAGCATTTTCATATAACATTTTCTATTTTTCATCTTGATTATTGATGTGAAATCTATTCTATTCATTATATTTAATATTATTTATTTAGTTAAAACGATGAGCCTCATCTAAATTAAATATATGCATAGGTCGCAGTTATTAAATACATGTTTATGAAAAATATTTAGATCTATTGTATATGCATTAAAATATAACAATATTTTATTAAATTATTTATTCATATAATATTAATATTTTAAAATTTTCACATATTGAATATGTAACTTTAAAATTAATATTTAGTATGAAATCATTTTATTACATTAATTTTATACATTTGTAGTTGGGTTCATGCATAACAATCTTATCTAAACAAATGATGGAATTTTAATGACAACATAAAAGATGTTAGATATAATGGACAAAGTGGCTTTTTTTAATTAATCATCAGAATGAGTAAAATGAATAGATTACATAAAAGTAGAGTCTCATAGAAGTGGATTATCAACAACCAATTTTATTATTTAGTTAAACAGCCATTTGTGTTAAGGGATTTTTCATTATTTAAGGGCATAAGTCACTACGTATTTTCAATATTGAAGTAAATAATTTCTTTACAACCGAAAATGTTTTACAAATTTTTGCAACAAGAAGAGGTATATGACAACAAATTTTAATTTTTTGCAACACAAATTTCGTTGCTAAAAATAAAATTTCTTCATCCTACGCTTCAAGAAGAGAAAACTGCGGTAATTATTACTACCTTTTTAGCAATTAGCTATACAAAAGAATATAGCTGATTTTGAGTAGATAGTTTTAAACGTAAAGTTGGAATTCCTTCTAATTTGCCGTACATTCAAACGCGTTCGTAATTTGCAACTCGCAATCTGCTGGAATTCTTATCGTATTTGTGTTCCTTATAGCATCGTATTTTATCTCCTTCTCACCTTGCATGAACTTCATTATGATATATGGATATGATATTCTCAATTCAGTATGACTGCTTAGTCGTTCATCTCGTGCGCACCGGATCCGGACATCAAAACAGCCAATAATACGGAAATTCATCCATATATCTTGCCATATGATCTTTTACCCTAGCCATGCGTCCAGCACAAAAACATATTTTTTTATATATTTTTCATTTTTTATGTACAATTAAATGTAAGTGTATTAAATTTATAAACTAAGTTTTACCATTTTTGAAAATTTTTATGTATTTGTTTTAGATTTTTAAACACGGTGGCATTTTTGTAATTATCTATCCATGAAATATATATATATATATATATGTTTTTGGGCTGGATGCATGACTGCCCTCATACGATCCGGCCGTAAAAGATAAGGGCTCATATATCTTTGAGTAACCCCAAGTAATCTTTCATATGCTAATGCTTAAGTGCAAATTCATGTCATTTATTGCATTTAGGTTGAATTCTTTATATACCTACGAATTTTATCCCTAATTCTACTTATAGTCATGAACTTTCAAAAAATATCTCTTACATCAACAAATTTTCATCTTAATTATATATCTATAACCTTAAAAAATATTTATATATCTATATTGTTAAGGATCTTTTAGAGGTGCCGCTACCTCCCGTGAAATGACGAATATGATTATTTCTAATTATGATTTTATAGCTAAAAATTCATATTATAATGAATTTTAAGTAATTCTATAATAGTAAAATAATATATTATTTGAGTATGAATCTTTAACTTTTAACAAAGTAATTTAAAATTATATTAGTGCTAGGGCAGTTTTATCATTTCACAAGTGGGCTAATAGCCCATTTGATGAATTCCTAATGGCATCGTTAAATGTAAAATTATGATGAAAATTTGTGAGTATCAGAGACATTTTTGAAAGTTCGTAAATATAAGTGCAACTAAAGATAAAAATCATGAGTATACGTGAAATTTGACATTGTATTTAACATTATTTGTTTAGGTAGAGATCAAATTTCATCCAAATTAAATATAAGCAGAGGTTACGTTTACTAAAAAATATATATTCATGTATAAATTATGAAAATTAGAATATTTGTGAAATTAAATATAGCACAAATATATGTGAAATTAGGATGAAAATTTGTAGATATAATAAAATAAATTTATAAATGAGTTCAGATTGAGATTTTGGAATAAATAGTTTATGATCCACTAACCCATTTAATAATTTAGATAAATAAATGAGTTAGAGTTTAGATCCGTTTAATAATTCTTGTAACCTATTTAACATGTCAACCTATTTATAACCCATTAAGAAGAAATATATATTTCCTAAATCCTTAATTTATTTTTCCATTTTGATTTCCTATTTTTCTTTCTCTGTTTATGACTCTATAGCATCTCCCCTATAATTATGCCATGACATTGCCATCATATCTCTAACACAGCCTATGAGTGCTGTCGGAAGATTCTTCTTCCCTCTTTACTTCTCTTTCCCCTCCATCCTCAATCATTCTCCATTCCATCTCTTTTTTTTGTTTCCACCTTTGTCTCTCTTTTCTCCTTCTCTCTATCTCTCCCTTTTCCTGATTATTCCTTTCTTCATATCTATTATTGTTTTCTCCACTTTATCTTGCTGAGTTGTCATTCTTCTTTGTGCTGGTGCATTAAATATGCACTACTCTCCCTGTAAAGATTTAACTATGCTATACATCCCATTAATGTAGATCAATTTACCATGACGACTACAAATAATACATAGTTAACTTTGAATTAGCTTAGTTTGACTTGTTTTCAACATATACACACAATTTATTAACAACTCATTAACTCATTTATTAAATGGGTAATAACTAGGTTAGAGTTGATATTTTTTAAATGGATTAAGATGAGATTTTTTAAATGGAATAGGATTAGAATTAAGATTTAAACTATTCAACTTGATCTGTTAACACGCTTGGGCTCAAGCTTAGGCTTATGTTTTTTTTCCTTGCATCCCATTTCTATTTTTAGAATATGGATAAACTTTACACGATTAAGTGGGTGGATGTGTGACTATAAGGAAAAAGAAAACCGAATTGTTCTAGTCCTTTATAGATGGGACTGGGATCCATAAAAAAGGGTATTGGGAGATGGACATCAAGGATATGATAGCTAGTGGGACGTGATATTTTCACATGCTACAAACGTGGAAAATTAAAATTTCCATAGGTCGTTGTCATGCGGGTTATGTTTAAAATTAACCTATTGAGCTAGTAATTAAGCAACTGATAACGTCCCCAATTGATTAGATGAATGGATCTTATCGATTAATTTGGCATCTAACTTCACCTGAGGCTTGGGCATATTCAACTCACTGACAGCGGTCGACAATATTCAGCCTCATCAACTATATAGTGACAATATTTAGCCTCACCAATCGTCCATTACGTTTTTTTTTTTTGTGATGGGATGTATGCAAAAATAAGGCAGGGAAAATGGCTCACTGGTTCTAAATCTCTTTAGTCGACAACAAAGTTTTTGAAGAAGGAAATGATGATTGAACTGTCGAAAATGAATTTAGAAAGCAAAGGTCATTGTTGAATTGTGCCACTGTCTCAGATGGATCATGATCAAGTGAAAAAACACGAGGATCTGGATTTTATTACTTATAATTAGACCGCCTGATTTGTTTATCCTCCATTGTTATAGTTAGCTAATGCAGGCACAGTTCTTGAGACTTTTAGGCTTCCTTTGGTCCCGCATCACGTGAAATCTAAGTACTGCTTACCATCGCAAACTGGCAATACAAATCCAATAAGGCCGTGACAACATTTATGCGCGAATTTCAAAAAGAAATTAGTCTTTGAAAATACTGTTAACGAAAGGCAACCAAATATGCTTCTCCACAGTGCTCCCCCAGCCCAAATGCCCACCTCGGCGCTGCATCAAATGAAGCCTTATTTTTTAACTAAAAAACGGTAATGCAACTAGAAGATAACACACACATATATAACAATAAATTAAAAAGCAGAGATATTTTTTTATTGTTAATTTTTACAACATGACATTTGATATTGCACATCAAACTCATTCATGTATGAGAGATATATACTAAGCTCCACAAATTCTTTCCTAAGAGACAAAGCTACAACAATAATAAAAATAAATAAAACTCCCTAGAGCCAAATCACCATAACCGAGAGGGAAAATAGAACCCACAAAGCCATGAGATTCGATAATGCACTTGTCATAGGATAGCCACTGATGCATACTACCTAAGCAGCGCCCTGTTGGCAAAGGTAAAGATATTAAGGGTCTGTTTGGGAATCGACAAAACTCTTGTGTTGTAATAAAACTTTTCACGATGCAGGGGTGTCCGGGCAAAACTCGTCTCATCATCTCTGCAAGACGTCTTTCAACCGTTCACCCGTACGAGCAATGGCAAAGGTGTCGGGAGATGAGAAAAAAGATTAAAAAAAAAACAGTTCAGACGCTAGGGTTTCACAGTTCGCCTTGATGCAAGTTGTTGCCGCCTCCATCATCAGCAACGCCGACCAAGAGCATATGCATCGGGGATCATCAATTCGTACCAGGAAATGCCAACTGGCTCCTAGAATCGGCGCCTTCCGAGTTCACCAGCGAAAGAGAACAGAACCATCATCTTCCAACATGCGTTTCAATTGGCCATCAACACCTCCCGAGTCGCTGCAATCGGAGCCCTCTATCAGCTCCCCCTACAAACCGTAATGCCGCCCTCGATTTGAATACTGACCACAGGTAACATCTTCTTCTCTCTGTTGCACACCCAAATATTGACGTTTCCTGACCGCAGTCCGCCATAATGTTTTGGATTTATAAATTTCCCACAGGTGTTTCGATTTGTCTTAAAAAAATTTTATGAAAAACAAACGTGCCTGTGATGCCGCGAGTGAAAACAAAAAACCTCATTGTCCTGTCTCTCTCAGCGAAACACAAAAACCCTACCTTGGGCCACTGTGTGCCTCTTCCATTCACTCCTTCTCCCGCCGATTGCCTCCATTAGAAGCGTGTCGTCGTTGACCATTATCCCTGCTTATTTCGGCAAGCTTTTTCCTCATTTTCCTAATTCAAACCAGGAAGCCTATACTGACCTTCTTCCCCATCCTCGTTCGACATCCGACAGCATGGCCCGACCTGACACAGATCCAAAACATTCATCAGTGCCTTTGGATTTCCTTTCTCTCAGCGGTGGGCAGCAATTTGTCATAAGAAGCTTGAAAGTGGCGGAGAAGGAAGCTCACTACTACTAGTGAAATACCCAACTCATGTCTACTATGTTTATTTTTTTAAAAATGAACTTGGAGATGGTGGTACTAAGTTCTCAACATCCAGGGACCTATACTCATAACCACAATCTCTGGAATTGGTGAGAGCCATCAGCCCGGGGAGAAAAAGAAGCAAATGTGCGAAAAGAGGCATCTCAATCAAATCTAGCTTGTTTGTTTAGTGTTACCATAACTCTCTAGTTACTTTACATCTAATCAAATTAAATAGAGTGACTGTTGACACCCCACCATCGGGGCCCAAAGACGAATAATTGGACACAAGATTCAAGCCCAACCAAATTCAGTGCAAAAGAAAATTCAAGCCAACTAAGCGGGTCATCCCGCACTTAGCCCACAGGAGCGAAACTCCCCCAAGCCTCAAAGCAGGCTTTTCAACAAACTAGATCCGGCCCGCAAAGAGTGAAGCTCCTACAGGTCACCTCAACGGGCTCCGCAAAGCAGTCCACCAGACGCAACAAACGGGCTTAGCCAAGCTCTAGCCCACTAAGCCTCAGAAGCAGGCTTCTCTGCAACTTTGGACCTCCACAACGGCCCATCCAAAATAATGGGCTAAGCCAAGCTCCAGCCCACCAAGCCAAGCTTATGGACCAAGTCCAACCTCTCAAGTGGCCCAAAAGCCCGCAATCCCAACACAAGTCCAAGCCCATGGACCAAGTCCATGACCTCAAGGGAGCCCAAAGCCCACTCCTACATCTATAAAAGGAAGAGCACCCCCCCTCATTTACACACACTTGAGGAGAGGCATCCCAGATGGGAGGACAGGAGTCTGCAGCAATGCCCCGGCATCCTAGCTTTTCCTGCTCTACGAGCTCCGAGCTCTCTCTTCCACCCCCTCTTTTCCATTTCTCCTGTTCTCTCAAATTTTTTTATTTTCCCCCTTTTACGCCGCGTAAACCGCCTTGGGTTGGCAGATTTCTCCATATTTGCTTCAATCCGTGGGCCGGAACCCAAACTCTGTATTACTAGTGCCTTATTCCTTCAAATAGGGACTGATCTCTCTTTAAAGATCAGTGGCGACTCCGTTTTTTTTTCTTTATTTTTGTGTGTTTGAGTTAACGCCCCGGCAAGGTGGGTGCACGTGGGTCCGCGGATTCCAGTATAATACGCTGCCGTTATGCTGCCGAATTTGTGACTTGACCCGTGTACGAAAAACCCCATCTTCGCCGTTATGCTGTCAAACCCGCAAGAAAATGCCTATACGCCAACTTTCCTAAAAGATATGAAGCCTAATGCGTTTTACCCCATGTGAATGCAGGAGATCTAAGCCCACGTTGCTTCCCAACATGATCTGATCTTCCAAGGCCCGGGAAACCATTCTGAGCTCATCGTAGCGCTCTCGGCGGGTGCTACAGTGACATAATTATCTGAATTAGGATGTAGTTAAAAACGACAAAGCTTGCAGGGAGGATAATACTCTATAAACTCATTGTTGTGTGAATAACGGAAATTGAACTTTCTAATTCTAATTTCAGAAACTACTCTATGTATGGGCATGCCGAGAAGCTTCTAAAAGGGATACAAAAAGGTGTTGCACCTCATGGATACCCTGGTTTGAGTAGTAACTTGTTGGCATCCAGTACTTCCACATGTTCCACAACATCAATTTTTTTAGTGCTGCTTCTATTTATTTTGGCTTAGCAAAAATGATTATAATAGTCTACAATTATGTTCATTAAGCATAATCCAAGTTAAAATCAAATATGTTGGACTATTCAAATGCTATTAGCAACCATTTTTAGTACCAAAATTGAAGTGTCCTATCGTCGTTGAATGGGTTAGGTAGGTTGCTTTTATGTGAATAGGGATATGCTCCTATGAAACTCCTTCTATATAACCCCATCCATTGTTACTTCATAAATAGTGAAAAATATCCACTCCACCCATCCTTATGTGGTGAATGATTCTATTGAATCACATTATAATGTATATGTAAATGATTCATGGTATTTATCAATGACAAAGTGAATTGCCGATGGCCCACGATCTGTGTGTAACTAATATAGTTCAATGTCTGCTTCAAATTAATAATTTTCATATAAGTATTCTGTAAATGCTCCAATCTATGCTTATTGTGAGATTTTCATTGCTGAGCATTTAATTAATTGCTTTGGGTGTACTTGTGTAAACAAAAGCTCTTTTTCTCAAATAAACTATGAGATATGATGTTACGTGAGGTCAGTTTGCCTTCAATGCACTAGATGTATGAAAAAGCCAAGTAATAGCAGCTATAATAATATTATATATATTATTGCATATCATTGTATACAAAGTACTCCTCTTATTACTCCTATGCTTATTACATCATTTTAGAGCTTTTAGTCTTCAAAATTTTTCATCATAAGTTTTTTCATTCCCAACCACACCACATATATTGACATGTCTTCGTCTCATAAGCTAGATTTGTCCGAAGATGTCTTCATCTGCAACACATGCTAATACACACGAAGATGATATCAGATCTAACGCTGTTTTAGAAATTATGCAACGACGTAGGGCTTACATCGTATTATGCTTTGCCATGTCAATAGCCCAGGAGGAGGTGGATGAAATTAGTCCAAGGTTCACAAATAGTGACTTAGCAATCCAACGAGAGTTATTTATATATTCTATGGTTCGTGGGGAAGATAGGAGAAGCATATCACAAGTTTGAATGAGCACTTATGCATCCAACCAACCATGCGATCTTGTGAAAAGCAAAGGCTTGCTACAATCAACCAGATCCTTAACAGTCGATGAGCAGATGACTATGTTTCTGCACACATTAGCACATAATGTACGGAATAGGTCTTTTGGTATGTATTTCTATAGATTTGGTGAGACTGTGCATTTTCATTTCCATAGGTGTCTTCGAGCAGTTCTCGGGCTACACTAGGATTGTGTTTATGCCCCTGACATTGGAACTCATCCTAAGATTAACTCCAACCCGACTCTATCACCTTATTTTCAGGTATGCTTAGTTAATTAGTTTCCTGTTCCTAAACTTCAAGGCTTTAACAACTCCACACGTATTTGGTAGGGGTGTGTTGAAGTTATCGATGGTACTCACATTCCTATCTTATCTCTCTCTGATAATGCACTTGCTTTTAGAAACTGTCATGGCAATCCTAGCCAAAATGTTATGGCAGCTTATGACTTTAATATGAAGTTCACATACATTTTAACTAGTTGGGAAGGCAGTGCACATAACGCAAAAGTCCTTCAAGCTGCACTGGATTGGTCTGCCAACCGTTTCCCAGTACCACGAGGTAAAATATAGTCTTCTTCCTTTAGAAATGTTCGTCTAATTTCCATCGCACGAGGACATGAATGACTTGATATTGTGTGGAGATTTTCCCTAGGTCGGTACTACTTGGTTGATGCTGGTTATGCCATGTTCTCGGTTTCATGGCACCATATAAAGGTGTTTCGTACCACATGAGTAATTATGGGCATGTTAGGACACCAAATAGTGCCTAAGAATTATTCAATTTTCGTCATGCGCGCTTGCGCACAACCATTGAGAGACTTTTCGCAATATAAAAGAAGAGATTCTCAGTACTTCAAGTGGCCACTACATATCCATATAAGGTTCAAGTGCACATTGTAATTGCAAGTGTGGTTCTCCACAATTACATTACCATGGTGGATGGCTCAGAACTTCCACGCCTCATAGATAATGAACCACTCCTAGTGGTAGACGACGTAATTGATGTTGAAGTTGAAGAAGATTAGGGGAGTGTCTATAAAAGCCCGGAATGCTCGGAAGGAAAAAAGGGATGAGATAGCGGCTAACATGTGGGCACATATGTAAACTTTGATTACTTTAAATATGTATTCAGCCCTCCATTAGTGTGGACTATTGTTGTAATGTTACCATATTATGTTAACTTGAATACTACTACAATTATTTGCGGGTTAATGATTTCTACATTGCTATACTTGTCTCTTTGCATCTCTATACTCGTCTTTTTTGCATCACAAGTCTTGTTCTACATTAAAGTTGATTCGCATAGATGAGACATATGGATCACATATATAATGTGTTTATCAAAGGCCACCAACCTGTTGATGCGAGGACTCCCCAAAATGTTGTTGGTCTGTCCTCGTTAAGGAGGAGACATCAGTGGACAAAGTTACAGGATAAAAAATTGGTCGAGATATTACTTCATAATCTACACACTCGGACCATTGAAGTGAATAATATAAAGGATGTTGTGTACCAAGTAATTGCACAAGAGTTATCCTCTGTATCTGCAGTTAGTATCACACCCCAAAACGTGAGGAACAAAGTGCAATCACTGCGTAAAAAGTATAAAATATATTATATTATTAACAACAAGACTAGGATAGGGTGGATACAAGATGAAAATAGGTTCGACAGACCCCCAGAAGTCTGGAGTGCGCTCATTCAGGTATTACGCTACTTTATTCTCAATTAGCCAGATCGCTACATGTCCTATTACTATGATTGTTTGGACGTTACATTTTTATGAAAGTTAACACATTCCATGGTTCATGACTGTATGCATTAAAACAAAAAGTTCAAAAGTCTACAGAAGCCTCAACATCTAAGCTATGATAACCTACACGAGTTATTTGGGGGGAACTATGCGACAGGTGCATATATAGGTACTTTCAAAGTCCCTTATCAGAATGAGCCCCTAGACGAACAAGATGACGGATCTGAGGATGATATCAGTATGGACACATTGCCAAGCCAGATGCCTGAAATTAGATTTTCAAATCAATCAAACAGACGAAGGTCATCGGGAACTCCTATAGGTGATTCTTCTGGTAATTCGTTACGGCAAAGAGCACAATCCTCAGTGCGCGAAAGACCCCAATCACAAGCCTCACATCTTAGAATCGAAATGGAAGTTGTCTTTACGCAACCTACGACAGTTACCGATAAGAAGGAGTTGACGTAAGATTATTGTTCTGTATTTTCCTTATTGAGATCGATGTCTATCTCTGGTCGTCTACTCGGGCAGGCAATGTGTTATTTTGATAAACATCCACACGCTGCAATGCAATTTGTACATGTAGATGAGGAAGGGTGAAAGGACTATTTGGACTACATTTTCTCTTCTACTTAAGTTGAAGTTTGCTTTCCGTTATTTGAGTTTATTATCACATGAGGACTATTTGAATATTTATATAGCAGACTAAATCTCCTTCTTCCATTGGTGCTCTTAGACTTTGTGTTGGACTTTTTTATGTATGTATTATGATAAACTATTCGCTCATTGCTATTAGTAGTAATGGACTTAAATTTGTTTCAAACTATTAGACTATTTCAATGAATCCCCTTATGTACTCTACAATGATTGTGCATGTTGATAGATTTTAAGGTGAAAATGGTGCACTCATATGTAGTTTTCTCTATTTGTGTGCGTGGCGTGTATCTTTCATGGTCGGAAGCACATGCCCAAGTTAATGGATTGAAAGGAGATTGTTACCAAGCTTTCAACAATACAGAAGAAGCTGAAGTTGCATGGCAAAATTATAATAGAAGGGCTGAAACAGAAAAAGTTAGAGTGATAAATATATATATGACTGCATGGAATGTTGCAGTAACTCTGATAGAGTAGTCCTCAATCTATGTGATTGCAAGGCATGTGGCAAAAAACCACGTGTAAATGCTTCCAAATAGAGCATAAGATGCAGACTTCCTCTCTATGTAGATGTTAGAGTGAACACTAATTTCAATATGTCATTTGCTATGAGACTTAATTAATGTTAAAAAAACAATATAGTTTCTTATTGGTAGTAATGGACTTATGTACAACAATGATGTTGTGTCGGGTTGACGATTATGTATCTCAATTACAATATTGCACACTTCAAATTTCCATCTAGTTGTTTAATTACTTCCCAATCACACCCTCATTGAGATATGACGAGTTAGGGGATATACTCCATATATTTATTGAACAATTTTCATTTTTAATTAGTAAACTTTTTTCATGTAATTTCAAGTTCACACGTTCGAATTATTATTTTTACCATTTTCGTAAATAATTTTAGATACATCTACTTGCAATTAACTATCATAAAATGTTTCATCATTCAAGCAATGTGTTCAACCGAAGTGCCTTGGTACTAGGGGTGCTAGCTGGGCAGATTTTCTATTAATTTGCTATGAAGTCATTTTAAATAAATAATTTATTATGAAGACATTCTCTTAATAATTAATTTGAAATGAGCAATGATCCGATGTGTTTGGCCGCATGGGACTCCCCATGATTCGGGTTGTGGGACCTTTTTGAATAGGTTTTTTTATCATAAATGTGCAGAGGTATGTATATTTCACCTAAAAATCAAGTTATACAATTTCTAGATGATTTAAAGTATTTTGCATTCTTCAACACATGCGCATTTTTATATAATATCCACCAATTTATTTTTAACATTAAAATTTTAGATTTATTATATAATTATCTCATCTATGTTTTTGGGAATTTAAAATGTTGGAATTTATTATAGAAACATCGGTTGTAAATAATATTAAAATCAAATATTAATTGATTTATTGTAGAATTGCTCTGAATATAATTATTTCGAAACGGACAGTTTCAATTTATGATGTGAACATTCTGCACATAATTATGTTAAATTAATTGTAGAAATATCTTTTATAATTCTTAAACAATTTAAAATTTTCAAATATTTCATAAAATTTACCGTGTAAAAAAACTCATAATTCTCTGTTTCGGCAACCACCCCGTTTTGTTGTTTTCTTTTTTACGCCAACGCAACTGAGCGCAACTATTGACGTTTTTTCAACTCATAAACACGTCAAAAAGTTTTAGCGAATACCAAACGATTCCTGAGATGGTAGATAAAAATCAAAATGTACGAGAGGGTAATGATTCAATATCATAAACCATGGCAAAGAAAGACCTTTGATATTAAAAATAATAATAATAAAAAAAAAGAAACAGTAACGAAGAAGAAAGCGTGAATAAAAACCTAATTTTCTCTCTAGTCGTGTAAGGTTACAATATCATAAGCCATGTCAACAATTCAAATGTTATTCCAATCAGAAAAACTATTTGATATTTATTTCTCCGGGGCATTGCAAGAATTTTCACTGCACTGGAGAAGCGATTCCTCAGCAAAGGAGTCCACGGACTAGGGGTGAAGAAAAATCTAGAAGAGTGCAGCCCGTCATCAACAAGTGTTGTGAAATCTTCCATGGAAAAATTATTAATTTGTGCTATAAAAATTTTCTTTGTTTCATAAGTCCTTCTCAAGGGATTTCAATAATGCATCCACCTAAAAAAATTAAAATTAAGTATACTCAGTTGAAGCGAAGCGAAAATGAAATGGAAGCCAGTGGGTAAATCCTAAACGCAGATCTTGACAAGGGCCTCGAGTTCGAGTAGATTGGGCTGTTGCAGGAAGATCTCCTTGGAGGAGACGCAGAGCGGTTTGATCTTCAACCCGGAGAGCTGGTGCGACTTGTCGGAGGTACGATTGGTGTTTATCTCCAACGTGGAATCAACAGCTAGTCTAGTCTTGATGAAAAGAGTCATTCTCTCTCCTCATTAATTCACGATAATTCAGCCATCCACGTCAACACTACTGTTCAACCAACGGTGCAGATCAGGTGTCGTATAACGGCATGAAAAACGGCATGTCGTATACGAGAAATTAAGAAAACAAAGTTAAATAGATACGTTAATTATATATATATTTGTAAATAAATAATTGAAAAATAAAATAATTATTCAGGAAGATGTGAAAAAATGATTGAAAAAGAAAATAATTGTAGAGGATGAAAAATTTGAGATTAAAATTTTTTTATTTTAAAGAGTATAAACGTTAAACAAATACTCCCTCAATATACGTTGTAAATTTGCTCTTTTTAATGTTAAACAAATACTCCCTAAATATTATTTAGTTGTAAATTGCTGTTTTTTCCTGTAATGTTTGCTGCTAAGTGATAACCCCTAGTTCCGCGGGGATAAAAACAGTTCACGTAGGGATGGAAGATATGACTTAGCTATATATATATATATATGCTTCGGATAAAATTTTGACCATTTTCTAACCTACAAAACTACCGTCAAAAAATAAATACATCGAGCGAAAGCATTAACGTAATTCGTGGAATAATAAAAATAAATAGTTTTCTAAAGTAACAACGAAAGAGCTGACGTATGATTGGAGTGGTTGGATGATGGATGATTCATGAATGTGGTTAGTCTTGCAGGAATACTACGTACAGAACGTAAATGCATCACGACCCGAGCAAAAGAAAACCCGTCCCGCACCTGGTTCCAACCTAAGGCCTGTAAAATACCCTACTTTTTTCAAAAAATTATTTTATCTTACAATTCAAATAATTCTTTAACTATATATGCTTTCAATTCTTACTCAACAGATATGAATTTAATAATGTACTTATAGGTAACATTGCTATTGAAAATAGGAGACAAGCATCGCGCATGTAAATGCACAATGGCCGGGGCTTTTACCAGCTAGCTAGGTGCATGCTTGTTGAATACTAAATCAGAAAGACATAAGCAGTACTGGTCGATCCAGCTAGGTCGTTAAAATGACTTGACCCCGTCCTCCGTCGACTTTGAAAATGGGCAGCCATTCATGCTATGTACGTGAGGCCAACTCATGTTGCTCGATTCAGTTAATTAAATCCAGAAGTAGCTACCCAGCAATTTCTGTGCACCCACGGAGTGAGGGAAATTATTTGCACATATGTCTCCAACAGATCCATCGAGTCCAAGTATCTGTGATTAATTGAACCACATCAAAACCAAGTAGAGAAGCCACTGGGTCAGGGTTCAAAGCTCAGCGTCTGCATTCTCTGCAAGGTGGATTTAGTGGTGTATGGTCAATCATCGGAAGATAAGTTGTCATGACATGCACGTGTCCGTGCCCCAATGTGATTAAATTTGGTAGCATATATTATTAATTGAGAGGTTTTTGGTTAGCATTGGAGCAATCCGATTATCCAAGCTTTATATTTTTAATATTTTCAAGGACACATGGATCCAAACAAAATCAGCTTATATTTTTTATTTTTTAATCTACTCTATCTATTATATTTATCATCATTGATTTATCTAAAAGACTAAGTTTCATCGAAATTAAAAATACGCACAGTCTACATTTTCTTAAATTATATATTCACGCGTAAATTATAAAAATGTTTAAATTTATTCATATATGTACTAGAATATAATAATATCTTATAAAATTATTTATCTACATAATAATGATATTTTAGACAATTTAAATATTGAAATAGAACTTTAAGAGTAATACATAGCACTATATTATTTTGTTATATTAATTTCATACATTTATAGATGAGGCCATACACAATAATGTTAGAAAAATGATAAATTGTCTATAAAATATAAATGATGCTAAGGGTCCATTTGAGAAGTTAGTCATAACAGAATGGAAATTTTTTTTTATAAGTTGTGGAAGTGACGTAATATGATAGAGGTAAAGTTATAATAAATATAAAAGTTATATGAAAAAATGATTAAAATATAGAAATAAAATGAAAAACTAGGATAGTTAGAATTTATACTTAGTTTGAGTATCATTGCAAACATACCTACATAGTTTCAGAAATCGCAAATAACTCCACATAGTTTAATCATAATTGCAAATATATTTATGTCGTTATGACGTTGTTATTATACCATCACATTATGAGTATATTTGCAAAGATATGTAACCTATGTGCATATATTTCCAATGTCAAAAATTATATAGGTATATTTTGTTTTCACAATTTTGATCAAACTAAGTAAATATATTTACAAATTACCCATATTTATTTTTGGATGTTATTAATTTCATGAATATTATATTATCCTAACTTTTTGTTATTATATATTTTATTTTCTTGAATATGATATGTGGATTTGATTTTAAAAACAAGAAATTAATATCATAAAAACAATGCATATGCATTTATTGGTTTAAATCTTATTTTTTAATGTTAATTATAACTGATTATATACATATCCAGTGCATCAAAAATTTCACATGGAGATTTTAATACGAAAAAATAACAAGTAAACAGATCGGGATCTCTCATTTCACCTTACAAAATGTCAGTTCGAAAGTTCTCCATCTCGAGGATCTTTAAGATTCGGATTTTTGACAAGATTATCTTTTTTCAATGTCAGAACACGACACAATATTTAAGATCGGTCTCGCTTATTCATCCTTGGCTTAAGAAACTCCATCTCCTGATCATATGCATGATC
The DNA here is from genome assembly GCA_030490835.1 of Annona cherimola. Taxonomy (NCBI): domain Eukaryota; kingdom Viridiplantae; phylum Streptophyta; class Magnoliopsida; order Magnoliales; family Annonaceae; genus Annona; species Annona cherimola. The sequence continues at coordinate 83,600,959 of CM059973.1, read as the reverse complement.
TTCTCATCTTTGGTAAGAATGTAATCTTACATATGTTTTTTTTTAAAGAATAATAAAAATATCAACTGCAAATTTCACGAAAAAATTCAATGCTTACACACATCTATACTTGGGAACTTTTGAATTGAACCATTTTTCTATGCAAAATGTATATAGCTGTGTTCATCGGACCGCGTTAGGAGTTAGGAGTTAGGAGTTAGGACTGGGCACGCATGGTTACAAGGAAACAATGTGGGCGCCTCTTGTGCCATACTTGGGGGGAGGGTGTGAAACTCAGGGGAGGAGGGAGGAGTGCAAGACCGCATACTTGAACAGGGGACGACAGGGGCCGATCAGGGGTGTCCCCTGTTCCGTACCTTAGCCTATCACTCTTCCTTGCCTTTGTGTATTAGCAAAGATAATTTGCATATATACTTATTTAGTTTTAATAAAATTATAAATATACTTGTATAGCTTTAACAATTACAAATAGTTTCTACATAATTTAACTATATTTACAAATACATCTACGTCGTTATTGCACCATTACAGTATGAGTCTATTCGCAAAGACATGCAAATTATGTGAATATGTTTGCAAAAATTAAATATATCCACTTAATTTTTTAAATTACAAGTATATTCATTTAGTTTATATATCTTTGGAAATGAACTCACACCATTACGGTGAAATGACAACGCCAGTATATTTACAATTATGGTCAAATTATATGAGAATTATTTATAATTTCTAAAACTATATAAATATATTTATAATTATAATCAAACTGAATAGACCTGTTGGCAACTTATGCTGCAAAACTCAAAAAGGAGGGAGTCCTGTCCTAATGCCGGTTCGTATGCTCGCATCTTTCCTTGAATATCAGAACGGAACCACAACGTTGGGTTTACCCAGATTACTCCAATCATAGCTCAACTTACTACTAGTGGTGCATGCCTAGCAACCTTCTTCCTTAGAAATTAATAATAACTTAGTAAATTTTTTTTGATGAGTATTCATGCATTACAATCTCAACTGGTATTATAATTAAATTCTGAGACATTCTTACAATTCGCTAACAATTATCTACTATTTCTAAACTTTTCCACCAGTGGACGACTCCCACAAACTTAGGGAGACTTGCAACGCCACCACTTCAGAAATACTGCTGGAAAGATTCGAACCCAGGACCACCCACTTGTGAAGCCATGTCCGGGATCACCCACTTGTGAAGCCATGTCCGGCACCACTGACGCACGAGCTCATTAGCATAACTTAGCAAATTTTAACTGTACTTGATTCAGATTGAGGTCGACGTTTGATCACGTGCGGTGTATCTCGTTGGGGAAAAAAACAGTAAAAAGGAAAAGCTCGCAGAAAATGCGTGCGCCTTCAGGAAACCCGCATGAATTTTCCGTCCCATCATCACGACGAACGTTCCTTTTCCTGATCTATGGCTGACAAATAGGGGCCGAGGATTTCTTGACGAAGCTTGCTATATTATTATCGTTGATTGATGAGTTGGCTAGAAATAATACTTTCTTTCTACCTGATGACCCCCGTAGTCAACAAAGAAAATTAGAAAATTTTCATTGCTCTAGCACATATGAACCGTACGAATCAACGCACACATAGTTGTACAGTAAACCCAATGAGAATTTCAATGCACCAATGCCTTCAACCTCTCATACACCCTTTCGCTCTCAAACCCCACTCTGGCACATGTAACCTGACAAGAGAATCAAAACAAATTCACTTCAATAGTCATCTCTCGGACCCAAAAATCAGCCGAAAGCCACTCTTTAATCAGGAAGAATGAAGGTAGGATTGAAGAAACTGACCTGAGAATGGATTATGTGGAAGATCTTATCGGCCACAAAAGAAAAGCTTGCGTTGACGACTTCAGCTCCCTCCTCCTCAATCACACTAATCACATCACACAGCATGAAATTCTTTTTTAGCCCACTAATCACCACAACTTCAAGAGAAGTCCCCAGATCCCTGACTTCAACCACAGGCAATCTTACGCCCAACCCCATCATCCCTCCCCTGATATCTCTGTTAATCCCGCTGATGCTCAGTGCCAAATCCCTCTTTTCTTTCAACCCATCAATCTTCTCTTTCAATTGCTTTATGTAAGCCGCCGCATACTCCAACTGATCTTGCTGTGACAGGGCCTCCTGATTATGAATAAAAATCAAGAATTTAGTCCAAATTCATAATTCATAACTATAGTTATGAATGAAACAGAGAGTAATTATGAAAATTGAGGTGGGTTAGAAGGAAAATTCGCCCACCCGGGAGTAGCGAGGTGGCATGAGAGAGGCCAGCTTGAAACATAAGTTCTTCATGTGCATTCTCCTGTTTCTCTCCACTGTCTTTCGTTCAACCTTGGAAGCAGCTGTGCAGCTCTTCATTTTTCTTTTATTTTCTTTTTAACAACTTTCTTAGAGTGGAATTCAATGGAAGAAAAAAGACACCCAATGAAATTTAAAGAAAGAAAGAAAAGAAGAGGAAGAAAATTGAGATAGGAGAGAAGCAAATCGAATTATGTTGTTTGGTGGAGCTCGAGCAGGGGAAGCTTTTTGGATTGTGGCGGTGGGTACCGGAGAAGATGCGTATTTATAGACTGGAAAGAGGGCAGCGTGGTGGGGCCCTCCCAGCATTACTTCCAATGCTGCCCGAACGCGATCTAGACAGCCCTTGTCCAGTGGCTGACCGACTCACTGTACTTGCCACGTCCCCAGTCCCCACCGGCCAAATATTACTCTGATTTTTATATTGTTGCGGTTTGTTAACCGTCTTTTAATATAACACTAGTTCTCGATTCGTTTTTAGGATTTCACCCAAGTTTCGAATTGTCATTTTGCTCTAGATTGTCAACAAATTGGGTTGACACTTTGTTGATTAATACTTTGAAACTCTTTTTAATATATCTTTTGAACAGAGTATCCATGGATATCCCCTAATTTGGGCAGGATTAGATATGAAAAATTACATATGAGTACTAGTACATTAAAAAAAATTAGGATGATTTGCAAATACACTTATTGAGTTTCATCATAATTGCAAATACACCTACGTATTTTAAAAATTGCAAATAACCACACATAATTCGACCATAATTATAAATATGCTCATACTGTTATAACGTTGTTACATCACTGCCACGGCGTAAATATATTTGCAAAGATATACAAGCTATAAGGGTATATTTGAAATTGTAAAAATTAAGTGGGTATATTTAGTTTTTGCAAATATACCCATGTAGTTTGTATATTTTTGTAAACATATCCATGTTGTAACGGTGCAATAAAAATATCATAATAGCATAGATATATTTATAATTATGGTCAAACCATGTGAGAGTTATTTGCGATTTTTTGAAACTATGTAAATATGTTTACAATTATAGTCAAACTAAGTGAGTATATTTACAAATTGTACAAAAATTATTTACCCTCTAAATGTGTTTCTACCCTATTTGGAGGGTGGATAATTTTTTGGGTAATTTACAATATACCTACTTTTTTTATAACATTCAATATACTTACTTAATTTGACCATAATTGCAAATATACTTACATAGTTTCAAAAATAAGATTAACATGTATTCGTTTTAATCTATATAATTGTATGACGTTTTATTGGCATTATTATACTGTTGACATTACTTTGTTAACATGTATTTATTTTAATATATATTAATCATAGGAGTATCGAATGATCTAGTTTGAAATCAAAATTAAATTAAACTGACCTTAAAATAGATAGGGTAGGATTGTTTAATAACCAAACTTCAAATGAGTAGCTTATGGTTGGCTAGTGACCGACACTACATATAGGAAGGTAGGGTAAGTTATTTAATTATTTACAAAATAAGGTACAAATATGGTATATCAATAACTAAATTAAATAAACCTAAGTTGCACTCTTAATTTAAAATTACTAAATATCTATCTAATATAATAATAATAATAATAATAAGCATCAATATGCTTACTTAAAATATTACATAAATATTGCTAAATTTTTATTTGATATAATAACGATAAAAAGAATCAATATGATTAGAATATTACATAAAAATATGTATCATTATAGAATCCTAGTTCACGTGTCATCCAAGCAATTAAATGTGGTAAAATCTTTAATAGGAACATGGTCTTTATCTACACATAAGTACATATTGTATTTCGCATTCAACAAAATATAACTTATTTTCAAAAATATATAGCTAAAAGTCAGATTATTTTGCAGGACTTCTACTCTAACCAATCTTATTTGTTGATCAAGAGTGCCAATGCCACAAGATATTTTATCTTTTCGACTATAATTTATTTGCCAAAAGTTAAAAATGAAACAAATTTGGTCGTAGATACTTATTGGCATATGCTTTCTTGGACTAAGATTATGTGGTAGAAGAGCTCTGTTGATAATTAAAATTTTCTTCGCCAATAATTTAGAGTAACAAACTTCTTTATTGTCCACAAATATTATGCACAACCATCTAAGAAAAGCCAAAAAAATACTAGTATACATATTTACTATTTCATTATTTTATATATTTTTACCTATATTATTTTTTAGATTTTTCATAAATATGCTTATAATATTTGTGGAAATCACACGTGCACTACTTGACTTAAATGACATTATCGTCGTATTACAAAAAAAATCTAATGGTGTTATAACCAATGTTGTCAGAACCGAACCGGTGATTGAACCGGTAAAGGGACCGGTCTGGTTCGAACTGGTTTAATCGGTTAAACAAACCGGTTTGAACCGATGACGTCAGTATGACATATTTATGATGTCATAAATATTAAATTATTTTTTAATTTTAAATAATATATTTATAAAATATATATTGATAAATATATATATGTACGCTTTTTTTTCGATAAGCCCAAATCATAAAAAATGAATTGATAATGATACAAAGAAAAATAAAAAAAAGAATAGCATGCAACAGAAATAGAGTTCAAAAACTATCATCAATAAATTAGAAAGCGTTCAAAAACTATCATCAACCAATCAGAAAGTAAAATAAAAATACAATATAGCCCAATTCAATGATTTAGAAAACCTTCAATTCAGCGGGACTTAGAGAATCAGTGCAGAAATTAACCCCCACTTTATCAAAGCACAAAAAGATGCAGTCTTTTCTGGTTATAAGCATTAAAAAAAAAGCATAGAATTTTCGCCAGTGACAATGGCAACCAGGCCACTTCCGTCGATTCCATTTGTGACTTCTTTAGCCGTGGAACAAGCTGAAAACCCAGATTGCCCCTTCCAGCTGAAAATCCACATCCTTGATTCCCTCCTTATCCCATCAAGAAGCAGAAGCAAAGAATCTCCTCCAGTCCTACGACTGCGAAAAGACTATTTCATTGGCAACAGGGGAATGTCTCAGCAATCCAAAATGTTGGAAAGCGACCCCACGATGCGGCGGACGGAGCGGCGCTCGTAGCGGGTGCTGCGGGAAGCGGGCGGCCGCGGGCTCCATGCGGGTGGCAGGCGCGGGGGGCGTTGTGGACGGCACGGCGAGCGGCGGTGGGCTTTGTGTGGGCAGCAGGTGCGGCGGGCATGGCGTGCGCTGCGAGGACGACAGGCTAGGGTTTCAAAACTTTCGTTCGGGAAGGGGGAAACGAGAGAGGGTGAGCGGGCGAGCGGGATTCGACTTTTCAACGTTTCGTTCATTTTTTTTTTAAAAGTATATATTAGGTCCACCCGTCCAACCGGGCGAACCCGGTTCGACCGCAAATTCCGGTTCGACCGGCGGTTCTCCGGTTCGGACGGTTTTACATAAATGAACCGAACCGCATGGTAATGAACCGGAAACTGGACCGGTTCCCGGTCCGACCGGTCCGGTCCGGTTCTAACAACACTGGTTATAACAGAAAGGACATATTTGATATAATAATAGTGCGCATATTTGCAATTTGGATAAACTTCCCATTAAATTAACTGGTTGCAATCTATTCATTTGGGTATACATTCCGTACTATATTGTTTTTTTCCGTCTCCAATTCCACTCTCATAAGTGGAATTTAAGGGACATATATAAGATACTGATTGGTTTCATGGTGATACTTTCACAGCCGGCTTACCCGGGATATTATTAAGTCATTAAAATACATGAATCACCTGAATTTAGGATGTACTCCGCCAACCATGCCAATTCCATAGCATGCATCACGTTTTTTTCACATTTATTAGTTGAGACATGGAAAGTCCAATTGAAATAATTTCAGTCTACCCACAAATAAGAATAGCACCTTGTATGCAATTGATGATTTGAGTCCAACTCAATATTAATGATGAGACGAAAAACGAAAATATTCCTTCAAATATTACCCGAAATTAAACCTTTTTAGCCCTCAGCTTTTCTAAAATCATGATGTTTTTAATTAAATTCGTTCTAACTATCATATTAATTTCTTGGGTGAGGACTGAATACACCTGAGTTCATTCAGCCACTGGGCACATTTCATTTTTTTTTGAAAATTATTTATACAACTGTTAATCTATGTATATTTAATACGTGTATCAATTTTTATCAATTCTGGAGATTTTTAGATATTTATTTTTGATTTTTTTACATTCGATGCTATTTTTGCAATTCATAATTACGAAAATGCTACTGATTTTAAAAATAAAAAATAAATATAAAAAAGTCTCCAAAATTGATAAAAATTGATACGCATGTCAAATAAACCTAGATTAACTGTTACATAAAAAATTTCAAAAAAATATAAAAAAAGAGTTTTTACAACCGAGTGCACTATATGATAATCCTAATTTCTTAGCTTGATAATAAACTTATGTGGGCTATAGTGTTCAAAACAATAACTTTATATAAGAACTGGGTGTATGGAGTTAACCCCGATACATTTGCATTTGTGCCAAATTTGAGGATTTTATAAGGCCTAGTCGATTTATAACATTCATCGTTATCCATTCAGGTGGAATACTCGAAATCATCTTGATTGGAGACGCATGTATCAAAAAATCAAAATCACTTCGAACGAATATATAATTAAATCCAATCAAGATGAGTCCAAATATCCCAACTAAAAGGGTAATAAACTAATAATAAATATGAAAGAAGGATCAGATCTTATAAATCTTCAAAATTGGCCCAAAATGCAAATGTTGTCTCCAATCAAAAAAAAAAAAAATGCAAATGTTGTCATCGTCCGGTTTATTGAATTATCTCCCTCAAATGATAACTGATCTTATCAAAATATTAAAATAATATGATTATTTTAGTACTCAGGGATTATTTATAAATTAACCAGTTGCTTCGTAGAGATGAGGCGCCGCCCTCTCCAATCCCGGTAGCTTTGCTGTGATTAAGGTGGAGTTCTTTTTCTTTTTTTCTTTTTTAATGGAATTACGGTGCAGTGTTGGGTGTTCTACTTTTATCCGATCCCTGGACTTGGAGTCGTCGCTTGTCGTCTCGCTAGTGCGGTGGAGAATCCAATGCTTCAGCAGCCTTGCCAACCATACCCGCTTTACACGTCAGTTATCCCAACCGTTCATCTATTCATAACGACCGAAATAAGATGCATCGAGACTTTTGGACAATCTTTTTTTTTTTTTTTTTATAAAGGAACCAACCTATCTCACCACCCTAGAGCTTGTCTAGGGAGGAGGGATAGGAAGATCCAAGATTCATTTCCAAAAAATTGTCTATACAGATTTTCTCATGAATAGCTGGAGGGGGGATGCCCCACCAGACTTGATGATCCACTGAAGAAACAGAAAGGGAATCGGCTAAAGCATGTGCCGCAGCATTGCCTTACCTAAGAACATGATGAGCAGTAGCATGGGGAGAATGTGAAAGAATAGACTTGATCTTATCAACTATAACCCCAACAGGAGAGGAGATGAGGTCATTTGAGAGAAGAAAGTTTATCAGTAATAGCGAATCGGACTCAATTTGTAATTTTTGTAAGTTGAGCTCCTGACCCCATCTAGCCCCAAGGAGGAAAGCATATGCCTCCATGAGCAGAGGCTCCATAGTGCCACACCTTCGCCAACCCTTTGCAGCGACAAACGAGCCTCTGAAGTCCCTGATAACGGCGGCGAAGCCCATTGAAGCATGACAATGGAGAATCCGAGCGTCGACATTAAGCTTGAGGAAACCTCCGGAGGTCTGGACCATCGGGGAACCAGTGGTCGATCAATCGCACCTCCAAGTATGAGAGGGGTGGCCCTCTGGTATTGCTCCAGGTAATCCATGCACCATTTGAGAGTGTTGGCGATATCCGGTTCTGTTCCGTCGACTCTCAACGCATTTCGCATGAACCAGATCCTCCAGCAACAGAGAATGAAAATAGCAAGATCCTTCGACGCATGGCGAGCTGAGAGAAAGGTGAAGATGTCCTGGACCGGGGTCGAAAGAGAGATGCCCTCAGCAGCCCTAGAGCAAATATTTCTTGTGACCTCGCAATCCGAGAATAAGTGGTTTGTGTCCTCGGAACCAGACCTGCAAAAGAAACAAAGGGGATCCACGTCAATGCCCCTGGTACGGAGATTAAGGAGGGTCGAAAGTCTATTTTTGAACAGTCTCCAGCTAAAGATGAGGATTTTGCTGGGAAGTTTAGTCCGCCAAATTTCCTTATAAATGGAGGATTGAGAGCAGCAACCATATCCCGAGGCAAGGACTCTGTATGCTGACTTTACAGTGTAGGCCCCATGAGGTTCAAACTTCCAGAATACCGTGTCCTCTTGTGCAGGTGAGGGTAAGGGAATATGGTTGATTACTTGCCACCCCTCATCCCCGGCAGCTGCCAATATGCGATCCATAATCCACGAGTTGGAGGCCTCGCAGATGAAATGACTGACATTGATGTCGTCCGGGATTGATAGCGGAAGGGGCCCAGCCTTGGTGACCATAGAATCAAGCCAATCATCCTTGAAGAACTGAACACGCTTTCCATTGCCGATCCGCCATCTACACCCAAACCGGATCGCATCCCTTGCCTTAAGAATGCTTTTCCAAGTGAAAGAGTCTGATATTTTTGCCTGACAGCTCCAAATGTCGCCCGTTGGGAAATATCTGGTCTTGAGGATTTTATAACACAAAGAGCTCGTAGTTGTGGATAGACGTCAGGCCTGCTTTGCGAGGAGAGCATAATTGAAGATGTGTAAATCTCCGAAGCCAAGCCCACCCGATAGTTTTGTTTTGCACATCTCAGTCCATGCCACCCATCTCATTTTACGCTTACCACCCTGCTCGCTCCACCAAAACTTGCTTAGCATCTCATTGAGATCATGACAGAAAGCTTTAGGGAGAAGAAAAATGCTCATTGAGTACGTCGGGATCGCTTGAGCAACAACCTTTATCAATATCTCTTTGCCGCCCCAGGAGAGGAGCCTTCCTTTCCAACCTTGAATTTTCCTCCATACACACTCCTTCAAGCCCTTAAACAGGTCCCTTTTGGTCCTGCCCAACCATGCAGGTAAACCCAGATAAGTCGTAAGATCATGACCCGAAGCACCCAAAAGGGAAGTAATATCCCGACGGTTCATCACAGTGGTGTTAGAGCTGAAAAACACGGATGTCTTATCCACATTCACAATCTGCCCCGATGATTCCGAGTATTGGCGGAGAATAGCAAGCAAACTTCTAACATCCTCATTTGCAGCTCGTAGGAAAATTATGGCATCGTCCGCAAACAGTAGGTGGGTGAGAGAGGGCCCATTAGGATTGATTTTGATGCCATGAATGGTAGATCTGACGGCTGCATTGGAAATCAGAGCAGAGAGCACATCAGCGCAAATGATGAAAAGATAGGGAGAAAGCGGATCACCTTACCTTAGTCCCCTTTGAGGTTGGAAATACGACATTTTGAAGCCATTGACATTCACCCGATAAGATACAGAGGTCACACAGCTCATAATCCAGCTGGTCCAAACCGGACCGAAATTCATTGCTTCCATGGTCAGTTTGAGGAAATTCCACTCCACCCGATCATACGCCTTGGACATATCCAATTTTATAGCCATCTCCGATCGTTTCCGTCTCTGCCCGTGGCGGAGATAGTGAATAGCTTCATAAGCCACCAGCATATTGTCAGTGATAAGCCTGCTTGGGACAAAAGCGCTTTGTTGTTCATTGATGACATCATGCAGACAAAGTTTGAGCCTATTAGCCAGGACCTTTGCCAGGATCTTATAAACCACATTACATAGGCTTATGGGACGAAAATGAGATAAAGAATGGGCCCCAGCCCTCTTTGGGATCAAAATCAGCGTGGTGGAGTTCATCGGCTATAGATGTGAAGTCTGGTGCACGGGGTTTCTCTCGTCCATAAAACTTTTACACCACAGAAAAACCTCCTGACCCACCGTGTTCCAGTGTTTCTGATAAAAGCCAGCAGACATTCCGTCCGGACCAGGGGCTTTGGTTGGGCTCATATCTTTCACTGCCCTAGTCACTTCCTGAAAAATCAAGGGCTTGATTAGTTGCTGTCTTTGCTGGTCAGATAACCTCTGAGAAATCACGCTCGGGACCCAGCTTGCATCCGAAGGCCCCGATGTGGAGAACACTGATTGGAAATGATGCAATGCCATGTCTTGCATATGATCTTGGTCATAAACCCACTGCCCATCCAGATCTTGGAGAGCCCCGATAGAGTTTGAGCGCCTCCTGTTGGATGCCATGCGATGGAAGAAAGCCGTGTTTCTATCCCCCGCGAAAAGCCAATATGTTTTTTCGCTTTGACGCCATTATTGTTCCTCACCATGAAGCAGACGATTAATTTTGAATTTTGTTCTGTGAATTGCCTCGTCCCGTTGATCCGATGGATATTGGGTCAGAAGAGAGTCCAAAATCGATTGATTCCGAAGAATAGATTGTCGGATATTACCCCGTCTTTTCCTGCTCCACTTGGTTAGCGCTCTAGTACATGCCTTGATTTTCTGACATAGGAGGTCGGAGTGAGGAACACCCGCTGAAGGAACCGAATCCCAAGAATGATTTATAATATCATAAGATTCCTTATCTCTAGCCCAAAAAAGCTCATAACGAAATTCGCTCGGAGGTTTTCGCTTACGCCGCTTCATATCCAAAATCATCAGAATAGGGCAATGGTCCGAGGTGGCCGAAGATAGATGGAGTAGCTTTGCGAAAGGATGAAGCGACAACCACTGTGGCGTGGCGAGCCCCCTGTCCAGCCGCGCTTCCACACGATGAGAGCCTCTTCGGTTATTGGACCACGTCATCGGATGCCCGACATACCCTAAATCCATCAAATTGCATCTGTCCAGTGCGTTGCAGAAAAGGTCCATCTGAGCCTGAGGTCGCATCTTCTGACTGAGGTATTCGGAAGGACCTGTGACTTCATTGAAGTCCCCCATTGCAAGCCACTTCATTGTTGGGCCCCCACTAAGCTACCCTAGCAAATTCCAACTTTGGTGTCGGTTATGTGTTTCCGGGTGGCCATAGAAGCCTGTAAAAGACCACCCCAAAAAATCGGCATGAATGTGGTTGCTAGAGAAGTTGAGAATGTTAACCGGCTGATCATTATTCCATAGAAGCACAAGACCCCCACATCTACTTGCCGAGTCCACAGCAAAACAGCATTCAAAACGCATTTTTCGTCTAATCCCCTCCATTTCCTTCGCTGAACGCTTTGTTTCACCGAGGAAAACCAAAATGGAATCTTGTTTCCTGACCATATCAAGGAGACATCGAATTGCGCGTGGGTTCACAAGCCCATGGCAATTCCAGGCTAATATTGCCATATTACCCGAGGTGGGGCTGAGGTCTCTCCTCAGCCACCACCTCCCCCAAGCAGCCGGAAGCAATAGTTTTCAGCCTCTTTTTGCTTTGTTGTTGTGCACCGTGTCGCCGCCCAGACCTCGCTTACGGTACTCAACATCATCTCCCTCCTGTTCCCCTTCACTGGCATGATCCACCCGCCCCTCATAGATTTTCCTGCATTCATCAACCCCCGTGCCCCTCGCCAGCCTTTTCCAGCTTCCTTTCGATTTGACTGTAGTTACTTCCATTGATCTGCGTCCTCTGTCAGAAGGGGTATGTTCATCTGGGTCTGTTATATGATATCCTTCGAGAGATTCAGATTTGGATGGGTCCCCTTGAACGGTATTGGCATATGGGCACCTCTGTTCCTCCCACACAGCTTGGGAACTATGCCTCGACAGCTTGATATCTGTACTGAACTCACATCGCAGCCCGTGAAGGTCTTCAGCCATGCACCCGTAGGTAAGCTCTGGAACATCGCTACCCTTCCCTGAACAATTCTCACGCTGATCAGCCCCGGGAGGGAAGCACACAGTTTGGGATTTTGTCATATCCGGCTAGGTACACTCCAGACATTGGCTGGCTTCCAAAGCATCAATGGTACCCCCGGAGCAAGTCGCGTGCTGAATATCCGTGGAGGAGCCTATGTCTTGCATTGCCTGCCTGCCCGCGGTATCAAGCATCTGCGTACCTGTGCTGACGCCTATAGGCGTCACAATGATTTGTCGGGTGCTGCTGAAAAGGAATGGGGTCGGGCTCAGGCAGTAGGGAAAGCCTGAGTGCAGACCTTGCACTCCTCCCGTTTCGGCAGCCATGGTAGAAGCATTGTCTTGTGTTGCCTGCCAGCCTGGGATGTTTTGCATCTGCCTACCAAGCTGTCCTCCCTGTTCAGATGGGTTTCTATCTCCCTTGCAAGCCAACTCAGTGTAAACCGAAGCCATCTCCCCACCTCCCTTACCATCCTCAAATTGGGATGTGCCCGTCTCTCCCATGTACTTGCACGGTGCCACCCTGTTCCCATGCTGATCATGGAGGCGAAGCCTCATTGGTCTGATTCCGGCTCTGAGGGAGTTTCCATACCGCATGTCTGCCTCAAGAACATGCTTCTGTGTCTTGGAGAGAGCCATGCAGTCCTTGTGTTGGTGTCCCATAATTCCACAATAGAAGCAGAACACCGGCAGCTTCTCGTATTGGAAGTTCACCCACTTCTTCTGCTGCGATTCCACCTGCACGAAAATTCCCCTCCTTAACGGTTCAGTGCAGTCTATTGTAACCAAGATCTTTAGTTCGGAATCATTTGCCACAACATCAAGCATCTCTTCGAAAGTCCTGCCAATGCACTGCCCTACTTGGTTTTTGTCGAGCAGGTGTGGGATCCCCACAACGTGGACCCACATCGGCGTTTTGACAAGCACTACTTGGGCAGGTGATATATCCGTCTTCAGGTCCTCGATCAGCACCAAACTCCGCTCGAACAGCCAAGGTCTTCCCGCAAGAATCCTTGTTCTGTCATTCTGATCAGAGAAGGAGACCCGATACAGGTTCTCCCCTAAATCGGTGAACGTGAATGTGCCCCGCGTTCTCCACAGCCGCTTCATGGTCGATAGGAAATGAGCCCGGTTGTATGATTTGGAGCTCCAAACCGAGCATAGGAGTGCGTTATCCTCTCCCATTTCAATCTTTCGGACCGCCGACGACGAGATCACCATAGTCTGCAATTCGGCCCCGAGCAGGTCTTCCACCCCTGGTTCCATTTCCGACAACAGAGATGCGGTTTTGGCAGAGCCTTCGTTCTCCCTGGCCCACGAGAAGCTTCCTCTCTCTTTCACCCGATCCGGCAGGCTCACCGTCACCCTGTTCTGAGCACGACGAAAGCAGTCGCCAATCGAGAACGACTGGGGAAGGAACTCGCCCTTTTGACTTTTGGACAATCTTAATCTTGTAGCTCTCTTCCTTTCCATCTCTAAAGTCATAACTCCTAATTGACAAGCTACTAAAGTGCTGTAACTCTCTTTCTTTCTATCTCTAAAGTCGTAGCTCCTAATTTACAAGCTAATTAAGTGCGGAAGACTGGTCCAAAAGTATATTTTGAAATTTTTTATAAAATTATTAATCTAAACATATTTAATCTATAAATTAAATTGTAATGAGATGTATATATATATATTTTTAATTTTTAAACATATAATGAGATGTAATGAGATGTACATCTTGAAAAAACTTATTTCATATGTTAAATATATCTAAATTAATAATTTTATAAAAATTTTAAAAAATAAAAAATATATATTTTAACCGATATGAAATGAACAAGCCCCACTAAGTACGGACTTTGTTTTTATGAAAATCTTGTTCTGTAAAATTCTTTTAGTCTTTAATATATTGAAGATCGATATAAAATTCACTCAATCTATTGCTTTTAAAATTATTTTTATTATTATAGACACCCTTTCATTTTCTAGTATCAATATACTCCTTTATTGTGAGTGTGTTTAGGAAATGGTAAAATTGATGAAAAATGTTTGGTATAAAAGTTTTCGAAATAAAAGAAAATAATATGATATGATAATGTTAATGATGAGAAGTCAAAAGAATAAAGTTATCAATTGTATAGATAGTTATGTAAAAATGATTGAAAAGTATAGTAATTATATAGAAAAATGTAAAAAAATTAAAAATAAGTTAGTTACATTGAGTAAAATGTTTTAGATTGAAAAGTTCTACATGTAACTAAACACACCCTGTAATAAAAGTTATTTTTATTACCATAGGTATTCTGCGATTTGTCTAATATCATAGTATGGGGGCCTCATCTATAAATATATAAAAGTAAAGTAAAAATGGTTTAATGTCAAATATTAACTTTAAAATAATACTTTTAATATTTAAAGCATCTAAATATCATTCTTATATTGATAAAAAATTCTATAATGTATACATAAGTAATGCCCTGCCAACAAAGTCAACAGTCGCTACTAAAATATAGGATCGATGATAATAAGAGAATATACACAACTGCAATACACAATCCATTAGGTCATCATAAAGCAAGTATCTCACTAAATTCAAATTAAACTAGATCCAAATGATTAAATTCATAAAACAAATACTTTACATTTTTACTACATTGCTCTTAAAAATCAAAATAAATAATTATAAATCTGAATTTGTCAAATCCTAGCCTCATCTCGTGCACTAACCCCATGTTAGTCCACATTCCTGTTATCTAAAAAAATTAGTAAAATACTATGAGTCCAAGCAAACTCAGTAAGTTGAGTATATAAATATAAACTGGCAAAACTTGTGCAAATAAGGGTCGACAAAAATAGATTAAATCACAAATTCAAATCAATTTTAAATCTATGTAAAACATATATTGATGCCCAAGTATGCATCAATGTATTAAACACATGTCATTTCTCCAATCCATCCAACAAGGTCTCAAATCCAATTGGGAGGTTCGATATCTCGCTCCTTAATCCAACCCGTTGCACAACTTAGGTTGTCATCACTGCATCCCAGCACGAGTGACCAACCTTGTACAATATGGATATATCGAAAACACCTTTATCGAAATCAGTGGTATAATTGATATTCTGCTGCACTCACCATATAGCCGCAATCACGCCGGACCACATTACGCGAACGGCTCTGACTCCAACCATTACATTAGGGACCACCAGTCCTACGGACAGGGTCACAATATATATCATCCAAATCACAAGTTCTAGACAAATCAAGTCTGCAGCCCACCAATTAGACAAGTAAGTTTGAATCAATGTCACCCAGGCTATCACATTCTGATTTCCAATTAGGATGTGTCAACGGTCATCATCGATGATCCAACAACAACACTTAACAAATCTATAACTATAGCCATAACTCATGAATATGTCAGCGTCCTAAGCCAATGTCATAATGTATAATGCTAGCATGAATAAATTGCCAAACTTGGCATCACAATAAATCATCATAGCTAATAAAAGTTATTCACTCAAAAATTAAAAAACAATGACATCCATGTCTGTGACCATACATTATAATACAAAATCAAAAGAGAAGAAAAAAAGCTCTACTTACCTTGCGTAAATCTTGGATTTATCCTTGTACCACATTTCGCTATAATGATCGAATCATCACACTGAAAATAATACCTTTATTTAATCAATATTTTAATTCAAATTAACCTTTCTAATCATAATTTATAATGATATTTCATCCTAATATGTATGGATACCTCTATATATCATAACTTATATAATTTAGCCAACATGCAATTCCTTGTATAAATTAATTATTCCAAACTTATCATTGATAATAAATTTTATTAATTCTAGAATATTACTTATCCAAGTTGATAAAATAGTTAATTTTAGTCAGAGCTCATTTCATAGAATTACTAATTTACTCCTTTGACTTGTAATTTATATTTTTTGCATCATATTCAATCCTATCTTATAAATATTCAAATTTATCTATTAAACATCATTCTCATATTATTAATTACTAATTAATAATCATTTAAGCTTCAAAACTTAATACGATCACAAATGGGTCCTCCCTTGCTCACATTAACTTTTGGCAGTCTAGTATATCTAATTTAATTTTCAATATTTGTCAAATATTTAATAAAAATTTTCACATGAATCAATTAAATAATCATCTATTTTAACTATTCATATCAATTTGGATAATTATTATTTGAGTTTTAAATTTTGTTTTGATTATTCATCAATCTGTCCATATTTGATGAAGGGTGTGTTTGTTTGGGATATAAACATGTCAATCAAAACTTTTCAATCTAAAACTTTTCACTCTTCATAACTACTCTATTTTTAATTATTTTTTCACATTTTCCTATACAAACTATCCTACTTTTCAATCATTTCTACATAACTATCTATACAACTAACCTATCTATTTTAACTTTATTCTCTTTACTTCTCATCATTACTCCTATTATATCACAACATTTTCTATCAATGTAACAACTTCTATCTCAAAAACTTTTCACCAAAAGTTTTACCCCCAACCAAACACACCCGAAATCAAATATACTGAATTTTCTTAATTTTTGTTTATAATCAAATCAAGGTGTTTAAGTCTGAAATTTCTATCATACATCAATAACTACATGAATTAACCAAAATAAATATTTTAGCATAAAATATTAATTATTTATATTTATTTATATATTTTTATTCCATTAGACAGGGTTGTAAGTTTCAGGGTGGTTCAAATCACGTTAATTATTACCCATATTTATATCATCCAAAAATAATTTTTATTTTTTAAAGTGATCAGGATGTATTTTATAACATATAAAACTTTCAACCTCAATTTCATTGTATAAAATTATTAAAAATAAATTAGTACAACTGATCCTCACAACCATTCTACCCTGTTTAGGCTGTTCTTCCAGAATTTTTAATTTATAATCAGCTAAACATTTTAAGATAAAAAATTAATATTCCTTAACGATAATACAAAGAGTCTCCGGTAAAATTTTCATACTAAAAATCATTAGCTTACTATTTCTTTTATATTTTTTTCAATTCCGATTTACTACATGGGTGGTATATGCTAACTTATAAATTATTATAATTGTTAATCTAAATAACTAATTATAGTTCTAATCATAGCTGTAACACATATATCATAGAAAATAACTTATTTAATCTTAAGACAACTATTTAGATAATGAAAATACAGTTTTAATTAAATCTTTAACGGTCTAGATCAATTTATCACCATTTCTACTAATATAAGTGTTATTTAGACAAATTTTCAAATGTTCAAATATAATCATCCATCAAGGTGTCCACACATTATCTAACTTCATATCTTTATGTAAAACTAAATTTTACACACATCTAATGGTTTGGATCACTTAGATTATACATGGAATCATAGATTCAATGGTTGAGATCATTCAAGTTGACCTCCATCATATTAAATAAATTTGATTTCTATGGACATTAATGTTCTTCCTTCAAATTTAAAATTCTTCTCTCAAATTCAAGTCCAGATTGATCTCCATCCTTAATCCTTGTTTAATTTAGAAAGTAAGACATAAAATAAATAAGAACTAACCTAAATGATAATGATTGATGACTAAGATCACTTAATCAAGTCCTCATCTCCTTTTCTCTCTACTCTCTATTTTCATCTAAGATAGGCCATTATTATAAGTTGTAGAGATTTTCTAGCAAAAGGAATAGATAAGTAGCCACTTCATTTATCTATTTTTTGTTTTTAATTATTTTGGCTATTAAGAAGCCATTTGCCCGTTTACTAGAAAAACAAAATTGACTTGTGCCATTTGAACTCCACAGGGCCTGCACTACTAGACTTCTTTTCTATTTTACAGTTTATACCCATTCCTTCATAATTATTTTACACATCCAAGTTGCTGAAATTTGTAATTTTACACCCAATTTGTTGTAAAATATCAAAATACCCTTATTTTGCTTCAAAACCTTCCCAAATTGATAATAAAGACATACTTGAATGTAGTCTACATATTAATGGTAAAATTCAGATATTTGAAACATGTATTATTGTACAAAAATTTTAAAAATGCTTATTATGTACACATATTTGTAAAAATATAAATTTTCTTCCAAATTTAAAACAAGGAATTTACAATATATGTGAACGAATACAAGCATTTTTCCTAATTTACCCATTTATAAATCTATTTTAAGCAAATGCGGTAATGCATATATTTGATTTAAATGAAACTTGTTCTTCTAATTAAATAAATAATCTTAATTGCAATAAATAAATTAAAATTTACTTCAATCATAAACATATTAAAAATAGGAGACACGTTTTTAAAGAAAAATAAAGCAACATGAAACGGATTCTACGTAACCCGAGAAGCGACACCGATTAAGTACTACTAAGTTCATACGCATGTGCACCGTATTGCTTAGTCCAAATGCAGCTCCATCATCGCCTTCCTCACTCCGAATGTAGCTATGAATGATCAGGTGATTACTACTAACCCGGCCCCATGTGCATCGTCTCTGATAAAATAGAGCAGATTAGGCGGCTGCCTCCCACATGGACATTGGAGACAGATGATCAAGCAGTTCAGACTTAGGGGACGTTTGGGAATGTGGCGTGGGAATTGTGAGAGGGAAAATGTGGTGGCACGGATTTCAAGATCTATCATTTCACAACTAATCATTATATTTTTCCACTTTTACCCCTATATTCTAATCATTTTTCCTATCAACTACTTTCCAACAAACCTATTTATTCCAACTTTACCCCTATTATTTTATATCAATCACACAATTTTCAAAATATTCCATTTTCTATTCCCACCAAATACCGCATTTCCCACAACTTTCATATTCCCAAACATCCCTTTAGAGCCTTCCAAACGAAGCTAGCTAGCTGGGCATGTATATCTAAGTTTGAAGTCCTTCGCAAACAATTACTTCTAAATTAAAACCTCATCCGAAAGAACCACACTATGACTAATTTTTATCTAAACAAAAGTTTGTTAGCAGGTGAATAAAAATTAAATCTAAACCCAGTATTATATTGGGAACTACACTGAAGTCTTTATGTTCCTACCCTATTTTTGCTCGCTTTGATTCTCTTTCCGCTCCTTTGTTTTAAGTTAAATTTTTTATCATAGTATCAAAAATTATTTCGAATTTTGCATTAGTTGTACTTGCTTAAAAGTATTTATAATGATATATAATATGAAATCACTTAGATTCATTCATAAATTTTTTATGACTCATGCCATATCAATATAATGAGTAAATAAATATCTCATATTCGAACTCTAGACCTTGCATAAACATACACTCATGCACACTGGTGTTAACCACATGACCATCCAAATATTGACTTACGTTTTTTATTTAGTTTGAACATGTAAATTATAAAAAGAAAAATATTTTATACAACCTTCAACTATATTTTAATAATGAAATTTGTAGTTATGATACTATGAAGGATGACCCCTTCCTATATATGAATATTTGCTGACTTAAAATCCATATTGAGATAAGACGTGAGACCCCTGATCTCATCACCTAAAAATACACCTTTGTGCATTTAGAAGTGTAATTGGAGTATGATTTAGGTCATAGGCAAAAGTTGTAGTTACAATACACCATGTTATATGTTAATGTTGAAGGCACCTAAAGCTCATTTGGTCATTCAATATTAAGATCAATTACTTGAGGGGTGGAGGCACAGGATCTCGATTGCATGCACCTGGGAGCATGCAATTTTTTTATTTTTTTTCAAATTTTTTTTATAAAACTGTTAATCTAAGTGTATTTAAAATTACCTAAAATGCTACTGATTTTTAAAAATAAAAAATAAATATCTACAATATTCCGAAAATAATAAAAATTTATACACATATTAAATAGACTTAGATTAACAATACTGTAAAAAAATTTTGAAAAAAAATTAAAAAATGGGCGCATGCGCAATCGGGGTCCGGAGGCACATGCCTCATTAACTCTTTTCTAAAGTTATCTTTCGTTGGTGGGTAGTGTGTTTTGGAAGCCGCCCTTTCTCATAGATTACTAGAGGTCCGAAAGCGCTGCCCGTGAGGCCGTAATACACAGTTGCAATCTAAAAGCTCAACAGCTCCCGTGCGATGATTGCCGGTACCGCAATGTTTTCCAGCCAATGTGCGTGGTGATAATTATGTTTTATGATGATGATGATCCCCGGCAGTACTTGAGATGTGGCCACGTGGGTATGCGCGGCAGCCACCTAAGACATGGAGGGAAAGTCCGCATTGGCACTGCGTGTGAAAACATCCATTCCTGTCCAGCCTGCCATTTTGGCAGAAGTACTTGCCAAAGGACCAACGATGGCTGTTCTTCCGTTGCGTGACGTACTCACGTACGTCGCAGATAGCTGTTTGTTTTCGTCGTCCAGCGCCTAGCAGAGGAGATGAGATTCGTCAGACTGTAACCCACCCTCCCAGTCTTCTCTCTTTCTCCTCCAAGGAAAATAAGTCATCCTACCCTACAAAAGACTTTTCTTTCTTTCTTTTTTTTTTTTTAAGATTTACTTCCACAAAATACGGATAGGCCCTTGAATAGGTTTAAGGGTGTGTTTCACGTTTAATACAATTTTCAAAAAATAAAGCTTTAGTTTAAAATTTTTTAAAGTATATAAGAGATGTAATATAATAGGAATAAGGATAAAAAGTACAGAAAATAAAACTAAAATAGACATAGTATTCGTACGTGTAATTGTAAAGAAATTATTAAAAAATAAGATAATTGTACAGTAAAATATAAAAAATAATTAAAAATAGAGTATTATAAAAAAGGAAAACTTTCAAATTAACTATATCCAAAACATATATGCATAGTAAATTATACATATATATTTTGGATATTTTGAAAACAAATTGTGCAAATTTCATAATATTATAAAATAGGCAGCCCTAACAAAGGGCTTTTACTTTGGAGAAGTAGGTAATCAATTTGCAAAATAAGCTGGCTTCCTTAAATTATCGAGATACAATGGTGCAAATTGATTACCTTATGTGATAATTTGATGACATTAAAATTGATAGTAGGTTACGACGGGACGTGTTTGTATGCACCCAGGTGCAAATACTCATTTTTAAATTTTTTTAACACAATTATTAACCTAAGTGTATTTAACATGCATATCACTTTGTACTAATTTTGGAGATTTTTAGATTTTTTATTTCTAAAAATTTGTAAAAATTTTAGTAATTTTAAATTACTAAAAATGTCGCTCATTTTTAATAATTCGAAAAATAGTAAAAATTAATACACATATTAAATACACTTAGATTAACACTCTTATGAAAAAATTCAAAAAATAAAAAATAAATTAAATACAATACACTAAGCCTAAGTGTACTCGGGTGCAACAAATCAAGTCCGGGTTATGACAGGAGTAGTGGAGACGCACAAAGGCAACCTTGCTCAAACAAGAAAAGAAGTCCTAATTTCTTTGTAGAGGTGTAGATAAGTTCATTTTTAATTCGAGTCCAACTGACACTATCTTATTTTTGCACTATGAAAAAAGGTTACAACGTCCAAGTTGAACCGATCTCATTCTGAAAGTGAGCTATTGTGACGTAGGAGACTGAAGGACTAGACCCGATTTTGTATATTTTTTCTAAGTGTCGATTTTGTATATTAATATAAAATATAATATCATAAAAAATTAATTATGTAAGATTAACCATATGAAATATTACTGTCAGATTAACAAATTAAATCATAGGATATATAGGCATTATTCTATTGAAATAAGATGATACCTAGATTGTATTGCTATATAACTTAAGAATTGTAAAGTATTTTCTTTTATATAAATTTTCTATTTTTTGTTGTTTCAAT
Organism: Annona cherimola; assembly: GCA_030490835.1. Lineage (NCBI taxonomy): Eukaryota > Viridiplantae > Streptophyta > Magnoliopsida > Magnoliales > Annonaceae > Annona > Annona cherimola. Next base: position 83,578,825 of record CM059973.1, on the reverse strand, counting down.
TAAAACTTTACTTTACAATGATATTTTTTTTCATCTCATATTACAAATTAATCTCATGAAATTGAAGACCAAAGCTCTTCAAATTGAAAACACCATTCTCATAGGAAAGATGCGCCTTCCACTCGAAAGATATTATTCTCATGTGGGTTTCAAACTTACATCGGTTGGGCAACTATCAATGCCTATAAATTTTATATTTTAAGATTAGCTTAATTAAGTAAAAATCTTTTGAATATTATATATCTATTAATACAAATCAATGCATACTAAAATAAAAACGGGAATGGATCTAAATATATTAAAAATGAAATTTTTTATGCACGAATGTTATTTGTTACCGCAACTCCTAAATTGATTTTTTTATTTAAGTTCTTTATTATTAAGCTGGACACATAGAAAGGTATAACAACTCTAAATAATCGTGTCGCTCATATTATTTGAAAGTAGATTTTGCCCGTAGCATCTATGAAAGAAATTCTCACAAGAATTTATAGTAACAAGACATAAATAATCAAGCTCCATAAAATATTCAAAAATTTTAATAAATATTATAAAATTATTTTAATATAATATATAGAAATTTCTAATTTTTTAATGATGCTAATAAAATAATACAAATTTTGACTATAAAAAATAAAGTTTCTTATTTCCTCTTTCTTCATTTTTTATTTTTCATATTTTTCATTTTCTCTTTTGACAGTTATCAATTAACGTGAGTTATAACTTGAACCAAATTGATTTCTATGAATTTAATTTAAGATTTGGTTAGGAGTTGAAAATTTGTGTTGAATGTAGGATTTGGGTTTAATTTTGGAAATAATGTTACGGCTGAGAAAATTTCAATTTATACTCCAACAGTCCAATCCATTTGATTTCGATAAAATCATTAAAAAGGCATTTAAATAATTTCATATTAAAAAGTTAAGAATGCTGGGAGCATTACTTGCCCAAAGGGACCAAAACTGCGTACTTTTGAAATTATAGGGAGCAAAACTGTTTACTTGAAAAATTCCAAGTAAACGACTTTAGAAAAGACATGCCGACTTTGAAGAAATTCCGTACACTTTTTTTCGTATCAAGACCAGTGTTTTGAAAACCGGACCGAACCGGGCGGTCGGACCGTGAACCGGTCACGTCCCGGTTCGTCACTGTTACCGGTTCAACCGCGGTCCGACCACCGGTTCGATCCGGTTGAACCGGAAAAACCGGGAACCGATCACAAAACCGGTTCAGTGACCGGTCCGGTTTTCAAAACATTGATCAAGACAAATGCCAACTTGGAAGAAATTCACTCTTTTTTCAGCATGAGAGTTTCTTGGGCGTCTATCCGGATAAATAATTAAATATGTATCTGTCTTGTAAATCCATGCCCCCTAGAGGTGGGAATCGAGGCGCATCGCACCGGCTTAGTGTATATAAACTCTAACTCTATTTTTTAAAATTTTAGTTTGATTTTATTTTTATACTAGGTTATGATATGATCAGTTTGATCCTCACTTTTTAAAATAGGTTTCAGGACAAACTTCAGATTGGTATCAGACCAGACAACAGGCCGAGTAACTGAAACAAGTCAAATAAGATGATTTTAAGAATTTATATACCTATCAAACATAAATATATATTTATCTTAAATTTAAAAGTTATATGCTTCAATATTTTACTAATTATTAAAAACACATCATTACTAAAAGAAAACATGAGAAAATATAGCATAAATTTATTAAAATAAGTTAATATACAATTATACGTAAGAGTTATATATGCAAATTCTTCTTATTGATTATTATATTTTTTCTAGATAAATTTTCTACTGTTGATATAGTTAATTATGAAAAAATATAAAAATTTTGAAAGAAAAGAATAATAAAATTTAAATATAGGCTTATATTTTTAATAAATTAATATATACGAGGTAAGTTAAGATTCTTCGGATCGGGACATGGTTGACCCATACTGACTTTATTTTTGAATTCAGGTCAAAATTTCTAACTCATCCTTACACCGGGTTAAAGATACATTGATTTTACCCGGTTAAAAATGGGTCGGGTCAAAACTAGGTCACAGGTCAACCCGCTCTAATTCCCACCCCTAATGGATGATTTTCATTCAGGATATGATCAGTAATTGTAAAAGAAAAAAGCTTTTGAAATACCTAATTTAAATTATTGGCTGATATTTAAATTATAAATATATCATTTATTAATATTTCTAAAGGTTCTTCATTGGTATCTATAACACTGAAATATTGTTGTCCATTTTAGCCCATTCTAATGGTTAAAGCAACATCCAATCTACTCATCATGATATTAAAATTTATTTTAATTGAAGTCTTAGGTGGCCCATTGCAATAAAAAATAGCTTTTGCATCTAAAATACATATAGAACGAACACACAAAACAACAAATATATTGCTACTAGGTCGTTACATATGCCTTGTGGCATATAGGTAATTGCAACAAAAATTTTGGAAAAATTTGTTGCATATAATTATTATATGCAGCGATTTCTCATCTATAACGTTGTAGTACTTAGAAAGATATTGTTATGATGTTATATTTAACCCAACGGTCCAATCCATTTAAGATTTGGATAAAATCCTTAAAAGGGCATTTAAATAAATTTATATTAAAATTTTAACAATGTTGGGAGCATTACTTAATTGGAGGGACCAAAACTGTCTATTATAAAATTCCAACTACCAGGTCATCTATTTTAAATATGAAACTTAAGGATAAGAAAATATAAATTTTACAAACTTACGGGACCAATTTGCAAATCCCTCTTGACCTTTTCAGCGGCACAACACATGGTTGCCTCGTGCAGACTGTTGAGAGAACCGGTTTAACATAAGGTGCGGATTTGCCGATTGATCTAATCGACCACAGAAATATGGCCGCGAATGTTGAAAACTAGGGATGCTGGAGGTGGAGGGCCCCACATTTGTCTGGGTTTTGCAGGGTGCGTACCAAAACAAAAAGGGATTCGGAAGCGCCGAAAGAGAAAGCAGAGCCATGCCAGCAGCCAAGCATCATCGTGATCGTGGGCAGGAAGGAAATGACCTCATGGTGACCGACGTCAGCAGATTAGCATCAACCACCCAATTAACAAAAAGGGTTGCAATTTTTCACTTTTGGGCTTTGACTATGGAACTCCTATCCAACGTCTCAAATCTGGCCACGTGCGCGAACCAGCTAGGGCATCACATGCCATGGAGCCCGTGAATCCAATGCGATTTGCGAATCTAACCGTTGAATTCTCGGGCATTGACCCCACTGGCTTGCTCTCGCGCCACCAGGGTGGGGTTGTCCTTGCAGCAGACGCGGGCCTTACATGGGGCCCACTAGCTCCCCACAAACTGACTTCTTTCTCATCTGAGTTATACCGAAGCAATTCAGTATAACTCTCTTTATTTTTAAAATGTTGACCATTTATGCAAAATTTAATTTATTTATTATATTTAATGTTATTTATTTCATTAAGTTTCATCTAAATCAAATAAATATATGGATTGTATTTGCTCACAAATAGATATATTCATGTGTAAATAGGAAAAATACATATATTTATATATATATATAGATATATTAAAATATAATAATATTTTGAAGAATCATTAATCTATATAGTAGTGATATTTTAAATGGTTTAGATGTTAAAAATACTACTTAAAATTATTTTTTTAGTATTAAATCATTCTATTACATTAATTTTATACATTTATACATAAGACTCATGTATAGTAATATTAACTATACGTTAAACAAATTAGATAAATTAGAGAGTTTTCATGATAATTAAATGATGCTAAATATAATAAATATAGAAGATTTTTCTTCAACCACCAAGATATTAAAAATAAAAAATTATATAGAAGAGAAGCCATATCTATATAGACCCCCCATTTCCTTTTGCCATTTTTGATATAAGAAATTATTCAAATGAAATAATTAGGAAGGCATAGGAAAATCAATTTAATAAATCATATATTTATACTTTAACAATATTTTTGTTTCTATTTTTATTTATTCACAAAAATATAGTTTATTAATATCGAATTGTTTTTCAAGTACAACCTTTCCAAGAAAATTCTAATAAATGACTCGATAATATTATTTTTAAATTACAATGGAGGTTTTATTATGAATTTTGAGGAAAATATTTTAATGCCTAGGATTGCAAGTAGTTGGATTCAACATGCACCATAATCATTTTTTTCCTTTTTTTTTAGGAATAGGGTTGAGTAAACAAAAAAAATTAATTAGAAAACACAAAATAGTTTAGGTCGAATTTATTTACAAACTGGCTTATGTTAGACTATTATTTTAGAGAGTGAGTTGTGTTAGCTAGGATTAGAGTTGAAATATTTAAAAATTAGGTCCGAGTTTACTCCAATCCGGCCAATAATTAGAATTGGGACATTCTAAATTGAGTAATTTTACCATATTAAAAAGAAAATCTTTGGAAGTGACATAAATCTAACATTGCATGTTTCCCCATTTTCTCCGTCAGTGATCAGTATCTCCCCGTAATCCAAGTCTAGCTACATTCTATTTGGCTCATTTCATTTTTTTTTTTTTTTTTTTGTGGTTTAACAATTAAATAGTGTCTATCCTAGAAGATTTCATTCATCCTAGCGAGGAATGAAATGAGACGGGATCTCAAAGCAGATTCATATTCACAAAACATGTTGGAACTTGCAAGGCTTGTTTGAATTTGTTTTCTCTTCCTCAATTTGCACGGAGAAAATCCCCGCTTTTTTCGTCGTAATCTGAGTCATCGTGACGTCAGATTCTTGGGCGGTATCGTTAATTGCCAGAACAGAACAAGCTTGTGGCTCAGGTTCCCATTGTATGCATCCGGGTGTACTTTATTCATTTTTTTTATATTTTAACTTTTTTTATGAAATTATTAAATTATTAAAAATTTCATTGATTTTTAAATTTTTTAAAAAAATATTTAAAAGTTTTCAAAAATAGTAAAAATTGATATACATGTTAAATACACTTAGATTAATAGTTGTGTAAAAAAAATTTAAAAAAAATTTAAAAAATGGGTGTATACACATGCGTGCATACAACCTGCACCCCCTTCTGTTATCTCAATCGACACTATTATATACATTATGACAATTTATATTAGATTCTAAGTGCATTCATAACACTCACATAATGAAGGAAAAATTTTCAATTACACCCTACACAAGTGGAAAAACTGCAAATATCTCTACCAAAGGGAGGAAACAAAAAAAACTCCTACACTGCCTAATGAGGGAGGGGAGAATCGAACTCATGACTAATTAACAATGGATTAACATGAGTTAGTACCATGGTACACCTCTAGTCGCAAATTGCCACTCAAAGATTTGATTCTACTATTTTACAATTTCGGTGAAAAGGACTCACAAAAATTTGCTTGCTAGTAGGTTGAAAGTGAAGCAAGCCAAGTTTTCCAATTAAACCCAGGGACTGGAAAAATTAGTTCACGCATAAAAAAGCTACCTCTTGTTCTGTTCGACGATTCATTATAATGTATTAGAATGTTGGAAGTCGATTGCCAACATGCAAGTAATTTGGACATATGATTATTGGGACGCTCAAATAAGAGTATATTTGAGAACGGATAAAAAATTTTGATGAAAGTTTTTTGTGTAAAAGTTTTTGAATTAGTAAAAACTAATGTGATATGATAAGGGTAATGTGATGTACAAAGAAAATAAAGTTAAAATAGATATGTTAGTTGTATAGATAATTGTGGGATAGTTATATAGAAATATATGAAAAAATAATTTTAAAATATGGTAGTTATGAAGAATGAAAAGTTTTTATTAAAAACAAATATAACCTAAGAAAAGAAGAACATTGCAAAGCCAAATTTAACGGCAATGTGGTTAACGTTAGTATGCATAAATGTATGCATGTGAGGTATGGGATCGAATCTAGAATTAGGATATAGCCTCAATTCGCACACACAAAAAGAACAAACCAACTTAATGGGTATCCGGCTAACATAATCCTTTCTTGAGAGAGTTAGGATTTGTGTCAACAAATCCTTTTTGGCAAATGAAACCTCCTAGGCCCAACACAACTCAAAAGATTAGGGGCGCAACTTGGATCGGGTTGAGCCTAAACCTAGCCTACCGAACCCGATTTCCAACGACGTTTGAACTTGCTTTTTTTCAACCCGAACCTAAGGAACTTGATTTGTAAATATGATAGGGTCAGGGTTCAAATGCACCCGAACCCAAGGAACTCGAGCTGAATTTTTCATTTTGCGTTTATTATAAAATGTATTATTGCATAATATTTAAACAATATTTCTTTATATTTTGCATATTTTGCATATTTACATTTATATTTGAATACATGTTTAACATATTATAATTATATTATAATAAAATCTTTTATTTTTATTTATGTTTATCTTTTATTTCTATCATTTACTTTTACATCCATTCATTTTATTCCTTTATCTTATTTTTATGTTAGATTTTTTTAGAAATACTCTTTATATTGCTATTTTTTAAAAAAATCTGTAGTTTCATTATATATTATTATGTTTACTTATATGATTTATTATTATTATATATTTATATGAAATTCTAAATTTATTATTCTTAAATAAAATATAAATTTATCAACATAAATTTCAACTCCAAACTGAACCCGTACCTGATTTTCAAAAATAAGGTTAAGGTTTAGATTTTACAAATAGAGTTAGGGTTAGAATTAGGGTTAATATTTTATAAATAGAGTTAAGATTAGAGTTGAAGTGAACTCGAGTTTCATAAGCCCGAGTTTCAATTTTATATAAGATCATGGTGCCTCCTTGAATTCAATAGAATAACTTTTTTCACCACATTAGAAAACACATTTACGTCCACACTTGAATGAACAGATGATATTAGTGTGGGAGTGTTTTCCTGTAAGAGGTTGGGTTCCTATGTAAGGGGCAATGAATTAGCTCTGTGAGTTGTATGTGTATTCATGTTCATTTTTTATTTTACAAAATAAAAAATTTATATATGGCGGGTCTAGTTGCGGCTGCCTTTTATATAAAGACAAAAAATAAATAAATAAAAAGGATTCCCCACGTGTTGCAGTCCGCTCGAATCGCAGCCACCGCATAGATACATGAGTCGCAGCCGGTTTATTCGAGAGAATGGCGAGCAGAGGCTAGAGCCGTCCATTTCTGTGCCAGGACACGTACGCAACCTCCGACCGGGGTTGCCTGCAGTATTTTGCTCGAGTCGTATTGGCTTCCCTAGTCAGAAAACTCGCTCGAGCTCTAATTGTATTCAACGCGTATTCAGGGCCCCACACAAATGGATGGATCGATCGATCGTTTGGCCATTTCTGCTACAGCTGCTGCTTCAGACAAAATCAGCTCATTCAAACAACCACGCACGCTGCTTCTCGATCATGATTGATCCTGAGTTCCTGACCTGATCTGATAGCAACAGGTCTTGTCCGTGTGGTCCAGAGCACTTCATGCTTGGGCCAGGCTGGGTGAATCCAACACACCTGCACATGCATTGCCTCGGCCACGTATGACGCGTACTTATGGGTGATTTTATCCCTCTGTAACTTTGTAGTAATCCCGTGATTGCTGATTGGTGGAATGGATTGCTACGAATATAATATAATTGAATAGAAAAAATACGAGGGATACATTTTTGAGTTGGATGTATGAGTGTTTACTTGCATTCGGCTTTATGGTATCATAATACAAAAAATATACGTGATTAATGGTTGAGGAGAGAGAAAAAAAATTTACCTATCATAATGAGATAAGTATCTAGTGAATTCTTTCATCATACAATTACGGGAATTATCCTTTTTTGACCACACTTTTCTCTATTTCCAAATACCAAGTGCGTTTTGCGAGAGTAGTTCTCAATTAATTCTCTCTATAATAATACAAGTGCTTAATTTATAAATATATATTATCGATTTGTTTAAGATTATCTAATAATTATCTGTAAAGGGTCCAAAATACAATGAGTACTTAACTAAAGATGTGTTTGAAAAATGATAAAAAAAATTATTACTTTCGGAAGGAGCAGCTACTCCACCTAGATTTTTATATCGGGACCACGACACATAAGCCTGAACTGAGAACCACTGTGCCAACAATGCTAGTCTCAAGAAATGATAAAAAAATTTAAATGAATAATTTATAGTGAAAATTTTTTTTGAATGAAAGAAAATGATGTAATATAATAGGAGTAATGATGAAGAATAAAAATAATAAATTTAAAATATAAGAGTTAGTTATATAGGTAATAGTATAGAAATGATTGAGAAATATGATAGTTATATAAAAATATATAACAAACATAACTTAAAAATAGGATAGCTGTGGAATATGAAAAATTTTAATTGAAAAGTTCTTATTATATATAAACATGCCCTAAATATATTATATTAATTATACTACATGGAGAAACTTCAAGTAATTCAAAATACTAAATCTTAGTTAAGTAAGAAGCCAATATGACATGGTAGTTCATTTGTTAGAAGAAAGAAATTATATAGCTTTTAACAAAAAGAAATTATATAGCTTTTAACAAACCTTTTTTTTTACTTTAAAAAAAATGAGAAAAGCATAATAAGATAAAGCAAAGACAATAAATACATAAGGTGTGTTTATTTAGACCAATCACTTTTCACTTTCTATAAATATCTTATTTTTTATTATTTCTTCGTAATTTTTCATACAACTATCCTAATTTTTAATCAATTATGCACGACTAATCATACAATTAACATATCTATTTTAACTTTATGAACTTTATCTTATTTACTCATTATCATTACCCATATTATATCATATCATTTTCTTATATTTCAAAAAATTTACTAAAAATTATCACTTCCCAAAGACATTCATAAGATGTTGACTAATAAAAATGAAAATATTAAGCTGAATAAGTTTTTTTAAAAAAAGAAAAGATAAAACTTAAATAAAGTAAACTAAGATAATCTAAATGTGAAGCCCACTAACTAAGAAAATGGAGAAAAGCAAACTAACGTAGTCTAGATATACTAAATGGAGACTTAAAATAACACTACTTAGGAGAGTTAAGATTATTTAAATTAAAATCAATAAGAGAATAAAATGAAGATTAAAAAATATAGATAGAACAATATATAAAAATGTTAAAAGATTATTGTCAAAAAGGCTTCAATATGATACATTCAGTTGACTTCATATTGGTAGGAAACAACTTGTGATAATGAATTAATGTTTTTTTGTCAAGAATGACGATGATTTTAAGTGCTTAGAGCAAAGAAATGTGGTCTAACCGTGATTTCAAATTTTTAATCACCTAAACCCGTTTTATGTGCATGCATGTGCGTTTAACGGAATGGAAGCCCATCTTCCAAATCACACAACTCATTAAACGCCCTAAATGAACTAAGTAGCTTGATCACGCTCATTCTTCACTTAGTTTGACCATAATTACCAACATTAATTTCAAAAATTGTAAATAACTCAATATAATTTGATCATAGTTACCAATATACTCACACTATTATAATGTTGTTACTGCATCATCACGATGTGAATATATTTGCAAAGATATGTAAATTATGTAAGTATATTTACAATTTTAAAAATCAAGAGGGTATACTTAGTTTTTGCGAATATACTCATATAGTTTGCATATTTTGCAAATGTACCCTTCTCGTAATGATGTAGTAACTGTGCCATAGCAGTATGAGTATGTTTGCAATTATGATCAAAATATGTAAGAGTTATTTGTAATTATTATGGTCAAACTATATTGATATATATGTAAATTACTGAAAATAACACACTTCTGATATTAAAAGGGAGTCTTCCATGATTCTATACAACCTGGAACTCTTTATGTAAAAGATGTACTTCTCGAAATATAAAGACGTATGAATAAATATTATAACCAGTTTGGATTTAAAGTATATATTCCAAAAAATAACAAAACAAACCGGTTGCACCATAGAGTCACAAGTAAATTATTAAATGATCTTCTTGGATCAGAGCAAATGTCGACTTTGAAATTAATCATGCTAGTCGGGAACATCTCCCGGCCTAGCTAGCTAGCCTTGTTGAAACCGATCGAAAATTTTTCTAACAGATACGGGCCACCCGCGTGCATGTGGTGGAGGGATTGGAGAAGAGATGTCATGCCAATGAAACAGTCTGTAAAAGTAGAGACACTCGATTCACATTCAAGCATAGAAAACCACCGTCGTCATCAATCTATGGGCTGCATGTCCGCATCACTCCGCCGACAGCAACGACAAATATGGATCACAGAAACGTTTGCTCCTGCAATTTTCAATATGAATGGCTGTTGGCCACCAAGTTTACATTAACAAGGAATTCTACCTTCGGCCAAGAAAACAAAAATAAATTTTGTTACACTGCTGCGTTGTATATGTTGGATTTTATAAAGCAAAAGCATGCTTGAACTTATTATCAAAAATTTGCCAAGATTTCACACCAAAAACGTTAAAAAGGGACACGATCTATGTAGGACTGAGTGCAAGATCTTTTCTTTACACACTTCTCATCAAATATACGGTGATAGATGAGAACTTTTAAATAGCTTTTCGGGTGAGTGAGGAAGGGGGCTAAGATTCCTCCCGCTCATATAAAGTTTGCCTATCGCGACCCCTACTAGAAGAAACCACCGGACCGATCGAAATTGTTCTAACGGATGCAGGCCGCCTGCGTGCATTTGGTGTAGGGATTCCGAAAGAGATGTCACCGCCAATGCAGCAGTCTGTAAAAGTGGAGGCACTCGATTCACATTCAAGCATGGAAAATCACCATGAGCATCAATCAATTGGCTGCATGTCCGCATCGCTCCGCCGACCACAACGACAAATATGGATCGCAGATGAGTACGAATGAACATTCGCGCCTACCATTTTCATGAATGACTATTGGTTCTTATCACATTAACAAGGAATTCTATTTTCAGCCAAGAAAACAAAATTAAATTTTTGTTACATTTTTACTTTGTATGTGTTGGAAATGGGTCGACCAGTGACGTTCGATGCGGCGCAGGGCCGATTGGAAAGATGAAGATTTTCTGGAGTTGCGGATTGGGTGAATCAACCATGGACCCAACCCTCATATACCATATTGATTCACAAAGCTGAGACATCTTATTAAATTTACGGCATATATAATCGTGTAGCTACACTAGTGAACTTATTTTGAATTTTTGAATTTCATTGACTAGCTCCTAATGTAATGGAATTTTTGGCTTTAGCTAATCATGTTAACTTACTACAACACAATGGCTGATGAGATTATTGACACCTCATCAATTCATGTATGGTGTTTGTGTTTTGGGTAGACATTTCCTTAGAATTTGCACCCAAAATTTTCATCTACTCATGCTTTGTTGGACAACCATGTTATGAACCTACCCATGTAGGTATGGCCGCTTAGATTTTGGACATTAACGACAAGGTATGATTGTGCGGTGGTGATTAGGTGATAACTAGGGTATCGGCAATGGCGAGATTGCTTGTCTAGTTTCTACTGAGGTCAAGCAGGTGGGTTTTGCCATTAATGGCAATCTGTCGGTGGTTTTTCGTTGATTTTTGCTAGATTTCATGGAGGTTGTTTGCTATAGCAGAAATAATCTCACTTGCGAAGCTTTCCATACAACTACTGCTTGAAACTTCTCATATCGATAATCTGTAGAAATTTGTCGTTAACCTATTAGGGTTACGTAGAAGCCATTTCATGTAAAATTTTCATTTTTAAGAGAATGCTAAGTGATGTGAAATTCAATCCATTTATCATATTTAACATCATTTTTTAGCTGGACTGTTGGATACTAATTTTCATCCAAATTAAATTTATGCATAGCTATATTTGTTCAAAAATAGATATTCATGTGTAAATTCGGAAAAATATTTAGATCTATTCGCACATATATTATAACGCAATAATATTTTATAAAATCATTTATCCATATAGTAGTAATATTTTAGATGATTTAGATCCTTAAAATACTACTTAAAAATTATTTTTAGTATTAAATTATTTTATAATATTAATTTTATACATTTATAGATGGGGTCTATATACAATAATATTGAACAATAAGAAAATTTTCATGATAACATAAATTATACTAAATACAAAAGATGGAATAGATTTTCAAACAACTATCGAATATTACAAATGAAGAGAATAAAAAGAAAGACATTTCATAAAAGTGGGCCTGTCAACTATTACTATCATCCTTATTTTATTTCAGTCTGTACAAATCTATTGAATCAGTCTTTGTCGTCCATGAGTTTTTATTTTTGGGATTAGATGAAAGAAAGCAAGTTATTTAATGGCTTTGATAAGCCACCTGAATTTCGATGATGATGGCTCAAACCGCCATGGTCACCAAGAGACGACTAGAAATGGTGCTCTAGCAGTCTCTTGCGATTGATGCACATACAACATTGCATTTGATATGGGCTATTGATCTTCATAACCCAACATCTTCTACAATATTTCTCAGCAACTAAGAATAATTCTGTGAACTTTTAGGTATCAACGCCGCTCTACTACAAATTTTAGCAGTTTTATTTGTAACTCAAAATATGATATCCATGTTATTTTGTTAAAAGTAAATATTAAAGGACATTAAATGAGTTTAAGCAATTAGTGGTTCAAAATTCAAAGTTGCTAATGAAATTATGAATGAGGTATGTTTTGATAATCTATTTTAAGAAAATTAAACCATATTTATTCACATTTGTCAGTAATGATATTTTATTTTCTATTAATTAGTAAAATGTTGAAGCGTACAATATTTTTTTGACAAAAAGCATACAATATTTAAGTTTAACATAAATGCATCTTTTTTTGTAGATAGAACATAAATGTGTCTTTATGTTTAATATATTTTTAAATTTATAAAAAAAATTATCCTACTTGACCTACATTTTTATTCAACCCACCATTTTGACACCGACACTAGACCAATCCAAAATTTGTCCGTTCTAAATTCTAAGCCTGTATAAATAATATAATCAAATAAGATTTTTAAAAAGTAGGAATAGAGTTGAGCACACCATGATCTAGTAGAGCACACCCCAATTCCCACCCCGATGTCGGGATTATATAAAAAGCATATTTTAATTTATTATCAGAATTTTTCCAAGATGTCACGCCAAAAACGTTAAACAAACACGTGATCTATGTAAAATCAAGTGAAAGATCTTTTCTTTACACACTTCTTCTCAAATATGTTGTGGTAGATGAGAATTTTTTAATAGATTTTCTAGGAAGGGAGGGGGTTGAGATTCCTCCGACTTATATAAAGTTTGTATATCACAACTCTTATTAGAAGAAAACTATCATTACTTAGAATTATAAATGTATCTATATTGCGTTTTATTTAAACTAAATTCAATTTATTAAGATAACTTTACCAGATTGACTATAATATTCTCCTACTTTACCAATTATAAAAAATAGGAAAAGATGATACAAAATTTGATCTTCGGCTTATTATTCTCCTACTTCATACTTTTTTTATTGATCACAGAGTCGGCACCCTGGACGATGCATGTAACAGGAATCGATCCATAGACCTCAGGCAACACTGCTCACTAACAGCTCAATAACGATGTCAACTGAACTACTACAGTGGCTCAATTCTACCTTCATACTTTAATTAAGAAAATCTATTAGCACATATCATAATGGTTATATACAACATGTACGCACTTTCTTTCATGCACTGTACTGTAAATAAATTCATTTAACTAAGTCCTTGATATATAGTGGTATGTCAATATCATCCTAATTTATGGTGTGTTTGGTAATGAATAAAACTTTTAATGAAAAAGTTGTGTAAAGTAAAAGTTGTCAAATGATTAGATATGATAGGGGGAATGATGAGTAGTAAAGAGGATAAAGTTAAAATAAATAGGTTAGTTATGTGGATAGTTGTGTAGAAATGATTGAAAAGTAGAGTGATTGTATAGGAAAATGTGAAAAAATGATTAAGAAATATGATAGTTGTGGAGAGTGAAAAATTTTAAATTGAAAAGTTTTAACTTGACATTTTCTATCAATTGCCAAACACACCCTTAATATTATATAAATAAGTTCTCCTATTTCAATCACATATGACAATCAACAAAATGCAATAATGAAAGTAGAGAAAAAGATAATCATCAAGTATTATGATATGTAAATTAAATGGTAGGCACTACTGCCCGTCCAAGTTTGTGATGGGGTACGGATATCCTCTATTCGAACAAAAAATGTACCTTCATTATTTGCGATGAATATGCTGCTGCATATAGTCATCATGTGCGACAAACCTTATTGCTTGCATAAAAAAGTTGTAAAATAATTTTTGGATGCTAAAACACGTGTCAAAAATATATTTCCAACTAAGCAAAATAATTTCTTTGCTGTCACCAAGGGTGTACTCTGGTGGTAACTCATGCTAGCCCATTATTAGTTGGTCATGATTTTAACTCTTCCCTCCCCCATTTAAGAGTTATAAGAGTTTTTTTGTTTCCTTTCTTTTGCGGAGGAAGTACATGCCACAAAGTATTTATAACCAAATTACATTTATAATTATAAATTTAAGCTTTATACAACAAAAAATTGGTTGCGAAAAATCGAATTTATTGTAGTGAATTGTATTATACTTAAACCTCAAAATCTTAATTAGTTTTTCACCACTTAGATGACTAAGTTGTTGATGTTATGTGAGTGTTATATCCATGTATATATGCAAAGTAAAAAATCTAGGGTGTGTTTGGTTACACACAAAACATGTCAGTACAAACTTTTCAATAAAAAACTTTTCACTCTCCATAATTATCTTATTTTTTAATTATGTTTTCACATTTTACTATATAAATAACTCTACTTTTCAATCATTTCCACACAAATACCCATACAACTATCCTATCTATTTTAACTTTATTCTCTTTACACCTCATTATTACCCCTATCAAATCATATCATATCATATCATTTTCTATCAACTTGACAACTTCTACTCTGAAAAGTTTTTATCAAAAAATTTTACCTCTAAACAAACGCACCCCTAGAGTTTAAAGTTGAGTAAAAGTACCTGCCACATCTACTCTTCTTCCGTAGTTTTTGATTCGTAAGTTGCTTAGTCATTAAAAGAAGGAATGATGGGATACGGTAAAATAAAATAAAATAATTCTTTAACTTTTGTCGGAAAAATCTCAATTAGTTTGGTTTGCGTTTTGCATCAATCCCCAATTGCCAACCAAGGGTGTGTTTGGGAATGGGTAAAACTTTTGATGAAAAATTATAGAGAGTAGAAGTTGTCAAATGATGTGATATGATAGAGGTAATGATGAGAAATAAATAAGATAAAGTTAAAATAGATAGGTTAGTTGTATTGGTAGTTGTGTAGAAATGATTAAAAAGTAGGGTGGTTGTATAGAAAAATGTGAAGAAATGATTAAAAATAGGATAGTTATGGATAATGAAAAGTTTTAGATTGAAAAGTTTTAACTGACAACTTTTTCTTAATAACAAACACACCCCAAGTTAGCACAAAATATTCTAATTATGTCAAACCCACGAATTCACTGGTGAACGGGCGTGCAAATAGGCGTTAATTTGGGAACGTGCGTTGTAAATTGTAATGTCCACCTCATGATGATGAGACCAGGGCTAAGGTTCGGCTTGCCAGGAATCGCGGCTATTAAGAAGGTTCCCGTCATATATTTTTATTTCGTATACATCTGTTGCATGGACGCGATGGAGGGACATACTG
The DNA here is from genome assembly GCA_030490835.1 of Annona cherimola. NCBI lineage: Eukaryota > Viridiplantae > Streptophyta > Magnoliopsida > Magnoliales > Annonaceae > Annona > Annona cherimola. The sequence continues at coordinate 83,563,038 of CM059973.1, read as the reverse complement.
TTTACCAAGCTTGAATATATATACGTGTTTTGAGGGATTTTTTATTTATTTATTTTGTCTACATAAAAATTGGTAGAACGGTCTAGTTTGGTACTTGTCTTGATGATTTTGTTAAATTTAATTTATCTGTTGTATTTAATACTTTTTATTTTAAATCTATTAAAGATAATTTCTTTATTATAAGGATTTATAAGGTCTTAATTTTTCTACCGAAAAAGGTCCTAGTTCAATATCTAAACCAACTAAAATATTCATCTTACCTAGAGTAATAATATTATATAATTTTATAATATTATAAAATTTTCTCATATAAATCTAAGTAACTTTCTAAATTTACCTAGAGTAATAATATTATATAATTTTATAATATTCTAAAATTTTCTCATATAAATCTAAGTAATTTTCTAAATTTATATATAATGTTTTTAGAAGATATGGCCCGCACATAACTTCGATGATATGATTTTTGGAATATAAGTAAACAAATAGTATTAAATACAACAGATAAAATAAATTTCACAAAATCATGAAAATAAAGCTCAAATTGGACTGGAATACCAAAGAGAATCCGAAATTTATGAAAATGTTTTGATATCATGCAGCCGGTGGTACAGTTGCCAGCCCAAATATATTTTTTTAATTCTTTTGTTTTTTCTAAAGCTGTTATTTTAAGTCTATTTCATCTATACGAAATTTTATTATTTTTAGGTTGTTTATATATTTTTAGAATTTTAAATATAGAGATATTTTGGTCATTTTCAAACATGTATATATAATATATATGAAATTATGATAATATGTATGTATGCATCCAATAATTTAGGATTGTCTTGTTCATTCACATGTAGATACTTTTTGAAAGCAAGAGCAAGTGTCCATAAAAAATGCTATTGATTTTTAAAAATTAAAATAATAAAAATTAATACACATATTAAATACACTTAAATTAATACTTGTATAAAAAAAATTTCAAAAAAAATAAATTACTGCACTCGAGTGCACTTGCGCACCCAGGTGCAGGAAATCCCGACCTATACAATACATCGGATACCCGAAACCCACCTTGATTGGTACCCTTATTGCATTGAGATAAACATTGAAAGATTATGGTCTGCTAACGTCGTCTAATTAAACTATTTTCATTGCAATTATGGTGGTCCCCAGATTCGCTGGCGTGAACGAAGGCCGTAGGATGGGAGTTAGTGGAATGGCACTGAAATCAAAAGGTGGTGGGGCCACGGCTGATGAGATGAGCTGGGCGAAAGCAGTCACGTGACCTCACCCAGGCTGACGAATGCGGATTTCCATCATCCTACGGAACAAAAAAGCGACTTTTGTTTTGCGATTGAGGTCGTGCCTCTGGTGCAGTATGGCCACGTGAGTCGATGGTGCCCGGTTCGAATCTCTGTAGCAGTATTTTTTTAATTTGTGAAAGCCGTCTGTCGGTGAAAAATATTAAAAATAGTAGATAATTGTTAGCAAATTGTAAAAATATCTTAGAATTTAATTGTAATACCAATCGATAATGTATGAATATTCATACAAAAAATGCGACTTTTTTTTTTTTATTCTGACTTCGTACATCGACGACGCACCAATCTGCATGTGACATATCGTGAATGTAGCCGCTTTCACTCGAAGAGGCATCAAATGCCGTGGGACCCGCCTACCAATCGACCTTTGAATTATACTGTTGACTATGGAAGTTGACCTCCGCTTATTTATAAATGAAATGTTTAGAAAGATAAAAGCACTGAAAGGCGGAAGCTGCGGACTTGGGAAACGGAGATTATTTTAAGAAAATGACGTCATATGATAGGCCTAATGATTAAAATTAAAAAGAATAAAGTTAAAATAAATAATATAATAATTGTGTAGAAAATATTAAAAAATGATTGAATCAATAAGTAATAATAAAAAAAGAATAGGCAGCTAGTTAAATGCCAAATCATGTCAGAAGATATATATTAAACGAGTCAATGTCTTTTAAACTTTTCATGATGCCAGACGAACCGGAGGTGTGTTTCAGAAGATGTAAAAAAAAAAAGAGTGAGAAAATAAAAACTAAAAATTTTTTAAAAGTAAGAGAATAATATAATATAATAGAAATAATAAATAGTAAAAATAAAGATAAAGTAAATAGAGTATCTGAGGAAAAAATAAGCAAGAAAATTAGAATATAAAGGTAATAATTAAAACATATGATAGTTACATAATTAATATATGTGTCAAATTATATCGAAAATGTGTAGGAAGAAGTATAAATTTTTTGTTTTATATTTTATCAAATGGTTAATTTCATAAAGAGAACATGCAAGTATTTAAAAAAAAAAACTTCTAGAAGAGGAAATTTTTAAAAATGCAAAAAACGATAAGTCATTTGAAATATAAACCGTGAAAAGGTAGGGTTGTCTAGTTATAAAGATCTAGCTTGATACTTTTTATGTTAGGTCCAGTTCGACTATTATAATAGCAAAAATGAATGACAGAAAAATATAAGTAATCCGCGAAAGAAGTGTGGCGAGTTGATTTCTAAGTTCCACCAATTAAATATTGGTAAAATAAGTTTTTAATATAGAAAATCAAAACGAGTTCCAATTATTAAAAAAAAAATTCAAATTGAGTTCCACTTCTGTGCTGGAACCATTTCCAATTGTAAAATTAGATGGTTATTATGGTAGTAAAAATGTCGATCAATTTGCCTTCGGAAGTCTTGTTGAGATGGTGGTTGTGACATTTCTGGCCATACAGGATTAGAATTAGAATTACCGAATTCATTTCCTTTTCACGATCTCAAATAGCCGTAAAGAATAAAAAATTCAGAATGAAATACTGGTCAATGACGTAATCAATAAAATTTCGGAGCCAGTATTAGATGGGAAAAAAACGCGATCGATTAGTGAAAAAATTAAGGACAGCAGCCATCACATCGGATTGGCAAACGTAGATGTGCTGCTGCTCCACATTGATTATTTTTGAAAATTTTCTGACGTAAAAAGTATTTTTAATTTTTTGTATAGATGTGAGGACATCATTTAAATTTTTATCTTGTAAAATTTGATACTTCTTGAAAACACCAAATAAATTTAAGAAAATGATAAATTACAACTTTAAAAGATCTAGATAAAGGGTAATTTGCTGATGTACTTAATTAGTTTGATGCTAATTGCTAATACACTCATATGTTTTCCGAATTGCATATCACCACCATAAAGTTTTAGCAAAATTACTTGTGTATTTATATTAACAACTGAAATTTAACAGTTGTTAAATAAAAAATATAATTTGTTGATATACACACTTAGTTTAATGCTAATTAGTGATATACTCATATTGTTTCATGAATTGTATATTACTCCCTATAAAGTTTTACCGAAATTACTTATGGCCTATGTTAATTACTGACAATGTTACCCCTGGGTAAACCTCTTTCACCTGCACAATTGCATATTTTATAAACTATAAAATTCTAATATAGCTTTAAATAGAGTATTTCTGTCATTATTCAAAATTTTAATGTACGAATTAACAGTTTTTAACAACAAAGAGGTGTCATGGATACGCGAGTAATTTTATAAAACAATATGAGTATATCAGCAATTAGAGTAAAAATAAATGGATATAAAAGAAAAATACCCATAAATAAATTTTTAAAATAAAAATATATTTTCCGGCCCCATCTAGGGTTTTATGAAACCATTTGGATTTCGTGGCTAGCCATGCAATCAAGATTTTTTTGATATCTTATTTTACAACTCGATCATATCAAATATGTTGTTTTTCAATTTTTGCTGAGATGTAAACCGAGCAATATTTTTACAACAAAAAACTGCTCCTGAAGATGTGGGCGTTGGTCTCATGATGTAATCATGATTCTTACTTGCAGATGGAATACGGGTACTGATTTTGAGAGGAGTGTGCTCTTATTGGGGTGGGAATTAATGAAAGAAGTATTTCGTTGAAATGGGAGATTTCAACTTTATCACATATACCCCTTCCGTCCAACTTTTCAACAGTTTCTATTTCCTTCCATCAGTTTTCTCAAGTAATCAAATGGAATATTTGGTGACTTTTTCTTTCTAAAAAAAATTTCATTCCACGTTTTTTGAGCTTGGATAATCTCCACCTTATCATAATGGTAGAAGAAAAGTCACAACTTAAATGATTAAGTGATGGATGTGAGAAACTCAAAATTGTATAGCATGAGAGGTTTAGGATTTGAAGTTGAATAAAGGTATTTGTCTCGTTACTTTTTCTCCGGACTTGTCCTATATTAGTTAACCCATCATCCAGTAACACAATAAAAAATGGTTGAAGAAGAATAAACGTAGCCAAACCCTGAAAGCCATGAATAGCCGTGCCTTGTTGGCTTCTTCCAACGGCACTACAAAGTATTTTTTCGAAATCAGCCATGCAGGCACAAAGAACAGAAATCATTCTTAAAAACTGGCTGATCAGTTTTAAATTGATCAATTCCAACCTAACATTAAAAACTATATATCTACTTTCTCTCTACGGCCCTTGCAGTTGCATATTATTTTATTAGGGTCTGTTGCACTTCCATGCATATTAGTGTCCTAATTTATTTGATTGATTTAACCCATTCACCAAAGTGAATTCGGCGAATGGATGAGTTTGGACCTTCTTGATGATGGAAACGAAATATGATCCATTCGTTTCATTTAATAGCATTTTCTAAATTATGGTCGAAAAAATTATTTCAATCAAAGTTTTGTACATGATTTTATAATTAAAAAGATATAAAATCATGTGTAAATATGAAATACTTAGATCCACTCATACAGCCGTTTAAATATTACGATAATTTATTGAATCGTTATTTTATATGAGAAAAACATTCTGGAAAAGAACAGATCTTTAATTAAAAGTTTTAAACTTGATATGCCAGAAAATAATTTATTGCATTGATATTAACTATTCAATAATAAAAACTCGTATGAACATTTCATTTAATTAAAATTTATATTCATGACTAAGTATATGATATTAAATATAATGAATATGTTGGATTTATGATTCAATGGTCAAGATGGCCCGATCTCATTATTTTATTAATAATTGATAAAATTACAACCAAGCGGTTGCTTAGTTGGTAAAAGTAGCAAGCTTGCGTACTGCAGGTCGCGAGCTCAAGTCGTGTTGACGCAGCTTTATGTGGTGATTTGGTTTCCCCATTTATTTGGTGAGGATTTGCTCCCCTCAAAGTTGATAAGATGTAGCTTGTGGTCTCTCTTTACAAATTATAAGAATGTCTTAGGAATTTATTATAATAACTATTAAGATAGGTGTAAATATATGCAAATTAAAATATTATAAAATTTCTTCTTATACAGCTAATTTTTACGTAATTGCTTTTAAATTGTGGCATTTAAATATAATCATTTTTTACATCAAACAAATATAATATTTAATGCAGCTATTAAATTCTTTGATCATGTCACCAACCTTAGATCGCCAAGCACATAATGAAGGTGTACTCTAAAGCAAAGTAACAAGACCTCTACTTCTATTCAATATTTGAATCTTAAATCTCTCCCTTCCTTCCCCACTTGTACTATTTTACACACATCCACATTAGCTGCTCGAACATCTAATTATTAAATGCAACTATTAAAACTTAACAATTATAAATAATAATAATAATAATAATAATAATACTATAAAACTTTAGTTACAAATGATATAAGACTCAACTACATTTAGTTCCAAATGAATTTGGATGCAAAAATATAGCCCGTGCAATAAATTTTATTACAGTGTAATTAAATCATTTATTTATTTAATCACCTTTACTTAGGTGTGTTTGAGAAGTGACAAAACTTTGAATAAAAGATTTTTAGCTTAAAAATTTTGTAAATTGAAGAATGTGATATGATATGATAGGAATAATGATAAGGAGTAACAAAATAAAGTTAAAATAGATAGATGAATTGTGTGAGTAGTTGCATAGAAAAAAGAAGATAATTGTATAGGAATATATAAAAAAAATTAAAAATAGAATAGTTGCAGATATTGAAAAATTTTAGGTTGTGTTTAAGAAGTAGTAAAAAAATTTTGATAAAAAATTTTTGAAATAGAAGAAAATAATATGATATGATAGGCGTAATAATGAGAAGTAAAGATATAAATTAGTTATATTTGTAGTTGTGTAGAAATAATTGAAAAATAGAATAGGTATATAGTAAGATGTGAAAAAATAATTAAAAAATAAGGTAGTTATGGAGAATAAAAAAATTTAGATTGAAAAGCTTTAGTGTTAAATAAATACCATTTAATTTAAAGGGACTCGTTTTTATGTAATCGGGTTACATAGAAGAATTTTCATATAACTCTCTTAAATTTTAAGATTTTGATAGTTGATAATAAATCTAATCCATTCATTGTATTAAAATAATTTGTTTAGTTATGAGACCAAGTTTCATCCAAATCCAACATGTGCATAGGTCACACTGGCTTAAAAATAAATATATTCATGTGTAAAGTAAGAAAAATGCTTAAATTCATTTACTTATATATTGAAATGTAGTAATACTTCATACAGTCATTTATCTATACATTACTAATATTTTAAACGGTTTAGATATTGAAAATTATAGTTAAAAATTAATATTTAGCATTAAATTATTTTATTACATTGATTTTGTATGTTTGTAGATGAGACCACTCATCTACAGCGATATTAAAAAAACGAAAGAATTTTCATAATAATATAAGTGATGCAAAATATAATAGATGAAGTAGATTTGTCATTAACTAGCTAGATGTTAAAAAAGGAAAGAATTACATAAAAAAGGGTTTCACGTGTAATTTAAAAAGTTTGGGTGGTAAACGTACAAACTCTTGCTTTGGTACGGGAACAGCACGTGGAAGTTGGAATGCAGCTGCGGCGGCTACTCAGAAACTGCACGTGTGCATCTGTTGTTTGGACGGCTAAAATGTTTCACATTATCCGTCCACCTATACATTGCTCACTGCTTGCATGTTGTCCGCCATCGCGGGCACATCCCTTTCCTCGCTGCCCCTTGACTTCTACGAAGAGCCGTCAGACAACAAAATACATCATGTTCCTGTGCACTGCCGGCCTTACATGACTTCTACGAAGAGGTATTTTTCTTTGAAGTTATTAAATGTAGCAATAATGTCATGTAACATTGAAAAGGGTGTATTTCGACCATGCTTTTTAATCAAAAAGCACCTTTGAGATGATTGAATTTGGGGGTGGAGAGTATGAACCAGCAAATGTCCGGCAGAGCACATGCAAATGAAGGGATCTTCCATGCATCATCTCGGGCGGCCTTGACCCCAAAGTCAAAAGCTGGTCCATTCACACGGATGACACAGAGAGGAATTTAAAAGGAGATACTTTGACCGGTCAAGTCTCTCTCTCTCTCTCTCTCTCCCTCCTCTCTTCTGCTCATGTCGTTTTTGTTTTCATTTTAACGACTCTTGATTTTATGGGCATGGATTGTCACTACCACGATTAAATTTCACACGCATTATGGGCCCCACACGAGTGGACTAGGCGATGATACCAGATGACCCTTTTTTCACGTAAACTGTCATTTTGCGCCATTTGCTAATCTCATCCCGCTTTTGTTGTCTACATTTCGTAAAAATTAAAGAGTTCTTGAAATTTCATGTGGACAGCGACTTTCGGAAAATTTGTATTTATATCTATATATAGTTTGTTTAAAATTACAAGCATATCTATGAAACATGAATTTCTTTTAAATAGGGGTGCAAGTCGGTCCGGGTACCCCCGGGTAGGGGTGGAACCTACCCTTACCCGTTTTTTAAAAACGTCTACCCTACCCTATTTTAGACCGGGTCGGTCCGGAGCCTACCCTACCTTATTTTTTCAAGTGCGGGTCAGTTCCGGTTCGGTTCCAAATCGGTTCCTAATTTACGTCTTAATCCAAGCCCCACCCCCATAAAATATTTATTATTGCAAAAGTGATTGAATTGATGAAAATGGAAAGGAAACAAAAAAAAGAGAAAAAAACGCATGGACCACGTAAGAATATGAGAATGCTGATTCGTTCGGGAAAACACCAAGAAAAACACAACAAATTAAATTTTAATTTAGGGATACCTATCACTTCACGGTTCCTCTAAATGTATAATATTTGTATTTTATTACCTTTAGGTTTTGTATTTGCAACTGTCATCTCGAGTTTTCAAAATGTATGGTTTTGGTCGCCCCACGAATTTAAAATGTTTTTTCTAAGTGGCCAAAAAAGTTCCAACCTAATAGGATAGTCCTTTTGAGGTCTGAAGGGACCAAAACATATGATGCGAGATGATGCGGGCAGAGATGAGGGCAGCTCTGCCAGATCGCCGCTACTGCGAACCGTGAAGGGCATCTGTGCCGGCAGGGAGGGAGAGAGAGGGAGAGAGAGAGAGGGAAAGGGAGAGAGGGAGAGAGAGGATTGTTACCGTGGAGGGGAGGCTACCTGTGCCGGCGCCACTGCCGATCTTCCGTCGCCACTACCGACCTTCTGCCGCTCGCCATAGATCTGCGTTGCCGATCTTCTGTTGTCTGCTGTTGCTGAGGAGAAACGGGGATGGCTGCCGCCCGCCGCTGCCGATGAGAAACAGGATGGCTGCCGCCCGCGAGGGGAAACAGGATCGGGATGTCGGATGGGGAAGAAATTAGGGATTTAGGTTAGGTATTATAAATATATAAAATATATAATATATAATATGAAATCCGGGTCGGTTCCGGGTACCCAGAACCGGAACCGACCCCTACCCGAATTGACCGGGTATTTTATCCGAGGAACCGAACCGACCCTACGGGTAGGTTCTATGGAACCGAACCTACCCGATTTAGGGTACCCAACGGGTCGACCCGCGGGTACCCTACCCAAGTTGCACCCCTACTTTTAAATGGCACAAATATCCCTGTCAACAATAAAATAAAAATGCAAGAAAATACCTTAACATACCCAAAAATTATTATTAAAAATTAAATGGATCATCTAATGCAAGAAATATTCATAGAAATGTAATTCTCGTGATATTTTAAAGGAATCTTCTTCTACTTTTTACTAGATTACAATACAAGAAAGTGCCTTTAAAACACTAAAAAAAAAATTACAAATATTCTGTACGTTAGATTTATTTAACGTATGGAATATTTAAAAAAAATAAAATCTCATGATATTTTAAATGCATTTTCTTATATTTGATTTTATTGATTACAAGGTCTAGATTTTGTAGGCATACCTACAATTCAAGAAAATTTTGTAAGTATCGATGCAAATATTGAAAACCTTGTCACACAGTTGCAGTGTTGCCAAAACCTTGAAGGCATAGATGCAAAAATCCGAAGAATCAATGTCATGCCACTTCATTTCTTCGTTAATGCCTTGTATATCTTTCAAGATTGGTAGGATATTTGATATTGTTAATAACCTTAATTTCTCAACTTTTACTTCCTTTGCCTTTGACATAAAAAATCTATTTTATTAATATTGTTATCTACTTCAATATTGTTTATGACACTTTCGTTTAACTAGACTCATTCAAACAAATCCGAATATTTGTATGATAACAAATTCAAATTTTCAAGGAAAGTACTATTTAATCTTGGCAATGATTCAATCTTTACCGTAACTTCATGCTTATCTTTGGTTTTTCATTTAAAATATTTTAAAAATCAGAACCATTTATAATATTTTACACATTTTATTTTATCACTCTGCTAAATAATTTTCTTTGAAAACTTAATTACATAATGTATAAAATAACATTTTTAATATTAATATAAAACTACTAAAAATTAAAAATCTATAATATAAATATAGTATATTAAAGTTTACAATGTATGTAATTTTTGAAATCATAAAAATAAATAACATATGGATGAACATGATAAATATTTTGGATTTTTAAAAACTATTTTAAAATAAAAAAAACCAACGGTAAGCATGCCAATAGAAAGTTTGAGTCAGTACCTTTTCATCTTTTCTTGTAAATTAATATTCCAAACCTCAATAAGCTTTTTTATATTTATTTATTTATTTATCCATATTTACTTTGGATCCAGCTTAACATTGAAAAGCACTGACATTCTTTTGAACACATTTTTGGGCAACGCTTTCCTTTCTGGCTCTCTCATATGAAGGAAGTCTCCACAAAACATGTTGGAACTTGAAGAAAATTTAACTTTGCTGCCATAACGTAGGGAATGCCCCGAATTCACCCGACTGTTTCAGGGGATCATAGATCATCGTAATCCATCTGAGCACATCTCCATTACACACACAAACATCCCCCCTCATTTTCGGGCGATACCATCTGAGTCTGACTGACTCATTAGACTAATGAATGGCCTAGGTACATGAACAAAACAAATCATGCAGAGGAACTCTCGAGTCATCTCCTCCGAAGCCCCCTTCGTTATGAGGCTCATGCAAATTGCCTCTCCAGTCTCCACTTGTCCCAATCTAGAAATTCAGAGAGAGAGAGAGAGAGACCATTGTTCCTTTGAAAGCCAAGCTCAAGATCTTCTACCACCACCCACACCACACCTCCCGTATGCTATTATTGACCCCGCTCACAAGGGCAGAGACCAGCAGCATTCACCGTTCAAAGCCACGCCTGCCAACCAAGCAGTACATCCGCTGACGGGCGTGCCCACATTCATGGCCGCACTTACATTCGTGCTCGAAGGTCAAAGCATCACATGCGACCATCAATGCCCAGAAATTAGAAATCTATGGTTCTAAATCGGGGATGTTCGGTGCCTGCCGTTTTGTTAGTCCATTGGCATGGATACCCCAGCGCCAAGTCATTTTGCTCGTTGCAGGTCTTATTGAGATTTCCTTCAATATTCTGAAATATTCTCAAAATGTTATAATCATTTGGAAAACGGTGATTAACATAAATCCACAAAATTACCCCTCAAAAGTAATAACGAACTACAGAATTCATATGAAATTAAAATTAAAAATATTCATAATTAACGGCATTGTTGATAGACAATTTTTAATTTGAAATTTGTATGGGTCAGGTAGAAGATGAGTATTTTGACGGGTTTATATTCGCTCAGAAACTATACTTCTTCTGTGGCCACCTATATGTGCGTTAAATAAAATTAACACATCCTTAACTAAATATAATAGATGGAATCGATCCTCTAAATTTGTGCATATGGATCCCACTTGAACCCGCTGAACTGATTTTAAGCGAACACAGCCTTATAATATTTTTTATTTTTATATATATATATAACTCATTTATTAACTTTCCTACGAGCAATAATTTTAAAAAAAGTTCTCTATTGCAAATTTTTTATATGAGTTTTTGAAGATTTTTTGTCAATTCCCATGTTGCTCCAAAATATAATTGATGAACTTAGGAGAGGAAAGATGGAAGAGCAGTAGCAAAAGAACAACAAAATTATGGAAGGTTGGTCAACGGATTAGTAAATGCAGAGACAGAATTTAGGGACATGAATTGTCAGATCCATCTCAGGACGTCCTCCAATCAGAGTAGTAGTTTTTCTCTTAAGATGGGCACTGACTCGCGGTTAATTCATTCATCAATGCCTCGTGCATATGCATCAGAATCAGAGGTTTCTTTGGTTGGCTGTGTCGGGTGAGAAAGCAACCAATGCCAACCAGCGATGAATATTAGAGACAGAGAATAATTACGTTTTCTGTTTCGGAACACATGCCCGAAATTAATTAATGGTGTGTGATCCACGCCATTGGCAACTGCAGAGACCGCAGACACCTGCCTCTCTCTCACATTTGGTTTTCGACTGCTAATAAATACTGGTAGAATGGTTCACCACCGATCTTTACGTCAGACAATTGGACCATGTGGGGGTATGGTTGACAGACGGAGGGACAGGTGGGATTACCACCACCCAAATTCCTCATTCTCAGGCTCTGCCCTTCTCTTATTGCCAGAGATTATTAGAGCCAGTCAGTATTAGTACGTGGAACACGCATCGGATTGTCTACATAGTAGAGCATACAGTAGTCCCGTCATCGTAGAAAATAAAATCAACGACTCAGGAGGGATCGGTGGCCCTTAATTCACATGCCCCTCATCCATAGCAGCTTGGCTGGCAACCATTGTAGATCGGTGAAAAATGACGGCGACATCCACGTCTGATGGCATTCCAACTTCGGAAATAACTGCAGATTATTGTCCTTTAAAACCCGGGTAACACATAAATGCACCTGAGTGCAACTAGGTGTAAATACTTATCTTTTTAATCTTTTTTGACACAACTATTAATCTAAGTGCATTTAATATGTTTATCGATTTTTAATTTTTTTTAGATATGTAGATACTTTTTAGGATTTTTAAAAATCGATAGCATTTTTAGTAATTTAAATTAACAATCGTGTAAAAAAATTCAAAAAAATAGATATTTGTATGCGGGTGCACCGAAACCAAATGTACCCAAGTGCACAACATAACGACCCTTAAAACCCTTCTCCAATTGGGTCTATTAAAACACAAACCTGATTAAATACATCCGGGTGCACTTAGCCTCGGTACCTCATTGCACTCGGATATATTTAACCCATTTGTTATTCTTTTTTATTTTTTTGTACAGCTGTTAATCTAAGTGTATTTAACATGTATATCAATTTTTTTATCATTTTTAGAAATTTGTAGATATTTTTTTGAATTTTTTAAAATTAGTGGCATTTTTCATAATTTAAAATTACTAAAATTTCATTAATTTTAAAAAATCTAAAAAAAAAATCTATAAATATTCAAAAAGGGTAAAACTTAATACATATGTTAAATATACTTAAATTAACTGTTTTATAAAAAAAAATCAAAAAAATAAGTTTTTGCACCGGATGTATTGAAACTAAGTACACCAACGAGCACGTGAACAGGACTCCGTTAAAACAAGCTTCGACGATGCAGTGGGCTTGCCTCTGTTCCCATTGATGGGTCCCCTTGCACGCCTAATAAACACAACTTTCCCTTCTGAATAATCTCAAGTCATTACCAGCCTGTATAAAGATCTGAGGATAAAGAAAACAGCCGTTGTAAACACTTCCACCAAATCTTCTACCAGAAAATTTCATTTTACAGCATTTCCAGCCCAAAACGAAGCATTTTCATAAGCAGCCGATGATTAAGATGTGTTGACTAGAGGTGCAACTCAAGCTCACAGAACTCGACTTCACCTCGACTCTAATTCTAATCCTATCTATAAAATATTAATCTAACCCTAACCTTAACCCTATTTGTAAAATTTAAACTCTTACCTTATTTTTGAAAAATCAGGTTTGGATTGAATTTCGAATTAAAATTTAAGTTAATGAATTTATATTTTATTTAAGAATAATAAGTTTAGAATTTCATATGAATATATAATAACGACAAATTTTCTTTAAAAAAATAAAAACAAATCATGTAAATAAACATAATAATATATAATCAAACTATAGACTTTTAAAAAAATATTTCTATAAAAAATTTAACATAAAAAACAAGATAAAAAAAGAAAATTAATGAATGTAAAGATAAATTATAGAAATAAAAGATAAATATAAATGAAAATAATATATTTTATTTATAAATAATTACAATATACTAAACATGTATTGAAACATAAATATAAATAATATAAAATACATAAATATAAAAAAATATTGTTGAGATATTATATGTAATATATTTTATAATAAATATAAAATGAGAAATCGAGCTCAAGTTCACTTGAACCCTAACCCTATCATATTTAAAAATCAAGTTAATCAAGTCTAGTTTGCCTCGAAAAAAAAAAAAATTTAACGCCATTGAAAATTAAGTTCAGAAGGCTCGGTAAAGGCTCAACCCAGCCTAAGTTGCACCCCTAGTGTTGACTAAGAAGAATGGCGGGCAAAACTTACATCCCCTAATATCTAAATGGAGCGTAATCCTATGCACCCGGGTGCATTGAGCCTCAATGCACCCGGGTGCACTGCACCTATTTTTTTTTGTTTTTTTTAAAATTTTTTTTTATGAAGTTGTTAATCTAGGATTATTTAACATAGGCATCAATTTTTACAATTTTTGGATATTTTTAGGTATTTTTTTTAGATTTTTAAAAATCAGTGGCATTTTCAGTAATTTTAAATTACTGAAATTGCCACTGATTTTTAAAAATCTAAAAAATATATCTAAAAATATCCAAAAATGTTAAAAATTGACAGGTATGTTAAATATGCTTAGATTAACTGTTTGGTAAGAAAATTTAAAAACAAAAAACAAAAAAAAATAAGTGCAGTGCACCCGAGTGCATTGAGCCAGGATTACGCTCCGTATATGTTAAAATCATGTCCGGATGTTCTTTCTTCTTTTGAACTGAAATGTTTGAAATTTTCTATTAAATGATATACTTTTATCTAAAAAATGTTTTCATGTTTATTAATTGATCGTTCCAACCAAGTCTGCGATATTTCTGTTTGGATTCTGAGTCAGAGAGCAGAAGCATAGAAATCAGCTTCCGTTTAGGAATACCCTGTCAAAGCATTCTCCTTAAGACCCTCCATCCATCTTCATGCTTCACTTGGTTGCATATATTCCTTCAAAAATAAACGCGGTCTGCAACGGCTATCGACTAAGTGGCTGAGTGCACATTATTAGATAAAAGTATATCATTTAATAGAAAATTTCAAACATTTCAGTTCAAAAGAAGAAAGAACATCCGGACATGATTTTAACATATACAGGCAGCGAAGTAGAAAGTTTACGAGACGATGCAACTAAAATCCCATGATATACAATTTTCTCTGTCCCTCACTTCCCCTTGAGAAAAGAATCCCTAAAATAATCAACGCACACCAACCGTGACTTGCTATACAAATGGAAAATTCCGGCATGTAAATGGTCGCCAACCAGTTGCATTTTCAATGTCCCACCAGATTACTCTTTAGAGACTTCTTTAGAAATAGCACATGCCCCACATAAAACGAGTCATGCTTCTAAATGTAAATGGAGTGGCAGATATTCTGATAATATCGATGCCCCCAACTCTCTTCTAAAAGGCTCATCCATATTTTGCATAATCAATACACGCAGTAACCCAAAAAATTCAATCAACCATCCCAGATCATGGACAAAGAGGTTGGCAAAGTCAAATAACTGAAATGGTCTAGCCTGTCAAGGTTCTGAATGAGTTCCCACTGAAACCTCAGATATAATTATTAGGACAATATACTCATGTTTCAAACATGTTTCATTCAAATTGAACTTAACAACAAGTATCATTAATGGTTAATAAATAGAGTTGTATTTTATGTAAAGTGAAATCACATCAAATGAACACATTACTGAGCTCCAACATTCTATATCAAGAATGCGATGAATAAGCACATCACTCAGCTGCCATCCAGAATATATAGCCTCAAGTGACAATATGGAACTTGCTGAAGATGCTAGTCAAGCATTAAGTGGAGTTACGGTGGAGGATCTAAAATGTAAGTTATAGCTGCCATCTCTTAGATTGGCCAACAACATGAAAGCAGAAACATACATTGGCCTATTGGAGTTATGGTAGAGGATCTAACATTATGGTTCCCGTCTCTTAAGATTGACCAACACAGGTAAAACAGAAAGGCCAGGTATATTGTATATATATTGGCTGGCACCAACCAACATTGAGTAGGGGCACATCATAGCATCAAGAAAAAAAAAAATATTATTATTATCTTTTTATCTCTTATATTACAACTCAAATCATCCCAAGTACATATTTTTCCAATCCATGTTAATCTAACAATGCATCTATAAAAGACATTGCTCTTGAAAATGGGAGAAAATATCCCCACACCGGGATCGAACCCAGATGCCACAGCAATGGTGCTGGGAAGTTACCAGCAGCACTTTGCGCGTGTAAGGATATGCAGCCTGTATTGGATACACCTTTAACTAACCTATTTCAACTCTAATGGAAGAAATCACCATTTTCTCGTTCCCGAGTGAACCCAACATATCCTAAGCAAAAGATGACACCATTCTAGTTATTTCCATAGTCTAATAAAGAGTTTCTGAATGTTTCAGTTGGTTTAGAAATATCTATTAGAGTTTTCTTGAAATAAAAATGACAGATTTAAATTGAAAGATCTATAAGAGTGCAAAACACTATTGTGCAGAGCACCAGGCCTTAACATGGGAAGTTGAGCAAATCCATTTTAGGAGGAAAAAATTAAGTGAATATGCAAAGGTAGGTCATGGGCAGAGTCAAAAGTCACTTTTTCCCAACCCCTAGCACATGCTTGCATCTCTGCCCATAAGATATTAGACATCTCCCTCCAAACAAGAGGAAGTATTGAAACGGATGGTACATATGATGTCCACTGAATGTGATGAGTCATAACATTAAATAAAGAAATAAAAGCATGTAAAAATAATTCCCAATACATAGCATTTCCTAACTACAGTTGTAATGTTGCAGTTCACACTTAATTACACACAAATAGGGGTGCCACCAAGCTAGGTCAGAACAGGTTGGAGTCAAACCCTGACTATTAACCAGTTTTCCAAAGCTTCAAACCTAACCCTAATCCAGCACATTTTTGAAAACATTAACCCTAGTCCACGTCTAATGTTTAGGTTGGTTGTAGGTCAAAAATGAGGAGAGATTTGAAATAAAGTAATTTTAAGAATATGTACGATAATGACTAAAAAATTGATAAATAATTCAAAAACCATGTAAAATTACATCAATTAACACAAATAATCATAAATATTTTTAACTGAAGTATTAATAAATATAAGCAGAAGAGTATTTGATAAGAATAACGTAAGACAAAGCATATCTGAAAATACTGACGTTCTTTAAAAGAGAAGTTAAAGTTTTAGAATTACTAACAAAAGAGATTTCAAAAACTGATAAAAAATCAAATTACCTTAGGGGTGAAGAAGCTGGGTTAAACGGATTAGTTGTTTACCTAATCATCCATCATAACCTAACCCAATTTATAAATAAGGTTGTGTACAATCCAACTTTTTAACCTAGTTCGGGCAATTTGCATTTTAAACTCTCCAACTTTGCATATTTGTATTTTAAACCCCAAGGTTTGTATATCAGCATTTTAAATCCTGCGAAGTTTGGTTATTTGCATTTTAGACCCACGCCCCAACAACATTAAAAATCACCGTTAAAATTTTGTAAAATATCTAAAATGCCTTTGTTTTTTAAATCATTTGGAGTTTGATTCAAACTCTTTTCCCCCAACGTTAAAAGATACTGTTGAAACCTTGATTTGTGTATTAGCATTTTAAACCATGAAAAGTTTAGTTTAAAATGCAAATGACATTTTAGACATTTTACAAGATTTTAACAGTAATGTTGTTACGGCTGAGAGTCTAAAATGCAAAGAACCAAACTTCATAGGGTTTAAAATGCTAATACGCAAACCTTGAGTTAAAAATACAAATCGCAAAATTAGAGGATTTAAAACACAAATTTCCCACCTAGTTCATTTACTCAACCATAATCCTATAAAAATCTGATTGGGTTAGTCAAGTGGCTAGTTCAATGGAACCCACTTGCACCCTTGCACAAAAATATCAGCAGCAATGAGTGCGGAAACAAAATCCAGATTGTGGAAGTGCAGCAATGATCAAACACCAGGAAGTATTTCCTGGATAGTAAGTCATGGTGGAGACAAGAGCTATTGCCACTTGCCAGATCTTCCGCAGCCTAAAATCCTTGATAAAGTCAGCCTATTGGCGAGAAAATTCAAGACAACCTAGTATGCATGCTTCAAGGAGAAGTCTATGCCGCAATCCCCGCCCCACAGATTAAATAGTGACCCATAAATCATGCACTGACAACTGAAGATTGAAATAAACTCATTAAATGTCCAAAAGTTACAAGAAGGAAAATATTTCATATTCTATTCCACTTTTTACCATTAAAGAAAAAGACCAATGATTTCATATTCTATTCCATTATTTACAATTAAAGAAAAATACCAATGTTCCATCAAAAAAAAAAAAAAGAAAAAAGAAAAATACCAATGAAGCAGATTCATTTGATTTGAGACGATCAGCAGATCCATTGCCAATGCCTAACAGTACTAACATGAGTTCCAATCACATTCCAATTTCAGCTTAAATCTTGAGTGGACCACATTACATTTGGCCACCATCGCTATGTACACAAAAGTCATATGTCATTCATTAATGGGAAATGTACTTGAATAAGCATCTTCAACACAGATGTTCCCCACAACAGAAAAAAAAATAGTATCACACCATCTCATTCAAGAAAAATGGCATTATGTGGGTCAGCCTACTCAATTCTCATCCCCATAAAGTCCACCCTAGCCAATCTTTTCTATCCATGACAACCCACTTTAGGCAATTGCCTTCCATGAAACATAATGACATGAACAAGAGGGCTCCATATATATTTCCAGCTGAGGACACTGATACAATCCCGGTTGACATGCTAACTATCCTAATTGCACACTAAGAGAACTAACACAACAAGTGTAACCCTAGTACCCTGCTACATTCTTCCTTTATAACTAGATTAAGGCATTAACAAACAAGCAATAACTTTCCAAATAAAAGGAAACAAAATACAATATTCTTTCAAATCAAGCTCATGATCCTCTCAAGACTTCTTGTGCAGACAGAATCCACTTCTATAGGGCATCCCGTTCACCTCAACCAAACCTATACAATATGGGGCTATGAGTGTACAGTATCAGTATCAGACTGCACCAGCCACTGTTGGACCTTTTCTTTAAGCCAAATAAATATGAAAAAAATATAAACAACCAAAAAGGGCATTTTCCAAATGTTACCCAATACATCCCCTGTATCTTGCATGGGCAAATCTTCAAAACCATGCCTATGAGCAAGCAGTAATCTGGCAACTAAGATTGCCAAAGGATCCAACATTTCCTTTCCAAGCCCATACTCATATCATCTCAATTTCTAAGAAGTCTTTGCGGTTTCAACAAAATTTTATGGTCATAAGAAGCCAAGCCAGATAAGAAGAGAGCCTGGTGCAGTTCCCAAAGTTTCAAGCTTGGGCTGAAAACCCTAACCCATAAGCCAAGTCATGCCTGAGATCAAGGCTCATTTACCAATGAACCAAGCTTAGCCTTGACTCTTGATGACACTTAACTAAATTAGTGCATGATATATAAGTTGGCTCATTCACCTCACCTGGGCATATATAATAATCTTATCCTATTGTATTATAAATTAGAAAATAGGTAGCATGAACAAACCAGTCAACTGGGCCTGGCTCAGGGATTGATTTGTCAAATATCCTTGAATGAGCAATTAGGATTGGATCTTCAATCTTAGCTCAATGCTTGCTTTTTGTTTTGGATGAGCTTGACTAGATGCAAGGCTAGGCATCATCAGCATTCACATAGACTTGCCGCAATTGTTTGGAATAAAAATAATGAACTTTCATTGTTCTTACAACCTTTCATGAACCATTTCTTCATTTGAACCTTAAGAAATCAAGTCTTCATACTCCACCACGACCATTTTTTTTGGACATCCATCTTTCAGCCCTCAATTTCATGGTCTCTTCTGAACAATATCAAACCATCTAAACCTATTCTTCATTTGAATATCAGTTCCTTAAATGCATTCATTTCTCGTCCTTTCTACTACTTCAGAAAAATCAACGTTGGCATATTAATTGCAGCTTCAACTTATTCCACGCATGTGTCATTCCTTACTGCCAACATTCCACACCAGCAAGCATATTTTTGGTTTTAGAGCAAATTTATGGAACTTCTGGTAATTTTATTCAATCTGATTGTCAAAGAAGTTTCCTGAAGCACGCTTCACTCCCTCAAGTACCAATTTGAATCCCATGAGCAACATCTATCGAGCATCTTTTTTCCTTATAAATTATTGCTTCAATGAGCATAACATGGTGAACTTTACATTGACCATTGAATTAATTCTTTTCAAACTTTTGCTTCTATTACAACTTGATTGATGAAAGGAAATTTACAATAAATTATTTTCAAAACCAACATTAAAAATCCACCCAACTTAAAATGTTTTTCAAGTCTATGTACTCCCAGAAAAATTTAATTGAATGATCTTTTTTGTCATTCCATTCTCCCCACTGAAGTTAACTGACGGTGGCAAGTTTGACATCTCTCGCATAGACAATAGCAAGCCTATTTGCTGAGTGCATTTTATTTTTGAAGTTCATGTCATCCACAAGCTTCTATCTTCAATTCTAAGACGGAAAACAAAATGCCAGCTGGAATATTAAATCAGGTTGAAGACACTATGCAATGAAAATCATATGCCCACCACATATTTGTTGAGAGGATCGCAACTGTGCATATCTTTCATCAGACCATGGAAGACTGAAAACATAGAACAGCAATAACAACAACACTAGTATCAACAGTATTGCTTACTCAAAACACACACTATAGAAACTGCAATTCAAATACATTTAAAAAAACAAATTGATTATGATGAACACACCTGTTGTCAAGAGAGAGTTTCTCATAAGAATGATGAGCCTCCAGTAAATTGGATATGCATTTTGAAAGTTCACGAGTAACAACTACACAAGTCTCAATCATTTTGGTTTTACAATTCCGAAGTGAAGCAAAAAGGATGTTATAACTGTCATATCCATGGTATCATTGAATCAAAATTTATGATACCCAAACAAAGGGCCTACCTGATAGTGCATGCATACAAAAAAGGTAACTTCAATCAAAATTGTAGTATAGTCCTCTCAAGATTAAATTGAATATTCAAGGTAATAAAAAAAGCTGAAGATAAAATACTTCTGTCATCTGCGTCTTGGTCAAACATGCCATCATCTTGTTATAGTGTCGTTGCAAAGCCTATCATCAAGCAAGATAAATCAAGTAGTGAAACATGCAGAATCAAAAAGAAAGAAAGAAAAAAAACAAAACAAAACAAAAAATGTAAGTTAAGACACCTTCTGAAAGCCATCCCCAGCTCCTAGAGTCCAAAGAAAGCATGGAAGTGAGCAGTGCAGATGCAGTGACACTATGCAATGGCATCAAAGATTGACTGCAACCCAATTCAACGGGAAGCCTGCAAAACAACAATAGCTAGTACATCAGTCATGAAATGACTTTTGAAGATTTAATCAACTATACTGAATTTAAATAAGAAGGCAGTATCAGAAACAAAATAAAGATAATAAAATACCAAAGTTATTTATCATTCACTCATGGTCGGACAGACATATATTGATATGATCTCAGAAAAGGCGAAAATTATACAATAGAAAATTTCTGTTCTACATATAATCAACCATCTTTTAACCTGTGAAAAAATAATGTTCAACTCACAAACTCAGTAAGATTTTCCTGTGTTCTTTCTCCTAATACTGAGATAATAGAGTAGCATAATTTTTATCTGATGTGATTGTTCCTAAGATATCATGCATGTGGTAGCACTGGAATGGGCCATACACATATGCAGATAGAGGATATGAAGAGAATCCACTACCCATAATTATACATACCTACAGACCAGTTCAGATTTTGAATCACCCCATTTCCAAAAGAATAATCAATCCAGAATGCAATCTAGCTCAACAAACTGGGTGTTATCCTCACCATGAAGTATCTCCAAACTTGTACTTAGCCCATCTTGTTTCTTCATTATACACCTATCTAATGCATCAAAAAAAAAGAGTAGTGTGCAAAACAAAAGTCTGACAGCAATTAGGCAATCTCTCCAGCAACAACACAAAACCGTCCCTCATTCACCTTAAACATGATCTGCAAGCTTAGCACTCCCTCTACCCAGCAGAAGTTTGAAAAACACCTTCCAAATTCGCATCTTCATGTTATGGTGGCACTGTCTTTCTAAGAATTTTGTACACAAGGCAATGTTTATAGCTTCAAATTTCCAGTATCATTTTTCACAATCACGATGAGCTTCTTTGTGATTTGGCCAAACCTAAGCCCTCTTATACATGTGAACATTCTTGTACTTGTAGTGGATTGCAATCCAAGTCCCGTGATTCCCTGTCTATGTGGATTCATATGGACTCTGAAAACAACTATTTACAAAAAGGTTAAACAAAGACATTTAAAAGTTTGGACGAGGTTGCTTTGACTATGTTTAATGAAGCATCAAGGCAACACGTGACTTGTTTTACCAGCATGCCTCTACTCAAGCAGTTCATGAACAAGGTTCCACATTGAAGTGGCAGCTGGATTGTGCCAACTGGAACCCAGAGAACAATATGGAGAAATCCCAGAATTTGTATAATGCCCAAGTATAATTATAATTCCTTTTTTGTTCCATAAAAATTAATACTTTCCCTAAGCTTCATCATAATCACTGCTACTAGTCTAAGTGCAGTAGCTAGGCAAAAGGAGCACCTGTGGATATCCCTTAATACAGACCACCATCTTTACCTTCAACTACCATGAAAATCTTTGGATTTGTCCAAATCCACAAAATTTCCATCCGATTCAACAAATGGAATGATCTCTGCCACAACTTCACAACAAAATTCATCCACAGAACAAATAACCATTTCCCTTTGTGGTACCTACATAGACCTAGAAGTTCCTAGGTAACACATCTTAGTTTCCAAAACTATCCATCTCAGTGGGAGGCGCACGGCATCAACTAAATATGGTTCAAATTTCTCCCATCTCTAACAGACATGTTATTGTACACCCATTGATGAGCGCGTGAGAACGTACAGACGTGCGGGAGCGTCTCTATAGCCGCTGCATGCAGCGCATTAAAAGAGAGTCGTGGTTAACTCTCAACTCTCCGCTTGAAACGCTTTCAAAAGAAAAATCATCGGATAATCCTGGTGACTTCCAGCATTTAGGTGGTCAAATATCAACGGATTTCCATACATGATTTCACTTCCGACCAGTAGAAAGTTTGAGAAGATTTTCGCCGCTATTGAAATCAGGTGTGCTGATAACTACTATTTTTCTCAGAAAACAAATGCCATCAAAAATAACCAGAGCATTTTGTAGTATATCGGACATTTTCTATACATCCTTATCATACTTCTTTCCGGGACAAGTGTTGCATCATAACTATCCGCCAATGACGTTAACTGTATCTTCATCTTCCATGTCTAATGGGGTCTACAATATAAACAATCTTGGACACTGAAAGATAGGTTTGAATCGCTTTCCCAACTCAAAAATAAGCATTCCCCATCAAGCAAATGATTTGAGAAGAAACTAAGTAGCATGAACTCAGTTCAAGTAAAGACACAACCCTTTTCTCAACGAGTTTCAGTAACAGCTATTTACAACACCAAAACCAGAAATGCCTGGGAGTTTTCAAATGGGTCTCATGAATTTCTTCTTTTTTGGGAAACTACTGTCAGAAGCAACAGACGTGATACAGAACGCAATGCCAAGCACATATCTGGAAGCAGCAACACGATAGCTAAGCTACCTCGAGATGAATGAGGGCTTGCGTGGGGAAGAGCGGGAAGACGCGGGAGCGGCGGAAGCGAATCCACTGTTCGTTTTGGGAGCGGGCCCAGCGAGCGAGATCGATCTGAAGGCGCCTCTGCGGAGAGCCGCAGCTGAGCTCTGAAGGGTTCGCCTTGCGCAAGCACTTGACATCGGTCCCCAATTCGGACGCGGCTGAGTCCTGCTGTCGGTAGTAAATTGGAGCGGATTTCTCTGATAGTCTGCTGCCCACTGCAGTGCTGCTTCCTGGCGGCTCAGCTCCTTCGTTCCCCAGCAAGCGGAGCTGCGGAGGCCGTAGGGAAAGAGTGAGGGACTCCTTTCTCCGGCAGTGGCGGATAAAACTTATGATAAAAAATTAATGGGAGTAAAAGTTGCAAAATAATGTGATATGATAAGGATAATAATGAAAAATAAATAAGATAAAGTTGAAATAGATAAGTTAGTTGTGTTAGTAGTTGTATAGAAATAATTAAAAAGTAGGGTAATTATATAGAAAAATGTGAAAAAATAATTAAAAAATAAGGTAGTTATGGAGAGTGAAAAGATTTAGATTGAAAAGTTTTAACTTGACAACTTTTACTTATTACCAAACACATACTAAAATTTAAACATTATTCTTATTTGTTTTGTTGAGAAATTATTGAAATTTAAAGTGGTGAAGCTGTGAGAGTAAAATATCTCGCACTGAAATTATTATTTCTAATATTATAAAGGAACAAGATAATATAGTTACACAATTCGTAACTTTTATAGTAGATATTTTAATTTCAATTGGTGTACTGATACTAAAGTTTTCTATGTTGTTGCCGAGATTTTTGCCCCACTGTCAACATCAAATCTACTTATTTTATAGAAAAAATTGATTTCATAAAGGTATCAAAAATTATTTTGATGAAATTTTGGTAGGTCATATCTACTTTAGAATATTTATAATCATATATAAATTATTTAATCAAAAAATCATATTTATATGCATTCCTAGATTTATTGGAAAATTATAATCACTTATATATTCGTTTATCTAAAGAAGACTGTTTTAGATGATATAAATATTGAATTAATAGCTTTGAAATAAACATATTTAAACAATTTTATTACATTTGTTTCACGTTTCTATCACTTTTATTAAACAAGACCGGTGAAAACACTTAATTTGTATGAACTAAGCTTCCTAGCTAAACAAATTTAAAAGCAAAAGGATGAATGAAATTTTGATTTAATCATTAAAAATCGGATAAATGTGGGCAGCGACACCACTGAAGACTTCAGCAGAATGAGTGCCCTCTCTTTCAATTTTACTGGATCATATTAGTGTTGCACTGCACTATTTTTTTTCAGATTATTTGGCCTAAAATAAGGTTACATTTGGCCTCGCTATTGCTGCACGAATTCGCTTCTGATACCCGCAAGGCCGCAACTCTAATTGTGTACTTGGCCGGAATTTTAATAACTTAAACTCACGATCTACATAAACTAAAATTTCCGGCTTGCAGAAACAAACCGTAGAAAATTACGGACGCTGGTTCAATGCACCAGATGTACTTTATCTATTTTTTTAATTTTTTTTAAAACTATCCACTGATTTTAAAAAATTCGAAAAAAATATCTAAAAATCTCCAAAAATAGTAAAAATTTATACATATATTAAATACACTTAGATTAACAGTCGTGTAAAAAAAATTTCAAAAAAAATAAAAAAATAGGTAAAGTACACTCGGCTCAATGCACCCGGGTGCATTGAACCAGCAGCCGAAAATCAAGTGTAGAACTTTCAGTTGAGAAGTGCCAAAGGTGCATGTTTCTCTGTATTTATCCTCTTTATCCATATGTATGTATTTATGATTTCCAAATTTATATGCGTTGTAAACTTTTATATATTATACATTTTTCATAAATTTTAATAGTTATATACTCACTTTCAAAAAATGCTATTTTCTACGGATATAAATTTCCAACGAATATTATTTTTGGTCAAAAGATAAAGCAAGATGTGTTAACCATTATAAAATAATTTATGTTTAAAATAATATATTTTAAAATAAAATAAAAAACCAAGGACCTGAAGTATGTAATGAATCATTAGTCTAAGATGATGACTACATTTTGCTTTCACGTGACCATTTATTCTTTTTTAAATATTATTTTATTCACCAAAAAATTATTTAAACTTAGGATCCACCCATTACATTAAACTTTATTATCCACCCATTAATTGAACAAGATCCATAACATATACAAATAATATTATTTTAATCACCTCTAAGCATAAGATGATCCAGATGATAACAATATTCTCTTGGATGTTGCTATTGCTCGAGTAAAGAAACAATTGCACAGGACTTTAGGTAAGTAGAGGTTTAAATCTCTTAACATTAACACCATGAATACAGGGACCCAATCGTATGCACCCGGGTGCATTCAGCCTCAGTGCACCCGGGTGCACTGCACCTATTTTTTTTTATTTTTTTTTGAAATTTTTTTCATACAATGGTTAATCTAGGTTTATTTAACATATGTATCAATTTTTACTATTTTTGGAGACTTTTAGATATTTTTTTTAGATTTTTAAAAATCAGTGGCATTTTCGGTAATTTAAAATTACGGAAAATGCCACTGATTTTTAAAAATCTAAAAAAAATATCTAAAAATTTCCAAAAATAGTAAAAATTGATACATATGTTAAATAAACTTATATTAACAGCTTCATGAAAAAATTTTCAAAAAAAAATAAAAAAAAATAGGTGCAGTGCACCCGGGTGCATACGATTGGGTTCCATGAATACACGAGTGGCTTTTAGGCCTCGACTGCAAGAAAGACCAACTCCCCCACCCAAATGGAAGCACTCTACTAGTCCAAAATCCAAGTAAAAGTCTTAAAATGGTTAAGGCATTTACTCAACCTAGACTAACAAGATCATTTCTCTTACTTAATTTCCATGCTACATCCGGGGATTCCTCACTTAAAAAGTCTCAACTCCATCCTACTTTTGTGTGTCGATCACCTCTGTCTGATGATGCCAGAATTGCCAACAATTCTAGTAGAATGCAAGGACAATCAGTGAAGAGAAGAAATTGCAGTGGAAACATAGCAGAACAGAGCTACATTGCATAATGTCACTTTAAGTAATCTAAGAGTTGATAACAAAGTCGCTTCATGTCCAAATTAAATAACTAAAAAGCACATCTGATCAAACGATAACACCCAGTAAAGTTCTACAGATACTTGCCAAGCAGGTGCAATCACCATTGACAGAGAGTCATCAGACCAGACCCGATGATTCCATTGCCTGACTTGGGCGTTGCAGGGGATTTCACTCTTCATGATTCTAACCGCAGACTTGCTTCTTTTCTTCCTAGAAAGCAATTGCCCAAATCTAGTTTTGGGCCCCAAAACCACAAAATCACATCATGCATGCTCCCCGGTTGCCTCGGGTAGGAATTAGTAAGATTGCAATGTGCACAAGTCACTCTTCCACCACATTCACCAGCTCGTATTCCACCAGTGACAGGTTGTTATCTTCTTTCACCGTGAAATCAGCTGGCTCAGTGACTTCAACACGACCCCACTTGTCTACTGCAAGCCTCATTGACCCCTTGAACATATCAATCTTTGCATTGCGAAGGATCACAGTTGTGTCAGGTTTCATCATGTCCACTGCGCATAAGAACATGTCAGAAAGACGGCAGGCTGGGTTACCATGATACAAGAACAAAAAATAGACCTAGTAATGAATACAATTTTACAGAAAGAATTCTATTAAAAAAAAAATAACAATTGGCAATCCCAATAGCAATCTAGTGATGCAATGATTGGTGATGAGCAAGCATGTCATATGCAATCTGTAATGCAGAACCATCACTCTTGATTTTAGAGGAAGTGAGCTGAAGTGACTCAGATTGTGGGAGAAAAACATAGATTATCATTACCAGGATGGATGATCTACTCTTTGGCATGAGCCACAGCAGCAACTTAAGAATATCTGTGCTATGGTTTAAAAAAATGCCTTTAATGGATGACAAATGGAATTTTTTAATAATTAATTTGTTTATTTTCTAGCAATAAAAATATCAATGAAGCAGTAGATTCAGTCCCTTTACATTTAAGCATGGTATGGGGTGTGCTTCATTAGATGCAAAATAGATGTCAAAAAGAAAGAAAATGTGGAATCTTTGAAGTGTAAAATTGTAAATGATACAAGTATGAGAGAGGATGACACCAACTGCAAAGTAACTATAAAAAGCAAACGGATTTTTTTGAAAGAGATAAAGAGATTGTTATACATTTGAACTTTTGACTAGACAAATGTCAGGCATCGGATAAAAAGAAGAAAGGCTTTTACACTTTTGACTAGACAAATGTCAGGCATCGGATAAAAAAAAGAAAGGCTTTTACACCCTTTAGCACCATGAAGTTTTCACAACCTATTAACTGTAAAAGAAAATAATAATATTAAAAATGGTGAAGCCTCTTTTCTATGCAACCCCCTTCATTTTTAATATCTTAATAGTTCATGGAAAATCATGCAGACTCTTTTATTTGTCTAATATCACTGTGCATGGGCCCAACCTTGCCAGTAAGAGTTTCTATCTTACTGCCGGTCTTAAGCCCAGAAAAAAAAAAAAAAAAACAAGAGTTGGAATGTCGGGCTAGCAGCCGATACTATAAAAATCACAGCCGCATCTCTTATGGATTCTGAAAATATGCTAAAAGTCGTTAATGCTAGGGCATCCCCTATAAGTGAAGCGCTGCAACGGAGCCTAGTTGTAGTGAGAAATGAGCAAGGGTTACTAGAGCATTTCCCCAGAAGCAACGTGCTAAATCAGAGCCCGAATGTAGTGAGAAATCGGCAAGAGTTGCTATGGCGTCTCCCCGGAAGCTACGCGCCACAACAACGTCCGGTTGTGGCGAGAAGTTAGCAACGGTTCTCATGCCTTTATGGACGTGGTTTAGGGAAAAAGGTGGTACCAAAACACAAGGTCCGTCTTGCCTCATGGAATGTTAGGACTCTTTTAGTGAAAAGTATGGAAGTAGTAGATGTTATGAAAAGGAGAAAAATTAATATAACGTGCCTTCAAGAGACTAGGTGGAAAGGAGAGAAAGCTAAAGAAATTAATAGATTCAAATTATGGTATATAGGAAAGGATGGTAGTAGAAATAGTGTAGGGATAATAGTAGAAAATAAATTTATAAATAAAGTTGTAGATGTCAATAGAGTAAATGATAGAATTGTTCAAATAAAACTTGTATTAGGTATAGAGGTCATAAATGTGATTAGTGCTTATGCACCACAAGTAGGATTAGACGATAGAATCAAAAAATAATTTTGGAATGACTTAGATAGTGTACTGCAAAGGATACCTAACCAGGAAAAAGTTGTAATAGGTGGAGATTTAAATGGACATGTAGGAAAAGAGAATGTAGGATATGAGATTTAAATAGACATGTAGGCTTCGGCTTTGGAATAAGGAATGAAATAGGAAATGTCATTTTGGACTTTGCTACAGTATATGGTTTGGTTATAACACATACCTTATTTCAAAAACGAGATGAACAATTGATAACTTTCAAGAGTGGGACCAATTCTAGTCAAATAGATTTTTTTTCCTTATAAGAAAATTAGATAGATCCATTTGTATTAATTGTAAGGTAATCTCAGGTGAGAGCTTAGCTATGCAGCATAGATTATTAGTGATGGATATATATACACAAAAAGAGTCAACAAACTAAAGGCAATATAATTTCAAAAATTAAATGGTGAAATTTAAAGGGAAACAACATTGAACCTTTTAGTAAAAGAATGATAGAAGAAGAAAAATAGCACATACAAGAAGATAGAGTAGAATCAATGTGGGATAAAATGACAACTAACATAAAAAAAAATAATAATAATAAGACAAAGTATTGTAGGAATATATAAAAATCGTAAATCCTTACATAGTGAAACTCGGTGGTAGAATGAGAATGTTCAAAAAGCTATAAATGCTAAATAAGAAAAGTTTAAAACATCGTAGAGGAATAAAAAGAATACAAACTTACAACAATACAGACTATCAAAAAATCTACTAAAAAGATTATTAGTGATGCTACACACAAAGCTTATGAAAACTAATATGACAGATTAGGAACTAGACAAGGTGAAAAGGATATTTTTAAGTTGGCTAAATTAAGAGAAAATAAAGGCAAAAATTTAACACATGTTAAATGTATTAAAAGTAAATATCAAAGAGTTTTAGTTAAAGATGATGATATTAAAAAAATGAAAAACTTATTTTTATAGTTTACTAAATGATACCCTACATGAACATTTAGCATTAGATATTAGTTTAAATAGACAAGAAAATAAGAATATCAGTTATTCCCCAAAAATTCGAATATCTGAAATAAAGTAAGCTCTAAGGAAAATAAAAACAAAAAAAACCTTAGGCCCAGATAATATACCAATTGAGGCATGGAAGTGCATGGGAGATGCAGGCGCAATACGATTAACAAATTTCTTTAATAAGATTATAAAAACAAAGTTAATGCCAAGTGAATGGAGGAAAAGCATTATAATCTATATCTATAAAAATAAGGGAGATATTCAAAATTGTGCAAATTATCGTGGAATAAAACTAATAAGTCATACTATGAAATTATAGGAAAGAGTAATTGAACATAGACTAAGACGGGAAACTAATGTATCTGAAAATCAATTTTGTTTTATGCCAAGAAGATCAACCACTGAAATTATTTTCTTACTTAGACAACTATTTGAAAAGTATAGGAAGAAGAAAAAGAACTTATACATAATTTTTATTGATTTAGAAAAAACATATGATCTCGTACCAAGAAAGTTAATATGGCAAGTGATGAAAAAGAAAGGAATTAATAACAGATACATTGATATTATTAAAGATATGTACGAGGGGGTTGTTACAAATGTAAGGACCATTAGTGGAGATACTAATATTTTCCCAGCTAAAATAGGTTTACATCAAGGCTCAGATGAAATAGATGAAATTACTAGACATCTCCAAGAAAAAGTACCTTGGTGTCTGTTATTTGCAGATGACATTGTTCTAATAGATGAAACTAAAGAAGGACTAAATTTAAAATTGAAGAGGTAGGTAGATGCTTTAGAATCTAATAGTTTTAGAATTAGTCGTACAAAAATTGAATATATGAAATGCAATTTTAATAATAGTGAGAGCCCAAATGATGAACCAATTAAGATTTCATATCAAGTAGTAACAAAAACTAATCATTTCCGGTACCTAGGATCAATAGTTCAAGAGAACGGAAAATTGAAAAAGATATAATACATAGAATTCAAGCAAGATGGAAGAAATGACGAAGTGCGTCAAGAATTTTATGTGACCGTCGAGTTCCAATCAAATTAAAAGGAAAATTTTATAAGACTATGATTAGACATGCTATGTTTTATAGGGCAAAATGTTAAGCAGTTAAAGAACAATATATACAAAAAATAAGCTTAGCAGAAATGAGAATGTTAAGGTGGATGAGTGGAAAAACAAAAAGATAAAATTAGGAATGAAATAATTCGAGAAACCCTAAAAATGAGACCGATTTGTGAAAAAATAAGAGAAAATGGATTAAGATGATTTGGTCATGTTAAAAGGAGACCTGAAATAACACCGATTAGGAGAACAGAGTCTATCCAAGTAGAAGCTAGTAGGTCTATCCAAGTAGAAGCTAGTAGGAGAATGAGAGGAAGACCCAAAAAAACATAAATAGAAATAATTAAACAAGATTTAAAAATATTACAAATTACAGAAAATTTAGTCTTAAATCGCTAAGAATGGTGCAACAAAATCCATGCAACCGACCCCACCTAGGTGGGAAATGGCTTATGATGATGATGATAATGATTATTGTGCATGGGCTCCATTGAAAATCAACATAATAAAATGGTTTAATGTTAAATATCAATTTTAAAGTTGTATTTTCAACATCTAAACTGTTTAAAATATCATTTCTATGTGGATAAATAATTCTATAAAATATTATTACATTCTAATAAATGTGTAACTGGATCTAAGTATTTTTCATAATTTACACATGAATATATATATATATATATTTCAACAAATCTAGCTCATAAACATACTTAATCGGGAAGAAACTTACTTCCTAAATAAACAAATAATGTTAAATACAATGAACGGATTAAATTTTCCATCAAGAATCAAAATCTTCAAAATTGAGGGGGTTAGCGGAGCCCTATTAAAAAAGCAGGCCCATACGGTGAGAAATGCTGAAAAGTTCATAAAGATAGTTCTTTTTCTAACGTACGAAAAACATAAATGATTACTAATCCATCATAACAACTTCATAAAATTATCTATCAAATGGGTCTCAGCTTGGCAAGGTTGAATTCAATAGAGTCCAAAGGAAAGGTGGGAAGATGAGTATTTGGATAAAGGGTAATGGTCATTGAACTGAGTGGCAATGATAAAATAACTTACACAAAATATACAAAAGATAACCCATTATGATGATTTTTTAAAAAAAGAAAAAATCCTATCGAATTGGAATTAACAACTAAAGACATGTTTAGTCTTTACTTTAAATGTGGTTGCAGCCATTGTTGTAGTTTCTTGGAGGAAAGCTACAAAGTAAATGAAAATAAAGTAGCTAGAATTTTCAATCTATATCAAAGAGGTGCTTATCAAATATAAGTAGTGATTTAAAAAAAAAAAATGAAAAAGAAAAAAGAAAGAAATTAAAGTGCATTGACATGGCCAAACACCAAATTTATTAAAAGTGGGTGAGAAAAGGTGGAAAAGGGTTTTCCTTCACTTTTGTCTAGATATATGAAAAATAAAACATCAACAGTAACTAAAAATTATTTCCAACATTGATCATTCAAGTTCCAATATGACCATCCATATTTCCATTGCTGGAATATTTTAATGAGAAGAACCATACACTTACCCACCTTATGCTTTGACAGTAAGGTCCCGCATGTCATTCTTTTTATAAAAGAAAGACGTAATAAAACATAAAGGTGAAAATGAACAAAGAATAAAGCCACAAGAGATGGAGATTTCTTGTAAAAATAAACAATGAAGCAACAAAGACAAGACTTACAACCACTTATTACACCCACCCTTCAAAAGAGAGAATTATAGCTACCTTGGACTGATACCTCCATAGGACTAAAACACAGCATGACCTTCACAGCTTTAGGAAATATTTGCAGCCAATGAACCATCTTACACAAACAAAAGTATAATCTATCATTCTTCCCAATCCATTAACCCAGGCCTAATCAGGTCAATTGGTGTTTTTCACTTTTTATTCCTTGCTAATGGACAACACAGATTTCCATTACACATTAGGTTGCAAACCAACAGGAAGAGAAAAAAGCTTCATATGCATAGTCACGCTTTAGCATATAGGGAAAAAAAAATTCTTGAAGGAGATCCAGTATTCTAGAGTTGAATTCAATAATTATTTAAGTTTAATAAAGTGGAAAACAACGTAGTGGGACAAACCAAGTTAGCCAACAAGTGATTGGCAAAGAAAGTATAAGGGGTAACAAAAGATGTACAGGTGGCTGGGAAAGCAAGTAAGAAAGGAAAAAGAAAAAACTCGGACTAGCAATGTGGACAAGACAAGACACACTGGTATGGTTGCAGACAGTAAATAGCAAGATACTCAGATATCAGGCTCCAGAAACTAGCAACTCACAGGCAGCTAGCGCAAAAGCATGTCCAGGAATCTAATAATTACTTGAATTTGATGCAATTAGATATGCAAAGGGAAAAAGAGCCACCTCTATACCAAATTTAATACATCACCCGATTTGATCAACAGACTACTACTGCCATTATAGAAATAGAAAGAAGTGAGGCTTGGGCAATTTTACTAGGCTACATCATAAGATTTACTGCCATCACCAAGTTATTTATCCAGATTAGTCCTATATCTGATTGAAAAAATATGAAGCTAAATTAAACTAATCCCCAGAATTTTTTACATTACAATACAAATTTACCATTCAGCAAACAACATGAATAAGGAATAACAAACCCATAAGTCACAACCGAGGTCCTGGAGATCACTAATATGCCACTGCTAAATTCCCAGACAAGAATATCATTGTCGTGTATCGGTTTGTTTCTAGGAATCAGTAAGTTAAATGCATCGGTTTCACTATCATCCAACGTAATTGGATTTGGATGAGTAGGGTTGATTGCAGGGTTGTTCTGGTAGGTAGATGTGAAATCATAGTTTAAAAATTAGAAATATAAATAATGATGAGGATAAGTAGAGTTGTTATGTGTCGGGAAATGAGAGTTTCTATTGAGAATAGAAAAAGTAATATTGGGAATGGAAGAAGTAATCCAAATCTCATCCCATTAGATGGTTATCAAAATTGAACAACAGTATTCACTAGAAATTTTTTACCCACAACTGTTGGCCTTTCCTGTCCTTTTACAGGATTCATCTCAATCCAATCAAAAAATGCAAAAAAAAAAAAAGAGTTTGCAGTAGGAACTTTGGCATATCACAGACACCATAAGATGTTACACCAATCAGCAAATTAAGTAAAGGTCACTCGAAACTTTTACCTTGCTCATTCCTGGCTGTAAATACTATCATCCCAGTTTCATCCCCAACCAAGCACTCTGCAATGCGCATCTGACGAACCTGTGGACCATCAGGCCGACCCTTCTGCAATACCATCTTGGAGCTCACAACCTTCACAGTGAGGGTATGTCCACTTGTCCCAGGGCGAAGTTGATCTACCTTGGTAAACACAGGTTTCCTCATTCCCGGCTTTGCCTCCGCCATTTCTAACTAATCACAAACCACAAAGTAGACTTCAAAATCAAACATCAAGATAGCAGCATATACACACAATTCAAATAAATGACAGTATTAGTCCACCACTGGTCTTACTCCCAGAATCACTATTCCAACAAACTCATATAAACATTATGTGTAAAACATCACAGCCCTAAAAGGACAGTACTAGTTAACTGGTCATTAACTGATCATCATCACACAAATGTGCAGCTAAGAACAAAATCACGAAAACGGTTAATGTTCAACAAGAAAAATCCTACCGATGAATGGCGGATCAATACCAAGTCCGACGAGATCAATAAAATATCGCTAAAACACAGTTCCCACTAACAATGGAAAGCGAACCGTAATAATCACACACCACACAAAAATAATCAAACAAACAGAATAGAGACGAATTTGAATAGGGGTAAACAAACGAAAAGTCGACATCTTTCAAACACAACCAAGTACAACGGGAAATTGAGAAACAGAAGCCTAAACAACTTTCTTTTGAGGCCGTGATCGATATCAATCCAACCAAGCACCAGTGGAAAAAATCAGTAATTAATAAAAGATTGAAACTTTACAAAGAACCGAACCAATGCGGAACAGATCGCAGCAGGATCATTGCAGATATCAACTTCAGGAACCAAATCTAAAGCCCAATTCCACACAAAAAAAAAAAAAAAAAAAATTCCATACTAGAATGGTGCAAAAGGTGAGAAACAGAAACGAAAGACGGCGACATTGCGCAGAGAAAGAGAGACATGGAGGGGAAAGTATCCATTCGCAGTTTCAAGATCGAATCCAACTGTAGTGGAAAAATCCAAGTTTCGAAATTACCTTTTTTCGAGGGAAATCGCGAAAGAAAGAGAGGTGAGATTCGAGGGCTCGAAGATCTGGAAGAATTTGTTAAGGAAGGCGCAATTCTTCCACCTCGGAGCTGGGCGTTTAGAAGGATGGAGCGATGACTTTCAGCCGTCCGATTTAGAAATTCCCAGGGATTGATCAAGGCCGTCCACTTGCAGCTTAAAGAGAAAGGGAGAGTCAATCGGGTATCGGGCATACGATGGAAACCTAGCCGCATCGACTTACTCTACTCGCCCGTTTTACAATTATAATTAGAGGACTCATTTTGGTAACCCAGACCATTTACTCTCTTTCATTCATATATAGGGTGTGTTTGGTTGGTGGTAAAACTTTTGATGAAAAGTTTCATAGGTAGAAGTTGTCAAATTGATAGAAAATGATGCGATATAATAGGGGTAATAATGAGGAGTAAAGAGAATAAAGTTAAAATAGATAGGTTAGTTGTATGGGTAGTTGTGTAGAAATGATTGAAAAGTAGGGTAGTTTGTATAGAAAAATGTGAAAAAATAATTAAAAAATAGAATAATTATGGAGAGTGAAAAGTTGTGGGTTGAAAAGTTTTAGTTGACATATTTTAGAGTGTGTTTGGAAATGGGTACAACTTTTGGGGTGTGTTTGGGAATGGATAAAACTTTTGATGAAAAGTTGTCAAATGATGTGATATAATAGAAGTAATGATGATGAATAAATAGGATAAAGTTGAAATATATAGGTTAGTTTTGTTGATAGTTGTGTATAAATGATTGAAAAGTACGGTACTTGTATAGAAAAATGTGAAGAAATTATTAAAAAATATGATAGTTATTGAGAATGAAAAGTTTTAGATTGAAAAGTTTTAGATTGAAAAGTTTTTGTTGTTATCAAACACACCATAGATGAAAAGGTGTAGAGAGTAGAAGTTGTCAAATGATGTGATATGATAGGGGAATGATGAGGAATAAATAAGATAAAGTTGAAATAGATAGATTAGTTGTGTTGGTAGTTGTGTAGAAATGATTGAAAAGTATGACAATTATATAGAAAAATGTGAAGAAATAATTAAAAAATAGGATAATTGTGGAGAGTGAAAAGTTTTAAATTGAAAAGTTTTAACTTGACAACTTTTCCTTAATAACAAACACACCCATAATTAATAATATTCAGTCATGAAATTTAAATTATCTGTTTACCTACGAATTTGTATATTAATGGTTGAATAATTGAGGATCGTAATGAAATTGGAAAAAAGGTGATCAATTAGAGATCTCTAGCGTAAAAAAGGCAATTAAGAGTGTGTTTGTCGATTGATAGAAAATGTCAAGTTAAAATTTTTCAATAAACTTTTCACTCTCCACAGTTATTATATTTTTTAATTATTTTTTCGTATTTTTCTATTCAACTTCCGTACTTTTCAATCATTCCTACGGTTCACTTAACCGACCTATCTATTTTAACTTTATTCTTTTTACTACTCATCGTTATCCATATCATATAACATTATTTAACAATTTTTATTCTGTACCATTTTTCATCAAAATTTTATTGATAACCAAATACACTTAAAGTAAGATCAACGGCACAGATGGTTGGGAAGTAGGCCTCATTTTGTCAGAAAATGAGAAACCGACCATGCAAATGATAACCCGTACAGACGGTAGAGTAAAAGAGATATCGAAAGGGACGGAGTCGAGACGCGGCGAACTCAAACGCGTGTACTTATTTCGTCAAATTCCAGTCTTAAAACTTAATTTTTAGAAAATTGGAGACGTTAATAAAATTTTCTTTTCTTTTTTTTATGTTCTATAGATGATTTTCTAAATTTAAACAATAAATGACTGTGTAAATGACCGGAAGACCGGAGGATTGGGCATTACCGACTGTTTAAATTAATTACTACCCGTTGCTTATTTATCCATCCGACTAATCTGCTTTGCAGGGGTAGCTCGTATGGCTTATTGGCACAGACGCACTGGATTAGCAGATTATAGAGAAGAGATTAACACATGCTCCACGTTTTCTGGCTCCTGTGAACGAGAGTCCCCGAGCGTGGGAATGCGTCCGGCCCAAAAAGGAACTCCCCGTGCGCGTGTGGCGTGTGGCGTGTTCCCGAAGAATGACTCCTCGAAGGTAGCTCGAGCCGACCATCACGTGGTCCACGGTTCTTCAACAGTGCAGGTGCAAAACATGGGTCCAGCTACAGGCTCCAAAAGCGTGCAATTGGTCTCATCGTTCCGCCAGAGATTTCAGCCGTCGATTTTTGTGGGATGCGTTTCTAGCTTTCTACTTATTCGACAGTAATTTTTTTTGACGGGCTGCAATCTTAGGGGACTGGGAAATTTATTTTTATATTTTTGAAAACTTTTTTCCGCTATGTAAAATTTTGAATGTATTTAGTATTTTGTTTCAATTTTTGAAAATCGAACAATAGTGTACGAAGGGGCATATCCTATATTCCTATTTTGTATGGATTCTCATCCTATGCTTCCGGGGGCATGCAGTTCTACATGCTCTCGGGCGCATACACCTATTTTTTTATTTTTATTTTTTAAAAAATTTCATAAACTTGTTAACCCAAGTGTATTTAATATCTGTATCAATTTTTACTATTTTTGAAGCATAAGATTAGAATCCATTTTTTATAGGGTGGAAGATCATTTTTACTTATTTTCAAAAAACAAAATAAAAGATCGAATAAAGTTAAATTTTTTCTAAATTTTATAGGATAGAAGATACAAATAAAGCCTTTATTTTAAAAAATAAAAAATATATTTTCCGATCATCTTGTAAACTTGGAAGCGAGTTTCTGTTTAGTCGTGTATTATATTATTATCTGAGATTGTGAAGCTGTAGTATTTCTAAAAATTTTGAGAGTAGCTTCCAGCATCTAAAGGTACTACATCTCTTAGAAAATAAAATTTTTTTAGTAAAAAAAATTTACGATAAATTGCTTATTAATGCGTCCCGCAAATTTGCTGAAGGTAAGATTTTACCAGGTTAGAAAGCTAGGCCAAAGATGGCCTACGACTGCTGGGCTTGTCTAACTTCTGGTTCAACTTCTTTTTTTTTCCCATCTAAAATGAGATTTTATATACCTCGTATGCTATATTCCCATTAAACTCCCGTGTACAGAGAAAATTTTTCATTATAGTTTTATTTTCTATTTTTATTTTATTCTAAAATAATATCTATCTAGTCTATGATTTTTTTAATATTTGCCTTCTTATCTTCATTTTTTAAATTTACAATTTTGACCATATAACTGTTGATATTTATCCACTCCGTCTTCAGTATTGACCCGATGCTATGGTTCCCGTTTACGTAATCCAATTTCCATTAAATCTTCTTAACACATGTTACTTTTTTATGGTGATAAGTCAAAGCTTGACCCGTGCTTTAATCCGTGCTTTAACTTTTACATTATATATATAATATATATACATATATTTCCTAATGGCCGGTCTTGTATTGGCTTTGGGAAATGCTTGTCGCTACTCGCTATGCGAGCTGGCCTTGAAAAATAGCAATGTCTTTAGCAGCGTGGATGGAAAAGCAGCATCCGCAGCACAAAAATTCAGACTGGGCGTGGAAAAAAGGAGTTAATAAATGCTGTTTGGCCGCTCAATTTTTTTTTCTTAAAAAAAAGAAGAAAAATGCAGATGCCAAATAAAAGCAAAATTTTTTCCCTTAATTTTAAACGTACCCACACAATTACCTATATAGTTTTCTAAAAATACTATTCATACTTACACATCAGAGGCTTAGGTAAATGGACTATAATACTGTACATCAGGTGCACTTAGCTTCAAACTTACTCAAATACGAA
Source organism: Annona cherimola (assembly GCA_030490835.1). Taxonomy (NCBI): domain Eukaryota; kingdom Viridiplantae; phylum Streptophyta; class Magnoliopsida; order Magnoliales; family Annonaceae; genus Annona; species Annona cherimola. The sequence goes on along the minus strand of CM059973.1, from coordinate 83,524,127 downwards.
AACTCATTTTGAATTTATTTTAAAAAATTTTCATACAACCGTTAAAAATGATAAATTTTGTCTTATATCTTAAATACACATAAATTAACAGTTTTATAAAAAAAAAAATATTCGAAAAATAAAAAATGGCTAAATATCACCAATCGCACTACCCAAACTGCCATAGTATGAAAAATAAAAATGCTCAAGCCTTAATCAGTACCGGAATAGAAATTAGGGTTGGAATTTGGAAAAGGGACTCTTGCAGTGAAATAAAGGCTAAATTAAAAATTAATACATCAATGATAATTTAGCAAAAGAATTAGGATCTCCGCATTTTCATCCCTTCACGCATGGAGTAACATCTAGCCTGTTTAGCAGGTCGCTAATGAAGTGGTATGAACGGTATTTTGGGTGAACTATATGGATATGCTAAAAATTCATAAATATATTTTAAACTAGGGTCGAAATTATATTTAGGATTTGCTAAAAAAAAAAAAAAAAGAAGATCGAAGGTGCATTATTGGCCTGTGAGCTTGAGTTGGACAACTGACGTTTAACGTGGATGTATGCCTTATTAGGATCAGCCCAATCCGTGGCCCATGGGTACAACGACGTTTCACAATATTTGTTGAGTGGAAGTCTATCACACCAGCAGTGGCCAAACCCACGGCCCATGGGCTCCCAGACACCTATATCCCTTAGAAAAGAAAATTGTACGGTTGAGGTTTCCGCACTAATCAGACCACAAGAAGTTGTAAATTAGATAGGAATCATTATAAATAATAATAAATGGCAGTAAATTACTTATGCTAAAGAGTGATAGAACGTTTACTATAAATACCATTTGCTCTTTTTTTTTATTCAGGTTAGCTTGCTGATGAAATCTCATCAATGGTAAATACTGGAAATTTGATTCATGGAGGCAGCTAATTGAAATCTCAAGTCATCCCCACCCCTTAATGGACTTGATCTTTGTGACCAAAATAAATTTGAAGCTGTAATGCATGAGACAAAATTACCAAAAGCAATGATTCTTCCACTTCCCTCAAGCACCACAGTGTCAGCCAAAAAATTTTTAAAAATTTTTCATCAAAAAATTAACTATGCCCAAGAGGCAGACCCAGGATCCAGACATGGTTTTCTTCTTTTGAGAAGATTTTTTTTTAGTTTTTACCATGTGATTGAAAAGAAACGAAAACAGCAGCAGCATTATTCGAATATTATTTCTCAGCGTACATATATTTTTTAAGTAGCCGGTCCGAAAACCAAACCAAATACAAGCTCACAAAGTTCTAAGGATGTATAAATAAAACCGAGGTGGCTTCATCCTCCCAAGGTGATCTGATCTGATCGCCTCAAAACCTGCCATTACCTGCATAACAAAAAATGCATTAATTGATACGTACTCTCATCATCATTCATATGTTTGCTAGGTTAATTTTTATGAAAGAGATGCATGGAAATGCATGCGTTTTTAATTTGTAGCTAGCTGTGGGAATTGAATCACCTACGAGAGCAATGTTCCCTTGGCATGATTTGGAATTTGCACAGCTTCTTCTTGATGCAGTTAATCAGGATACTTGAGGAGTCAATGCCTTCAAGAAAAAGAGACATCATGTGATTAGGACGGCTACGAATCAGAAACCAGCACTTGGGTCTATATAAAGATTATGTACCGATCGATCGGGTTAAAGGTGGATCGATCAGTATACCTGCAAGGTAAGCTCCATGAACATAGGCGTTGTAGTTCTCGCTGGTGTGTTCTCCCGCGAGATAAACCCTTCTAACAGGTGCCTGAAATAGCCGAATATTGTTATTTGGTATTCTTTCGATACTTGGAAAAAGTCTAATGCGTATCACAAAAATAAAATAAAATAAAATAAGAAAAAGTTTAATGTGATAAATTCATACCGTGATCTGAGCAACTCATATCTGCTAACTCCATTGGGCCAATTTGAGAAGGTGCCCTTTTAAAATCGGTTGGACCACCATATGGGGACCAAGATATCAGTAGGCTCCGGGATGTCCTCGCCGAACATACTCCGCAAAACCTCCGTGACTTCCTTCTTCGTCTCTGAATTCGGCTGCTGCTCTATGCGCCTAGATTCGTCGTCTGCCGCAGTCATCATAAGGATATTTGCCCCGGGATATTCCCTCTCGAATTGCTGCATCGGAAAAAGATATTAATATTAAAAATAAAAATAATCTAAGATGATTATCAGAAAAAATAATCTGAGATGAAAAATAATAAAAGAAAGTTGGCATTAATTGGGATAATTACCTAATGATGTGGATGGGATAACCGGGAGACGGGGCATACGGGTATTCTGTTATGCCAGTTGTATAGGGCTAGGGGTGCAACTTGGGCTCATGAAACTCAGGTTCACCTCGACCCTAACCCTAACCCTATTTGTAAATCTTCAACCCTAACCATAACCCTAACCATATTTGTAAAACCTCAACCCTAACCCTATTTTTGAAATTCGGGTTCGGGTTGAGTTTCGGGTTGACATGTTACTATAAATATATATCCTACACTCATTTAATCACAAATCTATTGCTAAAAAAATCTTAAATAACAATTTATTAGAAGAAAGCAAAAAAATTTTAAATACCATTTAAGAGTATTAAGAAGAAAAACCTGTTTTGGGCATTCTCTTCGCATTAAGTTGAATAGCAACCATATTTTGATGAATGTAAAAGTACAACCTTTGTCCGTCCTGCAATTCAACATGAATATCACAATCATATATAGAAATATTAGCATCCGACCATAAGACAAACTTTATAATATCAATCATAAGAAAAGAAAATAATTCCAAAAATATAATAATATCAAAACAAATAAGATTATAACAAGTTCAAAAATACAACTTCAAATCACAACATCCAAGTTAGGTCCAAGTCTACAACTTTAGTTTTAAGTTCCAATAACCAAATTACAACATTTAACTTAAATTGCCAACTGCAACATAACAACATGAAACATTTTAATTTTCCACACAGTCTTCATTCTTCTTGTCTTCTATTATTCTCATCCGCTAAGCCAAATTCTTTCTTCCCTAAAAAAAATGCACAAAATCGACGTAATTTTGTACAATTGAACTTAAAGAGCATATATATGCATATATATTCAAATATATAAATAATACCTCCTGTAAATTAATTTCTTTGTGGAATAGGTGGTAACGATCCTGAAGCAGCATTTCCCGATGTTTGAGAAACTTCATCTGAAAAAAATAAATATTGGCATTAAAAATAATGTTAAGAGTAAGGTATAGGATTAAAGCATAGAAAAATATATTTTACCTCTTGCGCATTTGTCTAGTTGATCAACAAATTCTTCATAATTTGAATCGACTGGAGATGCTTTCAACCAATCTTGAGAGCAAATTAGACACTCAATGGGTGTTAATGAACTACGATATTGGTCAAGAACACGTCCTTCAGTGCTAAATGCAGATTTTGATGCAACTGTTGAAACAGGAATAACCAAAATATCTTTTGCCATAAAAGATAAAATCTTGTATTTTGTAGTCGTTGACCACCATGCTAAAATATCAAATGGTTCTACTTCATTCTCAACTGGATCTTTTAAATAGGCATCAATTTCATTTGTGATAACTCCAGCATTACTGTTATTTATAGATTGCCACTAGGGGTGCAACTCGGGCTCATGAAACTCGGGTTCACCTCGACCCTAACCCTAACCCTATTTATAAATCTTCAACCCTAACCCTAACCCTAACCCTATTTGTAAAACCTCAACCCTAACCCTATTTTTGAAATTCGGGCTCGGGTTGAGTTTCGGGTTGACATGTTACTATAAATATATATCCTACACTCATTGAATAAGATTATATTAATTCGAGCATCCAACTTCAAATCACAATATACAAATTAACTCCAAGTTTATAACACAAGTTTTAAGTTCGAATAACCATATTACAACAAACATTACAATACAAAAGAAATAAACATTTTTATCTTCCATGTGAATTTTAATAGTACTACTCATTTTAGAGCAACAACAAATTAATTCAAAAATCAAAATACTGACCAATGCGTATCAAGTTATCGACAACTAACATAAACACAAACAAAAGAAATAATTCTTTGGAATTGTAAAAATATTTGAAATGCAAGCATTCAAGCTATAGAAATACCTGTTTAAAAAAACGCAAAACAAGCGCATCTTTTTCAGCATTAAAGCAGCACATGTTTCTAAATTATCATTTACACAGTTTGGAACATGCATATATGTTTACATCAACTATGCATTGCATGCTTTATTAATTAAATTATTATACATATACAATTCCATTTTATATGACAATCCATGGATAAGCCTAGATTAATGTACTCTACTTGGTGAATGGAGTAGATTATAAAAAATATATTTACAAATTGGTAGAAAAATTAAAAATTGAATGAATTGCATTAGTTAATTTCGTATTGTTATATCTTAACTAATTCTAATTATTTTAACATGAAAATTGAGATAAACAACTAATTTAATATGTTTTAAAATATCAACAGGTTGGATTATAAAGAATGACTTTAGAAAAAAAAAAATTCAACAACCTTTAACTATATGTGACATGAACTAATTAACCACTAGTAGGAATTAATTAGTAACGGCTGGGCAGACATGTAGACACATACACACAACTACAAGCCATAGTAGACGGTATAAATAACGTTACCATAATAACCACCACAATCACAAGCCAAGGAAAAGAGGTATACATGGACAGTATAAACAACAGATAGCAGCATACAAGAAGGAAAAAAATAGCAAAGGAGACGGTACAAGTGACAGGCAGCAGCATACAAGAAGAAAAAAACAGCAAAGGAGAGGGAGAGCATCTCACATTTTGCAGGGACGCCGGACGTGGAATGCAGAGACCGCCGGAAGGCAGTGGGCAGGGAAAGGTGGACGGCAGGGAGGCAGAGACGGGCAGAATGGCAGGGACGGGCGGAATGGCAGGGACGCAGAGACGGGCGGAATGGCAGGGAGGCAGAGACGGGCGAAATGGCAGGGACGGGCGGAATGGCAGGGAGGCAGAGACGGGCGAAATGGCAGGGACGGGCGGACGGGCAAGGACAGAATGCCAAGACGCAGCCTACCTCAGGCAAGGACACAGGCAGGACCGCGGACAGGCAGGGATGGCTGAACGCCGGCAGGGTTGGCAGGGACGACTGAACGCCGGGACGCAGCAGCAGAGAGGGAAGCAGCCGCTAGCAGAGACGCCGAGAAGCAGCTGGCCCAGGCAGGGACGCAGTCAGTCGGCACGCAGGGATGCTGGGAGGCAGCAGGGACGCAGGCAGGGATGCGAATGGCAGTCCGCAGTCGGCAGGGAGAAAGCTGCCACCAGCAGAGACTGGAATCGTGATTCGCTTGGCCGGGAACGAGAAGAACTCAGGAAAGGGAGAGCGGGAACCAAGAGGCGGAAACTCGAAAATGGAAATGTTGCTGCTGGCGCCTGCAGGCCTGCTGATGTGCCATATATCATAATAAAATATTTATTTTACATCAACTGAATCTCGGGTTCGGGTTTACAGGGTTCGGGTTCATGTGAACTCGAACCCGAGAACTGTTATACTTCGGTCCGGGTTCGGGCTAACAAATGATGAGTTTCAGCACTGGTTAATTTCGGGTTCGGCGGGCCGGGTTCGGGTTGAACCCGGCCCAAGTTGCACCCCTAATTGCCACAGCTTCCATTTTGAATTCTTTGATTCGGATGTTGCCCCGCTCACTTCAGACAAAGAACTTGTAGTACTACTAGTAGACCCAGATTTATAAGTTCTATATAATTCAACTATTTTATCATACACTTTCTTTGATAATGCAGAAACCTGGGGGACGTTTGGATAGGTGTAAGAATGGGAACCATGGTTTTTCCATAGTATTTCGTTTCCCAATACTAATTATTATTCTATTAATCATATTGTTTTTTCTACTTTTACCCCTACATTCCGATCATTTTTCCTACCAACTACATACAACAACCCTATTTATTTCAACTATACATCTATCATTTCCTATCACTGACACATTTTTCAAAAAATTCTCTTTTTCATTTCCCACCATTTCCCACAATCCCATCATTTTACACCTATCCAAACATCCCCCTGATCCGCAGGAAGGAAAATATCAAGACAAAATTCCAAATAGCCTAGCTTGTACCGTGGATCAAACACTACCGCAATGAGCAAGTAAATGTTGAACTTGTCAACAGAACCCCAATATTTTGCAAGTTTTTCCTTCATTTTGTTGCACATGTGAAGAAGGATAGGATTATCATTCTCGGCTGGAAATGACTTTAATCGATCTTGAATTGCATCAAGTTGAGGAAAATGATATGAGGAAGTGACATATTTAGTACCCGACAAGATTTCAGTAGCTTCAAAAAACAAAACCAAGAAATCACAAAGGACTCTGGCATGGTTCCAATCTTCTTCAAGAGGTGGACTAGAGCTTCTAAAACTTGCATCATTCACTTCAAGATGTTTGAAAGTCATTTCAAAGGGTAGAGCATGTTTCAACATCAAGTATGTAGAATTCCAACATGTTGGCACATCTAAACACAAAGACATTTTACTCGAAATTCTAACACTTTCACAAGATTTTCGAAATGCTTGTTCTCTACTAGGAGAACTCTTGACCCACTTTATGCTATTACGAATTCGAGCAATGGAATCCTTAATTTTTTCAGTTCCCTCCTTCACAACCAAATTTAAAATGTGCGCAACACAACGGACATGTAAAGATTCTCCATTCCCAAAGAGAGCATTCTTCATTTTTAAATTTAAACGCAAAGTGTTTAGCGCAACATCATTGGCCGATGCATTATCAACAGTAAGAGTACACACTTGTCCAATATTCCAAGCATTCAAACATTCTTCAATTGCGTTAGCAATAGCTTCACCCGTGTGTGGTGAAGGAATAATACAAAAATTAAGAATGCGCTTTTGAAGAGTCCAATTAGAATCTATAAAATGAGCAGTCAAACATAAATACCCAATATTTTGATTTGAAGTCCACAAATCTGTTGTCAAGCATACACGCCGAACATCCTCACTAAAAATCTTTCGTAATTTAGCCTTCTCTAACATGTATATTTTGAAAATTTCTTTGACAATTGTGGTCCTTGAAACATGTTTGATGAGTGGCTGCACAACTTTACAAAATTCTCTAAACCCTTCCTTTTCAACAAATTTAAACGTCAATTCATCAAGAATGATCATTCTTGCCATTGCTCTTTTGCAGGCTTCTTGGTCAAACTTCCAATTTGACATAACCATTCCACCATCATTAGTTACTGTTTGAAATGATAACAAACGCTGACCCTTAGCTCTTTTGTAGGTATTATACTTGCATAACTTTAAGTGTTTAGTTAATGTGTTTGTTCCTTGAGTACTTGGACACTTAAGTTTAATCTTACAATACTTACAAATTCCCCATGCCACTTTTCCATTTTGGTCCAAAATCCTTTCAAATTCTTCCCAAACTGGTGATGAAATTTTATATCCTTTTTTCTTCTTGGGAAGAGGCTCGTTTGCATCCGAACTTTCTGTAAGATCAATAGTGTTTGAAGCAGTTGTTGTATTTTTTATTTGCTCACTGTCGATCTCTTGTTCACTATTCTTGTCTTGCATATTACTTGAATTGTCCATATTTTATTAACCACTTAGATATCGGACCCTGATTGCCTGCTCCCGGGAGCAGGCAGCGTTCCCTGCTCCCGGGAGCTTATACCCAGTTTTATTTATTTTTATTTATTTATTTTATAAAAATGTTAATCCAGGTATATTTAACATGTGTATAAGTTTTTACGATTTTTGGAGTATTTTAGATATTTATTTTTGATTTTTGAAAATCAGTGGACATATAGATCAAAGGACATTTTTGGATATTTATTTTTTACCACTGATTTTCAAAAATCAAAAATAAATATCTAAAATACTCCAAAAATGGTAAAAACTTATACACATGTTAAATACACATAGATTAACACTGTTTAGGAGAAATTTTAAAAAAAAAATTAAAAAAATGGGTATAAGCTCCCGGGAGCAGGTGATCAGGCTCCCTAGATATCATTTTCATAACATATAATCACAGTTAGATATTTTTGTTTCAATCCTAATAATTCTTCCTACATTATATCAATATTAACCAATACATATTAACACAAGCATGCATGCCTTAAAATCATAAAATGCCAATCTTTTATACCAAATACATGCCTTAAATTGCCCGATTTAGAATTTGAAAATAATTTTTTGTTGTGCAAAAGCCCAAAGGAATATATCTAAGATTTCATGAATTTACTAAGATGAGGTGTTTCATACGAGCATGCAAACCAAATCATGTTCTAACTTACGAAATGAAAAAAATTAATTTAAGGACTGAAACGAAATGACATTTATAGAAGGAAAGGTAATTACAGAGGTGGGCTGTGGGCAACGTGGGCTGTCCTGCTCAATTCTTGATGCAGTGATGCCTGCACACCTGAATCCCGAATTAGTTTTGATAGTTTCTTACCCACCTGAGAAATTGAAAAACAAAGCTAGTCAAGATTATAGCACATTCAAGATCACCACAAACTTTCAGGAATATTTTGATCTTAATGAAATTTATTAACAAATTGAATGAAGATTTTTCCACCAAAATAGTTGGTGTTTTGTCGCAGACAAATGCATCTTTTCAATAGGATCATTGCCAAATACACCTTAAAAATAATATTTTTTGGAAGGAAAATTAAAAATATGAGACTAGTATATTATATATTATATTTTCAATTAATTTATAAATTTAATATAATAAAAAATTTTAGATATCAGCCCATTTAAAAGCATAATTTCATAAAATACAATTTTAAAAGATTCAAAATTAGATATATGAAATGTCATACAAAATTCAAAATTATACAAGCGAAATAAGTAGTATTGTATTCAGCTTTTCAACCAAAAAAGAAATATTATCGACATGGCAAACAACGTGTGGAATTGAATTTATCCATCTTTAGATTCGCGTCGAAAGCAATTTCCCACCAGATAACAAAAGCATATGCATGAGCTAGCTCTTGGCTAGAGATGAGCAAGCAGAGATTCTGGTGGCTGCCACCGCCTTCATTGTTGCAGCTGCTTCAAAGTTCTAACCTGTCGTTTGGATGAGTTTCAACATTTTAGGGATCTAGAAATATTCAGATTCGCCTCCCAATCACAAAAAAACCTACTCATGACTGCTGGGGTGTGATGACAGATTCTACCCAATATGCTGGGGATCAGCCGGAGTTGAAAAAAGGCATGAGAGTTTGCTGGGGATGGGTCTTGATTTCGCCGATGGAAGATATAAAGACGCTGGTTTGAACTTTGAAGAGGGAAGCGGCTGCCGGAATCAATTAAAAAGATTTATTTCTGTCATCGGAACAGAGGAAAAAAGGGCTAGTGATGTCGAAATTAATGGAGGCAGATAGCTGTTGGACTTGAAATAAGGAGGAGGTCTGGCTATGGTTTTGTTATTACCAACTAAATGGATGGGGAGGCGGGGCTGCAGACAGGCACTGCTGCCGCACGGCCGTCCAGCGTCTGGAATGAAGAAGACAGGATGGTCGGAGTAGAGGATGAAGCTCGGAGCAGGTCGGAGAAGTTGACGACGAGCAGAAGGAGACGACACCGGAGAAGACGAACTGAGCTGAGTGATTGAGTCGTCGTCTCGTCAACACGACGACACTGCGCAATAAGTGGATTGTCGTCTCGTCGTCGACAGGGAAGATGATCGATCGTCGATCGCACGGGCTGGTAGAAGCAGAGGATGAAGCTCTGAGCAGCAGAGCAGGTCGGAGTAGTAGACGACAGGCAAAAGCAGACGACACCGAAGAAGACAAACTCCGTTATCAGTCGTCCCTCGTCCCGTCGTCGACAGGGAAGACGATCGGTCGTCGATCGACGGCAATGCACGGCCGCGCTGGGCAGGACGCAGGATGGCAGATTGGCAGGAGCGGGATTAACGGCGGGCGGATTGCTAGAGCAGTAGAGCCTGGAATTGGGGGGAAATCCAAATCTACGGGTTAAGGTACAGGAAAAATCCCCTTTGTAAGGGGTATTGAAATTGGGTTCGGGTTGTGCGGGTTAGGGTTCTTATCAACCCGAAACCGAGACCGATTTGAAATCGGTCTCGGGTTCGGGCTCATAAACAGCCAGTTTTGACACTGCCAAATTCCGGGTTCAGCGGGCCGGGTTCGGGTCGAACCCGGCCCAAATTGCACCCCCTATATAGGGCAATCGGTTGTAAAGAGGGGTTGAGAATTAGAGTTGTAAGGGTCCTACAAAAGGAGGACTAAGTCTAAAGGAAAGGAGTCGATTGTAATCCCTGGTTTCTGTTGCAAAGCAATAGCGAGCAACTTACCGTAAGAGTCCTAGTGAGATTGGAAAGCTCAAGTTGCAAGAGAACCGGTGCCGATGTTTGATCCGCCTCTAGGCATGATAACATCAAATAGTATCAGAGCTTCAGGCATGGCAACCATGAAGATCGAGGAAGTAGAGCAAGAACGTAATGGTAACAGAGGGTTACCGAGGACTCGAGAGGAGTACGAGGAACTGGGAATTCAGTTAGAATCCCTATCAAGCAAGATGACGATGCTCCAGGCAATGATGGATGAGGCCCTCATTCTCCTAGGCATTGATCCGGAGGAGGTTAAAGAACGCAGCAGACGCAAGAATAGAAGAGGCGACAGCGACACCCGTAATCAGGTTCTTGGTCTGGATCTTTACGACGGCAAGTCATCAGGCGGCAACCACGAACAGACTGGTCCAACGACAACAGTCATTCAAAACACAACAAGCATAGGCGACGATCACTCCAGCAACACACTATCACCGGCCCATCCAAGGAAAGAAGCCGCTATTAGCGGGGAGGGGTTTTTTGATGTGGAAAAGCCGATCAACAGCAAAATCCCATCATTCTTAGAGCGACCATCAGGGCATTCTGAGACGATCAAAGACTGCGATCGCCGAAAGCAGTTCAATATCCCGGTAACAGCCAAGAGAGAATCGCGGGAGCAGGAGAGCGCATCACCGATCAAGATCATCTTGCAAACGGTGGTAGCCTTGACCAACACAAACTGCAAGAAAAAGACGGTCGTAGCGGCGAAGCCAAGGAAAGCTAGGGATCCACTGCTTCTTGATTTTCGTCTCTCTGTTTTTGACTTCGTCTTCAGCTTATCACCCGACAAGCGACGAGCCTCCAACCAGACGCATGGCGGGGTTAGCATCCACACGTGGGATCCAGGTGGAAGGGGCATTTCATCTCCTCCTGTCCGGTTCCATTTTCTTCTTCCATGCGAGGGATCTTTGATGCGGCACAACCTATGGCAGCTCAATTGCATGGAGGTGGGTCAGAGTGGGGGCCAGGCGAGCAGTAAAGTGGCAGAGTTGGGTTGCAAAAGATAACGACCCCAGACCGCCTGTGGAACCCAAGAGAGGAGCGTGCCTGTGGAACCCAAGAGAGGAGCGTCTTCTTTCAAGTCATGGCGTGCTTCAACGATCCCTCCTGTTGCAAGGGGGTGGCTCGAGCGGCGAACAAGAATCATTTCAATATGTGAGAGCTCCTGCAACTGGCTCGAAGTCCATCATCCAAGGCCCCAAACTCGACGACCATTCGTCCGACTAGAGGCCACCATTGTCAACAGCACAGAGGTTACTGCTCCGGATCTCGGCCAACTCACGGGTATCCCTACCATCTTCGGCGTCAATTGCAGCCTCAAGATCGGGCTGCCCAAAGCAACTAGCGCCCACGCGATACGTACGTGTTGGGGGCAAGGGACACGAGCATATCCCCGTTTTCTGCTTCTTTGTTCTGGGATTCATCCTCAGCCCATCATCATCATCCTACAGAAGCCACATCTCCAAAACAAGACATGGCGGGTTTGGCCCCATGCTGAGGATCCAGGCGGTAAGGCAGGGCCAGGGGATGCGGCTTCGTCAGGTCGAACGTCGACCCGGGAGGGTCCATGGCCCTCGATTTCTCCTTGTTCATTCCCTTCCATCCGGCGATGGATCGACCATGAGACCATACTTCGAATCTTCTGGGGACGTGGGCGAAAGCTTTCTTACTCGGATGTGGCTTAGGCAGTGCACGTGTTGGGAAGATCCAGGGCCGAGACGGCGTTGGTCCGGAAGCATGGACCCACGTGCGAATCCTCAACCCAGAGGACTGGTTGATTTTAAGGGGTCAGAAATGATGTGGATCGGATACCCGGGACCAGTTGTACAGGGCAATCAATTGTAAAGAGGGGTTGGAAATTGGAGTTGTAAGGTAAAAAGTCAGCACCGATGCCGTGCCGTATAAAAAAGGGCATCCAATAAAATATTTCATAAAAGACGAACGGTGCCTAATAAAACAAAATCAAACGGCGCCGAAACCGTGCCGAATACTGCGCCGTATAAAACAAATGCGCCGAAGCGCCAGAATCATCGCCCGCCGCACCCGCTCATGCCGAAGCGCCAGAATCGTCGCCCGCCGCACCCGTTCGCCTATATAAGGGGCTAATGTTTCAAAACGAAGGAAGAAAGAAGATGAGCAGCAGGTGAGCGACGAAGGAGTGAAGGGTGTGTGTAGATTTGTGAGTGTTTTTTATGTGAGTTGGAGTGATTGTAAGGAAGGGAATATTTGTACGGGTAGTGCTACTATTAAGAGTAGGAGCCTATAAAGTGTCCAAATTATTTTGGGTGTATTATTTGTTGTTGTATTTTTTATAAGCAATATTTTATTGTAAGAGCATCCAACTCTCAACAAGTGGTATCAGAGCCAAGGGTCGGGGACCGTGGTTCGTGAAGGCTACGCTAGCAAGACAAAGTACGAAGTGATTCTGCACGTGCGCAGTCTAGGACTGTGGAGCTAAAATCAGCTTACTTGGCAAAGTGCTGGGCATACCAAGTCACGATGGCAGATATTTCTACCTCGGTAAGCACCATTGAGAAGCTAAACTATAATAACTATAATACTTGGTGTTTGCGTATGCAGTTTTATCTGCTTGGTCAAGATCTGTGGGATATAGTTGGCGGCAATAATACTGCGCCACCCATAGATGACGAGGAATCAAAGAAGTGGAAGATAAAAGCTGGCAAAGCCATGTACGTGCTAACAGTAACTATTGAAGACGAGTTACTGCAGAAGATTAAGGATGCTAAAACACCCAAGGAGGCATGGGACACCCTCGCAGCACTCTACACAAGGAAAAATGATGCAAAGCTCCAGCAGTTGGAAAATGAGTTGTTATCCATTTCGCAGCAGAATATGACGGTAAGTGAATATTTCTCCAAAGTTAAATTTCTTTGTGGAGAAATTTCAAAATTAGACCCAGAAAATTCGATCTCTGAGACTAGGATGAGGAGGATTATCATCCATGGCTTAAAACCAGAATACCACGGGTTTATCATTGCTACCCGTGGATGGGCCAAAGAACCAACTCTAACTGAGTTAGAAAATATATTGGCCAACCAAGAAGCTTTAGACAAGCAAATGTCTAAAGTTTCGTTAAAAGATGAGGAGAATGCTCTCTTTAGCAAAAAGAGAGAATTCCAAAACAGAGATCGATTAGCTGCGAGGCCAAATGGAGGCAACACAAGAAAGCAAGAGGGCAGCTGGCAAAGGAGGCAGCAAGGACAAAGCTCACAGCAAGGGGGAGCTCGTCAAAATGGTGACAAAAGAGAAACCAAATTCCGACGGCAGAAGGACCAGTGTTACAACTGCGGCAAAAGAGGCCATTTTGCTAGAGATTGCTGGTTCAAGCGAATAGAGGGAAATACTGCGACCTCTATCCATAATGAAGAAGAATGGGATCTTCAAGCATCCCTTGCAATGGAAGAGCTCCAAGAGATGGCGGCACCTTGCATTATCAAGACAGAAGAGGAGACGACTCTCATATCAGTAAGTGAAAATTTAATAAACTATAATAATGATTGGATTGTCGATTCTGGATGTTCCAATCATATGACAGGAGACTATGAGAAGCTGACTAGCACGTCTGAGTACAAAGGAGGACGAGTGGTCGTAACGGCTAACAACTCGAAGCTGCCCATCACCCATATCGGCAAAACTATGTTTACTCCTCGGTTCAGCTCACAGAAGGTACAATTGGAAAATGTGTTCCATGTACCAGGTATGAAGAAAAATTTATTATCTGTCTCACAACTCACCGCCTCTGGAAATTATGTGGTGTTTGGTCCAAGTGATGTAAGAGTATATCCTAAATTAAAAATAACAAATGAGCCGATCATGAAGGGGCGTCGGCTTGAGTCTGTCTATGTGATGTCTGCACAGACAGCATACGTAGACAAGACAAGGAGAAATGAAACTGCAGATTTATGGCACGCGCGGCTGGGACATGTAAGCTATCATAAGCTGAAGCAGATGATGAAAAAGTCTATGCTCAGAGGTCTTCCCCAACTCGACGTTCAAGAAGATACGGTATGTGCCGGATGTCAGTTCGGAAAGGCACATCAACTACCGTATGAGGAGTCAAAATTTCGGACCAAGGTGCCTCTCGAGATAGTACACTCAGACGTATTTGGACGAGTGAAGCAGCCATCCATTAGCGGCTACCAGTACATGATAACCTTCATCGATGACTATTCAAGGTACGTCTGGGTTGATTTTATGAAAGAAAAATCTGAGGCATTTACTAAATTCAAAGAATTTAAGCAAAAAGTGGAAAGTGAAGTAGGCCGAAAAATACGATGCCTACGCACAGACAATGGGGGAGAGTATACGTCAGCTGAATTTTCAGAGTATCTATAAAAGTGTAAGATACGCCGACAGCTGACTTGCCCAAACACGCCACAACAGAATGGAGTGGCAGAAAGAAAAAATTGACACTTGGCAGAGATATGCAGAAGTATGCTGCATGCCAAGAATGTGCCACCTAAATTTTGGGCTGAATGCATGAAGACTGCTGCCCATGTCATAAATAGGCTTCCTCAACCTAGACTTGGGTATATTTCTCCTTTTGAGAAATTGTGGAGCATCAAACCAACGGTAAGTCATTTCCGTGTGTTTGGATGCATTTGCTATGTGTTTGTTCCTGACCACCTCCGTAGTAAGTTCGATAAAAAGGCCATTCGCTGTATATTTGTTGGCTATGATAGCCAAAGAAAAGGTTGGAAATGTTGTGATCCAACCACAGGCCGATGCCATGTCTCACGAAATGTAATTTTCGATGAGGCATCATCTTGGTGGTCACCACAGGCAGTCTTATTACCTGACTCTAATGAAATGGAAGAACAATTAAAAGAAAGACTGCAGGAGCAAATCGAGCCAAGTCAAACCCAGTCAACAGAAGGGCCAATTGAGGAGGACGAACTCTCACCAAGTAGAGAGGAGTCCAAATCACCTGAATCAGATAGCCCATGGCAAACAGGGGTGCATCACAGGAGTATAGAAGAAGAAAGACCGAGCCAGATCGAAGAGTTCGATGAGCAAGAAATAGCAAGACCTATTCCACGGCAATCCAGCAGACAACGGAAGCCGAATCCAAAATATGCTAATGCAGCAGTGCTCAAAGCAACTGAAGAAGCGGAACCGGTTACGTACGAGGAAGCATCCCAGAGTCTATACTGGAGGAAGGCTATGGAAGAAGAAATTCAAGCCTTAAAGCAAAACGAGACATGGGACCTGGTACCAAAACCGAGAGATGTGCAACCCATATCATGCAAATGGGTGTACAAATTAAAGTTACGGCTCGATGGGTCAGTTGAAAGATATAAAGCTCGGCTGGTAGCACGTGGGTTTTCTCAGAAGTATGGGCTAGATTATGATGAAACATTTAGCCCAGTGGCAAAGATTACAACAGTTCGAGTATTACTGGCACTTGCAGCTAGCAAGTCATGGAAGCTCTGGCAAATGGATGTCAAGAATGCATTTCTGCATGACGAACTAGATCGAGAAATATATATGATGCAGCCCAAAGGGTTCGAGAGCACAACCCATCCAGAATACATTTGCAAGCTGAAAAAGGCTTTATATGGACTAAAGCAGGCGCCGAGAGCCTGGTATGGTAAGATTGCTGAATTCTTACTACAAAGTGGGTATTCTGTTGCACCAGCTGACTCAAGTCTATTTGTGAAAAATAAAAATGGAAAGCTAGCAATAGTGCTAGTATATGTGGATGATCTAATAATTACTGGTGATGATGAAAGAGAAATCAATCAAACCAAGGCCAATCTCTCAGTTCGTTTTCTGATGAAAGACCTTGGAGAATTGAAATATTTTCTTGGGCTAGAAGTTGAGCGTACAAAAGAAGGACTATTCCTATGTCAGCAGAAATATGCTCAAGACTTATTAAAGAAGTATGGGCTACTTAATTGTAAGCCCATATCTACACCCATGGAGCCTAATACCAAGCTATGCTCACTAGAAGGTCAAGAGTTAACAGACTCGACGATGTATCGGCAGCTAGTGGGTAGTTTAATCTACCTAACTCTTACACGACCAGATATAGCATTCGCTGTCAGCATAGCAAGTCGCTATATGGAGAAACCAAGGAAGCCGCATCTAGATGCAGTTCGACGCATACTAAGGTATGTAAAAGGAACTGTTAATCTTGGTCTCTTATATAAGAAGAATACAATATGCGAATTAGCAGGGTATTGTGATGCTGATTATGCTGGAGACCATGATACGAGGAGATCAACCACTGGATATATATATTTGCTCTCGGATCAGCGGTAGTCTCATGGTGTAGCAAGCGACAGCCGACTGTGTCTCTATCAACTACAGAAGCAGAGTATAGAGCAGCAGCTATGGCAGCACAAGAAACCAAGTGGCTGATGCAGCTCATGAAAGATCTACACCAGCCTACTGATTATTCAGTGCCCCTATACTGCGATAATGAATCTGCTATACGCTTAGCAGAGAATCCAGTATTCCATGCCAGAACTAAGCATGTCGAAGTACATTATCACTTTATACGAGAAAAAGTGCTAGATAGAGAAATCAGAATGAAGCACACCAACACAGAAGATCAAGTTGCAGATATATTTACCAAGGGGCTAACTAGAGTAAAGTTTGAAAAATTCAGAAGTCAGATGGGTGTGACAAACAGAATAGAGGCAAAGAAGAAAGTCGGTGCTGAGGGGGAGAATTAAAAAGTCAGCACCGATGCCGTGCCGTATAAAAAAGGGCATCCAATAAAATATTTCATAAAAGACGAACAGTGCCTAATAAAACAAAATCAAACGGCGCCGAAACCGTGCCGAATACTGCGCCGTATAAAACAAATGCGCCGAAGCGCCAGAATCATCGCCCGCCGCACCCGCTCATGCCGAAGCGCCAGAATCGTCGCCCGCCGCACCCGTTCGCCTATATAAGGGGCTAATGTTTCAAAACGAAGGAAGAAAGAAGATGAGCAGCAGGTGAGCGACGAAGGAGTGAAGGGTGTGTGTAGATTTGTGAGTGTTTTTTATGTGAGTTGGAGTGATTGTAAGGAAGAGAATATTTGTACGGGTAGTGCTACTATTAAGAGTAGGAGCCTATAAAGTGTCCAAATTATTTTGGGTGTATTATTTGTTGTTGTATTTTTTATAAGCAATATTTTATTGTAAGAGCATCCAACTCTCAACATAAGGGTCCTACAGAAGGAGGACTCTTAAGTCTAGAGGAAAGGAGTCAATTGTAGTCCCTGTCTTCTGTTGCAATGCAATAGCGAGTCCTTGTGAGATTGGCAAGCTCATCTTGCCAGACAACCGGTGTTAATGTTTGATCTGCCTCTAGACAGGATCACATCACCTGCCCAACGGGATAATAACCACATCTTTCATGGGCATACAAGACATGTCGAACTGGTAAGCGGCCCGTAGGCCAGAATTTGTGGGGGAACTTGAGGACGATCTTGGTATACGCAGACATGTCGAACTGGTAAACGGCCAGCAATTTCCAGTGACGAAAAACAAAGGAAGAAGGAAGTTAAATAATAATCTCTTGTCCCAATTGCTCACTGTTAAAACATTTTGTGGTGTCACCTCCGGCTAGCGCAGGTGGCAGGGGCGTTGGCTCCTTTAGCGTAGGTCGTGGGTTCGAATCCCACGTTGGGATTTCGACCCGAAAAAATGGTGTGGGAGCTGTGGTCTCCCTTTAAGGTGGGGTGGGAGCTGTTGTCTCCCTTGGACTAGATGGAAGCTGTTCTTCCTAATTCGTTAGTGGAGCTGTGTCTCCAGATTTCTTTGGAGGAGTTATGTATCTCCTTGTTTGTAAGAATGTCTCAGAACTACAATGTAATCTGTGTTGAGATGTATGTAAATATAAACCATAAAAAAAAAACATTCTGTGGTAAAAGTACTTATGGAAAAGTTAATTTCCTACCTTTCCTGAAAGTGAAAACCCTTTGATTTGGCTCACCAAGGTTATTTTTTGAAATTTAAATCATCCAACTTGCATGTTTAATGCATATATTTATTTAGAAAATTAAAAAATTACCATAAAATAATCATAATATACAATAAGATTAAAATTGCTTAATAATGCATATAAACCTATAAAAACAGTTAGAGTAAGTTTGATATGAGTATATATTTTTTAAGATAATTTTTATTTAAAATACACGAAACATTATTTCACACAAGATTAATAATTTAGATCTCACAAAATCACATTAATGGGCCCAAAACAAGCATTTTGACTTTTGTGACTTTACTTAATTGGTTCCCTTGTTTCAGCAGTATATCTTTTAGGCTTTGGAGTAGGCTGAAAACAAGAATAGCTTATGTCCTTTTGGGTTTTCTATATTTTTTCTTTTCTTAATTTAAGTCATGCATCGCATTTTAAAATTATTTGTTTAATTTAAGTATAAAAATTATCTCCATTTGAAATTTTTATTATCTACAACATTAAACAATATAATTATGAAGAATCACATGCTCTCATAAAAAAAAAGAGAATCACATGCTTCTGCACTTGCTGTGTCTTATGTACGAATCTAATTAAAATAATTTTTCATATCATATGAATATTCATGGAGGAGAATATGATGTGTGGCTTGGATCTTTAAAAAGCAAACCCAAAAAAAAAAAAAAAAAACCCAGCGGTGTAAAAATTTCACCTGATTTCATGGAAGAAAAGTCCGACTCATTAAGCATCTGATGATCTATTTCTTTGATTTTTCAATCGTTTAAAAAAAAAAAAAGAGAGAAGAAGAAGAACCGACTCACCCGCAGATCAGGCTCAAAGTTGATAAGACTGGTTTGGAGAACACCAATTGTAATAACCCGACTTAAACATGTTGACTTGATGTGGCGTACTGTTGTGGCACGTTGAATTTTTGACTGTCTGATATGTCAATAAAAAATAGCCGAGGTGGCCGAATTGATTGATTGACTTTGACTTATTGATAAGGTGGGTAATTATAATTTTAAGAAAAATGGAATCTAAAATATATTTATTTAAATTAATTTGTAATTTAAATTAAAAAATTATTGAAATGCTAAGATGGTTAGAAATTGTAGAAAGTAAATTTGAGGTAGTTGGTTCGAATTACATCTTGTAGAATTAAATAATTTTTCTTTTAGCAGTTAACTATGTGGGACCCACAAAGAGATAAGATTTGATTTTTAAATTTTAAATTTTAAAATGAAAGTGTTAGAGAGAATAATGGGAGATTGCGATTAAATGGAAGGAGATGTGGGAGAAAAGAAAGGGTGAATGGAGTTTGAAAAGGAAAGGAAGAATTTGTTGCAGATTGAAATTGAGAAGGAAGCAAAATATTTTTTTTTCATAAAATTCCCCCGTGGGTTCTATAAAAAGGTAAGTGAAGAAATAATTAAACCTCTTTTAGAGCCATGTATAGTATATTAATTAAGCTATTTTGGAGATAACTTGTGAAAATTATTTATTTAATGATTTTTAGTGGAATGGCTAGCGATAAAAAAAAATGATTTAGCAAAGTGGTGATTTTGGTGAACGAATATTTGCAAGTTGTTAAATTTTGTCTATGTAAAATTCTACGGGTTTTGGAAAGCATGACCGAGCATTGATAGATATTATATAATTATGAATTGAAGATTTTGTTAGTTAATGATTTGATTTAGTTCGGCACTATTATACCATATATAAATTACAGATTAGTTAACTGGGGATTATATGTAGTTTGTATATTTCTGTTATGGTCATCAAGGTTAAGTACTGTTTTATTAATTATTATGCATTAGAATTTATGAATTTCACTTCATATCTTGAGCGCCGTTAATATAATTCATTTTTTTTATTCATGTGACGTTGAGAATTTCCAGGGTGGGGGCCGGCACTTTAAGCAATACATTATATTATTTTGTTTTTTGTTTTATTTTTGAAAGCCCGTACCTCTTGGACCGTCATCACTTGGTACAAAATATATTTTATATATATTATGAATGACATTTAAAACGTTGCTTTCAGCGTTGATATTTGAATATATATATTATAGATAAACAGAATTTTCATGAAATAACGATGATTTGTTTTGGCTAGGAAACGGCTAAGCACTATTGGTAAATTAGGGACGTTGTGCATTGTGCTCGGGATGACTTTTAGACACATTTAAATTCATGGAAAATATATTTATGAGAGAGAATCCAAGTGAAATATCTCAGTTGAGAGAACGCTAAATGAAGCGGGAAGGTTTTGTTGTGGGATGAAAATACTCTTGCAGGCTATTATCATTAAATGACCGGTGGTGTGGTTGCAAAGGAATTTCATGTTGAGAAGAAAACCAAATATCTCTGTTTAATGATAGGCATGAATTCAAATAAGCTTTCCATCATTAACAGTTGGTGTTAACTTTATACATGCTGATGAGATAAAATATATTAATATATTAACTGGTGGTGTTAGCAATCTGTTTCACAAGTGGGACTCATTTTTATGTGATGTATGAATTAGTAAACTTGCAAATTCTTGAAGATGTTTGATAAATTATATTAGCGTGCTTGGGGTTGGACTTTACTTGTTTGTAGGCGTCTTATATAAATTTTGTGCGCACACAAAATCATACATGACAGGTGTTAATATCGTGGATATATGTGCATATGAACTACATACGTGTGTAAGCAGTTATATAATTAATTTATATAACATAAAATTAGTTATGGTGGTTATCTAAATTTATAGAATATAAATTAATTATCTGTTGCAATATCGTTGGTTGTGAAATTAATAATATTTTATGTTAGTGGTTGTACAATTAATTTATATCAAATATAAATTAATTATTTTGAGTTATAAGATTTTGTTGTGATGGAAATCAATATAAATCTTATATTTATTTTGGTGGACATTTCCGGTCTAGTGGGCATGACAAAAGATATTAAGGTTAATAAATGACTTATTAACAAAAGGATAGATTTACAAATGGGATCTAATGCCAAGTTGAATATTTGAAAATGAATATATATGTATAGCATTTTTGTATATTGTCAAATAAAAGTAGAAATAAAAGTAGAAATGTGTTTGCCTTTTAAATTTCTGGGCTTCAAGGATCATGGACGGTGAATTTTAGTTAGTTAAAAATATACGCACATCGCTAAGTTAATATACGTTCATGAATTTTTGGATCTCATACAAAATCCTTTTTGAGATATGGTTATTTACGGATAAACAAAATATAAAAATTATCTTTTGCGCTAGCAATTATATAATTAATTTATATAACAATAAATTAATTGTTTGATATTCCTTGTGTTGACAGTTACCAATTGTGTAGATGGATATTTTATTTGACAAATATTAAATAGGGTATGGTGGAGGATGAATTAAATTATGATTTATAATAGAGGATGGATTAAGAGTTTATAATTACATTCCAATAAATTATTTTATTCTTTAACAAGATTATTGGAATAAGAAGAGTGAGATGTGATATAGTATTTACAAATTAAACTAAAGAGCATATTCAGAATTATTGGGAAATAAACGGAAATAGCAAGTTATAGATTATTTGTGGTTGTTCATTTTGACTACTTGCTAGTTATGATAGAAGTTTTTTTTGAATTTATTTAATTAAATTCAATGAATTGGTTCACCCAATTAAATGTGGATGACACATTATTTTAGTTGGTAAAATATTTAATTGGGTTGAGATAGTTGTTATGATGCCTAAGTGAGAATTGTGTGTGTAATGCATCATGATTATTGCCAAGTGGAACGGAATTGCATATGTGGGACCTCGAGGATATGTGTATTGGTTTTATTTATTTTCTTAGTAGGTCATATGCATGCTAGAAGGCTACTTTGGAATGTCCCTTTGTGGACAGTGTGGTATTACCTTAATGGGTTGTGGTATGTCCCTTTGTGGATTGTGTGTTGTTCCCTAAAAGGCCGTAAGTTGCTCCATTGTGAGCATTATGGATAACCTTACATATTGGGTTAGTGGTTTGTGCATTTCTTATGATGCTTCCATGACGTTATACACCAATATATACGTAGTTTATTTCTTGCTTACTGAGTTATTTAACTCATTCATGAGTAATTTAAATTTCAGGAGAGGTGGGACCATTTGTTCAATAGTGTGGGTTAATGGGCTAAGATGGTACAACAGAGACATTTTATTTTTACTTATTTATTTTTATTTGTTGACTTGTAATAAATTAATGGGAATTATTCCTATTAACTCAGTGGATATTTATGATAAATTTTGGATATTATTGAATGAAGTATTAATTATTAAATTCATTGAAGCATAACTGATCCGAGTTCATCGCCCAATTAGGGTGGTCAACAACCCTAGGATTGGATCGTGACACCAATGCTAACGGATACTATGGCGTAGCCAGCCCTGTAAATTGAACCATCTTCTGTTTTCACCACCACACCACTGTGTGAGTGGAGGATCTCAATCACAACCTGCAATTAATTGTTCGCATTAATTACATTGTACTTAGTTGATAAAAAAAACCAATGTCTAGTATATAATTAGTTTTTAAACTTAAGGTATGTTTAGTTATGTTAAAAGCTTTTTGAGTACAAATGTAATGCACTTAGCTTCGGTGCACTTGGGTGCAAAATATATATTTTTATTTTTAATATTTGTTTTATAAAAGTGTTAATCTAAGACTATTTAACATGTATATAATTTTTTACCAAATTTGGATATTTAAAATTTTTTTGAATTTTTAAACTTCTGCTAATTTTAAAAAATCCAAAAAAATATTTAAAATTAATAAAAAATTATATACATATTAAATAAACCTAAATTAACATTTGTAAAATTTTTTAAAAATATATAAAAATTGGGTTAAATACATCCGGGTGCACTACACCCCGGTGTATTAAAAAAAGTCCCAAAATTTTCAATATACAATTTTTTATAACAATTTTTTAATTATTTCTTCACATTTTCTTATATTATTATCTTATTTTTTAATTATTTTTATATAATTACATATATACAACGAACCTATCAATTTTATTCTTTTACTATTCATCCTTATCCCTATAATATCATATTATTTTCTATCATTTTAAAAAAATTTACATTAAACATTTTTCATTCAACAGTTTTATCACTTTTCAAATGTATCTTTAGTTACATTTAAATGTATGCTTAACATTTTTAAGCAGTTAGTATTTGCAGCAAAAGTTTTATACATATTTGGCTACACGTATCAAGAAAGGTGGCTGCATTTATAGACATTTGCTGTGGTGAACCCGTGCATTAAATATAGATTAATTTCCTCTTACAAGCATGGGACGCATATATTATCATATTGCAATGAAATGCTATATGATGCCTTTGAAACGGAGAAAGATGGCAAGCTGATCCATGAGGAAAATAAGCTTCATCTTGTTGAATTAGAGTCGTGGATCGGTAATATTTCCAGCAGTCTGTTTTCAGGAACTGCGCAGCAATGTGGTGCACAACACTTTCGTAACCCCTTGGATCTGCTACAAAATATAGATCCTCACCAAAGTTGGTGAAGGTTGGCAATGGCTCTGTGTTCTGCAAACTCGTCACCCGTGGCGGCTCTGCAAACTCATCTTCGTATGTGTAGAAGTCTATCGCCATCTTCAGCGCCAACGAGGGGATCCTAGAACAAAGTTAATACCCACATCAGATTTACCATTAAAAAAAAACCCATATCAGATATTCAATTCTGGTTTTCTAAAATTAGTTAGTTATCTTAATTCAATGAATTAGTTTGTTGGATTAATTTTTTAAGTAATTGTTTGAGAGTTGAGGAGTCCTCTCTCTTTTTGGGAACATATATATATATATATAATAGTTGTTCATGAGACGTCACGTCGCGATGCCAAGATGGAGATGTCTTCCAAGCGTAAGGCGCAGAGAGAATTTGAGACGTTGGAACTGAGTTCTGATAGTCTCTCAGCCATCTCATAAGCAGCCTCGGTCTCGGATTCTTTGGAAAGTCGACCGCTGAAAGGAGAGACACACACAACATAAGAAACTTCGGATTATTAGTTTCCTTTCAAATTAGAGAAACCCAAGCTATATATTGAGATCGACAAGTTTCAACTCATTTTTCCGAATCGATAAAAATAGCCGATCTAGTGTCATTTTTAGAACCGGTTTGTGGGAAAGATAGTTGCAGAATCAGTGATATTATTGATATGTGGGGTTAGGGTACAAATTGGCTAACGTATTCTATGTTAGGCCCTCGTTCTATGCATTTTTGCAGTCTTAATATTTCACATGGGTGGTGGATGCAGTTAACCATGGCCAATATTTATCATGTTACTTGAAATCGAATATCATATTCACCAAAAAAAATCATATTCATCAATATATATATCATATCACTTGCTTCGCAGCACAGTTTGTGCAGGATATTGGCAGATATATACCAGCCTCGAGTTCAAATGGTGGAAGCTATCATGTGAGAGTTGTGTCTCTATTAATATTGATTCCTCCTTCCATCAAAAAAAAAAAAAAAAAAAAAAAAAAATATTGATTCCTTCAGTTTAGGGTATTTACAAATTCCCTCCTTAGCGTGGGGTGTTTATAGAAATATTCTTTACATGGTGTGAGAGTCGTAAAAATGTGCTTGATTTTAATATTAGTTGTTATTATGTATAAATACCAATAAAAACATATATATCGTATTACTTGTTCATAAAAAAATCGTTTTATTTATTCTATTAAAAAAATCATATTGTTTGGTTGTTCGCATAAAAAATTACATTTTGTTGCAAATAATGATAGTTTCTTATATCGATTATATTGAAATTAGTTACTTATAATCAAATGCAAGTAAAATTGAAATTTAACTTTAAAAAAAGGTAGTTAAAACTTAAAATGTAACAACTTTGGTTATATTGTATAGGCATGAAGTATTAGGGACGAGAGAAAAAGTATGGGTTGGCATACTATTACTTGTAAGTATTAGCGGAGATGTTTTCATAGTCGAAGAGGTATGTCTTGAGCTTCAGCTCATTCGCCATCTTCCATATTAGGTCCTCCTGCACTCCATTCACACCTTCAACCCAGTTGGCTCCCATTTCCACTGACAACCCCGTGAAGTTAGTCTTCTACATGTGCCCGCCTATTCGGTCTGTATCTTCTGGTATCAAGATGTTCTTAATGCCTGCATCTGATAAACCTTTGCTGCCGATATTCCTAAAATTTCAAACATACACACTAACAGAGATTAGAGTCATTCATTTCTTGAGAGAAAGTGGAGCACGATCACAAATTACTATGTTGGTCCTTTCACAATCCTGAAAGAATTTTTCGCAAATACCCCTACCAAAGAGAAATCAATAAAAACCTCCATTAATAGAAGGAATGATTTTTGCGGCCACCAAGGATACCACCAGTCAAGACTGACTGGAATATCTCCTGTTTGGCATTACCATGTTAAACTTACTTGTACATAGTATACTTTTCTCTTTTAATAAATATATTATACCCGTACTTCAAACAAACTTAGATTAAAAGTTTAGAAGCGATGATTAAAAATATATAACTAATAGTAAAACCCAATAAAATTGTTTAGCTAATCAACTACCATATTAATATTAATAGAGGAAAAGGAGAAAAAGCATGGCAGCCAGCGTTGCTGTCCCATGCTTGTGGACCTCTGTTATGGGAACCCTGACAAGATTTTCTACTTTCTGGCGCGGCTAGCCATGCGTAAATAATTTTCTATTAATCAGAGGTTTATGAGCTCCAAAAGACCGTGAATAACATATTTCGTGGGTTCGACTTCTGTGGTAACCCTGGAAATCCAATAGCCAGGGACTAGGGTAATTGCGGTCATGTCATAAATTTGCACAATTTGAGTCTTTAGATTTTTTGTCTCAATTAAATATTAAAAATAAAACAATAATTTTAATCGATCATTTTAATTTAAAACATTTTTCAGTCTAAATTAGGCAAAAAAGTGTTAAATAGTTAAATTATAGAGGGTTCTATTTCTATATATCCATGTTATGCTGAAATTTTGTTAGGATAATTTGCATATATACTCATATAGTTTGACGTTAATTGCAAATATTCCTACGTAGTTTCAAAAATTGCATATTATCTACACATAGTTTTACCAAAATTTTATATTATCCTCACACTATTACCTGCCGCTAATACCTGATGTTATATTTTGAAAAATGACAAAAAGTGATTAGTAAGTAAGATGTTATATTTCCATGACATTTCTTGTCTAATTAGTAAGTAAGATGTTTGGCGGCGAGTCATCCTACGCATTTTGCCCTCTTGCCCACCATGTTCAACAAGGCCCAATAGTGATGGAACATATGTTCCTGGACATCCTTGACGTCAGCCACTTTCTTACATTCACGAAAAACAAACAACAGAGGCCTATGATTGCTTAGATATGCGGTTGCCAACCAACCGCGAAATTTAATTTCTTAACCACCATTTCTGTTAGTCAAAAATAATAATTTAAAAAAATACCCACGCCCAACAGACCCAGCCTCAGGGCCCCAACGCGATTTTCTTCTTTCGAAATGATTTCTCTTTTTAAATATTACTAGGTGATTGGAAAATATTCAAGTGTAGTTAACTGTTCAGGCTCAAAATGGGCTCTTATGATCATGATTGTAAAATGTTAATCAACTTTATCTATTATATTTAAAATTATTTATTTAATTAGTATACTAACTTTCCTTCAAATTAAATATGTATGTCTCATCTGACAATGGTACAAATTTAACATAATAAAATAATGAGATGTGTTACAATGCACCGGGGTGCACTAAGCTTCCGTGCACCCGAGTGCAAAAATCTATTTTTTTTAATTTTTTTGAAATTTTTTTTATACAACTGTTAATCTAGTTGTATTTAAAATCTATTAAATTTTTTTACTATTTTTAGACACTTTTAGATATTTATTTTTTATTTTTAAAAATCAATGGTATTTACATAATTTATGAATTATGAAAATTCCACTAATTTTAAAAATTGAAAACAAATATCTAAAAATCTCCAAAACAGTAAAAATTAATACACGTATTAAATAAACCTAGATTAACAGTTGTATAAAAAAAATTTCAAAAAAATAAAAATAAATAGGTGAAATGCACCCAAGTGCATTAAAGCTAAATGCACCCGGGTGCATTTGGTCACCCTAGTAAAATAATTTACATCATAAATAATAATTTTAAATTTATTTTTTCAGCATATAAACTATCTAAAACATAGTTTATACGTGAATCAACAATTGTATAAATTATTAATACATTTAAATACACATGAAACTCATTTTTAAGCTAATTATACTATTAATCGTGATGCAAGTCACTGTGTTGGATAAATTATATATATAAAGGTCAGGTTATGTACAATAAATTGTATATATGCTTAACTTACATATTTATTTTATTTTTTGATTTATCTTTATAAACATGTTTTTCTTAGTATATTTAATTCATATATAATTTTCACTATTTTATAATATTTTAAATATTTATTTCTATTTATAAAAAATTAAGTTTTAAGGGTTAAAAATGACCTATTTGCACTAAAATTGATAACTTTAAAAATAAAAAATAAAAACTTGTTATTAAATACACTTAAAAAATAAGTTTATGAAGAAAAAATCAAAAATGAAATAAAAATTAATACTGTAACTTTTTTATATGAATAAATTTTGTAACTTAAGCATATATATATAAAGTGCGTTTGAGAAGAGATAAAACTTTTTAATATAAAAGTTTTTAAGGGAAAAATAATACGGGTAATGATGTGAAGAAAATTATAATATTAAAATGTGAAGAAAATATTAAAAGTTTTTTAATATAAAAGTTTTTAAATATGAAAAAAATGATGTGAAATGATATGGATAATAATGAGTAAACAAAATAAATTTAAAATAAATAAGTTAGTTGCATGGATAATTTGTATAAATGATTAAAAATTATGATAATTATATAAAAATATAAAGAAATAATTAAAAAATAAAGTAGTTATGAAGAGTGAAAATTTTCATGTTAAAAAGTTAACGGTTGATTTTTTTTTTTTGTTGCCAAACACACCCACAGTACATTGTGTGTGTATATATGTATGTATATTAATTCGTGATTGAAAAGAAACCAAAATAAAGCCACTGTCTAAAATTTTCGATTCAGTCTCTTGGAGGACAACCACCTTCGAATATTATTTCGCAGCATACATATATGTTTTAACTAGCTGGCCAGAAAACTGAACGAAAGACGAGCTCGCGAGCTCTGAGGATACGTAAATAAAACGGAAGTAGTTTCATCCTCCCAAGGTGATGTGATCGCCTCAAAACCTGCCATTAGGTGCATAACCAAAAACCCATCAATTGAGACATACTCTGATCATTATTTCGTCATTCGCTAGCTAGGGAATTAATTGAATCACCTGCGAGAGCTAAGTGCCCTTGGGCATGATTTGGAATTTGCACAGCTTCTTCTTAATGCAGTTAATCAGGATATTTGCCGAGTCAATTCCTTCAAGAAAAAGGGTCATCATTTAATTGGTCATAGAGATGGCTGACAAATTAAAAACCAGCACTTTGTCTATACATACCTGCAAGGTAAGCCCCATGAACATAGCCGTTGTAGTACTCGCTGGTGTGCTCTCCCGTGAAATATACCCTTCCAACAGGTGCCTGAAATAACCGATCAGCGTTAGTTTCTGTTGGGGGGGTTGGGTTTTGGTTAATCTTTATATGTATTAGAGAATGCCTTTACGCAAAAAGCTAATTCTTTCACAAGTTAGAAAAAGTCTAATGCGACAAATTCATACCCTGATCTGATCATATTCATATCTGCTAACTCCGATGGGCCAATTTGAGAAGGTGCCCTTGTAAAATCGGTTGGACCACCATCTGGGGACCAATATATCGGTAGGCTCGGGTACGTTCTTGCCAAACATGCTCCGCAAAACCTCCGTGACTTCTTTCTTCGTCTCTGAATCCGGCTGCTGCTCTATGCGCCTAGATTCGTCGTCTGTCACAGTCACCATAAGGACATTTGCCCCAGGGTATTCCCTCTCGAATTGCTGCATTAGAAAAAGATGATGATGACGATGATGATGATGATGATGATAATAATAATAATCAAAGATAATACAAGAATAACAAAGGAAAGTTGGCATTAATTGGGAGTACCTGCCAGATGGGATAATAACCTCTTCGTTCATGGGCATACAAGAAGAATTCGGTGCCGTTCCCCGTGGGCCAGAATTTGGAGGGGAACTTGAGGAAGATCTTGGTGTACACAGACATGTCGAACTGGTAAACGGCCAGCAGTTTCCAGCGCTGAAATACAAAGGAGGAAGAAGGAAATAATTAAATAATAATCGATTGTGCCAAATGCCAATACTGTTCACTGTTAAAAAAATCAGGGATCTAATTTCAAAAGAAAAGAAAAGAAAAACTCTGCAGACAAAAATTTTTTATAACTTTTTTCCGGGTGGGAATTCTATGGAAACGTTTTCCACTTTTCCTAAAAATGGGAATCCTTTGATTAGGACCTCACCAAGGTTTTGTGAAATTTAAATCATCCAACGTGCATAGGATGGAAATTTAAATCCTTTGACTCGGCGAAAGTAGACTCCAAGAATAGGGTAATGAGGCTATTGCCTCTATTCAATATTTAAATCTTAGACCTTCAACTTATACTACTTTACACATACCAACATCAACTGTTTAGGCATCCAAGCAATGATCGCAATACATCTTTTTGGCTTTGGTAAAATGGAAAAAAAAAGAATAACTTATACCCTTTTGAGTTTTCTATTTTTTCTTAAAAAGACAACGAGACAAATATGAAAGGTACAGCTTCCCAGCATGATCAAAATATTCAGATGGAGAACGATGAAGAACGCCCTGCCAAGATAATTTAAATCACAGAGGTATAATGACAGATTTGATCTATATCTTGCGTAAGAAAAGTATGGAGGACATTAATCATCTCTTTGTCCATTATGAGAAGACTCGGCCAAGTAGAATGTTTTTTGTTACATATCGGAACATATAGACTCCCAGAACAACAGTAAAATGCATCCTTCACCAACTTGCGGGGTAGAGAGAAGAAGACAAGCTGACAAAATTCCTCATATTCTATTGGCGAGTTTAGCATTGGTGAAATCAAGCAAGAGTGGCAAATTCCACATGAGACCTTAATGGGGTACTGTAACGGAGCTGGGAATGCTAGGAGAGAATTGGTATACTAGATCGATTGAGAAGTTTAACTGCCTTCACAAGGCTGTGCGGGTGAGGTGTGGTCAAAACCCCCTAAAGCTTGTGTCAAATCAATGTAGATGGAAGAAGGTTTGCAAATGGGGTAGATGTTGGTTTCAGGGCAGTAATGAGGGACGGAAATGGAAACTTCCTAGCTGCAAAAGGATGACTTCAAGAGGGTGTAGTGGACAATTTGATAATTGAGGCAATGGGGTAATGGGGGCTCTTTAGTGGGCAAAGGAGATGAAGATACCACAAGTAATTGTTGAATATGAGTCCTTAATTGTCGTAAATTTATAAATGAGGAAGATTTAATTCTGTCATTGGTGAAAGTGCTGATCCAAAAGATCTAATAGAGGACGTCAGAAGTCGCAATGGTTAGGGTGCAGCATGTGCTTAGAAATGGGAATTGGTGTGCCTACTTGCTGCAGATTTTGTAATTAAACAAAAGAAAACAAGGTGATGTGGTGGGGAAATCCACCGAAATTTCTGGTAAATCCATTGAATATCGACTTTTTGTACTCTTCCTAGTTTGTTCATCGTATACATATATATTTTCAAAAAAAAGTCATGTATTCGTTTGAAATTATTTGTTTAGCTAAAGTATAAAAAATCATTTTCATTTAAAGTTTCTACTATCTGCAATATCAAACAATTTGACTAGAAAGATATTATGCTTTTGCACTTGTTGTGTATCATATATACATCTAACTAAATAATTTTGTTCATATACTGTTAAATGTATCTAGCCTAATATAAAAGTAGATGTATTGATACCATATTAGGAGATTTGATGAGTGGTGATGGATTTTGTAATGAGTTGTTGACAGCTTTGTTAATTGGCGTAACAAGTCTATAAATAGTAGACTATGGAGACCCACAAAGCATGGAAAAATAATTGTGTTTTCTCCACCGTAGAGGAGTTAGACCCGAACCATGTAAATCTTGTCTTACCTCCCTTTTTGCATTGTCTTGTTTCTCGTGCTCTTCATTTCAACATATACAAATATTCATGAAAGAGCATATGATGTGTGGCTTGGATCTTAAAAAATAAATAAATAAGGAAAGTGAATGGAGTAAAAAATGCGCTTGATTTCATAGAAGAAAAGCCCACTGCTTAAGCATCTGATGATCTATTTCTTTCAATTATTAAAATAAAAAATCATCAAAAAATAAAAAAAATAAAAAAGGAACCAACTCACGGGCAGGTCAGGTTCAAAGTTGATGAGGTTGGTTTGGAGAACACCAATGCTGACGGATAGCATGGCATATCCAGCCCTGTAGATCGAACCGTCTTCCGTTTTCACCACCACACCACTAGGTGAGTACCGGATCTCTGTAACCACCTGCAATTAATTGTTCTAAAAAAATGCGTTAATTATAATTTACGTAATTGATATAAAAACCAATGGCATACATCTCGTTAATTTTCTAGCCTTTTGATACTAGCTAGTAACCAATAAAAAAGAATTACTAGCTAGTAAGTATCCCATTGGCATAAACCTTAGTCTATTCATGCAAAGGAGGTAATTACAACTGAGGGCAGCGATTTGAGCAAACGATTGTATGAAATTCTTTGCACAAATGATTGCTTTTAGAGCAAACGATTTATATGTAATGGTTTGCATAAATGATTTTTTTTTTTACTTTCAATATATTTGTATATTCATCTAAATATATTCAGTTATGAAATGAAATGAAAAATAAAATATTTTGAAAACTTTATATAATATATTTGTAGTCAAATTTTAATAATTTCATATTCATCCTCCAATGATGCTAAATATTTGTAGTACATAAGTTTTCTATTAAAATGATTTTTGACATCATAAATATATACGTATGGATTTATATATCACATAATTCAGAAATTTGGTGCAGTGAATCCATATATTAAATATGGATGAATTTCCTCTCACACAAGCATGGATCACATATGTCATAGCACTGCAATGGAATGCTGTATGATGCCTTTGAAATGAGAATGATGATGGCAAGTTTCGGATGAGTTAAGTTCCACCTTGTTGAATTTAAGTCGCGGATCTTTAATATTTCCAGCGGAGTCTGTTTTCAGGAACTGCGCAGCAATGTGGTGCACAACACTTTCGTAACCCCTTGGATCCGCTACAAAATATAGATCCTCACCAAAGTTGGTGAAGGTCGGCAATGGCTCTGTGTTCTGCAAACTCGTCACCCGTGGCGGCTCTGCAAACTCATAGTCGTATGTGTAGAAGTCTATTGCCATGTCCAGCGGCGACGAAGGAACCCTGCAACAAAGTTAAAACCCAGATCAGATATTTTAGTTCTGGTTTTCTAAAGTAATCTTAATTCAATGAACTAATTTCTTGGATTCATTTTAAGAAACTGTCAGAGAGTGTTTTTTTCATGTGAGTGTGAATCAAAATCAGTACTTTACTCACACACTGATGTTAAATCACTTAGCTATGAAACCGTGAGAGGGTTGAGTTGTAATCTATGCAATACTTGTTCATGAGACGTTGAGAAGCCAAGATGGAGATGTCTTCCCAGCGCGAAGCGGAGAGGGATTTTGAGATGTTGGAACTGAATTCTGATAGTCTGTCAGCCGCATCATAAGCAGCCTCTGACTCGGATTCTTTATAAAGTCCACCGCTGAAAGGAGATACGAACAACGTAAGAAGATTCGGAGCATTAATTTACGTTCAAATTAGAGAAACCCGACCTATATCTTTTGATATTCATCATGTGCAACTAGTTTTTACAAATGGAAGCGGGTCTTGTGTCATTTTTAGAACCAATTTTTGGAAAAGATTGATGCTGAATCAGCGATATTGCTGATAAATGATACATGGGGTTAGGGTATTGTGCTGGCTAACGAATTTAATGTTAAGCCCTCGTGCTATGTGTTTTCACAATCTTAATATCACTTGCAATCGTGGTTGCACGCAGTTAAATGTTACCAACCTATGATATTACTTATAATCAAATATGCTGATTGCTTATAATCAAATATGATATTACTTACCAATCAAGAAAAATATCATATTACTTAGACAATACGGATTGTTAACACTCCGTGCCTAGGTGCCGGTTGATCGGATCCCCGCTGGGACCAATATCTTCTTTTTGAGAAGTGTTAATCTCTTCTCTACTTATGCAAAAAGTTAGTTTTTATCAGCAGAGAAAATTGTCAATTGAAAAATTGTAAGATTAATTGGGCACGGATTATATTGATCAATAGAAGTGTAAAAAAAATATCATATTACTTGTAGCCATTCATACTTGGTTGCTAAATAACCAAATGCAAGTAAAATTGAAATTTGGCTTAGAAAAGGTAGTTAAATGTGATAATTTCGGTTATAGTGTGTAGGCATTGAAGTATTAGAGACGAGAGAAAAGTCATTGGCTGGCATACTATTGTTTATAAGTGTTAGCCGAAATGTTTTCGTAGTCAGAGAAGAATGTCTTTAGCTTCAGCTCATTCACCATCTTCCATATTGGGTTCTTCTGTACGCCATTCACACCTTCAACCCAGTTGGCTCCCATTTCCACCGACAATCCTGCAAAGTTAGTCTTATGCATGCGCCCGCCTATCCGATCTGTTGCTTCTAGTATCAAGATGTTCTTAATGCCTGCATCAGATAATGTCTTTGCTGCCGATATTCCTGGAATTTCAAACACACGCATACAGAGATTAGAGCCACTCACTTCGTGGGAGAAAATGAAGCACATCACAAATCCATCCACCCCATTCAGCTAGTTCACCTTAAGAATTGTTTGGGGACTTGCTCCCCTAGCTAAACAAAATATATACAAGTCAATCTTTTGCAATAAAAAAGAGCCAATTAGCATTTCTAAATTGGCATGTCAAACCTAGTACATAGTGCACTTTTTCTCCTTTAATAAATTATTATGGACTGTGATTTTCTCAAATTGGTCTAAGATCTAAAATATCATTTTTTAAATTATTAATAAAACCGTTAATCTATTTGTATATTATTTATAAACTAAGTTTTACCAAATTTAGAAATATGTATACATCTGTATTGTATTTTTAACCCTAAGAGTCTTGTATTCATTTTCTTAAGATGCAAATAAAATATAAAATAAATATATGTATATATACATCTTCAAAATTAGTAAAATTTATTTTAGGGTAATTTACATTTATACCCACATAGTTTGACACTAATTGTAGATATACCCACGTAGTTTCACGAATTGTATATTACCCCTACATAGTTTTACCAAAATTGCGTATTACCCGTACGCCATTAACTGCCGTTAATATTTGCCGTCGTATTTTCAAAAATGATGAAAATGTCATCATTTATAGTTTCACGAATTGCATATCACCCCACATAGTTTCACCAAAATTGTATATTACCCCCATGAAGATAAGGATATTTTCGTTATTTTTAAAATATAACGGCAGATATTAACAGTGTGGGGGTAATATGCAATTTTGGTGAAACTATGTGGGGATAATATGCAATTCGTGAAACTACATGAGTAGTCTGTAATATCAGTGAAACTATGTGGGTATATATGCTAATTACCATTTATTTTATAGATAATAAACACCTAAATTAGTAATTATTTAAAATTTTTAAAAAATAAAAAAGGTGTTGTAACTAGCCACAGGATCTTAAATGATCATTGGTCATATATTATATCTACATTCAAAACAAACCTCCAGTGTGTTTGGCGATATTTAAAAAATATCAAGTTAAAATTTTTCAATGTAAAACTTTTCACTTTCCATAACTATCTATTTTTTAATTATTTTTTCACATTGTCTTATACAATTATTCTAGTTTTCAATCATTTCTACACAACTAACATGTTTATTTTAATTTTATCTTTTTTACTCCTCATTGTTATCCCTATCATATTTTATTATTTAACAACTTTTACTATTCAAAACTTTTCATAAATTTTTTTATCCATTCTCAAATACAACTCTGGATTAGAAGTTTGGAAATGTATAACTAATATTAAAAATCAGTAAAATTGTACGGCTAACTACATATAATATTAATATTTTATTTTAGCATAAACCTATCATATTAATGTTAACTGAGGAAAATGAGAAAGCCCCTCAATTAATTAGCCCTTATTTAGTACTCTCAGCGTTGTTGTCGATCCTATGCTTCTGGATTTCTCTTATTGGAAACCATAATAAGATTTTGTAGTTTGCAGTTGGGCTAGCCATGTGTAACTAATTTTCTATCAATTAGAGGTTTATGAGTTCCGATATGCCATGAATAAAATATTAAATGGGTTCGACTCTTTCCAGAGCACGCCGACTATATGCCTATGAAAAACTTTCGCATGGCAAGTATGTTAAACTCACTGCGTTAATTGAAATGGGGAAGAAAGAAAGAGGTACACTATTAATTCCTTGGTGGAAATTAATTAACTGGTCATGACTAGCAGTGCAAGAAACTGCTAGATGATCAGATACTGATTACTCACCAGACATTCCAGCTCCAACCACGATGACAGTGGGTGTCTGGGCAGCCACACCGGCGAAATGGAAGGCTAGGCACATGACTCCCGCGGCCACCATTACTCTCGTCACCTTCTCTCCAGCCAAAATCGCCATTGCTAGCTATTATGCCTGTGTTGACAGTTCTGCCGTCTTCTATATTTATAGAGAAAAGCAGCTATATCTGCTAGAAAGTCCTGAATATACTGACAATACAATAACAGAAACATTCTTTGCAAAAATGACCTAAACTCGTCCGACCCGACCCGACATCTTACTGAATATTTTGAAGTCGTCGCTAAAGCCTTTTGTAATTGAATATAGTGACTTAGCAGCACTGAAATTAACATCTGAACTGATACATGCGGTGATAAACTTTAGGTAGCTAAAACTGCGGGTAAGGATGCCTAAAAAGATATTTCCCAAAATGAATGATGTTTAAATTAAATAGTAAAAAAATAGAAATATATTGCAAGTTAAAAATAAAGAGAAAAGCACTAATTGCCATGTAGTAGAAAATATGAAAATCTCTAGCTTGCCAAGAAAATTCATAAATTAAATTCAAAGAGAAAACCTATCAAAAAAATTTAAAGGGAAAAAGGACTTATTAGAGTCGATGGGAACAGTTTCTTTTGTTTTTTCAAATTCTAATGGTTTATTCTGTTTACCAGAGCATTCGATCTTTTTTACTAGTTGGGGGCTATTAGATATGTGTGTGTGGGTTTTGTGTGTGTGTGTGTGTGGGGTAATGCCACGGTACAATTCGAGCGTCGAACTACTTGCACAAACTAAAGTCAACCATCAGGTGTTGAGAATTTCAGTTTGAGCATTTATGTCACTCACATGCTTTGCTTAGGAGATGTTTGGAAAGTGATAAAATTTTTAGTATAAAATTTTTTAAATTAAATAAAAATTGTGTAACATGATAAGGGTAATAATTAGAAGTAAATAAAATAAAGTTAAAATAAATACGTTAGTTTTCTCCATAAAAAATAGATCATATGGGTACTAAATAGTTTGTATAAACAATTGAAAAGTAGAGCAGTTGTATAGAAAAATATAAAGAAAGATTATAAAATGGAATAATTACGGAGAGTAAAATCTCATTGTAGAAAGTAAAAAGTTTTAGCTTGAAAGTTTATTTTTGATTCATATATACATATATCAAATCATATGATATTACGGATCAGTACATACATATCCCTCACAATACAATGAACCAAATAATAACCTTACGGCCGGAGAGATAAGAGATGAAATACTAAGTAAAATTGCTGCGGAGAACATTCGAACCGGTGTGTACATGTATTGGCACAAGTGCAGTTAACACTGAGGCATGGTTAGATTGAAAGATTTTAGTTTAACATTTTTTGCACATTACAAACGCACCCTCAGACTACATTTTTTATAGCTTCTATCATGTGAATTTTATATAATATAATGGAATCAATGTCATCGGTGTATTATTACTTGAAAAATTGTGGACATTATCTTTATATTCCATTTACATGTTGCAATTTAACAAAAAATTTCTTCAATGTTTTTGTCTTAGTAAGGTGTTTAGCAGGTTTTGCTTCTATATAATATTACATAAAATAGTTTTCACATAACTCCTATTTTTAATATGTTAATATTTCGTGAAAAATTCATTTCATTCATCATATTTTACATCATTCGTTTAACAAGAAAATCAAGTTTCATTCAAATCATATACGTGTAAGCTACATTTGCTGAATAATATATATTCATATGTAAATTATAAAAAAATGTTTAAATCTACTTACATATATACTATAATATAATAATATTTTATAAAATCCTTTATCCATATAGTAATGACATTTTAGATAATTCTAATGTTAAATAAAATTTTAAAATTAATATTTATTATGTCTATTTTACACATTTTTAGACGGGATTATGTACAATGATACTAGATAAATGAAAAAATTTACACGATGATAATTTTTATGATAAATGCAACAAATGGGAGATCTTTGACGTTGACCATTTTCTTGCATTCACGTAAAACATTCAATATAGGCCGCCTATTCTTGCTTACAGCGGTGAAATTTTAATTAATAATTATTTAAAATTTTAATTTAATTTTAAAACTCCTTGTGTACTGTCCTTTGTGCTCTAACACTTCGCTTTTGCTTGTCCTTCATCGCAGTCTGCATGTCTATAGTTTTTCTACCCTCAACAGTACAAATTTTCAATTTTTATATTTCCATCTAGATCCCACCTCAGTAGCTCCTTTATTATTATTATTATTATTATTTGCTTCCAATTCACTCCTTCATATTCCTATGGAGAACACTCCAGCCACAAAACTGACAATGGCTCTGTTTGGCCAAGCCACCTTTTGCCACAAAACCTTAGCATCACTGCTTTGGACGGAAGCATTAATTAGAAACTTTCTATAACTATATTAACTTTTATTAAAATTAAACTATTTTTTAAGAGTTGCAGTATTTTTAATAAGGTGAAACACTTTCAAAACTTGTAGGATGTGCAGGCAACATACAAAACATACAACCAAACAGACCCTCTATCAAAGAGTTTTTAAGAACTTTTTTTTTAAAATACGAAAAGCTATAATTTATTCTTATTTCATTTTATTTCTTCTTTTATTATTTTACACCAAGAGTACTTTTGGCATTTAGAAAATTGTAACTAACATTTAAACAAATAACCGTTATCTTACTTAACTGCCTTTAACGGAGTGAATATTTTTTGAAATATATGCAAACATAGTGCGTATATCTGGGATTTCGAAAATGTATTAGATATATCTACAATTAGAGTCAAATATAGTAAATCTATTTGGGAAAAACCCTACTAGCTTGCTCCATAAAAGAATTTGAAAATGTAGTTAGACTATGTATTATTATTTTTGCTTACATGATTTTTCGTGGTTTTATATTTATATGAAATTTTATACTTGTCACTCTTTTTTGATTTATTATTTTACCACTTAAGTCATCCCAGGTACATAAACGTAATTTTTTCATTCATTCCTCAATAGATATAAAGTCTAATAAAATGTTCATGGGAGATATCGCTCTTAAAATAAGAGACAATACTCGTGTATAATGGAATAAACCTGGACCTTCTGCTAGTAAAGCAGGAACTATGCCCGGCTGACATTTTTGTCACTCTTAAAACAAAGAAATTTGTCAATCCAAGATTCATTTATAACTCAACTCAAATTAAATAAGAAAATGTAGATTAGGACAGTCATAAGCCTGCTTACTTCACGTTGAGACATGACAGCCACCAATAAGGGGATGTTTAGTAATGTTAATTTTGGTAGGCGGAAAAGTGAATATTTTAAAAAATATGTGATTAATATGAAATTATATGGGTAAAGTTAGAATAAATAGATAGTTGAAAGGAAAAATGATTTGAAATATATGAATAAAATTTAAAAAATAGAATTACTAAGCTGTTAAATGACTTGTGGAAAAATGGAGAGGATGAGAGGTTTCTACCCCATCATGCTTCCAAGCTACCAAACAGCTTCCAAGGTGTATCAGCAAGTGTTCCCACAGTGGCACTATATGCTCCACCGACTGCCCACCAGTAATACATACTTCCTCATCATAACCACGTCACTAAGCATCCCCTTAATCTCCTTCCATGTCAGGGCTCCAAGGAGTTGTTTGGAAACGTTTATACATAGAGTAGGATGGGATGGGAAATGTACCGTCCTCTCCCATTTTTTCATATATCATTTAATATCTTAACCATCTTATTTTTCAATGTTATTTTTTATATTTTAATCATTTTTCCTCGAACTATCCTACTTATTCCACTTTTACTCATATTATTTTATATCAATTATATATTTCTTAAAATATTCTATTTTATATTTTTCACTATCCTACAATCACACTAAAATCAATATTGCAAATGAAATCGTTAATGGTCATAGTCAACTCGTCAACTTACTCGTCCGACTCATTTATAAATGAGTCTAAGCTAGAATTTTTGAATAAATGAATTATGATTTGTTAGCCCGTTCAACAATTTAATTAAATAAACGAATTAGGGTTGAAATTTTATAACTCTCAACTCGTTTAATAATACTAGGGGTGCAACTTAGGTAGGGTACCCATGGGTACCCACTGACCCGACCCTAATTTGGGTAGGGTAGGGTAGAAAATATTACCTGTCTCCTCAAATAGGGTACGGGTAGGGTAGATACGTCGGGTACTCAGAACCAACCCGCATAGGTACTCATATGGGTAATTAATTAGGTGCATAATTATATATGTATAATATATAGTATATACTATGTATTATGCTTTGTCTTTGACATCTTATGTGCACACATATTTTAACAAAATTTAAATTTAAATGAATTTTGTAACTTGTGAAGTATAAATTTAAATGAATTTATATATACATCATTGACTTCTGAAAGACTCTTATAAATATGCTTGTGACTTATGATTATTGTATCTTATTTGTTTTAATGATTGGGTCATGATGGTCTATACTTCATATTTCTATATAATAATATAAACAATAATATATGTACTTATGATTTTAAAACGTAAATGAGTATTATTTTACATTATTTATAATAACATAGAAATTTTTAAAAATATATTTTATTTGAGTATTAAAGGAACCGATTTGGAACCAAAATCGGAACGGACCCTATGGGTAATGGGTAGGGTAGGGTATACTAGGAACCAAACCGACAAATGGGTAGGGTAGGGTAGGTTTTTTACAAATAGGGTATAGGTAGGGTAGACCACTACCCGTACTGAACCGACCCGAGTTGCACCCCTAAATAATACGTGTAATCCATTTAACTAATTTAGCCCATTAAGGTGTTATATATATATAAATGTAAACTCTTTGGTTATTTTTTCTCATTAAGTTTTCTTTCACCGTCTAATTTTAATTTTTACACCGTTATCCTAATTCATTTTTCCTCTTATTGCTGTATTTCCGCAAAATCATTATCTGTTAAGTCTAAGCCTCTATGTTGTTTGCTATATAACTCATTAACAATTCGCCAACCTGTTTATTAAATGAGTTGTAAATGGGTTAGAGTTGAAATTTTTTAAATGGGTTAATAAACGGATTAGGATTAAAATATTTTAAATGAGTTAAGATTAGGATTAGATTCATACGATTGATAGATGACTTACCGCTACTCATGAACTACTGCTCTTTCTACATCTATGTACGGGGGAAGTATTATTTTATTTATTTCAATATATTAAAAAAATCATATCAATCTAATTGTTAGGTGAGCTGTACTTTTTAAAATATAAAACTATATGTAAATTATAAAAAATATTTAGTTCATCTTAGATACTTTATAATGTAATAATAACTTAAAAGTCATTTTTTTATAATATTTTTTTATCGTTTAGTTGTATGTTGTTAAATTTTATGATTTTCAAATAAATCAAATGCATGTTTTTAATTTGGATTAAACTTCTTACTAAATAAGAGTACGTTTGAGAAATGATAAAACTTTTGTAAGAAAAAATTTTTATATATAAATTTTTAAAGTAAAATGATATAATATAATAGGGTAATGATAAGAAATAAAGAGAATAAAAATAAATAGGTTAATTGTACGAGCAGTTGCGTAGAAGATATAAAAAATGATTAAATGATAAAATAATTGTGAAAAATGATTAAAAGATAAAATAGTTATGAGAAATAAAAAAATTTAGTTTTTATTTGAAAATTTTTAAGTACAACTATTTATGCTGTATTTGGAAAGTGATACGAAAATTTTTGATATAAAAGTTTTACAGATGGAAAAAAATTATATGATATGATATAAATATCAGTAAGACTAAAAAGAACAAGAATAAAAATAGGTTTATTTAATAGGTATCTGCATATAAATAATTGAAAAATAAGTAATTATATAGAAAGATGCAAAAAACAATTTAAAAATAAGATAAATTATAGATAATGAAAAGTTTTGGTAATTGATTGAATGCATCCAAATGCATTCATGTGCATTTAATTTATTTTTTATTTTTTAAAAATTTTTCATACAACTGTTAATCTAAGTGTATTTAATATGTATATCAAATTTTATTATTTTTAGAGATTTATAAATATTTTTAAATTTTTTAAATCAGTGTCAATTTAAGTAATTTTTGCTGTACAAGTTTTTAAAATAATGTAATATAGTATGGTAGTGATGAGAAATTAAAAGAATAAAGTTAAAATAGATATGTTAGTTATATAGGTAGTTATGCAAAAATAATTGAAAGTAAGGTAGTTATACATGAAGGTGTGAATAAATAATTAAAAATAGATTAGTTGTGAATAATGAAAAATTTTCAAATAAAAATTTTTAAATTTAAGTTTTTATTTGTCATAACTATTTTTTAATTATTTTTTGACTTATTCATGTACAATTATCATACTTTTCGATCATTTTTATATAATTATCCATACGTCTAACTTATCAATTTTCATTTTATTTCTTCCTCATAATTACATTATTATATTATATTATTTCTCTTATTTTAAAAATTTTACATAAAAAAATTTTTATTAAAAAATTTATCATTTTCGATAAACACCCTCGGTTTAAAAAGTTTTAGCATGTGAAACACATGTCCTCAGTTAACTTTCATCATCATGCAGGCCTAAAACGAGAGCATCTTCAATCGTACCTGTCGCATTGAAGCATCTCTGGTGAACCGCAGCCAGAAATCCATGATTAAACCGGGGAATCCAAGGTCGCCGTACTGCCTACGCTGTTAAAGCTTCTTCACTTTATTTTTTTCTGATCGATGCCGGTTTTTTTTTTTTTTTTTTTTGACTGGGGTATTTTATACATCGTATCTCGACTTTTAAATATTAGCAGAGGGACAAAAGTCTCAATTTTGCGTAATCAGGATTCGACCCGGACAGACGGGAAACGAAAGTCGCTGATTACCTTCGCAGCCAAGCCGTTTATAAATGATTATGGTCGACTTCTCAGCTCGTTTGTTTATAAATCAGTTTAAGTTAAAAATTTTGAATAAATAAATTATCTAAAATCATTTATATAAAAATAAAACCCTTTTAGTTATTTTTTCCATTAAATCTTCCTCGTAACATATAATTTTCATTTTTCTGTTTTTCTCTAATTTTATTTTTCTATTATTATCTTATTTTGATTTTTCTTTTCTCATTTATCTTGGAAGATCATCGTCTTCTAGAATTTAAATCGCTAAATTATTTATTGTACAATCCGTTAATAACTCGTTAACTCATTTATTAAATGATATGTAGATAAATTATGATTGAGATTTTTTAAATAAATTAATAAATTAATTAAGATTAAAATATTTTAAACAAATTAAAATTAAAATTAAACTCGAATCCGCCAAACCTGAATCGCACTCGTAACAGGCAGTGCCGATCGGTGCCGTCTTACTGGTTACTACCACCATTCTTTTGGCGTCGGATGCGTGCAAGGCGTTAATTAAAATTTTCCAAACAGTTAATAAAAAATGATTGCAGTCTACCAATCTTATACGGCCATCGACAATG
This sequence comes from Annona cherimola, assembly GCA_030490835.1. NCBI lineage: Eukaryota > Viridiplantae > Streptophyta > Magnoliopsida > Magnoliales > Annonaceae > Annona > Annona cherimola. Next base: position 83,480,488 of record CM059973.1, on the reverse strand, counting down.
CGGGCGCAGTCAGGGGAGTAATCACACAGCTGGTCAGACTAAACCTGCTAACCCATTTGGAAGTAATTAGAGCTGGATGAAATAGGTAGATGGACCTCAACCCGTCAGCTCATTTATGTAATAAATGAACATATTACGAGTTAACTGTTTTCAACCCGTCAATCGGTATGTGATCCAGTTAATTCGTCATTCTCGTTTAAGACTGGCTAGGTAGGTATAAAATGAAAAGAAATTTATAAGGTTACGTTTGTTAATGTGTAAAATAGTGGAATTGTGGGAAATGGTGGGAAATGAAAAAAAGAATATTTTAACAAATGTATGATTGATAAGAAATGATAGATGTATAGTTGAAATAAATAAGTTTGTTGTATGTAGTTGGTAGAAAAAATGATTAGAATGTAGGGATAAAAGTGAAAAAAATAGTATGATTGATGGAATAATGATTAGTTTTGGAAAACTAAATACCATGGAAAAACCATGGTTCCCATATGAGTATGTTACCAAACGTTCCAAACGTTCCCTTGTTGTAGTTAGTTGTACCTTTTTCAATATCGAAATTTAGAACAATTATATCCTACTTGTTATCTTTATCAAGTTTGTTTCTAAGCAGTTAAAAACATAATTTATTGTTTTTGCAACTTTGTTATTTGTTTTATTTTATGTAACTGATTGATAAATCAACTTGATTTCAACCCACCTGCAACTCGTATTCTGAAAAAATAGAAGGTTTATAAACAAATTAGAGTTCAGCTTTTCATAAATGCCTTATGAATGGACTACGTCTGTAATTTTATAAGGATTTGTTCTAAATTATATAAAATTCTTAAATTAAATCTGTATGTGAAATGGGAATACAACAATGTGCATTGAAAATGAATAAAATTATATTAAACATGGGTAAAGTTATGTTGAAAAATGAAAAAATTGTATTGCAAATTAAAAATTTGTCTCAAGAATTAAAATTAAATTTAAGGATCGTTTGCTAAGAGGGATAGAGGAGGAAGTAAAATTTTCATCTCTCCCTGTTCAATTTTCAAGAAATTATTATATATTCTAACTACTCAACTACTGTACTTTTTTACAGAGGGGGTGTTTGGCAATTTAAAAAAAATGTCATGTTAAAACTTTTCAATCTAAAACTTTTCACTCTCCACAACTATCATATTTTTTAATCATTTTTTCACATTTTTCTATAAAACTACCCTACTTTTCAATCATTTCTACACAACTATCCACACAACTAACCTATTTATTTTAACTTTATACTCTTTAATACTCATCATTATCCCTATCATATCACATCATTCGACAACTTTTCATCTACGAAACTTTTTATCAAAAGTTTTATTCATTACAAAACACACCCATAAAGGGTGTGTTTTGTTAGGGTGTGTTTGTTTGGGGCCAAAACTTGTCAATTAAAACTTTTCAACACAAAACTTTTCACTCTTCATAACTACTCTATTTTTTCACATTTTTCTATACAAACTACCCTACTTTTCAATCATTTCTACACAACTACCCATACAACTAACCTATCTATTTTAACTTTATTCTTTTTACTCCTCATCATTACCCCTATTATATCACATCATTTTCTATCAATTTGACAACTTCTACCTCTAAAACTTTTCATCAAAAGTTTTACCTCCAACCAAACACACCCTTAGAGGTAAAACTTTTGATGAAAAGTTTTTGAAGTAAAAATTGTCAAATCAATAGAAAGTGATGTGATATAATAAGAGTAATGATGAGAAGTAAAGAGAATATAATTAAAATAGATAGGTTAGTTGTATGGGTAGTTGTATAAAAATGATTGAAAAGTAAAGTAATTTGTATAGAAAAATATAAAAAAATAAAATAATTATAAAAACTAAAAAATTTTAAATTAAAAAATTTTAGTTAACCCTTTTTTACCCTAAACAAACGCACCCACGTAAACCTACTGTCATGACAGGATGCGTTTGTGAAAAACCTGTCACGTCGTCACTTCTACGATGTCTTTCAAAATGATGCCCGTACTGGCCACATCGGCATTCTAATGCATGTCAGCAATGCCCATACATCATATATTAGCCTTTTGCAATAACTTATTAGCTTTTTGCAATGACTGTCTGCCTAGGAATATAAGCATGCAATGCCCATACATCATGTCAAACATGATATGAATATTTAATATGCCCGCCATACGAGCACACATAATGGTAGCACTGTAGTCAATAGCAATTAATATTGAATGTTTTCATGGCAAAAAAACGTCACTAAAGTTTTTCAACTTCCCAAACTTGTCATCACGCACCTCTTCGCTTCACGGCAGCTGCTCCCACATGATTAAGCAGCAACTGTTCTGCGAACTAATATAGGCACCTTTAACGAGCACAGCAGCAGTTCACAATCAATGCCACTGTTTTCGATCAGATAACAATTAATGCGTGGAGCCTTTTAGCGGAGAAAGCATGCCAAAAAATTTTACATTAATCCAAACAGGCAAGTTGAAATAAAAATATTTTAAAAATTATATTAATAATATGATATGAGATAAGTAAATTTTAAATAAATAAAGTAGTTAGAAAAAAAAATTGAAGTATAGAAATAAAGTTGAAAAATTAATATTATTACATATTTAAATTATTAAATTATTTACGAAAAATGTGCGGTAAAGAAGGAACAACCGTGAAAAACTAACAATGCACTTTTCTTAGGTGTCGCACGGCAATGTAAAAAATAATTTATGAATGTGCCAACTCTTCCTGTATATTTTTTTTTTATGATAGGTGTATTTGGTTGGAGGTAAAACTTTTGATGAAAAGTTTTAGAATTAGAAGTTGTCAAATTGATAGAAAATGATGTGATATAATAGGGGTAATGATGAGGAGTAAAGAGAATAAAGTTAAAATAGATAGGTTAGTTGTATGGGTAGTTGTGTAGAAATGATTGAAAAGTAGGGTAGTTTGTATAGAAAAATGTGAAAAAATAATTAAAAAATAAAGTAGTTATGAAGAGTGAAAATTTTTGTGTTGAAAAGTTTTAATTGACAAGTTTTGGCCCCAAACAAACACACCCGATAATTTCACTTATATCCTCTTGTTATGAAATTTGGCTTTTTTATATTTGCTTATTATTTTATTTTTATAGCATGAAAGTTGTAGAATGAATGATCTTGTTAGCCCGAGCTAAGTAAATGTCTTACTTTTTTTATCTCAGTATAGTTAATATATAAATCAAGTTTTATTATTTTTGGATATATGTATATATTTTTTTAAATTTTTAAACATAAGTGTATTTTAAATACATATATACATATAGATGTTTAAAATCTCAAAAAAATATATAAACATATTCAAAATTGATAAAACTTGGTCTATATGTTAAATACACTTAGACAAATAAGTGCACGAAGAAAAAAATAAAAAAATTTATTATAAATTAATTTTTTAAAGTGAACTAAGTGAGACATTTACTTAATCCAGGCTAACAAAATCACTTCTAAAATTATAAATAATAAACTCGGGGGCTGTTTGAATAATACGAAAACTTTCTTTCTTTTACGAATGTTTTTAATAGCAGGGTCTACGGAGAAGATCTGCGGATGCCGGTCGTATGCTCCAACGACCATGCAGCGCTGTATGCTCCGTATGCGGTATGTATATACTTATTTTTTTATTTTCTTTTGAAAATTTTTTATAAAACTGTTAATCTAAATATATTTAACGTATTTATAAATTTTTACTATTATTAGAGTATTTAAATATTTATTTTTTGTTTTTGAAAATCAGTAAATGCCACTTATTTTCAAAAATTAAAAATAAATATCTAAAATACTTCAAAAATAGTAAAAATTTATACACATATTTTTTTTATTTTTTTTTTTTGATGGAAAAAGGAAAAACCCTATCCCAGCTCCCTTGCACTGCGAGGGGAAGAAGGGATAAGGTGATCCAAGTAATTCATTGCCAAAAAATTGTCTGTACAAAGTTTTCCAAAAAGAACTTGGGGGGGGGTTACCCCACCAAACATGGCTATCCAAAAAAGAATTACATACAAGATCAGCTAAAGAGTGAGCTACAGCATTTCCTTGTCTTAAGACATGATGAGCCGAGTAGAGTCGGTTAGATGATAGGAGAGATCTGATCTCATCAATGGGAACCCCCGCAGGTGAGAGGATGTGTTCGTCAGCCAACAGATAGTTGAAAAGGAGTAGTGAATCAGTTTCAACCAAAACCCTCTGCAGGTTGAGCTGGAGAGCCCATTTTAGACCAAAGAGAAAAGTTGTGGCCTCCATACACAAAGGTTCCATGGTGCCTCTTCGTTTCCATCCCTTAGCCGCGAGAAAGGAGCCATTTGAGTCCCGAATGATGGCAGCAAAGCCCAAAGAGTGATTGCCCCCATGTTTCCGGGCGTCCACATTCATCTTGAGAAAACCAGTTGGTGGTCTTGACCATCTTACCACCAAAGGGCGATCAATCGCCCCCTCCTGTATGAGTAGTTTTGCCCTTCTGAATTGTTCGAGATAATTCTCACACCACTCAATCACCGATGAAAAGATCGGTTGGGTCTTGTCTGCTCTGAGTTTGTTTCTCAAGTGCCACACCCGCCAGCAGTATAGGACAAAAAAAGCAAGATCCTCAGTTCTGTTCTTAGAGACAAGGATACGAAAGATATCCTGAATCGATGTCCAAAGGTTTACCATTTTAACAGCTTTCAAAAAAATGTCTCTAGTGTGTAGACAACCCGTGAAGATGTGGGTAGCGTCCTCCACCTCGGTCCTGCAAAAGAAACAACAATGGTCCACTTCTATACCTCTGGATTGTAAATTTTTCAGTGTTGGGAGGGCATCTTTGAAAAGTCTCCATCCAAAAATTGTGATCTTGCTCGGAAGCTTTGATTTCCATATTGCTCTATAAATGCCAGAGTTTAAAGAGATGTCCACAGCCTGACGCAGAAACCTGTATGCGGATTTCACTGAGTATATGCCATTCGGTTCATGCGCCCAGAACAAACGGTCCTCAACATCAGATTGGGGCAGAGGAACTTGGTTTATTTTTTCCCATCCCTCCTCTCCCACGGCCGCCACAATTCTATCCCTATTCCATGAGTTCTCAGAAGTGTTTATGAAGTGAGCAACCATCGCATCATCAGGAATAGACCGCGGAAGAGGACCCACTTTGAGTAACCGATCATCAAGCCATGCCTCGCCAAAGAATCTTACCCGCTTTCCATTGCCAATACACCATTTACAACCATTTCGGATCATCTCTCTGGCCCTCAAGATACTCTTCCAGGTGAAAGAGTCAGAGGGTTTAGCATTGCAGTTCCAGACATTTCCATGCGGAAAATATTTTGCTTTTAGCACTTTGTGACATAAGGAGTTTGTTCGTAGGATGAGACGCCATACCTGTTTTCCAAGAAGAGCAAAATTAAAAGAATTTAGCTCTCGAAACCCCAGACCGCCCGCAAGCTTCGGTGTGCACATATCTCTCCAGGCAACCCAACTCATTTTCCGTCTGTTATCCTGTTCTCCCCACCAAAATCTACTAAGCATTCCATCAATTTCATTGCACAATATTTTTGGAAGCAAAAACAAGCTCATCGTGTAGGTCGGAATAGCCTGGGCAACTGCTTTGATAAGGGTTTCTTTTCCTCCCCAAGAGAGAAGTTTACCTTTCCAGCCTTGGATTTTGTTCCAGATATGTTGTTTTAAACCCTTGAACATTTCTCTTTTTGATCTTCCAAGCCAAGCAGGGAGCCCCAGATAGTGGTCAAAATCATTGCCCCCAGATCCGAGTAAGTGGGTGAGATCATTTCTCAAGTTGCTATTGACATTTGAGCTGAAAAAAACAGCTGTTTTGTCCACATTAACCACCTGTCCAGAAGCCTCAGAGTATAATTTGAGGATGGCCATTAAGTTTCGAACTTCACATCCCTCCGCACGGATAAAGATGAGAGCATCGTCGGCAAAAAGGAGGTGGGTGATGGATGGACCCCCAGGATTCACCTTGATGCCATGGATACTGCCACAGGCAACCGCATTTGAAATTAGAGTAGAGAGTCCCTCAGCACATAGTAGAAACAGATAAGGGGAGAGCGGATCACCCTGCCTTAACCCCCTTTGAGGACAGAAGAAACGCGTCTTGAAGCCGTTGACATTTACACGGTACCTCACAGTTGAGATACAACACATCATCCATTGGATCCAGACAGTTCCGAAGTTCATTGCTTCCATAAGTTGTTTCAGAAACTCCCATTCAACTCTATCATAAGCCTTTGACATGTCTAACTTGATTGCCATCTCATGCTTTCTCCCCCCCCTTCTCCTCCGGAGCGAATGAATCACTTCATAAGCAACCAACATGTTATCTGAAATGAGTCGGCTCGGAACAAATGCACTTTGGTTCTCACTGATGACATCATGGAGGCAAATCTTGAGTCTGTTGGCCAAAACTTTGGCCAAGATCTTATAGGCCACATTGCACAGGCTGATGGGGCGGAAATGGGCCAAAGAGTGGGCACCCTTCATCTTGGGGATAAGAACAATGGTGGTTGCGTTCAGTTGCTCCATCTGCTGACATTGAATGGTCCGGTCGGGCTGTTCCATGAATTTCTTGCACCATAGAAAAACGTCGTTACCCACCGTTTGCCAATGCTTTTGGAAAAACCCCGCCGACATCCCGTCGGGGCCCGGGGCCTTTGTTGGGCTCATAGCCTTCACAGCCCTTGCCACTTCATCAAACTCTAAGGTCCTAGTTAGGGATTGCCTCTGGTGGTCAGTGAGACATCTGGATGTGAGATTGTTCACCCACGCAGCATGATGTGGGCCTGCGGAGGAGAAAAGAGATGAAAAGTGATTTACCGCCATATCCATCAGTTTTTCTTGATCCCTAACCCAATGCCCATTAGAATCTTTCAGGGCATCAATGGAGTTGTACCTTTTGCGGTTAGACGCCATCCTGTGGAAAAAACCCGTATTTCTATCTCCCCCATGTAGCCAATGTGTCTTAGCTCTCTGCCTCCATAGAAGTTCCTCATCTTCCAAAAGAACATTGATTTGGGTTTTAGTTTTGTTGATGGCTTCATCCCGCTGATCGGAGGAGGGCATACCCATGATGTTTTCCAGTTCCTGTTGTTTTACCTCGATAGCTTTCCTAAGATTTCCTCTCCTCAAACGATTCCATTTTGATAATTCCACACTACAGGATTTGATCTTGCTTTCCAAACGGCCCTGAGAAAAAGAGACCTCAGAAGCATGCATTTCCCATGCCCGGCTTACAATGCGGTGAGCCTCCCTGTCTCTTGACCAAAATAGCTCATATCTGAATTCCTTTGGCGGTTTCCTCTTGCATTTCATTGTATTCAAAATCAGCAGCAAAGGACAATGATCAGAGGAGGCAACAGATAGATGATAAATTTTTGCATGTGGGAAGAGGGATAACCAAGTTGGCGTTGCGACCCCCCTGTCCAATCTGGCTTCTACGCGATCAGAGCCCCTGCGATTATTTCTCCATGTCATAGGCGGGCCCACAAAACCCAGATCCAATAAGTTGCAATTATCCAAAAAATTACAGAAGAGATCCATCTGCAATTGAGAGCGGATCCTTTTGCTTGTGTATTCCGAAGGACCCGTCACCTCATTAAAGTCCCCCAAAATCAACCACGGAGTGTCCGCCCGGTTGCTCAACATGCTCAAAAGATTCCACGTGTGAACTCTATATTGCATTTCGGGATGGCCATAGAAACCAGTAAACCGCCACCCTTGAAAGTCAGCGTCAATGTGGTGGTGAGAGAAGCTTTTAATATGAGCCGGGAAATCATTGTTCCATAGAAGTGCCAAGCCCCCCCTTCTCTCAATGGACTCCACCGCCAAACAAGAGTCAAACCTCAGCTTATATTTGATTTCCTCCATTTCTTTTGCCGACCGCTTCGTTTCACAGAGGAAAACCACTTTGGGATCTTTTTTCTTGACCAAGTCGAGAAGACATCGAATTGCACGTGGGTTCCCAAGCCCACGACAATTCCAAGCTAAGAAAACCATGTTATTCGAGGTGGGGTTGAGGATTCCCCTCAACCTCCACCTCTCTCGATGCATTTGGAATAACCGTCCTTGGGCGTTTGTTAGAGAAACTCTTCTCATCAGGCCCCCCATTCAACTTTCGCTTTCCTTCTGTCGTTTCAGATTTCATATTTATGCCATCCATGCCTCTTGCCAAACGTTTCCATCTGCCTTTTCCTCTCCCGATGGTTGCGCTGTCTCCCATCATAGAGTCCATATATCTGTCATCCAGTGGAGTTTTAAGCTCTTCAGATTTTGCCCCTGACTTTCCAAAAGAATCTCCTTCAGCCGGCTCATGCACACGATGGGTAGCAATCAAATTGGGAGCCTGCAGCAACTCCAGTCCAGCATAGGAAACCAGCTGTTCAGCTTCCCCGGTTTGAGGGGGAGAGGGAATCATTTCATAGGAAAACTGGTGTTCAGCTTCCCCAGTCTGAGGAGAAGAAGGAATCAGGGTGTTGTGAGAGCATTGCCACATTACAGCTTCCTGTAATTGAGGATGGGATGGGGTTTTCCCCATTTCAGTTGGCTGCTGAACTGGTTTGGGGGGTAGTTTCTGTTGAGGGGAAAGAGATGCCATCTGCAATGGTAAATGGGGATAACTCTCCTGCTGTGATTTGGCCTCAGACGCGTGCTGTGGGGGCTTCCACAATTGCTGCTGTGTTGCTTGAGGGTCGTGCTGCTTCTGTTGTTTCAGATAATTCAGAAGTTTGTTCTGTGAATGATGGGGAAGTTCCTGTGGGTGTGACTGGTGGAGACCTTGTTGCTGCTGGAGATTAGATTGGGTTTCCTGCTGTAAAGAGTCCCTCGAATTCTGCCGGAAGTTTGTTGCGGGCAGCAGCTGTGGAGAAGACGAGAGATGCAGCTGTGGAGGATAGCTGTTTTGTTTCCATTGCAGGTGGTGATCCAACTGGATCGAAGGTTGGGAGTGTTCACCCAGCTCGTGCGTTGCTGCTGGTTGGGTAGTGGCTTGCTGCTGCTGGAGAGTAGATTGGGTTTCCTGCTGTAAAGAGTTCCTCGAATTCTGTCGGAAGTTTGTTGCGGCCAGCAGCTGTGGAGAAGACGAGAGATGCAGCTGTGGAGGATAGCTGTTTTGTTTCCATTGCAGGTGGTGATCCAACTGGATCGAAGGTTGGGAGTGTTCACCCAGCTCGTGCATTGCTGCTGGGTTGGTAGTGGCTTGGTCAGCAGAGTGCTGCATCGCTGCTGATATGGGAGTAAAATTGCCATGAGACAATGTTGAAACAGGGTCGGTTTTATCCCCTGCCTCATTGGAATGGAAAACTTCTTCTTGGACATTATTTCTGGTTTCTAATTCCTCATCATAATAAAACATCTCGCCCAGAAACTTCCTTGGAGCCACACGATTTCCAAACTGCTGTCCAGCACGAGCCCGCAAAGGCCGGATGCCCCACCGTAGGGCACTCCCGAAAGGCATGTCAGCTTCACTAATTTCTGTTTTTGGGTTTTTTTGGTTTGTGAATTTTGAGCACTCCTTATAAGCATGGCCCATTACTCCACACCAATAGCAGAAAACCGGCAGCTTTTCATATTGGAACGAGATCCAAGTCCTTCTCTGTGACCCCACTTGTGTAAACATATTAAATATATATAGATTAAAAATATTATAAAAAAATTTCAAAAAAAAAAAAAAAAAATAGGTTCTTGGTAAGAGGAGCATACGATCGAGGTCCGAGACCTACAGAGTAAAATGAGTCATTTCATTGACGAGCAAGCTGGCTTTGGTACTTGAGCACACGCCTAGAATAACACGCTTTTTATCAAAAAGAATAACACGCTTGCGGGCAGAAAATGGCGCTGTCGCATAAAATTATATGCGGGTGCATTTAAGGTGCGGGCCAGACGCAATGGTGGGGGACGTAATCTGAGCATGGCCAGCAATTATTTTGGTCAAAAAAAAAATTATGAAAAAATTTCGGCCACCCGAATTCAGATAAAACTCGCAGACATAGTCCCGTCCCATCGCGTCAGCTTTCGGCTTTTTCCGGGTGATCCTGACACGAGCACGGGAGACTTGTCGTCCATTTGCTGCACGACTTTTCAGGCAGTCTGATCCAATCGCAAATGAAAATGGTCGTTTTTATTTGGATTAATTTTAAATATACTTACCATATATTTAATTATAAATATATTCATTAAGTTTAAATTTTTTCATATATATCTACTAAATATGAGTAAAATTTTAAATATACCATTATAACAATTATAAATATTTAATAATTTTAAAATTCTAAAATATCCCTCGTTAATCTAACATTTATTATGATATATGCAATATCCTGTCATTATCCTTAAAACTCATTATATCTTGCTTTTCTTTTACTTTAATGGTGTGTTTGAAAATGCATAAAAAATGTCATGTTACAACTTTTCAATTTATCCAATCAAAAAAAAAAAAATTCAATTTAAAACTTTTTACTCTTTATAATTATCTTATTTTTTAATCATCTATTCACATTTTTTTATACAAATATCTTACTTTTCAATCATTTCTACACAACTACTCACATAACTAATCTATCTATTTTAACTCTATCTTCTTTACTTCTCATTATTACCTATATCGCATTACATCATTTTACAACTTTTACTTTCTATTCTCAAACACACCCTAGATGTGTTTTCTTTATATTATTCAACTGTTATCATAGTTGAATTGACTATTATTATTAAATAATATAAAATAATATGAGACATTTTGGACATTTCAAATGATGAATAGCGGCGATTTTTTATCATGCCTAACGGAATAGGTATAGATGAAATTTTATCTATACTTAGTGGATATATGTGAAATTTTTAAACTTAGAAAATATATTTATAATTAAAGATAAATATAGTGAGTATATTTAAAATTAACCATCTTTAATTTTCTATAAAAGGCCATTTGTAATTTGGCACGGCCTCTCCACTTTTTCTGATCAATGGCACGTTCAAAGGGGACGTTCGGGAAACCGGACGGATATGAAACCGGGGGAAACGGAAAGGGTGGGGACTCGCGCATTAGCGTACGATTATTCACTTCCCAACGTTTTATTCTTGTATTTTAATTATTTTTCTTATAATTATCTTTCAAAAATTATATTTATTCTAAATTTATTTATATTATTTCATATCAATTATAAACTTTTTAAAATATTTTTTTCTCCATTCCTCGTCTCATCTTACAATTCCATAAATTTTTATAATTCCAAACGTGCAATAGAGTTGGAAATGGTGGGAGCATGTTTACCAAAGTAACTATTAACTTCATCAATCGTCATTTTTTTTAACATTTATCCTTATATTCTAATAAATTTTCCTATCAACTACTTCTTTTAAACTTATTTATTCTAACTCTAGTCTCTACTTCTATTATTTTATATTAATTACACATTTATCAAAATATTTTATTTTTCATTTCCCACCTCATCCTTCACTTCCACAAAATTTCACCTTTCCGAACTTCCCCAATTTTTGCACTCGTTTTCTAAAACTTCCCCAACTCTCAAGAAAAGCTATGGGCACGTCACTTCGGACCACGATTATATATATGTATTTTAAATTAAAATATAATATTCATTTATTTTTATAATTAATTATATTTTTTTTCATAAACATGTTTTTCTTAGTATATTCAATCGATATATCAAGTTTTGCCATTTTACGTATTTATTTTTTATTTTTAAAAATCAAATTTTTAAGGGGTGTAAAATGACTTAAATGCCCCCAAAATTGATTTTTTTAAAAATAAAAAATAAATATGTAAAAGTATTCTAAAATTGCAAAACTTGATATATATATATATTAAATATACTTAGGAAAACATATTTATGAAAAAAATCAAATAAAAATAAAATAAAATAAATGAATGTTGTATTTTACCTAAAATACATCATGGTATATATAATCATACTCTCATTACTTCAATAACTGTAAGTAGCCAAATCTTGACTTCAACTGCATATCCTAATTATAATTTTGTGTGGACAGGATTTTGCCAAACCAAGTTTTTAAAGCAAGGTGTTTTTCTAAAATTAATTTCTATGGATTAAAACATAAAATCCCAAAAAGAAGGGAAGGCTTAATGCAACTAGCCCCTAATTAAAAATCCATTTTTAATGAACTATTGCATTAATTTATTAAATTTAATCTAAAGTAATGGTTTTCAACTAATTAGGTGGGTTGGATTGTGATTCTTCTTTCAAGACGAAAACAAAATGAAGGTGCACACTCAAATCTTTTATGGATAGGTATTTTTCTCTTTATAAACATTTAAGGGATGTTCGTTAACTACTAAAATATTTCAAACTAAAATTTTTTTATCTAAATTTTTTTTTCTTTACAACTATTATATTTTTAATTATTTATTCACCTTTTCCTATACAATTACTCTACTTTTTAATTATTTCTACAGATCTGTTAATACATTTAATATATCTATTTTAATTTTATTTTCTTTACTCATCATCATTATACTTATTATATTACGTTATTTTCTCACATTTCAAAGACTTTTACACTAAAAATTTTCTATCAAAAATTTTATCACTTCAGTTTTATTGTTTTTTATTTAATGATATCGCTTCAGATCATTTTAATTATAAATTTATATTACTCACACATAAAGTAATGATTTTAATTGGTTTATATTCACTCTTAAATTTTACTTATTTGCCTATAGATAGTTGCCCTTGTGATAACCAAGGGGGCTAGTAACCAACCCACTTGGATTTGACTCTCCCTCTTTAGTGGAAGGGTTTTATAATTGTCCCTCTTGAAAGAGGAGATTTTTTAGAATTTTCCCTTGAAGTGGAAGTTTTAATAGATTTTTTCCAAGTATGGGAGTGTTATAGAAAAATTCACTTTATAGTGTAAGGGTTATGAATATGCTAGATTGTAATATCCAGTTGTCATGTTTAACAAATATCAATAAAAAATAATGTATTTTATGGCCCACCTCTATAAAGTTTAAATCAAATTAATGTGTGCTTAATTAAATATTAAAATTTTAAACACAATGAAAAGTATAGATCCCATGCAAATGAGCCCCATTTAAATTGGTTCAACCTTTGCTTAACGTTCAATTGCATGCATGAACACCGCACTTATATGTATGCGTGTATGTATCTTAAAGAGAGATGCTTCAATAGTGTAAACAACACTGGCATATTACTATCATGCACATTTTTTTACCTTTGTACAGGAGAACTCATAAAAACACACCCACATAGGGGAGATCAGTAAAATACCCCACAAACGGAGGACTACTTGAACACGAGCTGTTGCTTTACGTAAGGTGTTGCCACAAGGTCACGTCCTGATTGCAGCTCATCTTCTCTTTTAAATCAAAATTCACGGCAGGCGAGTATTTTGGCACGTTTTGATTGTCATATATAAGCATCGATTACTAGACCGAGTGAGCTTGCTTGATTAATTAATTACCCAACGAAAGTAAATAAATAAAGAAACGAGAAGATTAATGCACCAGAGAAAAGGCTTAGGTGCTCTTTTTTTTATATTTTTATGTACACCACGACAATCTTATATTATAGTGGAACATATTCACACCCTCATAGGTATCCCGTGGCAGGATTCAAACACCTCGCAACCCAAAATCAGGCAGGTGGAATTAGGAGTGTTAACGGATCGGATTAGACGGGTTAGAGTATAATCCTAATCCTAACCCATTTAAAATATTTTAACTCTAATCTGTTTATTAACTCATTTAAAAAACTTCAACCCTAACTCATTTACAACCCATTTAATAAACGGGTTGGTAGGTTGTTACTAGGTTGTATAGCAAATAATCTAAAAGCCTAGACTCTAGGAAATAATGATCTCGTAGGGAGAGATGAGATGATGCTTTCGGCGTAGAGGAAATGGTAATAGCGCAATAATGGAAAAATAGAATTAGGGCAACGGTAGGAAAATAAAAATTAGGTGACCGGAGGAAGACTGAGAGAGAGAAAATAACCAAGGGATTTACATGTATATATATAAAATTTTAATGCGTTAAGCGGGTTAAATGAGTTAAATGAATTAAACGGGTTGAACAGGTTATATGAGTTAAATGGGTTACTAAACGGGTTGACGAGTTATAAAATCTTAACCCTAATCCATTTATTTAATTAAATGGTTAAACAGGTTGGCGGATCATAATCCATTTTTTTCAAGAATCCCAACCCAAACTCATTTATAAACTGATTAGACAAGCGGGTTGACGGGTTGACCATGGCCATTAACACCCCTAAGTGGAATTACCGCAATGCGCTTAGGTGTTCTTCTTGCTTTGCTACTTAAGAAGAAAAATTGTAATAGGATATAAAAAAAAATTATATTATAAATTGAAAAAAAAATTCTATATCTTCACGTCCCATTTGAATTTATTCAATGTTAGATAAAATGAGGATGTAAGATGGAAAATTTATTGCTATGTTTTGGGAGCGGTAAGATGTATGGAAAAAGTTACATTAAAAATAAAAGGTAGATTATTATTTTTTTGAGATGAGAAATTTTTTTTTTTTTTTTGGGAAAACACAAGATTTCTTTCCCTAATGGGTATTTCCATCCCACTCTTAACAGATGAGGTTGACGATCGTGAGTTGGAAACTCCTCTTTTATTCCCATATTATCGGTTTTGATGAATTTGGACGGTTAGGGTGGTTGGAAGAATTCTCCGATATATTTATAGGACAGACAAAGGCCAGCTTCGTCCATTTGGAAGTTGAGAGGCCCGGTGACCTAGTTAGTGGATGGCGTGGACACGTCGATGCAATTGCAAGGGAGCATCAATACTTCAAATATTTCAACGAACATTGAAAATCTATAGAAATTTTATCAGACTCAAAATTAATATCATTATAAATTTATAATAGATAAAAATATTTAAACTATAGCTAATAGTCGGGTATCAACTCAAACAAATTTCGGAAACTGATTAAATTATACTTAAGGCCATTAATTGGTCATCTACTGAAAAGTTTCGCTTATCTTCAAACATTAAAAAATCATTTAGGAATATACACAATCACATTTTACAAAAAAAGAAAAATTATATTCTTGAATTTGGATTTACGCAACTAGGTTACATGCAAGCATCTCTATTATCCGGTCCAATTTTCCCATTTTAATAATAGATGAGGAATCTACTTCACCCACTATATTTAACATCAATTTTTTAGGAAATCAAGTTTTTTTCCAAATAAAAATGTTCATTGGCCACGTATTTAAAAATATATGTGTCAATTATGAAAAATGTTTAGATATATTAATATGTGCATTAAAATGTAACAATACTAAAGTATTCACAACTTCATCCATTTTTTTGTGACTTTCCCGCTTATAAAGATTTGAATTCTCTTTTTTATTTATTATCTCACAATATGTTTTAAATTTCATGTTTAAAAAGTGTTAATATAATTAATAATGTATGTGCATCTATAGAGAAAAATGTATGGGTAGAAAACATTGCTTTCGAAATGGCAGAGGAATACAGATTTGAATTCTCTTTGACATCAAAGGCAGCCCCTATCAGGAGCAATCGTGCAATCAAAGTCGGTTTCCATTTCATGCTTCAAATTTATTTGGGCTCCAAAAGCGTTCCATCGGTTCACAGTTTGGACAGGATGAGGATTAGATGATAACATGAGATGAAAAATGTGTCATTGTATATTGAAAATTGAAGAAAATATATTGAAACGAAAAAAATTGTATTAGAAATGAAGACATCATTTGTTTTGAAATGAGAAGTTCTTTGGAAACATGTAAAATGCACCCACATCAAGTGAAATCTATAAAATACTCCCATGCCTAGGGGAATCAAACACGCTATCGCATGTTACCACTAAGGCAACTTGTTGGTGGCGATTCCATTTTATTTTAATCTAAGCTTCATCTTGTCCTTCATATATAATGGGTGGGGAAGACTACTGACTTAACCAAGCTAGACTAGACTGATGAAAATAAATACTAAACATATTTTAAAATTTTCTCACATTAACTATGTGATAAATTTGAGTTATGTTTCAATGCACTCATGTGCATTGAAATTTTCGTGCAAGGTGCAATATTCATTTTTATTATTTTTGAAATTTTTTTATAAGACTATTAGTATACATGTTTTAATTTATAAATAAAGTTTTACCATTTTTAAGATGTTTATATATCTTTGATTTTTAAAAGTACGATGTATATATTCACATTTCTAACTTTTAAATGACTAAAACATTCCTATTCTAAAAATAAAAAATATATACACATCTCTAATATCCTCTCAAAAAAATTGATAAAAATTAATATTTATGTCGAAAACACCTAAACACCTAACGGGTTTGTTTGACAATTAGTATAAAATGTCAAGTTAAAATTTTTCAATTTAAAACTTTTCACTTTCTACAACTACTATATATTTCAATTTTTTTGGACATTTTCCTATACAACTAATCTACTTTTCAATCATTTCTACACAACTACTAATATAACTAACCTATCTGTTTTAATTTTTTCCTCTTTATTCCTAATCATTATTCCTATCATATCACATCACACGACAACTTTTCCTCTCCAAAACTTTCTATCAAAAGTTTTATCCATTCCCAAAATGTCAAACTAAAACTTTTCAATATAAAACTTTTTCACTCTCCATAACTACTATATTTTAAAATTATTTCTTCACATTTTTCTATATAACTACCTTATTTTCTAATCATTTCTATATAACTACCATTATAACTAACATATCTATTTTAACCTTATTCTCTTTACACTCCATCATTACCTTATCATATGACATCATTTCCTATCAATTTAACAATTTTTATACTGAAAAATTTTCTTTTAAAAGTTTTATTTATTTCCAAACACACCCTTAATTATGGTGGACATTTGCTGACAAGAGAATTTGTGGGACCATGAGAAATGATGGGAAATAAAAAAGGAAATATTTTGATAAATATATAATTGATAGAAAATGATAAGAGTACAGTTAAAATAAATAGATTTGTTAGAGATAGTTGGCAGAATAAATGATTTGAATATAAGATCAAAAGTGAAAAAATAAAATATTGAAAAGAAGAGCTGCATGTTGCCACGCGTCTTCCCATGGGTGCTGGTTCAATGCATTCGGGAGCATTGAGCCTCAATGCTCCCGGGTGTACTTCACCTTTTTTTTATTTTTTTTTAAAATTTTTTTACAGAAATATTAATTTAAGTGTATTTAATATGTGTATAAATTTTTACCATTTTTCAAGATTTCTAGATATCTTTTTCGGATTTTTTAAAATCAGTGACATTTTTAGTAATTTAAAATTACTAAAATGCCACTGATTTTTAAAAATCAGAAATAAATATCTAAAAATCTCCAAAAATAGTAAAAATTGATACACATGTTAAATACACTTAAATTAACAAGTTCGTGAAAAAAAAAAAATTTTAAATAAAATAATAGATATATGCGCCCGAGCGGGTGCATTGAACCAGCACCCTCTTCCCTCGCATTAACATCGTTTCTCATCCGTGGCAATTACCAAATGTTACCATATATATAACGTGAGCTGTCGTGGTACGTCGTTTTCACGCACGGGCGAGAAGGTGTTTTGATTCACGCCAGCGTCTCTTGCATTGTATTTTCCGCAGCAGCATTTTGGATGAGAAGTGGTAGTGTTATTCTGTTATTCTCTCCTGTTTTGTGTAAGTATTTATCAGTTGAGATAGAAGAAAAAGTATAAAAAGGATATAGCAATAAAGAAAATTCTTACGAACTCCTGTCACTTAAGAAAAATTATAATTCTCACAACAACTGAAGGGGACTTAGGGGGAAGGGTTAAACTTTCCACCATGGACAAATATGCCCACCATGCATACCATTGTGCCAAGGTGCCGGTTGCAACTAATTGCAGCAACTTAAAAAGTACAAATGCTTGGATTAATGCACAATACTTCAAATGAGTTCTTATTATATGCACCCGGGTGCAATTAGACTTTGTGCACTTGGGTGTATTTTACCTCTTTTCTTATTTTTTTGAAACTTTTTTCATGAAACCGTTAATATAAATATATTTAATATATGAATTAATTTTTATAATTTTTGAAAATTTTTAAATTTTTTCACATTTTTAAAAATCAGAAAAATTTAAAATTTTCTAAAATAATAAAAATTGATACACATGTTAAATATATTTAAAGTTTTATAAAAAAAAAATTCAAAAAAAATGAGTATTTATACCCGGGTGCATGAACAGGCACTTCAATACAAATGCCGAGAACAGTGCATTCAATCATGGGTTTATGGATGCTGCAAGCGTCACGGATTGTGAGAGTTCAAAATATCTCTCGCCTTGGCAGGAGTTTAAGGGTGTGTTTGTTTAGGGTAAAAAAATGTCAACTAAAACTTTTCAATCTAAAATTTTTCACTCTCCGTAATTATTCTATTTTTTAATTATTTTTTCACATTTTTCTATACAAACTACCCTATTTTTCAATCATTTCTACACAACTACCCGTACAACTAACCTATTTATTTTAACTTTATTCTCTTTACTTCTCATCATTACTCCTATTATATCACATCACTTTCTATTAATTTGACAACTTCTACTCCAAAAACTTTTCATCAAAAGTTTTATCTCACCCCGGGGTCCATTGATCTATCGTGGTACTCACCCCAGTCAAAAAGCATTGTGGGGCGCAGTGTACCCATCGGTCGTCATTTTGACCCGTGTCAGTGATTTGTAATATCAGATAGATGGCTCGGCGTATATACTATATACACATGAATCAAAAAAATCATGGCTTCACAGATGGGAGACGATGGAGAGGGGATCCAGTTTTCAAAAAATATTTTTCTCATCTTAAAAATTAATAACCTTTTTTTCTTATTTTTGTTACCATTTTTTTAATTCTAAATATGATCTTCACTTTTCATAAAAAAAAAATGATCATCACTTATATCTATATTTACAACATAATCACACTTTTATAAAAATAATATAAATAATTACAAAGTTTACTACTAAATTTCAATTATGATAACATCCTTATATTCAAATAGATAATATGGTAAAATTTATTAAAACGACAAAATTATTCCTATCATTTCTTTGAAAAGGGACAGTTTGTGCACGTGGAAGTGGTTGAGTTTGCTTTTATATTTTTGACATCATTTTGTTGAATTTTTTATAATATTTAACTTGAGGAATATTCGATATTTTCCCTAAGTTTCAGTGGCAGCCTACCAGTTGGAATATTTAGAAAATACTATTAGTAATATAGATAAGATATTTGTAAAATGTTGTTAGAAAAATTATAAGAATGTCTTAGAGCTTGATTATAACACCAATTCAGATAATGTAATATATGAATACTCATAAAAAAACTAGATAAATATTCTTTTACTTCTTGTCGAAGCAATTTTATAACCTCATGTGACTTTTAATGTGGGAATTTCCGCAATAAACTTTCTAATTTTGTATAATAGCATTTTAAACTTTGAAGTTTACATATTGGTATATTAGACTCTGCGAAGTTTGTATTTTAAATAATCACTCCTTATGATATTAAAGAACACCGTTAAACTCATGTACAATGTCGAAAAATACCCTTAATATGTACGAAAGCATGGCTGCCAAAAACTAACATCTTCCTGAACACCGTCACCTCCTCAAAATTGTGCGGCTTCATCATGCGAATGATATTGATTTTTGGCCATGATCGCCTTCTTTTCGTGTAGATATGGGAATATTTTCAACATTATAAATAGGTCAAATGGTGTTTTTAACACCGTAAGATGAGAGAGTTAAAATAAAAAGACTGAAACTTCGTAAAGTCTAATATGCTAATAAGTAAACTTCAACGTCGAAAATGCTAATATACAAAACTAGAGGGTTTATAATTGAAATTCCTGGCAAATATCCTTGATTTTATCGCTTGGTCTTGAAAACCATTATTCATGTGCTATAAGGACGTAATTGGGTCCGTCAGTTTCGCTGCGCCAGCATCATCCAAGACGTACGTGGGTCCATCTCCACGTTTTGGAACCTTGAATGATGATAAGATAAGCCACTGAGGCTTGCCTTAGTGGTCGTTGTCATCATAAACTATTGCAAATTCTGCCCTGGCTAAATATTTCTTATGTTCTCTATGAGGATCTTTTACGAATAAAACTGTAATTTTGTCTAATTGCAAAAAACTAGACCTTAGAATCTGAGTATTTGAAAGAAATACACTTTTTAAGTGTCAGATTTTTGCAGAATAAACTTCTGATGCTAACATGTGTAATATGATTTTAGATATGAAATGAGTTTAAAATGTAGTTTTTTTAATTGAATATATACATTTTAATTCATTTCAAATATAATAAGCTCCACTTAAATTATAATGGGGACACAGCCCAACCAACCTGAAAGGAGATATAACCCTTCTATGCCCTGTCATTTTGAACCACGAACGCAATCTAAGGGAGGCAACGCTCCCTACCATGTGCGCTAGCCCCGGGTGATGAGTTAAAATGTGATTTTTCAATGTATTTAAAAAGGCTTAAAACTATTTCATTTTTATAATTATTTTGTCAATGATGATGCGCGTTATGAAGATTTATTTTATAATACCCAAAATTATAGAGAGTGATATGTAATTAAGGAAAAATATAAGTTTCGAAAACCCTTTAGCAAGATTGCAAACCTTCTTGAGGGTGTAATAAAATTCAAATCACCTTACGTTTCTTATTTTAAATTCTTTTAGTTATACTTAATACATAAGAGTTTCGGAAACTTTAGTGGATTTAAGTGCAACATTTTTGAATTTTTAATAAAATTGTTAATCTAAGTATATTATGTATTAGAAAATGGCTAAAACTTAGGTATGTTTGATATCAAGAAAATTTTTGGAAAAAATAATTTTGAACGAGAGAAAATTGTAAGATATGATAAGGATAACAATGAGTAGTAAAAAGAGTAAAGTTAAAATAGATACAATAGTTGTTTGGAAAATTTTTAAAAATTGAAAAATACGGCAGTTGTATAAAAATATATGAAAAAATAATTGAAAAATAAGACAGTTACAGAAAGAAAAAAGTTTTAGATAAAATTTTTTTGGGTGGATAACAATGCAACCCATAGTTTATAATATTGATCGAGAAGCAACGGCAACTAATGGTCCCGAATAATTAGCGGACCATGAATCTGGCGTGTTTCTTGCGATGGGAAGGGCTTATTTGGCGCACACGAACAACTATTTTAATTAATTTCAGCAAATAAGCGGGCCATGTACATGCTATATCCAGGTTCTATATCCAAATTAAACTACCACTGTTAAGAACTTGAATGGTTGAGTCTGATGTTCTTTATATTACTTTTGGGAACTTTTATAAAGCCACAATATTTAGAAGAACTTTTTCGTCCAAATTAATGACTTTACAGTATGTTCGATTAACCAAAGGCTATAAAGGGGCTATGACAAATACAAAGTGCAATGGTTCATTGTTACGTTCTTAATTAGATTTAGATATAAGGATCAAGCTATCAAAGAAACCTCTGGCTGTTGCCTTTATCAGATGATATTGTTAGGATTTTTTATTTTGTATTCTGCATCAACCTTATGCATTTGGTTGCGCATGTAAGAGTACATAAGTAAATGCATAAATTTTCATAGATTTTGCATAAATATTCATAAAAGCTCATATACAGTATGATTGGGGACTCTTCTATGCAACTGGGTTACATAGAAATGATTTTGTGAACCTAAACACCCCCCCTTCCCTCCACATTTTTGAGATTTTAATATTTGATAAAAAAAAAATTCAATGCATTCATTATATTTAACATCATTTGTTTAGCTATGAGACCAAGTTTTATCCAAATTCAATATGTGTGTAAGCCACGTTTGCTCAAAAAATGTACATTCATATGTAAATTAGGAAAATTGTTTACATCCATTCACATATATATTAGAATGTAACAATACTTTATAGGATCATTTATTCATATATTATTGATATTTTAGATGGTATAGATGTTGAAAAAACTACTTTAAAGTTGATATTTTAATATTCAATTATTTTATTATATTAATTTCACAGTTTTATAGATAAGACCCATATATAGTGAAATTAAAAAAATCAAAGGATTTTCATAATAATAAAAATAATGTTAAACACAATGGATGAAGTAGATTTTTCATCAACCATCAAAATTTAAAAAATGAAAGGAGTTATATAGAGAGGGAGTTTCATAGAAGCACTCTCTGTAATAGAACATAGTTAAGAATTTAGTGGATGTTTGGAATGAGTCTTTTGAAAGACATAGGAATCGTCACATAGCTTCTTGGATGTCTCAAGGTGTCCCGAGATGTCATTAATGGGGTTATTAGCGTGTTTTGATTAGGATATGTGTCAAATTGTCAATCCGTAAGACATTTACAGAATAAATGCGAACAATGCAAATGAGTTAAAATGAGTTTTGACCTCCAATTTGCGTGTTCAGATGTCTAAATGAATAAAAATTAGATTTAACTAACCTCTAATTTGTGTAATTTAACTTGGTTACACCTCTTACAATCACATAGTTGATATTGTCCATAGACACGTCAGATCAAGGTGGAATGATAAGTTACATGGATGAGTTACGGATGTTGAGCATTGTTTAGTTGGTTATGAGTGCTAGTGCAAAATGTGCACTTAAAACAAATGTACACTTAAAACAAATAAATAGACTTACTTTCTTAAGTTTAACGAAAGACGTTGATTATAGATGTTGAAATTGCGATGATAATGAGTCGTGTTAAGAGCTTAAGAGTGCCAAGACTATAATGATGATTTTAGAAAATGAAATACAAATCAAGAGTTGGTGGTTGATCAAATTCAACTATGCTCTTCTGGCGAAGCAGGTATGGAGAATTGTCTCGGGTAACACATCTTTATGCCACAGAGTTCTCAAGGCCAGATATTTCCCTTATTCGGATATTTGGAAGTGTAAACCGAAGCCTTCTGATTCTTTTACATGGAGAAGTGTACTAAAAGCGCGTGATGTGATCCTTAGTGGCTGTGCTTGGAGAATCGAGGATGGTACGCAAGTAAAAATTTTTGAGGATCGGTGGCTCGATTCGGAGGTTGTGAAGGCGGGTCCTCTCCCACTTTCAATCCCGGATGACGTGAAGGTTAGTTATTTTATTGATGGAGCCACTCAATCATGGAATGGGGACCGGGTGATGGCGGCGGCAGGGTACACTACTTGGCAAATGATTAAGAAGATTCCCCTTTCCCATAGAATAATGGAGGACTGTCTTTTCTGGAAGCATGAACCAAATGGGCGTTACACCGTAAAATCTGCTTACAGGCTACTCGCTTCAGATGCTAATAACCAGGCTCTTTCAAGCTGGTATAAAGCTTTATGGCGGCTGATTCTTCCCAGCAAGGTCATTATTTTTGGGTGGAGACTTGTTAAAGATGCCCTTCCCACCTTACTTAATCTCTTAAGAAGGGGCATTAGTGTGGACCCGTGTTGTGTGCTATGCAAGGTTGAGTCTGAAGACGCAAACCATCTGTTCCTGAATTGTGCAACGACAAGGGGGCTATGCATAACGGCAGCTAAGGTGAATGAGCGGGGATTAACCATTGGGAGGATTCTGGATACCCTTGTGCAAAATGACAGGTCCGAGGACTTGGCCCGTTTTATTTTGTGTTGTTGGAGGATTTGGTATCTTCGGAATAAATTCAGAGAAGAGGGTCTCATCCCGAATTTCACTGACACCTTGGCTTGGTGTTCGGATTTTCTCATTCAGCACAAGAGTGCGGCTACGCTATGTCAATCGGGTTTTTTGGATAGAGGTATGGTGGCCCGTTGGATGAAACCGCCGCTGGGTTTTCTTAAGATTAATGTGGATGCTCGCTCTAATGGAGATAGAAGTCTTTTTTCCTGTGCTGTGGTTGTGAGGAACTCCCAAGGTGCTTTTGTGGCGGCTAATGGGTGGAAACGGGAGGGCGGCGCGGATCCGCTATTTATGGAGGCCACGGCTTTTCTGCTGGGGATAAGGTGGGCTATTCAAATTAATGCTACAAGTGCTCAAATGGAAACTGATTCCCTCATCCTGTGCAACTACCTGTCAAATAACGAGACCATTTCCTCCCCGGTGGGTCTGGTTATTGCTGAAATTAGGGCGATCCTCAATGCAGCTGATTCTTTCTCAGTTCACCATGTCCTTCGGCAAGGAAACGCGGTTGCCCATTCCTTAGCCGAAGTTGTTTTAGCTTCTCATGGGAATTACCAGTGTTGGTGGGGCAATCCCCCTCAAGCTATCTGTGGGAAAATTTGTAAAGACAATTTTTTGGATATGAATAGATCGGATTACTCTAACTTTAATCCCCATACTCCTATGTGGGAATAGGGTTAGAGTGATTCTTTTTCCATCAAAAAAAGAGTTGGTGGTTGATTGACAAGATACGCATAATGGAGTGCATAGTTTGATGTATTGACTTGTCGGGTGGAATATGTGGCTTGGATATGTATAGTTTGGCAAACATATTGAGATACGATGAATGTAAAGACAAGTTATTGTACTCATGAAGTGAACGAAGGTGTTGCGATGCACAAGGTGCGAATTACAAAAGTGTTTCGATGTAGCCAATCCAAAATGAAGGTGGTGACATATTTAGTATCTATACGACAATTGGTGAGAGCTATAGCAAGATGTAGGGATGTACACTATAAAGGTGCCCGAGATGTAAGAATAAGAAAGGGTTTATTAAGTGTCTTGATTGGGAGGTTCATGAAATATCTGAAAAATAGAGTTTAAAGAGGCATTTGAATTAAAAAAAAAAAAAATCATGGTGAATACATAAAAAGATTTTCATATTCGTACTTATAAGGTGTGGGCAAAACTGAAGTCATGTCTCAGTACTCTTACAAGGACCACATGAGCAGGGATTCCTTATTTGCAAATATCCTAGGCCTCAGCGTACAGCAGTACTCTTACAAGGACCACACGAGCAGGATTTCCTTATCTGCAAATATCCGAGGCCTTGGAGCACAGCAAAGAAGGAATGAATCAGGGACTGCAACCACGCAGTGCTACTGAAAAGTGATAGTAGGCCCGCCCATGCACGTTGAGCAGGGGCTCCCTTTTTAATTTGTCCAAACCCAGGGAACAGTACTCTGACGAGTACCGCATCCAGCTCATCAATGTCACAGATAATAGGCTCGCCGCCCGATACATGTTGGAACCCAATCCAGTGCCCCCGGGTGCGTTCAGCCTCAATGCACCCGGGTGCACTGCACCTATTTTTTTTTATTTTTTTTTGAAAATTTTTTCATGAAGCTGTTAATATAGGTTTATTTAACATATGTATCAATTTTTACTATTTTTGGAGACTTTTAGATATTTTTTTTAGATTTTTGAAAATCAGTGGCATTTTTCGTAATTTTAAATTACCGAAAATGCCACTGATTTTTAAAAATCTAAAAAAAATATCTAAAAGTCTCCAAAAATAGTAAAAATTGATACATATGTTAAATAAACATAGATTAACCATTTTATACAAAAATTTTCAAAAAAAAATAGGTGCAGTGCACCCGGGTGCATTGAGGCTGAACGCACCCAGGTGCACTGGATTGGGTTCCATACATGTTTTACTCGTGCATACATTAAAATGAAGGGATCCCGATGCTTCGACTGGGTGCATTTAGCTTCAGTGTACACCAGGTGTATTAACTTATTTTTTTATGCGGTTGTTAATTTAAATATATTTAATATATACATCAATTTTTACCATTTTTAGAGTATTTTATATATTTATTTTTAATTTTTAAAAATTAATGGCATTTTAGGTAATTTAAAATTATTAAAATGCCGCTAATTTTTAAAAATCGAAAATAAATATCTAAAATACTCCAAAAATGGTAAAAATTGATGCACAAGCTAAATACACTTAGATTAACAATTGTATAAAAAAATTTCAAAAAAAATAAAAAAAATAAGTTAAAATGGCTTCAGTGCGTGCACAGGATCGGAATCCAAAATGACGCAGCAAGGAATATGCAGACAACAGATGTCCAAGATAAGGATAGCAGAAAATATTACTGATGTGTACAAGTAGTGTAAAATAGGTATGGGTAGGTTATATACATTAGTTACTGAATATTAACTCACATAAGTGTTCATATATTAATTAACTTTTTTATTTTCAACATTCGATTTTCAACATCCAGATGGTTGATGAAAAAATCACTTCACTTATTATATTTAACATTATTTATATCATTATGGAAACTCATGCATTTATCTAATATCATTGTATAAGGGCTCCACCAACAAATATGCAAAGTTAACGTGATGAAATGATTTAATGCTTAATATTAATTTTTAAGTAGTATTTTCAACATATGGTTCATCTAAAATATATTATTATATAGATAAATAATTTTACAAAGTATTATTATATTCCAATATATATATATATATAAATGAATCTAAACATTTTTTCCTAATTTATACATGAAAGTACTTATTTTAAAAAAAAATAACATATTAGATTTGGATAAAACTTAGCCTCATAACTAAATAAATTATGTTGAATATAACGAATGGATTAAATTTTCTATCAAGTATCAAAATTTTAAATTTTGAGGGGTTACATGGAACTACTTCCCAGTAACTAGTTA
Organism: Annona cherimola; assembly: GCA_030490835.1. Classification (NCBI taxonomy): domain Eukaryota; kingdom Viridiplantae; phylum Streptophyta; class Magnoliopsida; order Magnoliales; family Annonaceae; genus Annona; species Annona cherimola. The sequence goes on along the minus strand of CM059973.1, from coordinate 83,453,791 downwards.
GGTATATAACTATATAAATGTATATAATATATATTGTAGTTTGTTTATGTGTCTTGTGTGTACACACATCTTAATAAATTCAAATTTAAATGAATTCCATGCCCTGTGGAGTCACAGATTGTGAAGCAAAAAATCAATTCAGTTATACATATGTCATTGGGTTCCAAAAACCTTTTATAAATAAACTTATGAATTGTGATTGTAATATATTAATAATTATAATGATTTGGTTGTAATAATATATTTTATATTTTTATGTAATAATATAAATAGTAACATATGTAAAGATATGCCTATGATTTTAAAATATAAATGAGTATTACTCTATATTCAAATAATGTAGGAATATTTTTTAAAAATATCGTATTTGAAAATTAAAGAAATCGATTTGGAATTGAAACCGAAACCAACCTTACGGGTAATGAGTATAGTAAAATATATTAGAAATCGAACTAACAAATGAGTGTGATAGAATAGATCTAAGTAAGCAAACCTTGCACCCCTACATTTATAGGTAAGGCAAAAATGGAATGGGATTTTGATGAGCTTTTGGTATGTATTGAAAAATTGAAATTTGATTTTAAAATGAGAGAAATAGTATTGAAAATGGGAAAATACAGTTATTATGTATTAAAAACTAAAACCGTTTTTAATAGAAAATTGCATTTCTTTCTCATCCCATCCCATCCCATGGCACTCCATGATCTTGAAAATGTTCCGCGGTACCCCATTGGCATCCAAATTCTCCATGTGGTTGGTGCTGAACTGCTGATACTTAGAGGACAAACAAAGAAGGGTAAAATGGGTGACAAATGTGAAATTTATAAAAAGAAAAGAAAAATGAGAAAATAACTTTAATGAAAGAAATTTACTTAAGCGCAACCCGATGCTAACCCCATTTCGTATACGCTTTTAAAACTTAAGCTTAGCATTGCAAAATAAACAGGTTAATTTGCAAATATGTCCACTCCGTTTGATCATAATTGTCCAATTCGAGTTGAGATTCAAGCGGACGAAGCTATCGTTTGCGTTGAGAGTGAGAAATCATGCAAACAAAAACAATAATTCCTAATCCATTAAAATAATAATAATAATAATTCCCAGCTTATTACTTTATATATAGATTTCTAGCAGAAAATTTAATCTTTCAACGTAAGATAAATAAAGAAAACTAATAAATGTCAAGATTATTAATATAAATATAAACATGTCAATGAAAATAATACAACTTATCTATAATATAATTTCAACATGACAAACATGTATTCCTACATAAACAAAAATAATATAAAACACATAAATATTAGAAGATACGAAGTGTTGTTTACATAATATATTTTATATCAAATATAAAATGGAGAATTTAGCTCAGGTTCCTCAGGTTTGCTTGAAACCTCAACCCTTTAACTTCATATAAAAATCGGGTTCACCAGGTTCGATCTTTTTTTCTCTTTTTTTTTTTTTAAGAAAGCAAACACCAACACCGATATTTGCCAGGTTTGGTAAGCTGGGTTTGGGCTCAACTAAGCCCAGTTGCGTCCCTACTTGCTCAATGTAACAGTGATGGTATTTTCCAGGTTACAAAACACCTTTCAGTGGCACAGGTCAAAACACCTTTCAGTGGCACAGGTCAAATTTATCCCCATGGGGTCCAAACTTAGAGGTCAGTGCAGTTGAAAACCCAAAGTATCGCAGAGAGGATGTCAGACAAAGCCATTACTTATTACTTCCATAAGATCAAAAAGACAACTCCAGCTGCTAATCATGCAGCTCAGTACAACAATGGATATACTACAATATAGCTTGGGGATGATACACAATCAAAATGGGTAAACTGCACTTTGAAATAATTACACACTATACAGATGGCATCGCACTCTCTCTCTCGACTTGTTGAAGAAAAGACCTTTTTTTCCTTTCCTCTTCTCAACAGCCTGCATAAAGGAACCACTCTCTCCTCACGATTTGTTGAAGAAAAGACCTTTCTTCTTTCCTTTCCTCTTCTCAATAGCCTGCACAAAGGAACCAGTAACGTAAAATCTGCTAATGAGCATGCTAGATTCAGGCTTCCAAATGATTAGACGCACAGCTCAGAATGAGAAATATACGTTTCCAATGATAAGATACATTGGCAGAAGAGGATAAATAAAGGATAACAGTGATCAAACAACATATTCCTATTTATGATTTATTGAGGTCGAAGGGACTATCCTGTTCAAAAGAGAGAGCAAGTCATCCAATGAAGTAAGTTTTGCAAGATCATAATCACCCTACCCTTCTTCCAAAAAAACTAGGATGTGCACGTGAATGAACATGAGAATGACACTAGAAAGTGGTACAGATCACATGGCAGCAAAGTGAAGCATCCAATACATGCATCAAGTATTTCCATGTATAGAAGGGCCCAACTCCAGGTCAGGTTCTCAATAAGATACAGAAAAGCAAAAGGAAAATGAAATTTCCTAGCTTGCATTCAGATAACGTGCAAAGACATCTTAATGAGGCAGAAAAAGTCCCACCCAGCTAATGAGCCATTTCCCTGAACACGGGGTAGGATGATGAGAATAGCTACACCTGTTGTTTATCATCAATGTAGGAAAGTTAATGCCAGAGCACAGGAGTCGAGAAGATCATTTTAGTTTTGACTCTACAATAGGTGACGGATTGGTAAGTTTAAATTATTCCCATAATACCTATTCCAAAAATATGGGCTACAGGAGTCAAGAAGATCATTTTAGTTTTGACTCTACAATAGGTAACGGATTGGTAAGTTTAAATTATTCCCATGATGCCTATTCCAAAATATGGGCTCCAAACACGAAACGAGGGTCATATTATTTAGCTTTAAAAAAAATCTGATACAGGCCAATATGATCCAATACCAATATGATACATCCATATTGATATATCGTAGACGTTTGGAGGGAGTGCGATACAGCCTCTGATAGCAATATCGAGAACCATGCTTATAATACAAATATGTATAGGGAGTACTTCAATGGCACCTGATGTATCAAAGTGAATCAGTACACATTTGTAATGTTACCCAACTTGTTAATTATCATTGATTATATTCAATAGCATATATTTAATCAAGATACCAAAAAATTTTAAAAAAAATCCTATGCGGGCGCCACATGGCCACACTTAGAAAAAGTGTAAAGTTTGAAATTTACTTGAATCCATTGAATGGAGTATTAAAATGTTATAAATTTAAAAAAAAAACATTATTTTATGTGGGATGAATACTCTTTTAGAGAATTTAGATGTTTGGTTTATAATTTATGGGGTGTTTTCAGCAAATAAACAATTTTAAAGGGTCATGATTCTCTCTCAAATGGCTTTCAATTTATTGAACATGTGAATCTATGATTAGATTTTTTTATTTTTTATTTTTTGGTTTTCTAGCTATATACCTAATGATGTAACAATGACTGGTTAAATTTCTTCACCTAGATAGGGTCCCAACACGACAAATGTACCAATTCACTTTGATACATCGTGCATTACTGAAGTGTTTTCTTATCTATAACACCACCACAAAAAGTCTATTGAAATTCCTCCAAAACAATCACAAAGCAAAGCTTCTTTCAAGTGAACAACAAAAATAAAATGATGATGAAGAGACAAAGAAAGCTTATGATAGTTAATATAGGGGGTAAACTTCCAAGTTCAGAAGTATACCCTCATAATAAATAAGCGCATTGTAAGCACAATTATATCTCTCATCCTGCAGAATCAGAAACATAATTGAGGTTAGAGAGAATTCTATTCAGAGGCAATTGGGACTCGTGAGTAGTTAATCATGAAATATCCACATGCAGATTTGATTCAACTGCATTTCTACAAGCTGTAGTACTAGAGTTTGGCAAAGTAAATCTACCAAAACATCTATGGGTGTGCATGAACCAGAACAAGACCACAGCAATAAGGAAAACTTATCCGACATCAGGTTCAACAGGCCAAGCAAGCCAATTCAATATCTAAGCCCAAAACCAAATGACACTGGACATAGCATTTCTAATAGATGGCTTGTGCTTAATTACAGTTGTCAAGCAGTCTTCTCTTTTTAATTATGAGTGGCTTGTGCTTAAACAAAAGATATGTTAAACACTTGTTGACCCCCAAGCATGCATAAGAAATAATCAACCATATCCACGGTTCCATGTGGACCAGTATAGGGAATATGTGCAATTGACAATCCATGGTACTCACCTCACCAGATAACAGTGTAAATGTTCACACTTCAAACCACCAAGTCCAATCCATTCAGAACAACTAAAAAATACAGTTAATTTCGGCCACACATCCACTTTATAAACTGTTACCCAGCCACCAAATGACTTGACCCCATTCCTACATTACAGCTTCGTATACACGACAATCTAATAAATGGACGAATATTGTGTACATGGATGGATACATGTTAACAACAATCAAAATGCTAACAATGTTGGCAATATGCATGTTTTTCATCACAGTTAAAAACATGGCAACAAAATTTGAGCATATCTAAAGACTCCCAGAATATCACTTGAATACGTGAAAATAACAATTTTTTTTTTTTTTTTTTTTTGGTCTGCTGGTGTTGGTCATGTAGAACTTACAAGCTACTCTCTGCAGCTCTTAAGACATGTTCGGTTAAAGAAGACCCAACAATTGCAAATTCAGCAGCTTGTCCATAGGGAATTGTAACCTGAAGAGAAAACTTCTGCATGTTAGTGTTGAGATTATCAAACTATTCCGGGAACAAGCCAAGCAACTTATAGTAATTGTTGACAAGTACTTAGCAGTAAGCAACTTGACAGGAAATATAAAATCAGCAGCCAATGGGAAAATGGATACAGATATCATGCCTGTGGATTCGGGAGCCATCACAATTAAAATTTAACCCTGATTTCCAGGCCAGGGTACCCTTCCTGAGCCTGGTTCATCAGAAAAGTTCAATAACAGGATGATCTTTTATCCCGGCATACTTTTAGCCAGCCTCAGGTTATCCACCTTCACAAGTCGATGACCATGTGCACTGAGGGAGAGGCATATTAGGTCACTCATCTTTCCAGAAACCAAAAAATTAAAAGAGAACCATACATGAGTGTTTGGCGAAAATTTTTCTGCAACTACGACACCACGTGGTCCATTGCACTTGATGCTGTAACCTTCTCTCTTAATGGCCAGAACAGCTGGCTCCCAAATATCTAAGTATCCTGCCTGTAAATAAAGAAAGTTGATATAGTTAAAAGCACCAATTTTGTGGAATCATAGCAGTGATATTTAAAGAGAAACAGGAAATATTTCAGTAATCATACCGACAACTGAACTTCAAATGATGTATGTCCAACAAAAAGAGTTTTTTCTATCTGCTCTTGCATTTCGGGATCTGTAATCAGAAATCATCATTCGACAGTGACATGATATAAGAACTGAATCAATCTTCTACACATGTTCTAACTTCCAAGTATCCCAAAAATGACAACTGAAATACAACAACTGGAAGTTGAGATGCAACAGAAAGATCTTTTTTTTTTCTGGTCGCAAATCCGTATAATAAGCTGAGTACATTACACAGCAAAGGAATGCATTATGAACCAATAAAACTATCATGGTTCCACATCTTTCCTGCCAGTAAGAAAAAGGAAACACTAAAACAGCGTAAAGCAATTACACTATACCAGATTGTAAAGCTTACCACAAGTTATCTTTCGTTGTCCATTTGCAAAGACCTTAACAAGTTCACCCTGCAATTGCATGAGAAATAGATTAATTAACAAGGGATAATGCTTGAATTTCATTATCATTCTTAACGAATTGTTTGCACATTGATAGACCATTCATGGAAAGAATATCAGTTTTTTATGAGATTGAATGAACTTTTAACCTTTTCAGATTATAGTTTCCGTATAAAAAATCAGTGTTTCACAAGCATATCTCACTAAGAAATGGGATGCATTATACAGCATATTCCATTATGAACATACAATTGTTTCAAAACCAACTCTTCAGTAGCTAACTTTTCTAAGCATTTATGCCAATAAAGTCCATTTTGAAGGAAAGCAACAGTCGATCTTTTGAAAAATAATAATAAGCACCAGAAAAAACCCTCGGCAGAAAGGGCAAAAGGAACTACCATTCTATCGTTATTTGTGATATGATAAAGAGGATATTTAGGATTTATTGGGAGGATAAAAAGTAATGTGGGGAAAATTGTCTCAACGAATTATTTGTCCCTACCATCCTCCCTGGTTTAGTTCAACAAGGTTTTGCAATTGGCAAAAAAACACCATAAATAGAAAACTATTATCGAAAAGCGACAATAAAAAACTAATGAAGGACTCTGATGCTCAGTTGTCTTTACTCAGCAACATTCAAGTTCAACTAACCCATTTAAAAAATAGAAAATGGTGGAAAATAGCACCAGAAGTAAGACTGAAGCAGAAAGAAGAACATAGAAAATTGTTAAGTCTTTACATGGACAACTTGCGACAAAATCTCAGATGGGTCGTAAAATGATTTCTACAATAAACCAGGTGGTCTAAAACCAATTAATCAGACTAAGCACATTAATGAGAGCACAACACAAGTTAATGCTACTACATGTAGCCCCCGTCTCCCACACCAAGGCTCCAGCAGCAGCACACCATCAATAACACCAGTTGCTATATCATTTACTAAAGAGGTCCAAAGAAAATTCTTTTAGGATTGTAGTTAAGCGATGGCTGGAGAGTTGAGCAGCTGAGAAAAATCTTGCCCCTGTATGAAACTCTTGCTTTTTTATTCTAGCTAGAAAACAGATATTTGTTCCTCTTTTCTGACTATCAATAATTTTCGAATAATAATTAAAAATGATTTTAAAAAAGTTGTATCCACAGTGTAACTGAAGTACCGAAAGGTCAAAAATGAGGCCGTAACTAGACGTGTTATTACCTCAACCATTTAAGGCTGCATCAGCAGCCCCATCTCTTTGATTTCAGACAGTTTTCTGCTCATTAAAATCAAATCATGTAATAGCATAATGCTCCAACATCAACTTTGACCATTTTTGTGAGATAAGACTGTATAGGGTGCCAGAGGTTGGTTTTGGTCACTTGGCATGCAGGCCTAGGGTCTAAATATAGAAGAATTTATCAGGTTCTATTGGTTGCCCAAATGCACAAAAAAGGAAACAAAAGGAAAATTCAAATTCCTAGGAGTGTTTTGACATATGCCTAAAATAGAAACCTCTTTTTTTCCATCATCGCCTATATTTCCAATATTACCCTATATCGATTTAATCTTGTTTATTTTGTATCTAACATCACTTCCTTTCCTTTCCAATCTTTATAATCCGACCAATTATTAAAAGTACCTTGAACTCACCATAGCATTCATCCGCTGAGAAGGATAGATTCAGAAAGATGTAACCCATATACTTGACGTTAGTTGAAAGCAGTGGAGGTGTACCTCTAAAGTCCTATATGACCAGCAAGTACCAAGCAAATTAATGGGGAATAGCCACAAAACAAATTACTCTTTTAACTGTTGGCTGGATAAGGAACAACAAGTACATAGGATGAGTAGCTGAAGTGAAATATTGAAGATGAATCTGTGCAAGGAAGAGGAAATACAGACTTAGTGAATGCATCCAAAAAATTTTACGGGTAACACCAAATAGATAGAGAAAGAATAGCAAGATGATGGAAAGAAGACCTTGGTCGCCTATTTGTATGTCAGCAGTAGGTTAGGGTGAGCTTTATAGAGGTAAAGGCCGTAAGAGGTAACTTCAAGGCCTAAAGGAAGATAACTGGAGATGGAAGCATAAAAACTTGAAGACTTTTACTTACAAGAGAAAAAGATAATGGAACTGCAAAGCATAGCAAGATCCATGCGACTAGTTCCGAGCAGTTGGTGGAGGCTTCATAATCATCATTGTTGCAGTTTCTAAGTTTGTCCCAGCAACTTATATAACTAAAGTATAGGTTAGATCATCAAGCCTTGCCTCACATGCATCCATGACCTCTTGAACTTGCACTTGTCATGAAACAGGTCAAAATCTCACCAACTCAGTTCTACGCATCAGTCATCTCTGCAATAAATGATGCTCCAATTCCAATCTGATCACCTTTCTTTCTCATAAGGACGTCATATTTATTTATTTACTTTTGAACTTTCATTTAAGGGTGTGTTTGTTTTACAATAAAACTTTTCACTCTCCATAGCTACCCCGTTTTTTAATTATTTCTTCACATCTTTCCGTACAAACTGCCCTACTTTTCAATCATTTCCACACAACTCCTCATACAACTATCTGTAACTTTATTCTTTTTATTCCTCATCATTATCCCTTCCATATCACATCATTTTCTCTCATTTTAAAAACTGTTCCACTAAAAAATTTTCTTCCGAAGTTTTATCACTTTCCAAATACACCCTAAAAGAAAAATGCTAGCTTTAATTCCATTCCCATTGCCTTTTTCCGAGATTTATAGATACTGACTTTTTAACAGTCCAGAGTTAATTTTGAACAGCCTACAAACACAAAATAATATGAAAATGCTTTCAAAGAATATACCTTCCTCTTCCTATCATCAAGGGGTTGGACTTCAATGGCAAGGTATGAATCAACATCATCAGCGGTCACCAGATAATTAGGTTGCTTGGCTCCTGTTTCCATAAATATCATCAAAAAAAAAATCTTCAAGAGAAGTAAATAAAAATAAAAATAAGACAGAACAAGAATAACATATCTTACCAACTATGTAATTCACTGACCCATCTTCCAAATACCGGACCCACTAGGAGTACAAAAGGAAGAATTGTTAGTTATATTGGAAAGCAAATTGTAGTAGTCCTTAGTATTAGCACCTTTCTGACACATCAAAGCCATTTAGTCAACCAACACATCAAAGAAATGAGCTTCATGAAGGACAGAGATATAAAAAATATACCTCAAAGTTGCAACTAGTGGTTCCATTAATGGAGTATCCACAAGCCTGAAGTTCTCGTCCTGGGAAAGCTTCACCAGCTATTTGAAGGCCTTCGATGGCTGGCAAAGGATCATCTTCAGCTGCTGCAGATCGAAGATTATTCGATAAGCAAAAGATAGCAGAAACATTTTGCTAAACCACAGATCTTCATCATACGGCCATCGACACTCAGCTACACATAGTAAACTGGCATACAAATACATGAGTGGCCCCTCAAGCATTAGCAGACCATGAATAAGACTGGTCCACTTAATAAAAAATGGGCAATGAATCTGGACCGAAAACTCATGTTAAAACCATCATTTGGTCAAGTCACTGACTCACTGCATGAAGAAAGATGAGTCAGTGAGTTGGCAGCTAGTGCTATAAAAATTTACGCCACATCTTTCTTCATGGATTCTGACTGACTCACTGCAACCACCACATGGTTTGACTAGCCTGGTGTTGGGTTGAGCCATCTACACAGAAGGAACTGCATGAAGCATGTCTCAAATGTCAACGTATCACGTGTGCTGGATTACTCATAAGAAATTTTTTAACTACACAGAGGAGACTACACAAACCAAAGCTTGATAAAACCAATGAAAATTTGAAGTTTCAGTAATCACCTTCAGAAAACGAGGAGCTAGGTTCCTCCATCACTGGTGGCAGATAAGGAGAAAATGACGAGTTGGAATCATCATGTCCTGGTGTCATATAAGGAGAGCTTCCAGAACCCCAGTGGCTGGTGGGTTCTCCCACATTATGGGTTCCACCTGCATCTGAATCCTCCATCTCAGTGCTAGTGGCGAGGTCATTAAAAGAAGGATGTTTGCCGTAATTAGGTTCTCCAAAACGAGTAACATCATGGGCAGCCGCAAGTCGAGCTTGCCCATCTTGCACAGTAGGGTTGCTGGAATTACAATGGAAACGCTCGCAATGAAAGAATGAAAATCGAAAAAGTAACATGGAAAAATGGTTTTGCTTCAAGACTTTACTGGGAGAATCCTTCATATCAAATCTCACCTACTCGCAGAAGGAGATGATCTTCCCAAGTTATCATGCTCTGAATTTTTCGTAGAGATTCCACCAATATGAGCATGCTGATGTCCAAATGCTTCCCAGTCAGCTTTTGCTGTCTGGGTATAAAGCGGCATCTGGGTGTGGCTATATACTGGCTGAGGCACAATTTCAAGACCACTCTTGTTCTGAAAAAATTTTGAACAATAATAATAAGGAAACTATCCACAAGACAAGCAAAAGTAGACAAAAGAAAATATCATACTAGGGAATTTGGTGTGGCAGCAAATTGAGGAGTTGGTGATTGTGGTGGAAAGCTAGAATTGTTTACTGCATCGGCACGCCATGGAGCTATTTGATACTGGGACTCCTTAAGTTTTGCCTGAGCCATAATATGTAAAATTGTAAATAAAAGGCCCAGTTCAGGATCTGTAAAAAGAATGCTATTAACATCTTGTACAACAACAGTAACAATTGCAATCAAAACAGGAAAAGAGACAGTGACAACAACATGCTACTCTGCTCATAGGTAGAATCAAGGATGACAGCATCAATATCACAAGAAAAATTAGGAAAGCATAAGAAGCAGGGACATATCAGCCCAAAAGTCAATAATCACCTCGGTAATGATAAGCTTCTCCTGCAGATGCTTAAACAAAACCTGCAAAAGAGGAAAGGCATTATGAGAAAACAAAATCAGAACAGATATAAATAGTTGCTCAAAATAAGGTTTTGATGCCAAACAGCTAGATTTTCACAACGGGACTCTTGAATGTTTTCATGCTAAATTATGCATACTGACGCTCAAGAAAATAAGATAACATCAAGAGAGCAGTTAATACTTGATAGCTCATACTAACCTTAAGATTGCTGACAATGGACTGGGCATCATGCACTGGTGGCTGCAAACTGTACTCTGCCAGTAGAGGCAGCAAGGATGATACAAATGTGGTACGCTCTTGCTGAGCAGCCTGAAGAACCAGATAATATTAGATAGTGTTGCAAAAACTTCGGAAGAATTAATGAAACCAAGCTTGCAACCAGTATTCATCACAGCAAAACTGCAATTTGAGCCTCTTTTTCTCAAGTGAAAGAGCTGAAGTTGTCAAATGCTACCAAGTATCAAAATGAAAGGAAATCAAATGCCCATGCTGCTTCATACAGATAAGTAGATGGACTAATGTAATGAATGCCTTATAATTTCGGTAATTTCGTAAATGAAATATCGCATATAGCAGGGTTTTCAATATCCATGAGATATCTTTGGCATGTTGACAATACAATACCAGTATGCAAAGGTATCCACACAAATATATAGACCCTAGCAATAAAGATTTTCTAATTTTTATAGTTGGATTACCGGTATCCAATAATACCAACAAAAAAGGACACCAATGATTAACTTCACATTATTTATTAAATTTTTGTCGCGTTGAGTAAATTACTTCTATCACATAAAACAATTTCAGAACATATGAAAATGAAATGCTAGTGGTATTCAAATTCAAAAATCCATCGAACATCATACTAGATACAACTCGTAAGATATGAGTTATATTATAAAATATTTAAAACAAGAATATTCAAGTCAGGTACAGGTCACCTTGTTTAGGGATACCCGACCAAAAATTTTCTCAAATTCCTGTGGCACCAATTTTGATGTAGGCATGCATCTAAGCTACCCAGTTTACATGTGCCCATTAATAAATGGAATCACAATCAGTATTTTCTATGGCTTTTGACATGATTGACAATGCTTTCTTTGTGTCAGTGACCTCAATAAGGTTAAAATCATGGTTTAAGAATGTGTATAAAAAGATGAAGCTTGTACAACCTAACGATGAGAAAACATACTTGCAAAGCATATGTAAGGCGAATGTTTTCCTCAATTATCTCTTGTCTATAAGAAAGAGCCTTTGACGCACCCTCGAGAAGGTCTTGCTGCTGTTGATCAAATGCCTGGTTGCCCATGGTTAATTTAAAAAGCTCATTAATTGGCCGGGGAAGTTAAATGCAGGAAATAGATAATTATACTTACCATGCGCATATGAGCAATGCGTTTTTCCAAAATGTATTTCTCGTTGCGAATTTGTGCTTCCTGTTAACAGTTAGGTTAAGATGATAATAATTTTGATTGAACCAAGAAACAGATAAGGAAATAATGCCTATCAATTTGGTCAGATTCAAGACATATCATTTCCTACCTTCATAGAATAGTCAGCAAGATGTTTCCGAAGCAGCACAATCTCCTCTTCATGTTCCCTGACCTTAAGTAGAAGATCCTGCACCAAAAGAAACCTTTGGTATAGCACAAAGAAAGCGATTATATCACGGTAAATAGTTGATTTCAGAAGTATAGGAACCTGCTTCAAAAGATTGTTTGAATTATTTACTTCAGACATTTGCATCAGCCCATGTCCTGATAGACCAAACTTTGGATCATATTCTCCCCCCTTTGGGAACCTAAAACAATTAATGAATATTAGCAGCAGCATCCAAGCATGAGACTAAGAAAGTCTCATCTGCAATTTCAATATCTTGTTGTTCAGATTTTAAATGCCAAAATTGATGTCCAAGGATATTCTATTCAAACAAAATCTTAATAGTAGGAGCCCAGGAGATGCTCTAGATGTCCAAATTCCAATAATGCATCATGAAGAACCAAGCAGGATGCATATGATTCTAGCTGCAAAATTAAGAAACCAATGGTTGCATGAACTAACTAAAATTGACCAATCAAATCAGCCAATCAACGGACAATACTTTAGATGGTAGTTATGAACTATTATTTAACATAGGGATCAAACAACCAAAGTGAAATATCCATATAGAAGAACAAGTAGGGGGAAAAATTGTAAAAATTTGTCTTGCAAAACAATCAATCAGAATTAACATCTGATTTGATACTCATAACTGGACAAAACATGCCTTGGATACTTAATGATGTTTCAAGATAAGCCCCTTCCTACCGTTGCTAAAACTAATAACATAATCCATCAAACTGATTATCTAGATTTACCAGATTCTAAGAAAGGTCTCACATACCTGCCTGGAGAAATGGATCTTGATGATGGAGAGGAGAACTGAGAGACGCCAGCATTATCAACACCTGTCTGCCCACCAGGAAGTCCTTTCAAAGTCCCATCTACTTTACTTTTGTTGCAATGCTGGCTATCCACATGATTCTCCAAAATTGGATCTTCATTTTTTGGCAGCAAATTTTGGTGGATAATTAGTGTACCTCGAGGATCCAGAGAGGAATTTTGTTCTACACATCTGGCCCTCTCTTCGTTAACTACAGAAGAAAGTAAAGAGTCTGTCTTATAAGGATTAGGCGGCTGTTCGGCCTTTGAGTTCGACCCACCAACAGGCGATTTTAAGGCAGCTAAAGCTTCAAACTTCTGCAAGAAAAACAGACAGCAACGTTTCAAATATGACTTCCAAGAAATGTCTGCTTTTTTGTTTTCCTCCTAAGAACCCCTTCAGCATTTGCTCTAAAAGTTATTTGAACTCACAGTAGATAGAGACCACAGCTGCTAAGCAGGAGAACTCAATTTCAGACGTGAACATCAATCTTGGCATTAGGAAATTATCTAAGATTGCAGAAAATTTTGAAACAAACCGAAAAATAGTCTACGACATTGACCAGCCACTTCAAAAATGAAATGAAATTAAGGCAGGCAAACTAAAAAACTGTGCATGTTTTGACAGAAAAAGCTACCAAAACACAGTGACCTGGATTTCTTGACAGCAAATCAAATGTGCCAACATCTTTCGCAAACAATTACTAAAAGGCACAGATTAGAAAATCATTAGTTTTTCCCACCTTTTTTTAAAAAATAAATAAGTAAATACTACAACCACTACCTACCACATATGGTCACCATATTGACAGTAGATAACATTCACTTTTCTACAACATCCATTTTTCTACCAACATGATAAAACTGTCAGTTAAAGAATTAAAGAACTTCAACTCAATGCAATTGCCATACTTTAAGCTCCCTTGTTCCTTTAAAGTCCTAACAAAAGATGGGGTAAAAGTGGAACAAGAACAAGTCTTTCTTCAATGGAAACCAACGGACGTGTTATTTCTTTCAAACAGATGAGAAATTCAACAGAATTTTAAAAACATTACTAAAGTCGTTATAATTTCTTTTCAAAACTGTGGTATACTTTCTCCTTCCATGGTAAAATAAGAAATGATTGCTAATAAAATTCCGAAGAAGTTAGGGCAAAAAGTTAAATAGAAATGGAAAGTATCCAATATTGTCCCCAAGACCTATACAGAAACATGATAAAGTGCAGTCTTTTTTGCCTATAAATAGGATCTAATAGAACCCCATCATTCAAAATAAATCTAGTAACCTCTGTTTCAAAATGAAGGGATGTTTAAATAGAAGCAACACCTTTTTGTTGACTAGACTGAAAATTAACCAGGAGAAAAAGAAGAATGAATGACCTTCCACACAGTAAACTAAAAGCATATGGCAATAATTCGGATAAAATTTTTGGCAGAAAGAAGAAAGAATTACCTTCCACATGTCCAAAACTTTATCAAAATTTTGCCCCTAAAAACAAAATGAGTGGTGTGATGGTGTTTCCTTAATAGCAATCTCATAATGCAAAATGAGTAGTGAGATCGTGTTTCCCTGATAGCAATCTCATAATACTTGTGACGTTATCATATTTATTTTTCTCATCATTTACATGCATTATATAGATTTTTTTTTCAACCTTGCCAATAAGAGTTTCTATCTTACTGTCGGTCCCAAGCCCGGAAAAAAGCGAGGGTTGGCATGTCAGGCTGGCAGCCGGTGCCATTAAAAATCACCGTCATATCTCTTATGGATTCTGAAAATATATTAAAAATTGCTAACGCTAGGGCGTCCCCTGTAAGCGACACGCTACAGCGGAGCCCGGCTGTAGTGAGAAATGAGCAAAGATTGCTAAGGCGTTTCCCTAGAAGCGACGCGCTACATCGGAGCCCGGATGTAGTGAGAAATGGGCAAGGGTTGCTAGGGCGTCCCCCCGGAAGCAACGCGCCACAACAACGTCCGATTGTGGCAAAAAGTCGACAAAGGTTCCCATGCCTTTATGGACGTGGTTTAGGGAAGAAGGTGATACCAAAACACAAGGTCCGTTTAGCCTCATGGAATGTTGGGACTCTTTCAGGGAAAAATATGGAAGTAGTAGATGTTATGAGAAGGAGAAAAATTAATATAGCATGTCTTCAAAAGACTAGGTGGAAAGGAGAGAAGGCTAAAGAGATTAATGGATTCAAATTATGGTATATAGGAAATGATGGTAATAGAAATGGTGTAGGGATAATAGTAGATAACAATTTCATAAATAAAATTGTAGATGTCAATAGAGTAAATGATAGAATTATTCAAGTAAAACTTGTATTAGGTGCAGAGGTCTTAAATGTGATTAGTGCTTATGCACCACAAGTAGGATTAGATGATAGAATCGAGAAACAATTTTGGGATGACTTAGATAGTATTATGCAAAGGACGTCTAACCAAGAAAAGGTTGTGATAGGTGGAGATTTAAATGGACATGTGGGAAAAGAGAATGTAGGATATGAGAGAAGTCATGGAGGTTTCGGCTTTGGAATAAGGAACGAAATGGGGAATGTCATTTTGGACTTTGCCATAACATATGATTTGGTTATAACAAATACCTTATTTCAAAAACGAGATGAACACTTGATAACTTTTAAGAGTGGGACCAATTCTAGTCAAATAGATTTCTTCCTTATAAGAAAATTAGATAGATCCATTTGTACAAATTGTAAAGTTATCCCAGGTGAAAGCTTAGCTATGCAGCATAGATTATTAGTGATGGATATATATACACAAAAAGAGTCAACAAAAACTAAAGGCAATGTAATTTCAAAAATTAAATGGTGGAATTTAAAAGGAAACAACATAGAACTTTTTAAAAAAAGAATGATAGAAGAAGTAAAATGGGACACACAAGAAGATGGAGTAGAATCGATGTGGGATAAAATGGCAACTAACATAAAAGAAGTAGGACAAAGTATTGTAGGTATATATAAAAATCGTAGATCCCCACATAGAGAAACTTGGTGGTGGAATGAAGATGTTCAAAAAGCTATAAATGCTAAACAAGAAAAGTTTAAAATATGGCAGAAAAATAAAAATGATACAAACTTACAACAATACAAACTATCAAAAAAAGTTACTAAAAAGATTATTAGCGATGCTAAACACAAAGCTTATGAGAACTTATATGACAAATTAGGAACTAGACAAGGTGAAAAGGATATTTTTAAGTTGGCTAAATTAAGAGAAAATAAGGGCAAAGATTTAACACATGTTAGATGTATTAAAAGTGAGGACCAAAGAGTTTTAGTCAAAGATGATCATATTAAGGAAAGATAGAAAACTTATTTTTATAGTTTACTAAATGATACCCCACACGAAAATTTAACATTAGATGTTAGTTTAAATAGAGAAGAAAATAGGAATATCAGTTATTTCACAAAAATTCGAATATCTGAAGTAAAGGAAGCTCTAAGGAAAATGAAAACGGGAAAAGCCTTAGGCCCAGATAATATACCAATTGAGACATGGAAGTGCATGGGAGATGTAGGTGCAACATGGTTAACAATTTTTTTAATAAGATTATAAAAGCGAAGTTAATGCCAAGTGAATGGAGGAAAAGCATTATAGTTCCAATTTATAAAAATAAGGGAGATATTCAAAATTGTGCAAATTATCGTGGAATAAAATTAATGAGTCATACTATGAAATTATGGGAAAGAGTAATTGAACATAGATTACAACGGAAAACTAATGTATCTGAAAATCAATTTGGTTTTATGCCAGGAAGATCAACCATTAAAGCTATTTTCTTACTTAGACAACTATTTGAAAAGTATAGGGAGAAGAAAAAAAACTTATACATGATTTTTATTGATTTAGAAAAATCTTATGATCGAGTACCAAGAAAGTTAATATGGTAAGTGATGAGGAAAAAAGGAATTAATGACAGATACATTGATATTATTAAATATATGTATGAGGGGGCTGTTACAAATGTGAGAACCATTAGTGGAGAAACTAATGTCTTCCCAGTTAAAATAGGTTTACATCAAGGCTCAGCCTTAAGTCCTTACCTTTTTACCTTAGTAATAGATGAAATTACTAGACATCTCCAAGAAGAAGTACTTTGGTGTATGTTATTTGCAGATGACATTGTTTTAATAGATGAAACTAAAGAATGACTAAATTTAAAATTGAATAGGTGGATAGATGCTTTAGAATCTAATGGTTTTAGAATTAGTCGCACAAAAACTGAATATATGAAACGCAATTTTAATAATAGTGAGAACCCGGATGAAGAACCAATTAGGATTTTAGATCAAGCAGTAACAAGAACTAATCACTTTCGGTACTTATGATCAATAGTTCAAGAGAACGAAGAAATCGAAAAAGATATAATACATAGAATTCAAGCAGGATGGAAGAAATGGAGAAGTGCGTCAGGAATTTTATGTGACCGTTGAGTTCCAATCAAATTAAAAAAAAAAATTTATAAGACTGCGATTAAACCTGCTATGCTTTATGGGGCAGAATGTTGGGCAGTTAAAGAACAACATATACAAAAAATGAGCGTAGCGGAAATGAGAATGTTAAGGTGGATGAGTGGTAAAACAAGAAAAGATAAAATTAGGAATGAAATAATTCGAGAAAACTTAAAAGTGAGACCAATCTATGATAAAATGAGAGAAAATAGATTAAGATGGTTTGGTCATGTTAAAAGGAGGCCTAAAGTAGCACCGGTTAGGAAAACAGAGTTTATTCAAGTAGAAGGTGGTAGGAGAACGAAAGGAAGACCCAAAAAAACATGGATGGAAGTAATTAAACAAGATTTAAAAATATTACAAATTACAGAAAATTTAGTCTTAAATCGCCAAGAATTGCGTAACAGAATCCATGCGGCCGACCCCACATAGGTGGGAAATGGCTTACGATGATGATGATGATGATATAGATTTTTTTTCCTCTTTCTTTCCATAATCCAAACTCAACCAACTTAATTCCAAGTGAAAGAGGTGTTTTCAAGGACTCGTTATCTTCTATGATTCTAAATGCACTAGAATGTCCCTGACAAATGGCAAGATCCTAGTGTCTAAAATAAATGTATTCTTCATCCATCGCTATCGATATGGCTGTCAAAGACCATATGGAACATCTTTTTGACCATGATAAGGTGAGTCTCGCACGTGGGAGAAGTAGAAGCTCCAAGCTATTTTTGAAGAGTAGCCAAACTACAACGGGGGAAATAGAATTATTGGGCTAAGAATATCTCACATCAGGAGAACTCACATATTTTTCCAGCTCTTGTGTTCGTTTCTGAAGCTCGGTCCTCAGATGATTATTCTCTTCCATCTGAAAATGAATAATGATTAACGAGATAAGTTCAGATGCACTTCATGGATGGCATGAACAAAATCCTTTAAATAAATCATACTAATAAATAATAAATCTTCAAAAGGGAACAATAAATTTCCCAATTTGCCCTGAAAGTCTTATAAAAATGACATCGTGACATTCCCTATGAAGTTTCAAATTACCAAAACTAAGATGAAGACATGCTGAAATATGAGAAGTGGCATAATATAGGCATGTTTGGATACGCCATCAACTTTTCACTCTTTGCAACTATCCTATTTTTTAATTATTTCTTCACATCTTCATATACAATTATGCTACTTTTCAATCACTTCTACGTAACTACCCATACAACTAACATATCTATTTTAACTTTTTTTTTTTTATTCCTCATCATTACCCCTATCATATCACATCATTTTCTCCTGTTTCAAAATTTTTTACCCCAAAAATTTTTCATTCAAGAGTTTTATTGCTTCCCAAATACAACCTATATATCATCGATATTGTTTCTTATGCAAAAATTGTGAATCGCAGGCAGGAGACAAGAGACCAGATATTCAGCATTAGAGCCTCAAGTTAATTTTCAGCATATTCAAATGTGGAAACCATGCATTCAAGTGTGATCGATACCTCAATTGGCCACTCAAATCCAAATGCTCAACATCCATCACCAGACTAAATTTAAAATGAGTTTTGTCACAAGAGACCAAATCACGAAAATACTGCAACAGTCTTTGAATGTTGTTCAAGCCCGGTGAAAGAATAGCATCTCTGGTCCACAACTCTCAAAGACATATAGTGGAAGTTAACTAAATATCGACCCCATCAGCTGAACCCCAGCACACCAGAAAGCTTAGCTGTTAACCCACCAGTGCCCTCGCCCTCTACTAGGGAAAAGGGAGGATTCATGCATAGGGCCCATTCCTGGAATGTCTCCATTGTACTCTCTTGCAGATCAGCCTCAACATCTGCTTCCTCCAGCATAAGGAATAGCCCCATCAAAATGTTCACCCAAGAATAATGCATGTATATGTCTATCACAGCCCCTCAGACTCTTACTCTCGTGAAGAGAGGATGAGATATTTACGGTAACTGAGAACTTCAATTACCCAACTGCTTCATCAAAAATGACAACCAGATTGCAAACTTTTCAACCCCTGTATCTTAGAATACTCCATGGGCTGTCATTGTAGCTCTCCAATTGTCATATCCCTTTTCATTCTTGGCCTAAAACAACAACATTGTTACATTCTCTAACAACCTTGATTCATTATCTTCCAAGCCTTCTTCTAGCCCTTCTATGGCTAACATCATCTCTAGTTTCCTCCTATCTTTCCAATTCTCGTTCCCTTTTCCAAATATACAAACAACGCCTAAATATCCTTTCCTCATCCTATTACAGATTAGCACAATCTTTGCACTTCCTCAAAATCTTTCATCAATAATTTTATCCTTGTGTTCTTACCACTCCACCTTGGCACCCTCATTTTGACTTTGCTGATTTAATAGGCATCTTGTTCCTTGGCTATCCAACCTTGTGCTTGTAAAGTTGGAGGAAAATTTGATGGAGCTGATACATAAGGCATGAATTGTACCTGTTGTAGGCACACATATTGTTATTGACCTTTACTGCATGCATCTTTATTTTTGGACACTTGCTGATTTATTGGATTGATACATATCTTGGGCACCTACTGACTTATTTTTATTGTATTCGTTCATGAAAATTTTCTATTATTTATGACTTTAGTTCTAATTTTCTGTCCACGTAACAGATTTCTGGTACTTCTTCTTTAGGGGCATATTTGTATTTCTTGTTTTAGAAATTTAATAAATTCAGTAGGTGTTATCAGAGTAATTTGCCTAGTTTTATTGAGAGAAGAAACCAGGATTTATTCCCATTTCCTACCTTCCCCTTTCCATTTACTTTCTTCCATCATTTTACCAATTTCTTGGCACAAGGGTATATCTCCTTCTACCAATATTACATGTCAACAAAATTTCCTTTGAACTTGAATGCAATATAACCATCATACAGAAGTCTTATAGCCCATCTCTGTTTCTTTCGCCTGACTGAAATTCTATGTAAAACGTGTTTCTCGGTCTCTCCAATTTTGTAAACTATCAGTACTAGATACAAAAGGCAATAGTCATTATTATGGAGCACTTGGCAACTAAAAGTACAACTGCCAATGGCACCAATGTTTAATGAAGACGCGGACAGTGAAACTCTCCCCTTAACGTTGCTAGAAGTCTGCCTTGCATTTCAGCAGTCTAATCATACGACGCAAACAAACAGCTATATAGTTTTCACACTGCCAGATGCAAAACTAGGGCCAATTGGATATTTTCAGAGCCACCCAATGATTCCATGGGGCCTCACACTTGAATGTGCTGAAAGCAACTCGAAATCCACGGACGACATATCGCAATCCAGGGACGAAAACCAACAGTCAGATACGGAAATGCTACTAGCCCAAGTGAAACCCACCTGGTTCTTGATGGTGAACTCTGCAGCCTCCACGGCCTTCATGACCTGGAAAAGGCTCTCTTTGGAAGGATCGTTACCGCCCGTGCTGATGCTAGAGAAGCGATCGACCAAATTACCGATGGAACCATCAACCAGAGGAGGGTTGCTAGTATTCCATTGAGGTCGAGTGTCGCCGGCGTAAGCAAGTTCACCTCTCGGATTCACGTCGTAAGCTCCCATGGGCTTACAAATCTTAGCTGGTGCAAGTAATTTCCTTCGAATAGGGCTGGGGTTTATGGCATCTGGGAAGAGAAGGGAGGGAGCAGGGCCCTATCAAATGCGGGAAAAGGATTCCTGGGAGAATCAGCAAGGGGCGAGGGAGGGAGGGAGGGAGGGAGGGTGTGGTTCGTCTGAAAAGCGAGCCAGAGGAGTCTTTCGGAGAACCGGGAAGTGAAAAAGTGATTTTTTTCCGCGCGTTCAAGCATTCGGCCAAACGAAGAAGGAGAGGCTGCCGTGCTCCTCCCACTGCGTGTTTAATACCCTCCGCTGCTCTCTGGTGATGATGGACGACGTTGAATTGAAAAAAAAAAAAACAATATTATTTAAAAACCATAATCCTTTTTTTTTTTTTTGAAAGAAAACATCTGACTATCAATTCAAACGACGAAAGGGCAGTCCATATACATGATAAAACCGCAACTCTTTTTTTTTTTTTTTTCCTTCTTCGAAATAACCACAACCCATTTTTAGTTCCGTATGATAGTGTTTGTATTGCTTTTGCATTTGTGGGGAGTGTATTATAGAAATAAGTCATATAACACGACAAAAAAATAATTAAATGATGAAAATAGAAAACATGGGTTGAGTTCGATATTAGGGAACAAATCGTACGGAAATTTTATTGAAAAAATTTTTGGCCATGCTTGAATATAATCGAAAACTTTACAAATTAAAATTTTTAAATTTAAAACTTTTTATTCTCTATAACTATCTTCATAAATTTCTATATACTATTTTTCAATTATTTTTACATAACTACTTATATAACTAACCTACATTTTAACGTTATTCTTTTTAATTTTCATTGTTACTCATATTATATAGCATTGTTATTTACTATTTAAAAATCGTTCAAGGATGTGTTTAACATTACTATTTACTATTTTAAAATCATTCAAGGATATATTTAAGAAATAATAAAAATTTTGAATGAAAAGTTTTTTTGTATATAATTTTTGAATTAGAAAAATAGTCTAATATGATAACATTAATGATAATAAGTGAAATGAATAAAATTAAAATATATAGGTTTGTGTATGTCATTGTATAAAAATGATAAAAAATTAAAATAGTTGTATATAAAGATATAAAGAAATTGTTAAAAAATATAATAATTATAGAGAATAAAAGGTATTAAAAGAAAAATTTTATGTTCACTTTTTCGCTAATTGCCAAATGCACCTCAAAAGTTTTATTATTTTCCAATGAAATATAGACTAGTAGTGATCACTAAGTAAAGAAAAAAATTAGAAATATATAAGATAATTACGTGAAACGATGCCAATAAATAATTATAAAATAAAATAGTTATTTAACTAGGTAGTTAATATGTTGGATTGGGTACCCAGTTATAAAATTAAAACAAGTAATGATTAAAACTGTGCATGGATGATTAAAAGGCATGAAATGTGATTGAAAAAATAAATGAATCAATAATGTGGATGATAAATTAACAATACCTTATTCAGTATAATACGATTGAAAGGAAGCGGAGTGTAGTGATACTACTCTCCAAAATACACCCACCGGCAACGCATCCAAGCATACCCTTTTACCGAAATTTTCGAAGTACTTTTATTGATAGCATATAAGTCCAAATACTTTTTAGCTTAGATGTTGTCACAAATCATGAAATTCAAAATATTCATCGTGCTTACGCTGTCCGTTTTACAAGCTCTAATGACATATATTTCTTTTTTTTTTAGGGACAATAACATTTATTTCTTGCACATCGAACTGGTGTAGCTGACTGCAAAACGACAGATTTGCTTCCTTCTTTTAAAATTTTTATTTTTTTCATACATATGCAAATTTTACCTAGGTTATTTAACATTTTAAATCTTATATTTCTTTGATTTTTATATTTTTTTATTTTTGAGACTAAAAAGAGTGCATGTATCAATATATCATGCTCTTTTTATTTAAGTTTAAAAAATTTAAGTGATTAACAAACATCCCCATAAAACTTAACGTGTTAATTAATCCTGGCAAAGCTCATGTGCCCGTGAAGCAAAACAAATGGGGAGAGGTATTTTCAGCCGGCAGCACTGATTAGGTCTTTCTTTGAAACACATGAGACAAATAAAAGAATTTATCGATATATCTTTTAAAAAAATTTGTTCTAAAATTATATGTTATACGAAGGAGAAAAAACGACGAATTAAACATTTAATCTACCAGCTACTGCATAACAGATCAAAATCTATACTCGTAAAGCACAGCCAACAGTAATTCACTTGGAATTGTACTGATCCGTGACAGTGTAAGTAGAATTTATATTTTTAATTTTTTTAAAAAAAAATTATAAAATTCTTAATCTAGATATATTTAATTTATAAACTAGATTTTACTATATTTGAAAATGTGTGTATATATTTATTTTTAAAAATAGAGGGTTTTAGTATTTTTTTAAATGACTAAAATACCCCATTTTCAAAAATAAAAAATATATATACAAATTTTCAAAAATAATAAAACTTAATACATAAGTTAAATACACATAGGTTAAGAATTTTATTAGAAAATTTTAAAAAAAATGAAAACTAGAATTTCTAACCATATGCATTGAAATTTTAATGCATCTAGTTGTATTGACACAAAATCATGTATAACCATGATCATTTTTATTACCCGGATTTAATAAGAACTACCGCCCTTTAATATTTTTCAATAGTTTTTTACTTGCATTATTTCTGTTGCAAAACAAGCACCAGAGATTGACACGAAATGTTTAATCAGCGGAGAGTGTGACAAGCCTAAGGAATGCCACGGCAATGAAAATTCGCATATGATTCTTACATTAGTCACGATGGAGGTAGGATGTGCTTAAGGGGGAAACAAAAGTTAAAACAGAATTAAATGAAAGAGAACAATAAATTTTATATGAAAAATAAGAATTGGTGGGCCCGGGTCCTTCTTTAAAATCACAAGGAAATCTAATTCTATTAAATAAGAAAAAGAGCACGATAATGTCTCTAGATAATATTCTGGGAGATGTAGAAAACTCTACAAATATTTGCCTTTTTAGTTTTTGAAAACATCGTACTCGTAATATTATTGTTGCCTGTATAGGTCTTTTCTATTTAGACAAGCACAATCTTAGGAGTAAGATATTTTCACAGAAAATTAGGAGTTTATTAAAGCAATTTTAGCGGCATTGTTTACCAATTGCAAACAATTGTGCTAGTAAAGAGGTTGAATTTGACAATTAAGATGGTACAAAGTCAGTAATGCAATATCATAGTGCCTCACATAGTCATGCGTGGAGGAGCTGATTAATGTAATCTCTTTCTCGGGCATGCAATAGGAAAATGACTAAGCACATGTTAAACAAATGACATGCCCATATGATTACACATTGATTTTTCCATTTTGAGCGTCGAGTCCTCGTCATAATGGTGAGACAAATATCAGTTGAGACATCGAGATGATAGACAAGATTTGTTCTCAAGCTCTAAACAAGGACAAGGGCTTGATCCGGACTTTTTTCCCCATCACCTGCAAAGCTTTGCTATCTCACAAGTCATTATTTTATAAATCATAAAATTCATTTATTTACCTTTATTTTGTCAACCAGGAAAAAGCAGAGAACTTTATTAAAATGGTGGGTGACATGATGTAATAAAGGTAACTATTGGGAATAAATACAATGATTAGTAGTTACATAAAAAAGTAAATTTATTGAAAATATAGGTAATACTTGAAGAAGTAGATTAGTTAAGCAGTTAATATATCATATGAACTATATTGCATTAAAAAGAATAAAGAAAGTTGTGGGAATCTTTTTTTCCCCTTTCAACCACCAAACTTAATAACCAAAGTCATGCGTGAAGATTCTAAATAATTTGCATTAGGGTTATTTCATCTTTATCCACAAAAAAATGACAAAATATTGCTCGAATAACAAGTAAAATGATAAAGACTTCCACCGGTGGAATTCAAAATATTTTCACGACAGATATTCCTACACTAGATATAGATTCTCTACTCTCATTCCTCCCATTTGTAGCTAAAAGTCCATTTAGATGTGCTTGATCAACGGCCTAAAATGGAAGAAGATATTTTCTCTCTTATGAATTCAAAGGTATTTTTTCCCCTTATTTTGTTGATCGCTTCAACAATGTCAGTTGTTTGATAGCTTGAAAACAAAGCTTTGTAGCGAGAACTATCATGTAAATTATAAACTACTTCCCAATCCAACATCGAAGGTCGGTGTTAACATTTCAAAGCAACAGGCAGAATTAGAAATTTATGAATCTAGATAGACCAAACGCGTCGCATGCTTCTCATGCGTAGGCATAATATCTTAGGGCACGTTCGTTAATCTATGTGGGAAATGTGGGATGGGAATCCATAAGATTACGAATTTCCTAGTTCAATTAAAGGTAATTTGCATATATACTCACATAGTTTGACTGAAATTACATATACACCTACATAGTTTCACGAATTGCATATTACCCCATATAATTTTACCAAAATTACATATAACCTTGTGTTAACAGTTCTCGTCACGTCACATGAAAGACAACAAGGCGTTAGTGAATTATATGATTTCCAAAAACACCCTTCCCCACTCCCATTCATCCAACTCCACCCTTTGTCTAGTGCCCCCAACTTAGAAGCTATTGATGCTCAACATTCATCCCATGACAAATGTACCAACATCCTCAGTTGGCTACAGTCAAGTAGTCATTTCATCACTGTTGCTTCCATTTTGGAATTCATTCTTTTGATGTGTTATTCCTGCTCTCCTCACCATTTTTTGAAGAGAGGTATCTAAGTCTTGAAGTAGGAGCTATGCTAGAGGATGAGATGGTGGAAATGTGCCACCAATGGGCTACATAACTAGGAAACTCATTTTCTCTGACTAGCCGTGAATAGCCGCCGGCTCACAGCTATCTGCCGATAACTCTCAAACGGCAAATCAAAACTCACCAACAAGAGATATCCGTCTTCAATGCCACTGTCCATCTAATTTCCCACCACTACCACTTAAATTCCCTCCCCTGCCTTAATGGAAGCACCATCCTTCTTGAAATCTGCTTCATGCTTGTGCTATGATTCTTTTGCATTGTGTGCTCTACATTGGCCATGGGGAAAATCATAGTCATTTTTATGATTTTCAGAGTCACTCATAACCCAACTTCCAATCATGTAGAAGCTTTGGTACATCGCCGGTGAACCATTGCAAATATATCATCCTCCTCAGCTGAATGCCTTTCTTTTTAGTAACTGTTGGTCCTTCACCGCCAATCGTCGGTGATCGTATGTCGGAATATCTGTTATAATCACCTGAACGACGAAGCTGTCTCAACTGTCATTATACCGGCATTGCACTAGATTTGAAAATCCGACCACTAAATCATATAGCAATAGTCACTGTTAATTTGAAAATCCGACCATCACTAGATTTGAAAATCCAACCATCATTCTTCCCAATCTTTGCTTGGTGAAAGATCAATCACCATTCAATTAATTTGTCAATAGAGAAATTCATCTCCTCTTTGAGCCAATCCATCTACCAACTCCGCAGGCAGCAAAACATCAACGCAATCCGATTTATGCTTCTTGCTTCGATCCAATTTCAGCTCGAGTGTCAAACCCAAATCATTCAATGTATAGATGTTGCCACACTTATCATTGAAAGAGCTTGAAGAGATAGTATCGACCTTAGTGAAAATGCAAATGTATAATCGTGAATTGTGTGAATTTTCTCCCTTTTTAACACATAATCACGACATAAATGAAGAACATCTCATAATGACTTAGATTAGCATATGTGGCGTGGAGGATTGATGCATTCGTTGAGGAGAAAACAGGGTTATTTTTGTCATTTTCTAAAATTTCTAACCATATATCAATGATAGTTGACAGGAAAGTGAACTCATGGGAGTTATCTGCAATTTCAGTGAAATTATGCAGAGGTGATATGCAATTAGTAAAACTACGTGGATATATTTACAATTTTGGTCAAACTATGTGGGTATATAGGCAAATTATTTATCAATGAACAACTATATTTTTACCCTTTCACTCCTACATTTCAATCATTTCTTTTTCATATTACACTGTGACCACTTTATTTATTTCATTTTTAGGGTGTGTTTGTTATGAAGAAAAAGTTGTCAAGTTAAAACTTTTTAATCTAAAACTTTTCACTCTCCACAACTATTATATTTTTTAATCATTTTTTCACATTTTTCTATACAACTACCATACTTTTCAGTCATTTCTACACAACTACCAACACAACTAACCTATCTATTTCAACTTTATCTTATTTATTCCTCATCATTACCCCTATCATATCACATCATTTGACAACTTCTACTTTCTACAACTTTTCATTAAAAGTTTTACCCATTCCCAAACACACCCTTAACCTATAATCTCATATCATTCACAAAATTCTCAAAATATTTCATTTCACATTTCTTACCTCATCCCACAATACCCACAATTTTCAAATTACCAAACTTCGCCTTAGTTACCAGGGCCCATTCTTTATGCCGATGTAATCGTTTGATGATGTCGGCGTACTATTACTTAAGTTTTGCCCGTTGATTCCATTGTCAACCGTCCGTTGGTGGACCACCAGCGAAACTGGCTCCGGCTGCGACTTTGTTGTTTTTGATAGTCGTCCAGCACGTCACGGCACGGCATGCCAAAGCCGTCAGGCGGTCTAATAAATCTGAACTTCGAATGCCACGCGTCGTCCTGGTCCATCCTTCTGCAATTGAAACAATCGAGTCTGCTTTCTTTCCTGGAACATTGATCGATGGTCAGTCTGTCCAACCTGGGTCTGTGGGCTGATTTTAAGACCCCACGGCACGGCACCGCGTTTTTAAGAGAGTATCGAGTTAGCATCTACGGAGTTTCAGGGGATGTCGAGTAAAGGAGTATGTGAAACATGGGTAGAAAAATATAGATGCACGAATTTCAAAGTAATTTATTAATTATATAATTATTATATTTTTCCACTTTTACTCGTATATTTAAGTTATTTTCCCTATCAATTACCTTCTAACAAACCTATTTATTCCAATTTTACTCATATTATTTCATATCAATCATACAACTTTTAAAATATTTTATTTTCTACTCCCACTAAATACCACATTTCCCATAACTTTTATTTTCTCAGACGTCTCATTAGAAACCGTACCTTCATGCGAACGAGCAGTTTGTGAGTTTTGTTAGTGTGAAACGAAGGAAAGATATTCAAGGTGTGTTTGTGGTGGTCAACGTTAAAAATTCTAATGACGAAAGGAGAATGAGAATGAAAAAGGTCAACGTATTAATTATTTTACTTTTTATTTTTTTATTTTAATTATTTTTCATATTATTCTTACAACTATCTTATCTATTTATTTTATTTTCATTTTATTCAAATCATATTCATTATATTCCTCATTTCTTATTTTTATTCTCGCATTACCAAATGTGTTATTAATTTTCTTTAAGTAAAAGTGAGAATGTATTAATCCATTGTTTAAAAGTAGTAGTAGAAGAAAAGAAATAGGAAATAAGAATTTCTAAAGCTCTATCTTGCTAAAAATTGATGGGATTAAATTGCTAGGTAGCTAGTAATTACTATAGGTAAGAGTGATCTGACAATTACCATGCCCAATGATTTTCAATGGATTTATGTGTGTTTGCTAATACCAAAAAGTTTTCAATCTAAAACACATCCATTATTAATTGTCTATTTTTTGGATCTTTTGTTCTTTAGAAATGAAAGTGTTTTCACCAAAAAAAAAATTCACTCTCCATAATTATCAATTTTTTCCTATACAACTACTATATTTTTCAATCATTTCTAAACTACTATCAATATATTTAACATTTTTATTTTAACTTTATTTTTTTTACTCGTCATCATTATTTCTATCATATCACGTCATTTTATTTCATTTTAAAAAATTTCACACAAATTTTTTTTATCAAAAGTTTTAACACTTATCAAACATATCTTTTATGTTTATATTATCTACTTGAAATAGCTATCTGCATCTGTCTCCACATCTTGTTTCAATTTTATAATTTTTTAACGATCATTATTGATTTCAAAAAATACATTGATAAACTTTATGGGTGAAAGCACCTTTGTAATGAATTTTAAATGAATTTTATAGCTCAACTAGAAAAATTGAGTTTTCTAATGATATCTTCCTGAGACTTGTAGATTCGTGCCTTAAGTATGCTAACTTTACACCTTTTTTGACGAGGCTAAATTTACGCTTTTAATTCATAACTTTCGGTTTTTTGGCATATGGCTTCGAGCTCTAATATTTTGGGCTTTGACTGCGCTTGTTCTTCAGCAAAATAAAAGGTCTTCCTCAAAATTTTATTTCTTCCACAACTACATTTTCATTTTTTTACAATTTTCTATATAATTATCATACTTTTTAATTATTTTCATATGTTTTTGTATAATTATTATATCTATTTTAACTTTATTTTTTTTACTCATCATCAATATCTTTATTATAATACATCATTTTCTTTTATTTTAAAAACTTGCGCACATAAAAATTTTCTTCCAAAATTTTTTTCAAATGCTAAACACACATCCGTATATAAAATAACGCTGTTAGATATCATTGACGATGACAAGAAATGACCAAAAGGCCATTTTTAAACTATCATTTTTAAACTATCATTTTCAATGTGGATATTTAAAATGTCATTTAATTAAAATACCTATTTAAATATTAAGCAATTATAAAATATATTATAAAATAAATGCATAATTACTTTAAAATGGAAAACTGTAGTCCATCAAACTTAGTAAGTTACAATTTTAATCTCATATTTAAATGGCTAATTCATGGGTTGGATGTGTATTGAATTTTGAGTACCACCATCGCCAAGACATAAATATTATCTCTTAATAAGCCCCGTAGATATGGGCTCACAACAGCTCGACAATGATCATTTGATAGAGAATTTGCTCTAAGATGTTGTTGCGAGTCTCTTAAAATCTCGACTTTTTGTCGTCTTACTCTCGATTAGAACCCATCACATTAGCTGCACTTAATTACAAATAGAAAGAATTTTACATCTCATCACCACCTCCAATGGGATCTTCTCCCAATCAAACATTTGTATTAGAAAGAATGTTCCAAGGAGCATTTTAGTCATTTTGCACCATTAGCAACGACAAAACTTAATTGATGGAAAGACTATATGTACAAAATATTGAAAGTAAAATATTAAAAGGACCAGTTCAGAAGGACTCAAAGGGCTTGAATGGAATGAAAGAACATTATAAGGATGCAATAACGTATATTAATAATAGAAACGAATTGTATTGAAAATGTATTGGAAATTTTAAAAGTTATTATGAGAATGAGAAATCTTATCCTATACGCATCTAATTCAAGTATCTTAGATTTTTTGGAACATTCCATAAAATTTAAAATAATCTATTGCAAGTACATAAGTCAACAGTGCAACTTTAGTAAATTTGAGGCGCTAATATACAAATCACCCTGACATATTCAATCATGCCCCATCAAATCCTTAATAGCTATTGATTAAAAGTTAATTAGTGGAAAATACAAACTTTCACATAACAAGAATCTTTTGTAGGAATATTAAAAAACAAGACTATTTATGCAAAAAATAGTTATGGGTAAAATTAATATAAACATACATAACTTATATTGCAGCTAATAGATAATAAAAATATATTTGTAACAAAATGTGTGTTTGAGAAGTAATAAAACAGTTTAATGAAATTTTTTTAGTGTAAAAGTTTTCAAAATACGAGAAAATAATATGATATGATAGGAGTATTGATGAAGAGTAAATAAAATATAGTTAAAATTGAAAAGTTAGATTTACATGTAGTTGTATAGAAATGATTAAAAAATATAATTATTATACATAAAAAATTGAATAAATAATTAAATAATAATAATTTTGAAATTAAAAAATACAATAATTGTGGAGAGTAAAAAATTAAAAAGTTATAAGTATTAATAAACACCCCCAAAATATGGTCAATGCTAGTTATATTTGTCATTGCTTTTCGATACCTCGGACGTTGAGTCGTGTGCATGTAAATTAAAAATGGAGGTGGTGGTCGTTGCATACAACTGGCCAAAAGCAAAAGAGTGTCTAAGGGGATTATAATATTATATAAAAAAAATAAAAAAAAATCTGCGTGCGTGCGTGCATATTGCAGCAGAAAACAGCTCATGCGCATTCCGTTCCACCTTTTACAAGGCAGCTAGGAATGTAAAGACGAGGTAAAGCCGTAAAGGTGCTCGTGATTCCTACTTCCTAGGACAAGAGAAGGCATCTCGTGCCGGGGGGGTTCGTTTGACATTGATGCGTTTCTGTTCCTGGATTTTAGAAAATTTCAAGCGGCATTGACATTATTTAATCATAAAAATGCACAAGGTTGCCAGAATTATGAATTTTATACTTGCATCTGTACAATGCAAATCTATTTTAATTATCTTTTTCTTCAGGATTTTCCAGTGCTTTCCCGACATTTAGCAAGGTGCCCTCACCAAACGACAATGGAAGACTTCGGTGCGTGATTATATATATATATATAGAGGATGTTGTTCCAGTGCAGTGACGCTGCACTGGAACGGCGGTGCAGTGGGCTCCAAATGGGTCCCACACGATCATGAAATCATGATCTACTCCACCCATTGTATTTAAAATAATGTATTCTATTACCATACCAATTTTCATCCCAATCAGATATGTATATGGGCCCCATATGAAAATGGTAAAAATCCAACGTAATAAAATAATTTGATGTAAATAACAACTTTAAAGTATTTGATTGGGATGAAAATTGGTATAATAATAGAATACATTATTCTAAATACAATTTGTGGAGTAGATCATGATTTCATAATCATGTGGGGCCTACTGCACCGCTGTTCCGGATGCTGCACCAGAACCGTCCTCATATATATATATTTAACCATTATTTCTTAAAAAAATCATCCCTAATTCCTGGAAAAATATTTTTCTTAAAATATCATGGTTGATCTTATGTCATCGGATCTTCAATCAAAGAGTACGTTTTGGAGCATCTGCCATAGGGCAGTTGGTAGCTCATGCGGGCAATCATGCCCAGTGTCAGGGTTTCGAGTTCTCCTTTCATTAGTTGTGAGGAGTGGCTCCAACTCAATCAAAAAATAATAATAATAATAAATAATAAATAAAAATAAAAAAAGAGTACGTTTTCCTATGATTGATTCGGTGCAGCAAGGAGAGGCCCAACCCATGATGATCACCTTCGGTTTCCCATCAGTGCAAGCAATGCCTGCAGTGGCTTAAGGACCATCAGCACTTATGAAGTACGATAGGATTAAGCAGGTAACTTGACGAGCAATCCATTTCAGTGGAAAGCCTATGAACAGCCAAATTGGACAGCTTGTAATGTTTCCTATTTGCGTATTTGGCTTCATCCCATCCATTGGATACCAATAAATGATGGTGGCCACTCGAGTATGAGCACTAAGGAGTACGGAATCTGCCCTGTTGATGCGCATATTTTATCTTAGACATGCGATCATTTGCATGGATTCTCGCACTGAGGCTTTATAATCTTCAAGTATTACTTCAGTTGCAATCTTTTTTCCCTCTTTTCCCCTATTTGAATATGGATACTTATTTGCTTCATTGATTGCCATTCCTACCCAATTAATCGAAAAGTTCGGATCCATGGTTATCTGACCTGCCGTCCATATACATTGTCTTTCACGGACGTCATACCAATTGTACAAATCCAGAGCCTTTAGCATTAGCCAACCTGCCAGCTCACTCATGCATGGCTCACAACGGCAAATACAGAAACAGAGGCACAGCCACGGCTGCTGCTGAAACGGTAACGGTTGCTGCTGGAGTGTTTCTCGACCCTCGTCTATTCACGGGCGAGAATAAGGATACGTGGCCACCAATTTCAAATGGTCATGTGGCAATGCGTATAATCATTAAA
This sequence comes from Annona cherimola, assembly GCA_030490835.1. Taxonomy (NCBI): domain Eukaryota; kingdom Viridiplantae; phylum Streptophyta; class Magnoliopsida; order Magnoliales; family Annonaceae; genus Annona; species Annona cherimola. The sequence continues at coordinate 83,420,677 of CM059973.1, read as the reverse complement.
GCTGAGCGTTTTATTTTGTGAATTCATGAGAGGTGAACACTGGTCCCGTGCCATTAATGGACGGACAAAGCACAAAAATGCACTTTGAATGGATGGCAACGGGCGTGTGAATATGGTTGAGATGTGATTGGTTAGCCTGGCACACTTCAAAATACCTATTCAAAACCTTTTTTTATTTTTTCATCATAAACTTATTTATTTAAGTATATTTACCATATAAATCAAGTTTATATCGAAAAATAATAAAATTTAATTTATATGCTAGATACACTTAGATGAAGAAGTGTACGAAGACAAAAATAAATAAATAAATATATATATATTAAATAAAAATTTTAAGATAAAGCTCAAGCTTCCAGAATTATTACTAGAATATGATTTTTCACGGAAAAATTCCTTTTATACTCATAATATTTGTACATAATTCCTAATATACCACAATATTTTACTAATTTCTCTTGTACACATAACATATACTCTAATTTCTGTTACACTCGTGCCATCAACACAACCATGATTTACCCATCGAAAAGACTATTTTATCCCTCTAAAATTTTGTTAATTAAAATGATTTAAATTTAATATGCGTTTTGAGTCATTTGATACAACATATTGATTATTTATTATCATCAAATAAATCATATTAGGGTCGAATTATCTCAACTATGAAATTTCAAGTGGGCAATTCGTCTTTTCATTAGGCAAATAAATTTTTTGTTGATGGTGTGGATGTGAGAATAATTTAAGATACAATATTATGAGTACTATAAGAATTTATGAAATATTATGAGTATATATGAAATTAAGGGCAAATGTTTATTGTAATTTTCGCTCGTCGGCTTAAACGTAGAATACTGGCAGGCCTCCAAAAGTCTAGAAACGGCACGCTTGGGGTATAAAAGATGGCTGGCCAACAGTCCAAGTTCGGATTCTTTGTGCTTGACGTGTCATTTCACGTGCAACTGTCGGATCAAAAGGATCGGTTCTGAGATGCCCAGGCGCCATCCCAAGCGTCTGTTCTCTAGAAAATTCTGAGTTTTCTCTTTTTTATTTTTTTGAGGGTAGAGGATTCTAAGTCTTCATGAGTTGTTTGGACGTGTAGATTGGATTTGCCACGATAAATTTACTGATTTTTAAGATAATCATCTTTACTCTTATATCTTACTCTATATTAATCCTCTTTGTCGCTTGTACGGAAAATGGATCTAATCGAAATTATATAATGAAGTAATAATTTGAAGATATAAATAATACAGGAATTATAGAGATAATTATCTGACTATGTGAGAGTAAATAGATGACAAAGTAGAGCTCTTAACAATGTAACAAATATTTTGATAACAAAACAATATAACAAAGATGATTATCAAATGATTTATAAATACATCCACTTAGTTTGATTATAATTGCAAATATATACATATAGTTTTAAAAATTACAAATTATCCCATTTTTTTACTAAATTTGCAAATATACTTATGTCATTATAACATCATTATTGCACAATTACGATATGGGTATATTTATAAATGTTTGAAAACTATATAGATATATTTATAATTTTAAAAATTAAACGAGTATATTTAGTTTTTACAAATAGCCAAATATATTCATGTAGTTTTCAAACATTTGCAAATATGGTCACACTGTAATGGTGCAGTAAATACATTATAACAGCGTAGGTGTTTTGCAGTTATAGTCAAACTAAGTGTGGTAATTTGTAATTTTTAAGACTATATAAATATATTTGCAATTATGATCAATTTATGTACGGAAAAGGGTCTAATCGAAATTATATAACAAAGTAATAATTTGAAGATACAATAACGCATGAATTATAAAAGATAATCATCTGACTACGTGTCAGTAAATAGATGACAAAGTAGAGCTCTTAGCAATATAACAAGGATTTTGATAAAAACAACACAACAAAGATGATTATCATGCTAGACGAACATTTTAAAAATGATTCCTGCTAGAAAAATCTATGGAATAGTAGGCTTTTTGCTCCGCTGACCGGTGCCTGCTCGTTTCAGCAATGTTTTGTTTTGTTTTGTTTTTTTTTTTTCCCTGATTGGGATGTAACTAACATCCAACACAGGTGGATCGTTTAAGCAATGTTGACGCCACTAGAACTTCCTGATTTGTTGAATGGTGGTGATCAACGGCATTTGTCGGTGATTTGTGCATTAATCATGATGCTAATTCAGATGGACGTGATCATTATCTGTCGTGACTCACATATGATAAACCAAGGGCAAGCTTGTAAATGGAGATAACATGATTTTACTTGATGTCCAAACTTTCAGCAAATCAAAGGAACAATAAATATAATTGGTATGAGTTCCAGCCTCCACGGCAGTCTGCGGTGCGGGGAGGCCGCAGCTTGTCGGATTAAAAGGACGAGAAGAACAACAGAATAAGCCGGGTGCTTCTCCAAGTCCAAATTCCGAATCCTCGACTGCAGCGGCGGATGTGAGCTGATCGTAAAACTCAATGGGCCGATGAGCTCCACGAGCTCAGTGAGGATGGAGTTTCCAAACATTTGTCCACAGTGGCCCAATTAAAAATTCTCGCACACCACAAGGCTCGAATAATTGGATGCATATCCCTGAGTATTCGCCGAATGACATACAAGTACCACTCCTTCCTTACGTTATAACTGCCATATGTTGACTGAGCGACAGCAGCATCGTCCGTAAGAAAACTGCAAAATGGTTGACGTTGACCCCTTGACCCCACACCTCTTTGCCTGTTACCCTTTGAGCAGATTGGACTCTTCGAGCTTCAGATGTATCGAAATTTTGATCAACGGCAGTCACTCCACGCTTTTCAAAGAGGCCACGCATTTAGAACTCGGAGCTGGCAGAGATCAAGGTCACTTTCAGCCTCGACTCGAGGCAGGTGGTCGCTCCAGCCGCCTCAAACTGCCAAGCCTAAATTTCAGCTCTGGAGTTGATAAGCGCCTGAGCTACTCTCGCGTATGGTGCAGCCAATTCCAGGGCAGCGATTTAAGAAGCCGTAGATCCTCTCTCGTTTTCCATCCAATACGTAAATCTTACGCGCCAATGTAAAACCAGATGCATTGAAAGTCTGAAATATACACGGTCCAGCGCCTGCGGGCCGTCGCGTCAACTCACCTTTTCCTTGCATTATAGGTTTTTCTTCGTTAGATAAATTTTTTTTTTTCGTTTTAAATGCACTAGAAGTTTACATATTCCCTATCTAAAAGCTTGATGTTTGTAAATTTGCATTTTTGGCCCTAGCTATGGGTTAGGTAAGCTATTACTTAACTCAACCTAATAAAATCATCTCTCTTTAAATAATGAAAACTTTTATTTCGTCGTGTTTTTAAACCTTGAGCACTGATGGTGTTAAAAATTAGAAAATATTCAAATAGGTGTCAACAGGAATAATGTCAACCTCGAGCACTGATGCTAGATTTAGTGAGTTATTTCTTTGGAAACAAATACGATGATAATTCGCTGATTCGTTGGCAACTTTAATGAGGACGTTTCATTGAAGTAAGAAGATGTGGAACCGATGTGACATTGGCTTTCTATTTTTTATTTGATCCATTTGGAAGAAACTTTGCCATATCTCGAATCATTTTTATTAAGCTTAAGCATTCTAACTATTTTTTCTCAACGCATCATCAATGGAGAATAACGCTCATGCTCCCACATTCGGTGATCGAAACCCCAACTTACAGCAAAGTGATAAGATGTTAAACTAATGGCAGGAGCTGCATTCACGATGTGACATCATCATCTTTACCGTTCAAGTGGGTGGAGCAAAATTTTTGGTTGAACCGGTGTTGTTGAGCAGCTGTGGACGACAATCATGTATGTGTTGATGGAAAAAAAAGTGAATTTTTTCGCTCTAGTGCTCTAATACCGCCGTAAGCTTGTGAGGCACTTGGTCATATCTACCCGGGTGCACTGAGTTCCGGCTGTATTTTATTCTTTTTTTATTTTTTTAAAACTTTTTATAAAATTCTTAATATATAAGTACATTTAATATATGTATCAATTTTTAACATTTTTTTAGACTTTTAGATTTTTTTAAAATTTTTAACGTTTTTAGTAATTTATTAATAGTTGTGTAAAAAAAATTTTAAAAAAAATGAGTATATATACTCGAGTGCATTGAGGCTCAATGTGCCCGGGTGCTTATGACCGGGGCCAACTTGTACCGGTATAACTTATGTTCAGCAATCCTAATCTTAGATCAATGCTTAACTTTTCAAATGTGATTGTTCATAAAGTTGAAAATATGCTTGCTACCATAGTACAATCATGTGTTTTTTGTGAAATTCAATAAGGCAAAAAGAGTGTTATTGATCATCTGTATGTTTTTTACATTCGGTTTAAAAAGTAGACTTTTTAGCTCATTAAAACTTGAAACCAGAGACAATGCCATGAAAAAGGATAATAGAGTGACACTAAAACCACACGTCAATGCATTCTAGATGGAAGTTGTAATTACACTCAAAGATAGACAGTACACTTGATTTTATCTTTCAAATAATTAGGGTCCGAAATAATGACAATTGAGATATACATTAGGGAGTGCTCAAGGCCTTAAAATCACTTGGCCATTGAATCACTTATCGTTTAGCAACGATTGCTATAACAACATATGCAACTAGAACTATGCAACACTTTTTTCTTGCTAGGTAGTAGTACCATTAATGTGCTAACAAAGTAGTTACTACTAAAGAGGCTGAAGAACAATGCAAATAGTTAAAAACTCTGACAAAGTTAATATGTTATGAAGTTTATTGGCATTGATACTTTTATTTCAATGTTTGTTCAATAGAACAAAAGAGCCTTGAATGAGATAATGAAATAAGATGATAATGTAATGACATAAATTGGGAAGAAAAAATTATATTAAAAATTTTCAAATTATATTGAGAATGATAAATTTCACAACATATACATCATATTCAAGATCTTCCCTTTTGATCATTATATTTATCTATCTCATCTTTTTATACCGAGTGTGTTTGAGAAGCTATAAAACTTGTAGACGAAAATTCGTTGATATAAAAATTATTAAATTAAAAGAAAATAATGTAATATATTAAAGGTAGTGATGGGGAATAAAGATAATAAAGTTAAAATACATAAGTTAGTTGTGCATAAATAATTAAAAAGTATGATAGTTGTATAGGAAGATATAAAGAAATGATTAAAAAATATGGTAATTATTGATAGTGAAAAGTTTTAGCTTGATATTTTTTAATATTTGTCAAACACACCCGTAATTAGCATTTAGAGTTTGAAATGCAGCAAACTAAAAAATTTTAAAATTTTAAAATGCAAACATTAGAATTTATAAGTAAATACACAAACTTACAATACTCAAAATGCACAGTGTAAAAAAAATATTGGTAAGGCAAAAAACTCACATGACAGCAACACTTTTAGCAAAATTAGGTGAGAGGCCAACGACGTATCGTTTTCTGTCTTGTCTAGCTGCGCTGCTATAGAAGACGGAACATGATACAATGCACCCGGGCACACTTAGGCTTGGTGTATTCAGTGTTTTAACTCATTTAAATTTTTTTTCATATGAATACTAATCCAAGCATATTTAACATAAAGTCCAGATCTAGTGCACCTAGGTGCAAAAATTCATTTTATTGAATTTTTTTTTTTAAAAATATTAATCTAGGTGTATTTATTAAATACATCTAGATTAAAAGTTATATAAAAAATTTTCAAAAAATAAAAAATAGGTGAAATGCATGTGGGAGCGCATTTAGTTAGCTCCGTTTAACGTGCGTATCAAATTTTAACATTTTTAGAGATTTTTAAATTTTTTTATTTTTGAAAATGAGAGTTCAATAAATTTAACTCCCATTGATTTTAAAAAATTAAAAATATCCGAAAATCTCTAAAAATGATAAATTTGATAAATATGCTAAATACACTCAGATTAATATTTATATAAAAAACTTTTAAAAATTTTAAAAAAATAATTAAATGCACCCGGGTGCACCGAGCCTAAGGGCACCCGGGTGTAAGGTGCGAAGTTCCGTAGAAGACAGAGGCATCCTCGCGTTTCACTTTCCATCTTTCCCCGCCCCCTTTCCTTTCGCTGTTGATTTCCCTCTTGCCACGTGCATTTCACTGCACTTCTTTCCCTTCCTCTCTTTCCCACTCCCTAACGAGAGCCGAGCGGGGATTACTCTTGAAGAGATTTGTAGGGTTTTAGATGAAGAACGCTCTCCACTGCAATGGCAATCAGAGGCGTGGATTTCAAATGGTAATAATTTTTACTTGTGCTGTCTTTTTCGTTTTCTGACGTTGAAATCTGGGCCGGAATTCAAAGCGTCTGGAAGAAATTCACCGCTGCTTGGATATATATCTTTCCTTTCAAGAACTGTGAATTTATTTTTTTAATGTATATAATGAATTTCTTTTTTTTTATATGATTGTTTTTTGGGTATTTGCAGGTATGATGGGTTCTTTCTGTCGATGCTCGCGACGAGTGTGTATCCTTGTCTGCATGCATCATACTTCATTTCATTCATTCTATATTGCTAATGATTAGTTGCTGTATCCAAAAGAGCCGATCATTTGTAGTATTAGTGACTTCTGAGGAAGACTGAGTTGGCATCGTCAAATCACCTAGTTCTTGTTGCAGACTATTGTTTGATGCATGGATCATTTTCCAACATTGAAGTCTAAAAGTTAACCATGACACGTCCTCAGTTCCATGTTAATAGAGTTCATCAGTTTATCTCATTCACGATTCTTGGTTATTGCACTAGGAAGAATTATGATCTAAGGTGCAAATTGAATAAAGTAAGGTTAGTTCATTTCTGGGCATGATAACAGGACCCTAGATTCTTGTTTCAAGTGTAAAAGTCTTATATCATGTTTTCATCAACAAATTTGAAATCTCATTCTAGATGTTCTTTTTCTTTTTAAGGTTTTAGGCACTAATTCAATATCTGTCAGGATAATCTTATAAGGCCATCTACTTGGTGTGGCTTTCGTGTGGTGCCTGCATAAAGTGAACACCCATTGCCTGAATGGAAGTTGAGATTATGCATACGCTATGCAGTTCTTGGTGTATTTATGCTTGAATATGGGTGGCCATGCTTTGACTAATTATCAAGTCATTTTTTTGGAACTCCAAGGTCTTTTTTTTTTTTTTTTTGGGGTTCCTTTGACTGTCTGATTCTCAGAATCATTGTGGCCATCAACTGGAGAAGATACCATCTGTGTACACATCCCTTGCATATATGGATTGTGGTATGTTTATCATCTTCAATAAACTTTGAATGCATTCTTTGCCTGTATTTATTTAATGGAGCTTAATCATGATCCACCATAACACATTTTGTTTTTGTCCTAGGTTGACTATACAACTGTGTTTATTTTTCGGCTATTGATGTTCATAGACAATGGGCTGGCTGCAGGAATGGGCCTGTAAGAACTCTGACTATTGCTGTCTTGAAGTCCCCTACATTGATATATCTTTAAGTCCCCTACATTGATATAACATAAATCCTCTTCCTTGTTTGCAACCATTGCAGAATGAAGACTTTAGCTTGTTTGCTAATATAAATTTGTCCATTTATGTTCACATTCTGCAAATGTTTGTCTTGCATGAACTGACCACTCACTATTGAACCACTCTCTATTCCTATGAACTGGCCAATCTCATTAGCTAGACAAATTAGTTGAGTCAGCTCCAATCTCATGAAAAACTTTGTTTCTAGATGTTATATTAAATTGATGAAAATGTCAGAAGCAGTCTATTTTCTAGGCAGATCTAATGATCTTGTTGGTAGTTTTCAGGGACAGTTTCCTTGAGGACGGCATTTGATACCTATGATTGTGTTGTGGATAGTTATAGATGAAATGTGTTTCACTTGTCTGTAAATGTAGTCTTTGCCAAGTGTGTCATACTAGGCCTTGATCACAGTGTAGGAAGTTTGAGATATTAATTGGTGAATACTTTTTAAGTTCAGCTAAATTGGGCTGTATTTTGGTAGAGTACAAATATCAGTTATCTTATGTTAGTCCAGGAAGTGAAGTCAAATTCTAACATCCATTCACAGCTAAGCTTGCTAAGAATGTTTATGTCTGTGCTGTTTCTTTGCTGATGTTAAATTCAGGTTACCTTTTTGGAAAAGTAGTTTATTTTACCTCCGAGTACTCCTTTGCTCTTGTATTTCCATGCTTGAAACCTGACCGTAAACACAGAATATGAAATTCCTGACAACTAGCACATAGAATTAGAGATGATGTGACAAAGTGTGCTGAAACTGAACACCAAAACCATATATTGCCGCATTTCTTTGATCTACTTTGGCAATTCTTTTCACTAACTTTTTTCATGAATCACACTTTATTAGTTTGACATGTTTTTAGGTTTCCCTTTATTAATGTTTTGTTACCTGGGATGCTGGTTTCTCCATATAATATCTATTAGGCTCTGGTATCATTCTACAAGATTGTTCTGGATTTGCATGGCCTCTATATCCAGTTCTTTAAGTGACTAACGAAGTTTTCAGCTAATCAACCCTTCTTCCATGTTCCATGTATTTCCGTAAAGATTTTTCTCCCCCAATAAACTTACCTGGTGAACTTCTATCTGCATGCTTGTGCATGCATGCGTGAAAGCGACCAACTGGGTTGCTTTAGTTAGGATTTAGCGACCAGATATTTACAATGGATGGTTTGTCCCTGACTTGTAGTCTTTGCAAATTTTTAAGACCAAAATTTAATGGCAGCTCAACTTTTTTTTTTCTTCTAAATTTAAATTCTGGCTGTTTTATCTAGGAGGTCTCCATGTGCTAGGGTGCAGCTGGCTACAACTTAGATAATTCTAGCTGGCTGCTGTACTCCTTATTTTTCTCTTTGTTTTTGAAATTAAAACAAAAACATGTAAAGAAATTCCGAAAAATGTAAAATTTGGGATATGAACCAATTTCATTTGCACCCTCATTTTCATCAAAATATAAAAAAGGGGTATAGCAGGTAGCCAAAACTTAGCTAAGTTTTGGCTAGCTGGACCTTATCAAATATACTAGGTTTGTTTTCTTTTAAGTGTCAGGTAGGGTGGCACAAGCTTCTGGGTGTTGGATTTCCAAACTTTTGAGCATCTGTTGATCTTCTTGTTTTTCATTCATTTATTATTCTTAAGGAATGGAATGATGTTCTAACATTTGGAGTCTCCATTGTGGTTGTGGCGGATGTAGTTGTGCTTGTAGTTATCATTAAGTCCAATTGATGGGAATGTTAATGGATATTTTACTTTAGCACATGCGCATCAATGATCCATTAATTATCTCCTTTCTTCCATTTTCTGTATTCTGTTCTTGTAGGGATTTGGGTTGGCAGCAACGTTATGTTCGCTTCTGTGGAAGGATTGTGGTCCTCTCAATTCTTTCGTTGCTTCTCTATCCCTTCTTGTGGGTTTGGACTGTGGTTGGTACCCTATGGTTCTCAACTGCAAGGAGCTGTGTAAGATTCTGCACTTCATTTTTTTAACAGATCTTTTATGTAATAAGCACCAAGGCTTTTGAAGAACTTAGGCTTCAATTGACATTACTTGACATGGGAAATTTCTTTATCTGCTTCCTGCAGAAGCAATATTTCCTCGCTTCCTATTTATGTGAAAAAAAAAAAGCCACTGCAAAAGCAATGACCACCATGCCAAACTGGATTTGAATTGGTGTTGCGTTTTTTTATAAGTGCGAATTCACATATAGAAGCATAGCCAAATGGACCCTTAGTCTAGCTTCTATATATATATATATATAGTGAAGAATTTAATCTAATTTTTTTACCATATTAATAACTTGCAGTTGCCCGAGGAAGGTCAAAAATGGGGCTTTCTTATTTGGTTAGTTTTCAGCTATTGTGGACTCATTTGCGTTGCTTGTATGGCTATGGGCAAGGTTTGTAATCCTTTGTGATTTTTGTATTTGATTTAACATTACATTAGAAGATTAGAAGGATGAAGTCTTATGCTCAGCTATTAAAATAAAAGCTTTGCTAGGATTACTTTGCAAGCTGCATGAATCCTTTCCCTATTTTCTAGTAATCCCTGGTGGAGACAACTGTCATGGCTGAAAATTAGGGTATTTTGGATTGTTAATAATTATTGGAATCATTATGAGCATAATTTATGTAACGGCTAATTGACCAATTTGAAACTGCAAGTTTGCTCTATGGAGACGGATACTTGTGAGTTGTATAAAATGATGATAAATGAGCAACAATGAATGCACTAACTTTATATTGTGAAGAAAAATATTAGAAGTAAATAATTTTATAGTTTCTGGGCATGAATATGGGGCATGCATATGAAGACCTGACAGATTGGTGGCATCTTTATTCTTAACACTGGTATTTTGCCTTGCCATTAATTTTTTTTTTTGTGTGCACAATGTGAAGTTTCCTAGTTACTTGTCACACAGTAGTAGCCAAGCTGGCTAGGGATGTTAATTGTAATTGATGTGTGTGCTGTAACCCTAAAAATTGCGTGGAATGGGAATTATACTTTTCTAGATAATTCATTTCCCTTGAAAAAAATAGAAGTTGCAAAATCTCTCTTTGATGGAAGCCAGTAAAATTGAATGCCTTTCATCTCAATAGGTTTCATATTTAATTAGTCATTCAGTCGGCAGGGATGACCATGTACAGCCTGAGGTCAAAAGGCCTTCTCCGCTGTCACATGGTAATATATTTTCATGTACTTTGATCACCTTAATGGTATTTCTTCTAAAGATTGATCAACTATGGTTACAGCTTTCTATTGTTTTCCTGTCAGAGATCCTTTTCTCACAATCTTAATTTTTCATTATTTACTCTGTAGTGGTTAACAAGAAGGCAAGCGCATTCATTACGTGCTCAACAAGGAATTCCAATTTCAGAATTTGGGGTAAGATATATGATTTATGGGCTGGTTCTAAATTCCTTGCTCGTGACTGGAACTGGGACTGCATACCATTCTGGTTTATTTTATGAAGCTTCAACTTTCTGTTTCTACTCTTGCCTCCCTTCTATGCTATGCATGGAAATAAAGTTCACGTCAAGCTGCAAAGCAAACACAAATTCAGAAACAACTGCAGCATTTTAAAATAGTCTCTGTTACCTTTTCCCTGTACTTATTCATGGTGCTATAGAACTTTTTTGTTATTGAAATTCCATTGGAATGTTGATGATTTTCAAACCAGGTTCTGGTTGACATGATCCGGGTACCAGATTGGGCTTTCGAAGCTGCTGGTCAAGAGTTGAGAGGGATGGGCCAAGATACTGCTACGTACCACCCAGGACTTTACTTGACTGCAACTCAGGTAAGTGCTATTTTGGTTAACAGGAGATCTGCTATCCTTCCGCATGTGTGTTCTATTTCTTCTGATACTTCTCAAATGCAGGATCCACTGCAAGTTGTAGCTCAAATCATTAATTTATGTGTTTTATATTCTTGTCATATGTGTTGTATATTTTCTTGTGCTATTGAAGCACCTCTAAAGACAAGGCTTAAGTGAAACTCTTTCCTTTCTTTTCAAATCCAAATCTAATATGGTTAGCTGCAATGTTTTGCATGCTGAGCAACCCCATGGACAAGTGTCTTAAATAGCGAACTGACAAAGTGGAGAATTGATGAGTTTCATTGTCGAATAGCCTTCAAATCTGAATTGTGGCATTTGTATATGTGGTTGCCATATGCTTTTGTTGTCATTATACTGTATCTGCAATGCATGGAATGTCTGCAAAGCAATGAGCACCGACATATTTATGCTTTCCATGAAGAGAATATTGCATTCATTTGGTCATTTGAATTTTTCTTTAAGATCTATCTGAATTGATCTCTTTCTTTTCCTATTGTGCTGGGGCTTGATGGATTTTAGGTCTTCTATTTCAATGCAGAGAGAAGCTGTTGAGGCACTTATTCAAGAATTACCAAAGTTCAGATTGAAGGCTGTACCAACTGACTGCAGCGAGTGTCCTATCTGCCTTGAGGAGTTTCGTGTTGGAAATGAGGTAGGCTTTATGCGGTCTAGACTCAAGGATGTATTGCTGATGTGACATGATATAGGGCTTTTTATGGGTGGTTTGGTTGATCTTGTTTATTCCCATCAGACGGTGTTCGGGGGTGACTGTCTCTGAATTGGTCAACATTGCTTCATCCAATGGAATGATTGAACATTCCTAATTGAATCCTCTGTTTAAACTTTCTCTGATTACGATATTTATAAACTAGTGCGCATCAATTCAGCTGGGTGTCTGTGGAGATCAAATCATTTTCTTAAACCAAATTATGAACTCATTTGAGTCCGAGTCTAGGCTTGGATTCTCTATATGACAATATGCTGATCTTTACTGATTTTGATTAGTTTATGAATTGGACAGCATTCAATCTTAACTGTTTATTTATGTGCCACCTGACAGACAGGCACTGGATGCCAAAACTGCAACAGTTAGGCAATGATAAGCATTTACTCAATCAACCGAATGCAATGGTGGACCTCGGAACTCTGTAGATCAACCCATGACTGAATGGGAGACAGGCTCCATTACTTTGTTGATGGCTGAAAACTGGTTACTAGTTATTCAGCATCAATGCATGTGCACTGAACCATTTGTCACTGGTAATCAGTCCTGATGGTGATGGCTGATTTACTGCATGATGCGCAGGCACATATTGAATGGTGTTAAGTCATATATGTGCATGACGTTTTGGTTCTCACTTCTCATTCACTGGATTGCCCCTTCTTTTTGTCAGAAACGTTTGAAATTTATTATTCATTTTTAGAAGGTAATGGGTTCTGCTTGGATTTGTAGGTCCGAGGCCTTCCTTGCGCACACAATTTCCATGTGGAGTGCATTGATGAGTGGCTCAGGCTGAACGTGAAGTGCCCTCGTTGCAGATGCTCTGTCTTCCCCAACCTTGACTTAAGTGCCCTCACCAATCTTCATCCAGACACTGGGCGCCCATCTCCTAGTGTTGTGACAGCCACACGCTATGTTCACACACAGCCAGTTGGCCAGCGTTACCTGGTGAGATTGCAGGGACTGCTCCGAACCATCTGCACCGAGAATGCTGGTGGCAGTTCTAATGACCCAGACCTAGAAGCCAGAGAAGGACGGGTGATTGTAACTCAGACCCCTCCGATGATTGATAATAGGGCGTTGTCAGCACATCATTAACTGTAGTTTATGGCATTAACTCTTGACTCGACTTCCTTTTTTCCTGTTTGAATGCAAGGGCTCAAAGAGCATGCGGGTGACCTTAGTTTCTGATTCTCACCATTTTCCATGTTTCTTTTTTCTCTCTTATGGTCGACCGGTGTTGGTTAGTCCAACCATGGACTAGTGAGTCAGGGTGAGTTAAGGTTCATGGACTGGTGGGTTAGGCAATGGAATGCGGGATCTTAAGCAGTCTACAATGGAAAGATCCAAAAATTTGGAGCTGATTTAGATTGCTGCAGCCCCTTTCGAGATTTTGGCCGACTGAATCCAGCTATCCAGTTACCATCCTAGAGCAAGCCTCATTTCAGTACAAGTACGAAGAAGGGAACTTTTGCTATTACGTAACGTACGATGGGCTGTTTAAACTTTTGAGGCGCGTGAAATTTTCAGAGGTCGGATGGGACTCGGGAGAAATTTTGGAAAATAAGCGGACAGTAATGAACGAGCCTTACGGTCGACCGTCTATATCAACGTTGTCTGGTGGGCTAGGCTGTGCAATTTCTATCACAAAATCCATTTTTTAAAGAATTTAATAGCTCCTTCCGGTACACAAGCATACAGGATTATCTATTTTTGTAAGAGTAGGAGTCTACATGTATCTTTAATTTGAATAGCGTTCAATATTTTGCGTAGATAATTCATTTCAAGCATGATGGTCGGTGGCTGATTTGGGTCTTGAGAAAACATTATAATTTGGAAAGAAGGGTATACGCTATGTCATATGTCCGATTACCCCTAAAACCAACAGGTTCCGATCTATTGAACCCGGATGTAAATTTTTTTTTAAATTTTTTAAAAAATTGTTAATTTAGATATATTTAATCGAGGCTCTTTTCTGTAAAATTTTAAGATTTTGATATTTGATAGAAAATTTAATTCATTCTTTATATTTAATATCATTTGTTTATTTATGAGACTAAGTTTTATCTAAATCTAATATGTACATGAGAAATAATCCTGTTCGTCCGAGCTAAGCGAATGTCTCGCTTAGCTCATCTTAAATTTTTTTTTTTTTTTTTTTTTGCTTTTTTCTCAATACACTTATTTATCCAAATGTATCATACTCTTATGTTTAAAAATCTTAAAAAAATATATATGTATATTCAAAAATAGTAAAATTTGGTATATATGTTAAATACACTTAGAAAAATAAGTATATAAAGAGAAAAATAAAAAAAGTATTTTTAAATAAGTTTTTTAAGGTGGCTTAGCTGGACATTTGCTTAGCCCGGGTTAAAAGAGTTATTCTTCTATGTGCGTAGGCTACATTTGCTTAAAAATATATATATTTATATATTTATGTGTAAATTAAGAAAAATTCTTAGATTCATTCGCATATATATAGGAATGTGGTAATACTGTATGAAATCATTTATTCATGTAATAATGATATTTGAGATAATTTAGATGTTGAAAATACTACTTAAAAATTAATATTTAGTATTAAATCATTTTATTACATTAATTTTGTATGTTTGTAGATGAGACCTAGAAATAGTGATACTCGACAAATGAATTTTTTTTTATAATAATATAAGTAATGCTAAATATAATGGGTGAAGTAAATTTTCTATCAATAAGATAGATATTGAAAATGAAAGGGATTGCATAGAAACATCACTGCATTTAATCTATATATCAAGTTTTACCTTTTTAAAAGTATGTGTATTTATTTTTGAATTTTAAATATGAGTATTTTTTGATTGATATTTATATATCATGACAATTAATATTACAAGTAAGCATATTCACAACCCTTACACAATAAAGGGAATTTTTCTATAATACTCCCACACTAGGGAGGAAATCTGCAAATACACACATAATGGGGGAAATTGTAAAAAGCCTCCATTCCACACCTAGGGAAGTTGAGAGTTCCAATGCTTGACTGGGGGCCTCCCATGCCCCAGGCATTACTGCCAGGGCAAGCCCCGGTGGCAAATATAATAGTATTTTAATCATTTGAAAAATGGGTGAAATGATTAAAATTTAGAACTCTAAAAAAATACACATTTCTAAAAATAATAAAACTTGATATATAAATTAAATAATCTAATTAATAATTTTATAAAAAATTTAGAAAAACAAGTTTTATATCTAGGTGCATGGATCAGTTTTAAATACATCTATATCAACAACTTATCAACAACTTTATAGAAGCCCAGTGCACTCTAGTAAGTTCCAAAACTAACTCAAAATAGAATCTTATAAAATTTTGTTCCAGCCTATTGTGCTCAATGTAAGGTCGATGCTTAGAATTTAAGGAGCTTTATTAATCTGTGTCCTTACATTTTATAAAGAAAAAAATAATAATTAAAAAACCTCAACCGGAGCCACCGGGGCAGTGCGGTGTTGGTGCCTTTGAGACTAACCCAGGTTCGAAACTTGATGACTGCAAGGAATTATTTGTAGTCTTCCTTTAGTAATGAAATATATAGATCTTTGCCAGTAACTGGGGTGGGGTAACTACAGATGTCTCTCAATGACGATAGTTGTGGAGTTGCCTTATTGTAGTATCGGTTCTCGTAATACTACCGATAAAAAGAAAAAAATTCTCAACCGGAGGTCCGGAGCCTGTTTCAGAATTTTAGACCTCGCCCGCCAGCCCGCCAGCCCAGTGGATGGATCTTTCCCGTCCATGTGTTCCTTGAATGGCTGGTGTCCAATCCAACCCATCATTTTCCCAGCCAATTTCTGGATGCAAGGACGTAGAAAAGACAGTTGGCGGAACCGAAGAAGAGAACGTCGCATCACTCGCAATAAAACGAGAATTTTAGGAAAATCAAAGGCCAACCCGAACCACGAGCACTCTTTGCCGAGCGCGTTCGGGCCGTGGTGAGGTGGCAGACGTAAGAAACCTGAGCCACACGTGATAGACGGCTTGGACGTCATGCTGACGTGGCAAAATCCATTGCATTGTAGTGTTGCAATAGCTGCGTTTCGTTCGTTGTAGCCTCCTCCACTTATCCCCAAGTTCGGTCTCCACAATTCGAGTCCGGCGACATGGCGGTGGCCAGCGCTCCTCCCTTGCATCCCTTCAATCGCTCCCTTCTCGACTTTTCTGCCAGGAAGGAAGCCAGTCCCAATCACAATCCCAATCCCACCTCCTTCGCGTTCATCCTCCAGAGACCCCTCACGAAATCCGTCAGGGCCTCAATCCTCTCATGCCGCTGCAGCAGCGCCACTCCAACCACCTCCTCTGAATGGGATTGGGGCCGATGGAAGCAGCATTTTTCAGATATCGATCAGGCCGACAACCTCTCTTCATTTCTTAAGGTTGCCCGTTTCGTCCTCTTTTCTGCTAATCATTTCTGTTCTACCTCGCTATGGTTTCTCTGCTTTCCATGAGATCTTAAATTTCAATGTGAAGATTGTAAAATTCGGTTTCTTTTGCTTGTTTTATGAAATTTTCGAGTTTGATAACATGCGCACTATTATGTGAGTGTCAATTCATTATCTCATTTCTCGAATGTTTCTTTCTCTTCTTTTCTTCGTTTGTACGGTGTCAAATCAGGACACCAGAATTGGTGTGTAAAATCGTATCGTGATTCTCTGTTTTTGTTTGGATTCTGGATGGCGTTCAAGCTACATAGTTACAGCGTGTGGAAAGTTTGATTTTCGCTGTTTCTGCTTCTGTTTTTCTAAAAATATTTCGTTTTTGATTATGTGGGATGTTTTGGGAGCATTCGGATGCTAGGTTGAACTTATAGTTCCCAGTCTATCCATTTCACTAGATGTGAAATTACTAAGTATGCTTTCCGCCGTTTAATTCCTATTGCTGCCCGATACGTTCTGCAGTCTCAGCTTGAAGAAGCTATTGAAAATGAGGACTTTCAAGAAGCAGCCAAATTGAAAACGGCCATTACAGAAGCAGCTGCAAAGGATTGTGTAGCTGAGGTTATGACTGAACTGAAGGTAGGTGGGCTGTTGTTGGACTCGTACTTGGCTATCAGAATGAAATTGCATTCTAATCTCATGTTTTCGTCTTTTCCAATCTTTTCCAGAGTGCAATAAATGAAGAACGCTACCATGATGCAACGAGATTATGTAGACTTACTGGAAGTGGACTGGTAATGATTCTTATGTTGAATGGGTTCTTTCATCTTGGATACATGAGTACTATGTTATTATTCTTCCGCATAGAAATTAAGTTTTCTTGCAAATTATTAATCTAAGCTTGGCATAGCTTTAATCATGCTTGCATGCTGCTCTGGAAGTAAGAAATTTGCTTTTATAAATTTTCACGGGTCAAAATATCTTGTACGTTTCACATGGCCACATGCTCAAAAGCAACTTCTGAGAAGGGATTTTATCCAAGCTTCTTAGAAAGATGTAATTTTGTGACTAATTAGAAGATTTATCTATGATTCTGCAGCAGATCATCTTCATGCCATCCGTTTAGGACTGTCTTCTTTGTTAGTCTCTTCAAGTAATATTTGACAACGGCCATCATTTAAATTATTCGAAATAATCAGGGTTTTGTCTGCTAAATGTTATGAAGCTATTATCATGATGCTTGATTGGTGAAAGATGGTGATCGTGAAGTTCACCCTAGAAATTCCTGTGTGTGCTTCAGTGCTTCAGATATTCCAACGAGGCGTAAGTTTCCTTATATATGAACCTGCTCAGTTCATAACAGAAATCATTTAAGATTTCCCAATGGCTTCTTATTTTTGCATGCATGAGACCTTTTCTTGGGAAGTGCTATCCAAGCAGGCTTGATCTTTTAACTCCTAAAGAGGTGTAATTGTTCTGTTCTGTCCATGTTCTTTCTGTTCATGTTCTTCTGCTAGTTGTCCTGTTTTTGATCTCCATAGAAGTGGATATTTTGAATTGCCCTTCCCCAGATGTTTGGAGCTGTTATACTCTGTTGGACAAGTTGCTGCACTAGCTGAGTAATTGCCGGAATATATTGATATATGTGTGTGGATAAATTCAGTTATGAAACTTTTAGTGTCTTTGAGATAACAAGATATGTCTCCTGATGATGAAATCAATGGATGTTTTAACCTTGGTCATTTCCATTTAATAGAGGACTGGACCACTAATTGTTGTTGGATATAATTGCAAATCTCGACTTCAGATGACCTCCTATGTCTCTTGCAATGTAGAATGAGTGATTAGGTTTCTTAGTTTACGAAGGGAACAAATCAGTGTTCAGTGATTAATGGTTTTTTCTTGACATTTTACTTGAATTTTAAATGAATGGAGCTCAAAACTTATCTGACAAAAAGTCTGAATTGTGTTCGGCATTTCTTCTATTATAGCTGGTAACATGGATGGGACTGATAGTGTGTTTGCGTTGATTGTATGCAGGTTGGTTGGTGGGTGGGATTGTCTAAGGATACAGATGATTCTTTTGGTAGAATAATAAGAATATCTCCTTCCGTGGGTAGATTTATTGCAAGGAGTTACAGTCCACGGTGAAGGTTTATCCAGTTTTAGCTAATTCTATGCCAACTATAGAAGTTATAGTGAATTAGTGATGAGCTGTTCTACTTTTCAGGCAATTGATTGCTGCATCCCCTGGCACCCCATTGTTTGAAATTTTTCTGGTCAAAGATGGCAATGAAACATATCTAATGCAGGTAATATGATGTTAAGTTCTTATAAAACCTTTCTTCTATGTAACCCCACATATTTTTTCTACCGTAATGATTGGTAGACAATCCATTCCATCCATTATATTTAACATAATTTATATTGTCATGAAAATCCTATCATTTGTCTAGTATTATTGTGCATGGATGATGGAGATCATATTGATATGCGCCCGTTCTGTACTTATGTAAGGCGCAATCGTAGAAATTAAGGTTTATTTTTATGAACAATTCAAATTATGAGGTTTACTTTTTTAATTATTTCTTAGCACACAAGTTACTTGTTGTATAATTTAGCCTAACATGCAAGTTTACTTATAGAGCAAATTTACGAATTGCGTTGAGTTTTGCTTTCTTATTGCTTAAGTTACCTTTTCTATAAATAGGGTTACATAAGCTTTATGTAAGACAGTTTATTTTGGTAATTGATTTCGAGATTTTGCTTTCCCTAAAATTCTCCTCTTATCTAACCCTAATTCTTCTGATTCCTTTCTCTTTCTTCCTTTCTTTTCCCCTTGAGAGGAACCTTCCTCTTTCTTTTTCTCTACTCATCCTGCATCAATGGGCCCATGTACAAATGTGTAAAATCAACGTAATAAAATAATTTAATGCTAAATATTAATTTTAAAGTTGTATTTTCAACATCTAAATTGTGTAAAATATCACTGCATGGATAAATGGTTTTATACAATATTGTTACATTCTAATGCATTTATGAATGGATTTATGCAATTTTCACAATTTACATAGAATATACATTTTTTGAGAAAATTGGCCTATGCACAACTTTGATTTGGGTGAAACTTGGTTTCCTAGCTAAAAAAAATGTTGCTAAGCCACTGGATGAAATAAATTTCCTACCAATTATCAAGGTGGAAAAAATAGACGGAATTACATGAAACTGCCCCTATGTAATCTGGTTACATAGAAGTGAGATTCTATGATGTTCAGGACTGAAAATTCATTCCACTGTTTCTTTTCGTTGGAAATATAATTTTCATGATTCATCATCCACTGATGCACTCTAGTATCCATGGGCCTTTGTTTTATCAAATAGGTCCATGTTTTGGTCCTGATCTGGCAGCATCATGTATGGACAATGGCTTGTTAATCTGCCAGATACTGTGCAGGCTTTTTAGTTGTATCCAAGATGTAGAAAAACCGAACTTTAAAGTTTGAAATTTTTTGCTGAGAAAGATGTTTCTGGCACTTCTTATCAATGTTTAATCTGGTGGATCCATTGTTTATGTGGAACAACAAAACGGTACAACTTTCAGAAACTGATGGCTTAAGGATCCTATAGAAATCTTCAATCAAGTTTAAGATGAAATGGTAATTGTTCAATGGTCATCTTGTATTTTCAAGCAGGTTTTGATGTCTTATCTTTGGACAGGTAGTATTCTTGCAGCCAGTCAAAAGCAATTCAATGCGTTCTTCATCACCTCCAATAAAACCTGCAGATGATCTGCCCACATCTAAGGTTGAGGACTCTTCTGTTAAAGAC
This sequence comes from Annona cherimola, assembly GCA_030490835.1. Taxonomy (NCBI): domain Eukaryota; kingdom Viridiplantae; phylum Streptophyta; class Magnoliopsida; order Magnoliales; family Annonaceae; genus Annona; species Annona cherimola. The sequence goes on along the minus strand of CM059973.1, from coordinate 83,400,344 downwards.
ATCCCAGGGAATGAAGATGGGAAAGAAGAAAAGGATGAGAAAAATGCAAATGCCGCTGATGTTAATGAAGAAGGGATAAAAAGCGTCATTAACTTCCTTAAAGATCGAATTCCAGGATTGAAAATTGAAGTTAAAATCGTTGAGGTGGATAGTTCTGAGCAAGTGAAAGGGGCCAATAGCTCTTTGGAAAATTCAACACAGGATGATGGTGAATTAAGTTCCAACGAAAATTCTGAAGATGAGAGTGATAATACAGATGATATTCAACGAGATACAGTTGCAGTGGGTGGAGAGAGCAATGATCAAAGGGAAGAAGATACTGATGCTAGGACAGAACTTTTTATTGGAGGGTTGCTGCATAACAAGGAGGATGCCCCACCAAAGGTTAACATCCGAGTTCCAGCTGAAATAAAGGATATGGAGAAAGATTCTTTCATTCTACATATTCCTGGCAGAAATAGACAAATGGAAGTGGGAGAAAGTACAGCAGCCAAGCGCAAGGTGGTAGCTGTTGCTGCTCAGGCAGTTGCAGAGCTAATGCCTCTCGATGTTGCTAAGGCATTCTGGAATGTAGATAAGGCTACTTCAAAGGTACCAGAAAGCCTGAGATAAATTGAAATATTGGTTACTCTGTGTCTGATAACTATGAGTTTTGGGAGTCTTTGGGCTGCTTGGATGCATGGCAAGCAGAGAATGTGGGTGCAAATGATCCATTCATATGCATTTTGTGGTGTTGGAAATGCTTGATGCTGGTAGAAGAGGGATATGCTAATTTATCTCCTATATATGCACAGAATTGAAGATCTGAGGTTTATGGCATACCCAGCATTATCTAAGTCTTGTGAGCAGCAGATGCATTCATCTTCCTGCATTTGATGGATATTCCAAACAGGCCCTTGGGAATGATATAAAAATCACCTGAAAGATTTATCTATTGTTTTCATGTTCAAATGAACGTTCATGCAATCATGCGTGCGCGTCAAGTAATGCCACTCATGTTACTATTGTGGACGACTTTCTAATGCAGTTTTCTGGAATTCTTGATTTTGCCTCAGGTCTCTAGGGATTTGCGTGAGGTAGTTGAGCTTGTCAGTAAGGCACGGAAGCGAAATAGACTCTCTGCAACTACAGTTTTCAATCGCATCAATGTTCCCAGTGATGGTTTAGACCCATTTAATGGTAGGTTCTGTTTTTCGTTGGGTGACTTGTGCCAATCTTGGTAAATGCGACAGTGTTCAGCCTTTCCATTTTCTTTGTTTAAACATGACAGTTTGCCAGTACTTTAGTTGATGGGGCATCCTACTGCTAATTGGCTTCTGAAATATGTCTTACTTTTTGCATTATGGTTTTGTTGATGGTGGCACCATAGCACACTGGATGATGAAACTAGACAGAGTGCGCAAGCAATGCATCCTGTATATTATTGGCCTTTTAAATAGCTTGTTAATGATGGAATATGCTGCCTGAATTGCAGGCTTATATGTGGGAGCATTTGGCCCTTATGGCACTGAAGTGGTACAGCTGAAGCGTAAATTTGGTCATTGGCATGGTTCAGATGATGGAGACCTAGAAAGAGGCATGGAGTTCTTTGAATATGTTGAAGCACTAAGACTGACTGGTGATCTGAATGTACCAGCTGGTGAGGTATGGTGTGAGTTGTTCATTGTTTTTCTGGATTCATCCTTGTATTTCTATCTGCATGCCTGCCTCAAACTTAATTCTTTGGCATAGGTAACATTCCGTGCAAAAATTGGGAAGGGGTGCCGTCTCCAGAATCGGGGGGTCTACCCAGAGGAACTGGGAGTGGTAAGAATCTTCAGATTTATGCATCCCTTTATTTTTGTCTTCTTGCAAAATTTTTCTATAAACTGGGTGTTTGAATGTTGGACTAAGCTACCTATTTGGTTTTACCAAGTGTTAACTGAGCTACACAACTGGAGTCTCATTGATACTAATCATCTTGGCTTCAGAGAGTCATGCAAGTCTGATGAAGTGGAAGAAACATATGAAGATCATAACATTGAATTGAAAATTTTGTGATTACAAGTTCTATGATGTGTCGTCACACTGAATCGATAATTTCTGTTTTCTTGCTTCCTTTTGAGAATTCTTTTAAAGCCCTGTTTTGCAAGGTAATGAATTTCGGAGCTAACTGATTTTTGAACTATCTGCAGATTGCTAGCTACAAGGGTCAAGGAAGAATAGCAGAACCAGGATTCCGGAATCCACAATGGGTTGATGGTGAGCTACTTCTGCTCAGTGGAAAGGTAACAAACTGCTTTTGGAAGTCCTCTAAACACGCAACAATGTGGGTGGCTTGGATCTGCACAAGGGTCCAGGACCAGCTGAATGCCTCCAACGAGTTGTGCCAATCTTATATGGCTGTACCTGTACAATGTGGCTTGCCTGATCATCAAATTGGATCATTAATATGTGCAAGGATGTGCTTGTTTGTGTTCCAAAGGCACATTTGCATAGCAGAAACAAATCTGGAAGGATAGGAATTTGTTAGCTAAGATTTGTCACCACTGGTAGCTCAATGACTCCAATTGGACTTGTGGGGTGCTGTTAGCCATTTCACAACTGTGTTATGATATATGTGTTGGTATTTGGTGTCTAGGTATATTTGATATGTGGTGTGGGCTCCTTAACCATTTTGAATTTCTCCCATCCAGGGCCTACGACCGAACATCAAAGGTGCAGAGCTTGGGTTCCTTTACATCATCCCTGAAGAGAGCTTTGTTGTACTGTTTGATCGGTTGAAGCTCCCTGAGTGAATTCCACTTGACGCACACTCCCTCTAACCTGAGATGTTGACCCCACCTTCTTCCTTTTCTGGCGATTGAAGACGTCATTCTTGTTAGCGGTTGATTCCCTACACATTTGTTGTAAAGAGCCGCATCTCTGTTCTCGTCTTAAGCTGTTAAGCAGGCACAGGGAGAGCGTATGGTATGTCTGTAGATAATTGTTCTTCTTTTGTTCTGGGGACTTAGATCCCGGCCATCGGAGGCAGCAGTAAAGCAAGATGATACATCTATTTCCTGTCCTCAATTCTTTTGTTGTTGTTGTTGATGATGATGATGACGACGACTTCCATGTCTCTGTACTTGACTTAGGAAAGTTGGACGATAATCTTAATGATGAGGCCTATAGAACTACAGGAGCCCATCATAAAAAAATCAAAACGACTCAAGGTTCTTCTAGAATAATGTTCGTAGCTCTCTCTGTTTCGAAACTACTGTTGAAACTGCTTAAATAAATCCAGGCAAGCGACCGTTGCAATCCTAATTCCTACCGGTTGGGTTCTCATGCTGGCTGAAACAGGATCTATAGACTATAGGAGGTAGCATCTGCCGGGTTGCTGACTTAGCGAGCAACTCATCAAGCCAAAGAAGAGGAATTCTGCAGAAAAGGAGTCAAAAAGTAATAAGAAAGATGGAAAGTAGACAAAGGCAGTTAAAAGCTAAGAGCACTGAAAGCTATGTACTTTTACTCTTATGCTTTCTTTTTGGCATCTAAGTTTTTCTCCACTTCAGATCTACGGATGGGATATTCCACACTTGCGTTGCGATGGCTGAGAATCCGTTTCTTAGATGTGGAAGGCACCATTGAGTAACAATGCTTGACAGGTAGCAATTTCTCCTCCACACTCTTTAGAAAATGTCTAGACATTTTTTAATTATCTTATTGTTTAAGTTTTACATTCCAATTAGCACTACTATATTTTCTCACTTTATTTTTATCATATCATTTGACTATTACATTTTTTCAAAAATATTTTCTTCCTAATTTCCCCCATGCCCACGTTATCAAATGACACAAAAATTTAATACTAAGGTAGAAATGAATTTCATTAGCCCAAACAATTAAAACGACAAAACTTTACTAGGAAATGATAATGGAATATAAAGCACATAATTTTTCTAAAGTAAAAACAATTTCTTTTTCACTTTTTCTTTCCACGTCAGTCCACCGAATCTTTTTTCATGGGTGGACCTACCTTTTATCCTACTTTTGTCCTTGTAGTTTCCATTCGAAGAAGCTTGGACTAGACGCTAAAATCTATGCCGAAGGAAGCTGTTAAATACATTTACATCAAAAAATATGTTAAATGACGGCTTAAATTAAAATTTCAACAAAATCTATTCCAATTAAAAGTACATTTAATGCTGCGAAGGTAGCCTAGTGGTGTGATATGCGATGTGATTGAATGCTGATTCCAAGCTTCAAGTGTCGGCAAAAGTGGGATCGGCATTGTAATCCGGTGCAAAGAAAAAAATCCGTTTAATTCAGAAGGTCAGCTGCAGGCTCAACGGAGGCGTGTGAGTCTTGGAATACGATTCCAAATCCTCCCTCCAACCAACGTAGTTTTGCCGCCCCCTCCCCACAACCCCACGGGGAATGGGTATACGTGGCAAGGGGTTAGAAGGCCACTGTTCTACTTTGGACAATATCCATACTATTTTTAATCCTCATCCCTCTTTTCTAGTTGATTCCTTTCTTTCTGGTCCACCAAGACCGATTAAAACCATCCACGGCCATCGGACGTTTCCTCGTTCTAAAAGCTTGAAATTTTTTTTTAAAAAATTCAAGGTGGGTCCCGCCATTAAGATCCTGGCCATTGATCTGATAATCTGCTATATCTTCTCCATCGAAAACATTTTCTCACAATTAAAAAACATAGTCCAAGTGGCTCGTCTGTGTGATCCTGACCACCTGGACGTCTGTTTGATCCAAAAGCCCGAGGACGACGTAAGAATCCTCCGCCCGAGGATCCATTTTCCTCCATATACTCGTTCCATTTCTCTGCGTTCTGGTCTTTGTCGTTCGCACTCCAATTCCCGAAGGCGGTTCCAACATCTACAGCGCCCCCTGAGAACCGTGTAAATTACGGTTTCTGCCACTTATGGAAACCACTGCGCTCCCGCCCACTCCGGAAAACAGCCACCCGGCGAACCGATCGCCGGAGAACCGCTTCCCGAGGCCGCCGAATCATAGGCCCCCACCTCCGCTCCCGGAGACCCGGCAGTTAGCTGCTGCGCCCGCACCCGTGACCCGGTCTCCCGACCAGCGGATCCAGAAGGTGCCGGCGATCCGGACACCGACACTCCCGTTACCGGAGAGCCGGTCGCCCGAGAAATCCATGCCGTCGGAGGAGGATCTTCCCACTGACCGCGACGACCTTGCTCTGTCACCGCTGCCGGCGGTGGGTGTGAACCGGGCGAGCCGCGATGAAGTGCGGTCGGTGACGAAGATGGAGCAGGGAGGCGTGGATCGATCCTCTCGGGTGGTGCCATCGTTTGGTCGTCTGTCGAGGCGGGAGGAGATGACGACAAAAGCTGAGTTGGGTTTTAGGGTTTTGGGTGTTATTTTCTGCCTTATATCGTTCTCTGTGATGGCTTCGGATAAGACGCAAGGATGGAGTGGCGATTCTTTTGACAGATATAAAGAATACAGGTAGGAATATTAAACAATTTCCCATGACTTTGGAACAGAATATGATAGTGGTAATGATGATCGATGAGTGTGCTAAAAATTCCGTACTTTTTGCACCTGCTCTGTTTATGTCACTTATATCCAGCTTTAAATTTTGGGAATACTGTTTGGTGTTTGTTGGCTGTGTTTTTGGTGAATTGTTTATGTAATATTTCTCCTGAGTTCGATGATTTCCATAAAATTTAGAAGTTTTTGGTTGTCTTGAGTGTGTTTTTGTTTATGTTACTTCCAGAAAATCCATCGTTTTGGAATTTGAAAAATTGTCACAGATTTACAGGTCTTTGAAGCATAATTCGGGACTGCTTTGTTTGATTTGCTTACGCTGCACTTCATTTTGGCTGTGAAAATGTAGGTTGTGTTCGGTGTAGGTGGTGGGTTGAGTTTGGTGAATGTGTGATGATTTCGGTAGTTTCACTGAAATATAAAATGAATGGTACGACACAGGTCCATGTCCTTTCATACTGAAATTAACTTAAAAAAGGAAAAAATGATACTTTTTGTCATGAGTCATACAAAGGGACTGAATTTTCATGATCTTGGAATCCTATTCTGATGGTATCTAGGTCAATGTGATATCTTCTCTGTTGGGGCTGACGATTGGAATTCGAAAAATCATGACAGGATTGCGGATAAGCTTTTGGGTGTGTTTGGTTGGAGGTAAAACTTTTGATGAAAAATTTTGAGCGTAGAAGTTGTCAAATTGATAGAAAATGATGTGATATAATAGAGGTAATGATGAGGAGTAAAGAAAATAAAGTTAAAATAGATAGGTTACTTGTATGGGTAGTTGTGTAGAAATGATTGAAAAGTAGGATAGTTCGTATAGAAAAATGTGAAAAAATAATTCAAAAATAAAGTAGTTATGGAGAGTGAAAAGTTTTGGGTTGAAAAGTTTTAGTTGACATATTTTGGCCCCAAACAAACACACCCTTTGTTTAGTTTTTTTTCCCTACTCATGAAGTGATAATTAACCAACTTCCATTACCAACATATTATTGTATATCTAATATTACTAAGGAATTTTGCAGGTATTGTCTCGCGGTGACAGTCATTGGCTTCGTTTATGCTGGCTTCCAGGCATATGCACAAGGGTACTATCTCACCACTAGGAAACGCCTCATTCAAAATCCCATGGTCCCCTACTTTGATTTCACTCTTGACCAGGCAAGTGTTCAATTAGTGTACTCATGTGATGCAAGTGTCCTATGGGCTCTTTTTGAGCCTACTGTTTCATGCCTATGGCATCTGCTCGAACCTTCAATCACATCCTCTTACCTACCTTGCGGGGAGGTTGAAGAGTTAAAAAGGAAAGCCAATCAATTAAGGCTTCTCCGAATGTTCGGGGCTCTCACTGTTGTGTGTCTGCACCGTTCAATCCAGTGAAAAATCAAATCAATCATCAGATTCTATCAGTAATCAGCAATAAGCGAGGTTTTTTTTTTCTTTATTTATATTGTTGCCGGCCGTTCTGGTTTGGGCCACACCCAGATTACACTAGGAAAAAGCAATGGCCAAGGTGGTACAGCAAACAAGCAATATTCAGACGTCTTCTCAAAATTTTCATTGCCGTGTGGCACTCCTAACTGAATTAGATCAGTGCTTTTTTTGGCCCCGAAGTAAGCCAGTTTCCAAAATAGGATGGGCAGAATGGAGCTCGTGAAATTTTTTTTTAGCGCTTTTGATCAATACCGTTTGATGTTTGCTTCTCTTCAAACACTTTGGATTGAGTGCAGATTAACCTTGTATGCCTGCACATGGGTGGTCTTACTCTGTGCAACCTTGCCTTTTCAAGGGTTGGAAGGGGAAGAGCTGGATGGCTTTGTTGTCCACTTGTCTAAATGTTTTAGAGGCAAAGCCTTTAGAAAAAGCAGATGTGGGAAGGACTTTATTAACCACTCTCCTCTAATAGGAGTTGGCTAGTGGATGCACCTTTATTTTTTCTATTTTCCTTCTAGTTATGGACCAGCTGCCGAAACGCAATTGTTTCCATTCCACGGTGGTGGGTCGGTTTAGGCTTCCTATTGGCTGTCGCGAGAATTAATTTTTTGGTTCTATTCTTTGCTTTTGCTTTTGCTTTTCAAGACCTTGAAATTGGTTCCTTTCTCTGCTAGTGAGCTTCAGTGCTCTGGTCCCAAGTTGTAATAATTACCACCATTGGAACTTATACCAACTTCCATGTCATAAGAGGGCTAGCTAGCTGGATCAGTTGCATTCCTCCTTTATAGAGTTCAAGTCAGATCTCTTCTTGATCATAATGTATAAAAAAAATACATTACCGCGAAGCAAATGTTGTCTCTGAGTCATGAAGGATCACCAACATTCAAAACGCGCATGACTGCACCATCTATTTGCATCAATAGGCACTTGTGTCATGAGAAATTCTTAAAATTAAAAGGATAAGGGTTCCATTGTGAAGGTTGTCTAAAAATCTAAGGTTGTATTTAGAAAGTAATAAAATTTTTAAATGAAAATTTTTTGGTATAAAAGTTTTTTTTATTTTATTTTTTTAAAAAATAAAAATTTCTTGAAGCTTTTTTTAGTGTAAAACTTCTTAAATTATGAAAAAATGATGTGATATAATAGGAATAACGATGAAGGTAACAAGAATAAAATTAAAATAAATAGGTTAGTTGTAGGGATAGTTGTATGGAAAAGATTGAAAAGTAGGGTGTATATAGGAAGGTGTGAAAAAATAATTAAAAAATAAAGTAATTGTGGAGAGTAAAAAGTTTTAGGTTAAAAGGTGTATCTTTTATGTAAATTTTTTTCAAAAACTAAAATTTTTTACTCTATACAATTATTTTATTTTTAATCATTTCTTCACATTTTTTAATGCAACTTCTATGCTTTTTAATCATTTTTATTCGGGTGGATGTAGCCAATTGGATCAAGGCAGGGGATTGTGAATCCACCTTTCATGGGTTCAATCCCCGTCGTTTGGCCATCAATAAGTAGACCATTTGTTACGGAGATAAAAGATAAACCTTTCCAAACACACACTGAAAAATTTAGGGTATGTTTGACAATGTGTAAAAAATATGAAATTAAAACTTTTTACTTTTCATAATTGTCATATTTTTTAATTATTTTTTCACATTTATCCATACAACTATTATACTTTTCAATTATTTCTTCGCAACTACAAACATAACTAGTCTATCTATTTTAATTTTATTTTTTTCACTCATTATCATTATCTTTGTTATATAACACCATTTTCCTTCAATAAAAACTTTTATATTAACAATTTTTCATCTAAAAGTTTTTATCACTTCCTAAACACATCTTTAGTTAGAAAAGTCATAGGATGTGATTGGTTGGGTTAAAAAATGTCGGCTAAAACTTTTCAATTGAAAAATTTTCAATCTTTATAACTACTTTATTTTTTAATTATTTTTTCACATTTTCTTATACAAACAACTCTAGTTTTCAACCATTTCATCACAACTATTCTTATAACTAACTTATCTATTTTAACTTTATTTTTTTTTATACTTCATTATTACTATTATTATATCACATAAATTTATATCAATTTGACAATTTTTGCCCAAAAAAATTTTTCATCAAAAAATTTTACACCTGTATTGTTAAACAAATACACCTTAAGTCATTACAAATGCAATGCACCTGGATTTAGCAGGATGCAGCTCTCAAGCACGTACGGCTGTCACACACCTGGAGAGTGGAGAGCTGGGTTCAGATAAGGATGATGATCGCTGGCTATCATTTCTCAATGGGGGCGATCTGATGATCATGGCGACATGATGCTGGTTGGTGATTGTGATCATTTCTCAACTGTACCTTGAAATGACTTCTCAAGATGTGTGGTTGTCAACATGGGATCGGCTGTCTGAGAATACTGTTTAAGGCAATCAGTATTGCGGGTTGATTGGCGTGGCATAAAAGTATAGCCTTCATTAAAGTCAGTTTGTCGGCTTTGTTTGAATTCTATCTATCGTAGTCAAACAACAACCATAATTTATTATCCGCATCCCCAAAATTTTTCTTGAACCTACTCTGGGTTTCCTTTAGCCGTTCTGTACTGGACTTGGGCTTTCATTTGGATTGACATGTGTCAGGCAATTGGCCATTAGCCGATTTACAGAGAGAATCCTAATCCTGTTTGCAAAATACATCTGCCTGTTGCATGCTATTGACAGTCTTTTTTTCCCCCTCTAGATATTGGCGTACCTTCTCATGTCTGCGTCATCCTCCGCTGCCACCCGAACCGATTACTGGGTATTGAACTGGGGAGAAGATGAATTCACAAAGCTGGCCAGTGCATCCATCGGGATGTCATTCCTTGCTTTTGTGGCGTTTGCATTCAGTGCTCTGATCTCTGGCTACAATCTATGCAGGCGAAAGGTCTAATAACAACCAAGGAGAATAATACTTGGATAAGGAATCACAGAGGTGATTAATTCCCATTTTTATTGTATAGGGTGGAGTGAAATTTGATACTACAGAAGTGTGATTTTTAGAGATGGCTTTGTATATTTTGCCTGCTTTCCTTTGAAGTTCTTGTACAATTAAATGGTTATTTGTTGCTCGTTACTTCGTCTTGATCGTGGGCCACCTGCTTCAAACTTGGCAGGTGATGGAAATACACTTTTGTTTTTTTAGCTATGCCAACTTGCCAAAAACACTTGTAAATATTTTGTGTCTATCCTTTTCCAGTTGAAGATTACTGGTGGATTATAGGTGATAGATTTGCGTATTCACTGTATTGTTCTTTTGACAGGCCTTTAATCGGCCGTTTTTGTGTTTCAAAACATTAATAAGTGTGCGCATTCATTCATAGAAGGGCATCAACCACTCATTATGTTCTTGTATTATTTAGATTCTCCAGAGAGCCTTAACTTGCAAAATCCAATGTGGTCATTGTATCAAAAAATGCTTATTTAATTAAGAAAGTAATTGTCACGTTAAGAAGTTTTGGTAGGATATAAATTTACTGATCCTTTTGGCTACACAAAAAACTTTTGTAGCAAAAATCTTTTAATACAAAACTTTTCATTTTCGTAATTATTCTATTTTTAATTTTTCTTATTTTCTTATACAACTAACTTTTCGATCATTTTTATACAATTACTTATATAACTTATTTATTTTAATTTTAATTCTTTATTTTTCAAAATTTCGCTTATTATATTACATCCTCTTATATTTCAATAACTTTTACTTTAAAAATTATTCATCAAAAAGTTTTATTACTTCTCAAATACATTTAAAAATTATTCATCAAAAAGTTTTATTACTTCTCAAATACATGAGTAATGTTTTGAACACTTATAAGATGTTATTTTAGGTGGTTTCATTTTGTGGCCTACTCAAAACTGTTTATTGAGGTGATGGTTATATTTTTAGCTAACAAATCAATTTTAAACACACTGATCGAATTGGATTTATAAAATTATTATTGGTATGAAACTTAGGGGTTGGTTTGGATGGGCTCGTTGATGAAGGAATAAAATAGGAGATCACGAGCAAGCAAGATAATAAAGAAGGGGATTGTAGACCGTACAGCGAATGGCTTTTGTTGAACCGATTCTTATGAAGGCCCAGTAAAATGGCTTTGAAAGATCAGTTCCATTTATTTTATTGAGCTGACTTATTTATCCAATTCAACCTTTGGATGAATTATTTTTAATTTTTTTTTTATTTTTTGGTACAACATGTAGGCCCAAGCATGTATTTACTATATATGAAATTTTATAATTTTGGATATTGTTTAATAGGTTTTTGAATATTTAAAATAAAAAATAAAAGTTCTCAATGTCCAATTTCGGGGTTGTTTCAGTATTAAAAAATATAAATATTTAAAAATTATACAATTTCATATCTATGAAAGAAATGCTCGGGTCAGCCCAAAAAATCCAAAAAAATAAAAATAAAATAAAATGATTATGCAAATGTTTGCATTAAAGTTAAATATAAAAATCTGAAGAAACGTTTGCATTAGATCATGAATCTTGATATCATTTTTTCAAAACAGTATTTTAAAATTTTTTTTGTGGTTTTATAAAATTGTTGTTCTAAGTGTATTATTTAACCCATTTATCAAAGTTTTACCATTTTTAAAGATGTATATATATATTTGATTTTAAGTATAACAGTATTTTAGTAATTTTAAATACACAGAATAACAATTTTAGAAAAACAATTTTTTTTTAAATGAGCTTGCTTCATAAGATCTCCTGTGAAGATGGCATCATGGAATCATGACTCTTAAATCATTACCGCCCGAAGGATAGAAGATCCTCGAATAGTAGATATACAGTCACGGGGAGCCATTTTCTATTCCTAAAATAGCTTTTTTAATGTTTAATTTAATTTTTTATAGTTTCAATACAAATTTTCCCCTTTCTAACATGCACATTAGATTTTTATCCTCTTTCTCCTTACATTCAAGTGGCTTGAATCCATCCTTCCAAAACGATTAAAATCATTTTAGTTAAATATGCATGTGTACCATATAAAAACAAGAGAGCTTACTCCTAATTTTAACACATTTAAAAAATCTCAACCTTAATTCATATATTAATCCATTTAAAAAACTTCAACTTTAACTCATTTATAACTCATTTAATAAACGAGTTGGTGGGACGTTAACGGGTTGATTAGTTTCCATACACTCTTTGGCTATATGTAATACTTAATTGTATATTAAGTGTAACAAGATAGAGCATAGATTATACAACCATAACGTAATAATATAATTATGAAAATACCACCATATTTAGTATTCACAGTCATTTGAACCGATGTGTTAAGAATAAAAAATACAAAGAAATGAAAGGAGAACTTCAAAAATAGGCAAAATATTAATACCTGTTAATGGTGAGTTCTATGGTAGCGGCGACAATGGTGAGAGAACAGCCAGAGACAAATCAAAGGAGAGCAAGAGCCTTAATTAGGAGAGAAATTAGAGATAGAGAGGGGAAGGAGGGAGAGAAGAAGAGAGAGGGAGGGAGGGAGGGAGGGAGAGGCCTCACTCACCCGCTTGGAGAGGAGATCAGCGGTAGTGACTGAACAATATGAGCAGAGGGCGCGAGAAGAGAGAGCAGCCCAAAGGCAGGGGACTCATTGGCTCGTTGCTAACAACAGGCGACAAGAGAGAGGAAGGGTAAAATGCCAAAGAGCAAGCGTCGAGCAGCTGCAGTGGAAGACGTGGAGAAAGGACAATGGATGTGGGAAGGAAGGTGGAGTCGCGGCTGGAGTAGGCGACGAGAATCTTAGGGCAAAGACAAAGTGGGAAAGGGAGAGAATGAGGGACTACCATCGTATGCACCTGGGTGCATTGAGCCTTAATGCACCCGGGTGTACTACACCTATTTTTTTTAATTTTTTTGAAAAACTGTTAATCTAGGTGTATTTAACATATGTATCAATTTTTATTATTTTTGGAGACTTTTAGATATATTTTTTAGATTTTTTAAAAAGCAGTGGCATTTTAGTAATTTAAAATTACTAAAATGCCACTGATTTTTAAAAATCTAAAAAACTCCAAAATTGGTAAAAATTGATATATATGTTAAATACACTTATATATTAACCGTTTTGTAAAAAAAATTTCGAAAAAAAATAAAAAAATGGTTGTATGCACCTGGGTGCATACAACTGCAGCCCGAGAATGAGAGGTGGATGTCCCTGAGGCACGCTAAAAGAAAAATTTTAGGTAGGTGAATTCAAGGGGCGGTAAGTAGGTGAGATAGGCCACAGCTGAGACGAAGGCAGCCGAGGAAAGAAGAAGACTTGATTTTTGGGGACTTAGGACACGATAGCAAGATGCTGGGGGAGAAGAATGCTATTGCGATTAGGGCATGAAGGGGCAGGAGAGGGATATGGCTGAGAAGAAGGCAGCTGGAGGAAGAAGAAGACTATGACCATTTTAGGAGACCCAAGGCACAACGACATGATGGGGGGAGAAGAAGCTTGTCGTGAACATTAGAGCACGAAGGAACAGGAGAGGGACTTTCACCTTGAGGGGGAATAGGACGCACGAGTGAGACAGGGGAGTAGGAATAAGAATTAAGGGCTAAAATTTTTCGAGATGTTTATATATATTATATCTTGTAAATGAGTTATATAAGTTATACTGGTTGAACGAATTAAACGGGTTGACAATTTATAAAACCTCAACCTTAATCCATTTATTCAATTAAACGATTAAACAGATTAATAGATAATGAACCATTTATTCAAAAATCCTAATTCAAAAACATTTATAAACGAGTTGGACTGACGAGTTGATAATTACTATTAACACCCCTATATAGAAAGCGAACATTTTAATTATTTATTAAAACGGGTTTTGATACAGTGCACTTGGGTGCACTTAGGCTTGGTGCATCCGAGTGTATAACTCATTTAAAAATTTTTTTTTTGAATTTTTTTTATACAACTGTTAATCTAAGAGTATTTAACATGTAGCAATTTTTACCAAATTTTGGAGATTTTTAGATATTTATTTTGATTTTTGAAAATTAGTAGCATTTTAGAAATTGTAATTACTAAAAATGCCACTGATTTTTAAAAATAAAAAATATCTAATTTTTTTTAAAAATGGTAAAACTTGATACACATGATACATACACTTAGGTTACAATTGTATACAAAAAATTTCAAAAAAATAAAAAAAAGTTAAATGCACCTGAGTGCGCCGTATCTAAGTGCACCCGGGAGTAAGGAATTATGTTCCTTTTAAAACACCATAAAATTATGTAAATTTAATAATGTACCAAACTTGCTTTAAAAATAATTGTTGTATATAATTAAAAAATTCATTAAGGACAATTTTTGATGTTACATTGAGCATAATTAACAAAGGTGATTTTTCGAAAATCATTTTACCGTGTCTTTGTACCACAACAACCATTTATGGTGGCTAGCCTCATCCCCATTCTCCAGACAGTTCGCCCCCACCCTCCCAATCCAACTGCTTCCCACGTGGCACCTCAGTGACCGCCGGTGCGGAATCCCTCACAGCAGTTACCGTTTAAAGTAGACGGCAGAAGAATTCTCCAGAGACGACGGCCGGCACGCAATGGAAGCGCTTGTAAATGCGGCTTCCACTGCCAGACATTTCGCCAGAACTCCTCCGTCTCTCCTTTTCGGCTCCAAGGAAGACTACGCTGCCGTAGCAAGAAGAAAGCGGGCAGCTCCGGCTTGGAGAACTCAACAATCTCCGTCTATCGCCCTCAGAATCTCTGCAAATTCTCAGTCTGCAACTGCTTCTTCCATGGCAAGCTCCGCCACCAAATCCATCCCTTCCGAAATGAAGGCCTGGGTGTATGGGGAGTACGGAGGTGTAGATGTGTTGAAGTTCGAGGACAAGGTCTCCGTTCCGCTGCTTAAAGAGGACCAGGTTCTGGTGAAGGTGGCAGCGGCCGCACTCAATCCCGTTGATTTCAAGAGGAGGCAGGGGAAGTTCAAAGCTACTGATTCTCCACTTCCGGTAAGACTAGTTGCTATCTGCTTCAGTATCTGGGTAGAATAGTAAGATTGTGCCCATTTGTTGAATTTTTTTTTTGTACCCATTTGTTGAATTTTTTTTTTTTTTTTTTTTTCAAAAAGAAGTTCTTTCTTCTTCTTATTTTTATTTTTTCATTCATGATGGCTGTTTTAATTGGTTTTACTTCGACTGACTCCATCATTAAATGTACTGGAGTCAAATAAAGAAGTTTCATTTTCTGTTGGAGTTTGAGCAGAGCAACCACTAGGTTTCCCCTTAACGATTGTGAATGCTGCTTTTATGTAGACGGTTCCAGGCTATGATGTTGCCGGTGTGGTAGTAAAAGTGGGCAGCCAAGTTGTAAATCTCAAGGAAGGGGATGAGGTATATGGAGATATCAGTGAGAAAGCATTGGAAGGTCCCAAACAGTTTGGATCGTTGGCTGAATTCACTGCTGTTGAGGAGAAGCTGTTGGCTCTGAAACCCAAGAATATTGATTTTGCACAGGCTGCTGGCCTTCCTCTTGCCATCGAGACTGCTAATGAGGGACTTGAGAGATCTGGGTTTTCTTCAGGCAAGTCCATCCTTGTATTGGGTGGTGCTGGAGGGGTTGGATCATTGGTAATTCAGGTTAGTTCCTGACCTCGTTTGTAGCAATTTTAGGTTAGCATTTAGTTAGTCTGTTCATCTTCTTCTGCTCCTCGCATAGTGCTGCCTTTTCCTTTTCCACATTATAACAATCAGTTGTTTCCTCTTTTTCTATTAGTTTGATACTTTGGTTGTCGTCGACAGCTAGCCAAGCAAGTTTTTGGAGCATCAAGGATCGCAGCTACTGCAAGCACTTCAAAACTGGGCCTTTTGAGGAGTTTGGGGGTTGATTTGGCAATTGACTATACGAAGGAAAACTTTGAAGATTTGCCTGAGAAATTTGACGTTGTATACGACGCCGTAGGTAAGCTCCCATTCATCATCTGCCCTGTATTTGGTTGCAGAAATTGGTTATAGAAAGTTCCCTCTGAATCGAGGGTGGTGAATTGCAAGATTGTAATATTAGTTGTCATGTTATATATATACATAAAAAAAAGTTAAAAGCACAACTTTAATGATGTATAATAGTTGAGTCTGTTCCTGTAGAATAGGTAGATTTATCCTACAAGTAGAATGTGGAGTCCATGAACAGACTATAGATAGACTACAAATAGTATGTGAATTCTATGAACCGACTGGTTTTTGCACAACATGGATCTAATATTTAAAAAAAGAAAAGAAAAGAAAAGAAAAAATATGGAAGTCAGGTGGCTATGATTGCTAATGATTCCTGAGAACTTGAAAGTTGAAGACAGTGTACTGCTAAGCTATTTGTATTCCTAAATTGTCTGATTTTTAGGCGTTCATATTTTGAATTGATTTTAGCTTATCGTAATAGTCCGTAATGGATCTAGAAAGACCCAGTATAGGTGGCCGACCTTTATGTGCCTAATTCTGGATACGATGGAAAACAGAGCAAACTCGATATGGATTAGTAGGATTTTTTTTTTAATGGTAATGGATTAGTAGGATTTGATGCAGCTTAACTATAGAAAATATGCATAGCCATGAAACCCATTATACAGCTTAAAGAGCTTAAATCTCAAATCTATTTTATCTCGAAATTTTTTTTCTCTTTTCCTTTCTTTAGCACTCGGAAGATGCATATTTGAGAATATAGAAAACACATGCATATTGTCATTGAAATAATCAAAAAATACCATCCGCTGTTTTATCTTGTTGATATGGCCCAACTCAGTTCGTGCCAGATACATATGAACATGATTTCAAAGTGTGTTCTCAGGTAAGTGCATGCGACCAAGGATTATCTGATCTCATGTGAACACCATCATGTGGCATGCGCTTGTTGTTGTTGTTGGTCGTCTCTCAGTCTTGATATATAGCTATCTATCAGTCTTAGGATACATATAGCTTGATGAAAGAATGTATGATGACATTCAGGCCAGGGTGATAAAGCAGTCAAAGCAATCAAGGAAGGTGGCAGCGTAGTAGTGCTCACAGGTGCTGTCTCACCCCCAGGTTTCAGATTTGTAGTTACTTCAAATGGCTCTGTGTTGACGAAGCTCAACCCATATCTGGAAAGTGGGAAGGTGCAGCCGCTCTTGGATCCGACGTCGCCATACCCGTTCTCACAAGTAAAAGAAGCCTTCACTTATCTTGAAAGTGGACATGCCACGGGAAAGGTTGTTATATATCCTATTCCTTGAGGTAGCAAACCGTCTATATACCTTTTTGTGAATGTAGCCCATTTCCCCGAGTGGAGGCTGGAGATGCCATGTCTGTCGGAATAATATGATATGGAACCCTAGTGCCTTTTTTATCAGGTAAATCATATACGCCTGTATCCGATCATACTGGCTGTTGCGTAGTTGGAGTTTTCACCAGCGTTCGCCGTCTCTGCAACATTTTGCAGGCGGAGGAGACAGACACGCAAAAACAATATTCCGATTTGGGACATTCATTAGTTTCCTGCAGCGTCTTGTCCTACTAATTTGATGCTTAGTTAATTCCACCTTCCGAAAGCCGTTCCTTAATTAATCAACAATCGACTCTAAATAAACAAATGGGGTTGTTAAAGAATTAAAAATAATGATCTCGAAAGGAATGGAGTTTGTTAAATAACTAAAAATAATAATCACAAAAGAAACAAATGGAGTTGTCAAATAATTAAAAATAATAATCACAAAAGAAAAAAATGGGAGTTGTTAAATAATTAAAAGTAATAATCACAAAAAAGGGAGTTGTTAAATAATTAAAATTAATAATCAGAAAAAAATCTTGGGTACACATACGTTTATCCTTTCATGTCCCTTCTGTGTGCCCATGGCAAATAAAACCTATTTCCTTGGCTTTTTTTTTGTTAATTTTTGTTTTGAAAATTTTATTTTAGATGCACACAATTCATAAATTAAGGTTTTTCATTTCTGAAAATGTGTAAATATATATTTGTGGTTATTTTCAAAGGTGGAAAATAACAATAATATTTCTATGTTTAAACTTTTTAAAAATTATGTATAGGCAATTTTTTGTTAATGAAATTACTTGATTGCTTTATCCTCTCCTTCTTTGCAAATTTTGAAAACCAGAGGGTGGTGGGATGGGGGTCGCCTTTTCATAAAAAAAATTAACATTTAAAAAAAAAAAACTATCAAGAAAAGTGAAAGTGCAAGTTTTGTGATTATAAATTATTTGAAAGGATGGATTTTTTTCTTCACTACATAAATTGGGGTTTGCACTAATAACCTCTCAACCTTGTACCCTCGGTCGATTTATTATGTTAGACTGCGACTCAGTAGATAAACTTTATTAGAATGTGTTCGCAATACTCTTTGCTGGTGAAAAATAGAGATTTCTCAAAATGTATTCCTACCTTTCATTCTAATTCTAAATATATCAACTACGTATGGGAAAATTGCGCCATAGACCCTCTAACTATGCGTATTGGTATTTTGGACCCCGTTGTTTGCATATTAGCATTTTAAACTTCCGAAAGTTTCGACCTTTGCATTTTACCCCCCGCACCCTCACGGCGTCTGACAGTCTGAAATGACGAGAATACCCATTGACTGTCTGTTTCCATCCATACAGTGGATGAGTCGTAGTTTAATGATGAAATTGAAAACGTAGACACCCCATTTTTTAGCTATTTTTGTGTCATACTAATTAATTTTAGGCCCGTTTTATGAAATGACACTATTTGAAATTATATATGTGGTTTGGACTAATTGCAATTAAGGATGCATAATTGGGCCAGATCTACATTTGTGGAGGCTGTTATGGAATTATTAAACTGTCAATATATGAGAATCAACGGCTGAGATTGCTTGTAAATGAGGTGCACGTATACAGATATTCATACGCTGTCGGAGCACCATAAAGTCATCTTCCCCAAATCGCGCTCTCTCTCTCCACGACGGAAAGCCGTGGCTGCCACTTGTGATCTCCACCAGCAACCCCCGGACAATTGATCGAAGCCGTTCACAAGGTCGGTAGCATGCATAACGTTATCCATCTTCTCCGGCAAAGCCCTATTTTCCCATCCTTGGCAGATCCACTTTCACCGAGGTTATGCCCAAAACCCATTTCCTCCCATTTGTTGTTGCGTTCCCGCTCTCCTCTGCCTAGCCATGATCTGACCACACAAGAGAAGAAGAGGATCACGCAGCAGCCTTCCGTCTTAGCCATCGCAGCAACTCTCCCACAAATCTGATCACTCATCTATCTCTACATAGTGGAGATCTACTACTTAGGCACTAAGCACCCCATGAAAATCCATTTCCTCCCATAGTTGCGATTGCTGCGCCACCCTCATTTGTCTAGCCGTGATTCGACGACATAAGAGAAGAAGAGAATCCCGCACGCACCGTCCAAGTCTTCCCAGCAACAATCTTCACCATTCAGCTCATTGCTTGGGCACCAAGCAACATTGCTGGGAGATGAAGTAAAGGTAGAACCCAGTCATGCCCAACATGCAAGAACCAATGGATAAAAGGCAAAATCAAAGGAAACGACCAAATTCCCCACTCCTCAATCACAGCACGCCTCCGCTCAGCCCTTCTCCCCATTCCCCATCCGTTCCCACTATGGGATTTCCTGCTATGGCTGCCTGCGATTTTGTACCAGTCGGATGTTGAATCTCTGCCGGAGATGATGGGGAAGAGCTATCATGTGTTGATGATCTTGATGGAAAGATATGCCTATCGTTAATCAGACGGGCGTTCGGATTAAGCAGTTCTTGCGGTCGGTGATGTTGGCGTTGCTGTTGTTGATGGAGGCGCATAGCCGGTTGCTGGATCGATGGGTGACAATGGCTGTTCGGTCGCCGCAGAGGAGTTTAATGGCCGCTGGGATCTCAGCCGATCGTTGCTTTGGATGATTGCGGACACGCATAACGGGGTTTTTTGACAGTTGATTTATCTGGCCGTAATTGCAAGCTGCTGCGATCGTATGGACTCTGCCGCCGGAGAAGATGAGTTTTTTGCCGGTGCGAATTCGTAGTTTGGCGGCCATAGCCGAATGCGGAAAATGGAGTTCGTCGACTGTGGTAGGAAGCGATTCCTGCGGTGATCTCTGACCATGGATTCCGGCCAGATATGGAAGCAGACAACAGGAGAAGATAATGGAAGCTTCGAAGCTACTGACTTTAATGTCCGTCGCCGCTCTCTTCACAGACAGTGAATGGGGAATCTAGAGAGACAGTCAACGGGTATTCTCGTGATTTCAGACTGTCAGACGCTGATTTTTTGACGCTGAGGGCGCGGGGGTAAAATGCAAAGGTCGAAACTTTCGGGGTTTTAAAATGCTAATACGCAAACATCGGGGTCCAAAATGCCAATACGCATAGTTAGAGGGTCTATAGCGCAATTTTGCCACTACATATCACAAATCTTAGATATATCCATTGTGTTTTTATCTAATCCTAAAATAAAAATCTTACCATTTAACTTGTTAAAATAGCATATATTTTGTAGATCCAGGAGAACGACGAGAAAGTCTATTTTTTGAATTTTTAATTAGAATGTGTTTGCGATACTCTTGATGTTAGAAAATAGGGACTTTTTCAAAATGTATTCTTACATTTGATTCTAATTTTAAATATACCACTGCGTATCAGAAATCTATATCTACTATGCTTTCATCTAAAATAAAAATATTATTATTTAACTTATTAAAATAACATCTATTTTGTAGATCTAGGCCAACCACAAGAAAGTCTTTTTCTTTTAATTACAACATATTATATTATGAAAAAAATGTCGCTAAGTATAAATAGTGTCGTTATTAGATAAAATATAGGTAAATCCTAACTCTATTATAGATTATGTATGTTTAAAAAAGCCATCCTAAAAGAAATTAAAAGCCACCGGACCTTGAGCATTCAATTGAGCTTGCATTTTTATAAGTTTTTCAATTAATTAGTATCTTTTATATAAAATCATATGATAAAACAAAATCTGCATACATGATTTACCTGACAAGATGAACGCGACGAGACCCATATAGTGTTTTGAATGTATCAAAATTTTATTTAAATTTATAAAGTTATATTCTTAGCTGGGCGAATTATTATTATTATTATTATTATTATTATTCTTAGGTTGTTGGGTCCCTCGCGGTGTCCGGTTGGTGGGAATACCCAATCGAAAAAACGTGATGAATCGTGAAACCAAAACTGTTGCCGTTTAAAACAAACAGGAGAAGAATTCTCCAGAGACGACGGCTGGCAAGCAATGGATTCGCTGGCCGCACATTTCATCGCGTAATGATTCGATGCTCACCGGAGCATGTGCTGATCATGCTTATCCTTGGTCTTTAATTTTTAAAATTTAAACTATCCCGTTATTATATTGAGATTATTTATGAATATGTACGTATTTATAATTTTAAAAAATTATATATTTCAAATTGTATTAATGTGTTTTAAAAATATTTTAATAGTTATATATTTACTGTTAATCATAAAAAATATGTCCGTGACTCTGAAATATGATGGATAGATAGAGTTAAAAAAGTACGTTGAAATTTTTGAAAATTTCAAAATTAAGATTAAACAGTAAGGACCCAAGCATTGAATCACTCCATGTCATCACTCGTCCGTCTCTCCTTTTCGGCTCCAAGGAAGACTACGCTGCCGCATCAAGAAGAAAGCGGGCAGCTCCGGCTTGGAGAACTCAACAACCTCCGTCCATCGCCCTCAGAATCTCTGCAAATTCTCGGTCTGCAACTGTTTCTTCCATCGCAAGCTCCGCCATCAATTCCATCCCCTCTGAAATGAAGGCCCGGGTGTATGGGGGAGTACGGAGGAGTAGATGTGTTAAAGTTCGAGGACAAGGTCTCGGTCCCGCTGCTGAAGGATGACCAGGTTCTGGTGAAGATGGCAGCGGCCGCACTCAATCCCATTGATTTCAAGAGGAGGCAGGGAATGTTCAAAGCTACTGATTCGCCACTCCCAGTAAGACTAGTTGCCACGTGCTTCAGTATCTGGATAGAATATGTTGGGATTGATTTTCCCCCACGTTTTCAAAATTTCTTTTTTCTGTAATTGGTAGCAGAACTGTGCCCTGACTTTATTTTTTACTTTATTATTATTATTTTTTAAAATTCTTTCTTCTTCTTATTTTTATTTTCTCATTCATGATGGCTGTTTTAATTTGATTTACTTGAGTGACCCCGTCATTGAATACAGGGGTAGGAATGGCCCTGTATACATTATTTTCATGTCTGGTATAGGAAAGCGGCAGAAGTTTTTGACTCAAATTCAAAATAGTAGGGTTAAGATCAACTATGTCCCCAACTCGAAGAATTTTAACCCGCCCCACATATATTCATTCATTAAAAAATATAACTATACTTTTAAATTCTATTCTCATTTTCTTTCAAAATCCTTATATTATTCATGATGAATTATATCAATAATGCTTAGGCATGGAAACGCAGCGGACATGCTCTTGCTGACTATATTTCTGTTTCTTCTGTCGATTAACAAGTTTGGTAGGGCACCCCCAAGCCATTCAGGAAAAAATTTGTATAGACAATTTTTTGGAAATGAATCTCGGTTCTTCCTATCCCTCGTCCCTAGAAAACTCATAGGGATGTGTGATAGGTTGTTTCCTTTCATAAAAAAAAATAAATAAATTATATCAATAATACAATAATTAAATAAGATGTATTCTATACATAATTGTGGTTTTTTCAACATTTTGGAAACATTGGCAGAAAGATACTATTATTTTAGGATTTTTTTTAAAAAATGCTAAAATTCATTTTGAATGAAGTATTTTTATTAGCTTATTTTAATAAAGCTACACTATATTTACTTGTGTTTGGTTTTAATAATGGAGTTTACTTTTATTAAGAAGTAAAATATTGAATAATACAACATTTAAATTTAGCATAGATGTATTTTTTATATTTAATAGGTATATAAATTCTTAAAACTATCTGACTTGATCGATGTTTTTTACTTGACCCGCCGATCCAACATCGATGAGAGCCAGACCAACTTTGTCCCGACTTGATATGAAAAATGAGGTCGGAAAAGCTTCATTTTCATTAAATATACTGGAATCAAATAAAGAAATTTCATTTTCTGTGGGAGTTTGAGCAGAGCAACCACTAGGTTGCCCCTTCATGACCGTGAATGCTGCTTTTGTGCAGACAGTTCCAGGCTATGACGGTGTGGTGGTAAAAGTGAGCAGCCAAGTTAAAAATCTCGAGGACGGGGATGAGGTGTATGGAGATATCAATGAGAAACCATTGGAAGGTACTGAACAGTTTGGATCATTAGCTGAATTCACTGCTGTCGAGGAGAAGCTGTTGGCTCTGAAACCCAAGAATATTGATTTTGCACAGGCTACTAGCTTTCTTGTTGCAATCGAGACTGCTTATGAGGGACTTGAGAGGTCTGAGTTTTCTTCAGGCAAGTCCATCCTTGCATTAGGTGGTGCTGGAGGGGTTGGATCATTGGTAATTCAGGTTAGTTCCTGACCAAATTTCGAGCAAGTTTAGGTTAGCATTTAGTTAGTCTGTTCATGTTGGTGGTATTTTGTTCTGGAAGTTTGATTGTCACTTTGTCAGTAAAACATGGACATTGAACGACTCTGATCGCTAGTTGTGAAACATTTTATTGCAAAATAAACCTGGATATTGGATAACTCTGATCACCAGTTGGCAAATTCGATTATTTAAAGTTGATTATCTGTTTATCTTGGGCAATTTCTTTTAGCTTTTGTGACTATTCAGAATATCAGACGGGTGAAATGACTGCCCTCTTGATTCTTCAAGTGGCCAGTTAATGGAATATAGTGGTGTTGAAAATTGTACTGTCGGCGCATTGACATGATATTCTTGTGAAGGCTGTTGATTATTAGAGATTATTCTCAGCGTTAGATAATCTGATACCCTTGATAATGCTTCAATGCACGTGTCAGAATACAACGCCCATCAAACATTTGGCTTCTTTCCTGATTGTGTCTGATTGTCCATTCTTGACCTTATATTTTCTGCTACCTGTTGACCGTTTAGTATCTTTCTCTTAGCCAATCCAATGGATTGATGAAACCAACATATATGGCTTGTGTGAAACACTATCTTCTACTGCTTCTTGCAGATGCTACCTTTTCCTCTTCCACACTATAACAATCAGATATTTCCTCTTTTGCATATTGGTTTGACACATTACTTGTTTTGGACAGCTAGCCAAGCAAGTTTTTGGCGCATCAAGGATTGTACTACTGCAAGCACTGCAAAACTGAACCTTTTGAGGAGTTTGGGGGGTTGATTTGGCAATTGACTACACAAAGGAAAACTTTGAAGATTTGCCCGAGAAATTTGATGTTGTACACGATGCTGTAGGTATGATCACATTTCATCATCTGCCCTGGATTGGTCTCAAAAATTTGTTGAACTTCGAACCCAAGTTGAAAGCATAATTTTAATGACGTACCATTGTCGAGTCTGTGCCTATAGAATAGGTAGATTTATTCTATAAGTAGCATGTGGAATCTATGAAATGACTATAGATAGACTACAAATAGTATGTGGCGTCTATGAACAGACTGGATTTTGCACAAAATGGATCTAAATAGAGGGGGAAAAAGGATAAAAAAAGGAATACTTTTATCTGGAAGTCAGGTGGCTATGATTGTTAATGACCCTGAGAACTTGAAAAAGATGTACTGCTAAGATATTTGTATCCTTAAATTGTCTGATTTTTTCCAGTTCCTAGAACCAGTTGTGGTTTACGTTTTGAATAGATTTTAGCTTATAGTGTCGTCGTCATCATCATCATCATAAGCCATTTCCCACCTAAGTGGAGTCGGCTACATGGATTTTGTTGCGCCATTCTTGGCGATTTAAGACTAAATTTTGAAATTTGTAATATTTTAAAATCTTGTTTAATTATTTCCAGCCATGTTTTTTTGGGTCTTCCTCTCATTCTCCTACCACCTTCTACTTGGATAGACTGTGTTTTCCTAACTGGTGCTACTTCAGGCCTCCTTTTAACATGACCAAACCATCTTAATCTATTTTCTCCCATTTTATCACAAATTGGTCTCACTTTTAAGTTTTCTCGAATTATTTTATTCCTAATTTTATCTTTTCTTGTTTTACCACTCATCCACCTTAACATTCTCATTTCCGCTACGCTCATTTTTTGTATATGTTGTTCTTTAACTGCCCAATATTCTGCCCCATAAAGCATAGCAGGTCTAATCGCAATCTTATAAAATTTTACTTTTAGTTTGATTGGAACTCGACGGTCACGTAAAATTCCTGACGCATTTCTCCATTTCTTCCATCTTGCTTGAATTCTATGTATTATATCTTTCTCAATTTCCCCGTTCTCTTGAACTATTGATCCTAAGTACCGAAAGTGATTAGTTCTTATTACTACTTGATCTAAAATCTTAATTGGTTCTTCATCCGGGTTCTCACTATTATTAAAATTGCATTCCATATATTCAGTTTTTGTATAAATAATTCTAAAATCATTAGATTCTAAAGCATCTACCCACCTATTCAATTTTAAATTTAGTCATTTTTTAGTTTCATCTATTAGAACAATGTCATCTGCAAATAACATACACCAAGATACTTCTTCTTGGAGATGTCTAGTAATTTCATCTATTACTAAGGTAAAAAGCTAAGAACTTAAGGTTGAGCCTTATGTAGACCTATTTTAATTTGGAAGACATTAGTATCTCTACTAATGGTCCTTACATTCGTAACAGTCCCCTCGTACATATCTTTAATAATATCAATATATCTGTTATTTATTCCTTTCTTTCTTATCACTTGCCATGTTAACTTTCTTGGTACTCGATCATAAGCTTTTTCTAAATCAATAAAAATCATGTATAAGTTCTTTTTCTTCTCCCTATACTTTTCAAATAGTTGTCTAAGTAAGAAAATAGCTTCAGTGGTTGATCTTCCTAGCATAAAACCAAATTGATTTTCAGATACATTAGTTTCTCTTCTTAGTCTATGTTTAATTACTCTTTCCCATAATTTCATAGTATGACTCATTAATTTTATTCCACGATAGTTTGCACAATTTCGAATATCTCCCTTATTTTTATAGATTGACACTATAATGCTTTTTCTCCATTCACTTGTTATTAACTTTGTTTTTATAATTTTATTAAAAAAATTTGTTATCCATGTTGCACTTATATCTCTCATGCACTTCCATGCCTCAATTGACATATTATCTGGGCCTAAGACTTTTCCTGTTTTTATTTTCCTTAGAGCTTCCTTTACTTTAGATATTCGGATTTTTGAGAAATAACTGATATTCTTATTTTCTTTTCTATTTAAACTATCATCTAATGTTAAATGTTCGTGTGGTGTATCATTTAGTAAACTATAAAAATAAGTTTTCCATCTTTCTTTAATATCATCATCTTTACTAGAACTCTTTGATCATCGTTTTTAATACATCTAACATGTGTTAAATCTTTGCCTTTATTTTCTCTTAATTTAGCCAACTTAAAAATATCATTTTTCACTTTGTCTAGTTCATAATCTGTTATATAAGTTCTCATAAGCTTTGTTTAGCATCGCTAATAATCTTTTTAGTAGCTTTTTTTGATAGTTTGTATTGTTGTAAGTTTGTATCATTTTTATTTCTCTGTCATGTTTTAAACTTTTCTTGTTTAGCATTTATAGCTTTTTGAACATCCTCATTCCACCACCAAGTTTCTCTATGTGAGGATCTACGATTTTTATATATACCTACAATACTTTGTCCTACTTCTTTTATGTTAGTTGTCATTTTATCCCACATCGATTCTACTCCATCTTCTTGTATGTCCCATTTTCCTTCTTCTATCATTCTTTTACTAAAAAATTCTATGTTGTTTCCCTTTAAATTATATTCCCTTTAAATTCTTGACTCTTTTTGTGTATATATATCCATCACTAATAATCTATGCTACATGACTAAGCTCTCACCTGGGATAACCTTACAATTAATACAAAGGGATCTATCCACTTTTCTTCTAAGGAAGAAATCTATTTGGCTAGAATTGGTCCCACTCTTGAAAGTTATCAAGTGTTTATCTCGTTTTTGAAATAAGGTATTTGTGATAACCAAATCATATGCTATAGCAAAGTCCAAAATGACATTCCCCATTTCATTCCTTATTCCAAAGCCGAAACCTCCATGACTTTCTCAAATCCTACATTCTCCTTTCCTACATGTCCATTTAAATCTCTACCTATCACAACCTTTTCTTGGTTAGATATCCTTTGTATAATACTATCTAAGTCATCCCAAAATTGTTTCTTGATTCTATTATCTAATCCTACTTGTGGTGCATAAGTACTAATCACATTTAAGACCTCTACACCTAATACAAGTTTTATTTGAATAATTCTATCATTTACTCTATTGACATCTGCAACTTTATTTATGAATTTGTTATCTACTATTATCCCTATATCATTTCTATTACCATCCTTTCCTATATACCATAATTTGAATCCATTAATCTCTTTAGCCTTCTCTCCTTTACACATAGTTTCTTGAAGGCATGCTATATTAATTTTTCTCTTTCTCATAACATTCTCTCCTTTCCACCTAGTCTCTTGAAAGCATGATATATTTTCTCCTTCTCATAACATCTACTACTTCCATACTTTTCCCTGAAAGAGTCATAACATTCTATGAGCAAAACGGACCTTGTGTTTTGGTACCACCTTCTTCCCTAAACTACGTCCATAAAGGCATGGGGACCTTTGCCGACTTTTTGCCACAACCGGACGTTGTTGTGGCGTGTCGCTTCCGGGGAGACGCCATAGCAACCCTTGCCCATTTCTCACTACATCCGGGCTCCGATGTAGCGCGTCGCTTCTGGAGAAACGCCCTAGCAACCCTTGCTCATTTCTCATTGCAGCCGGGCTCTGCTGCAGCGCGTCGCTTACAGGGGACGCCCTAGCGTTAACAAATTTTAGTATATTTTCAGAATCTATAAGAGATGCGGCGGTGATTTTTAATAGCACTGGCTACCAGGCTGACATGCCAACCCTCGCTTTTTTCCCGGGCTTTGGACTGACAGTAAGATAGAAACTCTTACTGGCAAGGTTATTTTAGCTTATAGTGTAGAAAAAAAATAGTCCATAATGGATCTAGAAAGGTCGATGATAGGTGCCTGTTGTATTTCTGGACATATGATGGTAAACAGAGCAAAATTGATGTGGATTAGAAAGATTTGATGCAGCTTAACTATATAGAAAATACACACGCATAGTCATCATACAGCTTAACTAACTGATCTCTCAAATCTATTCGTCTACAGAAAGGTTTCATCTTTTCCTTTCTTTACACTCAGGAATATGCATATTTGAAAATATAGGAAACGAACCTGCATATGGTCATTAAATTAATCAAAGTACCATCCGCTGCTTCTGTTAAGCATGTAGAATTGGTCAAATCCAAAGAGAGCTGTGAGCTGCAAAATCAATCTCAGTTGTAACTGTGCAGATTTTTCTCTAGCCGTAACTGTGTTGTAACTATGCAGATTTTTCTCCGTTGGTTGTTTTTTCTTTTATTATAAATAAGCTGACGTTCTGTAAGTGTTTGGGGGAAAATATATGAACAACAGTTATTTGTTGGCTTAAATCAAATTGTCTCTGTTTCTGGTTTCATTTTCTTCTTTATGGTATCAGAGCCTTAAAGGGCATTATAACCTTCTCATGTAGTCTTGCATATTTTTTTGGTTGTCTGTTGTTTTGGCCAATGCCATATCTAGCTTTTCTTCTGTATTAGTCAGCTTACACTGTCTTGTGTTTCCAATTTGTAGTTCTTGAAATTCTTGGCCCATTTTACAGTTGTTATTGCCAACGCAGTCCCGGTTCTTGCCAAAGCCATCTTTGTTCTTTGTTTTGCCAACGCAATCTCTGTGCTATCCACATGGCTGCTGCCAACCCTTATTTTCCATTTCCTGCCACATTGAATGTTGTTAACTTCGTCACAATTAAGCTTACTGATCACAACTATTTATTGTGGGAAACTCAAATCACTTCTTTAATTGAGAGTCAGGATCTCATGGGATTTCTCACTGGCAAAACCGTGGCTCCAGCGCAATACTAAGGTGGCTTGAATGATGACACTAAAGGTAGCACACAGTCTCTCAATCCTGACTACATTTCTTGGGTTCGCACAGATCGTCTCGTCAAGTCCTGGATTATAGGAACTCTTTCTGAGGAAGTTTTGCAATGTGCGTTGGTCTAAAAACTGCAACTGAAGTTTGGCAAGCTTTGACGAGTCATTTCACGCTGGCTTCCATAGCCTGTGAGTTCGATCTATTATCAAAATTGCAAGATGCAACTAAGGGAAGTAAAACTCTTTCTGTCTACCTTCGCAATTTTAAGTTGATATGTGATCAATTAAATGCAATAGGGAAGCCAGTCTCTGCTGTCACCAAAGTCTTTAGAGTGCTTGAAGGTCTAGATGATAGCTATGAGGCCTTTAAAAGACCATGCCTCGCCCTACTCTTCCCTCTTTTGCAGAGATTATACCATAACTGCAAAGTTATGAATCGAGGACTAAGAAAGACTCTTCGTCAAATGTAAATCCTGCTGCCGCTTTTGTGTCACAGACTTTTTCTGGTTTGCGTGCTTCCATGTGTGGCCGTGGACGAGGTTTAAACTCCTCTCGGGGCCGAGGTTTTCCACAACAAAATCGACGCCCTCAGCCAGCACCGGATTCCAAGGGTTCAAACAAGCCCAGTGATGGCTAAATTTCAACTCAAAGCGCTTCTCAAAGCACTCCCCCAACTTGTCAGATTTGTCGTCGTAGAGGACATACTACTCTCAAATGTTGGAATCAATTTCATCTCTAAGTTACCTTTTGTGTCTACTGTTGAATGTACTCAATCTCCTTTTAATAAAATTCATTGTGATTTACGGGGACCTGCTCCAGTTACTTCGAAGCAGAATTTTCGTTATTTTACTATTTTGGTTGATGATTACTCCCGCTTCTGTTGGTTTTATCCTCTTGATGCCCATCGAAAAATGATTACTACGCAATTTAATGTTGCTATCAAAGTTTTTCAGTCTGATGGGGGTGGAGAATTCTCAGGGGTAGCTGTTGAGTCTTTTTTGCATGATTGTAGTATCATTCAACTTTTATCCTGTCGTGGTACTCCTGAGCAAAATGGTGTTGCTGAGCGTAAACATCATCATATTGTGGAACTTGGTTTGACTTCCTTATTGTCTGCTTCTATGCCTCTATCTTATTGGGTGGATGCCTTTGCTACTGTTAATTATGTGATTAATCGCTTGCCTACTTGATTGCATAATATGAATAGCCCTTATTTCTTGCTTTACAACAAGTTGCCCGACTATGTTAGTTTTCGGGTATTTGGTTCACAATTTTTTCCTTATCTTCGGAACTATATGCGTCATAAGCTTGATCCACGGTCTCTTGAATGTGTTTTCCTTGGCTATAGTGATCGCCACAAGGGGTATCGGTGTCTTTATCCCTGTACAGGGCAAGTATACACCTCTCATCATGTTGTTTTTGATGAGCATATTTATCCTTTTGCAGTTGTCTCTCAGTCTTCTTAGACATCCGACTCTGAAAGCTTGTGACAGTGGGCAAAAATGTTTAATACTGATCCTTTTCTAACTATTGCTCCATTAGGGTTACCACATCCTTCTCTTATTGCACCAGAGGTTTTGGAACTGCCATCTCCTACTCCTGCTGTATTAGAGCCGTCTTTTGGTGCAACCTGTGATGCCACTCTAGATAATTCCATCTCACCTTCGCCTTCTACTGAGATGCTTTTCTCACATTCTCCTGCCACCATTACCTGTCCTGATGTGACTTGTC
This sequence comes from Annona cherimola, assembly GCA_030490835.1. Lineage (NCBI taxonomy): Eukaryota > Viridiplantae > Streptophyta > Magnoliopsida > Magnoliales > Annonaceae > Annona > Annona cherimola. Next base: position 83,369,505 of record CM059973.1, on the reverse strand, counting down.
TTTTGCCACTTGTTGAACGTCCTGTGTCTACTTCGCTTAACAATAGGTCTTCTCAAAACTTATCTGTTCCTGCTTCCACCATCTCACATCTTATGCAAACTCGATCAAAATCAGGTATCACCAAGCCCAATCCTCGGTATGCTCTCTGAACTAACGTAACTGTTCTCTCTGAGCCACAGACAATAACCTCTGCACTTGAGCATCCAGGGTGGAAGTCTGCTATGATGGATGAGATTACTGCCTTACGTGCCACTCAAACTTGGGAGCTTATTCCTCGTCAGCCTCACATGAATATTGTAGGTTATAAGTGGGGTTTTCAGACCAAGTTAAAAGCCGATGGTACTGTGGAACGCTTAAAGGCTTGGCTTGTTGCCAAGGGGTTTCATCAAGAAGAAGGGATCGATTATGTCAAGACTTTTAGTCCTGTTATCAAACCCGTTGATCTTCGTATTGTTCTCACCATTGCTACTGTTTGTAGATGGCCTATTCGACAACTTGACGTCAAAAATGCATGCTTGCATGGTGATCTTCAGATTCCTGTATATATGGAACAACTTCTTGGTTTTCATGACTCTTCACATCTTAATCATGTTTGTTTATTAAAGTGTTCCCTATATGGCTTAAAACAAGCTCCTCGTGCTTGGTTTGACAAGTTTAGCTCTTATTTGCTTCATTATGGTTTTACTTGTAGTGTGGTTGATCCTTCACTTTTTGTCTATCATTTTGGTGGGCATATTATTCTATTGTTACTCTATCGTTCGGTGGATGGTTTGTTTCTTTCTCAGCGCAAATATGATATTGATCTCCTTACTAAGGCTCTTATGCATCAAAGCAAGCCTATTGCTACTCAACTGCCTAGCAAGCTTCCTGATCAACGGAATGCGACACTCTATTCTAATCTTACATTTTATCGTAGTCTTGTTGGTGGTTTGCAATACCTTACTCTCACACGTCCTGGTATTGCCTTGGCAGTTAATATTGTTAGTCAACAAATGAGTTCTCTTACCGTTACTAGTTTTGTTCATTTAAAGTGCATATTGCGGTATGTATGTGGTTCCTCGGATCATGGTCTTCATACTTTAGCTCATAGTTCACTCAATGTTTATGCTTTTTCTGATGTTGATTGGGGTGGGTGTAAAGTGACCGGACGCTCTACTACAGGATATTGTGTTTTTCTTGGTTCTAATTGTGTTTCTTGGAGTGCCAAAAAGCAAGCTATTGTGGTTCGCTCTTCAACTAAAGCTGAATATCGAGCTTTCGCCTCCACTGCAGCTGAACTCACTTGGATTTCTTATGTGTTGCGTGACATTGGTGTTCCTCAGTATACTCCCGCTACTCTTTTTTCAGATAATGCTTCTGCATTGCATCTTACTACCAACCCTGTCTTTCATGCTCGCACAAAACACATTGCGCTTGATTATCATTATGTGTTTTAGAAGGTTTCCCTTGGTCATATTACTACTCAGTTTGTGCTTGTCGAAATTTATCAGATGTATTTATTAAGACCCTGGCTCAGTCTATATTTCTTGATCTGCGAAACAAACTTGGTGTTTGGCCTTTTTTGTCCACGCCACATTTGCGGGACGGTGTTAAGCATGTAGAATTGGTCAAATCCAACGAGAGCTGTGAGCTGCAAAATCAATCTCGGTTATAACTGTGCAGATTTTTCTCTGTTGGTGGTTTTTTCTTTTATTATAAATAAGCTGACGTTCTGTAAGTGTTTGAGGAAAAATATATGAACAGCAGTTATTTTTTGGCTTAAATCAAGTTGTCTCTGTTTCTGGTTTCATTTTCTTCTTTAGTTTCATCTTATTCTGAGGTAAAACTGCATGCTACTAGGCATTTTTTGATATCATTTAAGCACCATCATGTGGCATGCGCTTTTTGTTGAAAGTCTCTCATTCTTATGATATACAAGTTAATGAAATAATGTATAATGATATTCAGGTCAGTGTGATAAAGCAGTCAAAGCAGCCCAGGAAGGTGGTAGCGCTCACAGGTCCCTTATCACCCCCGGGTTTCAGATTTGCAGTTCAGATGGCTCAGTGTTGACAAAGCTCACCCCATATCTGGAAAGTGGGAAGGTGCAGCCACTCTTGGATCCGACATCACCATGCCCATTCTCACAGGTAAAAGAAGCCTTCACTTATCTTGAAAAGGGACATGCCACGGGAAAGGTGGTTATATACCCTATTCCTTGAGATACCAAGCATTATATATATTTTGTTGCGCATGTAGTCGATTTCCTCGAGTGGAGACCAGAGATGCCATGTTGGTGAATATGTATGTAATCCTTATCAGGAGAGGCAACGAATATGTATGTGCGTCATATATATGATAGGGATAATCTGATATATATGTATGATTGTCCTGTATAGGAGGTGAATAATCTAATATGAGATCTTTGTGGCTTTTTTTAAATCGGGTGATCATACATACCTGCATTTGATCATACTGGCTGTTGCATAGTTGGAGTTGCACCGGCGTCCGCCATCTCAATGATATTTTCCACGGGAATGAGTCAAAGAGAGATGTGAGAACGATATTCGTACGTTTATGAGTTTCCTTCAGTGTCGATGCTGAAAAATCGATTTTGTCGCCGCAGAAGTCGATTCTATCTGTGGTGGCATTAGGCTATAATGCCCGGAGCCACCAAAAGTGGCCGAAGTTAAACAAGGCTGGGCGCTGGGCTGGACGGAAGTGATATAAACTTCCAATTTTATCAACTTAAATCCTAAAGTTATTTTTGAAATTCAAACTCGAGTTTGGATTGTAATTCTTGTCTGAATCTTATACTTATTCAACTTTAAATTTTTCATTAAAAATCTAAAAATGATAATTTTCTATTTTAAAGTAAGAAAATTCAAGAGTGCTTAAGAATATAAAGAAAAAAAATCTCATTTAAATATTCTCTTTACATCAAGTAGACCAGCAATCTGTTTTGAATAATGAAAAGATACATTTTGTTTCTATTATACAATTTAACATTAATATTATAACCATACATATAAACATTAACATTCAACTATAAAAAAAAATCTTATAATGTGAATCATAATAAAAGGATTATCCAACAACCACAATATTAAGTCAAATAAGATTATAACAAACTTAATCCAAGTATAAAAAATATTTAATCACTAGTATCAAATTCAAACAACTAAGGGTGCGTTTGGCAATTCATAAAAAATGTCAACTGAAAACATTTCAATCTAAAACTTTTCACACTCCATAACTATCATATTTTTTAATCATTTTTTCACATTTTCCTATACAACTACTCTACTTTTCAATCATTTCTACACAACTATCCACACAACTAACTTATCTATTTTAACTTTATCCTCTTTACTACTCATCATTACCCCTATCATATCACATCACTTGACAACTTTTACTCTTTAAAAGTTTTCATCAAAATTTTTATTCGTTACCAAACAAACCCTAAGTTTCAATATTCAGCCTAGGTTCTTTAGTTACAATACAACCAAGTTATAATACAACCAAATAAAACGTTCCAAGTTCACAACATGTTTTTCATTCTTCTTGTCTTTATTTTACCACCATGCTAAACTCTTTTTTCCTAAAATAAAATGCAAGAATATGATATTATATTATATAATTTGACTTAAGATGAATAATGCTTATCTATGGGTATAAAATAAAAATAATATATATCGGAGAATGAGACTCTATTTTATATGGGATATAACATAAATATAATATGTATGTTATATATGATCTAGGTTTGCGTTCACCAACTTGGGACTGAATTGATTGCAATTTGGTTTTGGGTTGAATTCGGTAAATTAGGCTTGGGTTATACAATAGGTAGTTTCACCATTGCTTGAATTTGGGTTTGGCAGGTCGTGTTCGAGTTGAATCTGAACCGATTTGCACCCTTAAATACACGTGAACAAATTAGGGAGTCAAGTAGTGGGCAACTCAAATCGGTTAAGTACATATCTTATTCATACTTTGGTTGTAAAAGTCTTATTCTATGCTACTTATAAATAGGTTTAGGTTTGGTTCTTAGTCAATTCTACATTTTCAAATCAACTAATTAATCAACAAACAAATATAATCTAAATAGACAAATGGAATTGTTAAATAACTAAAAATAAAGAAAAATTCTACATTAATTCATAAATTTTATACCTAATTCTATTTATATTCATGAACTTTCAATTTTGCGTCTTAGTAAATGAAAGTTTATATGCTTGTGAAGGTTCAGCAAGTAAACTATAAGTGTGGGGGTCTATGAGGTAAATCTCTAAGCTAGTTTACGTTGAAAAGCCCATCTCATGAGTATATCAACTTCCTACAGAGATTTTTTGTTTTAGTTTATATTACTGGTGTGTTGGGCAAGTGATAGAACTTTTGATGGAAAGTTTTTAGTGTAAATGTATTTGAATTAGAAAAAATGACGTGATATGATAGGGGTAATGATGAGAAATAAAAAGAATAAAGTTAAAATAAATAGTTAAATGTATAGTAGTTATGTAGAAATGATTGAAAAATAAAGTAATTATATAGGAAGATGTGAAAAAAAAATTAAAAGTAGAATAATTATAGAAAATGAAAAATTTTAAATTAGAAAATTTTTTGGTTTTCCAAACATCCCCTATTTTAATTTTAACCATGTGACATGCTTCTACAAGTTTTTCCTTACAAACTTATATTGAAGCTAATGAAACTTTATTCTACATTGAAGCTAATGAAACTTTATTCTACAACATGTTTGTAACAATTAATCCATGTAGACGTATCCGAGGTTATGGGAAGCCAACTAGTTAGAATGATAGTAGTGATGACGATTTTGGACAAGCTCATTTGACTTTAATTATGCCATTAAAATATAATAATTATTTACGAATTTATATATATATATATAGGGACCTGTTCCGGTGCAGCGTCACTGCACCGGAACAGCCGTGCAGTGGCCCCAAAACGGGGCCCACATGATCATGAAATCATGATCTACTCCACCCATTGTATTTAGAATAATGTATTCTATTACAATACCAATTTTCATCCCAATCAGATATGTATATGGGCCCCATCTGAAAATGGTACAAATCCAACGTAATAAAATAGTTTAATGTAAATAACAACTTTAAAGTATCTGATTGGGATGAAAATTGGTATGGTTATAGAATACATTATTCTAAATACAATGGGTGGAGTAGATCATGATTTCATGATCATGTGAGCCCCATTTTGGGGCCACTGCACCGCTGTTCCGGTGCAGTGACGCTGCACCGGAACAGAATCCACATATATATATATATATATAGACTTAAACTTGTTATGTAACTATTATTTGAGAATTTTCATATTGTTCAATATTGATATGATTTATCGCATAGGTATATATATGTTGCATAATATTAACTTTTATGTAGATTTTTATGTTCTATTTTTTATAATTATAATATATTTGTGTTTTTAATGCATTTTAATCTTTTTGTTTTAAAATTTTTTCTTATTTTATCATAAATTTCTCTAATGAAATCTATAATATCTCTGAAAACTATGATTTTATTTTTAGTCACCTGATAAATTAGATTTTACCGATAAGGCAATAAAGCAAATTTGCACTATTGGGAACTCAAGTTATACACTTTTTAATCTTTTTAATCTTTTCATGGATATGTATACTCAAATAAGGTCTTTTCACATATGAAATTTAACTTATTCTTGATTTTTTAAATTTCAAAAATAAAAAAGCATATTTCATTTGCTTACAATCCTTATTTTTTAATTTTTCATAAAAAATGATTATTTTTTATTTTTGAAATTTTAAAAATATTTAACATATCAAAAATGTAAAATTTATGTTTGAAAATATCTTGTTTGGGCCAATGTATGTATGTAAAAGAAATTAAAAAAAATAAAATAAAACTTGCACATGCATTGAAACATAAGTCATACCATAAATATAATTACATAATATTCTTTTCGAGAATTGAAACATGAGTCATGACATCAACTATAATTGCACAATATCTTCTTTCAAAGCCCAATATGTATCTTAGGTAGATCCACAAATTAACTGCAATACATTAAATGAAATTGCGTAATATCTTCATTCAAATCCCAATATCTTAGATAACTAAATCTTTTTTTTTTTTTATTTTTTTATTACAACGGACACTTGGCTCCTGCAGGAATCGATCCGGAAACAGACACACCCACCCAAATGTGTTACCACTGCGATGTGTGCTAGTACACTAGATAACTAAATCTAACACATCGAACATTACTAAAACACTTTTTTTTTTCTTGATGAAACTAAAACACATCTTGATTTTACTGCTATTTATGGATTCAGTTGAAGTCCGAATGCGCCCAAGTACGTGTCACTATCAAGCATCCCATGCTTGCCAATCCAAGCACCAGCAGTAATAATCGGACCTTGAGATCTCCAGCAACTGTTCAGGATTCATCTTCTCGAGTTCTCTCTGCCTCCACGCTGGGAAATTGTTGCGGTTCTGGTATTCGCCTGCGGATGGTGTTTCATCCAATGGATGAACTTGTGATCGCATCCTGATGTAAAGCCTCATGGAGGCAGCACAATCCTCATATGGTTCTTGTATGCCGGTTTGAATTTCATAACTGTAGAAAAGGAGAAAGTGCAGATAATTAGCTAAAAATCGAAACGAATTGTTGAAAAAAGATACTTAATTTGCCAATGCTAATTAATAAATATATTTAAAATGCACTTGTGGAAGAGTATTAATGCATACCCAAGATAAGCTTGCGTCAGGTACTTGAGTGAGTTGCTGAGTTTGCTTGTTTTCATTAATGGTGGATACTTCGCTGTATCCCTACATAAACATCCATGAAAAGTAAGAACTCTAACATGGGTTAGATTATCATGGGTCGATTGAAAACGAGTTTATTAATTTTTCATTAAATGTAAAAAATAATAACAAAAACCAATAATTGCTACTTTAAACTTAAAGATCCAAGATACTAAGTACCTTAGCAAGTGTGCGGGATATTCAATATCCAAACATTTGAGGTCATTGTCTAAACCATGTCCCACCAGAATCCTTGCTTTCCCAGCTCTTGTTCGGATCTTCCATAATGCTTCCCCGTTGCACAGGATATCTTGAATCTTCCTTCCAACTTGCTTCAATGGCATTGCATCCCGCAGGTGCTCTGGCCTGATTCCAGTTGTTTCATACCTAATCCAAAGGACGTTGAATCACTCAAATTTAGGTTAGTTCTCACTAAGCATGTTCTAGACCTCCAAAATCTTTAACATGATGTCCGTTTGGCAAAATATAAAAGTAAAAAAGAAAAATTTCCACTCATTTCCACATATTTTTTCTATTTGACCACCTTACTTTTTCTCTTGTTATGATATATATGCATTCAAATCATTATATATACACGACACCAACGCTGTTGGCGCCGTGGTAGTCACGCGGGCTTTTCATGCCCATGAACCGGTATCAAATCCCGGGTGGAGCAAGTGCTCCATAGTCTACGTGTAATCAAAAAAAAAAAAATTATTATATATACACACACTTTCATATGACTACTATATCTAATTTAACTTTATTTTTTTTATTCATAATCATAACATAGCCATATATAAACTACAATTTTCGAATTCTTTATTTTTTTCACCTTCATATAACTACTGTATCTAATTTAACTTTATCTTTTTTATTCATAATCATAACATAGCCATATATAAACTACAATTTTCGAATTCTTTATTTTTTTCACCTGTAATTTGTGACAGGGAGATTTGGTTTTACGTAGGTTTGGAAAATGATCTTCTCATCTTCATCCATGAGGCAGACCCTCGCACAGAGATCCAGCGATCCATCGTTGCCGCCGCCAACAGCCTTACAAGCTAGGGCAACTCCTTGTGGGGCATTTGCCCTCCTACCACTGTAATTATTTCTTTCGGGAGCATGGTAGATATTGAGCTTGGACATTTGAGAAACAAGGCCCTACATGGGGAAAAAGAAAAAGAAAAAAGAAAATAACAAAAATTAACATTGATTTGAACGGACCATTAAACTACGAATTTTTTTTTAGATTAATTTCAAAGAAACCAATCCGTTTTTTAAGTACCGTGTTTGCAGATTGATCTACAGGTACCTACCTGTGTGGTCCGGGACATCTGACATATTGATCTGTGGGATCTAAGCGCATTTTGGCTGTCGAAAATACTTAGGCACAAGTTGCAGCCATGGGCACTGAATATGCGTGCACATTCAGCTTTTGGTAGTGGCCCTGGGAATCAAAAGTACACATTTCATTGTCAAGAGATGTACTAGAATTTATGATCAAGAGTGTTTGGGCCAGTCTATACCAATAAGATGTTCCCTTAGCGATTCAAATGAGCGGCAATGCTTCTTGCAGATTCCACATGTGGGCTCATGGACGGAGTGAAAAGAGAGCCTTATGTGCTCAACCAGGTGCTCCATTTTGTTGAATTGCCTGTAGCAGGCTGCACATTTGTTCCTGATGATGATGATGGAAATGAATTAGTATGTATATATATATATACATACATATATATCGAACGAACTTAGCTTGATTATTAGAACAAAAAATCTAGATAATATACATGGGAAATGCAAGCCAAACACGATGAGCACATTTTTTTTTATTCATATATATATTTTTTATTCATACATACATACATATATATACAAACCAAAAGCAGTCTAATATAATAATCAGTAAATACATAATCTTCACATTATGGAAGAAATTCTATATCACCCTCATTAATAGGAGAAAATTAATACCCCACCAGTAGAGGGACATGGGTTAAACACATGACCTGTGGGCAATGTGCCCTCCTTGCTTTCCACGACGCTATGAGTCTCGGAAGCCATGATGAGCACACCTAGCTGTAGGTTGTTCATGAATGTTTTAAAGCATATCCTTTGCTACTGGATCATGAGGACGTGGGAACACGATGTGGGTAGTTAATTAATAGCACACTTAAAGCAAGTATTATTTACTAGCTTTAATATATAGAAGAGAGTATGAGATACAGAGACTATATACCCATGCTAGTACTACCCTTCACGTACCAAGTGAGCAATTTACAGAAGTTGGGAACTCCATTAAAGGTGAGTAATTTACCGTAGAGATTCTGAGGAGTCGGCCATGGCAAGTATATGCGGGTGTTAGATCAGAGCATGAGAAATTGCAATTGTGGGGATGGAGAAAGGAAGCGACGGGGAGGTCCTTTTATATGCGAAGGTAGTGTGAGAAAGGCGGGGAGACGAGGGGACGGTTAATTGTCAAAGAGATAAGGGTCCGTGGTAGCCAGAAGTTTGTGGGGGTACCCAGAGAGCCAGAAGTGGGGACTCTTTTTTTTTTTTTTTTTTGAGGGTAGAAGTGGGGACTTTTTCATGGAAAAAGAGAAGTTGGGACATGATGATTCCCAAAGGGTATGGATGGAGGTTCTTCGTCGGAGGTTTTCAAGGCATATTCACATTTGAACATGAACATTCGTAGCAATCGATCTGTGGACCAAGCTCCCTTAGTTCTGAATTAAGCCTAGCTCCCCGCTTCCTTTCTCTAAGAATCCTCTCTCTCTCTCTCTCTCTGAGCTTTCCAACTGCACCACTTACGCTCTACATACGGTGCTTTCCAACTGCACCAGTTACGCTCTACATATGGTATTTATTCCCACACTTTTTACTTAATTTGAAAGATCAGGTCGGTAAGCAAATCCAGCAGCATGCATTTGAATCTTTGACTCCTCTGGCAGTGATAAAAAGATTTGTCTTCTTCTCTTTTCCGAGAGAGAGCATATGCATGGTGGGGACAACCTTTTGACTCGGAAATGTCAACAGTGAGGTTGAATACATTGATTCGATGGGCGAGGAGTCTTTAGAGATACCCTTGAGAGCCTTTGAATACATTGATGCCTTTGAATGGAATGAGTGCCGGAGTGAAATAAATAGGGGAAGTGTGGGAGAAAATAATTAAAATATAAATGCAAAAATAGAAAAATTAAAGTAGTTAATTAGTTAAAATATCAAAATTATTTTTTAGAAACGTATGAGGAAGGTTTCATACCTCTGCTTGTTACCAAATTCATCCTTAGATTTTGTTAGATATTTTCTATATCCAGTATTATTTACCGTACTTTTTAGGTACGAATGTCATTATTATTTGCAGCCAAGTCTTGACTGCATTAAGACTTAATTTTGGCAGCATATAAGGCAAAAATTGGCTGCATTTGAGCAAGTGTAATGCCCCGCTTGCTACATTCTCCACACTCAGCCAACGCCGTTAAATCTCATTGAAAAATCCAATAGCATTTTCTTAAAATCATAAGGTTAGGAGGTTAGAAAGAATCATGTACAAACATTCTCACATCATATTGTCTATTATAATACGTATAGAAAAATACATAAATCAAACAAAATAAATTTATCAAAATTTCCTTCAATTCATCCTACATAAACAACGACATATCAATTCCATAATAAAATAAACTTTACTAGAAGTTCTCGCCAAATAATTCATTTATGCAAAAAAAATGTCAAACTTAATCTTTCCTACTATTCAAGATAAAAATTCATATATACTCATTGGGAGCTCTTTTCATTTCTGTTAAGCACCAACTCTGTACTCGGCTCCTACATCAGTTCTGTTATCTAAAAACGCAAAAAATCATGAGTTTGGATCAACTCGGTAAGTAAGATATTGGTAAAACATTCAAATATTAAACCAAACAAACATTATGTTTATAAAATAACTCAAACAAAAAAATCTCTAAAATTTATATACTCATCCATACTAAGCTCATGCAATGCAAATGCTCATCTTCTTCCTTTATCATCATCATCATCATCATTCATGTCTTCCGGCACACCAGGTAGACTTATCACATCAAACATCTTACACTATTATACCATAACTCATCTTACTCTTCAGCTTGCCTAGAGAATCATCATATGCTATGCTCAATATGCAACAATGCACACATACATCATGCTCATGCTCATATGCTCATTTTAAAACATATTTATCAAACTCAAATAATTTACTTGCTAAGAAAAATTTATAATTCTATCATCAACTCAAAATGAATTTTTCATACTAAACTCAATTAAATAATTAAAGCTAAGAAAATCATATATCTCAAGAAAGAAGTTTTCATAAAAATATCAAACAAAATGTCTAACTCATCACAAAACATCCATGCCCAAAAAAATAAATATTCATCAATATTTATGAGCATCTAAATAAAAGCGAAAAATCCTACTTACCTTTTTCGAAAATTTTCTAAATCTCCAACTTTGAATTTTTATAAGATTCCAATATATTCTTCGCTTTAATCTACATAAAACAATAAAAATATTTCTTAAATAATATTCTAAAATTATCCCCTTCAATTTTATCCTTAAATATCTATGTTTTCTCTTTCTCAAATTCTAACCTCCTATTTGAGAAACCCATCTCCTATATTACTTCAAATTTTCTAAAATAATTATGGTTTTCTAAAATAAAATATTATTCTAAAATTATCCATCTCGTTCTATGCTCATATTTCATCTTCATGGAAAAATCTCTTTCCTCTACCCTAGTAGAGTCTAAAATTTTTAATCTTAATTTCCTTCTAAATTTCTTCCATATTATCACAATATATTAAATAAATGCAATAAATAAGAAAAATAAAGAAAGATAGAAAAGAAATGGCTTATCTAGGTTTTCATCGACTTTTTTTCAAATCCTCCAACTTTAAACTCAACCAACCCTAAAGTTTTCTCCTCACAGATACACATACACACACACACTCTCACTCTCTCTCTCTCTCTCTCTCTCTCTCTCTCTCCTTTGCTTTTTTTTTGTTTTTTTTTGGGGGGTTGGGGGGGGTGGGTAAATGAAGATTTTTCTAATAATTTTAATTTAGTCCCTAGTTTTAGTAAATTTAAAATAGTCCTCATGTTTAAAAAAAACCTTTATAAATAAATAATTATATATGGGATTTCACTGCAAGTGCCACAATCTTTTTTATTGGAATTTTGCACAATAATTCCTTATATCATAATTGAGTACATTGACCCTCACACTACGAAGAGAATTTTCCTTTAATAAGTTCCCCCACATTAAGGGAGAGTTTGTAAAAACACTCTCACACAAGGGGTTTAGTAAACTACCTCGTACATCGTGGGGATAATTCAAACACTCGACCTGCTATTTTTATTTCATATGTGTCACCACCAGACCTCGCGCATGTATGTGCTATCAAATATTTATAATGCAATAAATTAATCTATACGAAACCAAATAAACATTATATGTAAAAGATTAGAATTAAAAATTTATTATAGGGTTAAACCCCAAATGAATTTGCTCATCATTATCATAAACTACTTCCACCTATGTGGGATCACATACACAAATCATATTTTTTACGAATAGAAATTGTATTTTCAATAATCTTTAACATCTTCATATCTTGTTTAATTATTTCATTCTATATTTTTTCAATTTTTTATTCTCTCATTACCTAATAACTTAGTTCTTCTAATTAGTGTCATTTCAGCCATCTATTTGATATGCCCAAACCATCTTAATATGCTTTTTCTTATTTTAATTATTTTTTTATTGCTCATATACCTTAGTATTCTCATTTTTTCTGTACTCATTTTATATATGTTATTTTTTAATTGCTCAATATTTTTGTTCATATAGCATGGTTTGTCTGATTATTTTTTTTTAAAATTTCATTAGAACTTCAAGGTCACTTAAAATTTCTAAAGGATTATGTTATTTCTTCCATCATGCTTTAAAATAAATGTGTTGTTTGATTTCTCCATTTTTTAACTATTCAACCAAAATACCAACAATTATCGATTCTTAGTACTATAGCTTGAAATTTTGATTTGTTCACTACTATCTTGGTACTCACTATTATTAAAATGGTATTTTATATGTTCAGATTTAGTTCCACTAATTATAGAATTTTAAATCATTTTTCACTTAACTAATTTCAAGTTATTCTTCTTATTTCATCGATTAAGACTGTGTCATTTACAAATAACATGTATTAAAGTAAATAACTAATATGTTCATTTATAACTAAAACAAAAGATAAAAACTTAATGCTTGTCCTTGATTAAAAAAAAAATTAATGTTGAACCATGATGTAAACTTAATACAATTAACAAAATCACTTGTCTCTCTAGTCATACTTCTCATATTAATTATATCCCTCTCATACATATATATATATATATATATATCTAATAATATCAAATCTTATTAATAATTATTTTCTTTTCTAGTGCATTTCATATAAATTTTTTAAAACCTTATCATATGTTTTCTAAATTAATAAAATTTATGCATATATTATTTTACTTCTCTTTACACTTTTTATTTTTAAGAAAAGGATAACTTTAATAGTTGATTGTTTAGTATAAAGTTAAATTGATTTTAAAAAATATTTGTTTCTTGTATTGGTCTCTGTTCAAACTTTTTCACATAAATTTTTTATATGACTCATTAAATTTTATTATATGATAATTTTTATAATTTTAAATATTTTATTTTTATAGATTGATACTATAATATTTTTATGTTCATTTGACATTAAATTTGTTCTATACTCTTATTTAAAAAGTTTGTTGACTAATTTATACATATCTCTCATATAATTCAAAGACATATTTGGTACATTATTTGGATCTAATACTTTTCATATTCTCAATTTTTTAGGACTTTCTTTTTCAAAGACTTAATTTTTTTAAATAAAAAATATTTCTTTCTTCTTTTATATTCAAATTATCTTTGAATCTTAAATGTTTGATAAGTCACCACTTAGTAAACTATTGAAATAAGTTTGCCATTTTTTTAATTTCATCATTTTTTTACTATAATCCTTTGGTGTTTGATTTTATTGTATTAAGCTTTTATCTTTACTTTTTAAATTTAACTAATTTAAATATGTTCTTTTTCTTGTGTTATTTCTAATCTATGATATAAATTATCATAAGATTTCTATTTAACTTCCCTTATAATGCTTTTCGTAAAATTTAGAAATAATTTATATTATTGTAGATTTAACTTTGTCATTTATAGCTTTTTAGATATCCTTTTTTTACCACCAAAATTTCTATATTAGAATCTACCATTTATATATACCTCTACAATATTCTATTTAATCCTTTTAATGCATTTGATCATTCTTGGTCATTCTATTCCATATTAATTCTACTTCAATTTCTTTCACATCTCATTTCTAAAATCATTTTTATTAAAATTCTAGCTAATTTAAATATATTCTTTTCCTTGTAAGATTTCTAATCTATGATATAAATTATCATAAGCTTTTTCTTTAACTTCACTTACAATCCTTTAGTAAAATTTTAAAATGGTTTATATTATTATAGATTTTTTTGATAAAATATATTATTATAGATTTAAAATTGTCATTTTAAAACTTTTCTTTTTTTTTTCTCATTTATAGATACCTCAACGGTATTCTGTCTATTCCTTTTAATGCATTTAATCATTTTATTCCATATTTTACTTCGATTTCTTTCACATCTTGTTTTCAGATCATTTTTTTATTAAAATCTATATTAGCACCCTTAAAATTTTCACCATTTAATTTTTGAAATTATATTAGTTTAAATTTTTTTATCTTTATTAACAACTTATAAGAGCTTGATTATATACATTATGATGTATTTTAGACTAGAATATAATATTCATTTATTTTTACAATTAATTATATTTTTTAATTTTTCATAAAGATATTTCCTAAGCATATTCAATATATATACAAAGTTTTACCATTTTACAATACTTTTATATATTTATTTTTATTTTTTAAAATTAAGTTTTTTAAGGGATGAAAAATGACTTAAATTCCCCTAAAATTGATATTTTAAAAATAAAAAATAAATATGTAAAAATATTATAAAATGAAAAGACTTGATATATGAATTAAATACAATTAGAAAACCATATTTAAGAGGAAAAAATTAAATCAAAATAAAATAAAATAATTGAATATTTTTTAGCTTAAAATACCTAATGGTGTATATAATCATGCTCCCAACTTATATTATATAATTAAATTCTCATTTGGGATAATCTTACAATTAGTATATATAGGATATGTTTGACTTTTCAGAATAAAAAAAATTTATCGGCTTGAACTAACACATTCTTAAAGAGTACCAAACATTTTTTTTTGAAATAAAGTATTTGTTATAACTAAAGCAATAACTATAAGAAAGTTTAAAATGATATTATCCATTTTATTCCTTATTTTTACTTTTTTCCTTCTGTACGTAACACAATTTATGCTCATAAAAATCTCTCTAGCCATAGCTCCTTTTTGTTTAGTCTCTAAGAAACAATCTACATTATTTCTTTTTTCTCATAGCATTTAATAATTCTACATTTTTGTTGAAAAATCTCAACGTTTCATGAGGCGATGTGAATTTTATATTTTGTGACTATCTTCTTAGCTCAACCATATGATCTAGTACCACTATAGGAATATTGGTCTTTTAGTGACCAGACCACTATTAGGGACCAAATTGCAGCAAAAATTTCACCTTTATTATAAAGAAGGAATTCTTCCTTCTTTAGTTGCTTATGGGACCACTTGCAACCAAATTCACACTGGGATGTTAATAGAAAATGATAAGGAAGCATTTCCTTGTTTATATTAAAGTTTTGACAACCATAAAAATTTCGAAGGTCTAATGACTTTTTTTTTATTGTTTGATATTATACAATTTTACATTTGGTATTTCATTCAGGCTCATATTAATGAGAAAAAACTCCCACTTCTCTATGTGGAGATTAAGCTTCACTTATATTAAACTCGGCCACTGCCCAGAAATGAATACTCAATGCATTTGCCAAGAGTTAAACACCTATCCTCCCATATATCTGATAAGGGTGTTACCACCAGGGTGGAACCCCTGGTAGCATTATCTAAGGACTTTTGCTATAAAATAATTGTGATAAAATATTATCTTGTTGGTTGCCATTGAACACACGTTACTAAGTATTGGCAACCAAATTTTAATTTCATGCAATCATATTTTATTTTTCAAAAGTCAAATTTCCTATAGTAAATGAAATGAAAACTTTTGCCTAGTTTTTACTGCAATTTGATGTTATTGTGGTTTGTTGATGCTAAAAAGACATCTTACCACCCCCTATCTAGTTATTGCGATACATGAACTCTAATATCCGTATAAACGCCCTTCTTATTGCAGTACATTGCTTGCAAAGAAACACTTTAGGACTAATAATATCGTATCAAAATTTATGGAAAAAATATGTGATAAAAATCTATATATCATCAGCTGCCAAAATAACATGTCAATTCTCTCTCTCTCTCTCTCTCTTTTTTTTTTTTTTTATCTCGACTTGGCACCCGGAAATACGGAGCAAATTCGTTATTGGCAAAGTTAGTTGGTTAATTAGGATATTTATTGGCATCGAAGTGGTAAATTAGGATTTTTGTTTAGGTGAGCGTTTTCTTTTGTCAGGCCATGTATGGAAGGCAGGGCGGCTTAATGAGGCCAACTGTAGCCGCAAACTTAGAAGCGATCTCTAGTTTACAACAGGACAGAACAGAGCTACGTGGATTCTTGCAAAAGTTTGGTTGGGCACACAGGGAATCGAATTCTGTCTAGCTAGAAACAACCCGTGCATGCAAGTGAATATGCCTGCAGCACCACCTCTCTCCATTTTCAACCCGAAGGTATTATATATTATGGTAACACGCGTAATTGTCAGTCTTTGCCTACGGGGATGCCATTAATTTTCTCCCTCGTGTGAGATATCCCGGCCGTTCATTGTGGGAATTTGAGGATCAATGCAACAAGCCCAGCATGTTCAGCACAATCCGATCAACGTTTAATTAGGCTGTCCTTTGACGGTTGCATGAACGTTATTATAACGTTCTCTCTTCTTTTAATCCCTGGTCCTGATTGTTTATTACTCTTGTTAAGATGTGTGGGGCGAGGGAGATTAACCGTTGAGATCGAACATATTTAGGCTTGGTGGACATGCGTAGAAAGGGCGCCATGCACATGCTGCTGTTTGCTGTGAGATCGAAAAGTGAAAGGATGAGATGACAGGGGAATGTCAAAAGATGGGCGGCCAATCAACAGAATTTCAACGCACAGCCACCAAATTCCGCCATCTCCATCAGTCGCTGGGATGATAAAGTTCCGATTCTCGCTCCGTAAAGGGTGCTGATCAGGTCATACACTTATTTTTAAAAAAAAATTTCATGAACTTGTTAATCTAAGTGTATTTAACATACGTATCAATTTTTACCATTTTTGAAGATTTTTAGATATTTATTTAGAATTTTTAAAAATCAGAAATAAATATCTAAAAATCTCCAAAAATGATAAGAATTTATATACATATTAAATATAATTAGATTAACATCTGTGTAAATTTTTTTTAAAAAAAAATAAAAAATAAGTATATGCACCTGAGAGCATTGAGGCTCAGTGCTGCCGGGTGCACATGATCAGCACCCTCGGTAAAGACAGACAACTAGGCATGCACTACATTATTGTGTTAACATATGTTATTATTTGCATTGAAATTCATTGTAATGAACTTGTCAAATAGTAATCATATGCATGCCACATCTTATTGTCAACGTCGTTACATTGTTACAACCACTTTTGTTTAAGGCCTGCTTCATGTTACATGTAAATGATTATATATAATCACTTCAACTTTTAAGTTCTTGATGTTTGACAGGAAATTTAATTAATTTATTGTATTTAATATTATTTTTTATGTAGGAATTCAAGTTTTACCAAATTGAATATGTGCAAGGCCACATTGCTCAAAAAAGGTGTATTTATGGGTAAATAGGGAAAAATGCTTAGATTCACTTATATATATTAGAATATAATAATATTGTATAGAATCATTTATCGACATATAAATAATATTTTAAATATTGAAAATATAATTTAAAATTGATATTTAATATTCAGTCGTTTTATTATATTGATTTTAAACAATTGTAGACAGGGCCCGTGCAAAGTGAAACCAGAAAAATAAAAGAGTTTTCAAGATATTATAACTGATGCTCAATATAATAGATTGAGTGATTTTTCATTAACTATTGAAATATTCAAAATGGAAGGGGTTTATATAAAAGAGAGGTTTCATAGAAGCATGTCTCCTTTTATTATTAGTGATAAAGTTTGCTATTATAATGATTTATTTTCATATATTGAATAACGTATATGTGTTCACCTTGAGTTGTTTGTGGTTCACATATACTAAATCACTAATTTATCATACATTTTCAAAAGAGTTTCATTGTAATCGAATCGGTTACAAGTGTGCACCTTTTGATTTTTAGGTTTTCACTAATTATCCACAATACATAAATTTTGACCAACTCAATCAACCTGTTATATTTATTGATATGCTATTAAGTTAATGTTAGGGTGTGACTTCGAGTGTATATAAAATAATGGGCATACAAGTTATTAGAGGTTTTGCGTATCCCATACGATACACAATACGGTTATCTAATTTCACATGGATTTGATTTAAACTAGTCTACCTTTTAAGTTATAAATTACTACAAGAAAACGAACTTTTACTGATGTAAAGTTTTACATTAATTTTTACTATAGTTACGTTGCTATAAGCCCATCAGAAAAAGGCTTTAGTGACATTTTTTGAATTTGTTATTAAAAATCAAAATTCTATCTTTAGTGACAATTTTTATCACTAAAAAGTAACTTTTTGCAACACCTATTATGTTATTGTCGCTAAAAGATAGTTTGTAGCTATAACAATTATTCATGTTACTAAATAAAATTTTTGTAAAAAAATATTAAGTGTCACGAAAAGCATATCATAGAAGGTAAGTTCTCTTGTAGTAAATAAAGGATTTGCTCTAAAGTTTGTTAAGAGTGAACTATTGGTGTTTTCTTCATTCTCTTATATGAGATTTAATTTCCAAGAATTTTTTTTTTCATAAATAAAAACTTCTTATTTTTTCGATCCCTTTATATACAATAGGATAACAGCTGTTACGATCATGTATATTTTAAATCCTCACAGCATGGAGGAAAGTTCCAAGAAACTCTCATCATTAGAAAACATCATGTATAACACCTTTTGGCAACTATGCACAATGTGCGTATCGCTGTACCGTAACACCGGTCGCTAAAATATTATTATTTGAGTGTACTGGTTTTTAGAATTTTACTTCTTAAGAGTTCTCTATCTTTTGATTTTTCTTTCATGTCAAAGAGTCATTTACATAAATATGCGTTTGTTTTATTTTTCTTTATCTTATTTTTACACATTCTTTTATTATTTGATAAGATTATCATAATAAATTGATATCAAACCTAAATGGTTTTCTGCTGTTATGATAATGACAATAAAGTTCAATAATTAGAAGTTCAATCATAGAATTAATTTTGGTTATGGGTACAAAAAGCTTAGTTAAGAAAAAAATTAAAAAGAAAAGTTACATACATCTACAAAGTCATACATCTTTATTGTTATGTTATGATGATAAAGTAGTTAAGAAGTTTAAGTATTGTCAGAGCTTCGTTGAGACTTTTAGTATGTTAATTAAATTTATTTTGGTTAACAAGTTTAAGTATATATGGTTAAAGTTTGATCAAGACTTTTGGTATGTTTTTTTTTCCCGTAGACTTTTGGTATGTTGGTTAACTTTTTAATGACCAAATTTAAATATGGTTTTTAATGACCAAATTTAAATATGGCTGGAGTTTGATTATAACTTCTAGTATGTGAGTGCATATATATTTTTTGATGGACTTTTGGTATATTGTTTGATTGTCGTTTGATTTTTTATAGGAGACTCTTTTTTTATTTCCAAATTTAAGCATTGGTTTAATTTGATTGAGACTTTTGAATTTTAACGTAATAGTCTAGAACTGAATTATACATCTAAAAAAAGAGAGTTATTGGAAGTTTATAAGTAAGTCTTAAGTTAAATATAGTGTGACATATGATTTCCGTAAAAGTGGTATTATTCGCTTTGACTTAATAGCTCAACCACATGTTTTGAAAAAATATTGTGTAACTTATTTTAAAACCATATAGTTGAGTTGCTAAGTCAAAGCCAATAATACCGTACTATGATTACGATAATCTACGAACTTAAAATCACTTGTTGGGGTTTATGCGTTATAAGCGTACTAACAGATATGAATTGTTTTAATTTCCGCTACCTTTTTTTTCATTAGACCGTATTAAACGCCAATAAAATTTAGAAAGAGGCCAGCAAAAAAATTGTAATTAATTGTCTTATCTCTCTTCCCTAGCTCGATTACATCGCTAAAAGTAATTTCTTTGCTAAAACTAGGCAAATGCTGGTGTGAAAACCGTTTTCTCAACAACAACAAAAAAAAGTATAGTTCTGAAAAAAATTCACTGACATTAATTACCTATTAATCTTAACTTTTTTTTTTTTTTGGTTTGAATGGAAGCTAATGCTCCTATCCCCTTCATTTTTTTATTATTAACTCTACATTAATTTTAATCTTTTTTCACATATTTTCAAACAATTATCTATCAACTCACTTTCCTACTCTTAATATCTTTCCAAAACAACAGAAAATTTCATAGTTGCGGGTACTTTTTAATGTCTTTTCGACCAAAGTTGAATTTAGATGAGAAAAGTTTGTTGTCTATTATATATTAATTAGAAATGAAAAATTGTACTACTGTTAAAATATTAAAGTAAAGATTTTAGAAATTAGATAAAAACATTTGTCTCATTATCTTTCTTCTGGAGCTGTTTCGTGATAGTTGCTTGATCATCCAAAGTAAGTAACTAATAATTAAAAAAAATGACAGATTACATGAGAACTGTAAAAAGTAATATTGTGAGTGAAAAATATTTATGGAATGGTTTCAAAGTTCGAACACGTTCGAAGCTCTCGTTTTATTGTTGAACTTGGTTGCCAAAAGTAAATTTTTTTGCAGGGGATTCAAAAGAAAAAATACCTTATATTCTCATAAGCAGCCCTCAAGTTATGGGTTCCGACTTCCGATCACCTACATCTCCGAGGAAATCGATTTTACGTTGAGCGGCTTCATGCCGTAGGATCTGGCAATGCACAAGTGAAAACCCATTCAAGAAGGGTCTAAACAAAAGGCTACGACTCTGACTCCGAGTGGGCCAGCCCAGAAATCTAGCACATCCATGCATCTGAGGTTTGGGCTTGCTAATGAGGCTTTAAATATCATCAAAAAATATCATCCTACTTAATGTATGTTAGCTTCAGATTTTTTTTTGGCAATGATTTAATTCTTTATTGAGGCTCCGTGCTTACTCATAGTCTTTGATTTTAAAATAGATATTTTTTAGATATAGAGAATTATCATATTTAACACATCTTGTTTCATCATAATATTAAAAATGATTTCTTTGGTGATTTATATCATGTAAAACAACAGTATTTTGGGGAATGAATACATAACTATTAATTTTTGAAAAATATATAACATAAGTATGCCGTATACTAGTTTGTAATGTATACAATTTTTGAATCATAAATAAATATACATGGATAAATAGGATAAATGGTTCGAATTTTAAAATATATTTAAGATTAAAAAATTAAAAGTAAACATGGAAATTGCTTACCATTGTAAGTATTCAATTATCGGGCCTCCTTCTGTATAAGTGGATTACATAGAAACGGTTCTATTTAACCTTTTAAAAATTTAAGTTTTTAATGGTTGATGGAAAATTCAATCTATTTATTATATTTAACATCATCAATTATCAGGAGATGTTATCAAAATTGAACACGTGCATAAGCCACATTTACTCAAAAATATGTACATTCATACGTAAATTGAGAAAAATGTTTTGATCCATTAATATATATATTAGAATGTAATAATATTTTATAAAATTATTTATCCACATAAAAATGACATTTTGATAGTTTATATATTGAAAAATAATTTTAAAATTGATATTTAATATTTAATTATTTTATTATATTACATTTGTAGATGAGATGATCTAAAGTAATATTAGACAAGTGAAAGAGTTTGCAAGATACTGTAATGATGCTAAATACAACAGATAGAATAGATTTTGCATCGACTATCAAAATATTCAAAATAAAAAAAAAATTGCGTGGAAGAATGGTTGCATAAAAGCATTCCCGTTTAAACTATTACCCTTTTTTGTTTTTTCACTTTTCCATATTCCCAAAAACACCAAAGGAAAGCTCCTCTATCTCTCTTTGTTCACTGGAATCTGTCGTTGCGTCATCCAATTTGGTGCAATCATGTCAATGATTCGATTGAGGGTCCACAGAGATACGTAAGAAACATGAGCAGCTATTGGTCTGGGGCCAGGGAGGGATGGGATTGATTGGCGATCGAGTCAGAACCCAATGTTATCATAATTCAAATGGCACACCCAATCAAAAAGAAAAAAAGGACACCCGGGAAATAGGAGGAGGCTGTTTAATTTGGAGCTATGCTGCCGCACATGGAAGGAAGTCTCGCCCAACATGGATTAACGGAACTTATAGCTCTAGTGTCTGGATTTTTAGGCAAAGCCAAGCAAAGCATGTGAATATGGCGCGGTTACGGAACTGGACACTGGAATAATAAACACACATCAAGGAATGGCTTATATTTGGTACGACACTCCACGTGTGGCATGTGAGCGTTGTTTTCGAGGTAGACTATGATACGTTTTTTGGAAAGGATGACGGGTGTCCATGTACGTACGAGTTTGTCCAGGGGCACGGAGATTCTGGTCCGTTCAATGCCAATGAATTGAGAAACGGAGCAAGCGCTGTGCTCTTCGCAGCAGGGGTGCGACTCGGGTCGGATTATACTTGGTTGGAGTGAACCTAAATCCTAAGTCAACCGGATTGGAGTAAATCCAAACCCAAACCCTAAAAATTTAATCCGGGTTTGAATTGATTTGGTTTTGGGTTAGAATTCGGGTTACCAATAAACTGTTTTTTTCCAAATTTAATTGTAATCTAAAAGAAAATTATTAGAATATACATATCTGTGTTTAAAATAAAAACATAAAGGATTGTGTGTACATCTAAGTTGTATTAGATCATAATTCATAACCCTTCTCATAATATTAACAAAAATGGCATGACTGCTCTAGCTAGGTGTTAGCCGCTTAAAGAAGGATCATCAGATTGCCTCTCTAGAGTGGCCGCATTCCCATGTGACCACCAGAGGCCTCCTAAGGATTTGTACCTTTTATTTATGGTTCCCATTCAGAATATTCGTATCCATTATCATGAGCTAACAGCTAATCCAACTGCTCAAATTTTTTTATTTATTAGTACACCGTTACATCTCGTGAAATCATATTATATTCAGGCACAATGAAGACAACAAGCTCTCATATTTCCAAATTAATTCAAAGGTGGATTTGCAATTGGAAGAAGATCTATTTTCTTTTGAAATTTCTCTTTTTGTGTCTCATGAGGCTTATGCACATTTTTATCAAATTTATTTGAATAAAAAACTCGAAGAACAAGAACAATTGCATAGTGTGTTTTGATAGATTAGTATCTATGATACTCTTTTATATTCATGTTGAAAAAATATTATATTTTTTATCTTTATACTTTTCTTTTTATTGATTTTACTTTCATTAAAAATAAAATTTAATAGATAATAACCACTATTGAAATACTCAAATATCTAGATATAAGCCTTTTGAATTAAGAAGAATAGAAGTATTTGTTTTAGAAATTAAGAAATGCCAACATGTAAAGGTATTTTAGTTTTCTCTACATTATTTCAGTATTTAAGCTTTAGTTATATCAAATAAACTTATTCATTGATTTAATTAATTAATTTAAGTGGTTTCAAATATTTGACTTTTAGCCGCTCGTCAACTTTAGTAGCAAGTAAGCTAGAAGCTGGGGGGCTCAAGTTGAATTTAATGGGCCTTAAATTAATTAATTGAGGGTGCGTTTGGTAATAACAAAAGACTTTTCAAAATAAAACTTTTCACCCTCCGTAACTATCATATTTTTTAATTATTTTTTCAGATTTTCTTATACAATTACTTTACTTTTCAGTAATTTTTATACAACTATCCATACAATTAATCTATCTATTTTAACTTTATTATCTTTACTCGTCATTGTCACCACTATTTTATTATATTATTTTTTCAATTCAAAACTTTTATATAAAAACTTTATTAAAATTTTTTTATCACTTCTCAGTCACACATTTGAAAATTTAAAGGAATTTATTTGGAGCAGCACCCTTACGTCTGTTACACGACGTTGAACCCATCTATCAATTCTCAGCCAATCCTCTTTATATACGTGTTGCGTGCATGATCCGGTGGTCTTCCACAATACAACACGGATACCATGGAAATATACTCTGAAAAAATCCTCATTAAAAGCATGGACCGCACTGCGGTGCAGGGCCTGCTAGGGGTGCAACTCGGGCAGTTCGGTTCAGGTAGTGGTCTACCCTACCCATACCTTATTTGTAAAAAACTTAACCTATCCTACTCATTTGTCGGTTCGGTTCCTAGTATATCATACCTTACCCATTACCCATAGGGTCGGTTCCGGTTTTGGTTCCAAATCAGTTCCTTTAATACTCAAATACAATATTTTTTTAAATTTTTTTTATGTTATTTTAAATAATGTAAAATAATACTCATTTATGTTTTAAAATCATAAGTACATATATTATTATTTATATTATTATATAAAAATATAAAGTATAGACCATCATGATCTAATCATTAAAACTATTAATATATTATAATCATAAGTCACAAGCGTATTTATAAGAGTCTTTTGGAAGTCAATTACGTATATATAAATTCATTTAAATTTAAATTTGTTAAAATATGTGTACACATAAGATGTCAAGGACAAAGCATAATGCACACTATATAATATATATTATACATATATATATAATTATGTATCTAATTAATTACCCATATGAGTACCTACGCAGGTCGGTTCTGGGTACCCAACGTATCTACTCTACCTTTACCCTATTTGAGGAGACTGGTAAAAATTTGTACCTTACCTATACCCATGGATAATATTTTCTACCCTATCTTACCCAAATTAGGATTAGGTCGATGGGTACCCATGGGTACCCTACCCAAGTTTCACCCCTAGGGCCAGCTGCAACGGCCCTTGGCTTGCCTCTCACACTCACTCATGATGAGTTTCTTTTTTGCTTTTCTTTTCTTTTTCTTTTTCTTTTATCAGAACTCCTGATGAGTTTCATTAATTGGACGGAAAAGGAAAGAAAAAGCATATTACCAAACAAAATAATAATAATTAAAAATGCAAAAACTAATGGAAAATTTTTTTGCACTTATTTTAGCTAAAAAGGACTTTTCCCACCTCTTTTATTTCAAGATCAAGATCTGAAAAATCTGAGCCATTTGTTGCCAACAAAGATCTCCCTATACTTCATAGAGTTATAGAATAAGCGACGGTTAAGATACCCCCACTTTGGGTTAGATTTTAATTGAGTTATTCACGTGGTTGGCATTCCACTCACAAGGACCAGTTGGGATCCTCTTCACGTGAACTATCCGCATGATCTTAGAAGGCTACGGTTTAGTTGTACATAAGTACTCTGAGATTATCATGGAAGCTTTATGGCAGATCGGTGTTGTACATGGCAAGGGGTGGAAGACCCCGTATAGATGGAGACTACAAGCATGTTTTTTGGTATGAGATGGGTGATGACTTTGGACTTCACGGATGTTATTTTTGAGACTGATTTTCTTTTCTTGTTTCAGTTCCTAACAAAAGAAGGTGTCATCCGATCGATCATTGGACATCTTGTGGAGAGAATCAAACATTGCTACCTTACTTTCAATAGATGTGAATTCTCTCATGCCAAGAAGTGGTAATTGTGTAGCCCATGCACTAGCTGTGTATGCATTAGTATAGGGTGCCCCTACATTTTGTTGAATGGACAAATCCTCTATATGCATCTCAAAAGCTATGTGTAAAGACTTAAATTTATCCTCTTAAATTCAATATCTGGGCTTCCTAGTCAACCTTACTTGCTGCTGTGGCTGGTGAGAATGGGTTGGAAGCTATCTCTCACTCATATAAAAAAGTAATTTTATGGTTGTTGAAAGAATGTCTAGAAATCAGTGACTCTCACACCCTTTATAATAAAAAGGTTTTCCAAAATAAGAAAATTTGGTTCAAGTGGTTAGAAACTTCGTTACTTTTAAGTAAAGTTTCAAATTTGAATCCTCTGAACAGAAAATACCAACGGTAGGAGAACTTTTTTTTCCTTATGAGGTCTGATTTGGCTCAACTTTAAAAATATAGCTAATTTTTTAACAGGCTCTGCTTCTATGATATTTCTTTTCTACATAATTTTTTATTTTAAATATCTTAATGGTTGATGAAAAATCCACATCATCTATTATATTTAGCATTATTTATATTATTATGAAAATTTTCTCATTTGTTTAATATCACTACATATGGGCTTCATCTATACATATGTGAAATCAATGTAATAAATAATTTAACTCTAAAATTAGCTTTAAGTAGTATTTTAATATCTAAACCATAAAAATATCACTACCATGTGGATAAATGATTTCATAATACATTATTCTAATACATTAGTGAAAAGATCTAAGTATTTTTTCTGATTTATACATAAATATATCTATTTTTGAGCAAATGTAGCCTATGCACATATTTTATTTTGATAAAACTTAATTTTTTAGCAAAATAAATGATCTTAAGTATGATTAGATTTTGTATCAATCATCTACATCTTAAATATAAAGACGGTTACATGAAATTGCTTTTATATAACCTAGTTATATAGAAGTAAAGACTTTTTTAGCTACATATAATTTAAACTTGGTTGTATTAGATATATTTTAGTTATATTTAATTATTCAATTATAAATAATTGGTTACTTATGAATGGTGGCATTTGGTTAAATGTAATCATTTGTACATCAAAAGCAACCAAAGGTACAAATAAAGTAGTTATTAAAATTTAGTTGAAAACAATAATAAATTTTTTACTACAATTAACATAGGCATTTTGCTACATTTTCTTGTAAAGAATCAAGACCATAGATTCCTTTGGTAATAGAGCCATGGTCAACTAAAGATGGTAGTGGTAGAAACTATAAGGCTTTAAAACAAACTTTCTCATCTCATCCGCTCACTTTCAAATGATAATTTAACATATCAACTATTTAACTACCTTATTTTTCCACTTCAACAATATATTTCAATCATTTTCTAAGGTGGTCTTATTTACTATCACTTATACCTTCTTTAAAAAAATTTCTAATTAGGGGTGTTAATGGTCATGGTGAACCCGTCAACCTACTTATCCAACCTGTTTATAAATAGACTTGGGTTAAGATTTTTGAATAAATGGGTTATGATCAGTCAACTTGTTCAACTATTTAATTAAATAAATGAATTAGGGTTGAGATTTTATAACCCGATAACCTATTTAATAACCTGTTTAACACATTTAACTCATTTAACCCATTAAAATTATATATATGTAAATTTCTTGGTTATTTTTCCCCACTAAATCTTCTTTTGGCCACCTAATTTTCATTTTTAGGCAGTCGCCTTAATTCAAAATTTTTATTCCTACCCTATTTCTATTTTACATTTTTCCGTATTTTTCTACAAGATTATCGTTTGCCAAAGGTTGGCCCTTTAGGTTATTTGTTATACAACCTGTTAACAACCAACTAATCCCTTTATTAAATGGATTATAAATGAATGAGGGTTAAATTATTTTAAATAAGAGGGATGATTTTTTCAGGCCGGCCGCACGGCACTGCTCCGTGCGTCCGGCCTGAAAACCAATTTTTTTTATTTTTTTTTTGATTTTTTTTCATGGGTAAGTAAATCTAGGTGTATTAAATCTATAAAACAAGTTTTACCATTTTTGGATGTTTTTAAGTATTTTTTTTTTATTTTTAAACACGGTGGCAGTTTCGTAATTTTGGGATTTCAGAAAATTACGAAAATGCCACTGTGTTTAAAAATCCAAAAAAAATACTTAAAAACATCCAAAAATGGTAAAACTTGTTTTATAGATTTAATACACCTAGATTTACTTACCCATGAAAAAAAATCAAAAAAAAAATCAAAAAAAATAGGTTTTTAGGCCGGACGCACGGAGCTGCTCCGTGCGGCCGGCCTAAAAGGATCATCATCCTTAAATAAATTAATAAACATAATAAGATCGAAACATTTTAAATAAATTACTGCACATCAACTCACTGCGCAAATGGTGCCCGTTATCAGCTTGTCAGCTTTCTGGTTTCCCAGCTGACCTGTACAAAGAGCTAGCCAATTCGCTAGCGTGCAATTCCAAAGTAGACTAGAACAAATTCTAAAGAAAATATAAATTTTACAAGATCTCAACCATTAATCAAAGTCAAAATATTTTATGCAATACAGAAATTTAAATTGTACAATGGAAAAAATCTGAAATAATTTATTTATTAGTAGAAAATTTTGAGCTGTATTAAGGCACCATCGATCTCATTTGAATAACAAGAACTATGAAAATATGAAGATACGTTCAAATTTTCCATGCGTTTATTTTCTTTGAACCGTGTCGATTATCAACAAGACAACCACGTATTATTGCATCTGGCGCGTGGAAAGATGCAGTAGATAGAGAGCATGAGCATGGTCCATGCCATTTATTTTTTTAAGTTGGGGAGTAAAAGAAAGGCCGTATACGGAAGGCGATACGGCTGTCCGACATGCCCACGGACTCTGGCTAATTTCAAGTGGGGCCTACCTGCCATTTCCCTCCGTACCGTCCGCCTTTCCTCGTTTTCGGCATCCTTTCCCTGTGACGGCCCACCAGGCAAAATTGCCCTCTTCGCCAGCAAAATCTACGGAACTGCCACTTGCCCCTCCCGTTGATCATGGCTTATATTCCCGCCATCAATATTCCGGTGTCCAGCCAACCGGGCGCCATCCCGTTGGCCAAGGCATGGGCTCCCCACATGAGCAAGAATGAGTCTGAATATTGGCACTTAGAGACCAATGTGCCTCTCAAAAAAATTAATACAAGAGTAGTGTGACTCCACCAAATAGATGGTAACAATATATCTTCCTTGAAAATTTGTAAAAGTGTCTTAGAACTGTAATAAAAATTGAAATATTATAAATATATATAAAAAAATTACCGTTGTCTAGTGTCAACGGAATAATAGTTATAACATAATTAAATATCCATTTCATTCATGTGTTTAACTTATTCGCTGATCTTACAATTAGAATCCAATTATCCACCAAATAAAGAAGTATTCTTAGATGTTAGAGTCTATTGTCCTCATTGTCATTATTAATTATCATCTTATATTATGTAATTATATACAATTAGTTGTATATAGGCTTAACTTACAATATTTAATTTTTCACTTTATTTTTGTTTATTTTTAATTTTTGTTTATAAATATATTTTCCTAAGTGTATTAATCTATATACAAAGTATTGTTATTTTACAATATTTTTATATTTTTATTTTTATTTTAAAAATTATCAATTTCATGGGCATATAATTCATTTTCACCCCTTGAAAACTTGATTTTTAAAAATAAAAAACTAAATATATAAATATATAGCAAAATGTTAAAACTCAATTTATGGGTTAAATACACCTATTAAGATATGTTTATGAAGAAAATTTTTAAAAAATAAATAAATATAAAATTTAGAGCTGAATGCGAATTGCATGCGATCAACTCTGTCATATAATTATGTATATCTTTATTAAATTTAGATATTTTCTTCTAAGAATGATAATTTTGTGCACTTTTGTGAGCATTTATAAAGCAGTACTAACAAGTTATTATAAAAGAAAAGAGAAGATATTGCATGAAGTTGACTTTAAATTTTTATAATTAACTACTTGGTGGAGTTAGGAATTTAGTTGTAATGTAAGCCCCACTTGACTCAGTTAATAGCAGTGTATCGATATGGAGAGTTGAATCGGTCGTAAAGATGGTTGTACATTTTTTAGTCCATAAATAGAAAGTTGTAACCCCATCTACATAATGTACATTAGACAAATTAAAGGTAGGTCTAACATGCCAAGCTAAGAATTCAAACACTCTAGTTTGCAGCCTTCAATTCACTGGCTTGGCTACTTGATGTTCCCATCATATATCTCGATTAATAGCTAGACTCCAGAGTTCTCGCTATATTTCATATAGCTTTTGTAAAAAAAAAAAAAATCTCATTTCTTCTCATACATCTTTTGGTAAATTTTGATATATAACTAATTAATTTATCCAGTTTTTTTTTTATATTTCAATCATTTTTATATCTTCACATACAAGCGACATATCTGTTTTATCTCTATTTTTTATTCATAATTATTACTTTTGTCATATCACATAACTTACTCATTTTTTTAAATTTTTATATTTTCTACTTCTTCAATTTTTAAACTTTTTCCTAAATTGAACCTATAAATTAAAAAAAATATCTATCCAATTGTTACAAAATCCCACCACCAACTCGCCTTTTGGTAATTAGGAGTGTAATCGGGTTAGGTTATATAAGTTGAAGGCCAATCTTAATTCTAATCTAATAAAAAATTAACAATAGTCAGTTTATAACTCAGTTATAAAATCTTAACCATAAATTTAATTCGTTTAGGACAAGTTTGGCAAATTATAAAACTTTTTTAACTAAAAAATTTTTTACTTTCCACAACTACTATATATTTTAATTATTTCTTCATATTTTTCTATACAACTATCCTACTTTTCAATAATTTTTATACGATTATCTATGCAATCTTAAACGATCAACAAAGGTTCCTAACGCTAATAATCTAATTAAATTTAACATATTAACTTTTATCTATTCCGAATTAGAATGTTTATTTCATTATTGATAAGTATATATGACTTGTAAAATAAATATTAAGAAAATGTTAACTATTTTATAGATTAAAACAAGTTTTGAGGGTTGATAGTTTAAACGTACAGGACAAGTTCAACACCCAATCAATCTATTTATTAGAACGAGTTATATCCAGGTAGCCAGCTTAAAAGTCTTCAACCCTAATCTGTCCCAAATAAGGTTGAGTTTACATGTTGCGGGTTGGCACTAACCGCATACACGCCCACTCTTGTTATGGTCACATGTTTCCAGGCATTTAAAGTGATCTCTTCCCCACCACGTGCAGTGCATGTCCGCAGTCCATGCATATACGGATCGAAAATGCATGGGGCTCATGCAAAACCGTACAAAATGTCGAATCTTCAATGATATTACCATTCTGTGTCAAAAAAAAAAATGATATTACCATTGGCCAGAGTATAGGTATAGAGAGGCGAAGGGTATAAAATTAAGTGGGGCCGAAATACGGTGCATATAATTAAAATCGGAACCGTACATCAACATTGTCTTCCAGATTTTAGGCTACCCAAAATTGCGATTTCTACATATGTAACCCAAACTCATCCACTTTTTGAGAAGAAAAACCTAAATTATAAACGTATGATCTGCTAGCTAAATCAAAAAAGGGCAGTGAATTATGCAGTCTGAAATTCACACGTGCACCGACGTCATGTACATGTGGTATCTATAGAACGGAAGAATATGACATGGTGCAGCTCAAGTTGCAGGTGAATTCTCCCCACCGGAACGGCAGCTGAAGCTGTAGGGCGACCGTGCAGTGAAAAGATATTTGACCCACCACGACATGAAGTGGCAAGCAAGCTGTTGTTGGTTCCCCACTTCCCACCAAAGCCTGCCTATTTTATGACACTTTCCTACCTCATGCCTTTTACCAACTAATACTATTCACAAGAGAAAGCAACTAGTTATCACAACCCCCACCCCTCAACCTCCGTAAAAATGAAGTAAAAAATACGACCGTTTTATATTTTTACGAATTTTTCATTGATCAAACTCGTAATAATCGTAACCATTTGTTTGGTTGATATTTATTATGTCCACTGAGATTAAATACTAATTCACATCATACATGTAAACATAATTTATTTTTCGATTTATAGTTGGGACTTCTAAAACAAGTGTGATAATAATATAATCTGCTGACGTCCGCGCGAGGGCATCTGGAGAGTACGTGAACATGGGAAAAGAAGCAGCACGCGGTTTATAGGAAGCAAACGAAGCGCAGAATAACAGGAAGGTGTCGGTCCAAGGCTGATATCGATTACCGACTGAGAGTTTTGGCGCGCGCACCCTCTCTCCGTCTCTCTCCCATGCGAGCTCCGCCACGCCAAACGTCGAGATACCTTCCAACACGCGTTCGCCGCGGCTGAAGAACGGTATTTCGTTGTGGCGCGACGAAGAAGAGCAGTGAGACAGAGGGCGAGAGAGAGAGAAGAAGCACTCGACGCAAGAGGACGAACCGAATGGCAGTCTGGTATATATACAAACATATGGAGGGCAGAGACGGAATACAGAGTTAAGGGTCTTCTGGTAGTCGGGCGTGTCGTCACCAGTCAACATGTCTCGGCTTCCAAACGCGCTAAGCTAGTTATTATTATATCGCTGAAAGCTGCCGTTTCCGCCGATTCTGCCTCCTGTATCACTCCCTCGCACTCGCTCGCGCGCGCTCTGTGTTTTTAAGCCCGGCCTCTGCTTCGGCTTCTCTGCTCGTCTATCCCGTCCTTTCTGAAAAAATGGAGCTTTGTGCGATGGGAAGCTTTCGGTACTCCAGCTGCTTCCTCCTACGTCCGGCTAGAAGCTGCTGATTTTCGTCGTGTTTCTTGGAGATTTACGCGTTTTGGAGGAAGCGGTTGAGCATGAATGGGGGAAGTCCAAACTTTTCTTCTTCCAATTGCGCAGGAGTGCCGGTCGTCTTCCGTCAAGCGAACGTTATTTTCGTTTTTGTGCTCCTCTCCTGAGTTCTTGTGACGTTTTCGGAATTTCTTTGAATTCTGCGGTTGATACGACGGATCCGTGTCTGACGGAATGTATTTTCCAGAGGGCATGACGTCGGAAGTTTCTATTTTCTTGGGCATTTAAAGAGGTAGAATGAGACATTTCTTCAATCATGATGTACCTGAAGAAACTGGAAATATTTCGTAGAGATCAAGCGAGTTTTCCACCCCGCTGAAGCGTTTTCTACTGTTGGCAGAGACAATGGACCAAGGGGTTGCTGATTTTCGTTTCCGGAATTAGTCTTCTTTGACCCATAAAAGTGGTGATTACTGCAGATTTTTACAGAATGCAGGTGATTCGAACCGGCTATTCTCTCCCGAGGCATTCAAGCACTGAGCTAGATCCGACGCGCAATTGAAATTGGAGAAAATTTTGGGATTTCTGGGACCCACATTGGACTCTAGGATTGTGTTTTGGAAATCTGCCTTTTAATCGATGAAGGCATCCGATGTCTTGAAGAAGATGAGAATTCCAGGGCAACAGGAGAGGAAGCTTTCACTTGCGGACCGTAAGCGATCATCGTCGTGGTCGAAATACATAATATCTACTCAGGAAGAGATCAAAGAAGAGGGAGAGGATGAATGGAGTGCCGACATGTCGCAGCTGCTCATCGGTCACAAGTTTGCAGGAGGCCGGCACAGCCGGATCTATCGTGGTATGTATAAGCAGATGGATGTGGCGATCAAGCTGATGCGCCAGCCAGAGGAGGACAGCAAGTTGGCAGCTTTGGTGGAAAGGCAGTTCGTTTCAGAGGTCTCACTGCTGCTTCGCCTTCACCACCCAAATATCGTTACCGTAAGCTCTCCTTGCGCTGATTTCTAACTCATTCTTGAATGCTCGGAAGATTTGGATTGTGGTTTTTTATTTTTTATTTTTAAAAATGATGTCTGGTGTTTGTACTTATGCTGCTGGTTTCCAGTGCGTGCCAATGCAGCAAAAGTGGGTGAGATTCACGCTGCTGATTGGGCGAAATCCGCCTCGTATTTGCTATTGCCTCGTATTTCTTTGGCTGTCAAATTTGGCAGAAATAACAGTGACTATGGTAATGGTTAGTGTTTGCTTGTGCAAATAGCCTCTTGTGATTTTTGGACCGAGGCGGCAAAAGGGTGATCTCCGTGTGCTGAATTGGATGCTAGACATGTCAACCACATTCTAACACTAATGTCATGAACCAACTGAATGGAACCTTGATTGGTTGCCCCCCTGCCTCTTTCTGTTGTATGGCTGTGAAATGCAACAGAAGACTGACACCATGGCTGACATATTGTAGCATCGAGTGGGCTATCTGAGTGTACCGTTGACAACAAGAGGTTATGGTTGATTCGGCTTAGATTTGAAAATTTTGTTTTTCTGTCCTCGTTTGTGGTGTTACTGGTTCTCTAGCTGAGAGTTCCATCTATCTGTACCATTATCATCTATTTCAGCCCTTGAATGTCTGTTGGTTCTTTCAGTCCTCGTGCCCATCTGTAGAATTATCCTTTCTCGTAGCTCCTATATTTGGTTTCTTCACGGGTTGTAAATTCCTTCTAAATCATAGTATTCAATCTCCCATTAATAAATAAAGAAAAGGACCCAGCTGTCGAAGTTATTATAAATTATTGGTGCATCTTCCCACTTAGAAAGCAGACCTACTAAGAGATTCCTGCCTTCTACTGTTTTGTGACTTTCTTATACTTGTATGGCAATGTTGAGCTCTATCTCACCTATTCCCACAACTATGAACTATCCATCTGAACATGATGATCCAACTGCATTTAGTTACAGCATTCCCTACAGCGTCAAAACGTTCTGTTGACCAATCAACAATCCATACTATATGTACTACATTGAATGGTACAGGAATAAACAATCTCTGTGAAAAGGATGTTCCTGATAGCAATTTAGAAACTTAGCGACACGAGCCTTTTTCTTTCATGTACACTTAGGAGAACGGTTTAGAATTGCTCTGGCATGATAATTTCACCGACAGATCCTTCTTTATGATGGAGTTGAATCTCAAGTCCCTCGTAAATAATATCCTGCACTTGGTTTCTTTGCCATTACAGCATAGATGCTGAATGTTTGTCAAAGAATAAAATTTTCTTGATCTGTATTCAGTAGTACATCAACTTCCTTATCCATTCTATCATACACAAGGTTAACCTTCAGTAGCAGTCAGTGATCTGTAAAAATTTCTCCTGTATACTGGCATGTAGCAAATTCCAACCACTTCACCATCTGTAATAGCATTAACGAAATTAGTTTCATTCATTTTAGAATTTTCTATCATCTGAAAAATCTATAGTTTATATTTCAGTAACTTGGGCTGTCTCTATTACTTATTCTTCTATATAAGCAATTCATGTTAATAGAATGAATTATATGGTCTTCATAGAGGCATGGTATCATAACTTGAGTAATCATAATCATTACTATCACTTTGTTGGCTTTTGACCACTTCTATTCTCTCCTTTAGTAAATAAGACTGTATGCTATCCTTTGTAAAGTGGTCCTCTATGGTTCCTTTCATCAAATCTCACCCATTTGTTTGTCTGAGAACTCCAGATAGGATAATATTTTTCATATGGAATCTGCTAAAATCACTTGCAGCCAATACAGTCAGATAAATTTGTCCCTTTTTGTTGGTAATGAGCTCTTCTCCCTAACCGTGACACTATCACCAACTTTAGTGCACCCCAGGCATGACCCAGCACATGTCAAATTTACCTGTAAGCTCCAGTCAGTGAATTGGCAGTACCCTGGCTTTTTCTAGCCTGTTTGCCTTTATCTTTCTACTCACTTTGAATTTAGTCGTACGAAGAGATATTGACTTAGCTTTGTAATTTGGAGCACCAAACGTGTGTCCAATTCTACCAATCACAAGGACATCGTGTCCTGATAGATTATTCAAGTGATTGTATTGGTGGTGGGGCCTTACTCCTGAGCACTGACATTGTTGAAAAGGGCAAACTGGCCTACCGCAGGAAATTTGTGATTGCCTAGCTTTTAGTTTCATAACCAGGAGATCCGACTCTGCAGTGACCATGGAAACTGACACGCATTTAATTGTGGCAAATGGACCCTGGATTGGCAAGAACGTAAAATTAAAGACCATTGCTGTTGCAGTGGAACATATGAAGTCTGGAATTTGCTTGACTGCCCATTAAGGAAAGCAAAACCTTTCTGCAGGATTCAAAACCAATCTGGAATTCAATTTGCACATTTTTAGTCCCCCATTTGCCAGAACTTGTTGAAATAGTTTGATTTCAATTGAGCTATGGGATGCCAAAGTACCCCAATAGATGGTGATGCTCATATCTCTATGATTAAAACATTGCATTTCTTCTGTCCTTCTGCAGTTTGTTGCAGCATGCAAAAGACCCCCAGTCTTCTGCATCATGACTGAATATTTGGCAGGTGGCTCCCTGAGACAGTATCTTCACAATCAGGAGCCCCACTCACTCCCTCTTAAGTGGGTATTAAAGTTTGCACTTGATATTGCAAATGGAATGCAATATCTGCACACTTGTGGGATACTGCACCGGGACCTTAAATCAGACAATCTTCTTCTTGGGGAGGATATGCATGTGAGGGTGGCAGATTTTGGGATCTCATGCTTGGAATCTGAATGTGGAAGTGGAAAAGGATTCACAAGCACATATAGATGGATGGCACCTGAGATGATCAAGGAAAAGCGACATACTAAGAAGGTTGATGTATACAGCTTCGGCATAGTATTCTGGGAGCTCCTAACTGCGTTGACACCATTCCATGACATGACTCCAGAGCAGGCTGCTTTTGCGGTCTCCCAGAAGGTTCAGTCCTGTCTCTGTTATATTCTTATTAATTGGAATGTTGTTCTTCTTTTATTGGGAGTTTTAGTTTGCGATCCAAACTTAGATGTGATGGAATCTTGTGAAATGGTCCACTCCATTGGATTGGATCCCCAAGTTGGAAGAATGAATTGTCTGGAACGAGGACTGCTCATGTTCAACTGGAGAAGATTGAGCACTTCAGGAAGGATATCCAATCTCTTAGATATGATGTTGGTGGGATGCATACGAAGAATATTTTAGGAAACCTTTGGAAAACTTGGTTCTGTGGCTTTTTAGGAAAAGAGTTAGTGATTCAACTTATGGTTGATTATTGATCAGACTTTCAATTAGATGTGCCATTTATTTTTTATCACATGAGTACATTTGATCATATAGCTGCATTGCAACATCCAGCATCCTGTTGTCCATTCTCCCGCTCTGTGCATATACATTTTTTATTTTTTCTGGTTTTTTATGCCCCACTTTCGTTGATGCAGAATGCAAGGCCTCCATTTCCGAGGTCTTGTCCTTCCGCATTAAGCCATCTTATCCGTCGATGCTGGTCCACCAATCTCCACAAACGGCCACATTTTGATGAGATTGTTTCGATTCTTGAAAGTTATACAGAGTGTCTCGAGCAGGATCCAGCTTTTTTCTCAACCTACAAACCTCCCAAGCAGCACAAGCTTTTCCAATGTTGTCCTGCAAATCCATAGACTGATCCTGCAAAGTGTAGCATCCTATTCAGGCCTCCTTTCATCCATGATGACTCACCTATTCATTCAGACGTGTTGCATGCAAGCTCGACACTTGAATCAGCAATTGGTGCGGAGGAGGATGCGGTGTGGCATAGAAAATGCTATTGGGAGCTATTGTGAAAAGTCTTAGATAAAAATCGTAACATAAGGATTTTTGATCGCCATGATTATGGTTTCTTAGTGAGAAAATGAGGCATTGTATTCCTGTGTACAGTGGTTGCTGCCAAATTCAAAAATGGCAGTGAAATCCCAACCTCCGCCATATTTCTGGTCTAGGCTTGCTTAGATTAACTGTTTGTAATTTTCGTATACTTTTAAACTTCTGAAAATGGAATGCAGGGGTTCCTTTCTTGCATATATGGAAAAACTGAAACGTATTTGCAGTAGAATTTCTACATTGTGGAGCTGATGAACGGGCTCCAACAGTCCACTAATAAAAATTACATCCTTTTATTCATGAGCATGCATCAAACGACAGTTTGGCCGAGTGGTCTAAGGCGCCAGATTTAGGCTCTGGTCCGGAAGGGCGTGGGTTCAAATCCCACAGCTGTCAATAATTTAGACTTTTTAATTTTTCTTTAAATCGTAAAGTTATATATATGTTTATATTTTAGAAGAGGCATGATCATACACAATATACAATACTTATTTAATTTTTCTTTTAAATCTTAAAATTATATATGTGTTTTTATTTCAGAAGAGGCTTTGATTATATACAATATGCTATACTTACGTTTAATTTAAAATATTTATTATTCTTTTTCTTAATAAATATGTTTTCCTAAGTTTACTTAATCCATATATTAGGTTTTGCCATTTTATAATATTTCTACATATTTTATACTTTCATGTATTTTTTATTTTTTAAAATTAAGTTTTTTAGAGGGCAAAAAATGACTTATATGTTCTTGAAATTGATGGCTTTTGAAAATAAAAAATTACGTAAAAGTATTGTAAAGGGGGGCTCACTTCTATGCAACCGAGTTACGTAGAAGTGATTACATATCTCTCTCTCAAATTTTAAAATTTTGAAATTTAATGAAAAATCTAATCCATTCGTTATATTTAACATTATTGATTTAACTATGAGATCAAGTTTCATCCAATGTGCATAGGCAATATTTGCTCAAAAATAGATACATTTATGTGTAAATTAGTGAAAATGCTTAAATTCATTCACATTGAAATCTGGTAATACTTTATAAAATTATTTATCTATGTAGTAATGATATTTTAGATAATTTAGATTTTGAAAATACTACTTAAAAATAAATATTTAGCATTAAATCATATTATTACGTTAATTTTGCATGTTTGTAGGTAGGACTCATATACAATGATATTAGACAAATAAAAAGATTTTCATAATAATATAAATGGTGTTAAACACAATAGATGAAGTAGATTTTTCATCCATCATTTAAATGTTGAAAAATGGAAAGAGTTACATAGAGATGGAGTTTCATAAAAGCATTCTTGATTTTTAAAATAGCGAAACTTAATATATTGATTACATACACTTAAGAAAACACGTTTATTAATAAAAATCAGAATAAATAAAATTAAAATTAAAAAACGAATATTGCAAGTTAAGTATATGTATAATAATATTATGTACAATCATGCCCCGACCGTGTGGTGTCTGTCTAGACTCTAGAGTCAAATGTGCGTGGTGGAAAGACTAATAGAAATGGTTCATTGTTGAGTTTACGTTTCATCTCGTTCTCAAAGAGGATGGCCATCACATGCCGAACAGGAGTCC
This sequence comes from Annona cherimola, assembly GCA_030490835.1. Classification (NCBI taxonomy): domain Eukaryota; kingdom Viridiplantae; phylum Streptophyta; class Magnoliopsida; order Magnoliales; family Annonaceae; genus Annona; species Annona cherimola. Next base: position 83,330,219 of record CM059973.1, on the reverse strand, counting down.
ATGTGCTGGCCTGTCTGATGGACGTTGATGTAACTTGACCGCCAGAATAATAAAGCTGTTAAGTTTCTTCGGATATCTAATATTTCATATCAGTCTGAAAGAGGATGGCTATCACATGGCAAACAGGAATGTGTTGGCCTGTCTGATGGGTGTTGATGTTCGTAGTTTGACTGCTGATGGCAGAATTGGAGGCTACGACAGTGGGGATTATATACATGCATGGCACCTTATCAGCAGAAGATTCTTTGCATTTTAAGTGTGCCAGTCGAGGAATACATAGGTGTACAGCTTATATTGGGGGGTGAGAATTCAATTGTTTCATCTAAAGACAGGTGAGTTTCGAAGCTTTGGACTTGCGGAAGGAGGAGAACGTAGAGATAAGATTGACAAGAAGATGATAGATGTTATCGAAGAAAACTAAATGGAGAGAAGAATGAAATCCAGCTAAAGATAAACCATTAACGTCCATTGCATCAAACTTACTACTAATCCATCAAAAAACTCCTAGGGGTGTATTCTCATAGCAACTCAAGCTAGCCCACTATTGGTTGGTCTTTTTGCAGTTTTCCCACTTGTTTACGGTATTATTGAAAAAATTTCTCTCATGTGTGAGGATTATAAATGTGTTTGAATGTAATATAAATTATCATAATACAAATAAATATCCATATAAAAATCCATCAAAAAGCAACCTATAATATTACTAGTAATTAGTCAGTATTTATTGTTGAAATAAAAAGATTTGAAAGTGAAACAAATGTAAATTGTTTGCATATAAACCTACATATTATGATTAAAATTGCCAATCTAGCGACACAATTTTTTAAAGAAGATACTAGTAACACATGGGAAAACTTGTGCGGTAATATTTAATTTCGGAAACTAAGTAGGTATATTTGAAATAGGTCAAACTATGGAAGTATATTTGTAGAATTTTCTTTTAGTAAATTTAGATACATGTATATATTTTTGAATTTTAAAAAATAATAATTTAGAATTAATTAAATAATTTTAGGGGTGCAACTTAAGTAAAATTCTCATAAATACAAGTAGAATTCTTGTAGATACCCACCGAACAACATTAATTTGAATAGAGTAAGTTCTACATCACAAATAATCAGAACCAACTAGATTTGGTACCTATATGGGTATCTAAGGTTGCATTTAACAATTTTAAATGTTTAAATTGTTATTATAGTAATTTAAGTTTTTAGTTGTTACTTTTAACAAAAATAAAGACAGAGTAATTTGCAAATGAAAAGGATAACTTTTTTTACCTTACTTTACCTAAATTATGATTGATTTATTTTTATACCTTATCAAGGTTACATTCCTAAAAATATTCAAAAATTATAGAAAGGGATAATTTACAATTATACTCCCATAATTTGATCGTATTGCAAATATACTCACTTAGTTTTGACATGGCATATTACCTTTACACAACTTGCACAAATATATCTAAACTACGGGAGTTATTTGCAAATTTTAAAAGTATTCGAGTATACCTGCAATTATGGCAAAACTATATGGGTTTGTTTGCGGATTACCTAAGCTTGTATTATTTTCTAACAAATCAATTCAGTGAAGGTGGATGGGAATCCACTACTTGCAGCGTCATGATCAATATATGGCAACAACTATAGGACATACGTGCCCAAACGTCCAGCCAGCTGGGACGACCCAAAGTGGCCCATCAACATCAAGCCCAGGTATAGGTTCGACCTGCAGTGATAGCCCAAAGAAGCTCATCGCAGACACCTCTGTTGTAATAGGCAGTTAGGTGGTTACAAGCATTGGCGCGAAAGCCTTGGAGGGTTTCGCCTAAATAAGGCCGGTTTTCCCCAACAGATTTTTCTGGGATTTCTCTGTTTAACATAATTTTTTCCGTAACCGGAACTTAATTATCTTTTCTTAAGTGCGTTTTAAATAATTTCTCTTTCCATAAATAAAAATGCACCCAAAAGAAAATTTTCCGAAAAATAAAGTTTTCTTATAACATCAATGGAACATATCTTGAGGCTATACCACAACAAATTTCATTAAAAGCAATTACTTTTTTGGTTACATATAATATTTTTTGACTACATGTACATCAGTTTTGTTACATATAAATATTTGGCTGCGTAAACATGATTACTTAAAGTTGGTGATATTTTCTCAAATTCAGCCAAGTTTTAGTTTATATGCAACCAAAATTACAATCTAAATGTAGATAGCAATTTTAATTGCAAAGGTATGGTAGTTGGCTGTATTAAATATTAGATATTAAAAATTTTAAATTCAGCTGTAAAAAGTGAACCACATACATCACAACAAATTTAATTTTAAGTAGCTAAATTTTTTAATCACATATAACATGTATTTGGTTATATTGGATATTTAGATGTATATTACCTGCAGCTGAATATTTAACTATAAATACTTAGTTGCTTTTGAATCGTATCATTTGGTTAATTGTAACAATTTTTATCACGAATTTGCACAAAAGTGGACACCCGATAAATTTTATTTGTAGTGGTATATAAACATTTGTTGTAGTGTAAGGAAACTAATAAAAAGGCAACTGCCCATTTTCCTTCTTTAGTTATGGGCTCTGAGAAAAAAAAAAAAAAAACATGATAGACCATTCATGTCACAAGCTGTGCCATAGACAAGTCATGGGGCTTAATTATTGTGTATATAATTCCAAATTTGCAGGTGATGTTCATGCCATGACCCACTTTTACTTGTTGTTCCTACGTTCCATCACAGAGATAAAGAAAAAATATAAGCGAAATATTCTGGGGTTCATGTTTCCTCACATTTTCTTTAGCTACAGATTCAAACAAGTGGTTTAGCTGTGCCTTATCTTTTCCGCATTATTAGCTCACCTAACCCAACAGCAAATCATTCGTTCAAGTGATACTTTCCGTCCTAGGCAACTTTCATAGTCTGAAAGCACATATGATGGTCCATGCAACTCCACTTTAAGAGGCATGAAAATCTTTCATTTTTATGTCATTTTACTGTATGTATATGAGGCGTGATCTTGTATTTAAATACATCTAAATCACTGAAAAAATTCTGTATTAAATTTTTTAAAAAATATACGTCTCCCATAATTGTAAAACTTAGTTTATATAATAAATATATCTAGATTAATAAGTTTACGGAGAAATTTTTTTTTTTATGATGTGGGTTAAGTAAGCCTAGGCTGAGTAATGACCTATTTAACCCATATTCAAAAACTTATTTTTTAATTTTTTGTTCTTTCGTAAACTTATTAATTTAGATAATTTAATGTATAAATTAAATTTTACCATAAATGGTATAAATTACTAAAATAATCATATATTTAAAAACTCAAAAAATATATACACATCTTTAAAAAATGGTGAAGATTATTTTATATAATAAATATATTTAGATTAACAAGTCCACAAAGAAAAGAAAAAAATTTAAAATGGTATAAATTACTAAAATAATCATATATTTAAAAACTCAAAAATTATGTACACATCTTTAAAAAATGGTGAAGGTTATTTTATATAATAAATATATTTAGATTAACAAGTCCACAAAGAAAAGAAATTTTTTTTTTAAATATGTTTTCTAATGTGAGCTAAGTACTAACAAGATCATCCCTCTCTGTATATTTCTAACCACTGTTATTATACCCGCCGTGATTTTATTAAGTTTATTTTTAATTACCGTGCCCATCTGTGTTTAGGGAACAACGACTTGCAACTAAAAATGATGATTTTTCTACAAAAGGTAAATTATCATAATCATGACGAACAAAGTGGAGAGGTTCCCAGATTCCAACAAAATGACGTTCTGAATAATATTATAATTTTTCTTTAAAGAATTGGTCATCCTCCCCAGTGGGCCAAATGGAATCAGGGCATTGAATTTCCAGCCAGACAAAGGAGTTGCCTTGACAGTTATTTTTGTCTCGAGCAAAAAGATGACTACATACCTACATCACTAAGGGACAGTGGCAATAGACCAAATCGCCATTCTTCTATAATTGCCACCTGATGGCCAGATCTTGTGAGCCATGGCCTTCCAATCAATCTAATTACCAAATTGTTCATCTCGCTGCTGCTTGTTCAAGAACCAATACAAAGAAATGATCCGATATTTTTAAATGCACCTAGGTGCACTTAAGTTTAGGGCACCCGGGTGCATTTAACCCATCATTTTTTTTGAAATTTTTTTATAAAATTATCAACCTAAGTGTATTTAACATGCGTATCAATTTTTACCAAATTTGGAAATTTTTAAATATTTTTTGGATTTTTTAAATGACTAAAAAATGCTACCGATTTTTGAAAAAATCAAAAAAATATCTATAAATTTTCAAAAATGGTAAAAATTGATATACATGTTAAATACGCTTAACTTAGCAACTGTGTAAAAATTTTCAAAAAATATTAAAAATGAATATTCACACCCAAATGCACTGAAGTTAAAATGCACCTGGGTGCATAGGATCATACGGTTATAACTTACGCGTGTGGACGGCAATGCGTATGACACGGTTTTAAAATCCATGTAATTATAATGGGGGATGATGAAATTTCCCAAGGGAGGTTTTACAAGTTGGTCCTTCCGTATGTAAGAGTTGCGAAGCGTTCTTCCATTGCGAGGGTCATGAAAATACTTAATTATAACACGACATGTCAAAAGATGTACACGGTGTCGATGTGGGACTGGGATGCCTCGGGATCGTTGTGGTTCCCACATATTCAAGGGAACGATCATCTCAGACCTAAAAACACTCATCCAGCATTTAATATCTTTGTTTTTAAAAAAAATCATTTCAGTCGTCTTGGATAACTAGATGCTAATCGAGGTACACTTTAAAGACAGTTCTGTCTAACTATCCGAGCGCTTGCCGTTTGATACGTTTTTAATTAAGTAATTACTGGTATGGTGTTTTCGATTATTAGCGGTTTCCTGGTCTTGCCACGTGTACGGTTACGACGGCAGCTGCGGCCTGCGGGCGCGCTATCGCCTTCCGCGGCCTTGACATTCCACCTCTGCGACCGCATTCGCGTGTTTTTCTTTATTTTAAAAACCCTTCTTTAAAAAGACTAGGGGTGGTAATCGGGGCAGTTTGTACCGAGTCAAGATTTGTACAATTCTGACCTTATTTTTTAAAAAATTAAGTTTGTCCCTCTTTTTATACCAGGCCAGGACAAGATCGATTTGACCTTTTTTAAAAAAAAATAGATTTCGAGACAAACTTCGGATTGATATCGAACCGGTTTAGAGATAGCGGGTCAGGTAAAAAATATGGGTCAAATAAGATAATTTTAAGAATTTATATACCTATCAAAGATAAGTATACATCTATACTAAATTTAAATATTATATGTTTCAATATTTCACTGATTATTAAAAAAACACATAATTAAGAAAACAAAATATTTGAAAATATAGTATAAGTTTATTAAAATAGGTTAATATACAATTACACGTAAGGGTTATTTATGTACATATTCTTTTTATTGATTCTTATATTGCTTTCTGAATAAATTGATTTTTCTATTGCTGATGGAGTTGAATATAAAAAAGTGATAATTTTAAAAGAAAATAATAATAATATTTAAACATAGACTTATAATTTTTAATAAATTAGAATATGTGGAGCGGGTCGGACTCTTCGGGTCAGGACATGGTCGACCCACCCCGACCCTATTTTTGAATTTGGGTCAAAATTTCTGACCCATTTCTATACCGAGTTAAAAATATATTAGTTTTACCTCGCAAAAAATGGGTCGAGTCAAAGCCGGGTCACGGGTCAACCCGCTCCAATTCCCACCCCTAAAGAAGCCGTATCTGTCCATCGAGCATAGGCGTGTATTCATCCATCTTTTTATATATATAATAAGGCCGTGTGTCTGGTCGGTTTAGAGATGATCTCGAATTCTCCATAACTAAGAGTCTTATCAAAATCGTCTAATTAGATAGGATGACATGAGATTTTAAACCCGGAAATTGAAATAGCTAGTATTATGTTATGAAAATTTATATTTAGGAGATGTTTATTTACCCCAAAAACTTTTTACTCTCCATAATTATTTTAATTTTTAATTATTTTTTACTTTTTCCTATATAACTAATTTACTTTTTAATTATTTCTACACAACCATTCGTATATCTAATCTATTTATTTTAACTTTATTCACTCTACTCATTATCATTACCTCTATCATGTCACATTATTTTTTTACATTTCAAAAACTTTTACACTACAAATTTTTTTTCAAAAGTTTTATCGCTTTCTAAATACACTCGTAGAATGAAAATATGATATTGAAAATGAAAATCTTAGTAAAATTTTTAAAGTATGTTTAGAAAGTGATAAAATTTTTGAATGAAAAGTTTTTTGTATAAAATTTTTTAAAATGAGAGAAAACGATATGACATGATAGAAGTAATGGCGAAGAGAATAAAATTAAAATATAGATATGTTAGTTATATAGATAATTATATAGAAATGATTGAAAATAAAGTAACTGTACTGAAAATGAAAATAATTAATTAAAATATAAGGTAGATGTAGAAAGTAAAAAAATTTCAATTGAAAAGCTCTAGTTTGAAATGTTTTTATTGTAAATAAACATATTTCAAAAGTTCAAAAAGATATGAAAACAGAAGGTTAACCTTAACTATTTTATTTTTCATTTATATTTTAATTATTTTTTCATATGTTCTAAACAATTGACTTATTTATTTTCCTGTTAAACTTTTATTGAAAATATGAAAAAATTTTAGAAAAGAAAATTTATATTCGTTCCATTCAATTGGATAAATGGACTGTGATCGTCGGCTTGCCACGTGCGAAGGGGATTAAAATCAGTTAAATCCGACGGTTTTTGCCGTTTTGGCCCACCTACCGAGGTGGCGTTGGATCTGATGCCGGGTGCAGATGCATGTCTGGTCTGGAGAGACAGCGACACAACCACACACACGGACTACTTTCTGTGACGGGTGACGATTTTGAGACGATGGGTCAGAGCTGGTGGAACAGTGAATTAGTACACCGTACTGTTTTCAACGTGATATTGCTTTCGACATCGCTAATCAATCAAATGTAAATAATCCTGGAATATTGCTTGAAGAAAAACCAATAAATTGATTAACCGAATCATTAATCAGGTAATTTCATACATCTATCATATTTCAAACGAGATGGACGGTTCCGATTGAGGGATTACTATTCCAAGTGTGGCTTTATGGGTCTGGATTTTTTTTTACTAATCTGCCGTTGGTTTTTTACTGCTGCCGGCACCGCAGGAAGGATCCAAAAATCCGAAATTCCTAGTTTATCCTTGAAACTAATTTTACTGACTTGTGTGTCCTTTCTCTCTCCCTCAGTTCCTCAGTTATAAAAATCACTCTTTTTATCTGCGGCAACTCCGTTGGAAAGAGAGAGGAGAAGAAGCTTGCGAATCTTCCTGAATGGCGTATTTTTGAGGTATGTTCAAGAGGTTCTCTTCCATTTCCTTTTCGAATTTCGGGTCCTTGGTCCTTTCTCCGCAGATCCGCTTCTTCAGTGACGTGTTTGTTATACTGGCGGGGTACTTGAATTGCTGTGTTCGTCGTCCCTTTCGCTGTTGAATTCGTGGTTTTGTGTGATGAGATGATTTCTTCTTTTGGATGTTCAAATCGCAGTTCTGACGCTAGTACTAATTAAATTGTTGCGATTTGACCCAGATCCACTGGAAGACAGTTTGGTCTCGGCTTTTGGTTTGAGATTCGAACGGAGACTAGGGCATTAGGCGGTTTTTGCTTAGTTGAATTCGGAAAAGTTTTCTATTCCAATAGATGCGACGAACAAATGCCTGGGTTTCTGTTGATTGTACAGGTTTATTGAGTAATTTGGATTACAAATAGTTTTTTTTTTTTTTTTTTTTTTTTGTGGGGGGGGTGGGGGGGGGATGGTGGAGGTGGGGATAAAGGTTTCCTGAGCACTAGTTAGAACCGACAACTCCGCGTCTATTTTTCTTTGAGTTTCGAGCGAGATGATAATCCCGGTAATGCAATGTCGATCCTCAATTGTAAATTTCTGTTTGTTTCTACACTTAATGTTCTGATCCTTGTTCTGCGGAATCTCTTTTCTGTAAAAGGAGTAAACTTTCATGGAAGAAACCATGCATACCATTTTACCACTATACGTTAAAGTTTCAATTTTAGCACTGGAGCGAGGGCTTCTTCCTTCTTTTATTAACAGTGTAACTGTCGGTTTTGAACATATAGTCAGTAACCGAGGTGTTATGTTTGCAACTGGGATCTGAAATGTAATTTTTTCTTCACGTGGTCTTTACAGAACTGTTCTGTAGACTGAATTATTATGCAATTGAAGCTCTGTCAATTTTAATTGAGCCTATTCATTCCTGACTTCCATTTGTACGATCCTTGTAGAATCCTTGTTTTGGAGTTTATCATCTGGATGATAAATCAGTTGATTCAAACAGTCGGAACAGTTTTTTTACTACAAACATATTAGAAATGCCTGGGATTGTTATGGATGAAGTTAATGGGAAGAAACTGGAAAACGGGTCTGATTCCACCGACGGTAAGGATCATCCTTGTGCTATTAAGTCGCCAAGGAGTCATTCAAGTTCCAAGATGCTTCAGAGTGAGCCTTGTCAACCGCCAATAGATGGTTGTGTTGATACATCTATTGAACTGCTGTGTGGCAATGTGTGTGAAATGTGTAGCCCAGGTGATCGATCCTCATCGAGGTTGAGCTCCAGATCCGATGCTGAAGAATCAAGATTAGATTCTGAATTACACACTCTCGTGACAGGAGAGATGAGGGCTGCAGAGATAATGGAAGAGGAGGTAGAGGAGGAAAAGAACAAAGAGGAGATAAGGGAGGTTATATTTTCCAAGAAGCAAAATGGGTCTGCCAGTGGGAATTCAAAAACAGAGAAGTCTCAATCTAAGGCCAGTTCTGCTGTACACTCTAGGAGACATTCTCGTTCACAATTAGATAGTGAGGCATCAGATAAATCAAGTCCAAAGAGCAAAATATCTCCTGCAAAATCTTCTAAGGAGCCACAGAGCAACAAAATTTCTAGGAAATTGACTCCTGGGGAGCTTTCTAGGAAAAGACATGGTGCTGCCGCAGGTGCGTTGAATCATGACAGTGCAAATGGTGATCAGTCTAAAGAAGGTCTAGATAACCCAGATTTGGGACCTTTCCTGCTTAAGCAAGCTAGAGATTTGATTTCTTCAGGCGACAGTCCTCAGAAAGCTTTAGATTTTGCTGTTCGAGCTGCAAAGTCATTCGAGAAGTGTGCAGATGGGAAGCCCAGTTTAGAACTGGTCATGAGTCTCCATGTTCTGGCAGCAGTTTATTGCAACCTGGGGCAGTATGAACAAGCTATCCCTGTCCTTGAGCATTCACTTGAGATTCCTTTATCAGACGATGGTGAAGAGCATGCACTAGCGAAATTCTCTGGGTGCATGCAATTGGGTGATACTTTTGCAATGCTGGGTAAGCTGGAAAATTCAATAGATTGTTATACTGCAGGCCTTGAAATTCAGAAACAGGTTTTGGGTGAAACCGATTCAAGAGTTGGTGAAACTTGTCGGTATTTGGCTGAAGCCCATGTTCAAGCATTGCAGTTTGATGAGGCTGAGAAGCTGTGCCAGACGGCACTGGACATCCATAGAGAAAATGGGGGTCCCGCTTCCCTTGAAGAAATTGCAGACAGGAGACTAATGGGTCTTATTTGTGATTCAAAGGGAGATCACGAAGCTGCCCTTGAGCACCTTGTATTAGCCAGCATGGCAATGGTATCACAAGGACAAGAAACAGAGGTGGCTTCTGTTGATTGCACCATTGGAGATGCATATTTGTCATTGGCTCGATATGATGAAGCTGTTTTTGCATATCAGAAGGCACTAACTGTCTTCAAGACATCCAAAGGAGAGAATCATCCAGCCGTTGCTTCAGTTTTTGTCCGTCTTGCTGATTTGTATAATAAGACCGGAAAACTTAGGGAAGCAAAGTCGTATTGTGAGAATGCTCTTCGCATCTATGGGAAGCCTGTTCAGGGAACCACACCTGAGGAAATAGCTAGTGGACTTACTGACGTTTCTGCAATCTATGAATTGATGAATGAACCAGATCAAGCACTCAAGTTGCTCCAAAGAGCTTTGAAGATTTATGATGATGCCCCCGGTCAGCAAAGCATGATTGCAGGAATTGAGGCACAGATGGGGGCCCTGTATTATATGATCGGGGACTATGATGAATCTTACACTTACTTTAAGAATGCTGTTGCAAAGCTTCGAGCAGGTGGGGAGAAAAAATCAGCTTTTTTTGGTATTGCCTTAAACCAAATGGGTCTGACATGTTTGCAGCGATATGCAATCAATGAGGCTGCTGATCTGTTCGAAGAAGCCAGGAGTGTTTTGGAACAGGAATATGGTCCATATCATCCAGATACTCTTGGAGTGTATAGTAATCTAGCAGGAACATATGATGCCATGGGCAGGTATGATCCACATCCATGGCTGTACGATATATAAGCTTCTCCAAGCTATTTTATGTTGCATCGTATTTAATGCATTTCAGTTTTGATTAATCATACCCATCAATTATTACCTGGCAATATATGGGGTCTACGAAAGCTGGTCTGGTAAACTTCCTGAAGTAGTTAGCAGACAGAATGGAATTGCCCAACCTGAAGAGGTTCTTCACATTCGAAAGGCCTGCAGTTTGGCAGTTATAATTAGAGTAGATTCGCTTGCGCTAAATTTCATGGGATTCTATGATATGTCATGATTAGTCTGCCCAATATGTGCTAAATATCATGCAAGTATGGTATTTTCTGCAATAGATGCACCTCAACTAAAGAACGCATTGCAATGCTGTCATGCAATTTACCCACACTGAAACGGCAAGTGGCTAAGTGCTGTTAGGTTTCGCAGTGTGTTGAAATTGGAATTTAAACAACCACCCAAGAGACATCAATAAATGACATGAATTTTCCAGACAATTACTTATTGCGCTTTACAAGGTTGTGTGAAATTAAAACTAATTGTCATGAGCTGCTTTTTATCCTTTACATGATTGTTGGGTTCCTTGCATGTTTTGCGACAGGTTGAATGATGCAATCGAGATCCTTGAGTATGTGGTTGGAATAAGAGAAGAGAAGCTGGGGACAGCCAATCCTGATGTGGATGATGAGAAAAGGAGGCTGGGTGAGCTGCTGAAAGAAGCTGGAAAGGTCAGGAGCAGAAAAGCCAAGTCATTGGAAACGCTCATGACATAACAAGAGATGATGCTTTTAAAGTAATACCACGATGAAAGTTACAGTTGCACGGATGCATAAATCAAAGCCTGTAAAATAGGATATTTAGTAATTGTGTTATGGGCCTGTTGATTAATTTGTTATATTGATAATGTCACTGTAGTATTAAATATTTGTGTATTCTATTGCTTATTCTGTCGGTTCCTCATTGTTTATGAATCTCTGGAAATTCCTTTCACCTGAATATCTATAGAGCATTGTTTATTGGTCTTAATTCACGGAAAAGATGCTGCTTGTGTTCTCTTTTGTAATGACAGAGAATACTTCCTGCCAACTTCTATATGACACCTGTGCTTGTGTCGGCATGCGTCGGTGATGATTTTGTAATATACGATCGGGTGGATTGATTTAAGATAAAGAATGGTGGGCTCATAGACCCACTCCTTTTTATAGAATGTGATGCCCTAGGATGGAGCTCCTTTTCTAGCATGGGCCATCCAAGTACGGGTCCACCAGTTGGATTGTCCTGTAAAGTTGCATCTAATCATGATTGTTTCTTTTTGCATTCAAGTGTAAAAAGAGGCTTTTCAAAGCAGAGGATAATACTTTCCCTTCCTAAACTGGACAGTTTTTTAGATGTTTTTTTCCCGGGGAAAGGGAGTGTTTTGTTACAAACTCTGGCTCCAACCCCACGAAAGCGGTTGCTATCGTCTAACGAGTTCCAACCCATGGGAAGCACTTCCACCGTTTTTACCAGGGGAAGTTGCATCTCTGCCGTTCGTTCGAGCTAGACGGCTACGATTTGTTTGGGTATTTTGGGTAGTCAAAAAATCGAAGGGAACGCACGGAACTCTTGCTGTTTACTCGCACCTGTCCTCTCATTCCATTCTTCTTCCTCCCTCTTCACGCTAGGTCTCCTCCCTATTCAGATTACATTTTCTTCCGCCGTTCGGATTACTTCCTACCATCTTATGATTAAGGTCATCCGATTTTTGCTTGGCTGTCCATATGGATTATCATGGATTTTTTATTTTTTCAGTACTGAAATTTTAGTTTCCATTTTTTTTGCAACTAGTTGAATATGATGCCATGATTTAGCTTGATTCAGATGGGTATTTCAAACCCGGCTTTCGAATTTGGTATGAATTGCTAATGGTTCCAGGGGTTGGCAGTTCGAGACTTCACGTCGATGGCTTGATGCAAGTTGATCGATGTAGAGGCTGAGAACAGAGAATCCATGAATGGGTGGTCGGAGGCAAGGACAAGGGAATCAACAACAGTAGTTGTCATTGGCAAAGAGAAGGAAGAAGGGAGTTGGAGGTAGCGGAGAAAGGAGACGGATTGACAGACCCGAAGAGGAGAAGGGGAGATGATATCGGTGTAGTCGTTGAAAAGGCTTCAAAGAGGGTGAGGATGACCGATGATGAGCAAGGAGACTAGAGAGATTATTTTTTCAGCACTGCAATTTTAATTTCCATTTTTTTCAATTCGATGAATACGATGGCATGATTTACATTGATTCGGATGGGTTTTTCAAACCCGATTTCGAATGGGGCATGGATGGCTGCTGCCATTGTCGTGACCATGGCTGTCGGCGACGGTTTGGATGTCGGATATGAGCCATGATGTCGGCCGTGCAAAGGCCGGCGAGTGGTGATGGGTCACGGTGGTTGGCTGCAAGGGTTTCGCAGGTTTGGGGGAAGTAGATGGACTTTAGTGAAATTTACAGAAAACCCCATGGCCGAAGACATTTTGCAAATGGGGTCAGGCTAGAAAATTTTGCAAAGTAGCCCCCAGCCCGCATCTCTTCTCCACTTGGTTTAGGCCTATGTCCAAAGCCTGGCAAGCTCCAGCACCATACAGTCCGGGCCATCAGGCCCAAGTGACGCCCATCTTGGCCTGAATTTTATTATATGTTTATTTTATTTAAAGTAAAATTTATTTTTATTTAAATTTTATTATTTTAGCTTGGATTTTGATCAAAAATAAAATTTAATATTTTTATCATTAAATGAAATTTAATGTTGACATAAATTTCATTAACAAAAATTCTTTTCGTCTAATGAAATTGTTCTAATTCTCTATTTGTAATTTTAACTGAGTAAATTTTCTATTTTTAAAAATATATATGTGTCCCGCGGACCTTGAAAAATGAATGTTTTGTTTTCTAAAAATATATGCATCCCGCGGGGCTCCAAAAAGGAATATTTTATTTTTTAAAAATATATACGTGCCCCGCGTGCGTCCAAAAAATGAATATTTTGTTTTCTAAAATATATACATATCCCACGGGCCTCCAAAAATGAATATTTTATTTTTCTAAAATATATAAGTGTCTCGCAGATGTCCAAATAATGAATATTTTATTTTCTAAAATATATATGTGTCTCGCAGGCGTCCCAAAATAAATATTTTATTTTTCTAAAGTATATATATATGTCCCGCGGTGTCCAAAAATGAATATTTTATTTTTTAAAATATATACATGTCCCGCGGGCCCTCAAAGTAAACATTTTCTAAAATATTTTGAAGTTCATATAGGCAGTTGGAGCAAGTGACGAACCCTTAAAGCTAAACGAATGAACGGATGGAAAAAACCAAAAAAACCATTTGCAAATGAAACACCGTTTATGTATCTGGCCGTATGCGAAATAAAATATCTTCGGTGCAAAATTTTTGTACACATATATTTCTCAAATCTTTTCCGATAAATCCTTTCGTAGGCATGCCAGTTAAGTTTTTGGAATTTTTCATATTTTTTAATTAAAAATTTAATAAAAAATTTTAATCTTTTTCTGATTTGTGTATTTTTTGCACTAATTACCTAATTTGGCTAGATATACAGAAAGAAAAGTATTGGGCTAATATACAATAAATAAGAAACGCAAATGTGCGCGCGAAAGTAAATTTAGGATTAATTAAGTCATTTGCCGCATTACATTAAAGCATACACAGATACATGACGGAAGTTGTTTCTGTGGTCAAAATAATGCACCAATTTTGACCGAAAATGCAAAAGTTGACCAATTTTGACCTGACATCTCGGAATCGTCCAAATGTAAGTTCAGATGCCTAATTTTTAAAAAAGGACTTATGAATGTAATATTTTGCACAAAGGTATCTTTTTCTAACAAATTATGGAATAAACAAATTTGTATAGAAAATTTACAGGAGATATAACACAAAGGTACATTTTTAGAAGTGTTATATAACATAAAATTTTCTATAAATTTTATATTCACCGTAAATTTTAATTAAATTATTTGTCCACATTGAGTTCATTTGGAGTAAATAAATTTGTATTTCTAGTTTAATTTAATAGATAATGGTAACAAAAAATTACAATTATTATATTTTTTGTAATATAAACTGTAATAATATTATTATATAATTTTAACAAATTTTATTATTATATGTGTCTCACGGGCCTTCAAAAATGAATATTTTATTTTTCTAAAATATATATACGTCCCGTGGGTCTCCAAAAATGAATATTTTATTTTCTAAAAATATATATGTGTCCCGCGGGGTCCAAAAAATGAATATTTTATTTTCTAAAATATATAGGATTATTTATCTACATAAAAATGATGTTTAAAATAATCTTAAATATAACTTTAAAATTTATATATTAATTAGGCAATCAAATAATCACTGTAATAATATCATTTTATAATTTTAATAAATTTTGGTATTAAATAGGTAATTCGTACACTTTTTCCTAAAACTCTGTAATTTGAAAATCGAAATTTATTTAAAATTCAGCTTGCCTATATTAAATAACAATCCCAAAAATGTGTCCACAAGTAAATTTGAAGTTTATGTACGCAGTTGGAGCCTTGGAGCAAGCGACAAACTCTTAAAGTAAAACGAATGAACGGACGGAAAAATATATATGTGTACCGCGGGCTTTAAAAAATGAATATTTTGTTTTCTAAAAAAAATATATGTCCCGTGGGCGTTCTAAAATGAATATTTAATTTTCTAAAATATATATATGTGTCCCGCGGGTGTTGAAAAATGAATATTTTATGTTCTAAAACATATATATGTGTGGCGCGGGTGTCCAAAAATTAATATTTTATTTTCTAAAAATATATATCTGTCCAACGAGCATCCAAACAATGAATATTTTATTTTCTAAAAATATATATCTATCCCATGGGTGTCCTAAAATGAATATTTTATCTTCTAAAATATATATATCTGACCCACGGGCGTTCAAAAATGAATATTTTATTTTCTAACATATATGTATGTGTGGCGCGGGTGTCGAAAAATAAATATTTTATTTTCTAAAATATATACATGTGTGGCGCCCGTGTCCAAAAATGAATATTTTATTTTCTAAAAATATATGTCTGTCCACCGAGCATCTAAACAATGAATATTTTGTTTTCTGAAAATATATATCTATCTTACGGGCGTCCTAAAATATCAAATTTTGTTTTCTGAAAATATATATGTCCCACGGGCGTTCATAAATGATTTGTTTTATTTTCTAAAATAAATCCGCGAGTTTAAATCAAAAACGAATATTTGATTTCTACAAATATTTTGTTTTATAAAGAAAATTTACATGAGATATAACACAAGCGATCATTTTTAGAGGTGTTAACATGAAATTTTGTATAAATTTTATATTCAACATTTCTCTTTTAGATAAATTATTAGTCCACATTAAGTTCATTTGGAGTAAATAAATTTGGATTTTTTGTTTAACTTAATTAATAATAGTAACAAAAAATTACAATTATTATATTTTTGTAATATAATTTGTAATAATATTATTATAGTTTCATTATATATGTATTTACAAAATATAATTTGTAAATAATTTTCATTATAAAATTACTATTAAACGTAGTTATTTACTCAATTGATTATTTAACCAATCCCAAAAAGAAACATATATTTATATATTAAATATAAATTACAGTTATATATAATTTCTTACAATTTTACTTTTATAGCGGCATAAATAATAATTTTTACAATTTTATATATTTACGTAAATTTTGATTTTAATTATTTTTCATTAGTTAATATTTTTAATTATTATTTATTTAGTTTTAAAATTATTGAAAGGTTTCCATAGTTATGAAATGAATTATTAATTATATATCTTGTGCCAAATACACAAATTAGGTAAAATATTTATAAAATTTTAATAATTAAATGTTGTTAGATGCTGTTAGATGCTGTTAGATGCCGTTAGACGCTGTTAGACGCTGTTAGATGCTGTTAGATGCGATTAGATGCTGTTAGATGCCGTTAGATGCTATTAGACGCTGTTAGATTGAGTTAGATTTCTTTAAATCATATTAAATGAGTTTCAAATTTTGTAATTAAGGTCTAAATGATCTTATAAGGGGCCTAGGATCATATTACAGGTGTTAAATTAGGATTAACTAATTAATTTCAAAAATTAGATGCTATTAGATGCTGTTAGATGCGATTAGATGCTGTTAGATGCTGTTAGATGCCGTTAGACGCTGTTAGACGCAGTTAGACGCTGTTAGATTGAGTTGGATTTCTTTAAATCATATTAAATGAGTTTCAAATTCTGTAATTAAGGTCTAAATGATCTTATAAGGGGCCTAGGATCATATTAGAGGTGTTAAATTAGGATTAACTTATTAATTTCAAAAATTAGATGCTGTTAGATGCTGTTAGATGCGATTAGATGCTGTTAGATGCTGTTAGATGCTGTTAGATGCCGTTAGACGCTGTTAGACGCTGTTAGACGCTGTTAGATTGAGTTGGATTTCTTTAAATCATATTAAATGAGTTTCAAATTCTGTAATTAAGGTCTAAATGATCTTATAAGGGGCCTAGGATCATATTAGAGGTGTTAAATTAGGATTAACTTATTAATTTCAAAAATTAGATGCTGTTAGATGCTGTTAGATGCGATTAGATGCTGTTAGATGCTGTTAGATGCTGTTAGATGCCGTTAGACGCTGTTAGACGCTGTTAGACGCTGTTAGATTGAGTTGGATTTCTTTAAATCATATTAAATGAGTTTCAAATTCTGTAATTAAGGTCTAAATGATCTTATAAGGGGCCTAGGATCATATTAGAGGTGTTAAATTAGGATTAACTTATTAATTTCAAAAATTAGATGTTGTTAGATGCTGTTAGATGCTGTTAGATGCGATTAGATGCTGTTAGATGCTGTTAGATGCTGTTAGATGCCGTTAGACGCTGTTAGACGCTGTTAGACGCTGTTAGATTGAGTTAGATTTATTTAAATCATATTAAATGAGTTTCAAATTCTGTAATTAAGGTCTAAATGATCTTATAAGGGGCCTAGGATCATATTAGAGGTGTTAAATTAGGATTAACTTATTAATTTCAAAAATTAGATGCTGTTAGATGCTGTTAGATGCTGTTAGATGCTGTTAGACGCTGTTAGACGCTGTTAGATTATGATGATTTTATTAAATCATATAATATGAGTTTCAAATTCTGAATTTATGATCTAAATGATATTATAAGGGACCTAGGATTATATTACAGGTGTTAAATTAGGATTAACTTATTAATTTTAAAAATTAGATGCTGTTAGATTCTGTTAGATGCTGTTAGATGCTGTTAGATGCCGTTAGATGCCGTTAGATCCGATTATATTCAGAAAATAATAAAATATTAATAAATTTTCAAAAATTCGAGAAAAATGTTAGACGCTGTTATTTTTGAGAGTACCATGATTACATTAACTTTAAATAATATAAAATAACTTCTAATAAAATTTATATTTTCTAACTTTACCAATTATAATGAAATCTTTTTAAAAAAAAAATTTTGGTACAAAAAAATTTTTAGAAATTTTCAAATGATGAGAAATTATGTCCACATACATTTTAATATTTGATCTATCAAATGAATGGAATAGATTGAGATTTTGTATATATATAATACAAATTTTATCAAAAAATAAAACATACTCACGTTTTTAAATTATTATACTCTCGCTGTAAAATGACCAAAATGCCCAGCTTCCTTTTTTTTTTCCAAGGGAAGCACTTCCCATGGGTTGGGCCTCTCGTCTAACTGGCGTATGTTCATTGAGGACCTTAGAGTCCGTATCCTACACTGGGGTTTTTGTGGTGCAACCTCGATGCAATGGAAATGGGCTATTCATGAGGATGCAGTCACTTCCGTCCAGACACCTTCATGTGTCACCTAAAGATTTAGCGCTTACGAAGCTCAAGCTTTGCGTCATTTCGAGGGGCTGCTCACCTCGGAAATTTTGATTGTGAGTTAGCTGTTATCCCAAATGGCACTAACGCGAACCGAAACTCCGAAAACGCCAATTAATAGAGAAACATTATAGGCTCAAGGGTCAAATTTAAAATGTATAAGAGTTGAAGAAAATCTCAAAAAGTAATAAGTTTTTGAACGACCAGACGAAAAAGCTTTAGTTCAGATAGCTCTTGATTACTAATGCTAATGTTGGTTTTACCTTTTAGAACAAACGAATGGCATATGATTGCCTTCTTTGATGTGTCGGTCGGTGAAGAATTTGGAATTTTCTGTGATAAACTGCTTTTAATCAACATAAAAGCAAATTTTAAGCTACCCAATTATGGACTCACACCCAATTCAGCGAATATTAGACTAGTTTTGCGAGGCAGTGTGGATGGGCTGCCAGCTAGCTGTCCCAATTGCTCTGTTCCTCCTGAGGGCATTACTGATTTTTGAACTTTCAAGTTTCAACAGGATTAGAGTGGGAGTTTATCCAAAACCAACACACACACACACACACACACACCCAAACCGCAACGACTACTGACGGAGAATGGTATGCTCCTACAAGCAAGGAATGAGTCATGCCGGCTGCTGATTGAGGAAAAGACGTCGTCTCCAGGACAAAGCGGTGGGTGCCAGTGCCACGGCCGCCCATGAGCCGTCCGCAAACAAATGCCAAGTCCTTTTTCCCATTCGTTCCATGCACGCGCGCTGATGCCTGAAGGTCAACGACTCGGAAAAACATCATTAACAGCATTCGTACATGCGCGACCATCTCCTGAGAGACACACCTAAGTCCATAATTTCTATCAACAAGATGCTTGAAACATGTCCTCGGAGGTCGTGACATGGGCGAGCTGATCGAGGGAGGCAACTAATTTTGATAGATATTATTAACCTCTTTAAAATCCTGCAAAGGTATTTTCAAAATACACATGATTTTGACTTATGTATATATGGTGTATATATGGGATATCTGTAGCGGAATCTTGAAAATCTTCAATGCATTTTCTTTTATTGGTAAAAAATCATCGATGCAATTGGTTATAAAATACTTTTCATTTTGCCCAAGATACAAGTCACATATCGTGTTTGTACGATATTAAAAATCATTTCAA
Source organism: Annona cherimola (assembly GCA_030490835.1). Classification (NCBI taxonomy): domain Eukaryota; kingdom Viridiplantae; phylum Streptophyta; class Magnoliopsida; order Magnoliales; family Annonaceae; genus Annona; species Annona cherimola. The sequence continues at coordinate 83,310,583 of CM059973.1, read as the reverse complement.
TTAAATTTGAATATAATCCGTAATAAGGGTAAATGCACAACGTTCTTTATAATATATTTTTTAAGATCATTAATTGTAGAAGTTTTCAGTTCATTTGATTTTATATACGTGCGCCCCAATGCATGAAATGGATGTTGAAAAAATAAAAAAAAATCAAATGATTGTATTTTACACTTGATTGCATTGAAAATTTTTCCATACGGATACATAAACATAGCCCTTTGCTCTTATACAAATTCCTCTTCAACGTAGTTCTTTTCAATTTTTATATTTAATGCTTAATTGGAAATCCACTCTAATATACTGTATTTAATATCATTTATATCATTATAAAAACCTTGTCACTTGTATAGTATAACTATGCATATGCCCCATAAAAAAAACTTATAAAATTAACGTAATAAAATTGTTTAATACTAATAATAATTTTAAAATTATATTTTCAACATCTAAACTATCTAAAATATCATTATTATATATATAAATGATTTTTTAATAACATATGTAAATAGGCCTAAGTATTTTTATAATTTACATACAAGTATATATTTAATTTAGTGTGACTTATGCACATATTTAATTTGGATGATAATTTCATTTTTTTAGTTAAACAAATTATTTTAAATTCAATAAATGAAGTGAATTTTTCATCGAATATTAAGATACTAAAAATGAAAGAAATTGCATAGAACTACTCGCATATGAATTGCTCCGCTCAAACAACAGTTTGCCTCATTTTTCACTTTAAAATTGCTACTTAGGCAAATTAGAGAGGTCCGAGATCACCACCTGCGCAGGTGGCCTTATTAACAGCCTCAGGGCTTCTTGGCACAATTCTCCCTCCAGCTGGGCTTAATTAGCTGTGCTCCACTCTCTCAAAAGTTTGACCAAAAACCAATTTTTTAAAGGCATGAATAATAATCAAGGAAAGACGTAGTCGTATGTATCCAAAATCCGCACCACCAAAAAGACGAGATTGAGAAGCAGGGATTCAAGAGCTACTGGACAAGGGGTGGGTCCAACCAAGCATCAGCCCCTTCTGCGGTGCTGCTTGCGAAATAAGCACGGATCATGGCCCATATGCGTCGACTACAGGGCCCTCAACAACGTGACGGCTAAGGGCAAATTTTCCATCCCCGTCATTACTCATTAAAGAGCTACTGGATGAAATCGCAGGGGCACAGGTATCCTCTAAACTTCAAGTTACTATCAAATTAGAATACAGTCGGGGACACACAGAAGACTGCATTTCGTACACACCGCGGCCAATTTAAATCAACAGAAATGGATGGGCTACGACTTCACAGTTGAGTATAAGAAGGGAAGTCTTAATGGGGCGGTTGATGCATTGTCCGGAAAAATGACCTTAGCAACATCGACAACATCAGAACTTTCATTTCCCCTTCTGCAACAGCTGCTGGAGGCCAATAGGTCTTCTCTGGAGCTCCAAACCATTTGAGACCAGATCAGAAACACGCCCGAGTCAGCCCCAAAATCCAGCATTCACAGGGGATTGCTCTACTGGGAAGGCAGGGTGGTCGTTCCACCCACTAGCCAACTCATACAAGACATTCTTCGGTACTTCCACTCGTCATTAGTGGGCGACCATTCAAGTGGTCTGTGCATGTACCGACGGGTCCACAAACATTTTTACTGGACAGGGATGAGACGTTCAATACAGGAGTTCGTTGCGGCGTGTGATGTTTGCAACCGTGCCAAATACATGGGTTGGCGACCAGCAAGACTGCTTCAGCCACTAGCCATTCCAAAAAAGCTGTAGTCCGACATTGCCATGGACTTCATCGACAACATCCCTCTTAGCCGAGGTAACTCTGTCATCCTTGTAACTATTGATAGACTTTTCCAAATATGCACATTTTTCGGCCCTTTAACACCCAGCGATGGGGAATCAGGCACTCACGTGGATGGGAAAAATCCGCCGTTATTGCGGATAGGGCTTCGTTACTGGTGGAGCGTGCCTCTATTGATTTCTCAAGAAGAGTTACAGAATTTAACAACCTTTACATTTCTCACCCCTTCCATTTATCTATCATGCTTACACATATTACTCCACATTACACTTATGTGTGTTTCTAACCTCCCCGACGAGATTTGCGGAGCTATACCAAGCTATCCACCTCTCTAATCGCCTTTTCCAAGTGGATGACTAAGACATCCAATCACTCACATGGCCGAATCTTGTCTCGTGGCCCGAGTTGGCATGCTTAGAATGGAGATGCTGTGAGGATCAGGTATTTTATTTTATTTTTATTATAACTTTTCTCTATTTATGAGGTAACTTATGAACATGCTAGTAAGAATTTTACGATATTAATGGATACATAACATACATGGACACGACATTTAGGAGATGTATAGTGCATATGTGCATGCATGATTAGCGTTCCATTGATGGGCACTATGACTATTGTTTTTCTGCGTCTTCTCTTCTTTCCCCACCATTCAGTTCGGGCTAGCCACGGATTCATTCAAGGAAGCTCTACCGACTGTTTGAGGATCATCAACTCGAATCGTAGAAGCTCCGAATCTCTCCGTCTAAGTCTGGAGCACTGTTTTTGGAGGAAATTTCGATTCAAGTAAGTAGATGTCGCCCCTTCTCGATTTAGTGATGAAATTTTATGTTGAACGCGATGCGAGGCTAGAGGGAATGTATAGCTTCTAACGACTCCATGGTATTAGGCGTAAAATTCGTAACAGTTAGGGTTCATGATGAATTTACTTTGAATGCGTGATTTCTATGATGTAAAAGACTTCTTAGCAGTTGTTATATTGTTGGAATGTGACGTGAATTGATTTGCCCCAATTGAGAGTATGAATTGAAGGTTCTTTCATTTCGCACCTATCATGTGTTTGATAAAATGCTTGTGTGACAGATCTATGTGTTGAATCTGAATTGTGTTGATGTTGTATGCGTGGTTTGCGATGGGTTTCATTGTCTATTATGTATGATGCGTTATCTCAAATAGTTGGTTGTAAGGGTTGTTCATGGCCCCTGATTGACATGAGGAGAGGGTTGTTCATGGCCCTTGATGGACATGAGTAGATTATTGGTCATGTTGTTCAATCTGTGTGTATGGTTATATGCTTACGATCTTGGGAGTGGGTATTGGATCCATGTGTATTAGCTTCATCACTATATGAGCATCCATCATTATGCTTATTCCATTTTGTGCTAACCACTATCTACTTACTGGGTCTATTTAGACTCATATCATTTGTTATTGTGCTTTTAGATCGCAGGTCAGAAGGGGAACTTAAGGATGGAACAAGTTGAAGATCAAACATGAGAGACCCTAGCACAATATGTTGATTTCAGTTCTTTTAGACTTGTGCTCTTTTTGATAATCATATATGTAGACAATTACTTAGGCGGATTCGCTTTGACAACTATAATGTATTTGGTATTTCAGATTGGATTATAATCCTTGTTGATGCACATATGCATGACTATTATATCTGTTTGTTGTGTAAGGAAAATATGTAATGATTTCCTTCTATATGAATGTTCTTATTATATGAAAATGCAAGTATATAAATAGGATTGAATGTTACAGATGGAAATGTTATGAATATCAGGTCATGTATTCCATATTACCCCTTGTATGTTATGGGGATATGCTGCCGAATTTTTCTTAGATTGTGTAGCGTCGTTGGTTAGTTATTGAGTATTTTTATGAATGGGGCGTTACAGATGCAGGCTGAGCAATTGCTTCCTGTGCGGGTACTTCCTCAGCTCCTGTCGGTCACCACTCTGGTTGTTCTATTTCGCTAACAAAATCCTTCTGACCGGGAGTTTAATTGGGTGACTATTCTGTTGGGACTGATTTAACATGTGTAATAACCCAACATAAATATGGCATACTGATGTGGCAAGTTGAATTTTTATCCGTCTAATGTGTAAGTAAAAATAGCTGGCGTGGACTTTGTTGACTAAGGTGGGTAATTATAATTTTAAGAAAAATAAGCTTTAAAATATATTTAAAATAATAAATTATTGAAAAGTTAAGATGGTTAAAAATTGTGGCAAGTAAATTAGAGGTAGTGGTTTCGAATTGCATCTTAGTATAATTAGATAATTATTTTTTAACAATTAATCCATGTGGGGCCCACGAAGAGATAAGATTTGATTTTAAAATTTTAAAATTTAAAACTAATTGCTGGAAAGAATATTGGGAGGATGCAATCAAATGTGGATTAGAGGGAAGGGGAGACGTATGAGTGTAGAGAAATTTAGTAGAATTTTATTTATTTGGGATTAGTGAGAAAATTAAGGGATGAACGGAGAAAACTAAAGAAAAGAAGAATTTGTTGTAAATTCGAAGTGGGAAAAAATAAGTTATTTTCATTTAGAAAATATCTCTGTAGGTTATACAAATAAGTAAGTGAAGAAATAATTAAAAAAATTTTGAGCTACGTATATTATGTCAATTAAATTATAACTTGTAAAAATTAATTATTGCAGAAATTTTAAGTAAAGAAATTCTTTTGATTGAAGACTATTATGAAAAATACATTTAAAGAGAGCTATACATATATGGTAAATTTGATTTCATTTTGAAGATCAAGTGGTGTAAACATAATTTTATTTATGGTGGCTATTTTTCTTGGAATTCATTTAACATTAGAAAGGAAAAATATTGATTTGCAAAGGATGGGAGAAAGTTGGATCCTAAATGCATATGGTTCGGATGAAAAAGTGTATATGATATTATAATATACTTTTGATGGATTATTATGAGCATATATAATTTAATATACTTGCTTAGTTGAATAATTTTGCATTCAATGGAAACCATTACTGGGACGATATTTATTATATAATTTTACATTTATTTCTAAAGGTTTAAAACCATTAAGATCAGAACCGACACTTTATAGATATATACAATATTATATGCTTGTTTGATTGAATATAAAACCTGCGGGCTTCCATGTTATAATACTATATATTATATATGAATAGACGAAAGTTAAAACCTCAAGAGACAGGTATTTATAATGTGTTGCATACATTATATATATATATATATTACGGAACTGGTCTGTTATTTATAACAAATAAAATTTTAATAGATAGAAATAATTGTAATGGAAGTTGGGTTGGTTTTATTTATAATGCTTATGATATATATATATATATATATATATATTAGCCAGAATTTGAAATTCGGTTCTTTAAGATATATTAATAAGGGGTGACTAGATGCAGAGGGTGCATTCAGCTTCAGTGTACCTATGTGCATTTCACTCATATTTTTATTTTTTTGAAAATTTTTATATAATTATTAATCTAGAAATATTTAACACGTGTATCAATTTTTACTATTTTTGAAGATTTTTAAATATTTATTTTTGTTTTTTTAAAATCAGTGGCATTTTCGTAATTCATAAATTATGAAAATGCCATTGATTTTAAAAAATCAAAAAACAATTATCTAAAAGTATCTAAAAAATGGTAAAAAATTGTTATATATGTTAAATACACCTAGATTCACAGATGTATACAAATTTTTTTTAAAAAAATTAAATAGATTTTTGCATCTAAGTGCACTGTATCATGTCTTATATATATATATATATGAGACCCGATCATGTGCAGTTACGGTGCAGTCCGCTGTAAAATGGACCCCACACATGTTAGATTGTAATGAAACTTTATACACTCATTTATCCATATATAAATCATACTTTAGACGGTTTAGATGTTGAAAAAACCACTTTAAACTTGATATTTACATTAAACTATTTTATTACGTTGTTTTTGTACCATTTTAAGATGGGGACTATATACATGTTGGATTTGGATGAAAATTGGTATGCTATTAAAGTGAACAATTTTAAATACAATTGGTGAGGTGGATTTTCCATTTATGATCAGGTGGGGCCCACAGTGCATGGACTGCACCGGAATAAATCCCTATATATATATACACACACACACTCGAGGAAGGTTTAAAACCCCTGGACAGGTGCCTTATGATATAATATGATATATTATATTTATTTGAAAATCTCCATAAACGTTACTTTATATTATAAGGTATTATATATATTTATATGTTTTAAGGAAAACGTCCAAAGTGAGTTATATGCAATATAACATGTTTATATATATTTTTAATGGCAGCTTAAGACATTCGGTGTCGATTATATCAATATATTATATATTTATATAATTATATGAACGGTAGCATAAATATATAAACATTCATATATGGATGGAATTTTCAGCTCAGTGTTTTATATGAAAATATTACATAATTAAATTTTTATCATTAGGATGGAACAAATATGTTCACTACGAATGGATATAAATCCCAAGCAATTGGTGGCCGTTGTATATTTGATCTCGGGATGACTTCTTTTTACTTATATCCAATCTTATAAATTTATCTACCATCAAGAGTGTACCCAGGCATACGAGGAATTTGAAATTGAAAGGAATTTTACTTCTATTAAGCTAGCTCTATTGTGGCAGCCTCATTTAAATTTTATAATTATGCATTGGCAGGAGTCCATATAGTGTAAGCATACATATATGTGTTTTAAATTTTTGGATGTCCAGAGGTCTTTGGACAGTCTATTGCAGTTATTAATATATATATATATATATATATATATATATATATATATGCACACACACACTAAAACTAATGGGACGTCCAGAAGTCATTGATTTATAAAAATGGAAGTATAAAAACTATACGGATGAGATATTGATATCTATGGATATAATATATTATAAAAATCACATTTTTGTATTAAACGAGTATGTAATTGATACCAATTATTTATCTGTTATCTAATGTTCTGTGACTGAGATAAATATGCATTACACATTTATGTTAGCAGTTTTATAATTAATTTATACAATATAAATTAATTTTTTTATGTTGCAAAATATTTATGTGCTTACAATTATAAATTGTATAGACAAACATTTGTCTAGAAAATACTACATAGGGTATGATGGAGGATAAATTAAATTATGATCTATCAATAGAGAATGGATTCAAGAGTTTAATTATCCAATGAATTATTTTATTCTCTAATAAGATTATTGGAATAAGAAGAGTGAGATTGGATATAATATTTATAGATTAAAATAAAGAGAATATTCAGAATTATTGAGAAATAAATGGAAATAGCAAGTTACACTATGTAGAATATTTGTGGTTATTTATTTTGACATTTTGACTACTTGCTAGTTACGATGGAAGTTCTTCTTGAATTTATTTAATTAAATTCTTGAGTTGGTTCATCCAATTAAATGTGAATGACAAATTATTTTAGTTGGTAAAATATTTAATTGGGTTGAGATAGTTATTATGATATTAAGTGAAAATGATGTGTGTAATGCATCATGCTACCAAGTGGAACAGAATTGCATATGTGGGACCCAAAGGATATGGTATTGATTTTTATTTATTTCCTTAGTAGGTTCTATGCATGATAGAAAGCTACTTTGGAATATCCCTTCATGGACAGTGTGTTATTACCTTGGTGGGTCATAGTCTATCCCTTTTTAGATTGTGTATTGTACCCTAAAAGGTTGTGAGTTCGCTCCATTGTGAGCATTGTAGATAACCTTACACATTGGGTTAGTGATTGGTGCATTTCCTGTAGTACTTGAATGATATTAACATTATTATATACGTGTTTTATTTCTTGCTTCATGAGTTATTTAACTCATTCCTAAGTAATTTAAATTTCAGGAGAGGCGAGACAATCTGGTCAATAATGCGGTTTAATGGGCTGAGATGACGCAATAGAGATATTTTATTTTATTTATTTATTTATAATTAATTAATGGAAATTATTCCTATTAACTCAGTGAATATTTGTGATTAATTTTGGATATTATTGAATGAAGTATTAATTATTAAATTCATTGAAGCATAATCAATTCAGATTTATTGTCCAAATTGTGGTCAATAACATGAGGATTGGCTAGTGACACCATGTGTAGGATTGGTTAGCGACACCATATGGTGATACCATGCGTAGGATTGGTTAGTGACACCACGTGAAAAAGTCATCGATTTGCTTTGCGGATGTAGTCCCACATGCCCAGTTGCCCTGCTTCATTCTTCGGGGAGTGTTTGCAAAGGATCTAGATTTCCAAAATTCTCTTACCTCTTAATTAGCAGCTAGCTACTATTGACGGTCTACAAACAAACGTGGAAGGAGCCGTGCTGCTGAGGAAAAGAAGATTGCTTTGGAAGAAGCGACCAACAAGGTTGAGGGACGAATGGAATTACGGAATGGCTAATATTACCATGACTCAGGACTCACCAGCTCAGGCTGGGTGGATGCCAACCTCGGGTCATGAGTGTGTTCATTAATCGACCATTCCACAAGCGAGGAACCCTTCTATATGCTATTTTGAATGCATACCACCAACTAGGGGACGCTTGCTAATTTAGGTATAGCTTCGCATATTCTCTCATGAATAATGTAACATTTTATTATTTAATTATCTTATTTTTTTCATTTTTATCACCATATTTTAATTATTTTTATACAATTATTCTATTTATTTCCTCTTTATTCTCATGATATTATATTACTTTTCTATTTAAAAAAATTTCTCTTTTTTCACTTTCCCACCGTATCCATATTACCAACCATCCCATCATCTGGAAGAGGTGACCCGTCACATGGGTCAAATTTTGAAAGATAGTTTAACAACATCATTATAATTTTGGAAAAATATTTTTTCAAATACACTTAATTTCAACAATTGTAAATAGCAACTGATCTTCTCAAATTACAACCTACCCTCCTTTACTTAAAATTGCTCCCCCTAGTAAGCAAATTAAGTCCTGCGTTTGAGACTTGGTGCCGTGGTGCAACTAGGTCTCCCTGGTCAAGTGATCTTTTAGATGGTGTCAAAAAAGTCTTGAATGGAAATTGAATTAAATGCAAGCTAAGTTTTTTTATTATATATTTATACAATATGACAACTGAATGTTACAATCAAGTATTTTCACAAATCTCACAAGAAATTTTTCTATAAATGCATCCACATACTTTAAGAGGATATTTACAAATACCTCTACATTTTGGGAGGACAAATAACTTTCACACACCAACTATGTGCGGGAAGAGTCGAATAGCGTTGCCTGAAATGCAAGACAAAGTCGCTGACCACGATGACAGAAGCGTAGTGGCAATGCAGGGTAAGTTGGATGTAGACCAATTGCCAATTCCGGATGGATTTGAAATTTCATTTCCTGAACCAAAACAATAATTAGCACTCTTCATGTATAGAACTTTTTGCATAAACCTCATGACTTCTTTTGCAATTTATATATGTTCCGAACATCTCGATTTTGGCAAATAGTCTCTCATTTATTCACTTTCTGAATTTGCGAATCCACCCATCAACATCCATCCCAGTCCATCAATATTTTATGTAAACTCTTTTTTTTTTCTGAGTGCATGTAAACTCTTTTTTAAGTAGTTCTAGAAGTGAGCCAATAGAAATAGGTTATGAAAATTACAATTTCATTTCAAGAATCTGAAAAAAAATGCTCGGAGTTAAAAATAATAATAATAAATTCCTAAGATGAACGATGTTGATATTTTAAAAAAATGAAAAGATATAGTTTCAATAAAAGATTGACGGAACCACCTGTGCTAGAAGTAATGCCTCTATTAGTGCATGTCCTAGTATCCAATCTTAGTTTTAGCAATTTATTAGTTTTGTATCTCCATTAATATTTAAGAGCCCGTAAGCTTCATTGTCATATGAGTTGTCATACGAGTTGGGATATGATATAAATATAAACTAACTTCTCGTCATTATGCTTATTATATCACATTATTTTTTCTAATCCAAAAACTTTTACATAAAAATTTTTCATGTAGAAGTTTTGTTACTTTTTAAACACATTCTACATCAAAAAATTTTAAATATAAAATGAAAAGTTTTGTTAAGATATAGATTTTTCAACAAAACTAATATGTATTTCTTTTCTGTAGGTCATGTGAGAACTTTGCTGTTTCTCCTTTTACATATAAGTAGGTCCAAACATACCCCACGGCCCACCCATTAATTAAATGCCATCATAATTATGTAGGTTGGGTCGTGCTTAAGCTCATCCATGCATGTATGATTCGCAGCCCATTCAGAGGTTTGGAGCTTCCACGAACAGTGGCATTCGGGTTTTGACTGCGAAGTGTGGGGTTCTACTCTCCCATTATTATTTGGCATCGGTTTGACCAATTCGTATCCAAATTCGAAAGTACGTGCTCTTTTCTTTCCTCCTCCGTTAATTGATTGCATTGACTTGTCCGCGGACATCCATGCATGTACGTACACTAGCTACCTATTTAAGTCCTCCCACGCCCTCTCTGCTCTTCACGTCCTCTGCTCTTCTCCAAAGAAATCGATAAGTTGAGAAGAAGATTTGCTTTCCTCTGCCTTAATTCATTCCTTCATCGATCTCGTCTCCACCCATCGTCTGATATTCATGGCCAGCAGCATGTATTTGGCAGTTGCCATCGTGATACTGGCGGCGGCGTCGCCCCCAGTTTCGTCGCAGCTTTCCGTCTCCCACTATGCTAACACATGTCCATCAGTGTTCGACACAGTCCGGGCGGGTGTGCGGTCCGCCATCAGCCGAGAGCCTCGCATGGGTGCATCTCTCATACGTCTCTTCTTCCACGACTGCTTTGTCAATGTGAGTTGCATGCTGCCTATACCTCGCATGCATGTATATATACGTACTTTTTTCACATATATACCAAGAAAAGGGCTGATTTTAACTTAATTAGAGCATGTTAGTTGCATTTTGTTAATAACTAATTAAAGCAGGATGCACGGGTGGTCTGATCGACGTTAGACGTGCTGTGATCAATGCTTTGTAGGGCTGCGATGGGGGCATCCTTCTGGAAGACACGGGATCATTCGTGGGGGAGCAAAATTCTCCGGCCAATCGGGACTCAGCGCGAGGATATAACGTGATTTCCAGCATAAAAGCACAGGTTGACCGCGCTTGCGGCGGCACTCGTCCTGTCGTCTCTTGCTCAGACATCTTAGCCATTGCTGCTCGCGATTCTGTGGTAGAAGTGAGTACATATATGTATATATATAGCCCACCAAACCGTACATGTTAATTAACCTTCTTTCTGGTTAATTTCAACTATAATATATATCAAATTAAGCTTGGCAATTAATTCCTAATTAATTAAGTAACACCTCTTTCTTGTACACACAGCTTGGCGGGCCGTCTTACCCTGTCCCACTGGGAAGGAGGGATGCAAGAACGGCCAACGGAGCAAGCAGTGAGCTTCCTCGCTCAAGTCACAGTCTGGATGAGATCATCCGAATGTTCGGAGACAAGGGATTCACCCCTCGCGAGATGGTCGCCTTGTCCGGCGCGCATACGGTGGGTCAGGCCCGCTGCGTCAGATTTAGGGCCCGAATCTACAACGGAACCAACATCGACCCTGCGTTCGCAGCCACTCGTCAGGCCACCTGCTCACTTACAGACGAGAGCGACGGCAATCTGGCTCCTTTAGATCCACAAAGCCCCAACCGCTTTGGGAACAACTACTTCCAAGCGTTGCTGAATCGGAGAGGCTTGCTGCAGTCGGATCAGGTACTTTTCAGCGGCGCCTCTACCGATTCCATTGTCAGGCTCTACAGCGACAACGCTGCTGCTTTCACCACTGATTTCGCCAATGCCATGGTCAAGATGGGGAATCTGGGTCCACTCACTGGGAACCAAGGCGAGATTCGTGTTAACTGTGCGAGGGTTAACTGAAATTCGCCGCTCTCATATAATTGTCTAGTTGGAGCTATTGCATTTCATTTTTACTTGTGTAATTTCTTTCTTTGTTTTTTTTTTTTTTTCCAAGAAAAAAAAAAGTGTAACTGCCTGCCACCATTGTGGCTAACTGTAATATTTTGTATTCTCATTTACATGATTCAATGCTGAGGCGCAAGGAATTAATGAAATGGTAATGACCCGATTTTCAATATTTAACCAAGCTGTTGCTGCTATATATGTCCGTATGAATTGCTCCGGCATTAATTTGGTGTAGTTATGATGACACCGTTCAACATCCAATCAATTTCTAATATTGATCAATGTTGATTTTTTAATTAGAAAGGATTTGGAACGAATAGCAGTGATGCATGTCAGTAATATATAAATAAATAATATAATTACACTTGCTTAATTCATTCACAAGCTCCTCCCTCATTTCATAATTCATCGCGCGCATCAATATCCTGCAATGCCAACTGCTCAGCTGCTCTCTAAATGAATGAAGGAGGGAATTCAACGAACTCGTGTTGCAATGGATCCACTTTCTTGAATTGAATGTGTATGGAATGAGATTCAATTTTCAAGATAGCTTTTTTCATTTCTAATACATTTCTTTTTTGCATTTTAAATACAAACTTTTGTATTCCTAATACATATTGTTATATTTTCACCCATTTCTCCGTCCTATTCAATACCCTCAATCCTTCAGAATAGGCCGACATATCACCTCTATTTTCCCTTGTCTCAGCTGCAATGCTAGTTACTACCCTAACATTCAGAAACAACAGATGATTATTAATGCAAATGGTTTTTTTTTTTTTTTAAACAAAGGGACTGCTCCATTTCCCCAGCCACGAGGATAGAGAATGAGGGGAAATAGAGCCCCAAAGCATATTAATACAAATGTTGGTTTCAAGACAAATGGCTCCTTTAGTGCACTCAAGAAACTTTATTTAACCCAATAAAAAAACTTTACTTAACCATCGTTACAAAAAATTTGATTATTAGAAAAAAAAAATTCTTACCAAAGATTAAAATTTTGTTGTTAAAATAATTTGGTTGCAAATGATTTATGGCATATTCTATATAATAATCATTAAGAAATTTTTTTTAATTGTTTATAGTTCATGATTTTTGTCTTTTGGCAAGAAACTTCTGATTTGATTGCCAAAATATTATTATAAACAAAAAAAATTCTTTCCCATGAAAGTATTACCATAAATAGGGAAATTTTTTCTTATTTATAAAAGTATCATCCTAAGCAAAAATAAAAAATAATTCCTACCTTTCTTTGCTAATAAAATTTTTTCCTCACTATTTTTTTTTTTTTTTTTTTTTGATTGGGAGATATTTACACACATCTCAATACATATTACATTGAAGGCCTGAGACATTCTTACAAATTTGGAGACACTTGCTCCACCAAATAATCTGGAAGACACAGCTTCCAACCACTAAACGGGAGACTACTGCTCCCACCACCAACAAGGAGACACTGCTCCTACTTTCATTTTTTCCGTTTCAGAGATTTGATCCGTGGACCGATGGCAATCATGCCATCATGAGTTACCGCTGCGCCACAACGCCGGACTCTTTCCTCACTATTAAGAATTGAAAAAAAATGTATTTTCAAGTAAGCGTGCATCACAAAGATATATTATTATAATTATTAACTTTATTAGGTAGGCCAGTTCCATTTGCTCTTTAGTACTTTTCCATATAGAGGTGAGCTAGTTAGTTTATATTAAAACAGTTAAATACAAATATTATGCAGCAACTACAATCGATTCAGGCGTTAGGCTTTTCCATCAATCTAATAACATTATGGTTGAAATTAAGAGGCGCTTGCAATACAGAAAAATTCTCGTGGCCGGGAGTTTAATTCGGTGAATATTCAAGTTGAGACTGGTTTAACATGTGGAGCAGTCGTGGATGTGCTTGGAGCTACAGTCCCACTTGCCCGGCGAGTTCCCTGCTTCTCCACTCTCCAGGAGTCTTTGAACAGCGTATAGATTTCCAAAACTCTCTCCCCTCTTAATTAGCTGCAGCCAGCAACCACTGACGGTGTACAAACGAGGAAGGAGTCATGCTGCTGACGAAAAGAAGATGGCTCCTGGACGAAGCGATCAACACGGTTGAGGGACGAATTAATGGAATTATGGAATATTCGCCAATATTGTCAAGACCCAGGACTCACCGGCGCAGTCTCGGTGGGTGCCAGCCTCCGCTCATGCATCGTGCAGGTGTTCATTAATATTCCCCATGCGTGGACTAATTACTTCGTTGCTTCTTCTTTTCTTTTTTTCTTTTTTTTGAATAAAACTTCGATGCTATTTCGAATGCAAACCTATAATTAATTTTGGATTGGTGACCGGTCACATTATGGATAAGTTTTGAAAGATATTTTAACGACCCATTACGATTTGGAAAAAAAAAAAAAAAAATTTCAAGTACACTTAATTTTGACACTTGTAAATAGCAATTGCTCCTCTCAAATAACAATCTGCGTGCCCTCCTTAATTAGCTTAAGATTGCCCCGCCAATGAAACGAATGTCCTAAATCCGCCAATTCGTGGTGCAAGTATAGGCCTCCTTGGTCAAGTGATCTTTGAGATGGCGTCAAAAAGTCCTGCTCACGGAAAATCGAATTAAATGCAGGCTAAGTTGGATTTAGGCCAAATTGTCAATCCTGGATGGGATTGAAATTTTCATTTCCCGAACCGAAACAGTAACTAGTAAACTTCATGAGTATTTCTTCTTTGTACAGGAATTTTTGCATAAAACTCATCACGTCTTTTGCAATTTATGTTCCAAACATCTTGAATTTGCAAATAATCTTCCATTTAGTCACTGTCTTAATTTGCAAAATCACCCATCCACATCCATCCCAATCCATCAAATGTATTATGGAAATTATTATTTTTTATATAATGCTAATAGATTAAGAAAAACTACAAATTTCATTTCAAGAATCTGAAAATATATATTTGCTTGGAGTTTCCGAAGAGGAACACTTTCGATATTTGAAAGAAAAAGGAAAAGATAGTTTCCAAAAAGATCGATGGAGTGGCATGGACTTATTTATATCGATTTCCAAAAAAACAACAACAGCATCAACGACAACAAAACCAAAAAGAAACGGAAAGTTACTAAATCAATATTTTTGAGGTATAGGATGAAAAGGTTTTGTTGCATGAAATAGCTAACCCACCCATTATTAAATGCCATATACCTATTTAGGTTTGGTCGTCCCTGAGTTCATTTATGCATGATTAGCAAGATGCGAATTACAAGAATTCAAGAATGTTGCCTGACAATAATTTTCAATATTGGTTAGCATGTAGTCGTTAACATGCTTACTAAAGTAATATGTTACCTATATAAAGGGAGTGTTGCTCTAAAATAATCTATAAACTATCTTAATCCGCATTCCGATGAGAAGGAGAAGCCCGTTGAGAGCTCTGAGGCTTTCTGGGAACAATCCCCTGGCTAGTGGGCTTTGGCTACAAAGTGCGGCGTCCATTCTCCCATTATTATTTGGTATGGGTTTGACCAAACCAACACCAAGGCATGAAAAGTCAAAGAAAGACGAACTCGATCGCATCCAAATTCCACGAAGTACGTGCCGTTCCCTTTCCTCCCTACGATAATTGCTTGCATTGACATGTTCAGTGACATCCATGCATGCACGTACACTAGATGCCTATTTAAGCCCTTCCGCACCTCCTCTGCTCTTCTCCGAATACACCTATAAATCGAGAAGAAGATTCGCTTTCTTCTGCCTTTAACTCATTTCTTCATCGAACTCACTCTTCCCACCGTCTTTACGTTCATGGCCAGCAGTATGTATTTGGCAGTTGCCATCGTGATGCTGGCGGCGTCGTCTCGCCCCTAGTTTAATCGCAGCTATCCATCTCCCACTACGCTAACACATGTCCGTCAGTGTTCGACACGGTCCGGGCGGGTGTGCGGTCCGCCATCAGCCGAGAGCCTCTCATGGGCGCATCCCTTATACGTCTCTTCTTCCACGACTGCTTTGTCAATTTGAGTTCCATGCTCTGCCTAGCTCTTATGCATATGTATCTATACGTAATGGTTTCATGATCATATTAACTTGCCTATCGACTGGACAAATTCACATCGACCTATTGGTTCCTGCTGATCGATTCAAAGGCGGACGGAGTTCCGCTCAAGGAGTTCTTGGTGTACAAGAAAGATTACAACCAAAACAAGACCTTCCTAAACAGAAACAAAGTCCTATTTATCTGTATAAGAATTACAACTCATCCGAACTAACTTGCCATCTTCACGTGCGACTCCTCTTTTTCACGTGGACTTTTGGACCGCTGGCGTATCCTAGCACATATATACTAATTAAGTACCGACAAAAAAAAAAAAAAAAAAAAAAAAAAGCCAACTTCAATTTAATTAGAGAATGTTAGTTTGCATCTGGAGAATAATTAATTAAAGCAGGACGCATGGGTGGTCTGATCGATGTTATACATGTTATGATCAATGTTTTGTAGGGCTGCGATGGAGGCATCCTGCTGGAGGACACAGGATCATTCGTAGGGGAGCAAAATTCTCAGGCCAATCGGGGCTCAGCGCGAGGGTACAACGTGATTTCCAGCATTAAAGCACAGGTGGATCGCGCTTGCGGTGGCACTAATCCTGTTGTCTCTTGTTCAGACATCTTAGCCATTGCTGCCCGCGATTCTGTGGTGGAAGCGAGTATTTACGACCACCACAGTCCGAACCATACATTTTAATTACCCTTTCTTTTAGTTCTTTTCAAAAATTATATATGTATGTACCAAATTAAGATTGGCAACTAATTGCTAATTGATTAATTAACACCTCGTCCTTGGACACAGCTTGGTGGGCCGTCGTACTCTGTCCCACTGGGAAGGAGAGATGCAAGAACAGCCAACGGAGCAAGCACTGAGCTTCCTCGCTCAAGTCATAGCCTCGATCAGATTACTCGATTGTTCGGAGACAAGGGATTCACTCCTCGCGAGGTGGTTGCCTTGTCCGGTGCCCATACGGTGGGCCAGGCCCGCTGCGTCACGTTCAGGACCCGAATCTACAACGGAACAAACATCGACCCTGCATTCGCAACCACTCGCCAGGCCACCTTCTCCCTTACTGACGAGAGCAACGGCAATTTGGCGCCTTTAGATCCACAAAGCCCCAGCCGCTTTGGGACTGACCAGGTGCTCTTCAGCGGCACCTCCACCGATTCCATTGTCAAGCTCTACAGCGAAGACGCCGCTGCTTTCTCCACCGATTTTGCTAATGCCATGGTCAAGATGGGGAATTTGAACCCACTTACTAGGACCCAAGGCGAGATTCGTGTTAATTGTGCCAGGGTTAACTGAAATTCACTGCTGTAGTTATTTGTCTGGCTAGAGGTTGGAATTTTTATTTTTTATTTTTTTTATTTTTTCCTTTTTACTCTTGTATGCTATTTCTTTTTATTTGTGTAATTGCGTGCTGTCATTATGGCTGGCTTATTGTGATATTGTACTTTGATAGACATGATTCAATGCTGAAGATTCAACGAACTAATGAAAGGGTAGTGCTGCTTGGATTTCCACTTAACGATGCTCCAGGAAAAATTGACTGCGACATTTGGTATAATTATGATGTGAGCATTTATCATCCAATCAACGTCCAATATTAATCAGAGTTGGTTGTTTGATTAAAAAGAGTTGAAAATTAATAAATAAACATTCTGTCAGCAATATAAAGAGAAGTATTACTACATTTATCCCAACACTTCTTTGTTCACAAGCTTTCCCATTTCATGGGGTTTTTTGCATTTTGATTTTTCTAGCTATTTGTATTTGCTTTCTAACCCATGAGTTTTACGTAATTGCTTTTTAAGCCTTGTAGGTTTGCCCTTTTTGTTTATTAGTCTCTGTTGTTAATGCACGTCAGAAGCTTTGCTATTAACTGTATATATAATCGACTCATGTTCATGAGTCGACTCATAATCTTGTCGTTAACTGTGTATATGAGTCAACTCATAAATTTAAGTCGACTCATACTCATATTCACGAGTCAATTCATATATACAGTTAACGGCATGTCATTAATGGCAAGGACTAAAATGCAAATACGGAAAACTTACAAGTTTTAAAGAGCAAATACATGAAACTCGTATGCTACAAAGCAAATACGCATAGTTAAAAGGACCAAAATGTAAAAAAAGCCCATTTTGTACCACCTTTGTGGGCACATTCCCGAAAGGGCCGTGAAAACAAAGACTAGGCAAGTATTAAAGCCTAAGAAAAACAATGATGGTTTTTTTTTTTTTCAGGAGATTTACTAATAGGTCATTCAAGTGTGCACAATTTTACATTTTGACCCTTAAATTTAATCTTTGCAATATATGATTTCAAGTTTTAAAATTGAGGAATGATCCTGTTAGTCTGGGTTACACAAATGTCTCGCTTAGCCCACCTAATTTTTTATTTTTTCTTTATACACTTAGATAAACAAGTGTATGAAGAAAAGAAGCAAAAAAAAAAATTGTTATAAATAAGTTTCTTGAAGTAGTTGAAACAGGGCAGTTGCTTAGCTCAAACTAATAAAATCACCCTTCTTTAAAATTTGCACAGTTTTAATCTTCTAATTACATGAAACCTTAACACTATTCATTTTTTATATAAAAGGATCAAAATTCTTTTTCTAATCTCCTAAATAAATGTTTTGAACCATCTAATTAAAATTTAAAAATATTCTTTTCTAAAAATAAATTCCATAAAAAGAGCCTAAAAAACAACCCAACAGTGCAATCTACTCAACGTTTGGATATAATTATTTATTCATAATTTTATGTTGAAAAAATTAGCAGAGGATGGGGCGTTACTTAACTGAAGGATCCAAAGCAGCAATTTTTTTATCGGGTACAATAGTACATCTTCTTCTTTTTTTTTTTTTTTTTTTTTGCCAATCAGACTCAACAATCCAATCCCACCGTCTACATAGAAGATCACAAGTTCTCACCTATCCATAAGGAGACAACATACTTCCATCTCTCACCTATCTATGACTTTGAGACAATAAGCTTCCATCAATAGTTAAAACTAGGGGTGGGAATCGGGGGCGGGTCAGGGTGTGCCCAACCCTGACCCTCATTTTCAAAAATCTTGTTTGACCCTTACTTTATACCGGGTCGGGACAAGGTCGGTTTGACCCTTACTTTTTTCTACAAGGTCTCGGGACAAAATTCGGGTCGGTATCGGGTCAACGGGTCGGGTAAAAAACTGCGGGTCAAGTAAAAAATTTATAAAACTATCAAGTATAAAGACAAATTTATATTAAATTTAACTATTATATGCTTAAATCTATTATTAATCAGTCAAAGTAAATATAAATAATTAAATAAAACATGAAAATTAGCATTGAACGAGGTTTTTTTTTAATGTAAAATATCAGAAAACGGGTCAGCAGGTAAGGTCCGCCCCGACCCGCTGTAAAAACCCGGATTTTGCCCCGACCCGCCCCGCCCCGCATTTCTTAAAAAACACCAAAATCCCGACCAGACCCGCCCCGGTATTAAAACAGGGTCGGGCGGGGCGGGTCTCGATTCCCACCCCTACTCACACGGAGGAGTTCAAATCTACGTCCGTGGGGCCGGTGCCTAAGCGGATTGATACACTCGAGAGCCGGCTCAGGATAATATGAATTTGATAATCGGATCCACGACCAACCGGGCAATGTTTGGTTGGCCAAAACTGCATATTTTCGAAACTAGAGGGAACAAAGCTATATATTTATGAAACTTGAAACTATCTACCGTCAGTACGAAATTTAAAGGTAAAAAGTGCAACCGGCACAAACTTAAGAGACCTATACGCAAATCCCCCTCTTTTTCTTGCTATCCACTCACTCTCCAAATAAACAGAGTTGGAAAGTAGTTCACTGAACAGATGAACAAATAATGGAAAGCTCTTCAGAAATAGACATCCAGTAGCAGACTTTAGCTGTTCAATAAAATTATACATATGTATGAATCCACTGATATGAATGCAATTGTGCACTTTTTGCACCAAAGGAAAAAAAAAATCAGGAAAATGTTTGAAAAAATTGTGAAAAAGAAGAAGAAAAAAAAAAGTACACCGAATGCTCAAAGATCCCGCCAGTGAAACTTCTGGAGATGTATGCAATTATATATGCATTTTTTAAATTTAAATTTTAAAAAAAAAATGTTTCCAAGGCTCGACCTCATGCCAATCAAGATGAACGCAAAGAACCATACTGTCACCCTGGTGATGCTTTCTACAAAGAAAGAGAGAGCACGCTTCCACATCAACGTGAAATTGGCCAAAAAGGTTGATAGTTGATATCATCACTTGAAAGGGGCTTCCTGTAGCTTTCCACCATACTAATGCCTCTGGACTTGCAGTGAGCTCCATGTAATCTTGACTGGAGAGGATGGAAAGATGATTGTTGGCTGTCTCTTGCTCTCTTCTACTTGTGGAAAGTCCTCAGTGAAGTGCAGCCCGCGGCTCTCATGCCGGGCAAGTGCACTGCTGACCAAGAGATTGGCACAGCAGAATAGGTTCCGCATCTCACATGCTTCCAATCCAACCATTGTTGGCTCCCATCCATGCTGAAATAGGTAGTCCTCCCACTCATCTTCCAGCTCACGGAGCCTCCATTCAGCCATCTCAAGTCTGCTCGTTGACCGCACAATGCCTACTAACTGCCACATGATTATTTGCATCTGTTTTCTTGTCTTCCTTGTTCTCTTTATGAGATCATCCAGAACATTTCTATCCAGTGACATGGGCAGCATAGGCCAGGCCCATGCATTTGAAAGGCCATGATCAAGGACTCTTTGTTTCACAAGTTCCACAGATGGTTGCACAGCCCTCTGTGCAAACACCAGAGCCTCAAGCAAGGAGTTGCTCGCAAGCCTGTTTGCTCCATGTAGGCCAGTGCATGCAACCTCTCCTGCCACATATAGGCCCTTCACATTTGTCTCTCCATGAAGCCCAGCACGCACCCCACCACACATGTAATGAGCAGCAGGGACTACTGGTATTGGCTCACGGGTTATATCCAGACCATAACGAAGGCACTCAGCAGCAATGTTGGGGAAGTGAGAGAGGATATCAGCTCTCTCTTTGTGGCTTATATCAAGGAGTACATACTTGTCTTTGCGCTTCTTCAACTGGTCATCAATGCTCCTAGCAACTACATCTCTTGGTGCAAGCTCTACTCTCTCATCATATAGAGGCATGAATCTTTCCATAGCCTGATTGTAGAGTATTCCACCATCTCCTCTGACAGCTTCTGTTATTAGAAATGCATTTTCACGCGGTTTCTTTGGCTTGATGGGTAGTCCTTCATCAGCTAAGGCTGTTGGATGGAACTGTACAAACCTGAACCAATAGAATACTCAGAAAACAGCCATCCATCGTCTGCATTTATCTGATGTTACTATCAGTAAGGACATCTTAGAGAGAGAGAGAGAGGGAGAGAGGAGGAGGAGAAAGTGCTAGTCTAATCAACAAAATTAGAGCAGGATAATTCTAACAAGTGTCTGCATTGTTAGTGACTAGATATTCCATATTCCGGGTCTTGGCCACAAGCAGCCAGGTGCCAGCATTTTGGTAGGTAAAGTTCACGTACATGGTATGATGCACATCATGGTTCACAAATGAATATGAAAAAAAGAGCACCCACAGATAGGAATGGAGTGGAATGAAAGAAATAAGTTCATGTCCAAGTGCCACTCAACAATTTTTAATCCATTGATGATTAGTGCATTTGAGTTCACCAAATAGCACAAAATTATATGATAATGCGGCGTACCCAAATTCCTGTGGACAAAAATTCTCTCTTGCACAGGACAAAAAAAAAAATTCACAATGACTGACAAGCATGATCTCTGATCTTAACGCATTACCAGAACCAGCAACGATGACCTCTGATCTTAATACATTATTGGAATCATCAAGCATGGTCTGTGATCTTAAGGCATCATTGGAGTTGCTAAACAATGAGAATCCCACTTGAGCAGAACCCAAACAGGGCCAGGGGACTTTACTGCTAGTCTAATGCGCCTGACATACACAGAACACCTTGATAATTGTACACTATCCGCCAATGAAATTTCCAACGCATTTACTCACTCCATGTTGGAGATCACAGCCTGAGCTCGATGTGCCATTGCCATTCCATCTCCAGTGGCAACCTGAGAAGAACACAAGTAATTGATAAACCACAGCTTGGAATTAATCCAACAAGGAAGCAATAAGTACATTTTAAAAAAAAAAAAAAAATCTAAACTCAGTTTTCCCTTGGATTGACATGAAATGCATGATGAGAGTTAATTTGAGTGCAAAATGCACTCAAAAGAAAATTGGATTTTCAATTAAAACCCATGCCAGCAAAAAATCTGTAAAACAGAAAGTGCAGTACAACAAATTTTACTAATCCGGAACTAAAATTCAATTAAAAAAATTATGGAAACAGCATCAACAGATTGCACTTGTTCGAGAACCGTGTTGTGGAAAAACCCTGGCATTGTTTTTGTATTAACGTCACTAGTTCCAAAACTCAACAATTTATCATCATTGTCCATAATTCTGTAGGCATCCATGTTTACTGACTCATTTTTCTTCATCAATGCAATTATTTGTCATTATGTCAGTCAATTTAGTCATCTTATATTGCCCATAATTCTGTAGGCATCCATGTTTACTGATTCATTTTTGTTCAGTCAATGCACTTACTCATTATTACATCAGTTAATTTAGTCATCATATTTTCTTCAGTGCTGTTGATTGTTCCAAAATTGAATTTCTACAAGAATGTCAAATTAATTTAGAAGCCATCAAGAACTGCAGCATAATCAATATGCCTAAAAGGATTTAAATTTTCTTATTGGCATTACTTTGGTACTTGTTGGAATCAAGATCATGAAGCATCCATGAGCAAGAAATGAAGTTTCAGTCTTTTGGTCTCTTATTTAACTGCAGTGTATCATCAAACAGCATCAAGAATCACAAAAGTTTTAGCTACTTTTGCCAAATCAAAGTATCATGAGTTTTTAGTCTTCAAAAGCATTGTCCTACTGCAGTGATGCGGATCTATCCATGCTACCATTCAGTAAACAACGCAGGATGCTTCTAATATGTAAGTAAGGTAAGGAATTAATGCTGGTGAGAAAGCATCATGGAACTTCAGTAGCATGTCTTTAACAAGGATTACTGGGTTTTTCTGTCATCGGATTCTCTTACATTTCGCAAGTAGATCAAGATGGATTAGATGATGATAATTATTCTCTATCCTAACCATTGAATATGTCTAACTGTCAGACTTTCAGAAACAGAATGCATTTCTAATTTGTGTCATGACTCCATAAGGACCCAACGATGTACAGCTATAGAAAATTTTCATAGATTATAATTTTAAATTTGACATAAGGTTGAAGATTACCAAAATCTTTTACTCCATGAAATCATGTGAGAAGAACTATCTTCAGAAAGATCTCACAACATTGTATATTGAATTGATTAGCAGCACAAAAACAATTGAAATGGCTAATATGTAGTCTTTATTTTAAATAGCACGACAGACATAAACTTAGCTGAATAATAACTTAATCATGAACATTCATGTCAACTACTTTCTGTACCAATACTGAAATATATTCTGCGACAGTTAAAAGTTTGTTGGTGTTATTCCATCATAAGGCCCAGATATTTGGTTGGCAAAGCAAAAGATGAGGAAGAACAGAAAAAACTACAGAAGATCAAGCACAAAATACCAGTGGATTGGTAGTTTTAGGATAAATATGTCCTGCTCCACCAGATGCAAGCAACGTCACCTTTGAAATAAAACGGACCACCTGCAGAACGAATTAAAAAAAAAAAAAAAAAAAAAACACAAACAACACTTCTCAGATCATGCAGTAATCACAAAGCATACACATGGAGATTTTCAATTCCCATACAACAAACCAGACTTCGATCCAGATTCCAGATTGTATATTTTCTTGTGAACTATTAGACCAGTCAAATGCTAGGATCTTCCGACATAAAAGATTGTTGCTTGTAACGTATGAAGGTAATCCAACCATGCACATGAGCTGCTTTGGGTTTTGTAAGGGCGCACCATTGAGGTACTTGTGCACTTAAACTTAGTTCCTAATCAGCATCAATATTTGCAACAATGTTCAAAGCAAATAGCCGCATCACCTGCTGTGTCTCAGTGTTCAACGTGTCCACTCCATGGCAGTATGTTTCAGAGCCATCCTGCAGAAACCATCAATAATATGAATGCTCTAGTGCATAGCTTTTCTACTCTATCACTATCCCTCAGCAAGGAGAAATTATCTAGACTGATCTGGCAAAAGAATGGTCAAATTTGAAGAGGATCAAAATCTGCAGAAACAAAGTTAAACTATGAATGACAGAAACTCATGGACAGAAACAATGTATGTATGAGGATTAAAAAGGCACCAAAACAGAAACCTAAGCCCCATCTAGGAGGATGGTAAAGAATAAAGGACATTGGTAACTTGGACAGAAGCCTAAACAGAAACTCATGATCATTTGTGAATTACGTCGAGGCCTCAGGACTCCCCATTCCTCAGCCCATCATGTGGACGCTAGGTTATCTTGGCATCTCGTTAATCAACAGAAAAGTTCATAATACCATATCAGAAAAAATGAATAAAAAAGGATCATTAGGTTTTCATTTCATCTTATTAGTCAACGGAAGCTGCCAAGATATCAGTAAGAAAATAAATGGGCTGTATGGAATTCACAACAAGGAGCTGGGTATGGTTGCACAGCATTTTGATTTTGAAAAATAACTCATCTTTGTTCTAATAGTTCCAGTCATTGCACACGTTTCTGGCAGAATTCATCCAGCTTTGAAATCATAATAATATTGCAAATAATTGAATGTCCCATTCGGTGGCATCTACAAGAACAAAAGATGATAAATAATAAAAGCAAGGTGAAGAGTTCAACACCTGAGTAGTTAACAAGTCTATCGCAAAATGGTGTCCAAACATAGAAACTTTAGGATTATCATCAACAGCCTTCAGTAATGCCCGTTCAATCTCTCTTCCAGTCATATCAGCAGCATGGACAATTCGGCAGTGAGAATGCCCGCCCTCCCTTGCAAGATGCAGGTTTCCATCATCCCCATGATCAAATGATGCCCCCATCGCTATTAGCTCCTTAACTCTATCAGGCCCTTCTGTGCATACCACCTACACAGTCAAATGGAAGTTCAGACCTCTAATTATGTGGAACAGGCAACTGTAACTGGTTAAAATCAGTTATAATTTCTAGCCAAAAAAAAAAAAAGAATATTTAACATTTTACGAGCATATGGTTGCTAATTCTATGGGATGTAGATCTGAGTTATTCATGATGTGAGCCTGACTGTATATGCGCAGGACCAAGTAGTTACTGCAGATGATGAAACATTTAGTTGTTCATTCCCCTAATAGGATCCAAACCAATGTACAAACTGATGAACCTCACTCTTGGCCAGGTATGTTTATGAATGGCATGGCCAATGATTCCAAGACAGATCTCTCTTGTAAGTGAGATGTATACTGCTTAGTAGGGGTGGGAATTGGGGTAAGTCGACCCGTGACCCGGCTTTGACCCGATCTGCTTTTGGCCGGGTAAAACCAATATATTTTTGACCCAGTATAGGGATGGGTCGGAAATTTTGACCTGAATTCAAAAATAGGGTCGAGGTGGGTCAACCATGTTCCGACCCATCCCGCACATATTAATTTATTAAAAATTATAAGTCTATGTTTAAATATTATTATTATTTTCTTTCAAAATTCTCACTTTTTTATAATCGACTCTAACAACAATAGAAGAATCAATTTATTCAGAAAGCAATATAAGAATCAATAAAAAAAAAATTGTACATATATAACCCTTATGTGTAATTGTATATTAATAAATTTATACTATATTTTCAAATGTTTTGTTTTCTTAATTATGTGTTTTTTAATAATTAGTGAAATATTGAAGCATAGAATATTTAAATTTAATATAGATGTAAACTTATGTTTGATAGGTATATAAATTCTTAAAATTATCTTATTTGACCTGTATTTTTTACTCGACCCAACCCGCTATCCCGAAACGGGTCCGATACCAACCCGAAGTTTGTCCCAAAATTTATTTTTAAAAAAAGTAATGGTCAAACCGACCTTGTCCCAACCCAGTATAAAAAGAGGGTCAAACTCAATTTTTAAAAAGTAGGGTCATAGTTGGGCAAACCTTGACCCGGTATGGCCTGCCCCGATTCCCACCCCTACTGCTCAGAAATGTCAGGATTGGCAAGAACACTTGGGATTGAAGACTTAGATTATGGACTGAACTTAGGGTTCAAGAATCAAAATTTAATACAGCAGATCATCCAAATGTAACATGAACTCAAAGCATCAAATCATTGATCGCATAAGATGGCTCAGGAAGCTTACCCTTACAGTCTCCTCATCGCATAAATAAGCTCCGGCAATAATGGTATCTCGCATGTGATTCTCCACAGAATCTAGAGGACACAAAACAGCACTGATGCCACCTTGTGCATAGTTAGTGTTGCTCTCATAAGGCTCTGCCTTAGTGATGACAGCAACTGACCCATGTTTTGAGACTTCTAGAGCATAACGAAGGCCAGCAACTCCGCTTCCAATCACAATGAAATCAAAGTATTTAGTAGCATTCTCAATGGATGATGATACTGTAACCTTTCTGAAGGGACCGCCATTTTCACTATAAGAGGCTTTGGCAAAACAGTACGTGTGGACACACGAGAACTTTGATGATCTGAAATATAGTTAAAGAAAGGCCACATATCAGATCAGAAGAATGTTTCTGTGGCATTTATATGTGCTTCGAGAAGTATTTGTAAATAATGAGAAGTATATGCCAAATGGAATACATCCATTCGCAAGCCATAAAAATAAAACAAAATGAATAGAATTCTAATATAAGATTATTTCAAAAACCATTTGAGGAGTTCAAAAAATTCCTGAACGCCAACCAAAGAATCTGGAACAAGAACAGAATGATCAATATAGATTGCCCAAATGTTGAGGAGATTGGACTGGTTTGTATGTTAAAACGATACTGTAGATGGCCAATATGAAATGCAGCATATTTCAAATATCTGAAGAGTTACTTGTTCAGTCAATGTTACTTTCTACTAATAACTATTTGCTTAAAGTGTTCCCCTATATTAGCAGTATTGGCCACAGTAGAAATTTCCCCTACTTACAAGAACACTACCCCAAACTTCCATGCCATGTATAGCTCCTCAAATTATTGTGGATTCGGACAAGAAAAGTAAGTAAACTTGGAAGATAGAGAATGATATGCATATAATGGCACATCATGAAGACGTTAACTTTAGGTTCTCAGGTGAAGTATGCATCACATCAAGAGTAATTGAATACATACCTTAAGTTCCCTCTCGGTTTGCATCCTTTGAGAGATACACCAAAAACCCATGAAGATTCTCTTTGACATTTCTCCCCACCTGACTTCAACCCATAAAACAGACTGCCACTCCTTACAACCAGACTAGTTGCCATTGTACTTGTGCTGTTTATGTATCTAAAAGGGGGAAAAAGAAAAGGAGAAATAGTCAATTTATATGCGTCAAACCAGTTCATCACTAGAAGATGAAAGAGGCCATAAATGCAAAGCATCAAGTCCTTCACCAACATGAAGAAATTGTCATGTTACCTGATTGATACAAGAACCTAGCTCTCTTTTTTTATTTGCTCCTGAAAGATAAAGTAATAAAATGCATATCTTAGGCTTAGAACAATAGCAAAAGAGTTTCCATTATCATCTCAAAAGTAAATTCAGATATCTAATTTATTTAAGACTCTTTCAATTGCACACATTAATTCCACAATAAGTGAATCTGAAAACCGAATGTCGAGTATGAATATCTGAAATTTGTTGGTATCCAGTAAAAAGTAAAAACCAATGGTCAACAATATCAAAAATCAGCAAAAGCCAGAATAAATAACTGAGAAGCCAATAAACAGGAAACAGTATCAGCAATTTGCACAAGAGCCATATTTGTGACTATCTGCGAGTGTCAAGATACTTTGGCTCCATAGAATCTGATATAACTTCATCTGTTGGATCTAGTTCAACAGTTGATACTGGACTAAAGATGAGCTTGGATTCAGTCTCGAATTGAGGACCTAAGCAGTAAGTCCCCTTAGAAATCGGGTAGAACCATCCAGCAAACGAGTACTCGGCACTTTTTTCACATTATTTGCATTACTTTCAGAAAATACGTAAAACATAAATTCTCCATACAGTCCAACCATCCCTTTCATCCATGATAAAATTACATCAAAAATGAGAATCCTGTCCAACCTTCCCTTGCATCTACTGCAAAATTACATCACAATCGACAAGCCAGTACTTTTCATTCTCAACAATCTAATCCAGAAGCCATCAAGCATGTTTAGAGCAAATCACTGCGTAAGCAAAACAGATCCCCAAGAGTTACTTGTTGATATCTGCACAAATCAATTTCCACTTTTGACTAATCAAATTGTGACCTCATGAAACATAAGATTGCCATAAAGTAAGAAGATTTTATTCAGAGCTTTTATTTTCCCTAGTGAGAAGCAATCAAATTGTAAATCATAGCACAAGCCCACTTATGTGATCAACAAAACAGAGACATGATGCAGAATTCTCTCAACTATTCAAATTAAACAAGCAGCAATTGTAGCACCATTTATAAAACAATAACATGAAGAGAATAACCGGACCAGTCCAATATGTAAACTAGAAGCAAAAGAAATATGAACGCTCTGATATGGAAAGTAATTCACAGAGATAGCAAGTAACCACGTCTAAGCCTCCTGGAACAAGTTCAACCAGTAAACTGGACAGAGCATACTCATTTGGAAAGAAAGGTACATTCTACATGTCTTAATATTGATACAAAGTAGCTAGCGTGATATCTGGATTTCCATGCATTAAGCATCAATTTCAGACCCAATACAAAAACAACCAAACAATCAAACAATCATTCCTTTTACATGAATAGTAGGCACCCAAGGTGTAAAATTGACCCAATATACCAAAATTATCAAAGCCGTCAATACAAATCTCCTGATTTCGATGCATAAACGGTCGAATCCCAACGACACAAGAAAAACAAACTTCCAGACTCTATGAAACATTGAATCAAACAGCATAGGATGTTTCACAGCATACGGGAAACAAATAACGACCAAGACCACAATAGCTCACGTTCTCGTAACCAGGCAAGGAAAGGACAGAACGTCCAAATCAGCTCGTCCCTCTTACGAGATACGGGCACGAAAATCACTGAAAAGGGACAGGAGAGAAAAACGGAAAGACCGGAGAACAAAAAAAAAAAAAAAAAAGACAGATTTCTCGCTTTTTTAATTCGCCGGTGTGGGAAAATTTTACCTCATTACATCAACAACTGACATCATCTCCTCAGGCTCTTCTTTTTCTTTTCCTCGCCTTTTCAATCAACCAATCAGCTCCGAGACGCCACGGAAGACTTGGTTTTTTCTACCAGCCGGCGGGCATGCTTCAACGTCGAAGTAGCAGTTTTCGCGTAGTTGAAGACTCGAAGTTCGTGCCATCTACAGATATCTGATACGTTTCATATATACATTTCTGTTTTTCACATTTTTTTTTGGTTTTTTGGACGTCTAGCGGTTCCGCGTGCGCCAGGCCTTACGTTTGCGTCTGTTATCGGTTGAATTAGGGCGGCTCCTACACGGCTGTCCCTGTGACTCTTCCCTACCCACATATCACTGCCGTCCAGGGTTTGCATTCGGTTAATTTGTAAAATGCAGACGTTATTCTTTCAAAAAAAAATTTATTTTTTAGGTTGCGACCATCGAAATGTTTACCAAGGGGACGTTTGGTAACATGTTACTATGAGAACCATGGTTTTTTCGTGGTATTTGGTTTCCCAATACCAATCATTACTCTATCAATTACACTATTTTTTCCATTTTTACCCCTACATTCTAATCATTTTCCCTACCAATTACATACAACAAACTTATTTATTCCAACAATACTTCCTATCATTTCCTATCAATCATACATTTCTCAAAATATTCTCTTTTTTTATTGGAATATATTTACATACATTTCAACACATATTACAAATATTCTCTTTTTTATTTCCAACCATTTCCCACAATTTCATCTCTTTTTTATTTCCAACCATTTCCCACAATCTCATCTCTTTTTTATTTTCCACCATTTTCCACAGTCCCACAATTTTACACATTACCAAACACCCAAGTCGACAACTCTATTTTAACTCAACAAATATTTTAAACATAAATGAATGGATGAGAAACGATTGATTGGTTGAAATTTCGATACCCCTTCGTTGCTACCAAAGGCCTCTCCGACAAAAGTTCAAAAGAACGTACGCGGTCCACCAGATCCGACGAACCATCAGAGACAAAAATGTATTTTGATTTTTGACAACCCTTTTCTTTTTTCTTTTTTTTTAATTCCTAATAATTGCGGCTTGCATTCTGAGGCGGGTGTCTTTAAAAAAGTGTGGCGGAGTGATCACAGAAGACGGTGATCAGAACTGGAAGGAAAAAAAAAAAAAAAAAGGGTCGGGTCCACTCGTCAGTCGTTACCCGCCCAATCCCACTCTACTCTTTTAAAAAAAAAAAAAAAAAAAAAAAAAGAGCTGGGGTAAGCATTTTAATACGGTAGAAAGTCATTTTAGACTCGTGTTTTAAATTTAAAAGACAGTCAACTATTTCCCAACCACAAGAGGATTAAGGCAGTACGTGCACTGTCCTCGAGCAGCAGTGCATGGCTCTCAATCCAACCACATCACCTGTTAGCGGGAATGTTAAGACAGGTGAGGTGAACAGCAAGTGGGACTGTTAAGACAGGTGAGGTGAATGGCAGGTGACGTAGATGGATTGAGGGCCATGAACTGTCTCATGGAGACAGTGCATACACTGCCTTAATTTATTTCCATCTCAACTTGCATTGACCCGTTCTGATCCACGTAGATTATTTTTATAAATTATATAACTTATATAAATGTTGTTTTATTTGATAAATATGTTTATCTTTATGATTTATTAATTTTACTATGATTTATGTTAATGTACGAGATTAACTTTCTAATTTACTTATATTAATAAATTTTTATTTCTTAATTGCATATATATAGTTTAAATTATCTCATTCATATATTTATCAATGAAATAAAATATATTATCTATATTTTTTATATCTTACAAACATGAATATTATTATTTTGCAATTTAGCAGTTTTAATTATAATTCAAAAATTACATCAATTTCCTTTTTAAGGTTGATACATATATTTATCAAAATGAAGTTGTAAATGAAATTATTTTAAAATTTTCACTGATACTTTGTTATGATAATTGTGTTTTACTAACTAAATAGTAAAATATTAAATCATTCAACCTTTAAAGTTATCATAGATATGAGTTTATATTGATATGTATATAAAATTTTAAACTTTAACCTGCTTTTTAAACCTAACTCGTTGTCTCAATACTGATTTGGAACCAACTTAAAACCCCGATATCGATCCGGAATCAATCTGAAATTTATCGAAAGGCCTATTGAAAAAGGATAAGAATTAAACTAACCTTATTCCAATTCGGTATAAAAAATAAAATCAAATAAGACTTCTAAAATAATATGGACAAGGTTAGCACACCTTAACCCTCCCCAACCTGCCAACCTGCCGCTATTCTCACTCGTGCTAAGAAGTGAGAACATAATGCGATTTGACAAAGATCCGGAGCTGGTTTTCTGAATTCCCAAACCGTTCCCTTGTCCAGTTGTCGTTGATGGGTGTTTTGGCCTTCGAGGTGTAGTATGACGGAATCTTTATATTGGACAAGGTATGATATGATTAGTAAAGGGAGAAAATTTTAAACGAATATAATAGTTTTAAGAAAATATACGAAGAAATAATAAAAAAAGTAGAACTGTCCTAATTCCCAAACATTGCCTAACTTGTGCTGGTGTGTTTATTATGAATCATAAACATTTGTCTACGGGTTTCCATTATAACTTTCCCGACTATCCTTACGGCGCAATCATTCTCTTTATACGTTTACAATTAGCAATTTCTGCAATTTCATACCATAATTAAAATTTTTGCACGAGCAACTTCTTGCGTGAATCTTATTTTTGAAAAAATAGCACTTGGTTATCCATTGTCACAACTAAGGTCTCCTTTGGCCAAAATTACTTCGTCCTGAACACGTGGAACAAAATGTTTGTAAAAAAGTAATTA
This sequence comes from Annona cherimola, assembly GCA_030490835.1. Classification (NCBI taxonomy): domain Eukaryota; kingdom Viridiplantae; phylum Streptophyta; class Magnoliopsida; order Magnoliales; family Annonaceae; genus Annona; species Annona cherimola. Next base: position 83,278,436 of record CM059973.1, on the reverse strand, counting down.
ATTAAGCTTCTAATTTTATTTGTCTTATGAGTGCAACTTAAGTCGAATAGATCTGATTTAGGATTTTGACCATATTCTTACTCTATTTTCAAAAACTCTCGTACTACTTTATCTTAGGTCGGGTTGGTCTGAGCATACCATATCATATTTCTTAAGATTAGGTTAGTTTAGATTTCAATTCCAAATCAATTTTTTAAAATAATTTTTTATTATACTTGAAAATCACAACTTTATTATAATTCTTACATAAAAACCTAAAATCAAGATGATAGTAATAAAAAAATAATTTTTAAAATATATTTATTAAATTTACTAAATAATTAATAAATTAAACAATTTCTTATACATTTAACAATATATTTGTCTTTTATTGTAAAAGATATTTTATAAAATTTATATTAATAGTTCGGGTCGGTTCCAGACACCCAGACCTTAAAACCTACCCACCGAATTTTTTTTACTTAAAATTTATCCAATTTTAGAAGTATAAAAATAAAAATCTATCGTAACCATTTTAAAGTATCAACCGGTCCGAAGAGTACCCATGAGTAATTTGCCCGACAAAAATTGTCGTACTTGAGGAGGGCCTAACCAGGCGTGAAGGCCAATAATTACTGATCAATACGGTCCTTGCTTGTGTTAAACTTTTCACCGCACTTTATGATTCATAATATGAAAAATCATATAATAAAATTTTTAGATCCTGCTCGATATGTTCTTAATCGTCGGTGGGCTAAATGATGAATATCAACTCTGGAGATTAAAGATTAAATAAGACTAAATAAGATTAGCGCTTTGATTTGTTTAATAATTTTCAACTTTCACATTCATCTCCAATGATGTATACATCTATTCACTTAATAAGATTAGTATTTTGAATTTTGAATAAATTTTTAATTTTCACATTCATCTCCGTTGATGTCTCTATTCACCACATCGAGTGAAGTACAATCTAAGAACATTACATAACCCCAGTAATTAAATATATAGATGTCAACTTCCGTTGAGAACAACTATTAATGGCTGGAATATTTTTTTTTTCCAGAGCAAGCTCATGAATAGGGCATTTTTATAAAATCCAAAGTCATGCTCAAAAATTCGCAGATGACTTTTCCTATTTTCCACTCATATTTAATTTACATTCTCTATTCAAAAATCCGTTCGCCAACCATGGGCAAACGTCAGTTAGATGTTCAATGTGGTTCACCCTTTCCCTTGATTGGGGATGCAACTTGGATTCGTGTAACTCAAGTTTGGCTTGACTCTAATTTTAACTTTATTTTATAAAATTTTAATTTTAATTTTAATTCTGATCTTATTTGTTTAAATAAGGTCGAGTTAAAATTCGAGTTGAAAAACAGGTTTATAAGTTTTTGTCTGACGTGAGAGTCATAAGTTTAAAATTTGATATAAATATAAATTCACAATCCATCTAGACGAAATTAATAATATATAGCCTAATTAATTTAAGAAAAGTATAATAATGTAATATATTTTTTCAAAAAATTTATCCATTTAAAAAGGATAAATAAAGACAAATGACTATATATAGTCAAATGAAAAATGGTATACTTTATTTATAAAATAATTGTAAATAATAAAATTCTATTCAAATATAAATATAGATCGGCTCCTTTCTAAGTAACTAAGTTACATAAAAACAATTTTATGTAACTCTTCAGAATTTATAATTTTGATTTTGATGAAAATTTATTTCACTCGTTATATTTAACGTTATTTGTTTAGCTAAGCTTTATCCAAATCAAATATGTTCATTTGTCACATTTGTTGAAAAATATATATTTATGTATAAATTATGAAAATTTCTTAGATATATTTATATATGAATTAAAATATAATAATATTTTATAGAATCATTTATTCACATACGAATAATATTTTATACAGTTTAGATGTTAAAAATATAACTTTAAAATTGATATTTAACATTAAACTATTTTATTATAGACTCATACGCATTGATACTAGAAAAAAAAAAGTTTTCTACAATACTATAAATAATATTAAATAAATAGACGGAATAATTTTTTCACTAATTAAGCATCAGGATATTAAAAATAAAAGGGATTACATAGAAAAAGAATTTCATATATAGTAGCATTTTTTAATATAAATAATATAAAAAATATAAATATAAATAAATATTACTTAAGTTTTATATATAATATACAAAATAAAAATAAAAATTGAATTCGAATTTACTTAAACCATAACCTTTATTTACAAATCATAATTTACAAATTCGTAGTTAGCAAGAGTAAGGTTAAATAGTAATTTTCGTATATTTTGGCAAACCACATTCAGGCTCCCTAACCCCATGATGCCCCTCCTTTTCTACTGTTATGTTTTTTTGTTGCATATGAATCAAGGAGGCGGATCGCATGCTCCCGCGCACATACACCTATTTTTTATTTTTTTTCAAATTTTTTTACAATATTGTTAATCTATATGTATTTAATATGCGTATAAATTTTTTCATTTTTGGAGTATTTTAGATATTTATTTTTAATTTTTGAACATTAGTGACATTTTAGGGATTTTTTAAAATAAAAAATAAATACCTAAAATACTCCAAAAATGGTAAAAATTTATAAAGATGTTAAATACAGTTAGATTAACTGTTTTATAAAAAAAATTGAAAAAAATAAAAAAATAGGTGTATGTGCCGGGGGCATGCAGTGTTGCATGCTCCCGGGCGCATGCGATCGGGTTGCGTGAGTCAAGGGCGCAACCCCATTCCTCCTAAACACTTTTTTTTATTGTACTTAGAAATTTGTATCCAGACGTGGATCAGTTGAGATTCTTGCATGAATTAATTTCGATTCATTCAATATAATAAAAGAAAAAATTTTATCGAAATTTTTTCACGAATAATGTGGGTAATAGGAAGGTAACGAAGATAATATTTTAAGAAAAATATGAAAATGATATAATATGGTAAAGATAGAGTGAAAATAGATAGTATAGCTGCGTAAGAAAATAATTAAAATATAGAAGTAAAAATAAAAAAATAAAAAATTAAATAATTAAGATATTAATATATTTTTAAAAGTATGTACGGAGAGATGAGAGGATTTGATTCCTCCCGATACGCGTTAGCCATAAGAAAAAGAATAAATAAATCGACCGTTAACGAAAAGGACATTGCCCCCTGCCCCAAGATGCCAAGAAGACGAGTAGGAGAAAAGCCAGGCCCAGCCAAAAGTCTTCATTTGCAACGTGAACTTGCCGTGAATCCACGTGAAGGTAGGCTGCTTTTTAGCTGCTGCACTTTTACCTTGATTAATACGCTGGGGCCGCTTCTATATAAATGCATTAATCCCATTCGTTTTTAAGATTTTGATGTTTGATAAAAAAAAATTCAAACCATTTATTATATTTAACATCATTTGTTTAGTTAAAAAATCAAATTTTATCAAAATCCAATATGTGCGTAGGCTACATTTGCTGAATAATAGGTACATTATACTTAAAATTATTTTACATATGTATTAGAATATAACAATATTTTATAGAATTATTTATTCACATACTTATGATATTATGGTTTAGATGTTGAAAATACTATTTAAAATTGATATTTAATATTAAATTATTTTATTATACTAATTTTACATGTTTATAAATGAAGCTCATATACAATAATACTAGGCAAATGAAAGGATTTCTATGATAATATAAAATACGCTAAATACAATAAATGGAATAGATTTTTCATCAATTGTCTAGATATTAAAAATGGAGTAAGTTATATTGAGAGAGGGTTTCATAAAAGTGCTCCTGAAATATCCTCGCTTCTATAAATATATATCAGTCTCGCTTCTATGAAACTCTCTCTATTTTTAAAATATTGATGGTTGATAGAAAATCTACACTATTTATTTATTTAGCACCATTTATAGTATCTTGAAAACCTCTTTATTTGTTTAATTTCACTATATATGGGCCTCATCTATAAATTGCAAAATTAATGTAATAAAATGATTCAATGCTAAAATATTAAAATTAAAGTAATTTTTAACATCTAAACTGTCTAAAATATCACTACTACATTGATAAATGATTATATAAAGTATTATTATATTATAATATATGTGTGAAGGAATCTAATAATTTTTCATAATTTACACATGAACATACCTATTTCTGAGCAAATGTGGCCCATGCGCATATTGGATTTGAATAAAACTTGGTCTCATAACTAAATAAATGATGTTAAATACAATGAATAGATTAAATTTTTCATCAAACATCAAAATCTTAAAAAAATTGAAGAGATTACATGCGAGTGCTTCTATGTAATTTGGTTACATAGAAGTGGAGCCTATATATATGTATATATATATTGGTCTCGCTTTTATGAAATTTTTTTCTATATAATCCTTCCATTTTTAAAATCTTAATTGTTGATGAAAAATTCAATCAATTTATTATGTTTAAATCATTTCTAGTATCTTGGAAACCCTTTCATTTGTCTAATATCACTGTGGATGAGCTTCATTGAAAATCAACATAATAGAATGGTTTAATGTTAAATATTAATTTTAAAATTATATTTTCAACATCTAAATCATCTAAAATATCATTTATGCATGAATAAACTATCCTATAAAGTATTATTATATTATAATATATGTGTAAATAGATCTAAGTATTTTTCATAATTTACGCACGAATAACATTATTTTTCAACAAATGTGGCTCATAAACATACTCGATTGAGATGAAACTTAATCTCCTAGATGAACAAATAGTATTAAATACCATAAATAAATTAAATTTTATATCATTTAGAGTCGTTAGATGGCTCAACTTCTATGTAACTTACATAGAAGTTACATAGAAATGGAGCCTTATATATACGTTTATTTTCAACAAAAATAACAGGAATCTATATATAACAAAACAAATATAAAATGCTAAAATAAGAAATAATAACACTCATTATTAAAATGTGTAAATAACATTAATAATACTTTTTACTTTACTAAGAAATCATTTGGAGAACATAAGTCGAATAACATCTTTGCTAAAAACATATTAGCACAAATAAATTATAAGTACATCTACATAAAAGATATTTATATAAATAAGTTAAAAAGTTAAATACATACATTTAACAAAACTATTTTTACATAAAGAAGCCAAATAATTAATAAAAATAAATTATACTTATGCAGGTAATAGGGTCAATGTGAGTCACTCAACTTATATAAAATTAAGAGTGGGTTAGGCTAAGTTAGGAGTTAACCTTCCGCTATTTTTACCCTTATTTATAAGATTGAAGAATTACTTTGTGTTAATTCTCTCTCATCTAGCTTGTAATATTAGATGTTGCAATGTATAAATACTGGTAAAAAAATGTCTCTCATTGACCTTATTAACAAAGCATACACTATGCAACCTATTTGTCTAATAGCAAAATAATCATTTCAGACCGGTTGGAAATTGCCTCATTTTGGACTAGTAAAAAATTATATTTATTGTTTTTTAATTTTTTTTATAAAACTATTCATCTAAATATATTTAATTTATAAACTTACTTTTACTATTTTTAGACATATGTGTATATTTATTTTGAATTTTAAAATATAGGGATATTTTAGTCATTATTTTAGTCATGTTAAACAATTTAAAACGACTAAAATATTCTTATATTTAAAAATTCAAAATAAATATATCTACTAAACGGTAAAATTTAATTTATAAGCCGCTACGAAATGAGGTCATTTCAAGGACAATTTGCCAACAAGTCCTTCGTAACGGGGATCATGATAATCCTTTTTTTTTTTTTTTTTTTTTTTTTGATAACAGGTCTACACTATGCCTACCCCCTCCCCCCAATGTGCGAGGGAGTAGGAATAGAGAGAACAGAACTATTCATTGCCAAAAAATTGTCTGTACAAATTTTCCCAATAACAGCTCGGGGAGGGGTACCCCACCAAGACATATGGTTCAGGTTAGAGGCCAAGACTAAATCGGCAAAGGAATGCGCAACAACATTTCCTTGCCTTAAAACATGGTGAACAGAAAAGGATCGATTCACACAAAGTGTCGCTCTGATTTCGTCAATAATGAGACCCACCGGGGATAAGATGGTCTCCACATTGGACAAGTAGTGGCAGAGCAGTAGAGAGTCAGATTCGAACATCGCACATCTGATGTTTAGTTGGGTGGCCCAATTGATTCCCAGACGAAAAGCTGTCGCCTCAGCAAATAACGGTTCCTGCCTACCTGGCCGCCGCCAGCCCCGTGCAGCGATAAACAACCCCTTCGAATCCCTAATCACAGCCGCACAGCCAAAACCATCCCATTCCCCCGTGATCCGAGCATCCGTATTTATCTTGACAAATCCATGGGGAGGTTTAGCCCATCTTGGTACCAAAGCTGTAGCCAGCGAACCCGTTTGCACCAACTCCCTTGCGGATCGGTACTGATTCCGATACTCAACACACCAAGCAAAGATGTCAGATATTCTTGGTTGGCATCCCTCCTCTCTAAGCTTGTTACGTAAAAACCAGACCCTCCAGCAGCACAAAATGAAGAGAGCCAGGTCGTCATGTCTCCTCTCACGTACACAAGCTTCGAGGATATCAAGAACAGTATTTCCAGGATGATCCAACCCCGCTGCCGTCTTGGAAGCCCCACTAACCATGTGACAACCCAAAAAAAGGTGGTTTGCATTCTCAGACCCCTCACCACAGAATAAGCACCGTAAGTCGACCTCAATGCCCCTGTGATGTAGATTTTGCAAGGTAGGAAGGGCATCCCTTGCCAGTTTCCATCCAAAGATACGGATCTTTGATGGAAGATGTAGCCGCCATATTTCCTTGAAAATCCACGAGGCCCCAGGAGAGGCGGGACCAGAAGAGAGTAGCCTATACGCCGACTTGACCGAGTAGCAACCGTTCGGTTCATGAGTCCAATACATACAATCATCGGCCAGCCCCTCCGGGAGAGGAATCGAGTTAACCTCCTGCCACCACTCCTCCCCCAGCGCCGCAATCACATGATCCTTGATCCAGGACTTAGAATTCCCATCAATGAGGAGGTTGACCGTCATGTCATCTGGTAAGTATATTGGAAGCGGTCCTGCTTTCTGCACTTTTCCTACCAGCCAAGTGTCAGAGAACACCCTTACCCGTTCCCCCGTACCAATCCGCCATCTGCTCCCCCTTTGAATCACATTTCTCGCCTTCAGGATGCACCTCCAAGTAAAGGAATCCGAGGGTTTCTCCGAGCAACTCCAAATATCAGTATCAGGAAAATATCTGGCCTTTAGCACATTGTAGCAAAAGGAGGAGTTGCGAGTGATAAGTCGCCAGACCTGCTTAGCAAGAAGAGCGTAATTGAATCTGTGAAGATCTCTGAACCCCATTCCGCTACCACACTTGGATATGCACATGTATCTCCAGGCCACCCAACTCATTTTCCTTTTTTCGTCTTTCTCCCCCCACCAAAATTTGCTGAGTAAACCATTCAGATCATTACAAAAGGATTTGGGCATTAAGAATATACTCATTGCATAAGACGGTATGGCCTGACACACAGCCTTGATCAGCACCTCTTTGCCTCCCGCCAAGAGCAACTTGCCTTTCCAGCCTTGAATACGGTTCCAGATACGCTCCTTAAGGCTTTTGAAGAAAACCGCTTTAGATCTACCAAGCCATGCCGGGAGGCCCCAGTAGTTGTGAAGATTCTGCCCTGATGCTCCCAACATCTGGATCAGCTTCAATCTGGTTTCAGACTCCGTGTTGAAGCTGAAAAAGACGGTCGTTTTGTCCACATTTACCAACTGGCCCGAATGACTAGCATATCGGCTTAACAGTTCAAGTAGGTGCCCAAGTTCCTCCTCATTCGCTCGTATAAAAATGATAGCATCATCAGCGAAGAGCAAGTGGGAGATCGTCGGGCCCCTCGCCTTTAGTCTGATACCATGAATGGCACCGCATTGAACCGCCCTGTGGATCAAAGCCGATAGTCCCTCTGCACACAAAAGGAAAAGGTAAGGGGATAGGGGGTCCCCTTGTCTCAGGCCCCTTTGGGAGTGGAAAAAAGGGGATTTAAAACCATTAACATTCACACGATATGAGACAGTAGATATACAACTCATAATACAGTTTATCCATACCGGACAGAAATTCATAGCCACCATAACCTGCTTTAAGAAATGCCACTCCACCCGATCGTATGCTTTGGACATATCGAGCTTGATTGCCATCTCGTGCTTTCGCCCCCTCTTACGCTTGCGAAGAGAATGGATCACTTCATATGCAATGAGCATGTTATCTGTGATGAGTCGGCCCAGGACAAACGCACTTTGTTCATCACCAACGATGTCGGGGAGGATCGCCTTCAGTCGATTAGCCAGGACCTTAGCCAGTATTTTGTAAAGCACATTGCACAGACTAATGGGCCTGAATTGAGAGAGGTTTTGAGCGTCGGCCCTCTTCGGGATCAAGATCAACGTGGTGGTATTGATCTCCTTTATAAGCCTACGTTGGTGATCCTGGTTCCTCTCCACCAAAAACTGTCTGCACCAATTAATAATATCACCCCCCACAGTACTCCAGTGACGTTGGTAGAACCCCGCAGAGAAACCATCCGGACCAGGGGCTTTGGTAGGCCCCATTCCTTTCACCGCCATGATTACTTCTTCAGGTATAAGGGGTTTCGTTAAATTCAGCCGTTGTTCGTTAGATATCCTTCTTGAGATACAATCCGCCACCCATGGTGCCGATGCGTGCGTGGTTGAGGAGAAGATCTCAGAAAAGTGTTTTCTCGCCATTTCCAAGAGTTGGGCCTGGTCCCTTACCCAGTTGCCATCCTGATCCCGTAATGCCTCAATTGAATTTGTTCTTTTTCTGTTAGAGGCAATTCGGTGGAAAAAACCCGTATTGCGGTCACCTTGATGGAGCCAATGTGTCTTGGTTCGTATCCTCCAAAGTTGCTCTTCATCCTCGAGTAAAAGATTGACTTGGAAGTTCAGTTTCTGGATGTCATTGTCTCTCTTATCAGATGGATCCAATCTTGAAAGAGCCTCGACCTCTCTTTGTTTCCGTTCAATGGTTTTCCGGATATTACCTCTCTTCCTCCAATTCCACAAAGACAGTTCGGACGCAACCTGCTTGGTTTTCCAAACGAGATGGTCCCCCTCATGCATCCCCGTAGGATTCAGGGAATCCCATGAACGGGTTACGATTCGAGTGGCCTCACCATCCCTATTCCAGAAAAGCTCGTATCGGAATTCCCTTGGTGGTCTCCTTCTGCCGATGTTTGAGTCAAGCACCATTAATAAAGGACAATGGTCGGAGGTGGGGGCCTGCAGATTGATGATTTTTGCATGAGGGTACAGATTAAGCCATGACGGGGATGATATCCCTCTATCTAACCTCGCTTCCACCCTATGACGCCCACGTCTGCTGTTGGACCATGTCATTGACGCTCCAGAGAATCCCAAATCGAGGAGGTTGCAATAATCCGTGGTTTCTCCTTAGGCCTAGATCTTTGGGCCTTAAATATGATAAAAACATTTTCTGAATAAATGACCTGTAAAGAATGATCTATTCCACGGAAGAGGATATACAAGAAAGCCTGGAGTAAGAGATCATCAAGCTCAACCACACTCTTCCTCATCTTCAATCATCAAGTTCAACCACACTCTTCCTCATCTTCAATCAATCTCTCTCTCTCTCTCTGCTTGGCTAGTTTCCACACCAAGACTCCTGCTAGTTTCCCCGTCCAAGACTCCTGCTAGTTTCCCCGTCCAAGCAGTTAACATTCTCTTTAGTAATCATTTTATTTTTTTCCTCTCTGCTTGGCTAGTTTCCACACCAAGACTCCAGCTAGTTTCCCCTGCTTGGCTAGTTTCCCCGTCCAAGCAGTTAACATTCTCTTTAGTAAATCATTTTATTTTTTTCCTGTGATTTTTAGGCAAATCTTGAAACCCCCGAATCTCTTTTTCTGCATAAAACATTCCGTATCCACTCTTCTTTTTCCTCCCAGGCTTCGGCAACTCAACCCAGGCCTTATCTTGGTGACCCGAACATTTTTGACCTCCTCAAAAATAATCTAATTAATCACTTTTTAAAATAATAAATTATACATTCTTAGTGTACGTTACTGGAATGAATTAAAAAGGAGTTGTGGTCTTCCAGGGACCAGAACTACAAATGCCACACTCACAGGCCAACCGAATTTTCCTTTGATATTTATCCATCAAGACCCAAAAAAGATCCTAACCGTTCATCCGATGAGGGGAAAATAGCCGTTCCTCGCATTTTATTTCTTTCCGTGCTTACATCCGTAGGAGGATCTACACCGCACATCACCATCATCATACAATGTTGGAGATAAGTCAGGCTGCTAAGGTGGGGACCCACCAAAAGGTGATTCTGGCGTTTTATATCTTGATGGGTGGGGTGAATCCGAAGTTAATTCCCCAGGCCTCATAGGCTCCGTTGAGAAAATCGTAGTAGCCGCCGTACAACTGGAGAGTCTTCTTCGCCAGCCCGTCTCTCACGAACGGGTAGCTCAGCAAGTTCCCCAGCGACACGTTCACTGCCTCCTGCACACGTGCAAACGAAACGCACATGAATATTTCGATTCCTCCAGTATTTTCCATGGGCCATGTTCCCCCAAAAAATCATCTCCTTTGCATTGCTCACCTTTTCACACTCAGTGCATTGATCAGGGAATGGCTTGCCGCCATGTGCCGATTTCACCTTCTCCCTGGCTGGTAAACAGATTTTAACCCAGTCCTCTATGAAGTCACTGACAAAAGTAAAAAAAGGGTGGGGAAATTAATAAAAGAAAATTTTTAATGGAAGTCCAACTTGGGGCTGCTTGGATTGGACATATTTACGCACGTGTGATGTGGGTGCAACAATGTAACATGGCGCTTACATATATGAATATGAATATTGCAAGTTGAAAATGAGAAAGGCAGTAGAAAATGGAACTGCATACGTGCTGGTGGACCCATCATCAGGAAGAGACATAAGCCCTTTGATCCCACCACAGGCGCTGTGCCCAATCACTACAATGTTCTCCACCTGTACATGGTGTCCCAATTAATTTCCAGAACCTTGAAATTGTATAAAAGTTTCAATTGTCTCCATTTATTTTTTAATTTAAAAGTTCATCTTTTTATTGATCTATAACTAATACTGCTGCATGCTCCATCTGTTACGATTATCAGGATGTGCACACACTTTTAACACGTGCCACTTAATTTTGGCACGTGTGGATGCACATATGGGACTAACAATCAAGTGGGTGGTAGTTAGTGGTTACCTTGAGATGCAACACTGCGTATTCAATGGCAGCACCAACACCACAATATCTAACCTGCAAAAGCAAACCTTTCGTTAGATAATCGTCAAAGGCTGGGATGTGGGGTTGCAATTAGATTTCCGATGATTAACATCAACGGCGTGGATTGTCTGCTGACCGGGTCATATGCGGGGACCATGTTGGCAATGTTCCGGACGACGAAAGCCTCTCCCGGCTGCAGATTCAGGACATGCGATGGGCAAACACGAGAATCGGAGCAAGCAAACACCATGAACTGCAGAATCATGTAAGTGAAGCTGTTAGGATGGTACGAAAAATTTCAGTTTCTTTGACGTAATTATAAACTGCAGTGCAGGGTACTGCATACCTTGGGGCTCTGGCCTTTGGAGAGCTCCCCAAATAACGCAGGGTTCTTGCTGTAAAAGTCAATAGCAATAACCACATGGACGATATACAGGTGAATAATTATACCATGAGTGACAGAGTGAGTAGGTTAATCATTAATGAGAAATTTGAATTAAGCGTAAAAAAAAGCAAATGAACAAAATTTTAATGATTAAATTGAAATACGCATCAAAAACAAGCACATAAACAATCTTACTTGTATTTCTGGGTCTTGAAGTGCTCGAATCCAATTTTCAGACGCCCCACTGGTTGACTGACCTCAGCTGTAGCAGACGCAGTCTGCTGCAGCTCGCTCGTTATGGAGCCTATTTTGGAGGCTGCCACAGGTCCGAGTTCCGATTTCTCGCTGCACGCATCAGATCACAAGACAAGGCCAAATGTTTAGGTACTGAAATTTTAGTCCGTGTGTGATCATGATGATTGATAAGAATCGTAAAATACGTAACAAATGAAACACCACCTCAGCAGCTTCTTCAGCGACGCAATTGCCTCTTCGTACGAAGCATTTCCTTTTTCCTCGCCCTGCATGCAATTTTTTATATTATTACTGGTTCAGACACAAGGGTGGCACATATGGTAGAAAACTAGATTTTTTTTTTTTTTTATTATTATTTTTTGGATAAGCGGTAGAAAACTAGAAATTGAGTGCACGACAGGAAGCATTGGTATGTGTTAATTATTCCCGAAATTTCTACATCCAAATACGCACATGGCAAGAGCCATATTCCACAGGACCGCATTATCTCCCTTTCTAATTAACATATTTTCTACTTGGCAATTCTTCAAATTCCCGGCCGGCGTATGATTTTCGTAAGGAGAAAAAGTGGTGTTTACATTTGGATTAAGAAGTTATGTTGGAACGTGCATTGTACATTAATTTACAAATTTTGTTAATCCATTTTTTTTAAAAATCATGAGAAATGTAAAATCTTTGCACCCATATATGGAAATATTTCGTTTTCTATTTTCTTACTAATTTAACCATCTTTTAAAACACGAAAAAAATTACAAGAAATCATTTCATGACCGTTGTCACAGTAAAATTTCTCGTATTTATAAACCATAAAAATACTATGATTGAATTCAAATTTCTCGTAATCCTTTTTAATGTTTTGATTAGCAACTATCACAGAAATGGCATTTTCTGTTTAGTTGCTAGCTACGTGCAGAATACTTCTATCAAGTGAGTCTTTGGCAAGTGGTACCCTATGCGGCTATGCCGCGGCGCTTACATGATGCATGGAACGTAACTCACGCGAGTACGAATCCCGTGCGAGGGGTGACCTTCTGAGTTCTGTCGCGCAATCTGCGATTCTTGGATCCTGCATTTGTCCCACAAATTCCAGGCCTTCTCAGGCTGATTCGGGTGTGCCATATGCGTTGGCCCGAATGACGCTCACGCACACATATTATTTTAATGTAATGCACATGATTCAATGTAATCGCGACGTTGTATAATCAACGCCATTTGAGAGAAAAGTGTGATATGAGAGGTAACTAGAGAGAATTATGTATGTTTACCATTGAGGGTGTGAGAACTGGAGCTGGCGCAGCGAAAACGGGAGCGTTCCTAATAAGGCGAGGGGGCTTGGGAGACGAGGAGGACGAAGGAATGTTGTTATTAGGGCGCAGGCTAGAGCAGATGGAAAGTCTGCCGGCGGCGTTCTTCAAACTCGAAGGGGTTCTTTTAGCAAGGGAGAGGGAAGAGATGCAGCACCCGTACGCGGAAGCCGTCGTCATTGTGCGAGTTTCAAAAGCATTGCTCGAGTATATACAAACCCCGTAACAGATAAGGAAAGCGAAACGTGAATAAACGAGAGCTTCAGCTCTTGCACTTTAGGAGATGAGGGAAGAATTTCCTGGCTAGAGATAAAAGATAAAAGGCTCTCGTGCTATGCAGTGTTATCTTTGTTAAAAGAATCGAACCCAGCCTCATTTCGGCCTCTGGAACGACTGGCCCATGTCTCCCATGCATGAACATGTATGCGAGGAAATTGAAATTGTGAATGGCATGGCTCGCTTGAAATTTTTTTTTTTTTTTTTTTTTAGGGGGGTCCATTTGGTTTTTAGATTTTCCTCAGCCTATCAGCTGCAGAGAAATGTCTGGCTGATTCCATGCTACAATAGCCATATCCAAATATGCTGATCCAATTTCTACCGTTCGTTTCCTCGAGATCGTGTAACTTGGAGGAGCCCATCATGTGCTCGACAGTTTTCTGTGGCGCAATGTGGCCGTCGATTCCGCGCGGGAGGGAACGACGTCGGGAAGCGTCTGGAAATGCTACGTACGCTGATTCGCGCGACAACATACTTAGCGCTGTCTTCATACAGACCCAACCTATTTATTATGAAGTTGTAGAAGAAATAAGGATAAGATTTAGCCCGTAATCTCAATAAACTCATCTATAAATAAATTAATGGACCACTAGTGGTGCTTGGCTCCAAGTCCTTGTTAAATTTTACTTTTTAATAAAATTATATAATCCAAGAAACCGGAAGAACAACTTCATCACAAAAATTAAAATAGGAGTGTATTTGTTTAACAAAAAAAAATTTCAAATTAGAATTTTTTAATTTAAAATTTTTCTTCAGAATCCTAATATTTTAATTATTTATTCATATTTTCGTATACAAATAATCTACTTTTTAATCATTTCTACCTAGTTATTAAGTATTTTAACTTTATTTTCTTTACTTCTTGTAATTATTCATATAATATTATATTATCTTCTTCTATTTTTAAACTTCTACAGTAAAAAATTTTCATACATAAATCTTATCAATTTCCAAACACACACGCTGAATGCTTCGCAATTCAAGAGCATGGTAGGATGAATTTTTTCTTTCGCCTTTACCTCCCACATTCACTGGCCCTGCAAGGCTGCAGAGCCCATGGCATGGCTTTGGGTGTGGGGGGGTTGTACCTGATATAGAATGTTTGTTGAGGAGGATCCATGGACGTGTGAGACGGATTGCAGGGCGGTAGCGTGCCGGCTGGACTGTCGTCTGTGGCCCGCGAAAAAACACTGGTGTGCTACTAGCTGCTCTTGCCTTATATTCGGTCGGAACGAAAGAACTATGTTGACACCCTTTGGTCATTGTTTCGACATATGAAATCCAGTGGTCCGCATGAAGATTTGCAGATGTGGTCAGATGCCTGTTCTTCATACTGTGACGGCACGTGCGGTGAATCCTAACCGTCGATGAACACATCTGAACTGCACGTAGAAAAATTTCCCAAGAGAATCAAGAATAAAAAGTCCTTCTGCCTTGCAGTCGTCGATGACGGAAAGACAGCCCCTACTACTGTAGTCACCCATTGTGGCTCAGCATTTGGCCGAATAAAATGAAATGCTTTGGCCCTTCATTTGATCTCCTCCATTGGATGCGCTGAATATGAAGAACTTTGATCTTAGCCTATATATACATATTAGAAAAAAAAAAAAAAAAAAGGATGTCGTAATGGAGAATGAAGTCCAGCTTTCTAGCTGCTTTTCTTTTTCTTTCTTTTTTTTTTTCCTTATGGCCATGGTGGATGAAAAAAGAAAAAAGCATTGACGACTGACTCGGAGAGATTTTTTTTTTTTTTTTTTTTTAAACGTTGAGGATTGACTCGTTACCTTCCTGCCTATTCAAAAGGACATCCATCATTGACTCACCGAGTCCCTTATTCATTACCTCCACTGAAAAATCAATAATACAAAGTGAAAAGCATTAGAATAAGGGCGTATTTGGTATTTGATTAAAACTTTTAAATAAAAAATTTTGGGTCGAAAAATTTTTACAATGAAAAAAGTAATGTGATATGGTAGGGATAATAATGAAAAGTAAAAAAATTAAAAATAAAATAGATATAATAACTGTGAAAAGTTATGATAAAATGATTAAAAATATAAGTTGTTTAGAAAAATAAATTATTAGAATATCCGATAATTATAGAAGAAGAAAAGTTCTACTAAAAACAAACTCACTCTAAGTTAATAATATTATTTAGTAACCTAAAATGAAATGAAATTATGAGAATGAAAAAGTCAAAGCAATCACTTGCTTAATTGTTGTATTTTTCATTTTTACCTTTATATTTTAATTATTTTCTCATATCTTTTTATACAACTATTATATCTATTCATACTTTACCCCATCTATGTTTAGAAATACTAATCTAAATAAAAAATTAATTATTAATTTGATAAAAGCTTGAGAAATTTTTCTATTATATAAGATAACGTCTAAAACTATATTACAATTAATATTTCTAAATATAGAAATTAGTTTTTAAGATTTATCCCTTCCTAAGGTGTGTTTGATATAATAAGAATGAGAATGGAAAAGCCAAAAATCAACATATTAATTGCCCTCTGTCTTAATTTTATTTTTATCTTTATATTTTGAATTATTTTCTCATAATTTTCACTACAACCATCTTATTTTTTTTATTGCTTTTGTTTTTCTATCATATCCATTCTATTCTTTCTTCCCCATTCTTCTTCTTACATTATCTAATTTTCACATGTTGTCCTAAATTGATTTCGGTAAACCTATTTTATCAAAGACTTTTTGGATAGAGTTGTTCCTCAAAAGCTACCTATAGAGGTTAAACTCTATTTCACACTTACAAGGAATTATTCACAACTAGAATGAGATAATTCTAGAATAAAATTTTTCATTTTCAAAAAATACTTTTTTCATTTAAAAAAATTGCAGCATATTTTTTTCATTTATAATACAACTTTTTCCATTTTCAGTATATTTCTATCCTAAATTTCCATCTCATTATCATCCAATCAAGTTATGAATAGCTTCTCCTCTCACCGACATGAACAACTGAATAGTTATCCGTTTGACTACGGATAACACAACAGTATGCAAAATGAGGTGAACAAAAAAAAAAAAAAAATCTAGTCAAAAAGCAGCACAACGGTTTGTAGATAGAACAAATGATTTTGGTAGAGGGCACCCATCAAAATTTGGGATGCTAATACAATGCACCCGAGTGCACTTAGCTTCAGTACACCCGGGTGCTTTAACTCATTTTTAAAAAAAAATTGTAATTTTTATACAACTATTAATCTAAATGTATTTAACACGTATATCAATTTTTTTCATTTTAGAATATTT
Organism: Annona cherimola; assembly: GCA_030490835.1. Lineage (NCBI taxonomy): Eukaryota > Viridiplantae > Streptophyta > Magnoliopsida > Magnoliales > Annonaceae > Annona > Annona cherimola. The sequence goes on along the minus strand of CM059973.1, from coordinate 83,261,597 downwards.
TAGATATTTATTTTTTAATTTCTAAAAATCAGTAACATTTTAGTAACTTTAAATTACCTAAAATGATACTGATTTTCAAAAATAAAAAATAAATATCTAAAATACTCCAAAAATGCTAAAAATTGATACACATGTTAACTATACTCAGATTAATAATTATATAATTTTTTTAAAAATGAGTTAAATGCACTTGGGTGCATCGAGGCTAAGTGTACCCAGGTGTATTTAGCCTCAACTCGCAAAAATGACTAATGTGATCAACGAACTTGATCTGCCTTGATTAGATTGTTGGCATCTTTAGACATGGTTTGAAGTCTTAACTTACTACAGAGCGTTCAAGAGGCTTAGTGGCATGAGATTTTTCATTTAAAAGATAATTATTTTAATTCTTAATATAATTTTTTTTATAATCAAATTTTTACATTTATAGTATTACTTTTTTATTTTAAATATATATCATTATGTTCTCATCATATTTCTCCATCATAGTTAGGGATGGTAATTGAGACAGGCCAATCCATGACCCACTTTTGACCTTCTTTGTTTTTCATCGAATAAAATTAATATTTTTAAATGATAAATGAATCAGAACTTTTAACTTGAATTCAAAAATATAATGGAGATGGGTCAATCATGTCCCCAATTCAAAGAATCCTAACCCCTCTTACATATATTTCTTTATTAAAATTTATAAGCACATTTTAAAATTTTATTTTCATTTTCTCTCAAGTCTTTGTATTACTTATAAGTAACTATATCAATAATATAAGAATAATGTATTTGCATATATTTCTTATGCATATTTTAGTTTTCCTCACATTTTGAAAAACTCACAAAAAATATATTATTAAAAACCCAAAATTCATCTTGAACGAGATATATTTTATTAACTTATCTTAATAAAGTTATAACATATTTACTCAATTTTTGTTTTGGCAATGATATTCACTTTTATTGATAAGTAAAATATCGAAATATATATTTAAATTTAATATAAATTTATCTTTGTATTTGATATAGGTATAAATTCTTAAAATTATTTTATTTGATTGATATTTTTACATCACCCATTTCAAAATTTATCCACAGACATGTTAAAAATATAGGGGTCAAACTAATATGGTATAAAAATTTTATATTAGAGTTTGATAAACCTCAACCTAATTTGAGCATTCTAATTCACCCACAACGTATAAGGGTTGACATTCATGGTTAACATTCATGACCCAATACAACCATTCTTTTTTTTATGTACACATGTACAGCTATCTCAATGTGTAATGCATTTAAATTATAAGATATTCTTATAATTTTTAATAAGAGACAACAAACTCTTATTAATTAAACTCTCACCAAATGAGAAAAATAAAATTTCCACAAAATTAAAGAGAAATAAACATTCGGATACACATGCCCATAATCAAACACCTAACCTCACAAAAAGGGGTCATGTTATTCCCACCAATGCGACCATTCTAATTACAAAGGTCAGCGTTCAATCCACTCGATACTTTGCAACAGCCCTTGAAGGGTTGGTCACAAATGTCGATGAATATCTTCCTAATCCTCGTGCGCTTGTAAATCATGCTACCTGATACCTATCCGCCGGCGAGATAGGCGACGATGGGAGAGGTGTTAGACAACAAGGGCTCGGAGGAGTAATAAGCTGACGCAGTGCTTATGAAATGACTCCGAAACGGTTTGGCTATTTCTCCCGCAAGACTCTTGCTTCGAAATGAGCGCAACCATCTGACGCCACTGTCGTCTCAAATCAGTAATAATTCTCTCCCTCCCTCTCTCTGACTATCAACCGACTCGTTTTAATTTTTTTTTTTCTGACGAAAGACTCGTTTTTAATTTTGTCCCTGGAATTTTTGCGATTTGTTTCCCTCTTTCTTCTGTTGTTTAATTTAGGAAAGAGAGGAAGGAAGAAGCTGAGAAAGCATGTCGAACGAATCCGCCGATAACAAAACGCAGACCGCAGGTGAATATCTCCTCCCCGCCCCTATGTCCCCACCGCGCCGCCGCCCCCCCTGTGTCTCTCTCATCTGTTCTCAAAGCCTTGGATGATCGTTTCGGTATAGAGGTTCTTATTTCCTGCTTTCTGTTTGCCGGACTGAAATTTGGAAAGTTTTTACGGAGCAAACTTTTTCAGCTCCGGCTAGGATTTTATGTTGTGGCCTGATGAAATCGAGAACAATTCTTTAGGCAACATGCTTCACAAAAGCATGAATCGAAAAATCAGTTTGTCCACGACCCACCGTCATCAGACAGCACGGATGATAAACGGAAGTAGAGCTATAGAGCATGTCCATGTTTCTAGTAGTCTAAACTCATAATCGGTGAGCTCGGAACAAGTGTAAATCTTTCTATGTCAGTACTTTCCATTTGTAGTATAAATCAGTCCAGTGTTTACGTTGGTCGGAGATTTTCATCTTGAATGTTTAATGTTGGGCTCACCAGTTCATGACAACCCCGATTAAGGTATAGCTCATTGATGACCATATGTTGAAATGGACCATCATCCAGTGGGATTGTATAGCGCTATTCATATTGATGGATGCAGATAGTTGGGATGAAGCTTTGATGATAATGACGATGATCATTTCGTAACCACTTTTAGCTGTAATTCAGGAACCTCTGAACCTGTAAAACCGATGGAAGGGACCGGACAAGAGGCCAAGGTGGATGCTTCCAATGGGTCTTCTCCAAAATCAGTGTTTGTCAACTCAGAGCCAATGAGGGAGGAGCAAGTGCAAAATGCTGTCAAGTTCCTGTCACATCCAAAAGTGAGGGGCTCTCCAGTCGTGTACAGGCGTTCTTTCCTTGAGAAAAAAGGCTTAACCAGGGAGGAGATTGATGAAGCCTTTCGTCGTGTACCTGTAAGCTGCTTACCGTTTCTCATTTATGCTTGGTTTATATATATATATATATATTCTTTTCATTTATACCTGATTTCTGTAGAAATAAATTTTTACCTTGAGTGGTAAAATTCCCTGTTTTGTCCCACAAAGAAACATGAAACAATTAGCTTATCAGCTCTAAATTTTGATTTATGTGAATCATCGATTTGGTCGTCCTTTTTATTGACGTCCAGGATGCCTAGAAGGTTGTGAGAGCCCTGCCACATTTGAAATTCTAATCTGTGATTTGTATAGCAATTCTGATGGTGATTTACCTCAAAAGTGCTTGAATCGATGCATGATAGAAAGTTAATGGTTCATCCCTGATAACGTTTCAATTCATGGTTCCAACCAGCCCATTCAATCACTGTTAAAAATCAAATCTAGTGTCAATTTTTCTTTTTCACTTAACGGTAATTCGGAGAGGCCATCTTGTATTGACACCCATGAATCTACAACTTGTATTAGTCTGTCTTCCACCTCCACAGAATTCTTTGAATGATAAAACATGATTTTTTTGAATGACAATCTTTTTATGTCCCATAAAGACTTATTTTAGGTGGCATTTGTCAACCTTATAGTTGTCTGTGTCAAGAACATTTTTAATGAAACATGAGTTGCGAATATTTTCAGGACCCCGCACCAAACGCAACAACTCCTGCAGTAACCACTTCAAATCAAGGTAACATGTTGTGGTCACTTAAGCAGCGCCAAAAGTGCTTTAGAATGACAAATTCAGTTATTTATGTCTTGCAATTATGAAGTCTACTTTTGTCTTCTCTCTTCCTTCTTGAGAAGCAGCACTAAAGATGCTTGGCTTATTGTCATGAATAACAATTATATGCTGCAAATATGCTGCCTTAGTCTGCTAGGGACATCTATTTGTTGCTCGTCAACAACATTCTAGTTTCTATTTCACATGTAAACATCCAAGCTGTTGTTGATTTTGGAGATATCATGTTGATGTAACTGCTGAAAAATCAACCAGTGCTTAACACGTAAGATGCAAATATGCTAAATAATAAGCAGTTTACTGTTCGCTTCTAAGCATGTTGGTGATAACTGATCAGTTGCTAATTTCATGTTCTTGAGAACTCATACAGTTGCATCTCCTTACTATCATATTATATGTACTAGTAGCTCCCAGTATTTTCACCCCAATGAACTTGCATATGGAAGAAGAATATAAGAAGGGAATGATTTGAAAAAGGGTATAAAAAAAATAAAGGAACTAGAAGAAGATAATTAGGAGCAAGAGACGTAGAGAACTTTATTTAATAATCAATATTTGAACTGTAAATCTTACACTTGCTACCCTGTTTATACTTGTGTGCAAAATAAAGACCTAAAATTTTACTTCAAGAGTTCAAATGAAATATGAAAAATAAAGATCTAAATCATCTATAATGTTGGCTTTTTTTTTTTTTTTTTTTTGATCTTTTGATGTCTACAACAACCCCAAACTAATTAATTAAATTTGCATAATATAATTAAAACCTTAGTAAACTACCCCATGCCTTAGAAGTCCCCTATTGCATCCTTCATCATATCCTCCTCCCCTCAATCATCGTCATCCTTATCCTTTGTCTTTTCTTCTTCATTTGGAAATTAAGTAGCATTGTGTTGGCTGGAACCCTGACCCATCTTATGTTCATACTCAATGTCTACCAACTGACAGAAAAAACTGGATACACATTGAGCTTCTTTTGCTAACATATTGTCTTATGAATCAGCTACAGATTCAAAGTTGCAAGTCTCCACTCAAGCTTCAGCTGCTGCTACCCCTATTGGTGCTCCACCTGCAGCCTCAACTTTGCTATATCCTAGATTTCATTGGTCCCACGCTGTTCTTGCTGTAGGGGTTCTTGCCGCCTCAGGTGCTGGAACTGCAGTGCTATTTAAGGTGCCAAAAAAGTATTTCTACCCTGTATTTTCCAATATTGTTGGGCCTGATATTGCATTGTTAAGGGATTGTGAAGAAAAACTATTTGCCTTGACTACATTTCTAGCCTATTTGTTGATAAATTTTCATACTGCTTAGGCATTCTTGCTATGTTTGGTAACTTTGGTTGGACATCCTGCCTGGTGCAATTTTTTGCATTTTGTGAAAATAAAGGACTGCTTGGAAGAATGCTCCAGAGATCCAAATTGCATATGAAAAGCTAATAGGGTGAATGATCTGAGTTGATCGTCAGGTCTTCAGGCTGTCAAATTTAGGCTTGTGTGAGATCCTGAACTTCCTAGGGTCTTATCTCTTGAAATTTTGTTACGCCCAAGTGCCCACCTGCATTCAACATGATTGTTGGCTAAGTGCTGGCTTGCCTGCGTAGACCCGTGAGTGGAAAAGGCCCTTCAGACATGGCTGAAATCTTGTTTTATAATTTATTCCTTTTACAGAACGTTTTTGTTCCAAGGCTGAAATCTTGGATCCAGAAAGTCGTAACCGATGGTGGATCTGAGAAGAAAGACGACACAAAGCGAACTGCCACTGAAGAAGCTGCAGCAGCTGCGAAAGTGGCTGCGGCTGCAGCTACTGACATTGCCAGAGCAAGCCAAGAAATGTTGAACTCGAAAAATGAAGGTTTGTCAATGAAACAAACATAAGCCTAGCCTTTCACTACAAGTTCTCTGACATATAATCTCTTGTGTTTTGAATTTGTTATTGGAGTAACAATGAACGTTGGCCATTCAATACTTTCTATTATTTATCAGCAGCTCCCAAGTGTTGTGGATCTAGTCCATTGATCTGATTGGTTCACATTTTGTCCATTAGATCAACTTATTGGATCGATTAAACTAATCAGGACTGATAACATTTAATGGGATACATTTGAAACTCCAAACTGCAGTAATCAAAATTGTTTGTTCATTTCTTCTCAGATAAAAAGTACTTTGAATCGTTAACAAGTTTGTTAGTTGCCCAAGTTGAGGAAATGAAGTCTATGAATCATGCTCTCCGAAAATTGGAGGCTCCTAGAGAAAGTCATTCATCAGACAAACTTGTTGAGGAGCATCTACAAAATCCATATAGGAATGGTAAAATCTGTTTCATAAGTTTTCTTTTTGTATTTGCAACTAACTTTGTCAACTAGGTGTGTTTGTTTGTGACAAAGCATGCTGTTGATGTCTGTTATGCAGGTTTTTCAGATTTTCGTAAATTTTTTTCCCCTTGAATTCATGTTTGTTTGCAGTGGTGCTTCTTTATGGTGAAGTGTGCTGTTGCTGATATATGTTATTTGGTGAACAATGTAAGCGGCTATATATATATATATATAGAGAGAGAGAGAGAGCTTGGGGACACAAGAATAAACAGAAGAGTGTTACTTATCAGAGAAACTTGAATTTACACGTGGATGCATCAATTTCATTACATTGATGAGTATAAAGCTGCAGTATTTGTCACAAGAATAAACAGGAGTGTTATTTATCAGATAAACTTGAATTTACACGTGGACGCATCAATTTCATTACTTTGATTAGTATAAAGCTGCAATATTTGTCATGATTTCTCACTTATGGCTTCATAAAATGTGAATGCAAGATCATCCTATAGTGTTTTCTTGCCTTATATGTGATCAATGTGCCAATCTGCAGAGTATACTGGATGTGTAAGTTATTACATCAAGTTGGTGATTGCTGTCTGTGAGGTTGACCTGGTTCGCCCTTGTCATCCTGCATACTGATTTCAAACATCATCTTTCTCAATAGTCGATGCTGACTTCTCGTGGAAAAATGTACATTATAAAGCCTACTTCATGCATGAGTCAATTAATGTTTACACTTTCTCAGACTTGTGCCAAGGTGTGCATTGATTTGCCATAAACCGACTTCTGGGAACTACACACACACACACACAGAGAGAGAGAGAGAGAGAGAGAGAGTATTATCCAGCGCATGTACATGTAACTTACGATGCATTTGGCTCAAAATGGGTATCACATGATCATAAAATGTACATCTACTTCACCCATTGTATTTAAATTGTTTCTTTTATTAGCATATCAATTTTCGTCCAAATTGGATGTGTATAGGCCCCGACTGAAAATGGTATAAAATCAACATAATAAAATAGTTTGATGTAAATGACAATTTTAAATTTATTTTTTCAATATATAAGCTATCTAAGATATAATTTATACATGGATAAATGATTATATAAAGTATAAATAAATTTAAATGCATTGTAAGGTACAATGCATGTAAATGCACAGGAGAAGTTCTTATATATATATATATATATATATATATATATATATATACAGAGAGAGAGAGAGATGTTCTGGTACAGCGCACCTGCACTAGAACAGTGATACGTTTGGCCAAAAATGGACCTCACATATATTAGAATGCAATGAAACTTTATATAATCATATACCCATATATAAATTTTATAGCAAATGGTTTACATGTTGAAAAAACCACTTTAAAGTTGTTATTTACATCAAACTATTTTATTACGCTGAATTTGTATCATTTTCAAATGGGGTCCATACACATATCCAATTGGGATGAAAATTAGTATGATAATAGAATACATCATTCTAAATACAATAGGTGGAGTAGATTATAATTTTATGATCATGTGGGGCTCATTTTGAGGTAACTGCACCGTAATTATGGTGCAGTTGCGCTGCACTTGAATATAACTCATATATATACAGTTCTGCTTCTATGTAACGCTTTTACGTAACTTGATTACATAGAAGCGGAGCCATGTACTCCTTCAAAATCTAAGATTTTGATCATTAATGGAAAATCCAATCCATTCATTGTATTTAACATCATTTGTTTATCTAGGAGATCAAGTTTCATCCTAATCAAATATATTTACGGGCCACATTTGTTTCAAAATATATATTCATGTATAAATTATGAAAAATGCTTATATCCATTTACACATGTATTAAAAATGTAATAATACTTTATATAATCATTTATGCACTTAGAAATGATATTTTGGATGGTTTAGATGTCAAAAATACTACTTTAAAATTGATATTTTAGCATTTTTCATCATTTACATATGAATATATACAATTTTGTAACAAATGTGGCCCATAAACATACTTGATCGAGATGAAACTTGATCTTCTAGATAAACAAATGATGTTGAATACAATAAATAGATTAGATTTTCCATCAAGGATAAAAAATCTTAGATTTCGAAGAGAGCTCCTGGTTGCATAGAAGCGGAGCCCATATATATGAGTTATATTCAAGTGCAGTGCAATTGCACCGTAATTACGGTGTAATTGCCTCAAAATGGGCCCCACATAATCATAAATTTATAATCTACACCACCCGTTGTATTTAGAATGATGTATTCTATTAACATACCAATTTTCATCCTAATTGGATGTGTATGGACCGCATCTGAAAATGGTATAAATTCAATGCAATAAAATAGTTTGATGTAATTAACAACTTTAAAGTGGTTTTTTCAACTTGTAAACCATTCGCTATAAAATTTATATATGGATAAATGATTGTATAAAGTACCAGTACATTGAAGTACATGTGGGCCTCATTTTGGGCCAAATGCAAAGTTAATTATGGTGCAGCTTCACTGCACAGGAAATGTTCTCTCTCTCTCTCTCTCTCTCTATATATATATATATATATATATATATATATATAGCCGAATGATCTTTTCCGACCGGTCGGAAATCCGGTGATTTCCGACCGGTCAAAAAATATATTTTTTTGCATTTTTTTTTGAAAAATAATTTTATAAACATGTTAATCTAATTATATTTAATCTATAAACCAAGTTTTATCATTTTTGGATATGTATATATATTTATTTTGGATTTTTAAATACAGGGGTATTTAAGTTAAATACCCCTGTATTTAAAAATCCAAAATAAATATATATACATATCCAAAAATGATAAAACTTGGTTTATAGATTAAATATAATTAGATTAACATGTTTATAAAATTATTTTTCAAAAAAAAATGCAAAAAAATATATTTTTTGACTGGTCGGAAATCTGATTTCCGACCAGTCGGAAAAGATCGCTACTCATATATATATATATATATATTCTCTCTCAATCCAGAGAATTTCAGTTGGCATTTCTATGATTTTGGTTGGACACATCAGGTTGACAATATTGTTACAAATAAGAGATTTATTTGGTGACATTGAGAAGTTTGGATGGTTGGGGTCCAATTGGCCTAACTAATGAAGAGTCGACGTTGCCTCCTTTTCTGCTTTTAATTCATTCTAATGGTTGATCCAATGGTGATCCATTTTGGATGTGAGAAGATATCTCCTGGCTTGGATCATTGTGTAACTGAGCATTGTTCTAAATATGGATGTTCTGAAAACCTTTAGTTAGGGTCTGTAAAGGACAATAACACTATGACCAGATTCTTCTAGCTAAGAAGGTATCTAGAGGACTGGAATATATTTTTCTGTGGTGGACCCAGGCACCCAGCAGATCAAAAATATTTCATTGATCTTAGCTAGATTTTTTGAATGGGATTTTCTGCATCCTAGTTTGTGAACTTGCATGGCTTCCTCTGATTGATTTCCATTTGGTACATAATGTTCAGGGCCAAGCAACAGCACTAGGAGAGTTTTCCTAGCTGATCAAGAAGATCCTAAGCCCTCTTATGTGGCTTCAAAGGTGAAATGGGAATCCCCATGTCCCGTCCTTATCTAGATTGACTATCAAGGAAATGTACAAATATTGCGAAGGATTCAACACCACAATGAACATGAAATGCCTCAGCATTTATGCTTCTTTTTGGCTGATAGTCATGTCTAAGTAAAATGTTGTCCATCATAGTTGGCACAATTTTTTATTTGCTAAAAAACCAATCGCATTTGGGACTTGGTAGGTCATAAGATAAGAAACATAAGAAGTGAACATCCGTAGGTTGAAATTTTCTAAATTGCACATGGGTTCATTTTTGTGGCATCATGTTGTTAGGTTTTTGAGATCCATCACATTCATAATAGTGGAGCACTTAATGGGAGATCACCCGAAATTTTAGACAATTTGAGGGAATTGGTCGAATTGAGCAGACCAAAGGGAAAACACTAGAATGCTTAACTCTAAATTCTTCGGAGGAAGAAGTACATATTTAGTACCCAGCATCTTCACCACCACCACCACCACCACCATCATCATCATAAGCCATTTCCTACCTAAATGGGGTGAATTGCATGGATTTTGTCGCATCATTCTTGATGTCAATAATTAAGTTTTCAGTAATCGTTAGTATTTTTATATCTTTAATTACTTTTATTCATATTTTTTGGGTTTTCCTCTCATTCTCTTACTACCTTCTATTTAAATAAACTCAACTCTCAAAGTGGTGTTATTTCAAGTTTCTGTTTAATATGAACAAACCACCTTAGTCTGCTTTCTCTCATTTTATTTTCTATTGGCTTCACTTTTAGATTATCTCGAGATACTTCATTTTCTAATTTTATCTTTTTTTCTGTTTTACCCCTCATTCACCTTAACATTCTCATTTTTGCTATACTCATCTTATGTATTTGTTGTTCTTTAACTGCCCAACATTCGACCCCTTAAACATGGTTGGTCTAATTGCAGTTTTGTAAAATTTCTCTTTTAATTTAATTAGAACTTGACGGTCACATAAAATTCTTGAAACACATCGCCATTTCTTCCATCCTGAAGACATAAAATTCATGCAACATCTGGACTGTGCATTTGTTGTAAGCTCCACAGAAGTGTGGGAAGCTTGGGTATCGAGCGACACAATTAGGCCCAATCATTTGTTAAATTGTTAAATAACCATTAAACTAACTAAATGTGGCCAAATTAGTCAAGTTGGCTAGAAATTTAGTGAGCATGTTGCAATTTAATAGACACCATGGTTGCCGTTCGATGCAATCAAGGGTGGTTGTATCTTCAATTAAATCAACTTCTCTTATGGTTTGTGGGGCAATCACAATCAAGGGCTGGCCTTATTGTAGATTCTTGCTCTGCTTTAAAGGGAATGCCTATTTGTAGCACAGAAGATCAAACACTATCTTAGGACATTCCAGCATATGCATCATGGATGTGGATGAATGTGCAAGTCTACTTCAGAATCAATTGTACCTTACGGGTTGGAACTTATTTCTGTCTGCAGGCAAAAGTAGATGGCACATTGGCTGGTGATCTGACCTCAGGTTATCATTTCTGGGATTTAATTATTCAATTCTCTTTAGTCTGAATTAGAGCATCTGTCATTTATGATTGAATCACATAAGTATTCTCTGGTCTTAGGAATTGAAACTTGACCCTGCCAATTTCTAAGGATGCAACGAAATGCAATTATGAATTAACAGTTTGCACATAACTGGCATGACTATTACCATGAGGATTGAAGCCTAACTGTTATAATTAGAAGCACTTCCCGTCACCGGAGGCTATCTTCCTCATCCTTACCCAACCCAAAATTCTAGATCTTTTATCCATTTTCAATTCTCATGCAAAATTTTCTTACACAGCAAGGCCTTCATCAGCACCTGCAACAATGGAGCCTGCACCACATCCAAAATCGTATATGGAGGTCAGCAGTTCCTTTGAGAAGAACTTGTTTTTCTATTACCCTTTTCTCTTTCACTTTAGAGATTCTGAGTAAACTGGCCCATTTATTTCAACTGGAGTTTCATACTAATTTCTGATGAGGACTGTCATTTGGCAGTTGATGCTGTTGACCTGTTGCAGTATCTGCAATTGCCATTTTCTGAAAACATTTAGAAGAAAAGCCGATGAGTTGGCCTGCTATTTTTGGATTTATTTTGCATTTTCTGCAACAGCTCCTTGTAATCCAAACATCAGATGTTCAAAATTGTCTAAGTAGGGACCCAAACAATCTAATGTGAGATTCAAAGACCTCTTGATGTTCCTTGATGAGCCATGCAAGTATTCAGTAGTAAGTGTGTCCAATTATCTCCGGTTTTTCCAACAAATAACCCAAGGAATAGTTATTATCAGACTCTATTTTGTGTGTGGTCTTTGGGAAAGTGGTATGAATCCACTTAGATTGGTGGACTCGAACACCAAAGGCTTCTTGCAGATGTGCTCAAGATCTACGAGGTTCCACTTTGGCTGGAACATAATCCTCTATTTCTCAATAGAATGGAAGAATAAAACAATCGACACTCCAACAATTCAGACCGGGCTCTCTTTTATATGAGTCCAAGTCCTAATACAACTCCATCATCTCTTACGGCTGTCCTAAGAACATCCTAACTGACTGGCATGTGCTTGTGCACGCCTGACAGACCATTCATAACAGAAAGCATGGTGCACATTATAGGCCATATAGTGTCAAGAATGTCAAAGAAAACCTTGATTTGGCCCATACCACGTGATCTAATCTATTAAGTGTTTTCTCCATTTTCTCTATGCATTTATTTCTTGTCCAATGATGTGGTCATATGTTTACAATGCAGGAATCTATCCTGGGTTCCATCATATTGTCAAACTGAACATGAGACCAAAAGCCTTACACATAATTGATGTTCTAGACCATATAAAGTTTCCAGAGGGCACTGTGATATTACGATTCTGCATTAGTCAAAAGCTATGTTTGCAAAAATGATCCATGCAACAAAATGCTATGTCTACCTTCCTAAAGATTTTGCTAAGACTTTAAGTTCATTCCACTTTTTATATTTAAAATTTTCATGGAAATTTGAACAATTCAATGTTGCAGATCATGGCTATGGTACAAAGAGGGGAAAAACCTCCAGGAATCAGGGTAACTGTTTGTATCTTGCCTTCATTAGACTTCAGTTCTGGATCATTTATCTGATTTGAGCTCTGTCTTCCTGTGATTTGTCATTCAGGAGATTGACGACAGACCTCCCAACCCGACTCAGCTACCATCAAATCCTAATTTAGCACCTAGGCCCAAGGTCCAATTTTATTGATGATAATGATGAATTTTTTGATTCCTCCCCATTCTTTGCATTAATCCTTAGTGATTTGAATGTTCGCGGGTGCTGAGGCTGCACAAATACTCCCATTGATCACTCTAAATCTCCATGCAAAATTCCTGCTTTTTTCACTACCAAAACAATAGTCTCTGTACATGATTCACTTTAGTGGGTGCACTGCCAATTCCCTCCAGTATTCCATCTTCTTAAATCCAGAATTGCATCAGTGTGTTTTATTGTGATGAGCATCATGAAGAAGAGATTGCTTTCTGGTGATCTAGATGTCTTATCTGCAGGCCTTTCTAGGAGTGCACATAAATAATGACTTATTCCATTGAACAACCTTAGGCAACTGCTTATTGAAGTTACCAGTGCTATACTTTGGACCAATCTTCTAGGATTCTGGATAAAACTATCCTGCATGATCAGCTTGATTACTGAAAGTGCATATCAACTTTGGATGTGCTTGTGGATGTCTGGCCAGTGATTTTATGTTGTTTATGGATGTCAGTGGACATCATATATATAAATGCATTGGCAAGCCTGTACTCTTTGCAGTCATTCACTTGTAGACCAGGGCGACCTGCAAAAATTTAGAATGCAATCAGTATATGCGACTTGTGTATTCTGTAGGTGATGTAGGACAGGTAGAGAAGAAAATAGAAGAAAGAGGAAGGAACCTCTAGAGATGAGAAGTGAAGAAAGAAGGTAGAAAAAACAGATGAATAAGGAGAGAAGAACAAGAATAAGTAGAAGAAGTAGAGAATACTTTTATAAATCTCAGAACCAATGTCCCTTTAGAACTTACAATGGCTGTATTTATAGGTGAACATACCACCCAATCTTAGCAAATGAAATCCTTCTAAAAAAAGCAATATATATTTTAAGTAAACTTCTTAAGAAAGTAAACTTCTTAAAAAGGTAAACTTAAAATAGATACATGCTTATTTTAAACAGATTCTAAAATATCCTAGGAAAATCTTTCTAGAAAAGGAAGTTGTATATTTTAAGTAAACTTCTCAAGGAAGTAAACTTAAAATAGACACATGCTTATTTTAAACAGATCCTAAAATATCCTAGGAATCTTCTAATATCTTTCAAAAATAGCAATAAAATCTTTCTAAATATCCTATGATTATTTCCCTTTTACAAAATTCTTGCGCCTAGAATAGACAGATTTGAAAAATTTCTTGCTATTTTCATCAGTAGGCTTCTAGAATGTTGTGGTTTAATGCAAAATCTTGGCAGCCATATTGGAGCAAGAAATGGGGATACGAGTTGTTTAGCAGTTGACACCTGCATATTGCATGCATCAGCTTTTGATGTGAATTACAAAAGTAGTACTGATCTAGTGCTTCTGGGTGCACTTAGCTTTAGTACACACAAATGCATGACTCCTTTTTTTAAATTTTTTTATTTTTTGAAATTTATATGTAGGCTCAAGCATGAATATCCCATATATATAGTTTTTTATATTTTTGGATTGTTTTTAATATTTTATTTTAAATTTTAAAAATCAAAATAAGATAGTAAAAACAATAAAAATGTAAAAAAAAAACTATATATATGAGACATTTATGCTTAGACCCACATAAATATTTAAAAATAAATAAAAATAAATTGTGTAGCGCACTAGGTGCATTATTTATTTTGTTTTTTCAGGATGGGTGTTTACGATGATCTCAACTAATATTAAAATCAGGCTTTGAGACATTCTTACAATCTTCATGTATCTAACAATTTCTTAATTTTTCTACTCGATGGATACTCTCATGAAAATTCAGGGAGACTTCTGCCCCCAACATTCGCCCTTGTGTGGGCCCTTTGATAGCTTAATGAGGTACCACCACACCATAGGTGTTACAGTGCCCAAGAGCATTGAAACCAATTCCTTACTCAAAATGGGTTTGCATATCATATGTTTGGTGAATTTCTTCTTCCACTTTAGACTGCTGTTGATTCTCTTGCCCTCCATCATTACAGCCATGGGAGGCGGGTCAAATATCTTCATATGGATTTCAATCAGAAATGAGAACGCAAGTATCAAATTTTGAGGGACAAGAAAATGGACATTCTTCTCAAGTCAATAACAAGTACCCCACGTTGAGTAGTGACAGTTCAGAGCCGTCGTGGCGACAGAAGAGTGTGAGGATTACTGAAATGGATCCCAATCATGATGATCAGAGGACAACTAATAGAAGTAGCCTCTATGAACACCCGATGCAGCGCGCATGGGTTCCACCTCAGCCACCACCTGTTGCCATGCCTGAAGCTGCTGCCGCAATCAGACAGCCAAAGTCATTGGTCCCAAAGGATGTGTTGACTGCAGAGCAGCTGATGAACCGCCAAGAAAATGGAAAGGATCAAGTGGAGCAAGCTACAAGAGCACCTGATTCAGCAACTGTTGTGGAGAGCTTTGATGGGGCTTCAGGGTCAAATAATGGCAGTGAAATACAAGAAATAAGAGAGGATGGCATAGAAGTGAACTGATCGGAAACAAGACAGCAAGCTGTGTGCATTGCCAATGAGTACATCCCTGATGCCTGCTTACATGAAGCATGAGCAACGTATGCCCTAATGTTCTTCCTCATTTTCCTTTTCTCATGTTCGTGACTGTGACTTGCATTACTATTTGTAATACCTTCTATGGCAACATATTATGGTAAAACAATATTGCAACAGTATCGATGGCTTGCATCGCCTCAATTTTTACTTTTGTGTGTTTCAATGGTGCCAGTTGAGAAGTGAAAACACATTTCGATTCTTCGACACAGTTCATAAATGTAGACCAAAACGCCAAATTCAAATCCCCTCATGAGTTTTGAAATGTTATATTTTCTCCACTGTTAGAGATCCTGATATATATGTATTTTATAGTGGACTTGAGGATGTCGTCAGGGGCTGCCGTAAGACAACCATTTCCCGGGATAGGCAAGGCTACAAGCGTCTTCCTGTGTTCGTTCTCCGGCGATGCATTAGGGAGGAACTTGTTGATATCTTAATATTGTGATAATATCTTAAATAATTTTATAAATCAGGTTTATTAATTAATGATTTTAGATTTTGGTATTTTGGAACAATCTTTTAGTACGAAATTTAACCCCTTGATAAAAGTTCTCCACCATTGGTAGGCACGCTTTCAAATGGAAGCCTCGAGTAAACATTAATGAGGAAACATCCATTCATGGTTTTGGTCCTTTTGGGTGCAATCTTCCGAAAGGATGAAACTGCCTCACCCATCAGTAGATATTGGCGCATTTTGGAAACTATCATTAGACATGAATGACGAAGCGTCTATTCATAGTTTTGAATGCAATGTCCCTAAGGTCCGAAGGAATCTCCAACAGCCGTTAAAAGAGATTTCTGCGCACTCTTGCAAATGGAAACCATTATCAAGCATCAATCAAGAAAAGTTAATTCAGGTTCGGAAGCAATCTCACTGGGGTTCAAGGAATCATCCATTCATTGGTTTGTAACAGAAACATCCATTCTTACATCTGGATGCCATCTCCTCCACGATCTTCAGGCTGTCTTTGCACGCCGTTAAATGGAAACCCTCTTTGTAGCTTTGGATGCATTCTCCTTTTTGGTGTGAAGGAATCTAAGTCTATTAAGAGTAGTTTTACCAACCACAAGCATCACATTGTTGAAATACGAAATTAGGCATTCGTAATTCGAATCCATTGGTCCAGTTTAAGGGTATAGTTGTACGTAAAGATATGAAAAAAAATAATTAGAGTATAAATGAAAAAAGGTAAGATAGGTAGGTATTGACTTTTTGAATTTTTGAATTTTTTTTAATTCTTCTCTAAACAAATATACCTTTAACTGTCTGATGAAAACCCTGCAAAGCAGTAGACTGTACTGCTTAATCAATGGAAATAACATAAGCAAAGTAGATTAAGACAGTGTGCCCTTATTTTTGACATGAGGCAATGAGGGATAGATATGAAATTTTAAAAAAAAAAAAGAAAAAAAAAAAAGAAAAAGAAAAAGGAGAGAGTAAGTTCGCGGCATCACAAGGGGCATGACCTATTCCTCTTGAACAGGCGCGGGCGCATTTGACATTTTCTACGTAATTGTTTTACTTATTTTAACTTTTTCTCTCTGCTTCCAATCATTAATATTACTATATCACATTGTTATCCAGCCTATTAAAAAAAAAATTCTTCAGTTCCCAAAAGCACCCTTCAACTAAACTTGTGGTGTCCTATCGTGCGTCACCCTGTCGCCATTTCCCCCAATTTGATGGTCGTTTCTTGCATTCTGCTGTCTTTGTGGTAGGCCTGTTTCAAATTTCAGTCGATGTATAAGGTCCCTCCGGTTACATGTAAAAGAAAAAAAAAGAAAAAACAAACCTTCCTATTCTCTCCTGCTAACCTTTTATATGATTTGATATTTAAATATCTAATACTCTACTTTTTTCTATTATCACCTAGTTTTTTCAAGTCCATTTTGCTAATTTTCAAAAATAAAAAATTACCAAGTTTCACAAGGTGGAAAACTATTTTTTTCTGCCATCCGTAAATCAGCATATAAAATCTCACCGATGATCTCATACGGCCAGCGACTTTTTAAATATTTTTTTATTTTATTATAATTTTTTTTTATATAGATGTGTGTGTTTACTTGGATCTTTCGCAATTTTACCCTGCGAAAAATCTGATAGTTTTAAAATTTATTTATTATTTTCTTTTTAATTTTGAAAATCAATATATAAAAAAAAAAGGGATTGAGATTCCAAAGTAAGCTTCTATATGCTTCGTTTTCTTTCATGGAGTGAATGATATCTGCATCAATCGTGGGCATCGCTTCTCATGCTGTATTTAAAAGCTGAAAATGTAACCAATTCAGCATATATGATTGATTAATGAGCAATCTGTTCCGAGTGCAGCTTTAGATATCATTTACCCCATTAAAATGATTCTGCACTCTGTTCGTTGAAAACATGAAGGTGGGCTTCAGATACGGAATTACGGATCACTACTATCGGAGGATCTCTTCACTGGCTTGAGGGTTCGCTGTGAAGGGCGGAACTCAAACCTTATCCCGCCCATCAAAGCCGGCGACATTCCTGGATCTGCGCCAGATACCAATCAACCTAACCTTGATGACGCCCTTCACAGGACATGAAATGGTGCCTTGGGTTAGCTATTTTGCCCCTCAGTGTGTGCTTGGAAAGTAATAAAATTAAAAATTATTTACATTAGAAGTTTTTGAATAACGAATGTGATATTATGGAAGTAATGACGAAGAATGAAGAAAATACAATTAAAATAAATAAGTTAGTTATAGAAGTAGTTACATAAAAATAATTAAAAAATAGAATAGTTATATATAAGAATGTGAAGAAATGATAAAAATACGATAGTTGTAGAAAGTGAAATTTTTTTATTATATTTAAACATTCCCTAAACAAAAATTTCAATTGTTAGTATTATTCACGTCGCTCATTGATTAGGTCGTTTAGGGAAGGAAAAAGCTCCAAATCTTGTAATTATAATAACCAGCAACAATCAACAATCTAAAAAAGACTTTCACATAACCTTGAGAAAGACAACGTAAAAAAGACCAACTTGATGTGCGGTTGACAGTATCATTGTCCTCAAAGTAGTCCAATTTATTTGGGAGCTGTGTTTCCTTAGTTCTTTGTTAGTGTTGTATTTCTACGTTAAAAATTTGTAAAATTAACTTGGAAGTTGATTTTAAGTTGAGATAGATGTAATGTATACCAATGAAAAAAATACACATCAATGAAGCCTCCACGTGTCATTCTTGCCAGCTAGCCTCACATACTTCGCCAGCTGTGATCACGGATCCAGACGCTCCCTTGGCCGCTCCGTCCGAGTGCACCGGCACGACCCGCCGGCGCTCTGATTCTGCCGTATCATGCTCCAAAGTACCGTTCCCCGTTCTTCGAAACTGCCAACCGTTCACCGCTCATGGCCTTTGTGCTATTGCTAAGTTGCATCCGATTATAGAGAGCAGCGAATACAAGTTGCCCGTCCTGATAATTGATTCGACTTTCATCTGAATCATATGAACCAAAACACAATTTCCATCTACACTAACTGCAAGCTACCTTCTTGCAGTTTCCTCATCCGTAGCTCCTCTTGTATGTGTATCTGTCACTGCAGCGAGTTGGCCTTCCCAGCCCAGTGCTGAATTCACGGTGACAAGCAAGGCAATCCACGCAGAGCAAGGCACACGATACAATCATTAGAAAAGTGAATTTTTTTTTTTTTTTTGTGTGGGAACTTTTAATGAGTTTGACCATGAAATCAAAATTCAACCTGTTATGTATTTAAAATCATTGAAATCAAAACCCAGTCAATCATAGTTATATGTGCTCACTTTCTTCGATTTGGAAACCAACTATCAGTAAAAATCAATGACGGAGCATACATCATAGTTTTGGATGCAATTTTCCTAAGGTGTGAAGAAATCTGTAACAACAAGATTTTCGCACACCCTTCCAAATGGCAACAATCATCGAGCATCAATGAAGAATTGGATGCGATCTCCCTATGGGGTGAAGGAATCACCCGTTCATTGGTTTGTAACAGAGACATCCATTCCTAGGTCTGCATTCGTTCTCGTCCACAATCTCCAGGCTTTTTTTTTTTTTTTGATGGGTATATTTACATACGTCTCAACACATATTACACTGAAGCTCTGAGACATTCATACAAATCAGGAGACACACAGCTCCACCAAAGAATTAGGAAGACACAGTTTCCACCAACCGAAAGGGAGACCAACACTCCCACAACAATTTTGTCCTCGAAATCTTAAGGTGAGATTCGAACTCTAGACCTTTGCTCCGGACGCTCTACCAACAGCTCGGTTGGTAACGCTCCACCAACAGACCAACAGCTCGGTTGGTATCTCCAGGCTATTTTTGCACGCCCCTTAAATGGAAACCTCATTATAGCTTTGGATGCACTCTCCCTTTTGGTGCGAAGGAATCTAAGTCTATAAAGAGTAGTTTTACCAATCACAAGAAATACGAACGTAAACCGAATATGTTGGTCCATTTTGATTTTCCAGATTGAATTATGACGATCTAAACAGATTCAAAACAAAAGAGTTTGATATTTAGGGTATGTTTAGAAAGTGATAAAAAAATTTTAATAAAAAAATTTTGTGCAAAAGTTTTTAAAATATAAAAAACGATATAATATGATAAGAATAATGATAAGAAGTAAAGAAAATAAAATTAAAATAAATAAGTTAATTGTGTGAGTAGTTAAGAAGAAATAATTAAAAATAAGGTAATTATAATACGTGAAAAATTTTAGATTGCAAATTTTTAAGTATAAATAACCACATCTTTAATATGATAGATGCGTTTGGGCCCAACCCACTTTCTTAAAATTACATGCTCCCCCTAAAAAGTGTTACCATGCACAAATGCCATCCCATGATACATTCGTGCCTGATACTGTGATGCACGAGGATGTCTGACAGCTCGATTATATTTGCACGATAGAGAGGACGATTTTTTGTTTTTTATACATTCAAGAGTGTCCTTTGACACTTCACGTGAATGCGATGCCTGAGATGGAGGCACATAAGGCCTTTCCTTGCTAGATTTATATATCCACAGGCACGCGTCATTTCAAAGTCGAGCATGTTGATCCTTTCCTAGTTTGATTCCCGAGTCGAAATATATTTCATTCATTTAATTTTAACTGTCCAATAAAAATCCCACCAAGCCAATATGTAATATATGCTTATGAGAAACCTTTTTTCTATGCAGCCCTTTCTAATTTTACATTCTTAATTAATAAAAAATCAACTTCATCTATTTCATTTAGTGGTATTTATATTATTATAAGAATTCTTGCATGTCTGGCATCATTGTTTATGAGTCTTATCTATAATTGTATAAAATTAATATAGTTTTGATGACGAATATTAATTTTAAAATTATATTTTTTAACCTGTAAACCATCTAAAACATAATTCTTATGTAAATAAATAAATTTATAAAATATTATTACATTTTAATATATATTTTTATACAAGTGTGGCCTATGTATATTTTTAATTTTGATGAAACTTGATCTTTTAGCTAAACAAAGTAATGTTAAATATAATGGTTGAAGTAAGTTTTCTATTAATTAATAATGCAGCGAGTTATATAAAAGTGAAGCACATATATATAATATAAACACCTTAATTGAAACAACATTGATGTCTATGATTTTATATTTTGCAACAATCCTCAATATCCTAAAAATGGAGAGAATTATGTGAAACCAAGTTACATAAAAGTGGTTCTATATAACTCTCTTAAATTTTAATATATTGATGATTGATATAAAATTTAATTCATTCGTTATATCTAATATTACTTCTTTAATGAGATACCATATTTCATATAAACAAGTATGTGCTTCAATTACATTTGCTTAAAAATAGATAACTTTGTGTGCAAATTAGGAAAAATGATTAAATTGATTAACATATATATTAAATATAATAAAATTTTATAAAATTATTTATCCAAGCCGTAGTGATATTCTAGATGTTGAAAATATTACTTTAAATTTTATTTTTAGTATTAACCGTTTTATTATATTGATTTTACACATTCGTAAATTGAGTCATACATGATGATATTAAACAAATGATAGGTTTTCATGACAATATAATTATGTTAAATACAATAGATAAAGTGGATTTTTCATCAACCATTAAGATATTAAAAATAAAAAGGGTTACGTAGGTTCTTTATATATATATATATATATATATATATGAGGTTACATTTCTATATAACTAGGTTATATAAAAGCGATTCCATATTCCTTCCATTTTTAATACGTTATTAATTAATATAAAATCTAATTCATTCGTTACATTTAACATCATGATTTAGCTAGGAGACCTAGTTTTATCCAAATTAAATATTTGCATGGGTCACACTTACTTAAAATAAATATATTCATATGTAAATTAGGAAAAAACTAAGATTCATTCAAATATATATTAGAATATAATTACTTTATAAAATAATTTATCTGCATAGTTATGATATTTTGGAAGTTTAGTTATTGAAAACATTATTTTAAAATTGTTTATTAAATGATTTTATTGTATTGATTTTACACATTTATAGGTAGGCCCATGCACAATGATATTAGATAAGTGAAAGAGTTTATATAATAACATAAATAATTACAATAAATGAACCGAATTCTTCATTGGTCATCAAAATATTAAAAATAAAAATGATTACACAAAAGAGTAGTTTCATAAGGGCGTAGCCCATGCACTAACAAATAATTTGTACAGCTTAATGGAAACGACAGGACGTCTGCAGTTTATATTTTCACCCTTCATTCTTCGATTCGAAGTGCTGTCCTATCAAGCACCTCATGGGATGTTCGTGGGTTTCCATTGAAAAAATACACTCATGGGATGTTGGTGGGTTGCATTGAAAAAATGCAAACACCTATATTAGGATCTGTTTTCTCACATACTAATGCGTCAATGAAGGGCTAATTACATAGGAAGCGTGTTAGTTACGTGTCCTTTTGGTAAAACGTAAAACTAAAAAAAAAAAAAAAAAAAAACCCTTTAACACTCTTTATTACTACTTATGTTTTAGTATATCTTAAGGGTATATTGTTTACCATAAAAAGTTTTCAAACTAAATTTTTTTATTTTTCATAATTACTCTATTTTAAAATTATTTTTTACAGTTTTCTATATAACTATTATATTTTCAATTATTTCTAGACAACTATTCTTACAATTAACGTATCTATTTTAATTTTATTCTCTTTACTCGTCATAATTACTTATAGTATATCACATTATTGTTTATTAATCTGAAAGCTTTTATGTTAAAAATTTTTTAACTAAAAGTTTGATTACTTCCTAAACATACTTAAATTATACAACAGCCTTACCTTTTGTATTAATAATTCTCCATTCTTACCCACCAAGGACGCATTTCATTTTAGGTTGAACTCTCATATCATACTTATGGTAGAGGAGCAATAGTCTCTCACATTAGGAGCAATAATCTCTTCATTGATGTTATAAGGATTCATGGGATTTGATTTGTAAGAAATTTGTAAGGATTTACAGGTTTATTTGTAATAATTAGGTGAAAAAATGAGATATTGTAAAGTATGATTTTAGGATGTAACATTAAAAAAAAAATTCTATTCTGATTTTTTATAATTCTTATACAATAATCTAGTATATTTAATTTTATTCTTGTTCTCACTAGTCACAATCCTAATAATATCACAATTTAAATTTATTTTAAATTTTTTTCTGAGACATTCATTTCCAAGTTTTGCTCTTCACACTCACGGGACTCGACTACTCCTGTCATTTTCAGCCTGTCGGGACATGTCACGTGCATGCATCCGCCAATTTTTTTGGGCATGCAAAGGGACCATGCTCGATCCTGCTCATAACTGGGCCGTCTTCATTTCAATTGAGGGCATTGGCAAGTACTCAAAAGTGGGGCCTGCAGTTTCGAGGGGCATGCAGGTCTGTTTTTGTAAAAGAAAGAAAAATACGGTGGGTGATAATACTAGTAAAATTTTCGTTTGTAAAAAATTGAAGATTTATAAACTCGGATACTTTAGTATTAATTGTACGTTACAGTGTATAAATACAAAAAATAAAATAAAAATAAAAATAAATTCCGATTCTGAAAACGCATCTCGAATTCAACACATGCTTTTCACGCATCGTGTAAAATTCCACACCCTACCCTTGAGCATTAGATGCTACGTGCCAATAGAAAAGCGACAGTCAACGATTTCATGGTCACGTTTTCTTTTTAATTTCTGCGTCGTGTGTCACGATTGCATTGCTCTATGATAGTATATATACCCATATGCCCTCGATCGGACCTGACTCAAGAATCAGGAGTAGTGTGCTGTGACTCATCCCGGAAGCTGTCTTGCTGGTGCAATCCCATCATCAGTGACCATTCAAATAGTGGTTCGTTGACAATTTCATTTTATTTTATTTGTTGGAGTGGAAATACTTTCTGCGGGGACGGAATTGAAAGTGGCAGCACTAGGACTAATAAATAAATAAATAAAATAATAGTAATCAAATAGATAAAAAAAATAATGAGTTAAAATTTTTAAAGAGAGTATCTACCCGGCCAGCTAAAGTCGAGGATTTTATCATAATAACCTTTTCTAACTTATTTTGCTGTGAGATCAAAAGACCCCAGATATAAAGATCACAGATAAGGAGTCATGGAGTTATTTTATTTAAAATAAAACTTAATAGCAAAAACAAAGCTCGATTTATGAATGACAGAAACAGTCAAAGCATTAGGACAATTACGGCCAATTCAACATGAAGACGTTTTATTAAAAAAAAAAAAACCGTTTAAAGGGAAATTAGAGGTGCTTGCATACACTGATAATAATATGTATACTTAATTATTACTTAACTTAGTTTTGTCCTTTTAAATAAGCCTATGTATATTTAGTTCACATTCCAAGATTTACTATTTTCGAATTCTTCAAACTATTTTTTTTATAAAAAATTAAAAATAAAAAAAATTTACCCTTTTATGTGCCGAAAAGTGCGAGATAAGTGAAAAAATTTTATTTTAAATTTTATAAAAATATGTAACAAATGTAAAATAATACGGTTTGATATCCAGACTAAATCTATATCCTATATAAAAATAAAAATCTAAAATATATAAAATTATTACTAAGCTAAATAACAACACAACGTACAAGATTATTATTCTTTATATAATATATAATGATCCTATCTACTCCATTATTACTTAATTAAGAAACAATCTTATATATATTTTTCTCATTTTACGTGGGCTTATGCATATTTTTTTGATGGAAGCTTATGCATATTTAGTTTATAGAAAATTTTAGCATTTTTAATTATTGGATATGATTTTTACAAGATCTTAAAGATAAAAAAAATTTCCTCTCATCTTGTACCCTCGTACACATAATAAAATGCAGATTTTTATTTTTGAAATTTTATAAAAATATAAGAATCTAAAAAAGTTAAAAATAAAAAAATATAATAAATTAAGTTGTTATTGAGCTAAGTAATAACCAGCTGTAAAGGATGATGATCCGTCTATTTAATATAATAGCCACACGCCAGAGCCAATTTGTGATGGATTGAAGGGTTTACGTGCCAACCGTGAATTCTGATGAAGAGGCGGAGTGCCAGAGGGGTAAAAAAAAAAAAAAAACAAAGAAAGGGTCACGCGCGCACTCGTTGTATTATTTATTTTACGTCGATCTAATCTATCTGGTCCAAATTCGTGCGAGAGATCTCCTCCTATCATCCTATGAGGTGGGTCCCGTCGTAAGGGTCCAACCACGTGGGAGCACAGGCGCAGAAACTACTTGTTTTCTTCTTCTTCTTCTTTTTTTTTTCAAAAAAAAGAGAAATAAATAAATAAATATGTCTAACGTGCGCAAGTGGCGTGTTTTATTGAAGTCAGTTGTCATTTCCCCGCCATGGGAGTGGGACTGGAAGTGGGATTGGATTTGGAGCAGAGCAAATAAATTTCTCCCTCCCTCCCTCCCTACCAGAACGCCAATGGCTCTCCAGCTTTCTTTCCCAGCAGAAATCTCTGCCATCTCCTTCATGGATTCCAGCAGGGGAAGCCTCAACAAACTCCAAGGTAACAGCTTTCTCGTTCCTTTTCAACCTCTTTTCTGCTCTTTCATCGACCTGATGAGCTCATTGAATTCGTGGAGCTTTTCTACTCGTCTCTCCTACGACTTTTCCTCATCTCCTCTTTCTTCTTTATTGAATTCCATTTTTTTTTCCGGGCAAAAAATAATCCGAAGGCTCAAAAAGTTGGGAACTTTCTGCAGCAGGAAAATGTTGTGTTTCTTCTTTTTATTTATTTTTTTAGAACTGATTTCTGAAGTGAGCGATTTTGGACTATTTCGAATAACGACTTAAGAAGATGACGACTGAACTGTTGTTTTCTGCTTTCTTATGCTTCGGTAGAAATTTTTTTTTTTTTGGATGGTTTTCTTTTGGAAGTTTACGCCTATTTCATTGATGCTATTAATTTATTCGTTTTTATTTTTTATCTTTCTGTGATATTTGTTCTGGAAAGAGAATTTTCAGATGTTTTCTTTGTTGGTTTGCCATTGCGTAGAAGTGTAAGAAAAAAGCATGAAACCAGGAGGGGCGATGTAGTTCTTAAAGTTCATTTGAGCTATTGTATACTGAATACAGTTTTTCTTTCAAGAAATATTCCATTCTGATTGTTCAGTATTATTTGCAAGGTATGGATGGGTGTATTTCTGTAGCTTGTGGTAAAACCAAGTTTTTGAAGCTCAAAATGAAATTTCCTCCCATCTTTAATGCTGCTTCTCTTTCTCCTCAAACCTCTACTCTTTAGATTATTGACATTTTCTGTTCTCGTGAAGCAAAATTTTAGAAGCTTAGAGGTCCGGTACAACTTTATTTTCCTTTGTGCTCTTTGGTCGAGGGATGAATTGTCTGGTGCTCAATTAATTGTCTTTTCTTTTGATCTGTAAAAGAATACGGATATGATAAAAATGCTTCATTAACGTTGTTTATTTCAAATAACCTATGATTACTATCTTCATGGTCTTGTTAGGAGCTCCAAGCGCAAAGAACGGTTTACTGGGTTGATCGCTGTTGCGAAAAATTGCCAAGTCTTTATTACAACTGCTGACGTCAAGACATGGCATGGCATGATAAGTTTGTTTAGCTGAACGCCCTAATTGGCTGGGATAAGGGTTGGATGATGATGAATGCATCAGACTTAATTGTCTAGAGTGTTTGTCCCCATTGTAGTTTCTGATTCTACCGAGTAAATATTCGAATGAGATCATGATGTCCATATTTGGATCAGATCATGGTGCAGACACCTAGATCAAATCAGGCACTCACTTGTAACTGTCAAGAGCATTTGTCCCATGGTGGGTGTTCCATTAGTATATATTATATACTTTATTAATGAGATAAGAGTGCAGTTACTGGATTTGGTTGCTCTGTGTGTGTGTACTTGCAACCCATGTGTTTGGTGACGCTCTGTGCTTATGAACTGGGTGGTTTTTGTTGCTGATTGTACTCAAGATGAAGATAAAGTCACTTGTATCCATCCAGATTTGGTTTTCTTTCCAAAATTATATGGTATTGTCTCATAAGTTTTGCCCATTTGGACATGTTATCATTTTCTCAGAAATTCCTGTATAAGCCTCTCCACTGACATGTCTGAAGTTATTGCATTGCGACAGGTGGCTTTGGCATTCCATTTGAATGTACATTCAGTGTTAGAATGCTGTTTCCTTACATAACCTGTATGTCAGTCTGTGAAGCAGCTCTGATTACCATTTCATTTGATGTTCTTCATGCTGGCAGTATGTTTTATGGATCAGCTGTGTTCAAGTGTTATGGGTGACTTTGGAAGTCCACTTTGCTGGGTGCTCCATTCACTCGTCTGCTGTTCTCCTGCATTGAGTTATCTTGTTCATTTGCCAAAATTAGAATTACAATTGACTTAATTGATTTTTTTGTCAGATCTGCATGTCATATTTTGCAGTGATAATTCTTCCTATTTACTTTCATTGTTTTTGTAATTCTTGTCCATCATTGGCTTCAGATTTGAAATTTAATTCTTTTGCTACTTTTAATTTTCAGGTGGGTTTGCTTTTAAGAGGAAGGAAAGCAGGACTGCTATTGGAAGGAGGGTTTCTTGCTCTGCACAAGCACCACCGCCAGCCTGGCCTGGACGAGCTGTAGCAGAGTCCAGCAAGAGGACATGGGTTGGTCCTAAGCCTATCTCAATCGTTGGATCAACAGGTTCCATTGGAACTCAGGTGTGCAATCTCTAGTATTCAAGACTAATTTTTCTTTTTTCTTTTTTTTTTAAAGTTCTTTTTCGTTTTCATATCCCATCATCATCATCATCTACACTGTATTCTTCGAAAGTTCAAAAGAAAAGAAAAAAGGTTTTGTAGACATATTTGTATTAGCTTGAGCTTTTTCAATGAGGATTTGGAAGCTTAAGAAATTTATATTGTCGGTTAAGGATCTTTTTTTTTTCCATTTTATGAAGATTGATATCATATGATTCATAAAATCAAGTGTTCTCAGTTTTGCCTGAGCTTGGGTAAATCAGCTGACTCAGCGGACTAACTGTTTGAACTTTGAACACTATTTTGTAACTTTAGGAATTGCTATTCCAGTAGTGCCTCTCTAGTCTCTTCTTATCCCCAACCTTTCTCATATTGTGTATTCTAATTGGGCAATGGATTTTTTTACCAGTGTCTAAGCCATCTATCTTTCATTTGTCAATTAACAACTGCATCTGGTGCTCCAGACATTAGACATTGTAGCTGAGAACCCAGACAAATTTAAAGTTGTTGCTCTGGCAGCTGGCTCTAATGTGACTCTTCTTGCTGATCAGGTAGTTATTCTGTCTCGTTTATTTATTGTTGGAAACCTCATCCTCTGCTTTTGTCTGTTCTCATTAATAAAATGAAAAAGATGTATTTCCTTGTGTAAAAGAACACACTATTCTTTTCTGTAGGTCTGATTTTGTGCCATCTTTCAATTATATTTGGTTCTACGAAATGCACCTTAAAGAATGTTGGAATTTCAGTATCTTTTTAAAGTTCTCAAAACAAATGGCATATTTCATTGAGTAGGTGAAAACGTTCAAGCCCGACTTGGTTTCTGTTAGAAATGAGTCATTTATTGGTGAACTCAGAGAGGCTTTGGCTGATGCTGAACATAAGCCTGAGATAATTCCTGGGGAGGAAGGTCTTATAGAGGTCTGTTATCATTTTCTGTTTTCTTTTGAATTTATATTGTGGTAACTTACATTTCATTGTCTAAATGTAGCTTCGAAAATTTTCAGGTTGCTCGCCACCCAGATGCTGTAACAGTAGTCACTGGAATTGTAGGTTGTGCAGGTTTGAAGGTAAGAGAAGTAAATCTTTTGGTTTGATGATGATAGAAGTCTCTATAGCCAAAGAATATAAGGTTAAGCTTGCAGCATAACTTGTGCATAAGTTGTTGAGAGAATATTATTTAATAAGAAGTGATCTTATCAGCTCAGGCTAAGCAAATATCTCGCTTAGCTCACATCAAAAAATCCATTTTAAAATATATATTTTTGTTTTTTTCTCCACACATTTGTTTATCTAAGTGTATTTAACATATAAACCGAATTTTACCATTTTTTGAGGTTTTTAAATATCTATGCGTATATATATGTTTAAAATACTCCCATGTTTAAAAATCTTAAAAAATATATATACAGATATCTAAAAATGGTAAAAGTTAGTTATATATTAAATACACTTCGATAAATAAGTTATAGAGAAAAAAGCAAAAAAAAAGTGTTTTTAAATCAATTTTTTGAGGAAGGCTAAGTGGGGCATTTGCTTAGTTTGGGCTAATAAGATTATTCCTCTTATTTAATTTGAAAAACACATAATACATTGACTTAAATATCTGCTCTTGATCTGAGTATGAGTTTTTATATGATCTTTTTGTCATAGCCCACAGTGGCTGCAATAGAAGCAGGAAAGGACATAGCATTGGCTAATAAAGAGACCCTTATTGCGGGAGGCCCATTTGTACTTCCTTTAGCACATAAGCATAATGTAAAAATTCTCCCTGCTGATTCGGAGCATTCTGCTATATTCCAGGTACTAGCTCTGTGTTAGGAAGTTAGCTTCTGTCAAACTAATACTTCAATTTCATTCATTTCCTTTGTTGCATAAGAATGTTTTTGCTTTTTCCTATGTATCAATGCAAATGCCTATCTTCTAATTTGAGGGATGCTTAGAAGTCTTCTTTTCTGCAGTGTATCCAGGGCCTACCTGAGGGGGCACTCCGGCGAATTATTTTGACAGCATCAGGAGGGGCTTTCAGGTATTGATCATGATCACTGCTAGTGTTGGCACATGAAGTATGATGATCCATGCAGATAATTGTACAATAATCGTTTTTCATTGAACGAAGAAAATGCAATTTCAGATGCTCCACTTAAGAATATGAAAAAGTTACGTAATTTTCAAAAGATACCGGAAAAGATTATTGAATTTAGTCCAGTGGTAGTCTACAAACACTACTACCATTTTTGTTTATGTAACACATCTATATGCTGAGCTATTATCAATCTAGCTCTGCATTGCCACGCATGCAAGCTGAAAAGTGAGAAAAGGTAAAATATAAAATTTTGCCAATATTTGCCATGTCTTGGTTTTAATGTAATTTGAACATTTCTTTTTGATGCATCTATTACTTAGGAAGTAATTGGCTAAAAGGACCCCAAATCCTGATCGAAAAAACTCTCCAAAATTATTTCATGCATACCTACATCCTATGATCTCACTTTCTACATTTTTTTTGGATCAAACACTTCCTACATATTTAAATCTATATTTTCAATCACAAAAAAACCATCATTATTCTTGAAAAGCTTACTTATTTTTCTCTATTGATTTTGTGGCTGCATCATCCCTATGCCATGCTAATATCATTATCCAATATCTATCATGCTTTCTAAAACCTCCTATTCAATCACTTCAGTTTTTGGCTGAGGGAATTTCACATTGCCATTTGTATGGGGCTCAGGGCTGGCCCCTTTCTGTGAGGGTCCTGAGTTTGAAATTCGAAATGCTAAGTTTGTTCATTTTGGTCCATAGGGATTTGCCTGTTGAGAAGTTGGGAGAGGTAAAAGTTGCCGATGCCCTGAAGCATCCTAACTGGAGCATGGGGAAGAAGATCACTGTGGACTCTGCTACTCTTTTCAATAAGGTGTCTTTGAAGTGTCATATTTCCCGCTGCAGATTTTTTGTCTTTTACCAGAAAACACATTATGCATCAGGTGTGCTTTCCTTGGCTGAGTGTCTTTTATCCGGTCAACAGGGCCTTGAAGTTATTGAAGCCCACTATCTATTTGGCGCTGGATATGATGATATTGAGATTGTGATTCATCCACAGTCTATCATACACTCAATGATTGAGACACAGGTTTGAATGCCTGTATTCTGCTAGCATTCTTCTCTGTTTGCAAAACACAGTTTATATGTTGTCTATTTTTTTCTTTTTAGTAATTAGTTTAACTATTTTAGTGCTGAGTAGTTAATGCCCCTCTTATTGCTGTGAAGACTTGAGAATTGGAATGGGGAGGGAGATACTTAAGTCAGTTCAAAATCCAGGAGTCTGATATCCAAAATTACCGTTCTTTCTTTTTTTCTTTTTTTTTTCTATTATGTCACAGGATTCCTCCGTTCTTGCTCAATTAGGACTACCTGACATGCGGCTTCCAATTCTTTACACGTTATCTTGGCCTGATAGGATTTATTGCTCTGAAGTTACTTGGCCTCGGCTTGATCTTTGCAAGTAGAGCCTCTTTCCTCATGTTCATTTTCTAATTATGGACTGCATGCATCATCGTAAAAGTTAATTCTTCATAACCAGAAGATTGGCAGTGCATGACTCAAGTAGTTGGCCCAGTTATTTTGATAATTGGGGTAAGTTCTAGGTGATTAAAATGATTGCCATTCCATTGTGCTAATGCTTACTGGTCTTCTCTCAGAGCCTGACATAATTGCAGGAATATCCGTGTCCTAATTAGCTTTGGTGGCATTATGGGAATCTCTCACCTAGTCTCGTGTATCTTTGTATAGGCTTGTTTCTGAAATTAGACAAATGTGCATGATTGAGACCTATCCAATTTGCAACTTTACATCAGACACCATCATTTAGAATTAGAGGTTAAATGATGTTGACCAAGACATGTTATCTGATTAGGTCACTACTTGAATCAGAAAAAGGATAGTCTTGGTCAAAAAACCTTTTTTTTTTTTTTTTTTTTTTTTTTGGGGTTGTGGGTCAAGAGAGTTACATTTCTGCTGTCTAATATCCACAGACCAAGTTGAA
This sequence comes from Annona cherimola, assembly GCA_030490835.1. Lineage (NCBI taxonomy): Eukaryota > Viridiplantae > Streptophyta > Magnoliopsida > Magnoliales > Annonaceae > Annona > Annona cherimola. The sequence goes on along the minus strand of CM059973.1, from coordinate 83,229,854 downwards.
ATTGAGCATAATTTATTTTCTATCCTATCCTTTTAATAGATGAGGAAGAAACAAATGAAAGAACTCTTCTATTATAGGAAAAAAAAATTATTTTGGACTTTCTTATTTGAGACATGGAGCTCAAAACTTTTCAAAGTCATACGGAAGTGTCTCTAACCATTCAAAGTTGGCACTCTGAAATCAATCTTCAGTTACTGCACAAAAATTACAAACCATAATATTCTGAACTGATCTAAGCAATTTTATGATACACAACATTTAGTCAGTTGGAAACAAAGGTTCAGAAGATGCATCGCCAAATACTTAATGATTTCTGTGATTTTCAGTTAAAAGTTTTAGGGTTAATTTCAAATATACCCACTACATTTGCCCTTAATTACAAATATACCCACTAAGTTTAAAAACTGTCACATATACCCACTGAGTATGAGTGAAATTTCAAATATACCCATTATGACAGTCATAAACGTTTAATAATCTTAAAATTCCAAAATACCCCTAATTAATCTAACATTTATTGTGATTTGTGCAATATTCAGACCGTTAAAACTCATTCTGTCTAGCTTTTTTCTCACATTGAATGTGTTTCCATTATATTATTTAACTTCTATCACAGTTGAACGACTATTATTATTAAATAATAATGAGCATTTTGGAGATTTCTTATGATGGATAATGGCGATTTTTAATTATGCCGGACAGAATAGTTATATTTGAAATTTCACTCATACTTAGTGGGTATATGCGAAAGTTTTCAAACTTAGTGAGTATATTTGTAATTAAGGGCAAATATAGTAGGTGCATTTGAAATTAACCCAAAGCTTTATTATTTGTTGATCATTGGATATTAGCTCTAGTTCCGTTCAATTGAATCCCAAGTGGACATGATAACCGTGTCCACTATTAAGACGGCCTATTGCGATGGAGATGCAAGTAGCAATTTCACTTCCCAATTCAACATCAAAACAAATGGGAAACTGAAAGTCCTGTCATTATTCTGCTTTGTTTTACTGTGACTATCTTAATGTTTGAAATGGATACTCCAGGCTTGGTTCGTTAACTTTTAGAGCGCCAGATAATGCAAAATACCCGTCAATGGAACTGGCGTATGCTGCTGGCAGGGCTGGAGGCACCATGACTGGAGTTCTTAGTGCAGCCAATGAGAAGGCTGTAGAGATGTTTATTGATGAAAAGTAAGTTGCCTCTCTTGCGTAAAAGTTGCCTCTCTTGCGTATGGACCTTGTGCCCACTGTATTTTCAACTTCCAAAAACCATCAAATAACAAATAACATATTATTAGTGGGAATCAGCAATTAATGCTGTTGAGGTATTGTTCCCACCAGATAAGTCAACAGCAATCTCATCGTTGTGAACCATGATATGTCAGATATTTTCATTGTTGGGCATGTCCAGTGGACTTGGGGATCACCGCGATCTTCTTTTTATGTAAGAAGATCTGGACACTTCCAACTTCCATTTTTAGGTGCTCAGCTGACGAATGCTTGGCTTATATTTTTCATCAGAATCCGCTACCTTGACATTTTCAAGATTGTAGAAGCCACATGTGATGAACACCGCAAGGAATTGGTGACCAACCCATCATTGGAGGAGATAGTTCATTATGACCTGTGGGCACGAGATTTTGCGGGAACTTTGCAGTTGTCTTCCGATCTGCATCCTATTCATGCATGATTGTAGTTTCAGACAGCTAACATGTGACATAGCGGTGTTTGTGGAGAGTTTGTGCCCGATCCAGTGGGCCATGAACACCCCTCTGCCGATATTTATGAGTGCTGGGTAATATCCTAAGCTCGACTCAATTGTACTATGAACTATCAATATGGGGGGAAGCAGAAATGGTAGGAAAGAAATGGCGTTTTGGCCATGCCTGCTGTGGGTATCCATGTAATGGGTTTGCACCTGTAATTGCGGGGCCTGCATGGAATGGGTTTTCTGTCTTATCCTTATCGCTCCATGGGGTCCATATGCAAAGACAATAGAATGGAGTCCGCAAATTTCTTATTTGGACAGAAACGGTGCTAGTGATGGAATTCTTATTCTTCAGGGATGATAGCTACCATTTTCCTCCTGTAATTTTTTAAATTTTGTTTTTCCCCCTTCTTTGCAAAGACTAAGAATGATCCGTTGAGGCAAATTTCTTCGGCCGGTCTCTGTAACATATTCTCATAGTTCCTCGCAAAAATCGATGACTCGTGGAAAACAATTGATCTGCTGCCTTTGGTTGGTAATAGAATTCTTTCCTACGAATTCCGATTTCTTCAGTAGTTGAAATCGAACTTGGTATGCATCGTCTCAATGGCGTAGCAGCATCTCTTTAGTCGGGCAAGAGATCATTAGGACGAATCCAGAGCATGCCACCAAATATGGTGTCTCCCAACGCATTTGTTTTCAAGATTTTCCTTTGTACGTGTATTTATTACAATCGTTTGCTAAAATGTTTTAGTACAAGGGAAGTCCGCTTGAACCTAACCATAGTTTTAGAAGTTTGGGTTAACCTGAACTTGATTTAACTCAATATTATTTACACCGCAAGTTAATTATATATATATATATATATATATATATATATTTTTACATTTCTTTAAAGAATGATCATGATTTAATGATGCCAACTTAAAATTAAAACATTTATTTGTATCTCCATCTAATTCAATACGTTTATCCAAAGGTTGATACAACTCTGTCGAATATTCACTGAGCAGCCCCCAACAACCTAAAATATATTTTTAAAAAAAAGAAAAAAAAAAAAAGAACCAACGATTGTGATGGGACAGATTTTTCCTGAAGTCGTTGAGAGGGTCAGGTCCTGGTTTCCTCTTTTTATTTCCTTGTGTACCAGCGCCCCCAAAAAAGAATTATAATTTTTCAGCTTTTCATTCCCAGTTAGATTGGGAATCCTTTAAAATTTTCCAAAATCACAACTATTGATTATGGACTGGGGAGCTGCACCTGGCCAGAAGCTTTGGGCGCAATAAACTACAGACAGAGACAACAGCATCTCAAGGCCACTTCGTGACGAATATTGGATAGAATGGGGCTTCTACCTTCCAATCACAGCATGCTATGTGGACTATTGGATGGCCATTTTTTTATATTCTCTTTCCTAACTTTTGGTGATTGCCGGTGCAAATCATGGAGGTGAAATGATGCCCCTTTCTCAATTTCTTCATTTACTTTTTGGGCTCCAAGGCCGCCGACTCTACTCTTCCCCATCTGACTAAATAACTAACTAATAATGAACAACAACAACAATAATAATAAAGTCTCAAATTAGGTGCCATGGTATCTAACAGGATAAGTGAAAAATTAAGGTCTACCTTCCTACCCGCAAGAAGGAAAGTTGCGCGTGCGGATTGTTTGACCTTTGGGAGAAGGACCCACAAATTCTTTTGGTAATGAGGAAACTTAAAAAGATGGGTAAGAAAGAAATATAAAAAGTAAGGGGAAAAAAAAAAACAAAATGACACGATATGATAAAAGATGAAATGCTTTTTATATAAATCAATAATAAATTTTAATTAAAATATAGATAACAATAAAAAATACATAATTTGCATCTCAAGAAATCAACCTTAATGAATCACGTTTTTTATTTTCATAGTTCAAACGAATAAGATAATTTTAATGAATTTCAATTCCATGAAATTTTCATTCTCTTCAGCCGGAAGCTATCTAGCAAGTTTCCTAGAAAGGATGAAAGAATTTGTCCCTATTATCGGCCGACCCTACTTAAGGCGGCCGCCCAAACGCCATGGGCGTGATGATGCGATCATGTGTCATATGATGATCTGGCCTAGACTTGATACGCAGCCGCACGGGCACCTGCAACCAAAAGTCGAAATCGAAATTGAGCGATGCACATGACACGATCTCCAGGTGACAGTTCCGCATTTAAATTCAATAGCTGACTTGTGGTTCAAAAACAGCAGCGGAAATATCTCATTTTACCAACCGTATACAAACCACTGCAAAAAAAATTTCGTATTACAACTGCCTCATAAATGTTCATCTAATCGTGGAACGTATTATAATAACCAATTGGCTGCCTGCATATCGTGGGTCACGCGGCCAGGAGGGTATTCGAGTGCCATGTAAGACTTTTTTTCGGGTCCTGCTGCTGCCCCGAAAGCGCACGGCAGCTTGAGTGCTTTTTCCAGTAAAGATAAGCAAAAAGAACAGGAAAAAAACAAATTTAAGTGGGTTTGCATCATAAGTGGGCCATAGATAATGATGAGTGTAATCCCCCGAAGAAGGATTTGGTTGTGTGCGGGAGAGATTTCTTCACCTGTCATGCACTTTCACAAATGGAATGCAAAGTAGACTTACTATTATTGTTCTCTTTATCGTCTATTTTTTAATTATTTTATATTATTTAATTTATGACTTCAAATTAATCGAGTTGATGCTCGGGCTTTTTTTTTTTTAAAATACACTATAATACAATAATAGAATTGACAAATACACCTCTCTCTCTCTCTCTCACTTCCATACATATATAACCTTTCTTTTCTGTTGCATAATAATTGAATAGTAAATAGAGATTTATACGCATACACACCATTCTTTTTGTGTACGTTACGTACGTAAGGCCGGCGGCAGTGTTCGCTTAACCCGTTCAAGTGTGCCTTGAGTTGCACTCCCATTTTGTCCACTATATTAATGTAATTTCATGGAAAAATTTCCTCCGTAACTACAACATTTGCTTATTATTCCTTTCATATTCCTAATGTTTCAAAAATTCCTTTCACTTTTAATTCCTTTGGTACCCCTACCATCACATTCTGTCCACATGCATCAGTTTCTTTTTTTCAATGCCAAAAATGCCCATCTTCTTCCCGTACGAAAATGCCATGCTTGGCGATTGCTGCTGCTGCTGCTCTTCTTCTTCTTTTTGCTTCTTTCACCATTTTTTTATCGCCCATCTGTCAACTCTTCTCTGTACACTAGTACCCAAGCTGCCAGTGATGGTAATAGGTTGGCCAGATACTGAATTCGTGGAGGTGGTTGCCTCGTTGCTGTTCTTGCCTGGTTAGACATCGAAAGAAACAGCACGGAAGTGCTTGTTCTGCCGCTGCTTGAAATTGGGGATGGTTAGAGATGATTGTGGCTGCTGTTAGGAGGATATCAAAATTGCCGAATTTATGGAATGGTTAGATCTGCAACTGTCTTCATTTTCGCTTAGCCAAAGCGCTCGGCCAAAGCAAATCTGAATAATGGAGGCGTGCGGTTTGCGGTTAGAAGCTGAATTTGTTGATGCAATTGCCAGATTTAAAAATGGCTGCTAGTAGACTTTTTTTATAGTTAGACGGCTGGATTTCCTCTGGTGCTTGGCTATCGAATTTCTGCATTTTAGGTTATTTCTAGGCCGCCAAAATTTTTTTCTGGTCGCATCCTTGTGCATGGTGGAGGTTGCGACTTGCGACGACAATTGCAAGGTTCTGGCGCGAGCAACGGTTCCTCGAATGAGGTGTATTTTCAAATAATATTAATGGTCATGGTCAACCCGCTTGTCTAACCCGTTTATAAATAGATTCGGGTCGAGATTTTTAAATAAATAGGTTATGATCCGCCAACTCGCTTAATTATTTAATTAAATAAATAGACTATTGTTGAAATTTTATAACTCGTCAACCCGTTTAGCAACCCATTTAACTCATATAACCTGTTCAACCCGTTTCATTCATTCAACCCATTTAACTCGCTTAACTCATTAAATTTTTTTATATATACATGTAAACTCCTTGGTTATTTTTTCTTTTTAAATCTTCCTCCAATCACCTAATTTTCATTTTTCCACTGCTGTCATAATTCCATTTTTTCCTTACTGTCCTATTTCCATTTTTCCTACGCTGAAAACACCTTCTTGTCTCTTCCTGCAAGATCATTATCTACTAAAGTCTAGACTTTCAGGTTATTTGTTATACAACCCGTTAACAACCTACCAACCCTTTTATTAAATGGGTTGTAAATGGATTAGGGTTGATATTTTTTAAATGGGTTAATAAACAGATTATGGTTAAGATATTTTAAATGAGTTAGGATTAGGCTTAGACTCCAACCCGCATCCATTAACACTCCTAGTCTTTTCTGTTCCAGTCGATTACGTCCGGCAGAGCATTTTCTTGCCGGATCCGGGGGGATAACACCACTATTAGTGTTAAGGCCCTACCGGCATCGCTGGTCAGATACAGACGGAGTTTGGAATGCTTCTATGGCGAGCTTGGTGGCTAGGGAGAATCACGTGTGTGGCTTCCGCATCAACAGGAGTGTGATCTGCAATGGCCAAAACGGTTCCGGGCAACTGAATATTTCTTTCAAAAGTCGTTTCTCTACTTTATTAGTGTTCGCCATGGTTGGACTAGAATTTGTTGTTGCAGGCAGAAGAAAGTCCACAACTCAGTCCAGCCCACTATTGCTGTGGCCACGGCTGGGAACGGGAATGGTTTTACCTATGCAATGCCAACTCCTTATAGACCTGGATCGGGATCTTCTACGTTCCAGAGGCAGACTTCGTGACCAGTGAGAAGCAGAGGAGTGAGACTTCATCGATGCATGCGGACCGTGTTGGAGAAAAAGCACAAAGAAATAGAGGAGAAATTGACTTCTATTTTCTTATTGAAATCTTTGTTTTTTTTCCTTTCTCACACCCTCTCTCTCAAATGAACATCTTCATATCTATTTATACTAGAAGTGATGCTTCTTTTCCACACAATATTCATGAACATCATAAATATCTATGCATGAATGAAATTAACTAGGTGCATGCTTATCACTAGGTACATGTATTTATGCATGAATGAAATTAACTAAGTGCATGTTTATCACTAAGTACATGTATTTATGCATGAATGAAATTAACCAAGTGCATGTTTATCACTAAGTACATGTACTAATCACTTATTACATTCATGTATTACACTAGATGCATGAAAACATAATAACCCAAAATTAAATTAAGTTTAACTTCCAACACCCTCCTTTAAACTTAATTTAGTTATCCCAAGCAAAACTCGCAATTTATAAAAATCTTCATACTTCAAAGGCTTTGTGAAAATATCAGCAACTTGATTTTGTGACTTCACAAACTTGAGCTCCACCTCTTTCTTGGCTACACATTCTCTGATAAAATGATACCTTGTATCTATGTGTTTGCTGCGATCATGAAATACCGGGTTCTTTGCTAACACAATTGCTGATTTGTTGTCAATGAAAATTTCTGTTGCTTTATCTTGAGCACTTTGCACACCTTTCAATAATGTGTTTGCTTTATCCTTAGCCAAATTGCATGACAAGAACATGAAGTTGCTGCCACATAGTCAGCTTCGCATGTAGAAAGAGCCACAATAGGTTGTTTCTTGGAATTCCAAGTAAAAGCAGAATTTCCCATAAAAAATACATATCCAGAAGTACTCTTTCTATCATCAGTGTCTCCACCCCAATCACTATCACAAAAACCCACAAGCTTGAAATCATTAGAAGAGGAATAGAAGATGCCATAACTTAGTGTACCTTTGATGTAGCGAAGAATTCTTTTTGCTGCTTTCATGTGAACAGATGTATGAGTTTCCATAAATCGACTGATCAACCCAACTCCAAACAGAATATCTGGCCTTGTACATGTCAAATACCGCAAACTTCCAACCAAGCTTCTGAAAAAAGTTGGATTAATGTACTCACCATACTCAAATTTTGATAACTTTGTTCCATACGCTACAGGTGTGTTTATGGGTTTGCAACTTTCCATTCTAAACCTTTTTAATATTTCTTGTGCATAACTTTCTTGGGAAATAAAAATGCCTTCATGTGTTTGCTTTACTTCAATTCCAAGATAATAAGACATCAAGCCAATATCTGCCATCTCAAATTCTTGAGTCATCTCCTCTTTGAAAGCTTTAAATGTGTTTGGATTGCTTCCTGTGAAAATAAGGTCATCCACATACAAGCAAACAAATAACAAATCACCATTATCATATACCTTAGAATAAAGTGCATGTTCATGAGGGCATATTACAAACCCATGTTCCAAAAAATATTTATTAATCATGCTATTCCAAGCTCTTGGTGCCTGTTTGAGACCATATAAAGCTTTATTCAATTTTAGAACTTTGTCTTCATGTCCGTCAATAGTATATCCCAAAGGCTGCTCCACATATACTTCCTCATCAAGATATCCATTCAAGAAAGCAGATTTAACATCCATCTGATGAATTTTCCATTTATTTTGAGCTGCAAGTGAAATAATCAATCTGATAGTTTCTAAACGAACAACAGGAGCAAATACCTCATCATAGTCCATTCCAGCAATCTGACTATACCCTTTAGCAACCAATCTGGCCTTGTATTTCTCAATTTCTCCTTTAGCATTTTTCTTCAATTTATATACCCACTTGACACCAATAGCTCTCTTTCCTTGTGGAAGAGATATAAGCTCCCAAGTATGATTTTTTTTTTATGGATCTGATTTCCTCATCCATAGCCTTTCTCCATTCATTTTCTTGTGATGCTTCTTCATAATTTATGGGTTCAACTCCTGCAAGAAAACAAAAGAGATTCAAATTGTTCATAGCCTCTGTGAGTATTTCTGTTTCATCATAGATATCTTGAAGATTTCTGAAACGATGTGCTCTTCTTGAAGATTCTTCTTCCGATGATGATAAATCATGAGGAATATGAGCTGGTGGTGAAGATGGAGGAGTGATATGATTATCTGGTATTTCATTTGATTGCTCATCATCTTGAAAAATAGGAAAAAAATTATAATTTTTTTCTTTCTGAATTTTCCAGTCCCATGCACCATCTTCATCAAATTTTACATCTCTGCTGATGATAATTCTACTGGTTAATGGATCATATAATTTGTAGCCTTTTGAATTTGCATCATAACCGATGAAGACATATTTTGAACTCTTATCATCTAACTTTAATCTTACTTGATCAGGTACATGAGTATAAGCCAGACATCCAAATACACGCAAGTGAGCAACACTTGGCTTCCATCCGCTCCATGTTTCTTGAGGTGTCATTCCCTGTACATTTTTTGTCGGACTTCTATTGGACAAATAAACTGCACAATCAACAGCTTCAGCCCAAAATTCTTTAGGCATATTTTTAGATTTCAACATGCTTCGAGCCATGTCCAAAATAGTTCTGTTCTTTCTTTCCACGACCCCATTCTGCTGTGGCGACCTTGGAACTGTTAAAAGGCGACGAATTCCATTTTTATCACAATACTGTTTAAAATCATTAGACATGAATTCTCCACCTCGATCGGACCTCAAAGCTTTGATGATATAACCACTTTGTTTTTCAACAAATGCTTTAAAGTTTTGAAAAACTTTGAAAGCTTCTAATTTCTGTTTTAAAAAATAAACCCATGTCTTACGACTAAAATCATCAATGAAGAGAAGGAAGTAATTGTTGTTACCAAATGAGCTTGGTTTGATGGGCCCACATATATCTGTATGAACAACTTCCAAAGGATTCATAGCTCTTGTAGTAGCTTCTTTAGGAAAACTATTCCGAAACTGCTTCCCATAAAGACAACCTTCACATATCTGTTCTGGATGATCAATGTAAGGAAGACCTTTCACCATCTGCTTTTGTTTCAACAATTTCAATCCTCCAAAATGTAAGTGCCCAAAACGCATGTGCCATAACCAAGAATCATCATTTATAATAGATTTCAAACATATAGCTGAACCAGTATGAAGATTTACTTTAAACATTCTGTTTGGGGTCATAAGAACTTTTGCAACCAAGTTTCCATGCTTATCTCTCAATATCAGATGACGATCTTTCATATAAACTTCATAACCTTTTTCTATAAGTTGTCCCAAGCTTAGAATGTTACTTTTTAAGTTAGGCACAAAATAAACATAAAAAATAATCTTGTGTTCTCCATTCTTCAACTGAATGAGAATATTTCCTTTTCCTTTGATTTGAATTTCGGATGAATCTCCAAAAGTAACACTACCCAAAACCTTCTCATCAAGTTCTATGAATTTTGTTTTGTCACCGCACATGTGATTACTTGCAGCATTATCAAGGTACCAAATGCTTTTATCATCTTTTTCATCTTCTTTTAGAGTCAGCAACAAAGTGGGTTCAATATCTATTTCTTTATCTTCAATAAAATTAGCTTTTTCTTGAGGTGGATTTCGACATTCAGAAGCATAATGTCCATACTTATGGCATTTGTAGCATTCTACTTGAGATTTGTATTCAGCTGCATAATGACCATATTTGTGACAAATGAAGCATTCAATTTGAGATTTTTCATACCTTTTCTCACTATTTGTTCTTCCTCCTCTGACTCCTCTTCCACGTCCTCTTTGTGTTCTTTCAAAATTTTGATTTCCTTCATTAGTGAAGTTTCTAGAATCTCCTCTTCTTCCTCCACGACCACGATCACGACCTCTGTCTCTCTGATTTTTGAAACCATAGCCATGTCCCATAGAATGCTCTTTGTTATTAAGAGAGGTTTTTGTCAACAAGACTTTCTCTGAAGCTTCAGATTTGTTTCGTTTCATTCTTTCTTCATGAACTTGTAAAGAGCCAATCAACTCATCAATAGTCATAGATGTAAGTCCTTTGATTCCTCAATAGCCACCACAATATGTTCAAATCTTGGTTCCAAAGAACGGAGAACCTTCTCAATTATTTGAATATCTTTAATTTTTTCACCATTTCTTTTCATTTGATTCACAATAGCCAAAGTTCTTGTATAATATTCTGAAATTGACTCAGATTCTTTCATACTAAGAGTTTCAAACTCACTTCTCAATGTTTGAAGACGTACCTTTTTAACCTTTTCAATACCTCTATAAGTTGTTTGAAGAATCTCCCATGCCTCCTTTGAGGTGGATGCATTTGTCACTTTCATAAACATATCGTCATCTAATCCTTGATGAAGAAGAGTGAGAGCTTGATGATCTTTCTTTCTGGATTTCTGCAATGCATCCTTTTGTGCTTGGTTTAATGTTGTTTCGCTTTCAGGTTCCTCATGCCCATTCTCGACGATCTCCCAAGCATCTTGTGAGCCAAGTATTGCCTTCATTCGAATCGACCAACTGTCAAAATTTTCTTTTGTAAGCCTTGGAAACTGAAAAGGAACATTATTCATAGCCATAGGCTCTGATACCAATTTGTTGGAGAAAAAGCACAAAGAAATAGAGGAGAAATTGACTTCTATTTTCTTATTGAAATCTTTATTTTTTTTCCTTTCTCACACCCTCTCTCTCAAATGAACATCTTCATATCTATTTATACTAGAAGTGATGCTTCTTTTCCACACAATATTCATGAACATCATAAATATCTATGCATGAATGAAATTAACTAGGTGCATGCTTATCACTAGGTACATGTATTTATGCATGAATGAAATTAACTAAGTGCATGTTTATCACTAAGTACATGTATTTATGCATGAATGAAATTAACCAAGTGAATATTTATCACTAAGTACATGTACTAATCACTTATTACATTCATGTATTACACTAGATGCATGAAAACATAATAACCCAAAATTAAATTAAGTTTAACTTCCAACAGACCGAGCTGAGAAGTTCACCCAGCGGAGCTGGCTGTGGCCATGGCCAATTTCTCCCAGGATCACCAACGCTCAAATCCTGCAGCATTGTAGATCCGTAGCAACTCAGGTGCGTTGAAGGCTTGAAGAGGAGATGGGCATTTTGGGCATCGAGGAAAAAGTAAACGGCAGTTATGGGTAGGAAAAAATTTTCCTAGTTTCAAAGTACATATAGCTGGGCTGCAAAAATTTCTTATTAAAATGGTTTTAATTTTTATTATTGGATAAATAATAATAAATAGATGAAATGGATCCCCTGACAGAATGATGCTAATAAATAATAATAATAATAATAATAATAATAATAAAGAGATAAAATGGATCCCCTATTAAAATAATGTCATGTAAAAGTAAAAGTGAGAGAGTGGGATAATAGAATTTTGAAAAAGTGAAAGACAATGTAACATGAAAGATATGATAATAAGAATTAAAGTAAACAAAGTTAAAATAGATGAAATTTTTTCATGGAAATACGTAAAAAAATAAATGAAATATAGAAATGATAAAAAATAAAAGAGTTAACTGATTAAAATATCAAATTATATTAGAGAAGTAGTAAGGCCCTTCTATATGGTACAAAACCAAACCTAAGATGCATATACTGAATTATTTTAAGCAAGGAGGACATTTTAGAATGCAGAATGCAATGGTGAAAACTACAAATGCGCGTCCATACAACCATTCATTTTGGGGTGATGATTGGATGCTAAAACCGTAAAGGAAGAAGAAGAAAAAAAAATTTTCCTAGTTTCAAAGTACATATAGCTGGGCTGCAAAAATTTCTTATTAAAATGGTTTTAATTTTTATTATTGGATAAATAATAATAAATAGATGAAATGGATCCCCTGACAGAATGATGCTAATAAATAATAATAATAATAATAATAATAATAATAATAATAATAAAGAGATAAAATGGATCCCCTAATAAAATAATGTCATGTGAAAGTAAAAGTGAGAGAGTGGGATAATAGAATTTTGAAAAAGTGAAAGATAATGTAACATGAAAGATATGATAATAAGAATTAAAGTAAACAAAGTTAAAATAGATGAAATTTTTTCATGGAAATACGTAAAAAAATAAATGAAATATAGAAATGATAAAAAAATAAAAGAGTTAACTGATTAAAATATCAAATTATATTAGAGAAGTAGTAAGGCCCTTCTATATGGTACAAAACCAAACCTAAGATGCATATACCGAATTATTTTAAGCAAGGAGGACATTTTAGAATGCAGAATGCAATGGTGGAAACTACAAATGCGCCCATCTGCGGTTATGTACATCCATACAACCATTCATTTTGGGGTGATGATTGGATGCTAAAACCGTAAAGGAACTAAGGAAGAAGAAGAAGAAAAATTTTCTAGACATGTTTTATTAATCTATATATATATATATGTGTGTGTGTGGCAATAGGATACTGTCGTTTCCATTATTTCATACAAAATTCTTGATAAGTAAGGACTGGACAGTAAATGACGATCGAAGAGATATGCGCATAATTGTTTCGGGAGATAATCTACTGACAGGGCCTCCATTTTTGGTGTTATTACGCCAACCATCTTGTTCATGACTGCATTTATTTTGCTTCCAACCAAATACCCACCCGCAAGACCGCATGATATTTAGATGGGGACATGTATTGAGAAGGTTGGCCCGCGTCACTTTCAATCTGGGCATGAATATCACCACACTCTGCCCGTTCTAATCCATTTGCTCACACGTGTTTCCACTATACGCCATTGATTACACTTATTTCTACGTACCTCTCAATTGAAATTTGGAAGCATGTTTTGTCAACCTTCCGTTTCACCTGCACCACCATGCCCATTATACTGGTTTGGATATTTTGCACTGTCCATTCATTTATTGGGTATAGCATTGAGAGCAACAATCGCCGAAATGGCTTGCCAATATTAATGAAGAAGCATAAATGATCCAACACAAACGATTGTAATGGACAATTAGTTGTTTTTTATTTTATATTCGAGTCATTCATCATATTTTACTTTATTTATATTTACATGACATAAAAAATTCATGCTATTTGGATTTATATATAATCCTCAACAAGTATAATAAATGTATGAGATATTTATAATTATGTTTTTTTAAGATTATTAACTATAAAAATTGTCAATTCACTTGATTTTGGTCTTAGGCTAAATAAATCATTTTTAACACCATTCTTGAATTGGTTGTTGAAAAAAAATAGAAATTTCAAACGGTTTTACTTTACAATCAACTGTAGAAGCATACCTTGTTAAGAAATGTTTAATAGTGATTGATTCATATTAAGCATCTAATTACATTCAATTCGTAAGATAATATCCAAACAACTTGTATTTAAATAAAGGGCTATGCCCCATTAGTGGTAACCTTGGTGGCTGGTAAATAGCCCACTTAGGTTTGAATCTCTAGGAGCTTTTACAAAAAAAATCCCTCGGAGCTTTTACAAAAAACAATTTCCTTAATAGATATTATTATTTCTCCCTGAAGTTGGAGTTGTTAGTGATTTTTCCTTTGATATAGGAGTGTTTACCAAAAAAAAAAAAAAATTTCCTTTATAGTGTAAGGGTCATGAATGTGTTAGATTTATAAATAAAGGGTTAGGATTCAAAACTTAATGCGCAAAGTTTTGAATATTTCTAATTTTATATTACTTTTAATATTTTACTATAATCTAAACCATTCAATATACTTATCTCAAGATATTAGATTATAATATAAAAATTATTTTGATTAGAAGCTCAGGGAAGCTTTAAGATTATACGACGTTATGGTAAATATAACTACCGCTAAATTATTAATAATCATAAAATAAATTATCATGCCTTCTAGGCAGCGAATTATCTTGGATAAATAACCAGCTTTTTTGCAACATAAATCTTAAACAAAGGGTGTGTTTAGCATTTGACATAACGTTCGAATGAAAATTTTCTGTGTAAAATTTCTGTAGACAAGAAAACTAATGAGACCTGACAGGGATAATAATAAAAATTAAAATAGATAAGATAACTGTAAAAGCATGAATAATTGCAGAAAATGATTTAAAAGTATTATAGTCGTAAAGGAAAATGTGAAGAAATGATTAAAAATAAAATAATGATGAAAAGTGAAAAGTTTTATGTTAATAAGTTTTTACAATTGCTAAACACATCCAAAATTATCTTTTTCACGAGATTTTCTTTGTTTCTTTTCCTTTTTTTTTGATAATCTCTTTGTTCCTTTTTTTTTTTTTTTTTTAATAATCTCTTTGTTCCTTTTCAAGCCATAGCAACAACCACCATCTAATTAGTAGAAAAGGTATTCCAAATTTGAAAGCGAGTCTTCCACGAGTTAAAAATGAGATTGGAAAATGCAATATTTATAAATAACTAAAACAGGCCTATTTAGTTAGATGGAGCCTGAAGGAAGCATTTGATTAGCCACTCTGTTCCGATGATCTGATGGGGTATTGTAACACCTTAGACCATGCATCCTTAGTTGCTCGGTTGTAACACTTTGAGAGTAGAGATGCGCTTGTTACCAAAGAAAAAGCAGACAAAGAGCATCATCATGTTACGTGCATGTGCATTCCGCGAATGGTTGGTGAACTTACCTAAAACAATATTTTAAAATTTTGTAATTATACCAACTTCTGCCGTGTTCATTATTAGCGTTCGAAATAAGTAGTAATATTCCCATAATTATTAGATTAGAACATCTAATCATTACGAGAAATTTCACTAAAATGAAATGATATTGGCAGCCATTATTTCATCAGCAACGACAAAATTCGTTACAGGTGGTGATGAGCAAGGCATCAAACCCAGTGTTTTAAAAACCGGACCGGACCGTCCGGTCCGACCGGTCCGACCGTGAACCGTTAGTTTAACGGTTCGGTTCGGCTACGGTTCTTCAGTTTTGAAGAAAACCGTTCGAACCGGGCGGTTGGACCGTAAAAACCGGTCTGACCGCGGCTCGGTTCGCACCTTTTTTTATTTAAAATTTAATAAAAAATAAAAAATAAAATGTCGCATTTCAGACTTTTCAGTCTGTTCGCGACTTCGCGCGCGCCCAGCCGCCCACGACTCCAGTCCTCTCTCCTCCCATCGTCTTCCCCTTCTTGCCGAGCTAGGGTTCACCCACCATCGCCGTCGCCCACCTGCTGCAGCGGATCCAGGTCGTCGTCTGCCGGAATCGATGTCCGGCAACAGTCGCAGTGCCAGGTTCGACGTCCAGCAACAGTCCGGCAACAGAAACCCATTTTCGTCGTAGGCTCGTAGCTGCAGAACAGAATCCCATTTTCGTCTTCATCGGTTCCGGCAGCATCGGTTCCAGCAAACACAGATACCCATTTTCGTCCTCAATCCTCATCGTTTCCGGCAGCATCGGTCCTCAGAAATTCCGGAACACAGCCATTCTAAAACAGAGGTCGTGTAGCCTTGGGCCGTCCGGTTGCTGTCTTGCTGCTCGCCGGCTCGCCCGCATTCTCATCTCAGCTCTGCAGGCAGCAGGATACACAGTGATTCCGGCGAGGTCATCCTCATCTGTTCCGGAATTTTTCACTTCCCTGTTCCCATTTTTGCCCAGTTGTCTTCTTTCCTCTTTCCCTGTTATTTCCAATTACATGAGCCCCTCCCTTTTGCAGATTCTCCATTCATCTCCCTGTTTCAGAGGTGTCCACCCTAACCACTGCAATCGTCGAGACAGCCCAAGGTTGGGTTTGTGTTTATCAGCAACCTCCTTGACGCCAATTACACCACAGGAATCATTTTTCCCATTGAAGCCGAAAAAGACCCTTTTGCAAATCACTAAGGTGAGAAACCCATTACTGCATGTCTCTGGTCCTCTTAAAACATTCCCAAGGCAGCGCTTTTTTGCTTACAACAGTAATACAAAAAGGACAGGTAGACTTTTTTTAATTATTATGGTTTAATTGACCTTCTCTGACCTTTCGGGTTGAATGCTTTTGATGGGTCATTGAAAACTGTATTTTTGCAAATTTTATATGGATGTGCGATACCACTTCATGTTTGATTTATGATATGAGTATATCTGAAAACTGTAAGCCTGTGAATCCTTTGTCAACTGCTAAGATGATTGTAATGACATGCTTTGTGTTGTTTTGGGGACAGTGCTTTGGGAGTGAAAATGAAGATGGATTAAAAATGAGAGAATATGTTACATGTTTATGGGAATGTGATGAGATGGAATCATGGAAATCCCCTGAATTTAAATGCTTGTATATGTTACATGTTTCTATTCAGTTGTGTTTTGTACTCACTTTAAACCAAAATCGTAGTTAAACTCTGCTCAAAATTGAACGATGATGAGCAATTTGAACATTTTCAATTACAGTACAATTTTAAATATTTTTTCTTATTTTTAAGTGGTTAATTTCTTCAAGTAAAGTAAATTTAATATTTTCCATTCATATTTAAAATTTCATTGCAGATATTCTGATCGACCATATAGGAACAAAAAAAAGCTATTTCAGCTAAGTGCACTCTTTTTTTATTTGCATAATAATTTTAATTTGATGTACTTGAATGTATTGTTGATGACAAGTATAATTTTTTTATTACATAAAATTTATATATTTAATTTAATTTTAAAATAATTAAAATAAATTAAATATAATTATTACGTCATAATTATGTCATGCTGACGTCACGGTTCAAAACGGTTTGAACCACGGTTGAACCGGTTGGACCTGAACCGGACATAAAAACGGTTCAGTTCCCGGTTCGGTTTTTAAAACATTGATCAAACCACGGTTGTCAAAACCCAACTTGTAGCTTTACATAAAAAAACAACTTGTAACTATATTTGCAGGCGCTTGACTTGGTGCATCCAGTTACATTTCACTTATTTTTTATTTTTTAGAAAAAAAATTTATACAACTGTTAATTTATGTGTATTTAACATGCGTATCAATTTATATCATTTTTAGAGATTTCTAAATATTTTTTATTTTTTAAAGATCCGTGACAATTTTGTAATTTATGAATTGACAAAAATGAAACTGATCTTAAAAAATAAAAAAAAATCTAAAAGACTCCAAAAATAGTAAAAAGTGATTCATATGTTAAATATACTTACATTAATAGTTTTATTTAAAAATCTCAAAAAATATGAAAAAAATGAATTTTTGCACCCGAGTGCACTGTATGATGACTCATATTTGCATGTGCTTCTATTATTTTTTTTTAGAAATTTCCTATTCTAATCTTCCTCCATTTATAAATCTTATTTGCAAAATTTTCTTCTTTAAAGGAACGTTAAGATAATTCAAGGGAAAATAAAGTATCCTTTGAAATGTTTTATAAAATCTATGAGCTTTTTTAGAAATTTCCTATTCTAATCTTCCTTCATTTATAAATCTTATTTGCAAAATTTTCTTCTTTAAAGGAACGTTAAGGTAATTCAAGGGAAAATAAAGTATACTTTGAAATGTTTTTATGAGTTTTTTTCCCATGCACATACAATTTAGATGCATGCAACATACGTAGATTATGACTGGCTTGATCTTGATAGTACTGACGCATTTGAGCTATTATACTTATAATATTCAGACATTTGGCAAAATATATTGTTATGGATAAAAATAAAAGATTAAGCGTTACCTCTAACAGCTTTGTTGCAGCCAAATGGGATTCGATTCCAAGTTCACGTGAGTTTGCAACAAATATTGCCTCCAAGGGCGAGACATTAGATTTGTGGTTCTCAGTATGGGAGAATTTACAAGTTGTCTTCCTGAATATAAAGGTACAAATAAGGATGTCCATTCATGATGAGGGTATGAACGGGCCTAATTTGTAATATCAAGTAACCCTTCAAATTTTTATAATCAGCCCAAGACAATGAAAGATTATTATCAACCATCAATTGATGTTGAAATTAATGCTGGAACTTGACAATGGAGGAGTTCTTCTCACGTGTGCACTAGAGTTTTTCCAGAGTTGGCAGCAATGTATCATCGGCAAAATCACGCCATTGAAATCGTCACGCAGCTGATGTGCAAACCTGTCAATCAATTCACGTCAGATCTTTTTCCCCCTTACTTCATGTTCCTCACGTTGGTGCCCTGCCGGCCGTTCACCAAAATCCAGCTTTAAAGCATGAAAAATGAAGATTGCACCTAGAACATTGATGGTCCTATAAAAGCACCTCAGGGATGATCACAGCCGTTGAAATAAGCATATTGGCTCCCACCTGGTGGCCCAAAATTCCGGCAGTCGAAATTTGTTAAAAGAGCAATGAAAATGAAATGCTTTGCTTATTTGCTGTCGCCGGAGCAGCTTATAACCGCGTGATGGCCACGGCGCCGAGGGTTGATTTTCATCATATCCATGCGACGATTTTTTCAAAACCAACCTCGGGAAAACCATAGCCGTCTAATCAGTGTGAATATATTATATTGGCCAAAAATTCAATCGGTGCATATATGTATATTATATGCCTAGTAAGGACAAGCTTGCTGTACGCGCGCGCGCACTTTTCGACAATTATTCGTTCTTATTTCAATATTTTCATACACAGAGCAAGCTTCGCGGTGGCTCATCCTGTGATCTAAACCGTTGATCTGAAGAAACAAAAATTCTTGAGATCAAATGGTTCTGATTTATAGGCCAACAACGGGATGTACTTATTGCTATTTGAAAAATAGACCACCTTGGAACTTTACATAATTGTGAATTAGCATGCGTGCTCTAGATTCATATATTTGGATCATAGACCCTTTAAAAGTTAAAGTATTGCAAAAACAGGTTATTGATCCCATTGACTTCCTTTCTAAATGCAAAAAGATATAGAATTTAGCCCTTTTTCTTTTTTTTTTTGTCCTTGCATTTTAAACATCAATGTTACTTGTGGTTAGACTGGGTCACTTAGGATGGATTTTACCCAATTTTAAATTTTAAACGAGCTATTTTGTAAGTAACCAAAATATATTTGCTAATTTGCAACCACCCAATGTTACATATCTTTTTTTGCAAATAAATAATTTAGAAGGTTGTGCAGGTAAGATGTCAGCATATTCCCGAATAAGGGCGGGCCCTATCATCCAACGGCAGTGGCACCAACCTATATGTCTTATCAATGCCTGGAGAGGTCCTCTGGAATCTTGCAAAGACCCACATTTTTTTTATTTTTCATTTTTGGGTGGACCATTTTTCAAATTTTTTGTATTTATTCGACGATAGCGTAGTTGCTACTCGGCTATTTTGGGGAAGCTATGAAATGAAAAGGATGGTATTATCACCATCACAGTCAAGGTTCGGCAAAAATTCAACAGCCGTGATTGTACAAAAATGAAACAATGTACAATCAAGGGGCCCACTTGCACGTGACGGCAGGAACTTGAATAGATCGGACGCCTTAAGCTCTACTCTGTTGTGCGGCAGAGCAACTATGGGGCTTTGTAGTTTGTACGTGTTCTTTCACGTCATAGTGGAAAGGATGGTCCAATTTTTCATGAGTTGCTCTCGTTCTTTTTTTTTTTTTTTTTTGATAACTCCTCCTTCCAAACTGTCGGCAATCTCGAGGCTTGGACATTCGAAATTGTAAGTATGGGTAGCGGGGACTTTGGGAATTAAAACTTAATTATGGTTATTATTTTGGCTTTCACATGGCTTGACTGGCTTACACACTAAAGTAAGTAAATTTCGACAATTGGTAATTGGCTCGAATGCAACAGAATGTATTTCAAAAAGTGAAAGGGTCATGTACTACCGCATAGGGTGATTGTATAAATTTTTTAAAAAAATATTAACACCGAGAAGAAAAATAGAAAAAAGTAAATTAATTAGATAATTAAAATGTAAAAATATAGAAAAAGATTAAAAAATAGTTAGAAATGTGCATTCTATTCCAATTTCCAACAATCCTAATGCCAAATGCTCCGTTAATTTGCAAGCTCAAGGATCAATCAACCAAACCTGGCAGACAATGAATAAGGAGTTAAGGACTCCTGTGAGGAAGTCGTGAGTTAGGGGATGTTTGGATAGGTGTAAAATGATGGGATTGTGGGAAATTGTGGAAAATGAAAAAGAGAATTTTTTGAAAAATGTGTGATTGATAGGAAATGATAGATGTATAGTTGAAATAAATAGGATTGTTGTATGTAGTTGGTAGGAAAAATGATTGGAATGTAGGGGTAAAAGTGGAAAAAACAATATGATTGATAGAATAATAATTAGCATTGGAAAACGAAATACCATGGAAAAACCATGGTTCCCATGGTTACACCTATCCAAACGTCCCCTTAGTTTGTACATACTTCTATATAATCAGGTTATATGGAAGTAATTTTATGTAATCTTTTCTATTTTTGAGATTTTGATGTTTGATGGAAAATTCAATTTATTCATTGTTTTTACATTATTCGTTTAACTAGAAGATCAAGTTTCATTCAAATCCGATATGTGCATAAGCTACATTTACTTAAAAATAGGTACATTCATGTGTAAATTAGGAAAAATGCTTAGATTCATTCACATATATATTAGAATGTAACCATAATTCATAGAATCATTTACCCATATATTTATAATATTTTAGATGATTTAGATGTTGAAAATACTACTTTAAATTGATTTTTTACCAGTAAATTATTTTATTACGTGATTTTACACATTTGTATATTGAACCCATAAACAATGAAATTAAACAAATGAGAGGATTTCCATGATAACATAAATGATGTTAAATATAATAAATTGATAGATTTTCAATTAATCATCTACATGTTAAAAACAAAAGAAATTACATAGAGATGAAGTTTCACAAAAACAATCCCAAAGTTAGATCTCCGACTAAGAACATGGTTTTATTGGCATTTGGTAACTGCGTGATTTTGGCAAATTGGAGTTATTTTGAATAGGTAGGCAGCACAAAAGGGTGAGCGCCAAGAAGAAAACCGCAATTTCCGTATTTGGACACGATAATTACTTCATAGGCATATTTGTAAACGCCCACAGTAGGTAGTCGCCTGCAATTTTATAAAATAACGGATACACTTATGATATTATTACTGGATCTAGGTAGGAATATTTACAAATTGTCCCACTACTATAATTCTTTAATCGCATTCGAGTCAAGTCTTATATTTGAGACAATTTAATTAATCAACATATAATCCAATCGAATCCTGAAGGGGGGACAGTGCTAAAAAAGAAAAATATTTCAGGGATATCTATTAGTTCGCATTTTTCGTGTTTACTACAACGAAGGCGCCATCGAAATGTATAAGACAACCTTTAATATAGAAATTGTGACTTGTTCGGTGCAGCCACCAAAACGAATTACGCGACTTTTTATAGACGATTTTGGACACTACGGATTGCCTTACAACCTTATGTGACCGGCAGTGAAGCCTTATCCACAGTTTCCAATCATGAAAAACTGACAAACCAATCAAGCTTCAAGTCCAATCCACATATGTCATCTATGGACGGATAATACCCGATTTTGCAATATCTCACCGTTCATCATCGACACATCATCTATCTTCTCATTAACCGATATATACGCCTCGCTGTTGAAGGCACTAGAAATCTCTAATCTACGGTTGGTCGGGGGAGAGTGTTCAACGGTTCAGATCACTTAATTTTAGTCACACTTGCAGAATCCCACGTGTGCATTTCCGGATTGATTATTCAGCAAAAGCCATAATAAATGCCGCGTGGCCATGTGAACTTCGTCTTAACTCGCACCTGATTATTTTATTAATCAAAGAAACGAATCGAATAGCTTGCAGCCCAAACCAAGTGGGCCATCGGAAAAATCCGTGATACTTCTGTAAAGATAACTGACATACACCCATCCGTTGCAACGGATCAAGCTTCGCTGTTTTCCCCAAGTTGCACTCTCGCCACCAGGGACACGTGTATCGCTTCGGAACCGTAAGAAAGTCTATTCAGCTTCCCATTAAACGGGTGAATCTGATAATTCGTGATAGTCCCAGAACTTTTGACGGTTAAGATGGCGGCACGGAGCGCGATGCAAACCAAAATTTCGACGCATATGTTGATGTGAACATTCCACTAGCAGAATCGCAGTAACCCGCGTAAAATATAAGATCGCTGGCTCAGGAGAAGATTCCAGGATCACGACGTTGCTCTTTCCTTCGAATTCAAGGATAAAAAGCCAACTTTTAGCTGGATTGGATCAGGGTGAAAAAAATAATAAAAAAAAAAAATCATTCCATTAATCTCTTTTCTTAACCTTTATCAAGTTACATCGTTCTCCTTTCTTCTTTTTTTGAAATTACGGATCCTCGTAAATTGTATATCGAGAAGAAAACACTGAAATTGTATATCCCATCCTCGTAAAGAGATGGGATACGACAGCTATTTTCGAGCGATCCAAAGCAACCCAGCGTGTTTGAAACTTTGAATATCATGATGATGGACGGTGCTCACGCATTGCATGTGAACGGAAAACCTGCATCACCTTTCACAACTCCCACCAACAATATCCAAAAAAAAAAAAAAATCAAAATAGACGATGATTAAATACTCTATTTCATTTTTCACCGAAAAAAAATAAAATAAATTTTTCGCCATTTTTACAAACCCATATTCTACAAAAACAGGGGGGATAAACAAAAGGAAAATTGCAGCTGGATCCTAGAACGGATGAAGGCTCCTACTCAGGCCGTTTACGTTAGCGAAGAACCCCACCAGATCTTGGCGGTAGGGAAGGAAAGATCGCCGTCGGTCTCCCTCGCTCATCATCCGATTCCTCAGATAGATCTCGTGCGCAGAAACCTCTCTTTTCTTCTCTCCCTTCTTCCCGCCAACCGCCGCCCCCTTCCCCTTCCTTTCCCCTCCCTTGATCGCGTCCGTCGATAGGAATACCATTGTATCCTGACCGTTGCTGCTGCTGCGGTGCATCAGATCTCTAAACCTCCACACCTTCGACGATCCCGTCGAATTGCTCTTTTTACATCCCCCAGGCGCCGCCGACGAAGACGACGCCGACGCCGACGCCGGCTCCGGCCTCGCTGGTCTCTGTGCCTTTGGCCTCCAGACGCAGTAACTTCCAGCCGGGATTCCGTCCAACGCGCCGGATTCCGACGAAGGCCGGCTGCGCTCTTCTGTGAGGAGCTTGCGCATCGGAAGGCGGATCGAAGGGGCGCGGCTCGGCTCTTTATTGTTCTCGTCAGACTCGTTGGATTCTGAGAAAATGAGGTCTTGGTTGAAAATCGGCCAGATCGGACGGATCTGGCCGTCGGCGAAAATCTCGTCCGCGGTAAGAGGCGGAGCCCCGTGATCACGGGGCACGAATGCGAATTCAAAGCCATCATCCTCGTCCTCCTGTTCCTCACCTTCTCCCGCGTTTTCGACAGCGGCCGTTTCTAGCTGCGATGCTCCCAGAGCGTTCTCCTCCTCGTGCTCTTCCTCTTCATTCGGGGGATGGAGGGTCATCCGCTTCAGGTGAGCTACGGTGCCGGAGAAGAGGAAATCATCCTCATTTTCCTCCATTTCTTCCTCCTCATCGTGTTCTCTGTTCACTTCGTCCACGACGCGGGAAGCGATTTCGGCGAATCGGGTGGAGGAGTAGCTGCTGAAGGTGGGAGAGACGGTGAGGATGGAAGAGGAATTGGACTGCCGGTGAAGCATTTTGCATGCAGATCGCTTGTCAGAGTTTTTCCGCTTTTTCCCTGTTCCTTGTGCTGGGGTGGGTTTCTGTTTCTTTACGAGGGAAAGAGAGGAATGGGATTTCTATACCACTGGTAGAAAACGGGAGGGGGAGGGTTTATATAGGAAGAATATGGAGGGCTTATGAACAGCTGAAAAAAAAAAAAGAAAGGAAAGGAAAGGAAAGGAAGTTTGGCCGCGAGCCGGAACCATTGCGCTTGCGCATGACATGACATTGAAAACCGGGAGTTCGAGCGCTTGACGGCTCCGTGTTTCCTTGACCTGCAAGCTACACGTGTGTCTTTTTCACGTGACAAAGAGACTCGTGTGGACGTCACCATCTAGAAGGTCGACTGAGTCCCCCACTCGGTCTGGCCGTTCCCGGCTCCCTGCTAACATGTGGTTTCTATGTTGCAGGCTACTGCAGCTGATCAGCGCGTATACCGTATAATGCGGTCTGTGGATATTTCGACGGAAACAAGGAGGCTCCCAAAGTAGAACAGAGAAAACAAGAATGACCCGTGCGGGCGACTAGTTCATGCCGTTTAAGCATGTGATATGAGTCCCTGGAATTGGGTGGTTAATTGTATTACATACAAACGGTCCATGGGGCAAGTGTGGGTTTGGTAAATGGGAAAACTCCTGCGAGCAATTACCGGGGATGCGTGACATGCGTGCGTGGTGGGGCCTGATGGGGATTGATGGTCACACTCATTTGGACGGGTCGGATGACACGGATGCTTGTATGTGGGCCCCGCTAGTCCGGCACTTCAGGAATCCCATCATGTTCGGCATGGCGTGCTGACCGACAACGCCACGCCATGGCGGGAGGGTGGCTCCGTAGGCGAGGGCACTATCGTTATTTACTATTTTTTGGTTGCAATTTATTTGGGTTTATACCACGGTACAGAATATTTTTGAAACATAATTATTTTTACTAAAAATAGTTTTAAAAAAGATATAATCGTAAATTCAATTACTAATAGGTTACATTTCTAATTGATTATTTTTTATATTATACTTAGATTTTCATTTTTTTAATCTTTTAAACCCATCTTAACAAAAGGTAAAAAGGCTTCAAGTCCCAATTTGAAGGAATTATATTCTATTTCAGGAGCAACATCCTTTTTTTTTTTTCTAAAGCTGAACAGTTGTGTGAATGATAATGCCAATGAATAAGAGTAGTAGGGCCCTCTTGAATTTTTCAAAGTTAAAATACTCCCTTAAAAAACTTTAACATTTTTAAAAATATAATATATTTTCATATACTTTCTTCTCCTCAAAAAATATTATCACCCTTCATTATGACAATTTCCTCCCCCACCCAACCCCAATCTAAGAGTCTTGACTTTGCTACTAATTAAGAGTAAACAAAAGATAAAATAGATAAGATGATTTTATGAAAATATGTAAAAAATAATTAGAATATATAAGTAATAATAAAAAATATAGGTTAGATAATTAAAATATTAAATCGTTTTAAAATGATATGGAAAAAGTGGAATTTTTTTATATGTTATGAAATGAACTTCCTAATAAAAAATGTCTACCTATTTTACATTTATTCTGTTAGGGTGGGTATAAAAGTCCGGTATTATTAATTGTCTCGTAAAGTTTCTTATTTAGATATGTGTAAATAGAATTTTAAATTTGACATGCCATTTTGGGATAAATCTTATCTATTTTAACATGGTATCTAAGTTAGACTAACGTAGTCGAAGAAGGCTATTTTTCCTTTTTTTATTCCTCATATAATCTTTTATTTTCTAATACATAACAATTTTACCATTTTTTATTCTTAATATTGCTTTTAATTCCTTCTTATCTAATATTTCTTATTTTCAATATTATTTTTGCAAATTTCCTAATACGCAACCATCTTTTGTTATTCCAGGGCATGTCTGTTTAGCATAAAAAAAATTTAGTCTAAAATTTTTCATTATTTATAATTATCTTATTTTTAATATTTTTTGATATTTTTTTTATGCAACTATCCAATCTTTCAATCATTTTTACACAATTATTCATACAACACAACTAACCAATCTATTTTCACTTTACTCCTTATTATTACTTCTATCGTATTATATCTTTTTTTTATTCAAAAATTTTTATACTAAAAATTTTTAGTACAAAATTTTTATCATTTTCCAAACACACCACTAATGGCTTGTCCAAATTTGATTCGATTGGATACTAACACACAGGCCCCCCTGGTACTCTTTTTATACATTCCTTACTTCGTATGGGTTGTTGTTTTCCTCGTTAGTACAATAAACATTTAAAAAATAGTAGAAACTAAAAACATAAGCCATAATGCGGCGGCAATTTCTATTTTAATTCTAGTTCCAGCTTCCAACTTCCAATCACGGGAAGAAGCAAGAGCACTAAAATAGAAAAATTAAATAAATTAGACGCATGTGCCGTGCAGGCTTTGAAATCAGTCCTGCAGATTCTTAGATCATTTATTACTTGGCAAGTGTTGAAACGTCTGGATATGGTCAGGTTTAACTAATCAAAGCGGTGAGTATTCCATGTGGATGGGCGAGGTAATAGAGACTAATTCATGACTAGAAAGCTTGTTACGAAAGTCCGATCCTGCTGTGGCTGATGATAATTTCCAGCTATTCACATCTTATTAATGTCGCGGATAGAATGGACAGCTTAGAAGCAATTGAGAGTGACGTCCATACCAACTCACTCACCGGGCCGATTGATGGTCGACAGCAAGACCGGTCCCAATTCATGGAATGGCTCGTCCGCGTGAAAATGCGGGGAGCCAAAAGTGGCCCTATTAATTTGGGCCGATTTCCAGCTCTTTTTTTTTTTCCTTTTTTTTTAAGACTAGCAAGGCCTTTTTTGAAACCTGAAAATTCACCCGCCTGTCCACAACCCCACTTTTGGCCCTTGGAAATTGGCAAATTGACCCCGGGCTAGTGTTCTAGTGTGGGCATGAAGTACCTTCATGGAACCGCCGGACGTTAAACTAGCTCCTTACCTGTACACTTTACAGATGTGCCTGATCAAGATCATCCCACCGGTTGAAATGGTTGGAATTTTTTCATTTCCCAAAAGATTTGAATAAGTTTTTAACATAATTTTTCATTTTAATACATAACCATTTTAAATATTATTCGTCATTCTTAAAATAATTGATTGCTTTCCAATACACAACAAAAACATCATCATTCAAAGCTCATCCCATTACATTTAATAATTCTCTCTGTATACTTTTTTTGCATGTTATTAAACATTATTGTTGTTGCTGTTTACCCTTTTTGTTTCCAATTACTCTCTTGTAGTGCATATTAATCATGTCAGTTCGTGTTT
Source organism: Annona cherimola (assembly GCA_030490835.1). NCBI lineage: Eukaryota > Viridiplantae > Streptophyta > Magnoliopsida > Magnoliales > Annonaceae > Annona > Annona cherimola. The sequence goes on along the minus strand of CM059973.1, from coordinate 83,202,276 downwards.
TTCCTGCGTCAGAATTTCTTTTATATTAACCTTTTCATTTTCCGAGAGGCTGTCAGGTCAAATTTGTATTACTAAATTAATAAGATATTCTCTGTTTTTAAAAAGATTAAACTTTAATGAACAACAATGCCTTTTCTCTAATTTATAAATAAGGTATGTTTGGGAAGTAATAAAATATTTAAAAAAAAAAAGTTTTTAGTGTTATAGTTTTTAAAATTGGAGAAAATAATGTGATATGATAGAATAATAATGAGGAGTAAGAAAATTAAGGTTAAAATAAATATGTTAATTGTATGGGTAATTGCGTAGAAATAATTGAAAAATAAGATAATTATATCAGAAAATGTTAATAAATAATTAAAAAGTAAAGTAGTTGTGAAAAATAAAAAAAAAATTGTTCAAAAAGTTCTAGTGGTTGCCAAACACACCCAAAGTTGAAATCTTATTATTTAATGCTAGCTTTATAGTAACAAGTAGATTAACCAGCGAGGATATGTTTAGTAATTTAAGAGACGTAAAATTAAGGAGACAAAACTAAATAATGTAAAGGGAAAAAATGATGTCAATGTATGAAATAAAATTTTTGAAAATTCATATTATTACATGAGATAATACAAGAGTTTTAAATAATTAAGAATAATTAAATATACTATCAGAATAAAAAGGAAAAGAAAAGGTCGTCACTCATCGTCATCCTCATTTCTGCATCAACCACTTCGTCCCTTTTCATTTGTGCAACTTACAGACATATTCGCTCAATATATGACCTGTCATCTGTGCGTAAACTTGAATGAAACGGAGAATTAAGCCAAAAATATAATTATGCATATTAAAAATGAGAAAAAAGTTGTATTGAAAAAATACGAAGTTATCTTGAAAATTAAAAAAAGCAATCTTGTGGATGAGAAATCTCATGAAATCCAAAGATCTTAGATCTTTTATGGATTCCTTGGGAGGAAAGTATACGAAACTCATTTTCTGATGGACGTATCTCAACCTTGGTCAGCAAGTAATTAATCTGTCTCTAAAATGGGTCACAGGGAATAAATAGCCAGCCCCCGCCAATATCAAGTTGTCACTTTCCTAACTGTCCTGGTTCTATCCATGCAGGAAATGCTGTCACTAGCACGCCCGGCTGACTACTGTTGCCTCTCTGATTTCTGCAAAATTCCCTCGTCTTATCATAAAGAAACGAGTTCAATGGTAAAAATTATATCCCAACCGATTACCTTGCCCTGTTCGCTAATTCAACTGGTCTAACTGTACAATTAATAATAATAATAATAATAATAATAATAATAAATAAATAAATAAATCAGGACCGGTCGGGTAACTGGTCCCCACCACTGTCAAGCTTTTTAAAACAGAGATTTGCGGCTTCATAATTAATTAGAAATTTATGAAAATAAGCTCGATTGCCAAAAGGATTAATTTGTATAAAAAATTTTGTATCCCCGTCAACTGTTTCAAACATGTTGCATTTATATTAATAATTTTTAAGACGTGTTGCATCTACACCAATGCCATTGGTCTTCATTATATTTTTATTATGAAATGAAAATTTCAAATTAATCTATTTAATATAAGGAATATTTAAAACTGATTTTTTAATAAAAATTAGTTTACGAAATACCACGAGATTAGCTAGTTGGCATAAATGCGAAATGTTTTAAAAATATTTCCACAAATGTACCAAGTTAAAAATTGTTGACATAGATATATGCAAATATTTTATTTTTATTGGCATGGTGCTGATTACTCTCCAACGTAAAAAAGCCAAGGCAATTTTCGTGACCTAAGACACGAAAGTTAATTAATTGAGTCTGAACAGAAACTTTAGAATTAGATGTCTAAGTACCCGGATTACTTAGAGTGTATTTGAGAATGGATAAAATTTTTGATAAAAAGTTGTAGATAGTAAAAATTGTCAAATGATGTGATATAATAAAAGTAATGATGAGAAATAAATAGGATAAAGTTGAAATAAATAGGTTAGTTGTGTTGGTAGTTGTGTAGAAATGATTGAAAAGTAGGGTAGTTGTATAGAAAAATACGAAGAAATTATTAAAAAATAGAATAGTTGTGGAAAGTGAAAAAGTTTTAAATTGAAAAGTTTTAACTTGACAACTTTCACTTATTACCAAACACACATTAAAGGGCAAGGTTACTTACAAGCGAAGGCATGGGTGGTCGATTTCCAAATGCGCTACGTCACCCTATTCGAAAACTGGCTTAAGCTAAATAATATATACACGCCAACATTCGACGACGCGTCCATTACTTTCCCATCTTTTCTTTCAACTTTTTAAAATCGTCACTTAATTCCTGATAAATACAAGTCTTGGGCAGTGAACGTGAGTACGATCGAATTTTTTTTGTTCTTAATTAATGACTGTCAAATATGACCCATAAATGTTTTAAGAAGTCATAAAGGTCCTTAATTAATTAGAAGATGAAGATGCATAGAAATAAATTAGATAATAAATTAAAGAAAGAAGGCTGCATTTAGTGAGACTTGTGAAAACAACAGAGACAAAAGAAGAAAATGATTGGAGATGCCGATTAAAAGGGAAGTCTGATAATAAATACAAAGGCAGAAGGTAATATGGCATTAAAGGCAGTAAGCTATATGAATCTGCATGCTACGAGTGGAGGTGCCGCCGTTGAGGTTCGGCCTTTTGGGTACATGCATCACTACAACAAAAGGTAACATAGATGGCCAACTTATTCAGCCAAATTTTTTGGTTATATTTGAATAAATTCAAATAGAATTTTGGTTATATTCAGTCAAATGTAGTAAAATTCTATATTAATGGCGACCAAAGTCACCAAAACAAATTGCATCCAAAGTTGTATCATTACTTACGCTAACATTTATGATGTATTTGGAGAGTGATAACATTTTTAATAATTTTTTTGTTTAAAAATTTTCAAAATATAAGAAAATGATGTAATATGACAGGGATAATGACATTGAATAAAGAAATAGTTAAAATGGATAGATTGGTACATGGGCAATTATGTAAAAATAATGGAAAAGTATGAAAGTTGTATGAAAAAATAGATAAAAATAATTAAAAAAGAATAATCATAGAGAGCGAAAAGTTTTTGTTTGAAAAATTTTTAGCATAACAAACACACTCTTGACATAAAAAATATCTTTTTGACCAAATATTAGTACTCAAAATCAATAAATTATTTATAGTTGAATATTTTTTTGATTGGCTATGTATATATTATAGCTCATTTTAAATATTGCAATCAAGCCTAATAGAGATAACAAGCTCTCATCTATTATTTAGGGAAACAAACATGCTTCCATATTTTTACTCAAGAGAGACGATTAGCTCTCATCAAATCACTATGAAGATAAAACTCTGGCTTTCATTCATGAACACCCAGAGGGGATTCGAACCTAGGTCATTGGCAAAGCTACTAACATGTCTGACCATTAAGCTATTGCATTGTAACAAAAATATATCTACTACAGTCAAATACACATTGTTAGAATTTCTAGCTTCCCACAGTTATAGAAAATCATGACGATACATCTTCAATATAGAATGGCGGATCCACTAAAAAAAGATATAAAATGGCAGCCTTTGGCTTTGTTTTAATTTGAATGGGGATGAAAGTTGTACCTAACATTGGAAGAGTATTAGACATGCGTCATTTAAAATTTGACTTTTTCATGGGTAGTATATTACAATCATCTCAATTGATATTACAAGCAAGCCCTGAAATATTTTTATAATTTATCTACCAATAATTTAAAAATATCTCAAACTAATATCACAAGCAAGCCATGAGGCATTTTTGTAATTTATCTAGTAATAATCTTACAAATATCTCAAACATCTCAACCAACGGATAGTGGCAAACGCTCCCACAAACAAAAGAGAAATAACATCATCACATAATGCCATCACATAGTGCAGCGACTAGCCAATACATAAACACACGACCACCATTCGAACCAAAGATGTTCACATGGGGAACCAGTCTTCGTACCACTGAGGCACTTCCTTGTAAGTTAAAATTTGACTTACTTAACTTGTAGATGTTGAAAAAAAATTAATGATTTGCTTTTGGTATTAAAGACCGTCATAAATTGGTGAACAACGTTGAACTCATTAAGGTTAAAAAGTTGTTTTGTGTACGATGCTGAAAATAAATGGTTTAATAAGCATAAAGTTTGTTGTCAAGTTTTACTTCGCGTCGCATTTGTATACAGATTCCTAAATTCTAAATATTTTACTAACCAAGCATAATCTTTATCCATACGATCTCATCGTTTAACTTGTTATGAACAAATAGAGCCCGTTTTGAGGTAACTGCACCATAATTCTGGTACTCTATACTTGAATATTTCTTTTATATATATATAGGGCTCCACTTTTATGTGGTTACATAAAAGCGGACCCAAGTAACCCCTTAAAAATCTAAAATTTTAATTTTTGATAGAGAATCTAATTCATTCATTGTATTTAACATCATTTGTTATCTAGAAAATCAAATTTTATCTCAATCGATTATGTTTATGGACTACATTTGTTAGAAAATATATATATTCATGTGCAAATTATGCAAAATGCTAAAATATCAATTTTAAATTAATATTTTCGACATCTAAAGCGTTCAAAATATCATTTCTATGTGAATAAATGATTTTCTAAAATATTATTACATTCAAATACATGTGTAAATAGATTTGAGCATTTTTCATAATTTATACATGAATATATATATATATATATTGAACAAATGTGACTTATAAAATACTTGATTTGAATGAAACTTGGTCTCCTACATAAACGAATGATGTTAAATATGAATTTTTCATTAATGATCAAAATTTTAAATTTTGAAGGAGTTACATTGTTCCACGGGAATGATATATGTATATGCTCCGCTTCTATGTAATCGACTACATAGAACTGGACCCATGTAACTCCTTTAAAATTTACGATTTTGATCTTTTATGAAAAATCTAATCCATTCATTGTATTTAACATCATTTATTTATCTAATGGATGAAGTTTCATCCCAATCAAGTATGTTTATGGGCCACATTTGTTAGAAAATATATATATATTCACGTGTAAATTATGAAAAATATTAAAATATCAATTTTAAAGTAGTATTTTCGACATCTAAATCGTCCAAAATATAATTTCTATGTGAATAAATGATTATATAAATTATTATTACATTTTAATACATGAGTAAATACATCTAAGCGTTTTTCATAATTTACACATGAATATATATATTTTTGAACAAATGTGACTCTTAAACATACTTGATTGGATGAAATTTGTTCTCCTAGATAAACAAATGATGTTGAATGCAATGAATGGGTTGGATTTTCCATTAATGATTAAAATCTTAGATTTTGAAAGGGTTACATGGATTCGCTTCTATGTAACCCGGTTACACAGAAGCGGAACCAATATATATATAACCTTTCCTGTGCAGTAAAGTTGCACTATAATTAACGTTACATTTGGCCCAAAATGAACCCCACATGTACTTAAATATATTGATATTTATATAATCATTTATTCATGTATAAATGGTTTATATGTTTGAAAAATAACTTTGAAGTTGTTATTTACATCAAAATATTTTATTGTGTTGAATTTGTATCATTTTCAGATGGGATTTATACACATATATAATTGGGATGAAAAATGGTATGATAATAGAATACATGATTTTAAATACCATTGGTGGAGTAGATTATAATTTTTTGATCACGTATGGCTCATTTTGAGGTAATTGCACCGTAATTGTAGTGCAGTGCAACTATACCTGAATATTTCTCATATATATATATATATATATAACTGTTCCGGTGCAGCGCAACTGCATTAGAAAAGCAGTACATTTGCCCAAAATTGAGCCCTATACATATTAGAATGCAATGAAACTTTATATAATCATTTATCCATATATAAATTTTGTAGCAAATGGTTTATATATTAAAAAAATTATTTTAAAGTTGTTATTTACATCAAACTATTTTATTACATTGAATTTGTATCATTTTCAAACGATGTTCATACACATATCCAATTATGATGAAAATTGGTATTGTAATAGAATACATGAGTCTAAATACAATGGTTGAAGTATATTATAATTTTATGATCGTGTGGGGCCCATTTTGAAGCAACTGCACCGCTGTTACGATGCAATTATGCTACACATGAATATTTCTCGCATATATATAAGAGTTGTTTTGGTGCAGTGCTACTGCATTGGAACAGCGGTACATTTGCCTAAAAATGGGTCCCACATATATTAGAATGCAATAAAATTTATACAATCATTTATCCATACATAAATTTTATAGGAAATATTTTACATGTTGAAAAAGCCACTATCAAACTATTTTATTACGTTGAATTTGTACTATTTTCAGATGAGGTCCATACACATATCCGATTGGGATGAAAATTAGTATAGTAATAGAATACAAGATTCTAAATACAATGAATGGAGTAGATTATAATTTTATGATTATGTGAAGTCCATTTTGGAGCAACTGCCTACAATAACGGTGCAGTTGCGCTGCGCTTGAATATTTCTCTATATATATGTATAAGAGTTATTCCGGTGCAGCGCAAAATGGGTCTCACACATATTAGAATACAATGAAATTTTATACAATCATTTATTTATATATAAATTTCATAGCAAATGGTTTACATATTGAAAAAACCACTTTAAAATTGTTATTTACATCAAACTATTTTATAACGTTGAATTTGTATCATTTTTGGAGTCTATACACATATCCGATTGAGATGAAATTGGTATGATAATAGAATACATGATTCTAAATACAATGAGTGGAGTAGATTATAATTCTATAATCCTGCGGGGCCCATTTTTGTGCAACTGCTGCACCTGAATATTTCTCTATTTATATATATAGTCCCGCTTCTATGGAACTCCCTTTTATACATTTTTAAAATCTTGATGGTCGATGAAAAATCTACTCAATCCATTGTATTTGGCATTATTTATAGTATCCTGTAAAACCTTTTATTTTTTAATTTTATTGTAGATGAGTCTCATCTATAAATGTGTAAAATCAACATAATGAAATGGTTCAATACTAAAATATCAACTTGAAAGTAGCTTTTTTAACATCTAAACCATCTAAAATATCAATAACATGTGGATAAATGACTCTGTAAAGTATTGTTACATTCTAATACACGTGTGAATGGATATAAGCATTTTTCATAATTTATACATGAATATACATATTTTTGAGCAAATGTGGCTCATGAACATACTTGATTTGGATAAAACTTGGTCTTTTAGAAAAACAAATGGCGGTAAATACAATGAATGGATTGAATTTTTTATCAAGGATCAATATCTTAATATTTGAGGGGGTTACATGGAACCGCTTCTATATATCCTGGTTACATAGAAGTGGGGCCTATATATATATATATATTTCTATGGATGCATTATATCAGTTCCTTATTGGGCCATCATATCACTGGCTTGGATATCAGACCACCTAAACATGGGCCTCAAAGAAGAACCATCAAATAATCCAATAAAATAATTTTATCATTCTTTATCAGCATGAGTAGTTTATCATGATGCCCTTAGATGGTTAGCGGCTTCTAGAAGCTACTTGGATGCATTATCTGGCATGCATACACATAAATCTAATGAATTTTGATCTTCTCAGACCGGTCGAAAACATAATGTGTTTCTTACCAGTCTCATGAGCCATTCAATCTCATACTATTCTGCGGGAAAAACTTGGGTAGTCAGACGCAGTTGTTTACAAAAAGCCACAACAGTTGGCTTTTCTCTTTCTGCAAAAGGGATTCATCCCTACAACGTCTTTTGTCTTCGATCAACCATCATCTATATGGCAACTAGGGGCGAAATTGGGTCGGATCAATCAATGACCCGGGTTTAACTCGACCCGTCTTTGACCGAGTAAAACTAATATATCTTCAACTCGGTATATGGATGAGTCAGAAATTTTGACCTGAATTTAAAAATATGATCGGAGTGGATCGACCATATCCCGACCTGAAAAGTTTAACCTGCCCTGTATATATTAATTTACTAAAAATTATAAACCTATGTTTAACTATTATTATTTTTTTCAAATTTCTCACTTTTTTATAATTGATTCTATCAACGATAAAAGAATCAATTTATTCAGAAAGCAATATATGAATCAGTTTGAAGAATTTGTACGTATATGACTCTTTTGTATAATTGTATATTAACCTATTTTAATAAATTTATACTATATTTTTTATATTTTGTTTTCTTAATTATGTGTTTTTAATAATTAGTGAAATATTCAAGCATATAATATTTAAATTTAGTATAGATTTATCTTTATGTTCGATAGATATAAAAATTCTTAAAATCATCTTATTTGACCTGCATTTTTTTACGCGGCCCGCTGTTCCAAAATCGGTTCAATATCAACTCGAAGTTTGTCCCGAAATCTATTAAAAAAAAAAGTGAGGGTTAAAAGTTTTAACAGCATAATGGATTGGGATCTAACGGCTCATGGGACTGGTCGGAAACATGCTACGTTTCCAACCGGTCTGAGAAGATCACTCTTCGAATCTAATTAAAAAAAATTTATCTAACTTGCGACGTACAGCAGATATTAGACATCCTGTGGAAGAAAATACGAGTGTTCTAATTATCCTCTACGCAAGGGATCGATAGAAAAATAAAATTCGTTGCTTGAATAGGAATAAATATATCCCGAAGGTGAATTCCAAGCGATATGATTCTGCAAGTTCAAACTTATTATTAAATTAGAATTCTCTAGGATACGTATCTAAAAGCCAGCATGTCCAGCTATCTAAGTAGACTACATCAAAAAAAGAAGAAGAAAAAAAAAAAGAGAGAGAGTAGGCATAGCCAGAGCAGGTAATAACTAACTAATAAGCGCCTCCGTGATTCTAGAAGGCATTGACATTAGGTTGGAGAAGAAGCAGCAAACTCAAACGCATCGGTCTTTTATTTATTTTTAAGGAAGTGGGGGAAAAGGATGAGAGAGCGTTAGCGCGCTTTAAAAGCCGATAGGAACCAAAATGCATATTTTTCGTGAGAGTGACGACTGGCTAAGGAACCAAAATACATATTTTTTGTGAGAGTGATGACTGGCTGAGGACTGTGAGGGTGCCAAACAAGTTGTTGAAGAGTGGGACCCACAAGCGTTACCGAAGCGCTGACGCGGCCTCCTGGAGTTCTAGAAGCTATCCACCCATGGGCATTGGGCATGTATCTCCTGCAACAATGTCAACCCCCGACGCTAAACGCTGCTGAGTAAGAATTATCAGTTAACGCGAATCCATTTATGATCCTTCGTCTTCGAAATTCCATTTCCAGATCGTTGTGGGCCCCAGTGCTGTCACCATTGTGATTATCCGGACGCCCAGAGACTCTCGACCCTCTTGCACGTGTACCTGCAGACACGTGGCTGGGGGTTAAAAATATTCTATATGAAGTCGTGACCTGATGGATTAATTGTTTGATAAAACTTAAAAAAGCATATTTGAAAGGTAAAAATCAAAATTAAGGATGTCAAGCAAGATCATATTTTTAAAGGGTAATGATCCAAGGAGATCCATCGATTCGTTGGATATTTCCAACCAACCCCTTGGTTTAATGCTCAATGTCCTTTTGTGCAATTTACTACATTCATTGGCCTTAAAATTATTTATTTAGCTTAGTAAAATGTTTAACGCCAAACGAATAGACCCTTGGCTTGACTTCACCTGTAAAGATAGACTTTTACTTATTGAAGTCAGATAAGACATTGACGCGTATCATTTGATGAAATATTACTATATTTCAATATATATATGAATCGATCAAAGTGTTTTCCGTAATTGATACATGAATATATCTATTTTTGAGCAAGTATGGCTTATGTACATATTAGGTCTTGATGAAACTTGGTTTTATAGACAAACAAATGATATTAAATACACTGAATGAATTATTTTTTATTAAATAACAAAATTTTAAAATTTTAGAGGTTACATGAAATTGCTTTTATGCGACCTGGTTACATAGAAGCGGGTCTGCATTTGATTTTAGACTCCTTCACCGCCACACATAGCAGCGAATCGAATCGAGTAGTACTCAGGCTTTAGATAACTCGCTAATTAGAACATATCTTGTTTTATGTCCAATATAAATTAGACATATGATCTTGCTAGGTATACACTATTTTAAAAATTATTTATAGTTTTTATGAAAATATTAATTTATATGTATTTAATTTATAAATTAATTTTATCATTTTTGGAGGTATGTATATATTTTTAAAATTTTAAATATAGGAATATTTTAGTAATTTTATGATTAAAATTACTAAAATGCCTATGCATTTAAAAACCAAAAACATATACAGATCTAAAAAATGATAAATTTTGATTTATAAATTAAAGAGATATTTGCTCTCATACTTGCGGGTTTTTTTACGTAAATTTTATTTATACTCATGATTTGAAACTTCCTGCTAGTATACTTATAAATATTTAAAATATTTATGGTTGTAACTTATAGAAACTTCTGACCCATTAATTTTCTTAAACATTATTAATTTTTTGATAAATTTAAATTATCCATTGCATTTATTGATATAAATTTGAATCTAAAACATTTCACTCTTGATAACTATTCTATATTTTAATTATTTCTTCACATCTTCTTATATAACTACTCTACTTTTTAACCATTTCTACAAAACTACTTATACAACTAACTTATCTATTTTAACTTTATTCTTTTTATACCTCATCATTAGCTCTATTATATCACATTATTTTCTTATATTTTAAAACCTTTTATACTAAAAAAAATTTCGTCAAAATTTTTATCATTTCCCAAACAGATATTAACTAAAATTAATATTAATGGACATAATGCGTGGCTTGGATTTATTAAAAAGTTGATAAAGTTTAAACAAATTAAAGGAAGAAACTTGCCACAGGTATAATTATAAATATTTTAAATATCCATAAGCATATTTGCAGTAAATTTTAAAACATAGATATTAATAAAATTTATATAAAAACTCATAAGTTTGAAAAGAAACATCCTAAATTAAGGAGATTTTTGGTAATTTGAAAGTCGTGGGAATTATAGGATAGGATAAGAAGTGAAAAATAGAATATTTTGATAATTGTGTGATTAATATGAAATTATAGGGGTAAAAATGGAATAAGTATGGTAGTTAGAGTATAATAGGAAAGATAAATGATTGAAATATAAGAATAAAAAGGTAGGTTATTAATTGATGAATTAATGAGTTTAGAAATCTCAATTCCCGTGAATTCACAAATCCCACACCAAATACCAAATGTCCCCTACATATACTAACATTAGCAGTTTAAAAAAAAAAAATTGAAAAAGGGTGTATATAGCCAGTGCTAGGGCTAACAAGATCATACCACTGTAAATTAAACGTGTAATTGAAAAATCCTAATAAAGAAAAGAGCCAGAAGGTGGTCACGCATTGCGTGGAATTCATACGGAGCTGGCAATCAAAGCCGCGCAAATCCGAATTCCAAAGGGAGAAGTTCGTTTCGGTTGCTTGCGCAATTGCAATGCAAGACCGAGTCCGAAGCTTCCAAAGTGATTGCCCAGCGGCTTCGGGACAACCCGACGGGGAGAGCCGATCCTCCTCCCCTCCCGCAGTTCCTCGTTCGTAGCCAACCACAGCGTCGCTTTCCGTCCGCGTCTCTGCGCAAGACTACTGTTTTAACTTTTCTACTTCGTCAGGTTCGAGCAGGGTAGGATGAGCCGTTTGACTACGACCAAACCGGATGATGTGGGTTCGGTCTAGTTCAGCCTCATGTTGACTCTGGGGTTTAAACGGAACGGAAATTTATATTGCATATTCTTAACTAAATGTTCTTTAATTAAAGAACTCAATACCACGTATAGGTAATTGACCAAAATTTATCCTTTTAGATGCAATGATCGGATTAACCAAAAATGAATAGCTTCCATCTTTGATCAGTCCAGCCTTCATTAACTCTATCCATAACATATTTATTAAGGAAGTTTTTAAAATAATCTCCGTAATCAGTTCCACACGGTGCGTGAGTTAGTGGGTTCTAACACTTGGCTTGAATGCGCCGGCCATTAATTCCGCCGTGCTTTGTTTGGCTTTTGCCTTAAGCTGTCATTGTTATTCTATTCTATTCCCATTGCCCACCCATTCATCTCTTTCATGCACGCCTTTACCTTTCTGCCTTGTTGATTTCACGTGTGGGGACAACTTTCATCAGTGGAATAAATGTGGGCTATGTGGTTCATTAATTCCAGCCGGCTATATTTTTTTTTGGTTAATTCCATCCAGATCTTTCTGTCTTCAATTGTTAACTCATAATTAATATTAGTTTAACAACCTATATATAAGAAATTATCCTATTTGTCTAGACTACATAATGACTTATTTAACCGATTTTTAAAATTTTATTTTAAAATTTTTTGCTTTTTTCTTCCGTACGCTTATTTCTCTAAGTATATTTAATATATAAGCTAAGTTTTATCATTTATGGATATATGTATATCTTTTTAAAAAAATTAAACATAGAAGTATTTTAACTATTTTCAATAAAAATCTGAAAAAAAATATATACGAATATCCAAAAATAATAAAAATTAATTTATATGTTAAATATATCTATATTAACAAGATTATGAGAAAAAAGTTTTAAACAAATCTTTTGAGGTGTCATTTCTCTAAATAATCATATGAATCAAGGAAAACCAATGCAAGCGGTACTGTACAAAGGAAGGTTTCGGTTGCAATTTATCACACTGGTATGTATCGCTGTGACTATTCTCTTTTGTGCATAGAAAAATAAATTTAATTTGTCCTTATCTTATCTCATGAAAAAAAAAAAATTTGGAGCATAATGGAATGGATGCAGTATATTTTGCAACAACCCATTATCATTTTGGGTCTACAAAACGACAGTGACCCACCATCATGGACTCAACTGATTTTGGGGACATTAACGAATTTGACTTGTGTTAGATAACTTCAAGAACAATCCAGTGAACCTATTAGCTGTATTTGGGCTGGTTATGTACCATCCACATCGTGTATCCCGCCATTATATCAATTCATTCCTTTAAATGGGGGCAATTTTTTATTAAATTATCTTAGAGAGACAGCCTTTCTTTCTTTTTAGCCCACTATAGTATAAATTAAGGTTAATCATATATTGATTTGGATCGGTGTTGTAATATAATACAAGCAAATCAACCCATCTTCGCTTTCTTGACTGTCTTTATGATGCACAAGGTTACGACATGAGTTTCCCATGTTAAAAGTTTAATGAAAGTGATTTTAAAATACATGTGGAAGTAACTTTTCACCTGATAAGTCGATCTTTTGAGTTATTTTTTAAGATTTGTTTGTTAATATCTAAAACTTTTCACTCTTCACTAACTACCTTATTTTTTAATTATTTATTCACTTTTTCTTATATAACTATATATACAAAATTTCAATTATTTTTATATAACTACTCGTATATTTAACCTATTTATTTTAACTTTATTCATTTTACTCTTTATCATTACGTCTATCATATCACATCATTTTCTCATATTTCAAACACATTTACGCCAAAAACTTTTCGTCAAAAGTATATCATTTTGCGAACACATCATTAAAATAAAAACATGTCACGATGTTTTTACAGAATTTTCACTAGAAAAATTCTAGAATAAATATTGACAAATAAAATTTTGAGGACTCTTTATGCAAATTACAGAATCACATATTCACATTAGGCTGAGGCTATTATAGTCGTCTTATGATATTGTTTAACTTAATTACTCCTGGTTGGATGAATTAATTAAATGGAAATACCAAAAGTAGTAATGTGATTGTATTGTATTTGAAATAATACAATTAATAAAAATTGATTTAATTTAGAACTCACGTGGATAAATCTATAAAAAATTGCATATGGTATGCAAAATTAAATGCAAGCTAAAACTTACAGCAGTTTAATCACATGCGTTTTAGAATATTCAATCACATGCATGTATGAAAACACGTCGCGAAATCAAATATCATGTGTTGCTAAAACAAAGTCACGGAAAATAACTTTGTAGCAGTGGCTGGCCGGCTACAATATGCGTCTTTGCATTTGCAACTAAAACTTTAGCAACCAATGTTCAAACTTCAACCTTTTCCAACAAAATTAGGCCTCAAGGAAATCTAGCTGCTGAAATAAGAGAGACATAATAAAAATAATGACAAGGGAAAAAAAAGCTTAAGAAATTAAAACCAAGTGTTTATCAAAGAAAAATTTTTAAAAGATGAATAAAATATGTAAACGTCCCTGCATGCGCTAGTTAGGAACCGTTCTCTATTTCTAATCTTACAAGTTAATCGTTCCTAGTACATTTTTTCTTAATTTTTGCTTAATAGATGTAAATCCAACTGTGCATTTACAGAACACACTACTCCTTAAAAATAGGAGACAAAAGTTTGGCCTTGAGACATGAGCACTACTCACGCTATGCAGTGAGCTCAACTAGGGACCATTTTTTTTTTTTTTTTTTTATGAAAAGGATCCTATCCTATCCCAGCTCCCTCTCATTATGAAAGGAGGGAAGGATAGAATGGTCCAAGCAATGCATTGCAAAAAAATTATCTGTACAAATGTTTGCCAAGATAGCTTGGGGAGGGTTCCCCCACCAGATATAATAATCCAAGAAAGAAACTGAAACAAAGTTGGCTAAGGAATGAGCAACCATGTTTCCTTGCCTTAATACATGATGAGCAGATATGTGAGATGAAGCGGCCAAAATAGTTTTGATCTCCACCACGACAAAACCAACCGGTAAGGTAACGGTAGCATTTGTCGACAGGTGGTTAAACAGGAGGAGAGAATCAGTTTCTATCTGCACTTGGCCGAAATCAAGTTGGAGGGCCCAGTTTACTCGCATAAGGAACGCCTTGACTTCCATGAGTAAAGGCTCCATCTCGCCTTTCCGTCGCCACCCTTTTACCGCAATAAAGAATTCTCTCGAATCCCGGATGACCGCAGTAAAACCCGTAAACATCGTGCCGCTGTGTTTCCTAGCATCCACATTCATCCTGAACACACCGATCGGCGGCTTAGTCCATCGGGGGACAAGAGGTCGGTCCATCGCCCCGTCTAGGAATAGGAGTTTTGCTCTCTTGTGTTGCTCGAGAAAATCATGGCACCAATCGGGGACCCCTGCAAACACCGGATGTTGCCAACTAGGGACCATTAGTTTGCAACTATTCGTGCGGAGATATTATTAGGCAGGACAAGGTAGGCATGCAAACATGGTGGTGGCCGTAGAGGCCACATTTGGAGGGACAAAAATTATCCCCAGCTTGTGGTCCATGCAATTGCAGAGCAGACAGTTGGGGGCTGTAGCCATCTTGAACTGTCCTTGCCTAGCTAGCTGTTTGGATTTTTATTTCATTTATTTTTTTCAAGAAAAAAAAAAAAGAAGACTATTTTTTGGGGTGAGGAATTAATTATCTATAATTTATATTTCCATTAATATATAGATTAGACATGGGTGTGAAAGCTAGGTTGGGTAAGTTGGAACTCCAATTTTTATTTTATTTTTGGCAGTGTTGGTCCTCCAAATTAATGACGTTGAAACGTGTTCGACGACGGGTGCATGTGAATCTCATGAGATGGGCACATCTGAACTAGTTGTCAAGTCCTCAACCTCAAGGCCACATATCACAATGCCACGGAATTATGGGTATTTATTATAGAGATTAGACATACGCCCGAACCAACATCATTTTACATATGGGCTTAGGAATCATGATCGGTCGATGTTGGGGAATGCCAAACACCGTCTCCAACACAACTAGCAAAAGACAAGAAACCCACCGACTCATGCTGTGGTGGTATTTGAACATTGGCCAGCATGAATTACGCGATTCCTGAGCAATAATCTATGAGGTGTACACCTTCCAAGTTCCAAGACCGCTGCATTATAAATCGTGACTAGATACGTACGTAGTACATATATAAGAGTGTCGGTTCATTTGGTGTATTTGGTTTTTTAAATACAAATATTAAAAAGTTTTATTTTGAATATATAATATTCTAATAGGGGATGGATAAAGGCAAGGATAGAATTAAAAATAGATACAATAATAACAAATAAAATTATCAAAAAAATAATTATACCGTCGGTCTTTCAAGACAATTGTAAAATTGTAAATTTCACAGGCCATAATTAAAGAGTTAAGACTAATCCCAGAGGGTTTCGACAGATGGCAAGAACTGATCCCCACAGTTTTTGAGAAAACGGTTAGTTTTTTTAACTAAGAGAATTGACAGAGGAGTGCTAGATGAAAAATAAGCAAAAGTGTAGTCAAACTAGAACTTTTATGTAAATAGAAAAACTAATGTTCTTTTTATAACAAACTTTCATATATGGAAAGAAAGTAGAAATATGTCCATGAATTTTGCTCATTTTCGGCAATTTATAAATTGCATATATGAATATAGGATATATGGCAGTTTGAATGGGAGGGTGGCTTCCTTAACGTAAAGTGGAGTTGGTAGGAATGACACATGGGAGGGTTTTTTTTTTTTTTATTGGTATATTTTACATACATCTCAACACATATTACACTAAAGTTCTGAGACATTCTTACAAATATGGAGACACTCAGCTCTTCCAAAAAAATCTAGAGACACAGCTCCACCGAAGAACAAGGAAAATAAAACTTCCAACGACCAAACAGTAGACCACAGCTCGTACTAACAATTTTCCGTTTTTGGCCGAAATCCCGTATGCGATATTCGAACCGCGCACCCCAGCGCCTGCACAGCTTCACCAGGCCTGCGGTGACCAACCGAGCACGGTTGGTACATGGGAGGGTTTCTATGATTGTTTTAGTTATGAATTAGCAATATAATGATTATATTTTGCAGACATGACATAGGTACTTACCACAATATTATCAACGTTGGGCTACACTCTTCAATTGCGCGATGATATTAATCCCATTTAGTGAAATCTAGAGATGTTGAATCATAAAAATTCCGATGGAAGCATGTGGTGCACGTTGTGGATCATCGAACAGAGAAATCAAACATCAAGGGGGACCCACAAAGTGCAAAAGCTCCGTCAATCAATTAATTAATACACGTACGTCATCCATTTAACGGTCCACGTATAATGCATTACTCGACGCTTTTGAAACGATGAGATATTTAAATTAATTGTAAAATTAGTGGAATCCTTTAAAGGAATCTTAGGCCTATCTATTCATCCCATGGCTAATCTGTGTATCATGTGGGTACTCATCCTCCGGTGGTTAAAATAATGAAATTGGCCACCGGTCCTGTTTCAGCAAACGAGAAATTCTGGGAGGAAAAAAAAAAAGTCAAAACTAAACTAAACCCCCAAAATTTGCGAACGTTTGTAGCGAAAGATTCAAGTTGTTATGTGAGTTCCGTCACCACCGCTTTTGAAAATGTTCAGATTTTGACCTTGACCTCAGAAATTCATGCAGTTGCCTTCGATCCTTCATCAAGATTCAAGACTAATTGAATAATAACACTAGCTGCTCACCTTCCTAATTTTCTAAAGATCAAGCCCAAATCTCCAACTTCCATAGTCAACCGTATACATGTTAAACACCAATGGAGGTGACATGGTGATCTCGTGGAAAACAGTTCTTTCAGCATTCCTTGTCCAAACGAATGGGTACTACTAGATCGACGGTCTGGATCATAGAAGAAGGCCCCCGCTACAGTAGTAGCAGCGGTAGCAGTAGCAGTGGTAGTCTATTCTCACGTTTGAAGCTGGAAAAGGTCAAACGAGTTCTAGAAAAGGATATTGAAAACTTCCATCCAGCCCCGGATAAGGCTTGCAGCAGATTATAAAAACTCCAAGCAATTTGATTGACTGCAGTAAATTAACGGCTATTGACAACCTGGCCGCCAGCAGCTGTTCTGTGGAACTTCTGGAAGGCATGCTTGTGTTTGGACTTTCAAGTCTCAATGTTCACATGCAAGAAATCCCAAATTGGGTGCAATGCAGGAGACGATTTAGATCCAGTTAACAACTGAAATTAGGCAAATCATCTGACAGGGGGATTTGATCAGGTGGTAGACTAGTAGTAGTTGTATCATCAGAGAGCATTTGGTGGAAGCTAAATGTGGACGCGACTTGGGCCGGTTGAGTTCCAACCCACACCGCCGAACCCAACCAAAACGGTATTTGGACTTGCTTTTCTAAGGCCCAAGCCCAACTTGTACATAGGACCCGAAACAAATTTCTTATCTCTCTTAATTATTTATATTTGCTTTTGCAATGATGTTTCTCATGTTTAACTAATATTATAGTAAATTATATCATTTTGATTTATATTTACATTTGCATATGTTGGTTTTTTGTCTTCTTTCAAAAGGATTTTTCTTTTATGTTTTAGCTTAAACAAAAAATTTATTTTTTTTTAATTTTTCATCAAAGAAATTTATTTTTCACATAAAATTTTAAATCCTTCACTTTTAACTTAAACAAAAATTTGGCGACTTGATTTTTAACCCGAGCCCAATTTATTTAAATGGTAATGCTTCTATTAAACTCAGTACCATATAACTATAACTGATTTCATAGAATCTCCTCCTCCATTTAGGAGATGTTGATAATTAATGTAAATTCAATCTATTGGTCTGTCTAGAAGACTAAATTCCATCCAAATCTAATATGTGCATAGGCCACATTTACTCAAAATTAAGTACATTCATGTATAAAAAATGCTTAAATATATTCACATGTATTGAATATATAGCTACTTTATAAAATCATTTATAACAGTGATATTTTAGATAGTTTAGATATACTACTTAAAAATTGATATTTACTATTAAATTATTTTATTATATTGATTTTATATGTTTTTAGATAAAGCTTATACACAATGATACTAGACAAATAAAAAAGTTTACACGATAATATAAATAATTTTAAATATAACACGGGAAGTAAATTGTCCAACAGCTACTAAAATATTAAAAACGAAGAAAGTTCTGCAAAAGAGAAGTTCATCCCCGATTAAAGATTAGAATTAGGGTCAGGGTAAACCCAATTTTATGAACTCACGTGGGCACGTCGTTGTACCCCTGCCTGCTGACTGGTGCCATTGTTGTTCGAACTGCTAGCAATAGCCAAGGAGAACAATTTCAAGTTCAAATACAGTGAGCAAAAAGGCATTAAGGTTCATCAAAACCTTTGCGTAAAACACTGGAGTTTATCAGCTAGTTCTTTCTGAAATTTATATACAAGTGGATACCATTTCGTCAAAACATGAAACATTCGCAAATGCCCCGTTGTCTTCCGAATGCGGAATTCAAAGCTCGTATACTTATTTACACCTCCGAGTCAAATAGAACAAAATTCGCCTCTGCTGTGACGGCCTCTGTTCCCTCTTGTCATGATGAGAATATAAACAAAACTCATAACTTTCATCATGAGTGCCTGTTTTGCATCCTCTCTTTGAAGTGTCTTATCTTTGCCTCCACATGCGCAGTGAACCCAATGGATGCCTGTGGCACAGAAGCCTCTGCTTCATGCATGGCCTGAATGGTGCTGTGGTATGGTGGAAAGAACCATGTCTGCACAGCAGAGAAGGAAAAATATGGTAGAAGGGCAGACACCACAATGACAAGCGTTGATAGCCAGTAAAGGGGGCTTGGAGTGCAGACTTCCACCAGAACCTTGTAAGCTGTTGTGGATATTGTGGGTGGGATGAACCCATAAATGGTTAAGAAGATGTACCAGAAGATGATGCTTCCCCAAATGACAACATGGTGGATCCATGTGAAGTAGTTGACAATGAGAGCCATCTGGCAGTTTACTGTCCAGACAACACATGTGTACATGGTGACACCAAGTTCTGCATACCCAGCAACATGGCCATCCTGCCGGAAGGCCTGGTTGAGGATAGAGCTGATTGCCAAGAAGAAGATGATGATGGAGCTGCAAAATCCATTGAACATCCACCCAAGTATGCGATACCAGCTGAAGAGCATGTTTTGCACACCTTCTTGATGCAATAGGGGATACTGCAGGAAATAAACTTCTTCAAAATAAGCGTGAATTATACAGCAAACAATTTCTTTAGACTTCTGATTACTGATCCCCATTTGGTCAAAAATTCAAAAGAAAGAGAAGAAAACTAAAAAAGAAACCAAAAACCCATTTAATGGATCCATTCTAAGGTCCACAACCTACGATATGGCATCCAATTCTCTAGCCCACGTTATTACCTCAAGCACTAGCTGCACTATTTCTCGGAAAGGCATATAAAAGCTACAATGTTCATACAAATAATATCAGAAAGTAGTTGTATTAAAGTTCAAAAACATGCTCCCAATCCTTTCACTTGCTTTATTTAAGAATTCATTAACTAACCGAAGGTTCGGGCTTCTTTGTTTAAAAAAAAAAAAAAGTGCCTCCCTGGATATACTTCCACCTCGTTGGCCGCAATACAGCAAAACATGCCACAACTGACCCATGCTAGGGATAGCTATGACTCTCCCCTATATGAGATGGGGGCAAGTATGCAAAGCAGGTCACAAGAAGCACATCAAACTAAGGGTCGGAACCATAGAACAATGGACCTCTTCCACATTCATAAATCTACAAACTAACAAATGAACAATCCAAAAATACCCAAGCATGCATGCTATATGCATTTTGTATCCCAGAGTTTGTGGGAGAAAAGAGTATGGAAAAAGTGAGAGAATGATGTGATCTGATAGGGGAATGATTAGGAGTAAAGGGGGAAAAATTTTAAATGGATAGGATAGTTATACAAAAAAGTATGTTAGTTGTATAAAAAATGCGGAAAAGCTGGAGAAAAGCTCTTTCTTTTCCCTCATTGCCAAACATATAATTTTCAAATTTTAAATTGCACCCATTAAGCCCATGTGGATCCCCTGTGCATGAAGGGCTCTGGAGTTGATAAGAATGCACTTCTTGGAATGACTGTAGTGAGAAATCATCTTACCTTAAGGCATAGATCAGCAGATACATCTTGATCAAATACACCAAAAGCAATCACAGGAAGTGATGTGAAGAACACATTGTAGAAGGACAGGTACCAATCATTATAGGCAGGTTGCCCAGAGAAGGAAGCATAAGCCTCAAAGCAAAATAGCGTAAAACCAAACGTCATGTTCTTATAGAAGAAGTAGCATATCTGCAAGAAGTAAATTAACTGATTAATTAGAAGGGAATTCTGACCACTATAGCCAAGACCTCATCCACATTTCTATGAGCACAGAAGTGTATAGATGCCCAGAAAAAAATGTCCAAAAGAACTGAGCATCGTAGACTTGCAGTCACAATGGTTTTGGGAGATACAAATTGATAATGCAGTCTAAGGACAGGAATTTGAAAAATTAGAAATTCTGTCATTCAGGGCTGCCAGTTAGGATAAAAAGAATACAGACTCAACAAGATGGTCAAGCTATCATAGTCATTTAGCAAACTAAAGATGGTCATTTTGAGAAAAAAATAAAGGTTAAAATATTCTTCAAGTTCGTGGATGAAAAGATTGCTGAAAAGACATACCATCATTGTTATTCGCCTATAGCACCAATGACCATGCGCAAGCAGCAGTTGCTCCAAAAACCGGAACTGGGCTATTGCAAAGTCACTGGACATAACAGCCTGCATTGCAGAATCACAATAAGTTATTAAGCGCATGACTCCAACTCATATACAAGACAGTATGCATGCATAACATAGAAAAGTTATTTCTTTCTGTTCAAGTTTGCTATTGTAATTGAGACTTGGGGAATGATTGGAAGTGCCACTGGAATGAGGACAATAGCTTATAACAAGAACAAGCAGCCTGGCTGACATAGTTTAAAAAAAACTAAATGGAAGATACTTCCAATTGCTTCCTCATTGCAATATTCAGACCTAGCCATGAAGAAAAGGTATTGAAAAAACAAGGATACAAGCTAAAGAACAATTCTCCTAGAAGGTAGGTAGTACTTCCAGGGCCCAGTCAACATGGACTCATACTGATCTGATGTCAAAGAAGTTATATAGCTCAAGGAAAGCAGCAAGTAGTGTTGCAACCTGATATAGCTTGTGTAAAGTTAAATAGCTAAGCAAAACAGCAAAAAATATTGAAAGTATAGGCAACAACATGCAGACGCAAACTAAGCTTGTATTGATGAAGTTACGCAGCTCAAGAAAAGAGCAAACAATATTGGAAGTGCAGCAGGAAAACAGTTAAGAGCAAAACGTTCATACGAGAATATACAAATTTGAAGCCTTAGTGGGTGCCTTACCACATAATATAGTCCCAATTACATACAAAGTTGAAAAGTTTCCATCGTACCATCAAGTTTAACTGGAAGTAACTGGAAGTGAGGCATTCATCTCCTAGTCATTCAATAATGTTCAAAACCCGTTCATGCTACATACTAGCAGGTACCCAAAATGGTAAGAACTTGTTTTCTTTCTAACAAATTTTAAATGAAAGTCTGCAAATTTGAGGTGTTGGAGATTGCAGTTAAAGCATTACCAAATAAAGAGGGGTAACCATCTCCATCAAGAATGGAAACTCAGATGATTGCTAAAGTAGCCCAAAGTAGTCCGAAATTTAAAAATGATTTCTTAGATTTAAGGCAAAGCCCTTATCTACCCAAAAGCTTTTACATGATTAATTTAAATAGTAGATCAATGTATTCATCATATTAACAAGACAGGCAAATTGCTAGTAGCTAGAAGAACTGCAATTATTTGTGAAATATAAAATCTTATGGGTGCGGTCACTGCTTCATAAGGCTATAGACAATAGCAGAATACAGAAGCAACATAGATAGCCAAATGCACACACGAATTTTTACTGCAGAAAAAACTATCAGGACCTGCATCCCCTCAACACCACTGATGCCAACTCCAATATCAGCTTCTAAAAGCATGCCAACATCATTTGCTCCATCCCCAATTGCTAGGGTTGTCTTTCCAGTTCCCTTTTTGACCATCCGCGTGACCTGCAATTCCACATTTATATCAGATTATCTTTCACATTAGTGACAACGAACACTCTCTTGAACTTTTGGTAAACTATTTTCAGAAACACAAATAAACCCCATAAGTTAGCACTCACCAATGCCTTCTGTTTTGGTGAAGATCGGCAGCATATAACAGAAGCACAATCAATTGCAAGCTCCAAAAATGAGCTGTCTAACTCTCCCATGAGAGCAAACCCCAAAGACTTTCCATCAATGATAAGAGCAGAAGCAACAGAGTTTTGTTTTGCTGTATTGACTTGATATTTTGCTTCATCTATTTGCTTTATGATGCTTTCCCGCAAAGCCTGAGAGAGATCCAGATGATTGTAATTTTTTATTAAAAAAAAAATTCAGGTTTCAAGAATAATGCGTACAGGGAAGTTAATATACATGCCAAATCATGAGAATATTCATAACTATTATTCACAGATAATGTGTCGGGTCCTTTTTACACATTTACAGAAAATGCCTGTTTCAAACATAATAACAGTAATATGATATTACATGATTTACATCACATTAGGCTGGAAACTATCTAGATTGAAAGCAACCAATGTACTATAAAATGCAGAAACAAACTAGAAATTTAAGATTTGAAAAAGATTGATGGACCAGAAAACAATTGCCATACTGGAAATTTTCAATTTTTTTTTTTTTTTAATGAATACATCCCAGATATTTCTGCATACCTTTGCAAGAACACTTTTGTCCCCTTGTTTCTCCAAAGCATTGATATCTGGTCTATCCAGTGTTATCACAATCTGTTTCATCCCTTGTCTTAGCAGGCTACATGCGTACCTGCAGTATCTCCTTGAGTTACAGCATAAGATAGTTATCATAAAAAAGAAGATAGATACCAGGCTTATGATATTTCGCGCTGCGAAGTATAAAAAAGGCATAGTAAAACAGACCCAATATTGATTGCAGTTTCCATTTTATCGCCGGTTAGAACCCACAACTTGATTCCAGCTTGAGCAAGTTTGTCAATGCACTCAGGAACCTGTGTGTAAGACAAAGGGATGTCATTATAAGAGTAATCATCAATGCAGAGGACAATCCAAACTTGAGAATGAGTTTCTACAGACTGGAAGAATGATGCAGCACATTTTTTTTTAAAAATTAGAGCGGATATGTTATTTGAAAATTCTGTTATTTTTAGGGTTATTGTATATTTAGGATGTGTTTGGGAAACGATAAAACTTTTGAATGAAAAGTTTTTGGTGTAAAAGTTTTTGAAATAAGAAAAAATAATATAATATGATAAGGGTAATAATAAGGAGCAAAGAGAATAAAGTTAAAATAGATATGTTAGTTGTATAGGTGATTTTTGTAGAAATGATTGAAAAGTAGAGTAGTTGTACAGTAAGATATGAATAAATAATTAAAATAAGGTAGCTGTGGAGAGTGAAAAGTTTTAAGTTGAAAAATGTTGTTACTAAACAAACAAATCCTTAGTAAGAAGTTTAGATTGTATCCTTTCATTTATTTAATGAGTCCTCATCCTGTTAAGATTTGCATCGATATTACTCTTTATTCTGTAAATAGATATATCGTTTTAGGTTTTACATTGAAGTTGATAAATCAGGTTCCATGGTATTCCTTAATTCTGTCCCATATTCCCTAAATTCATCTTAATTTCTCCACTTTCATCCCTTCTCATCCCCTAAGAAGATCTTTCCTCTTTTTCCCCCCTATTTTCATCCTACTGTGCTACATCAATTTCATAAATAAACCTTAAATTTTTAACAAAAAACTACCATGGTACATCAATCATGCTAACGAGTGTGCCTCAATGTGAAGATAAATAAAGCAGGCCCTCCATCTCCATGGGAACAGTAGTCTTGTGCAACCATGTGGCTGGTAGAAGAGAGAGTGCTGATTTCAAAGGAATCCTTTCAGTAAAGGAGAGGGAGGGAGATAGCCACATTCTGGATATTGGTACCAGATGCCGTATCAGTTGCCTAGAAAACTAATAGATATGGTGTATGATACCAATATTGAGACCATCCTGGTCCATATTGGATAGAAATCCTTCCGGGGCTGAAAAGCTAAGAAAAAATGTTGAAAAAATTAACAGATCAACAAACCAGAAGATAAAGTGAAATATATGAACTGCAGGACAGAAAGGCAATACCCCCTTCTGCAACTTGTCTTCCACAGCTGTGACACCAAGGAGAATCAGATCCTTCTCAATTTGCTCGGCAGCTGTATCCACCAGTTCTTCACGTTCTGCACTGACAGAATTTTTGGCCTTCAAGAATTCCTCCTGCCATGTATTGTATTCTTCTTCATTAAGCTCACGATATGCAATTACTAAGGTTCTGAGACCTGCATCAGCATATTCATTGATGTGTTCTTTTGTCCTGGCTTCAAACATCCGCCCATCATCAGAAAGCCTCTCGAACATTACACTGAATGAAAAGAAATTTGGTTACAGAGAGAAATTACAATTTCTTGGTGCATGGATGCATGTGTGACTTTAGCACTTTTTCCTGATGGAATTCAATGCTTAGCAAACCAAACTATTGATCTAACAAGAATCACAAAACTTGGAAATCTAACCCCACTTGATCTTTGCCCATCAAGTGAATGCCCTGGACCACAAATAGTTCTGGTTTATCCATGCATTAACACCATACAAGTGAAATATGACTTCTATCCAGATTCCACACCATTTGAACTGTATGGGAACCAACATGAACGCAAACTGTATTTTTGTCAATGATGGAACATCAAATCATACTTAATCTGCACCATGCCTCTGTTCCTCATTTTCCCAACGAGTGAATGTGTAAAAAACTTGCCTGTCTGCACCTTTGCAGAGGAGGAACAGCTGGCCCTCTTCATTCCTCACAATCACAGACATTCTCTTATGAGAACTACTGAACTCTAAGACCTGAAGAAGCTTATATGTCCTGAATTTAGAAATCAAAACATGGAAAAAAAATGAAGTGAAAATTAGCAAATAAACTACATAAACCATGAAGCAAGGGGTTCTCATAGTGTAAAAGTTCACCTATTGATCTTTCTGCCTGTTTTGGCATCCAGCTCACGCAATGAGATGCTTGTCTGAATTCTTTCATAGAATTCGAAGCCCAGCTCCCTTGCAGCTATTACAAAAGCAGCCTCATCCGGAGATTCAGCTTCATATGTAATATCACCAGATTGCTGATCCACCTCAGGAATGGCGGTATGGCAGATAGCTAATACAAGAAAGAACATTTTTATGACATCTGCATTAGGCTCCTTCACCCACTGCCCATTCATAATGCGTTCATCTCTAAAGTTGAAACCCTTAATTGGTGGTTTTGAGTCGAAAGCATCACTGTTCTGCTCTCTAAAATTATTCTGAAACTCGGGCACATCCTTCTTTATCTTTCTAGCCATTGCTCTCTCTACTTCTGTCACACCACGCCCATAAGGCACACCTGCAATGGAGCACTTCAAGAATTCCATAGAGTTGCATGTCAATGTACCAGTTTTATCAGACAGAATGGTATGAACCTGACCCAGTTCTTCATTCAAATTTGATGTTCGAGCACGTGCTGGCCTGTCCGTTTCTTCGTAGTACATATTCACATCTTGGTTAATAAATACACTTTGTAGAACCTTCACAATTTCTATGGAAACATACAAGGATATTGGTATGAAGTAACCATACAACATAAGGGCTGTTAGAAAATGAAAAAATCCTGCCAATGCTGCACTTTTGGGATCAAAAAATACAACTGAGTCGTCTGGTCTAAGGTACCACCTTTTCAACTTTCCACCACTAACATCCTCATTAGTTTTAATTCCAAACAAAGCAGATCCTATAGAAGAGATCAGGACTAGAATACTGAAAAGCAAGTAGATTATTTTGTCCATCCTTTTCTCAACTTTACTCCTCTTGGAAGGAGGGTCTGTAGCATTCTGCATCACCTTCGTGTCATGCCCAGTGAAAATCACCACACCATATATATTTTCAGTGTTCCGAATCTTTGAATCCCTCAGAAGGATCTGTTGGGGAGAAAGAGGATATTGATGACCATCATAATAGAGACTTCCCACAAAGCTGTACAGGTTGTCATTTGGATCCTCACACTTGATCACAGCCTTAAATTTCTGGAATGATTTTTCATCCTGCAAAGTAGCTGTAACTTCTAGACTCTGCTTAAGCTTTAGATTGGTTTCGCCATCAAGGTTCATGGTTTCAACATAACAAATGCCATCGTCATAACTTGATGAGAGCAGTAGTAGATCAGCTGGGAAGAATTCATCTTTCTGCACCTTAACGAGATCCCCAACCCTCAGTTTCTTCCACTTGGTTTCATGAAAAGTGTGATCATTGCCATAAGCTTTAGTTATCCGATTATTGACTTCGACATCCTGAAAATTTTGAGTTTGATTTCATTATTTATTCCCAAAACAACCTGATTCATGAAGGAAGTAGAAAATCCTCGACCTAAGAATGTTTCTTGTGTCCCCAACACCTTAAACGTCCAAAATGGCCTGATATTTATTGGCTAAATTGGCACATCGGTGTGTTTGCCAAAGATCATGTTGGGGCAAGACCAATCCATGACAACCACATCAGATAAAACATCTAACAAGCAGACAAACCCCATCTCCACTTTCAGATTCAAAAATCAAGAGCGTAAGCCTTGTAGGTTTCTTCCAAATCAATGACCATAATTCCACTACTTTAGTTTATCATAATGTCACCAACAAATCATTATAAATCGAGTAAGCCACATGCACTACATTCATGGACTACACTTGGTAGACGGAATAGCTGAAGACTGAATGCATAAAAGATACGGTATGAGGAAAAGACAAGGAATGCAGAGACTTGAGGTTGTAGTAAATATATTAATAGTAATATGACGATTACGGCTACCAAATAGAGGATTGTTCCTTTTTCTTGAATTTTAAAGCGAACATTGCTCATTACTGCATTCAAAAAGGCTATAAAAGGCTGCTGGCGAGAGAGAGGACAAAATACCTGCTTACCAAATAGAGGATTTTTCCTTTTTCTTGAATTTTAAAGGGAGCATTGCTCATTAGTGCATTCAAAAAGCTACAAAAGGCTGCTGGTGAGAGAAAGGGCAAAATACCTGCTTCTTCCGCCGCCAATCTTCAACAGCCTCCTTGGCCATTGTAGCCCCAATGACCACCAACAGAGGCAAAAGAACACTCACCGCCCGGTATGGTGCCAACGGGCTAAAAGAAACGCATGCCACTATGAGAAAGTATATATTTGCAACCCGTCGGAACTGCTCGAACAACGACTTGGGAATGAAATTCGCCAGTGTGTACTTTGTCGTGGAAACATAATTGTCGCAATAGTTCAAATTCGCCGCCTCCGGATTGTCAGGATCATTGCAAAACACCACTCGAGAATAACCCTTTTGCCCAATCTGGGAATGGTCGAGCCTAAATGACGGACGGATACACGAGAAGCTGTAGATCTTGCTCAACAGTATCCGCCTCCGCCGTCCCCCCGCCATTTCAGACCGATTCACCGGGAAACACAAAATCCTATCCGGTTAGATTGGCGCCGGTTCGAATGTAAATTGCAATTCTGGTCCTTCTTTTCTCCTACGAATCATCCATCCCTTCTTCAAACATAGTAAATTTTGCGAATTTTTTACGGAATGCATTTAGAGAAGTTGCAAACAGCTAAATTCCTTACCGCGTAAGAACACGTGTAGGTTACTTATCGAGAAATCAGAGAACTTTGGATGGGGGGCCTTTCCACTGCTGCGCCGTATGGATGGAGAATAGTGAGCAAAGAAAAAGCACCGAAGGCTCGTAGTGGAAGTTGTGAGTATTCCTTGCTTCCACACGAAGTCAGGCAGAGAGTGGGTGTCAATGGCAATCACTGAGTTAAAAAAGGCGTTAGTGACGCAGAAGTCCTTGAGAGAGATGGAACGAGAGCAGGGAAGTCGTTTGTTGAAATGTCTCACAACAGATAATTAAGCAGACGTAGAAAACGCGGTCATGCGTTCGGCATTGATCAGCTTTGCTGCTTTGCATGAGAGACGCTGGCCGCTTTTTGCAGGCAAAATGCGCTAGTCGCTTTTTTGGCGGCGGCACACGTCGACGGATGCGGCAGGGCAAACACGTGTCACACGGTTCTAGTCGATTCTCGGAGAGAGATCCGCTCACCACACGCATATCCAAATTCCGATGAATTATTTCGTCGGTGGGGCAGGAAATCTCTGCAAAAAATCCATTATTCTTTTTAATTACAGATTTGAAAATGTCCACAAATTAAATTACATTATTTTTCTGATGGAAATTAATTACGTTATTGAGACAACACATATAATTAAACACGTAATTTAAATAATTAACAAATCTGGTTGATGTGAAATTATTGCAGGGATGGCTAATATTTTTATTCATCGGCAATATTATGGCTGGTAAAATTGTTTTGGGTCCAGTTAAAAAGATAAACTTGAAAACGATATCCGCATGCTTTTCGAAAGCTTTCGAATTTATTTTACGATATAACCGATAAATAGATATTATCACAGAGAAATTCGGTAATATCGATATAGAACGGACAGTATCAGGTATAACATAGAATCATCTTGTAGACACCTGGAATCATCAGGCTTTTCATGGTATGCCTGCAAAATTACCCTCGTGTCATCGATTTCTTTTAGAGTGTATTTGGTAATGAATAAAACTTTTGATGAAAAATTTTGAAAAATAAAAGTTATCAAATGATGTGATATGATAGAGATAATGATGAGTAATAAATATGATAAAGTTAAAATATATAGGTTGGTTGTGTGGATAGTTGTGTAGAAATGATTAAAAAGTAGGATAGTTGTATAGGAAAATGTAAAAAAATAATTAAAAAATATAATAGTTGTGGAGAATAAAAAGTTTTAACTTGACATTTTCTATCAATTGCCAAACACGCCCCTAGTTTGACAAATTAGCAAATATTATAAAGTTTAAATAAAATTATAAGGTACTTTTTAATTAATGTTTCGTTCTATTTGTTTAAATTTTCAAAGCCCTCACCCTACTGAAATGATGAAAATGTTGGAATGAAAAGTATGGATGATTTGTGGTGCAGTAGTTGTGCTAAGGGGACTCTAATGGAAAATTGGTGGCAATCCAATGTTGAATATGGAAATGAAAGGCAGAGCCGCTATGTCTGGAATCATATGCAATAGCATTGGGAATTTTGTGGTATTCAATATGAACTTCAAGAAGAAGATTGTATGTGAAACCGATTCACTCGTCTTAAACAATATGCTCACAATAAATGTAAAGAATTTGTCCATCAACGAGAGTCTAATTGACATAATCAAGGATCTCAACAGAAATTTTAAAGCTCTCAATTTTCTCATGCATCCCGCACTGGGAATATTGTTACACACAATTCTGTAAACATGCATTATAGCTGAGCATTAGGTTGTATACCTGGTAGGAAAATTTTCCCCTAGTATGGATGACTCTTATAAAGATATTTTGTTTTTGAATGATTGAGGGACTCTTTTTTTCTCCCTGATTTCAATTACTTGCAAAAGTTAGGGAGATGCGCAAACCAACATTTTCAAAAACAATTATTTATTTAACTAAGAGAATAAGCTTCATTTTAAATATTTAAAGTTACATGAGCTATCTCTTACACATACAAGTACCCATACATACCGGTGTTAGTCACTAGGTTACTCAAGTGTTAAAAATGAACGTACGACTTTAAAATGAATATTTTAGCGTCAAATCAATTTATTATATTAATTTTTGTAGATAGCATAAGGCAAAGTAATTCTAACAAATGATAAAAAATTTATGATATTATAAATAATACTAAATACAATAAATGAA
Source organism: Annona cherimola (assembly GCA_030490835.1). NCBI lineage: Eukaryota > Viridiplantae > Streptophyta > Magnoliopsida > Magnoliales > Annonaceae > Annona > Annona cherimola. The sequence goes on along the minus strand of CM059973.1, from coordinate 83,171,335 downwards.
GTGAATTTTATATAAATCGTCAAGCGAAAAAAAATAAATGAAGTTACATAAAGGTAGCTTTCATATCAAAATAATTATTGCAAATAATATGTACTATTTTTTAGCTATTTTAGAAAAACATCATAAAGGAATAGGATAAAGACGTTTGAGCCATTTTACGATAATTTCAATGGAATATGAGAAAATCCTAATAAGCAATTTTACGCAAAATTAGTAGGCATATTTGACATACATACACTATAGATATAACTTTATTGGCACATGATTCTTCGTCGAGATAATTGCATAGCCCCACCCGCCACTTACTAAAGGAGAGCGTGAGTTGGACGGTCCACCAGCCATGCATCATCGCCACTAATACTGCAAACGACTTGACTTGATGATATCATGTTACCAAACGACGAAAGCTCCCAGGTACATCTGATTTCTGCACACTCAAACAAATATATATAATTTAAGTTGGTAAATTTTATTTTAGGGGTCTTTAGCCACTCATCGTGATATAATATTGTATATTATTTCTAAACCATCATGACATTTTGCAATGCTGCTCATCTCTCTCTCTCATCCAATGTGCATGCGAATATGACTTACGTCCACGAGATGCCTGCTTTTGTTGACCGTAAAAAAAATCTAGTTGTTCAATTACATAATGAAAAATCCCATGGCAGCTGAAAATGGGGTGGTGGAAACTGGAAACTGGAAAGGCCTATCACGGGCCGCCATGAGCCGCTAGTCGACGAAAGGCTGCACCACCACCGGCACCGGGTCAAAAGCGCGAGCCAAATCAAAAATCTCCACCCACAGCGTTAGATTCTGTATTGTCGCCACTTTTTTATTCAAGGCTGCTTGAAATAGAAAGTTGGCGTCAGCTCTCTCTCGGATGTGGACAGAATCCACCATCGCCCTGATGTGTTCGCGGCTGAATGTGGAAATACATTCATGTGGACATGGAATTGGATTTGGACGTATAATTTAGAAAAGTATGGTTGCTTGTATGGTTACCATGTGACCAAGTTGCCCCGAAGCTTTTTTTATGATTTTATTTATGTTTTCCACCTTTATTAGAATGTTAAATCCACACCAACTCCTTATATATCAAGTAATTTGATTATTTACGAGACTAAATTTCATCCAAATCAAAAAGATTCATAACCCTTATATATGAAATGAACATAATAAAATTATATGATTTATATATTCATTTTTTATATTGTATTTTCAACATCTAAATCATTTAAAACATCATTGGTTTAAAACATTATTCTCACATGGATAAATAATTCTATAAAGAATTATTATATTATTAGATAATATGAATAGATTTAGGGTATGTTTTCTAACAAAAACTTTTTAAACTAAAACTTTTCAATATAAAATTTTTCATTCTTTATAACTATCTTACTCTAAAATTATTTCTTTGTATCTTCCTATATAATTGTCTTATTTTTTAATCATTTTTATACAACTACCCATACAATAAATCAATCTATTTAAACTTTATTATTTTTATATCTCATCATTATCCTTATCATAATAGATTAGTTTCTAAATAAAAATTTTATACCGAAAAGTTTTCATATGAAAGTTTTATTACCTACTAAACACACCTATAAGCATTTCATAATATTTACACATAAATATATATATATATATATATTAAAGCTAGTATGACTCATTCACATTCTATTTAATTTAGATGAATAACTAAACAAATATTGTTAATATGTAACCAACTGCTGGCAGCGCAGTTGGTTAGAGCCGTGGGCGTGTATATTTGCTACCCAGGTTCGAATGTTCAAGCTGCTAAGAGGGAGTTTGATCTCCCTTTATGTGCTGGAGTGGGAGCTGTTGTCTCCCTTTGGGGCGGAGTGGGGAGCAGTTGTCTCCCTGATTCTTTAGTGGAGCTGTGTCTTCAGATTTCTTTGGCGGAGTTGTGTATCTCCGTATTTGTAAGAATGTCTCAGAAGTACAATGTAATATGTGTTGAGATGTATGTAAATATAACCATCAAAAAAATATATATTGTTAATATAATAGATGAAATATAGTTCACATCAACACTAAGGTAGGCTAAAGGAGAAAGAGTTACTTTCTAAACTTAAACTTTAGCGTAACTAAGTTAAAACTTTTACATGTTGAATTATAAATATTGTAGAATGAAAAATATATTTAGCAAGTAGAAAAAATTAGAGTTATTATATATTAAAAATAAAAACTTACTCTAGTAATTGAAAAGAAGGCCAAATTCAAATGATAACGAACAACTGTACATATGCCCATATCTCATACTCTCCAGAATGTGATTCAAACAAATCATGTAAAAGCCAATAAGAAAAAAAAAATACTTCATCTGTAGCCTTTTTCTCTTTCAATAATTATAATTTTCTCACAATTATTTACATTGATGTCAACAATTTTACATTATATTTATTACTAAAAAATTCATAAATTTTGTCGTTAATCATATTATAATTATGCAAACTAAGGCATAGCTCAATAGCGTGACATCGTGGTTGTGATTCTTGGCGTCAAGTTTGGAAAAGAGCTGTGACTATCTCTTTGTAATGTAATAAAAAATACCATAATGTTATGGTTAAATCTATATCCTCCCTTGACTTTTGGGGGAAAAAATTTGGTTCCCTGTAAAATTTAAAAACTCTTTCAAAAAAAAGTTCAAGTAAAAGACATTTTAAAGAATTTATAGTCACGTCGGTCTTCCTTTCAAGCGAAAATTTCCCACTCGCCCTCACCAAAGCTCGCATATCCACAGCTCATTACTACGCTAAACTACAATAATTCTCTTTCTCACTGTTAACCCTTTTACATCTACTTACTGTCATGAGACAGGAGGAGACACGTCATCTTATAAGAGTCCCGAATCTGTATGAATTATCTAAAAGATAGGTAAGGAAAGAAGTCTGTTAGCCCGGATGAATCCAATTGTGTTAGGACGACTATAAAAGAAGTCCTGTCTATGTCGTAGGAGTAGATTGTCCTGTAAATTGTTTCTGTTGCAGTACATTAGAAAATTTGGTTCCTGGCTCCTGACTTTCGGTTGAACCCTGTTAGGAAAGCGAGCGATCTTAACATGAGAAGATGCTTGAGCCAGCCGCCCAGCATTTTCACAGCTGGTAGCATGTTCTGGCTCGTTGCTACATAGGTCAATATCGAGCTCTTGCAACTCAATTTCGAGTTCTTACTACTGGCTTGACCAACTTCCTCTCTTACGGCCCTTACGGCCCTACATAACAAGTCACCTAGCACTCTTGCGTCAGTTCCCTGAGCAAGCTGCTTAATGCACTTTTCAACTGTCCATTTGATGAGTGTTAAACGGTTTAGATGAAAACGTGAAGACTGTATGGTCAATATTTACCACTTAGTATCTAGCATTGGCCTATTTGGTAAACAATTGGGCTTCCAAATTCAGAAAATTGAGAGTTTTAATCATTTAGTCATTTGACCAGAATTGTTTTGGAGGTTTTAACTTCCAAGCGTATTAATTAATTGCAATCAGGCTACCGACCAAGTCCAATTGCATAGCGACAACGTCCCCTCAGGACTCGAGACAATTTATCTGGGCTCGGCTTATTTGCCACCTGACAATAGCAGTAGAACACCTGCACAGGTCACCTAGTATTTATCGTTTTTATATCATTCCTATTACAAGACGATCAAGGCCAATTTTCTTTCAATCCAATGTCTTTGCTTCGACCTTACCTGGATCCGCCAACTTCTTAGCTGTAATTGGTTGTGACCGATGCCATTGTCAACTTAATTCAGTGGAGTTTACATTCAAGCAATGTCACATTATGGTTTCTTTTCTGAATATGGTTTGTTGGGGGTCATAATTACACACGGGGTGTATTTGGAAAATAATAAAATTTTTGAAGGAAAATTTTTTTTATAAAAGTTTTTAATATTAGAAAAAATGATGTGATACGATAAGAGTAATAATAAAGAATAAAGAGGATACAGTTAAAATAAATAAGTTGATTGTGTAAGTAGTTGTGTAAAAATGATTGAAAAGTATATTAATCATAAAGAGTGAAAATTAGTTTTGATTGAAAAATTTTAATGTTTACCGAACACACCCACAACAAATTCAACTCATTCGTCACATTTAGAATTATTTGCTTGATTAAAATTTTAAAAATCTCAATTGAGTGTGTAAATGAATCATAGAGTAATTTATGCCAACTTTCTCTTTCTTCATGTTCAATATTTGGATCTTCAATTGAAATATTTTGATCAAACATTAACTAAACTAGTAGTTGTAAGCGTGATGACTAAATTAGATTTAGTAGTTAATATGTGCGTCATGCTGGAACTAAATAACTCTTCAGCCTGAAAAATTTTCACCGTAATTTATATATGGGAAGCAATTTCTTGAAAATATTTGATGTTATATTCCCTCAAATATGGAAATGCTCGATTTGAGCTAATCAAGGTGATTATGTAAAATATAAACTACTCATTTTACTTGAAATTGGATTAACAACATTGTGAACCAAAATTGTTTCAAATATGTATACACACGTAGGACTTTGCTTCAATGTAACAAGATTATATAGAATTAGTTATACGTAACTCCTTTAATTTTTTTATATATCTATGATTTAGTGGAAATTTATTTCATCCATCGTATTTAACATTATTAGTTTAGTTACAAAATAAAATTTTATCCAAATCAAATATGTGCATGAGTCTATTGCTTAAAAATTTAAAGTATGAGAAACGTTTAAATTCATTTATATATGTCTTATAATGTAATAATACTCTATATAATCATTTATCCATATAAATATTTTAAGTAGATTAAATGTTAAAAATATAAGTTTAAAATTAATATTTAATATTAAATTATTTTATTATATTAATTTTACATATTTATAGATAAAGCGCTCGCACATTGATGCTAACAAATAAAAGACGATAGTATCAATGATACTAAATACAATAATTGAAGTAGATTTTTCATCAAATATTAAGATATCAAAAACAAAGAAGATTAGAATAAAAAAGTATTTTATAGAAGCAGAGCCTACATATATATGTGGAAGTAGTTTTTCCATTAAATGTCAACATATTAATAATGGAAGAGATTATGTATAAAATGGGTTTCATTAAAGCAAAGACTATATAAAAGGCCCGATTATATATAATTAGTTATATATATATATATGTTTAACTTAAAATATTCATTTTTTATTTTTATTTATTTTTATTTTTCTTCATGAATATATTTTCTTAAATATATTTAATTTATATTATAAATTTTATCATTTTATAATATTTTACATTTTTATTATTTATTTTTAAAAGAAGCTTTTAAGAGTGAAGAACGACTTGTACACACCTTAAATTGATAGTTTTTAAAAATAAAAAATAAATATATAAAAGTATTGTAAAATAGCATAACTTGGTATATAAATTAAATACACTTAGAAAAACATGTCTTAAAAGAAAAATAAAAATAAAAATTGTAAGTTAAGTATATATGCAACTAATTGTATAATCAATTTCATGTGACCCTCTCCATTTTTTAAAAGGTATTCTCTTCATTTTTTAAATGTTGATAATTGATGTAAAAGTTAGTTCTTTTATTATATTTAACATCGCTATTTAGCTAAGAAATTAAGTTTCATCTAAATCATATATGTATATGAGCCACATTTTGCTCAAAAATAAATATATTCATATATAAATTATGAAAAATATTTATATCCATTCATATATATGTTATAATGTAATAATACTTTATACATTTATTTATTCACATAATAGTGATGGTTTTTTATTAGTATCTTTACATTATATCTCAATTATGATATTATGATCAAGCGCAAGAATTTTTAAGACAGAAATTAGCACTCTCAAATATCTGAAGGGGAAACCACAACCCTTAAATATCTAAAAAAGATACTGTAAGTTTTCAAATATTTAAAAAGGAGATGACGTGCTCCCACATGCAGATGAGGTTTGAACCGACGTCTCCACAATGGAAAACCCATCGCTTACCACAGTATGCTACCCGAGTAGCCATAGTAGTGATAGTTTAAATAATCTAGATGTAGAAAATATTATTCAAAAATTAATATTTATAACTAAATAATTTTATTACATTAATTTTATGCATTCATAGATGAGGCTTACATCCAATAATAGTAAACAAATTGAAGAATTTTTATGATAATATAAATAATACTAAATATAATACATAAAGTAAATTTTTTATTAAATATCAATATATTAAAAATTGAAGGAATGATATAGAAGCAGGGTCTCATAAAAAGGCTATGCTTCTACGTAACTTCTTTCATTTTTAATATCTTAATATTTGATGAAATTTACTACATTTATTATATTTAGGATCATTTATATTACATTAAAACGTTTCATTTGTTTACTAGGATGGGCCTTATTTAAAAGTGTGTAAAATTAATATAATAAAATAATTTCATGTTAAATATTAATTTTAAAATTATATTTTTAATATCTAAATCATCTAAACTAACATTACTGTATAGATAAATAGTTTCATAAAGTATTATTGTAATAATACAAAAGTAAATAGTTCTAAGCATTTTTTATAATTGATACATAAATATATATTTTTTCAACAAATGTGTCTTATGTAGATATTTGATTTGGATAGAACTTAATCTTTTAGCTAAATATTTAATGTTAAATATAATGAATGAATTGAATTTTACATTAAACATCACAATCTTAAAATTTGAAGAGAAACGCTTTTATGTGATTGAGTTTATAGACCCTATTTTTATGAACCCTTTTCTTATATAACTCCTTTTTTTAAGAATTTGATGTGATAAAAATTCACTTTATGTATTGTATTTAGCATCATTTATATTATTATCGTTTAAGCCTTTTTATTTGTTTAATATCATTATATATAAGTTCCATCTGGAAATATGTAAAATTAATATAACAAAATCATTTAATATTAAATGTTAATTTTTAAGTAGTATTTTTAATACCAAACCATCTAAAATATCCCTGTTATATGGATAAATAATTTTATAAAGTATTATTACATTTTAATAAATATGTGAATGAACCTAAGAATTATTCTAATTTACACATGAAAATATCTATTTTTGATGCACATAAACATATTTGATTTGAATGAAACTTGGTCTCGTAGTTAAATAAATAATATTAAATACAATAAATGTAATAAATTTTGCATCGACCATTAACACCTTAAAAATGAAGAGACTTATATGAAATCATTTTTATGTAATCTAGTTATGTAGATGGTTAATAGAAAATTCACTCAATCTATTATATTTACTATTATTTGTATTATCATGTAAACTCTTACATTTGTTTAATATTACAACTTCTTTTATAAATGTGTAAATTAATGTAATAAAATAAATTAATATTAAATATCAATTTTTAAGTAATATTTTCAATATTTAAACCATCTGAAATATCATGTGGATAAATATTTCTATAAAGTATTATTATATTTAATACGTATATGAATGGATATAAGTAATTTTCCTAATTTACACATGATTATTTTATTTTAAGAAAATGCAACCATGCGCATATTTGATTTGGATAAAACTTGGTCTCCTAGTTAAATAAATGATGTTAAATATAATGAATGAATTTAATTTTACATCAATCTTCAATTCCTAAAAATGGAATGGAGTATATAAAATCACTTCTATGTTACTTGATCACATAAAAGCAGAGCCCGATATTGTGCATTATAAATAAGGTAAATTTTTTAACATATTCATAAGCATTGTTAAATGATATAAATATTATAGATGATGAAATACCGGGCATCCATCACAATTAGTGGAGCAAGAGAAGAACAGGATAAATTTTTTTAAGTAGAAGGAAATCTCGATGGATTTAAAGTCCACCTAAAAATCATAAGAAAAATTGAAGGAATTTCACCACATAAAAAACAACTACAAATTGTCCCCTGAGTGAGGATTCAGAGGAAGAAAACATTCATAGCCTTGCAAGTTATGGAAGAAAGGAAAAGCAAGAATACACTATTGGAACTTCGAAATTCTAGAATCTAACATCTTACGCCTCTATATACGTATTACTTATATCGGCTTTGACAATTTCATGGGACCCCTTGATGGAGTGCGAAGCAGTCAGAGGAGGTATTTTATAATGGTTTTGTAGGTGTATTGGTATCTTCTCGCCGGCGGTGTTAACGGTTGAACGCCATCTACAGATGGTGATATGGATATGGATAGCGATCATGTATACAAGATCATATGACATATCGTCCCACGTGATTTCATGGCAAGCTGTGTGCAACGGCTGAGCTAGGAACATTGAGATGGAGGGAGCAAATTCATATGAAGGATATAATATTATTTGAGGGGAACACCTATATAAAAATAAATTGCATCTTAAAATTCTTTTGAATTTTCAAAAATTTATGGCTACATGTGAGTCGGCCATTGGCAATGAATCGATCCACGTTAGCTCTTTAAAGGCCACGGAGAAGCAAAAAATGCCTGCATGTCATGTAAGGAGGGGTGAGAATCGGGGTGGGCCATACTGGGTCAAGGTTTGCCCAACCATGACCCTACTTTTTAAAAATTGAATTTGACTCTCTTTTTATACCGGATGGAGACAAGGTCGGTTTGACCCTCACTTTTTTTAATAGGTTCCGAGACAAACTTTTGGTTGGTATCGGACTGGTTTTAGGATAGCGGGCCAATTCAAAAATACGGGTCAAATAAGATAATTTTAATAATTTATATACCTATTAAACATAAGTATACATCTATACTAAATTTAAATATTATATGTTTCAATATTTCGCTAATTATTAAAAAATCATAATAAAAAAATAAAATATTTGAAAATATAGTATACATTTATTAAAATAGGTTAATATACAATTACACATAAGGGTTATATATGTACAAATTCTTTTTATTGATTCTTATATTGTTTTCTGAATAAATCGATTCTTCTATTGTTGATAGAGTTTATTATAAAAAAATTAAAATTTTGAAAAAAAAAATATTTAAACCTAGGCTTATATTTTTTAATAAATTAATATATGTGGGGCGGGTCGGACTCTTCGAGTCCGGATGTGATTGACCCACCTCGACCATATTTTTGAATTCAGGTCAAAATTTTGACTCATTCCTGTACCGGGTCAAAAAGATTAGCTTTACTTGGCCAAAAAATAGTCAGGTCAAAGCCGGGTCACAGATCGACCAGTTCTAATTCTCACCCTTACATGTAAGTAGTAGTAAGCTGAAGGTATGCCTCATGGGGATAGCGTGGGAAGTGGGACTGTCGGAGGTGGCACCCCTATGATCAGTTGTGGGCCTTGGGGCCTTTCTGTTAACTATAAGATGGGGATTAATGGGGACCAGGGCCAATGGAGCACCACAGGGCCGGGGCTCAAGCTTTAGAGTCGTGAGGCTGTATCAATACTATGATTATTTTCTGGTGGATTTTTCTTTCGTTTCCTAATATTAGACATGTTAGATGGTGTATATTTCATCAAATCACCAAAAGGACGGAAACGTTTCTGAGTAAACAGTTTCCATTATATATTGCGGTGATATTGGAGAGGAGATGACCATTTTCCTCCTAGTTCCGGATATGATCCTGCCGGTCAATGTTTCTTTTTATAACCATGCTTTCTTGAGGAATAACAATAATGGCAAAATCATGTGCACGAGTGGCGTTACAGAAGGGCCAACCAAGAATATATTTATAATCCCATGAGTAATAAACTTACAAACTCATCCAAATATATATATGCACGGCATGACAGATATATAAGCTGTTAGCTTGTTGGTACTCAGTTTCGTAGGGAATATATAATTGTCGATTGAAAATCTGTCCTATCACCAAGGAACAAACAAACGTGAAATGAAGGACAGAAACCAAAAACAAAAAAATATATAGAAAAAATGCTGCTGATCAGAGGAAAACCTGCTTGGACAACCAACCATTAATCATTTCATTTTCTGTATCACTACCTATTAAGGATTGGGATGGAAAAGGGATATTGCTATATTAGATGTAATTTTTACATTTGGCTTTTCTCATTCCAAATACATAACAAATTATATTTTCTAGATACTTGCTCGAATTTTAATATGCATTAATACTTTTTCATCCATCCATTCTCTTAATTCCAAATGGTGAACCGGCGGTAAATCGATTAATACGAAAAACTGTCACAATGCCGTATTTGTATATAGGAGATTTCGTGTTATGTATTAGAGCAATTTATATTATAACACCCCAACCCCAAAAACAATACTTTCATGATGAGCTTGGGCCTAAGAGTTATTTATTCGGATCTATCATGTGTGGGCTCAAAATTGGCTTGCATAAAATATAATAAATTTTTTGGCAATTGAATTAAATCTAATAAAATAATAACAAAATATCTATTCAATCATGCCATCATAGAAAAAAATTAATGAATAAATCAAATCTAGTCATGCTTGTGCTTCAAAGTCAGAAAATTACCTTAGGTGCGACCTGCTGGAGTATCTATAGGATAACAATGACATATAAACAAGATAAGTAAACTCAGTAAGTAGAATAAAAGAACTTTATATGCATTTTTTAGTCTCTAAAATTACCTAATGTTGCGCATTGATATCTTAGGCAAGCTTTAAATGGTGATTTAATTATGAATAATACATTTGACCAACCTAACTCTATTATCCAAGCCCCAAATGGAGAATAAGAACCCTCATTTGATTCGGAAAGTCCAAAAGCCTACAAATCGACTTCTGGATCACCCAAATCAGAGTTCGAGGTTCATTTTTATGAACGATCATTCATGGATGGCTCTGGACATGCTACGTGGTGCGCCAGAGCTGGCCGCCAGCGTTACTGCGTGGGCCGCTATTCGGGCCTAGGCACCGAGCCCATTTCTTTGTTGATCGGGCCACTCTTCTTTAGGTCATGTCTACTAGGCCAAGCCTAGTTTGTTGTCGTCGGAGTTTGCCACCATCGTTGCTGGGGTCGTCTTTGTCGGTTGCCGTCTTGCTAGGCCCCGCCTGGGCCCAATTCGCCAGCTCATGAGCTAGCGAAGTTGTCAGACTTGCTAGCTTGGCCTGCCAGGCTTGGGAGCGAGCCTAGAGCCCAGGCGAAAAAAGGCAATCGTTTAGTCCTTTTTTGCAATTCATTTCAGTAGGATTTTTCTGCAATTTCAATCTTTTTCTGGGGATGCTCCTGCAAAATTTTCATAAAAACTCAAAAATCCAAGCACCTTCTCCTTGGGTTTTGGTTAGTCCAGCGGCTATGAATGTCATCTAACATTCATCATTTTTTCTAGCCTGAAACTCATTTTAGACCAACGAATATTATTATTATAAGCAGTTTTGCTTGTATCTAACATCATTTCATGGATTTCTTCCCTAATAACATAAATCGTAAAAGGAAAATAAATCTGGAGATGGGTTCCTTGTAAAATTTGGAAATGGGCTACATCTCTGGATGTTGTGCTCATGATCTATCCAGCCATTCCATTCAAATCTAATTTTCAATTAATCTAATACTTAGTCAAAGTACTAAAACGAAATAAAAATATGTAAATTTCCCACTTGCCTTTGTTGAAAAAAATGATTTCCCAAAAAATGCGTAGTCTGCTGTTTTGTCAAAATCCTTTCTCCATAGCAATCTTAGCAACAATTTGTTTTTCGTGGTATAAAATTCGAAGAGAAAAATCCTCAATTGCTGCCACGACGCCCATTTTGATTGAGCATTATGGGCTAGAATTTTGACTTGGTAAAATAAAATTCCTCTTGGGGAAAATAAATAACACAAATTTGTATATATATATATATAATAACATTGCTTTTATGACTACTCAAACCCATGTAGGTTATGGGTCAAATACCCTTCTTACCATGTTGTTAACTGACTTTTTAAGATAATATCACAGTTATTATTTTCTAAACTCTTTTTGCCAAGGCCAAATTTTCAACAATCAAAAGTCCACTCGACACGTAGGCTTCCACGTACTAAAAATACACTTTTGAAAAGTATACATTACATATATAATTGCAGTTTGCTAGCAGAATATACAACCTATTGACAAAAGTTCGACCATTCGATTTATGGCTTATGAACATAAATGGTCAAGACAATCCACGCCCTTGAATTTAGAAAACACAAAAATTGAATAGGGTAAAATAATCCAAGCCCTTAAATTTAAAAGATAGGAGACTAATTGGAGAGAGTTCTCAGACCATAGTGTAAAACTGGAACTAATTTGGAAATTGGTTGGTGTGGGGGTAGGTCAACTGTAGTTGACTTGAGATGATTTATATATTATAATAAAAATATATAGTATATGTATATTTAATATGTATCTTTATCTTTTGCCTGCAATAAAAGTTCTTATTTAAATGTGAAAGTTAGATGACTTTGATTTATATTCGTATGTATTTGGATTTTAGATATATATTTTTGTTCCGGCATAAAAATTTACAAGTTACATAGTTTGTTTAGATATGTACTTTTTTGAATATGTGCCACTATTTCCTTTTAACATTATCTTCTACTTTTGTATATAATCATACAAATACAAGTTTTTCCTTATTAACTAGCATGTCTATGTTAGAGTATCTCACATCATATCAATCCTAGAATGAGTTGGGTGTGTACTTATAAGTTATAAATATGAAAGAAAATCTCATTTCTTAAATTAGCTTTGGAGTTGAGCAGGCTCAATAGCATTCAACATTAATATCAAAGTTGAAAATGAAAAACAATTTTACCCAAAAGATGAGAGATCAGTAGCTAGGAAACTCATCAATGAAGCTATGTTTCACACTTTTACAAAAGAGCATAACAATTGAAGAATTATTTTTTTTGTCATGGGAGTAAATTTTTAGTTATAAATATGAGAGAAAGTATCACCTATAACACTGCATTAAAGTCCAGAATAGAAACAATTCCACCCAAAAGATATAAAAGCAAGTTGAACAATAACCTAAACTAGAACACGATGTGGGAAAGGAAATTGCTAGGGTATCCTATATTAGTTGCGGAAGAGTTAGGTGTTTGATCATAAGTGTGAGAGAAAGTCTCACCTCTCAAGCTACTTTTGGAAGTTAAAAAGGCCCCCAACAATACCCAACACTTCATATGCATGGATGATAAAAATTACATATGTAAAACTTTTTCCACACATCCATTAATCACTAACCCAAATTGAAATGTTTTTATAGGTTTTATACAGGATTGGATCGGGATTTAAAAATGAATTGAGGTCATGTTAATTTGGTTAAAAAACTATATTTCTTATTATTGGTATTTTAGTTTTTCATAAATTTGTTAATCCATGCATATGCATGTATATTTTTTTGTTTAATTTTTAAATACAAAAGTATTTTAGTCATACTTAATGATTAAAAATAACTAAAAACTCATGTGTTAAAATTAAAATGTATATACATATCAACAAAATTGGTAAAACTTATTTTATATATTAAATACACCTAAATTAATAAATTTTTAAAACACAGGTATGTGATCACTATTCTTTAAAAATAACATTATGATTATTATTACTTGAATGACCAATTGGTTTTACGTGAGTGAGTAAAAGATGCTAGGTGAAAACTGGAAACTCGAGAGTTTTAAGTCGCATAAACACGTCTCATTATTCTTCCCTTAGAATTTCCATCCATCTAAAATTGAGTTGCATTTTTGTGAACAGGACTCTACTGAGATACCCAACCCGAAGTTAACTGGACTAATCTCAAACTTGGGACGACGTTTGAGGACAAATTTTCTTGCTTTTTTCCGGAGAGTTCGAAGGCCTGCTAGGATATTCCTTCACTAAAACGGTACAAAATGATGCAAGTGCTGTAAGCGACCACAATGCACTTTCAAAGCTTCTATCATCTCGGCGAAGCGGGGTCATCTACACCCTTGATTTCCCAAGGTTGCAAAATGTATGACTGAGATGTCCCAACATGGATTTCTTTTTCAATTTGATTTTTTATTGTGTGGCAGCTTGGAGGGATGCTCCAGCACTTTACTTGAAGTTGCGGTTGGCGTGGTCTAGTTTCATGACCTTTTTTTAATGTCACTTATTTATAAAACAAGCAATTTGCTTATAAGGAAAAACTTTATTAAAAAAAAAAGGAAAAAAAAGCACAATGTAAGAATTCGGCGAAATTGACGTTGCCCTTAGGCAAGAGATGTGTTGAAAGTATCAAACTTGCTCTCTCAGGCATTTAAGAGCCACGTAAATATTCAACGGCTAAAATGGTTTAATGACAAGAACAAAAAACAATAAAATCATCATTTTGTTAATTTTATAACAATAATGAACAGTTACTCTAGAATAACGTGTGACCCATCTCGAATCCAAGCCTGTGGTTCCAAATATTCACCACGTAAAGCACTGCCGTATGGATGAAAATTAAGGTTCTGTCACAATCGAGAATGCCCCAGATTTTGGGCACAAAAGGAAGCAATTCGGCTAATTGGGTTCCGGTTCATGCACATGAGGCAAGCAGCAGCGGGCCGGCAGCCCGAAATTGGAAGTATCAACAGAGTCGAGTACAAGACACTCCCCAAACCAATCACGTGAACACGTAAGATTCACTGCAGAATGCCCAGCTCAAAAAATATTTGCAATTTCTCAGTATACGCCAAAAATTTAATTATACAGCGAATAACAGGACAGCAGCAACCGGATATACGATGCATGAGTTAGTCCACATGATTGTCTTCTACCCCAGAAGCGACTGGGCTGCAAGCCTACAATCTGCGTACAAAGAACCTAATTGTTCATTCCTAGAATGTGATGATCTCGGAAGATCTTTCATTTTTTTCCATTCTCAAAGAATAAGAAGCTTTTTTTTTTTTTTTTCCTATACAATTATTCCTAATTGTAATACACTTTTCTCCTTTCTCATATACTTTTCTCCATTCTCAATGCGCTTCTATCTTAAATCATCATCCAATCCTTATCTCATCTTTATTCTATTAAAGCTATGAATATTATAAGCATCATGCCATCTATTATCTCAACATGATCTATACTTCTGCGTGCATGATTCTAGTATTATCCTCAAAATTTTAAATTTATTTTAATCTTCCTAAAAATGATAAGGATTTTGAAATAAGATATAGTTCTGAATTCTAAAATAATAGTTATGCCTCTTGATTTAAAAAAAAAACACACAGGCTGAATCTATTCTTTGTTTTTCACAAAGTCAGGGGAGCGCGGTGGTTCTTTGAAAAGGAAATAGAGATGAAAAAGGCTACGAAAATTTTAAAAATGTAGAATTCATGACCCACTGAGCCATTACCTGGTTGTGTTTGGCTGCCATATGGTAGACGTGTGTTCAAATAGGGGCGTAGTCTGTCCCTATGTTAGATAAGAGTGTCTCCGGAGTCCGGAGTCGATTGATGGGAGTATAAACTTAAAAAAAAAAGAAAAAGAATGTTAAATGGAAAAATAATAAAAATATCTCAAATCCTAGTTGTAATTAAAATTAAGATAAATATAAAATATATATCAATAAAAATTGTTAATGCACGGGATCACTTGAAAAACTGAGATAAATCAACCTAGTAGTATTTGTATGTAGGCATGACAAGCAGACTCAGTAATTTCAAAACATGCTATTCTCTAATAAAAATCGAACTAGCTTTTTCCAACTCAACAACGAACTTGGCAGCCATCACATCAAATTGGAAAATGCCTCGTAAAGCCTGAAATTGTATATGTTTGAGAAATTTCGAAATGGAGCAAGACCGTTATTGTATCTGCCCCTGCCGCCACGTGCGGAAAACGCCGTGGATAACAACGCTGAAGCCACCTGTACAGTGTCGCTAAATGCCGGGTCTGGAATCTGGATGCTCCATTGGCATTTCTGTGAAATTCGGCGTCTTGCAAAATACAGGCGCACTATTATGTCGTGCAATAACACGTCACAATTGAGGACGGGATAAGGATTGGGTTTTTCATTTTTCAGGAATGCTTTTCTCATTTTTGGAAAAAAAATAATTTATTTTTCTCATTTCCACTGCAGCTTTCCCTATTATCAATACACAATACTATTTTTTGCACCATACATTGTTCTTCTCATCCAATCTGTAAATATTTATTTCAAAAAAAAAGTTGTAAATGGATCTAAATCTTTTTGTTGAAACTTTTAAAAGAAAAATTATTATGAGTTCATTTAGTAAGAGGTAAGAAAGTGGAAAAAATTCATGAAATTTTTTTAAAGGCGATACTATGATGTGATATAATACATGTAAATAATTTTTATTACAATGAGTGTAATACTTAAAAATAAATAGAACAGAGATAAATATATATATATGATAAGTTGCTAATTGTATAAAAATATATAAAAATAATTGAGATATAAAGGTAATAATACAAAAATTAAGATGATCGTGCATTAAAAATACTAAACTAGTATTTATTACAATCGATTGTATATTTTGATTTTTGATAATTTATTTCAAATCCAAACCATTCACCATATTTTACTCATTTTATATTCATATGACATGAAAAATCATATTATTTGAATTTTTATACAATCCACAACTTCTAAGATTATTGACTATAAAAAGTTTTAGTTTATTTAATTTTTTGTATATAGGCAAAATAAATAAGTATGAACACTATGCATGAATTAAATATTAAAAAATAAAAAAAAGCAGTTATAATTTACAACCGATTGATTGAAGTATTTTTCATATTACATAAAGAGATGCCAAGTAGGCGTTTAGAATTATTTTTTTATTTTTTATTTTTTACTTTTACTATATGCCAAATGGACCTTGAGGGCGGGTAAAAGTAAGAAAAATTACATACTACCTTAAATATAACTTTAAGAGTATGTTTAGGAAGTGATAAAACTTTTGAATAAAAAATTTTTATATAAAAGTTTTTAAAAATTGATTAAATTAAGTGATATAATGAAGTTGATGATAAGAGATAAAGATAATAGAGTTAAAATAGATACGTTAATTGTATGAATAATTGAATAAAAATGATTGAAAAATATGATAGTTGTATAATAAGATATAAAACATAATTAAAATAGAATAATTATAGAAAATAAAAAAATTTAGTGTATAAAATTTTTAATATAGCCAAAAATGCTCTTAATACGGTTCTATGTCAGGAGCTTTAAAATCCTTCTTGATATTGTAAAGGAAAGTTGTAAATGTTTATGAGATTAATTTGTAAGGATTTTCTTAGATTTAATATGTAATAATTAGATGGAGAAAAATGAGATATTAAAAATAAACAATGCAAGTACTTAATTACCATGTCTATTATTATTAGTAGTATATTTTAGTAATTTTTTGATTATTTTATATAAATAATTTATCTATTTTAACTTTTACTCTTATCCACACTGTCATATAATTTTTTTTTACCTTTTTACCCCATGACTACTGCTCTTTCAAAGCGTCAAACTGATGCTAAGTGTTATTGTTTATTAACGGCCCAGATTGCGGCCGGTACACCACCCGAGTACCAGACGAATATTGCGCGCGCCTAGTCGTGCATCTTTCTTTCCGTAGTCAAATTGTAGCTGCCCGTAGATCGTAGCATACTGCTAGCAGTAATCACCTCCATTCCCTGGCATACAAGTGGTAGCCTGCCTCTCTCTCTCTCTCTCTCTCTCCAAATCAAAAAGAGAGAAAAATCCCTCATTTTTCCCCCTTTTCGTCCCGAATACAGATCAGGAGCCTCAGAAGCTCTGCGAACAAATCAAAAAGAGAGAAAAATCCCTCATTTTTCCCCCTTTTCGTCCCGAATACAGATCAGGAGCCTCAGAAGCTCTGCGAAGAAAGCCACGGGATAGCTGGCTTCATTCACCGCTGGAGGAGGCGAAGTGCGCGATTGGAAAGAGAAGTCCCTCCTTTTGAAAGTCAGCAGCCTCTCTTCAGGTGCTTTGATCGATTCGTAATCAGTTTCCAAAATGCCTTGTGTCGAAGATTCGCGCCCTTTAATTTATGTACGAAAAAAGAGGATTTTTTTCCAGTAGTCTTACGCGGAATTTTGCTGAATTCTGGTTGTAATTGGGAGAGATTGGAGGGTTTTTTTTTTTTTAATTGCTGGTTGCACTTCGGCTGTCAGCATTGTCAAAACGTGGAAGTTGTAGGTATTACTGTATGTGCTTATGCCGGTTGCTGAGAAGATAATTCGTAATTGCTTTGGACTCTTGCGATTTCTGAGTGTTTCAGATTTGTGTTTCTCTTATTATTATTATTATTATTATTTCGTTTCTCTTATTATTATTTTTTATTTTTTTTTCTGCATTAAGAGCCATAACTATCTGTCTTGAATTTCAACGATGGATGTTGACAAAATAGCTTGGAATTTGCTAGCTTATTTTCTCATCACTGTGTTTTAAAACTGCGTGGCTGATTCGTGGATCTTGATCTGCTGCTGCTTGGCTTCGCAAGATATTGATTGGTTGCAGCGTAGGGAATATTTTTCTCTGGGAAGAGATTATTCATTTGTTTTAGCTATTAAAGTAATTTACTTGAAGTGAGAACCCATAATCACTGCAGGCTCCATCTGATTAATGTTCTAGGTCACAGTTGGATGACGATATACCTACTCTGCAGTCTATATATATATATTACACTTGATATTTTCATATCTTTAGAGTGTTGCGGTATTTGGATCTTGAAAGGAACTGTGATTTGCTGCTTGCTTCAAGATAAATTATCTGCAAAATTTCCCGTTTCTATTTCTAGTTTTTAGCTACATATTTTCTTTTCTTTGATGGGTAGATGATTCCTCCAAATATTGCTTGCGCATGCAGGGCACTTTATCCAGCTGTTAACATTGAGACAACTGAGTGAGTAAACTAAGCAAGTTTTGAAGTGCAGGAGTCCTTATTGTTGGTTAAATCAAATAGACACTTCATTCCTTATTGGAGTATTTCTTCTTGAGATACCAAGATTGTCTCTGGGGCCAACCTTGTGGAATGTCCCTGTTCATTCTTGAATGTTTCTTTGACAAAAAAGAGAAGCGTCACTGAATTTGATGAAACACTGTATTAGTTTGGCTAACTCATGAGAAGCAGAATTTATTCAAGCAGATGGAACTTCCTGGAAAACAGAGGTGCTAATGATGCGCATTAAAGAGGAGCTATGGCACACACATCTGAGAAGAGATTTCCAGTCAGCTCGAAAGATTACAAATTGTATGAGGAAGTAGGTGATGGTGTCAGTGCCACTGTGTACAGGGCACTATGTGTACCACTTAATGAGACTGTAGCTATCAAGGTCTTGGACCTTGAGAAGTGCAACAATGATTTGGTATGTGGGATGCTACCATGAATTTCAAAATTTTTTATTCTGCATTATGTGGTCTTGGAATTTCCTACAAATTTATCTCTTTTACTCCTGATATTTTGCATGAAACTATTTCTTGCATGTGCTTGCACTTGATGTCATTTTCATCATCACGACACCATCTGAGCCTTATCGCAACCAACTTCAATTACACGAATCATGTTGCTGGTCCATCAGGATTCGTTGTAAATTGTACAGCAAGAGCTGGTTTTTTTTTGGGTTATATAGTAAGAGTCTTGGTACTACCGCGAATTTGATGCAACAATCCATTTTATCTGGGCTTTAGACAAACATGGAGATTGAGCTTCCAAAGATTATGCAATAGGTTATGATGTAGTTTAATTAGAATAATGATTATGATTAGAATTGATGTGTTTATACAGTTGATTCAAAGCAATGAGTTTTCTCTCTTTAAAATAAATTAATATGTATACACTTATCTTTACATCTTGCTTGACAAATGGTTATCTGTATAAAAGAGAGGAGAAAGAGATTCAAGTGGATGAGAATTTACTTCCCATAGCTGGTAATATGACTAAAAGTCCCTGAAGTTTACAAAAAAATTTCCTCCCAGTCCTTGGTAGATGTATTCTCTGATCCCACCCAAATGTCACTGGTGTTGATCCTGTCTATCATTTTGGAAAGAATATCAAGCAGATTGCATGGTTCAATCACTGTTGAGGGGAAAAAGGATCCTAGGAGCAATCCTAAGAGTACCTTCAGCAGGTTAGAAATATTGATTGCTGCAACTTTAGGTGATTGGCACATCCGTGAAATCACATTATGTAGTTTTCTTTTAATTACAAGCATAGAATCTAGAAATTATTTATGCATATTGTATTTGGACCACCTTATTCCAGTGATCTAGTTGAAATTAATGTTGGTAGGAATTAATTTCTGATTTTACTCTTTTTCAGTTTTGGAAGCATTTATCTCTATTGGATAAAGGTTTTTTATTTTTATTATTCTTTAATTCACCTCTTCTTAAGTTTTCTATTCCTTTTTCTCGTCTCTATAATTTTCTTTGTGTCCATGTACGCTGCTTTGTTCTCTCTTTGTTATAAATAGGCTGTTTCCCATTACTTAGACCTGCAAGACCTTGACCTCTGGTTGCAAAGCTGACAACCTTTATTGTGGTGCAAGGGCTGTCCTCTGAAAATTTTCCTTCAATTTGTCTTCCATAAATTCTCCTCTTCTCCCCCCATTGAAAGGATTTCCTGTGGTCTTCCAAATGTCTTCATATCCAATTTTACACCAGAACATTCTTCTTCTGCATCATCACCTATGGTTAGTGGGCCTGCATTGTTTCACATTTTATGAGTTATGTGACTTGTGAGCCTTTGCAACCCTTCAGGTGGTCTTCTGGATGAGAGGTAACAAACTAAGGATTGATAATTTGTATTGAATTGTAAGGTTAACGCCATTTGACGAGAGTGCTTGAAAGAGTTCCATTATGTGCACTTGAGCACCCAATCTTGCCCAATAGTGCAGTTCATGCTGAAAGGTGTAATTCATTTGTCCCTTAGTTATGCAAGCTGCAAAAAAATTTTCAATGAAATAAACAAGTTGTTTAATGAATAATTGGAAACATGTGTACCTCGTCTTCTCTGTCTTCTGGGGTTCCTTTGTGGTTTGTTGGTTGAGCGATAATTTGCCAGAGGGTTTGTACCATTTGCTCCATGGACTCATAACATGCTAAATGAAATGCCTTTTAAATTTTTTTTTTTTTTTAAAAAAATTGCAGGTCACCATCCTGTCGAATTGCATGATTCATTCTGATGGTTTAATCACTGAGTACTATTCTTATTTATGGGATCTTTTCTAATAAAACCAGCAAGTTGTGATGGCAAGGAACTTCTGAATACTGTTTACCTTCTGAATAATGCCTTATTCTTTGCCTCGACCCTGTCTTTAAGAAGGCAATTCGTGAGGTTAAGCAACAATTTTTGGTTTATAGATGCCGATTACTTTACTTTTTGCAAGAAGATTAATAAATCCTACTGCTATAGCGACAGACATTTTAAGTTTCATCGTAATGGTAATAATCTCTCTCTTTTCCCTATGCTATACTTCTCCAGGATGGAATTCGTAGGGAAGTGCAGACTATGATCTTGACTGATCATCCCAATTTACTGAGGGCACATTGCTCTTTCACTACAGATCGCAGCCTATGGGTTGTAATGCCTTACATGGCAGGTGGATCTTGTCTTCATATAATGAAATCTGCCCATCCAGAAGGTTTTGAAGAATTAGTTATCGCGACGCTTTTACGGGAAGTTCTTAAAGCTCTTGTCTATCTCCATTCACATGGACATATCCACAGAGATGTCAAGGTATTGGAATGTTATCTTATTGCTTTGAATTTTCTACTCCATCATCGGAATTATCTAGTCACACATTTACTATGTAAAAAAAAAAAAAAACATTTACATCTTAGTAAGAAAGAAAACAGATGACATTTTTGGTAAAACATTTATTACCATCCAGGTGAATGAAAGAAAAAAAAACACATGTACCTCCTAGATAAGAGAGGAGAAATGGAAAAAAGGGACGAAGAAAAGGTTCATGATCAATGTGACAGAAACTGGGATTCTTTTAGGATGCGTTTTAAGATTTTTCATTTTCTTTCTTTTTCTTTTTAGGGTATCTCTACCTTTATGATTAAATCTATATAAAATAGTTTATCAAGGATGGAAAGGTTCTCTATGAATTCACATTTCTTGCCACATGATTGGGTTTTCAAGCATCATCAGCACTTCTTTTGGGTTCTATCTGGATACAAGTAGTGTAAACGTCAAAGACCTAAGGATATCTCCTTCAATAGTCTTTAGAAGGTATTGAGGATTCCAATGTCTTGAGATACTTGTTACTGGCAGTCAAGGTACATGAGTTACAACACAAGTTCCAATCATAATTAGTTTGGAAGTCTTGCAGACAGGGCATTCCTCTTTGCATCTATAAGGCTGTGTTGGCAACAGGATTGGACTGGTTGCACTAACCTGTTCAACAAGGAACTATTCCCAAATTCATCTTGGCTCCTTATTTGACCTTATTTTTTTGGGATTGATTCCTTGCTTGAATATACACCAAACTATTTAGACTCATACTATAAGGTTTGTGAATAATGGCATATATGGGATGCACATTGATGCATATTGCTCCCAGCAAGCACCTGATGCTCTGGGGCTGTTAAGCTTGCTCTCCCTCAAGAAACGCATGAAAGTTCTTAATCATTAGTTCAAGGGAAGCATTCGTAAAAGATCTATAACTGATGAACATATGAATTTGCACTTGTGTAGTAGTTTTGCTAAGTAAGCGACCCTTAGGGAAATTACATACTAACAGTGGTAGAAAGGGCAAGCCTCCCAAGCTTGAAAGTTGATATGGATGTGTTAACATCCACAAAGAGCATCTAGTTAGAAGTAATGATATCTAGGCTATCCATGGAGAGATCTCCAACATCAGCTTGTCTGATGAAGTGGTAGCCTTCTTTAGGCATGGCATTTGGGCAGACCCTGAGCACAAGAAAAACTACTGTTTGAACTAGTTACAACCTAGAGTGACCAAAATAGTTCTAAAGATTCCTATCCCTGTTTTTGATCTTTAGCTCTTGGCATACCTATTTTAAAACACTCATGAATTTTTTCTTTTCTTCTGGCAGTTATCAATAATCCTTAATGTTATCATTTGGTTCTTCCATTTTACTTTTGGAAGTTCTACCTTAACTATGGCTGTTACTAGGTTGTATTTCATTTTTTCTGCAGGCTGGAAACATTTTGGTTGATTATAATGGTGCTGTGAAGTTAGCCGACTTTGGAGTTTCAGCTTGCATGTTTGATACTGGGGACAGACAGCGGTCAAGGAATACATTTGTGGGAACACCATGCTGGTGCTGTTCTATTTGATCTTTTCACATTTTTAGTTCTCTAATTATTCATATTTCTTGCGAATGCTTTATTTTTTGTAAACTGAGGTGTAACAGTGACCATAAATTCTATTTCTGTTATTTTTCATGTTTATAGGATGGCCCCTGAAGTCATGCAGCAATTACATGGATATGATTTTAAGTAGGTTACCTATCTTATCACATTTCTCTGTTATTATTGTTCTTTTAATCTGGGAGGCTCGTAATGTATTGAGTCTTCTGTGTGTGCAGAGCAGATATTTGGTCATTTGGAATTACTGCTTTAGAACTTGCCCATGGTCATGCTCCATTTTCTAAGTATCCACCAATGAAGGTGACTCCCCACTTGTTTCTGACTTCAGCTGATAACTTTCTTAAAGCATCTGAGGAATTTTGTGATTCTGATTGTGCTTTTGTTTGTACGAGTAGCTTCTCTAGTTAGCTCATCCAGTACCCTGTATCGTGTTTTGATCATGCAAGGATTAGCGAAATGACATAAAACTTTCTGATCCAAAGCCTATGATCCTTCTTGGTCTACTGCAATGAGCTGTCTGAGATATAACGACAATGGTGGTCCACATAGATAGGTAAAAGGCTAAAATTGGCTGAGTTAGATATTCCACTTTGGATGATTTTTTAAGTTGCTGTGATTTGTTCACCAGGTCATAGGTCATAAATGCAAGTGAACAACTTGCAATGGGTTACAAAATGTTAATATTCTTGGATCAAGGAGTGTATAAGGTCTTGAAAAGTGTTATTCTGGCATCCTGGATGATTATTAGCATGCATCAGGCGACAATGTTATCTTCTCATTCATATCTTTGCAGGTTTTGCTCATGACCCTACAAAATGCACCCCCTGGTCTCGATTATGAAAGAGATAAGCGATTTTCAAAGGTTAGTGTGGCTTAGCTGAAGATTTTGGGCCTGGAACTTTCTTTTTGATAAACGAAAATCTTGGTCTTTTGTAGTCTTTTAAAGAGATGGTAGCAGCTTGCTTAGTTAAGGATCCAAAGAAACGCCCCACTTCAGAAAAGCTTTTGAAACACTCATTTTTTAAGCATGCCCGCACAAATGACTATCTTGCTCGAGCAATTCTTCGAGACCTTTCTCCACTTGGTGACCGTTTTAGGGCACTGAAGGTATTTGGTTTGTTTCAGCTTCTGCATTCTTCACTAGAAGAAAAGTTCCAGGCTTCAAATTTTTAATATATTTCTATTTCCAGGCAAAAGAATCTGACTTTCTTCTACAGAACAAGGGGGCATATGAAGAGCATTTGTCACAGGTGAACAACCTCAGTAGTTGCATGGCAATTTACAACTGGAGGAAAAAGATGCCCTGCTTATAGAGAAAACATTTGACATGTCATGTGGTGCTTGACATTGCTATTCTTGCTTGCTGGCTGGTTATACCTTTTGATATTATCTCTGTTTTGTTTGCTTCACCTTATTCTCCTCTGGACCTTGCAGCAAGAATATATACGAGGAATCAGTGCATGGAATTTCAATTTGGAGGATTTGAAAGCTCAGGCCGCTCTTGTAAGAATGTTTAATTCTAATGACATATTAATCCATAACCATTGCAAATGTGTAAATATTTTTCATTTTGGTTAGCACATGGAAGTACCTCATAATGACAAAGAACGGGTGTACATCTTTTAATCTCACTGCTCATTTGGCACACCACAAAAAGTGAATCTGATTCCGTTAAGCATTTTTCTGGCAATGGTTATCAAGCAGAAAAGCATTCTCCAAAGCCTATTTCATGCTGTACTTCCAGATGAGGGATCAGAGCGACCATGATTGTCTCTTCTCATTGAAATTCTTCTTTGTGCAGATTCAGGATGACAATGGGATCTCCAATTTTGAAGAGTCGGACATGGATAGTGGGCCAAAGCATGGAAATGCTGTAGTGAATATTGTGCCACAGGAGTTATCACCTGAAAGAGATAATCATGTTGATCGTATGGCTGGACATGAGGTAAATCAACGAGAAAACCTTGATCCTGAACACTCATTTGGTTCTCTCTCTCTCTCACACACACATATAATCTTGTTGGCTTCTGTCTTTATTTATGATTTTGCTACAAGTTATTCTAGATGATCATGATCTGCCCTTTTCCTTTGTACTTTTTGATTTTAGGATGGTCTCTGTGATCTTCCTGTTTCAAAGGGATCACTTTCTTCTTCATTTCCTCTTCGTCCACTTCAGGCCCTCAAGTATGTTGTATTTCCTTCTATTTCTCTATGAAATTCCATCTGCTTACCAAGCAAGGAATTTTTCTCTGGATTCCTGTAACAGAACTTCCTATTCATTCTCTTTCTTGTTATTTTTTTAAAAAATAAAATTATCTTCTTTCAATTTACTTACATGGTTACATGGTTCTAGTTTGCTCACAGATGTTGAACTCTCCAATCTAAGTAAAAAATTGATGCATCATGGTGCGGACCCTGATTTTTGGAGTCATTTGATCAAATATTGGATAAGTCTGACTATGCACTGGTGAAAATAAGATTTGGGCAAGCACTTGGTTACACAGTGGGAAGGCGTTAGGCACCCACCACACGTCAACTGTGTCTCAGATTGGTTGTTGAGAAAAATCTGACCATTGGTGACTTGATGACCTTAATCAGTGGCAGATTAAAGAAGATTTTGGTCAATTCAAGAAGACACACACACGCACACACACAAACTGAACCAAAACATTGTTGAAGACCAATAAGGTAGCTTGTTCCACTTCTTTCCTGGCTAGGAAAATGATGAATTGTCGTTGAGCCAATGGTATCATGTGAGATAAGTAGATAGTAAAAGCTTTTGCTACAATTTCGTAACCAGCTGTGTACTTGCGCTTGCCCAAGTCCCTGGTGATTTCATTTAAACATTTTGACTTTACTTGTACGTGGGTCTTCTATGTGTACATGCAAAAGTTCTGTCCATTTTGCCACCGTAGATTGGCTGGTGCATTCATAAATAACTATTATTTGCTGCACAATTTGTTTTGATGCAGAGGTTATTTTGATATTTGTGAGGATGATGTCAATGCAACTAGTCCCAATTGGAAGGATGTTAATCGATCAGATTCTGAGCACCTTTTTGAGCAAAAACAATCATCAGAAGCTGAAGGTCAAGGAACTGGAAAAGATAACGATGAGAACTCGAGAAGCAGCGGCTTGTCACATAGGAATTTTGCTGCTATTTCTGGACAAAATCAGAGATTCTTGAGTGGTTCACTTTCACCAGACAATGGTCTTTCCTCTGCTAAAAAAGTTGCTGGTGAAGGTGACAGGTAAATGCTTTTTTTGGACATCATTCCACCAAACCTCTGAAAATGTATATCCTCTTCATCACTTTCTAAGTATTGTACGAAATGAATTGGGTTCAGCTTCACGAACATTTCTTTTTATATACCACCTGTGTTCTCCATTGACATACGTCTGGATTTCTTTTGTACCACCTCTTTTGACATCCCTTGTCAGCATTTCTGTTGCACTTTTAGTGCTTTCAGCTTGAGGAGACTCAATCCTTTGTAATGCATTGGTTGGCATATTGTTCTTGGGCTAAAACTTTACGTCTACTTTCCATCATATTAGACTATATACTCTAAATCTAAAGATCCATGAAATGCGTTCATTTTTAAATCCTTTCTTATCACTCACTACCTGTCATCAATGTCCCCTTTTTATCAAGGACATACTGTGTTGTCAGGTCATGGCTATTGTGACTGCCTAACCCAATCTGACTAGGTCAATCCTGGATAATACAGTCTGGGTGTCATTCACCTAAGATCAATCATGTGAAAGACGGAGAAACTAATCAATTTATTGCATAAAAAAGTTGCACTACAAATTTACAAATGAGTAATTCATTATATCTTTATTTACAGCTATCCTATAGAATTTCGTCTTCAAATACAGAGACACTTCTCACCTTTTAGGGGCCTGGCTTGAATTTTATTGTCAGAATCGTTTACTATCCTTATTGGTGTATGAATTGCCAACCAATATTCCGGCAATGATCATTTTGGGTACGTCAAGCCTAATGATCTTAACTAACATTTTACTTTGTCATTGCTGAAACTGGAGTCTGCATGCTTTGTTTTAGTCTAACTAGTTTTAACTAGTTGTTGAACTTTTAACTTATTGTGAATCCCTCCTGTCTGGTTTTGTTTTTAATTCTTTTGTTGTTTCTCAAATCTTAAAAACATGGAGAATGTGATTAGGGTTTATTAGGATTTATCTTAAAATTGGGTTTTTTTAGATTGAAGTTTATTTTATTTTGGATTCCATTATTTTGGGATTTGAGAGCACTAATTTGATTAATGGTTTAAATTGCTTTGTGGTGTTATTTTAGTTGTAGAAGTTTGCTTGTTGGGCAAGTTTACTCGTTGCAAACATTGCTTGTTTTGTACTTTCGCATTTCTTATTGGTTATCTTTTCTTATAAATATGGTTACTAGGTTCATATGTAAGACGACTTATTTTGATGAATAATTGAGGGGTGGTTGGGTTTGGTTATCGGATTGGATTCGGAATGGAATTTGAATTGGGCAAGTAGGGTTGTTGTTGGTATACGCCACATCATATACTGGGAGATGAAAATATAAGTGATAATGTGGAAAATAGGGTTGCTATATGTTGGGATTGGTGAAAATTCAAAATATTCCAAATTTCAACTAACCAAACAGCCCCTGACATCCTTGTTTCCCTGAAATTCTCTGCTGCTTTTCTACAATTTCTTTCGACTTCTCATATTCCTGATTCTTCTAATTTCTTCCCTTATCATCCCCTGGAGAGGATTTTCCTCCTTTTTTTCCCCATCTTCTCTCTACTTGTCCTGCATCGCTATACTTTCTTACCTCATCTGTGATCGGTGAAAGAAAGTCATTGATTGGTGCTAAAACAAGCTGTGACCATGTGATGACTAAAATCAGCAAACATCTCTGGTCATTTTTCATTTAGGTTTTCTGCTCATACATCTGCACCATGTTAGAGGCATACTGCAGTAATCCAATCGCATTTGGTTTTACATTTCATGGGTGAGATGTGGTCTATTTTATGGAAGAAGGGTCAGTGCTTTGGTCATTGAAATTTAGACCAAAGTTCAACTGTCCTGCTCTTCAAAAAAAAAAAAAAGGAAAAAAGAAAAAGAAAAAGAAAAAGAAAAAGTTCAACTGTCCTGACTATCAGTGACTGCCACCAGCAGTATTGTGCTTTCTGAATTTGCCAGTGTAACCACTGGAACAAGACACACCACTGCTTCTCAATACTGGATGAAAGCATGTCATGACAACTGTACCACATTAAGATTTTATTTTATTTTTTGGATGGGGTGTATCACTTCACGATTGTGTTATCATTTTCTCCTGTTATTGGAAATTGATTAATTTTTATGGTATTTTTCTATTTGTCAAAGGGAAAGTGCACAACAAAAATATCCAACTGAGCGAAATTATAGTGGTCCATTGCCATATCGACCAAAGAGAGACCTCAACAATAATCACATAGCAGGTATGATATGGAGTTATGGACCATATGGTTCCTCGTTTATTCTTTCATTTTCCACTTATGGCAAGCCAGGGTGAACAGTTTTTTCTTTTCTTTTGTTGTTGTTTCCGCTTTCTGGTTTTTAGTTTCCCCCCAACATCTCCCTGACTTGTACTCATTTTTGTGCTACTATGAATACATCAGAAGATGCATCAGATGGAGCAGTCATCCAACGCAGGGGGCGTTTCAAGGTTACTTCTGCTGATGCTAATTCTAAGGTGTGCTGTAGTTCTGGTAAAATGGCTGTATAATTTTTTTAGCAACATAGATGCTTTGCTGGCAGTTTGTAACTGAAAAATGTCCAATCATGATGTTATATCCATGTTCAGAACGTGAGGATCCAACGATTGCTTACCGATCCAGCCTAATTAGAATTTATTAGCTTAAACACAATCATCTATGCAATTCTTCCATCAAATCAATGGTGTGCAGGATATATTATTTTAATTGTTTCCTAGAGTGAAAAGGCCTGGTAGACTCCTGTCTGTCGCTGCCTTTGTTCATCTGTGATTGACACTGATATGCCAAAGGGGGAAGAAACTCAAAATTTTGTTTAGGCGTTCTAAATTCAGAAAATGATTGTGGTGAATTGGCTTAGGCTAAGGGGGTGTTTGGTAACACCAAAAACTTATCAAACTAAAACTTTTCAATCTAAAATTTTTCGTCTCCACAACTACTCTATTTTTTAAAATTATTTCTTCACTTCTTCCTATGCAACTACCTTACTTTTTAATCATTTCTATACAATTACTTACACACCTAACATATCTATTTTAACTTTATTCTCTTTACTCCTCATCATTACCCCTATTATATTACATCATTTTCTCCCATTTCAAATATTTTAACTTTATTTTCTTTACTTCTCATCATTACCCCTATTATATTACATCATTTCTTTCATTTCAAAAACCTTTATACCAAAAACTTTTCATTAAAAGTTTTATCACTTCCTAAACACACCTTTAAATCAATTCTATTTCTAAGACCCAGATGTATGTTATGAACTTTGCAATTTTATTATCTAGTGGGTCGTCAATAGGATGTTCATCTTTTGAATCTAAGTCATTGTAAGCATGCTGCTCGTTGGCTTCCCTTATGTACCATTTTTCTAGGCATTGGGCCATGTTCTCCATGGTTTTTTTCCCCCTTATGTGCTCCAGGAAGAGATGTCATCACTCATCATGTGGCTTTTGCTTCATAATAATGTACTCTCCATTCACTCTTTCGATTGTCAATTAGGGTGGTTCATCAATAAACTGCTTCGGCAACGGTGTGTCTGGAACTCAGAACAATTCTACAACAATGGCTAACATACTTCTCCCAACATTACAACATATTTTGCAGCAAAATACTATGCAGAGGGTGGGGCTGAGATATCTTCTCATTGTTTTCTATTTCTCTCTCAAGTATCTATAGCTTTCTATGATTTTTAAGCCCGGTCAATATAGCTGAGACAAGCAATGGTGATGATTGCTTTCATTTTTTGGCAATGCTAACAGGAGCTGTTAATTAAACTGATAAAATCCCTGGAACAAACATCTGGTAATGTCTTCCATTACTCTCTTTAATTTTCTGCATTATCATTTGACCTTCAGCATTTAGTATTTTGGTTTTTGTTTCAATGACTTGTCCAATGCAGGCTCTCAAACTGAGCTTGTTGATGCAGGTTCCAGTGACCTGATGCAGTTATTACAGGTACTGGATTTATGCTTTGGTTTTAATTTGAATGCTAGTTTAAATGTTGATAATTGTAAACAAAATGGTGAATTTGTTTTTAGTTTAGTGTTTGTCGGGGATAATTTGAACATCCTTTGAGAGTCAAACTTTGAAGCTTGAGGTCTATTAACGTCTCTCAGCTTGCTGTCATTAAACCTCCACTGAAGTCTAACAACTATGAATTTGGGGTTCTACTGTTGCAAAGTGCTGTGACTCCTAATTGCTAAAAGTAACATGAACTAGTTGATGTGCTATGAATCTGTCCAACCATCATGCAGTTTCTTCCAGCACCGAGTAGGGAGAAAGAACTTGAATCACAAGTGCTTCATCTGCAGCAAAGGTATGGTCTTAAGTCTAACCAGTGCTCTTATCTATTATTTGATATTGAACTCAAATGCTCTCCTGATGTCAGTATTGGTGGCATTGATGAAGAGTTGCAGCTGGTGAGGATGAAAAATGTTCAGGTGTGCCATCACGTTTCTTAATTTCTACTAATGTGACATACCAGTGAAAGCGGAGACTCGAATTCGTTCATAGCTTTGTATCAGTTGTCTTTGAT
The DNA here is from genome assembly GCA_030490835.1 of Annona cherimola. Classification (NCBI taxonomy): domain Eukaryota; kingdom Viridiplantae; phylum Streptophyta; class Magnoliopsida; order Magnoliales; family Annonaceae; genus Annona; species Annona cherimola. The sequence goes on along the minus strand of CM059973.1, from coordinate 83,140,256 downwards.
ACTGGGCATAATAATTTAAAATGGTCCAAAGATCAGGATTAGTCACATAATCCTGACCACTGAATTAGGTTGAAAACTCACCAAGGAAATAGGCTGAAGTCTACAAATTACTGAAATCTGACGGCTACAGGTTGAGGAAACGATAATGGACTGAGCCTCATCAATTGTGAGTACACTGACAAGCAGTAGAGTCGATTTTGTACACGGGGGAAATTCCTATGTTGGCGTTTTGGTTGAGCTTGCTTCGGATCATGGATCCATGGTTCACGCATTTTTATTCTGTTCTTCAGATTGAACGCCAACTGAGTGCTCTGCTGAACAAAGAGCGGTAAAACAGTGACATGAAGAAATTCTGATAAACGCACCATCAAATTATCTTGGGGGAAGGGTTTTTGAGGACAGCAAGCAACAACACAGGATACTGGTTCAAAGTTGTCATGCTTCAGGTGGCGTTTGATGTGTATTTTCAGTGTATAATGATGCGGGAAAGGCATCCACAGCCCAATTTTGAGATGCCTATCCCCTGGAGAGAGACACAATAGTGGCTTGTAATTAAAATGTAATAACATTGGATTTATTTATATTATATATTTTTTAATCTTCCCCATCTTCATCTTCATTCTAGTCCCCTCATTCTTGATTGGAATAAAAACAACCAAATGATGCTCTCATTATTTAATAATTTATGACCTGTTGCTGTATCTGGGACCTCACTAGTTAGCCAAGAGACGGCCAAGCGGCCGTGGTATGTTTTGAACATCTGCCCATAATTCCATAGCATGCAAGCATGATCCTTAGCAAGCCACTCCAATTAAATATTCATGCAAGACTACTTACATCAGTTGAAAATAGACGTGGATCAAATTGCCGCTGAGCGATCGCTATTGAATTGCAAGACATTCTCGTTGTTTATTTTTTGGTCAGCTTTTTTCCAGATAATTGCTAGCATCTGTCACACCCGCATTTCGTATTGGCATTGTCATTAGTAATTTGTAATTTTCACGTGGTTGGCACGCTCCGGATGGTTCTAATTTCTAGCTGATGTTTATTAAAGCCATGAGCAATCGACTTCGGGCCTTTTGTAGCAGCTGAGATGCTACAGAAATGATGCCCACCAGATCACACTCTCCAACATATTTTCGCAATATGGCATTCACCATAGATCATATGCTTCAATAAATTCAGTGGCGGATCGAGGACCTTTGTACAGTGGAGGCAAAATTTATACTTTGTTTTAAAATTTTCATATGTTTAAGAATAACTTTTATTATACTAAAAATTAGAAACATATTTTTTAAACATCATCCTCAATCTCAAATTAGGTAGATGAAATTATAACATTTAAATAGAAAAATGCAAAAAGTTAACTGGTAATACTATTGATTTAAAAATAAAGATACGAAATTTACAATTGTTCTCGGCAAGTTTTCATATTTTGAAATTTATCTATAATAAATTCATGGACAGACTGCAATGCACCAAGAAAGAAAAGGAAGCTCAGCCTAGCATTGAATGTCTAGAAGCTCATGTGCATGTCTCACGCTCACTTGGAAAGTTGGAGGGAACAAGGAATGAAGACAAGGCATTGAAAAGCATGAAAGTGGCCAGTTACGTCGTTTTCCTAATCACTGGCTGGAAATAAATAAATAAAGCCAATTAATATTTTTTGCACGAGATTCTGGCTGAAACGGACTAATATCTACCTTAGAATTCATGCATATGTAGAACACACACATATAGGGCTTCACTTCTATGTAATCAAGTTATATAGAAGTGGACTTATGTAACCCCTTCAAAATCTATGATTTTTATCTTTGATGAAAAATCTAATCCATTCATTGTATTTAACATCATTTGTTTATCTAACGGATCAAGTTTCATCCTAATCAAGTATGTTTATGGGCCACATTTGTTAAAAAATGTATATATTCATGCATAAATTATGAAAAATGCTAAAATATCAATTTTAAAGTAGTATTTTTGACATTTAAACCATCCAAAATATTATTTCTATGTGAATAAATGATTTTATAAAGTATTATTACATTCTAATACATGTGTAAATAGATCTAAGCGTTTTTCATAATTTACACATCAATATATATTTTTGAACAAATGTGGCTCTTAGACAAACTTGATTAAGATGAAACTTGGTCTCTTAGATAAAAAAGATGATGTAAAATACAATAAATGGATTAGATTTTTTATTAAGGATTAAAATTTTAGATTTTGAAGGGGTTATATGAGTCCACTTCTACGTACATATATTTGCTATATACAACTTGGGTTCATGAATTTGTACCTGAGTACTATGCAGGTGATAATCCATCTATAACTAGCATGAAGAAATTAAAAATTATGTGGTTGTTAAAGGGGAAAATCTTGATTTAATACTGCTATTAAAAGGATTAAGTTCATTAAAATTGAGAATTTTTAATAGACTTGATAAGACTTTAATCTAACTTGTACCATTTATGCTAAAGCTTATTAAAGTCAATTTCCATTCATTAAATCTTTCACAATCATTCCATGATGCATTAAAGCATGTTGTACAAGAGAGGAATGATTTCAAAAGAATTTTTGTTTTGTAACAGTTACTTTATTATCAAGAGTACAAGCATGCATGGTCAGTTTTTTGCTCCAAGGGAAACCAAAAAAAAAAAAAAAAGTACTTAAATGTCAACAAATATAAGATTATGAGGAAATAATTATTGGGTTGGTACAGAAAGTGACCTACCAAATCCAACCACCATATGGGCTATCTGATAGAACTCAGAAAGTTACAAGGATCCCTCAGAAAATTACGAGGATCGCATATTTTTTAAGTAACACATCAAATTCACGGTAGATGTCAGGTGGGGATGTTGGGTTGCAGGGACGGGGAAGGGGAACCGATGGATAGGATGGCCGGCAGAAATGGATGGCCCTCCCATCTCTAATTTACAGATCTGAATTAAGCATGTTTGGATGGAAGCAAACTGCACCAATAAAGCATAGATAAAGTAAAATGCACCAAAAATGCATAGCTAAGTTAAAAGTACCTTTCTAATTAAAAGAAAAAAAAAAAAAAAAAGAGTTAGAACTCCTTTGAAAGCATTACTAAGTGACCAGCGAAAAATCTTAGTGCATTTCCCGCGGGGGTGTAACTTAGGTTGCATTGGTTCGGTTCTAGTTTTACTTTATTCAAGGTTTATTTGTAAAAATTGTACTCTACTCATTAAGTAGGTTCAATTTTTAACTGAGTCCATTTTATCCATGTTAAAGTTGGGTTAGGTTAGTTCAGATTACAAATTGATTTTTCCAATACAAAACATTTGACATCAAAGAAATTCAATAATTTCTTCATGTCAATGAAATATTAGATGTTGAAAAGATAATATGGGAGGCAAAAAAAAGTAAATAACTTTGGACTTTGGAGATGGGAGGAAAACAAAAAAATTAGAAATGTATTTGATATATAGATATTTAAAATATATGTTGCATATTGATGATAGCACATGAAAATCTGTAGTATCCATTTATTTGGGTGAGTTCTGGTACCCATTGTATGAAACATATTTACCTTAATCGAAGACATTGGTCATTTTTTGTACCTTATTTTACCTTATAGGCCATTTTTTATACATAAATTAAATTAAAGTGGGCCGGTTCATTTAGTACTCATGCTACTCTACACAATTTGTACCTCTTTAACTAGCTTGCGGTAGGAGCCAACATGTGCACTCATCAGAAACATTAAAAAAAAAAAACGAATGATGGAACGTTCTTTTTGTTAATATGCATATAAAATGAAGGAATAATCAAATACTAAAAGAAAGAACGTGGGACTCTTTGAAGGGGAAAAAGAAAAAAAATCCATGCTGTTAGGTTCTATAAAATGCATGGCATTGAACCATACCAATGCTGACTCTCTTCTTCGCGTTTACCTCCAGATGCTTATCTTCAGCGTTAGGAGGAAAAACAGAAAGAAACGTTCATTTTACATACATACAGGTATTCTAATTGTCGGCCTTCAAAGATATCTTGTGCGGGTGATAATAACATTCGTTCTCCTTTGAATACGTACTGTATATTTTTTGGTCTGGGTTGTTGCTGATATGTTCTGATTCAGAGAAACTTTTATTTTGTGGTAAATAACGATACTTCTAATCACTATTCCTAGCACCTGTTTTTATTCTATTCACTTTTTGTAAACATTATGATTATTCCTCTCTCTAATATTTTATAATCAGCCAATAACTTGGCTCACTGTACATCCAATCAAGGGCGCTCGAGTGTCGGAATAACACCATATAACAAGATTCGATGGTATATGCTCATCAATTTTGGGTAACTATATTTCACTTTCTGCCCTGAACACACTTTGGTCCTTTAAGCACTCGATATTGACAGATTTCTAAAACTTAAAAACATCCCTCAAATGGGAAGAAAATTTTCTTTAAAGAAAAAAAAAGAGACAAGAAATGGTGAAAAGAAAAGAAAGAAGCTAAATCAAAATTGAGAAGAGGAATGGAAGAGCGTGTTTATGTTACAGCTCGAGCAACTCTTTCTTTATCTGAGCCTCTTGAATGGAGTATTTTTGTTCTTTTTTGGGATTGAATGATGTTTTCTTTTCTTTTCTTTTTAAATATTATTTAATATTTTATTCAAAAACAAAAAAATAAAAATAAAAAGGATCGTGTCACCGCTTGAATGCTTAAGCGCAGGGGTGATGATATGATCCAGTCATCGTATCTCGAATTAATGCCAAGAAACCAGAAATTTCATTCAAAGAATCATTGGATTATAATGATCTAACTATCATCTATAGACTGCTCTATCTAACTATCATTTACAGAAATGAAATGCAAGAACTAATGAACGAATGAAAGAAGAATACAAACAAATCCCTCCTGATCATTACGTCCTGGGCTATTTATAGGAAGCCCAAGCCCACCCACTTGACTCTTTTTATACACTGATGTTGTCATTTCACATGCAACACTGCACATGCATAATCGCCTCATTTCCATTCCCATCAGGTGACTTTATTATCCCACTCCTGTCATGTGCCTGGTGATCCAAATCGGATGGCATAATAAAAAAAAAAGAGGAACATAGAACACATTGTAGTAACTGTAAAATAATCCAGTAGTACTTTAAGATCCTCCCACAAATTAAAACGAAATGTGAGAGCAAATTTGATATTAACACATGGTTTTCTGTTTTTTAGATAGAATATGAAAATTAATCATGATTGGATGCATGGGTGGATCACATCTGATTTCGAAGCAATCTGATGAGTTCGTATTCAATCGTGGCCTACCCTTCCATGCACCGGAAACGGCCCTTATATTCATGTCCATGATATTGGCAGGGACAAGAGGAATCTCAAAATTTTCTAGAGGTGTCCATAAATGTTGCTTTGTTCCATAGAGAGCGTGGCATTCAATAACTTGCTTACATTTTTTATTGTTTAATTTTCAGGGAATGACGGAAATGAATCGAAGGATCATGTCGATGGGAAGTCCCCTCTCACATGAATCCGCCTGATATTTGGAGTAGCTGGAGGAGGTTCATCATGGCGGGGCGTGCTCTCTCTTTCAACTCTGTCACGACAATACTGCAAGCTCTTTACTATCTCAATATTCCGAAAACTCCGCATTTCTTTTTCTAGCAAAGAAAATGTATGCCTATGCCCGAAACTATCATTATGCAGCTCTTCAGTTTGTTTCGGTGAAGTTAGGCTGGTTTCTCAGTTGTAATTTTTATCAATTTGTTTGTAGTTTCTGCTTGTAATTTTTAGCAATTTGTTTGGTTTGTTGTAAAGATAATCAATAATTGGAATACATAAGATAGTTATGACTTACAAGTTGTTAAACAATAACTATCACAGAAATACGAAGAGGCCTGCCGCTTGACAACAACGTATTCCTCGACAAGAAAAAGGCTTGAGATCATTAATGACTTTCACTCCATGCCTTGCATCTTTCGTTCAAGTAATAATATTTTCTAGGGATTGCTAGCGATAGCTTAGTTACTTAAATTACAGTAACGTTCAGCCACCATCCATTCTCGGTTCTCATGCGCAATCAACAACACAAGTAACGCTTGGGGGAAGAGTTGCTCGTATATCGCCTAGTGGAGTAGAGTAATTAGGGGAAAAGCTGTTTTAAATTACTTTCTTTACCTAGTAGACCTTATGTTATTTAATACTTGGCTAGCAAAATCTTTAACATGTTATCTAGTGATGTGGATTCTGCGCAAAAGCACTGCTCCATCCAACATATTCTTGGAATAATACTTGTACACAGAAGTTATACATAAACTATCTGAATTGTCTGAAACAATTTTTTAAATTTGAAATTGATTGCTAGTTACAATATTATATCACTTTACTGTTCAAATTACGCAAGCAAATGTCTTAATAGTTGAAATTATGCGAAGCTGTATTTGGCTCACCGAGGACCGAATATCATTCTTGCAGCACGCGATGGGATTCCTAACGCTTCCCCGCAGCAGCAGTCAGCATCAAAACTTCTAGAATTCGAATTCTCTGTTGTTCTGCAGTCGTTCTACTCTATTTTTGCCTCTTTACGAGCCACTGGCCCACACGGCCACCCAACCTAAGCTAGCAGGGTTTCACGGATCCAGTCAATCCGCATAGGACGGGAGGGTCAGATCAGATCACATCATATCAACAGTAACTCTCAGGTGCTTCCCAAAGACAAACATGGCAGAAAATGCTGATATTTGAGAAGTTACATAGCATGTACGAGAACTTGGGAAACATCATCAAAATCTTTTTAGAAAGAAAAAAAACAAGCAGAAGAGCAAATGCCATTGCTGCAATTAGCCAGAGCTACAGAGTTTGCAAAGGCAAACAGAACAGAGAATGAAACTATTATACACTTGCACCCTGTCGCAACACTGAAACAAACCAACTTCCATTCCAGCCCCCTCAGCTTTCAACAGGAGGCTCAGGTTCTGTTGGTGGTAATGGTGCAGGATCGGACAGATTGTCAGGTAAGGGGTAGGAGGGTTGTTCTCCGTTCTCACTAGTCTCAGGATGGAAGTTGATGGGGAACTTTGTGACCCGGGGTTTATCAGCCAAGATGTTTCTATGAACTCTGTCAATCAAAACCTTAGGGGGAGGCTCTTCTCTCAGTTGCTCATCATCATAATCATTATTGACATAGTAGCCCACCCGAATGAACTCCTGCCCCATATAAGAACACGTCAGCAACAATACAGTGACACCAATAATATCCTCATCCCGGATCTTTGATGGATCTGGTGGGTCCGCCTATCATGTACACAAGAACATAAGCCAATTAGTCTACGAAAGAGTAAGTTTTCGAAGGTCGGAGTCTAGATTCCTACAGAAGTACCCCCACAATTTGAAGGCTTAGCAGTATGATAATGCAAACCACCACATGTTGTCATAACTGTTTCAATGAAGCACTGGAGTAACATGCTATACAACAGTGCATGACAGACACCAATGTTGAAATCCAGATCTGGTGCACAGACTAACCCTGAAGAGCGTAGGGGCAAAAGCACCATAGGGAAAAACACATTTTCATCCCTTGTTCACTGGAGAATAATATTGTGACAGGGTAAACACACCATGTGGTAAGATGCACAAGTATCATCCTTGTGAAAAGAAGACATCCGACATGACGAACAGAGAAAAAGAAATATTGATTCAGCAAGACAGTTGAAATTGCCTGAAGAACGAAGCGGTAGTTGCCAACATTGACAGGCCCAACAAGTACACTCTCTAACAGTTGGTCATATGTCTCATCTTCAGCAGATCCTACATATGTAAGTTTCCATTCCAAGTCTGTCAAGAACAAGCAAGAAATTGTATTATCATCTGGGAACATGACATATACAGCAATACAAATCTCATAAAACAAAGTGCTACATTTTCAACATATGGCTTCACTTACTGAAGAATTCAAATATGAAGATGATGTCTACCTAGGAATTATCTGAATAAAAAAGAAAGGTGAACAGTTGCCTAGAGAGATTTAGAAGACTTCTAGCAAAACAAATGAACCATGGAGGATGGTGACTGAAGGTAACAAATGAAAGTATAGGCCAGTCAACATGCTTTCTTCTCCTAACGCCTCTGTCAGAGATGAAATCACAGGTTCCGCATCAATGCAAGCAGTTGAAAAACACTTGAAATTATTGTGAACCCTGTGGAGAGCCATCCATATCTGATTTCCTTCACTTTTCCATTTTAGAATACAAGGATGGCGAAAGCTATTCATGACCAAACAAAAGATCAACCAGTATTTCAGGACATGCGAACAGTCTTACAGCATAGCCAAATTAGCCCAAATTTTGACATTGTACTCACTAACACAATGCTTTTGTTAAGTTTCTAGCATCCAGGCACCATCATGCTCACAGCAGAAACAGCACAATGCTCTTGTTGAGCTTTTGACCTCCAGGCATAACATGCTTACAGGTAACAATTATACAAATTCAAAAACAACACACTCGCTGAAATCTTTTGTATTATAGAACATGCACCATAAAAGTAAATCTTACATATGGTTGCTTATAAAAGGATCTTGAAACTAGATGTTGCAAGAAATGCATTACTTTAAAGAACCATAGAAGTAGATCTTACATACGGTTGCTTATAAAAGGATCTTGAAACTAGATGTTGCAGGGTCACGGACATCACTGGAACTTATGGAATCATGGGAATGTTGTATAACCAATCCTATGTTCCCTCAAAAGATACCGGCCAAAGAATTGATAGAAGTACTGAACAGCGACAAACTGAATCAGTCATTTAAGTAACAGGATCACTTTCCCTATACATTGTTCGAAACTTCTAGAAGGTTAAGACATCATTATAACTTATACCTTTAACCTCTCACCAGATATAATCAGGCACTAGTGTCATGACAACAAAGTAATGTAAGCATTATTACCAAAACCAGCACAATGCATTTATAGAATGATTCCTATTTCCTTCCAAATTTCAGTATCATGGATGGAATTGTTTTGCACACCTTTACATCAATCATAAAGGTTAACTATATTCCTCAATGCTATACTTCTAAAGATAAATGGACCATCTCCATGGCGACCATTTAGTACACCAGCAAGGCATGTACTGGGTGATGCTATTCATAATTTCCATTTCCGAAAACTCTCCAAACCTTAAGGTCAGAGAGCTCCCACCAGCATCCTGGTAACATACTTCATAAAAGACTTAGGGATGGATTTAGACCTGAATGTTATCTTCAGCTGAATTTGGTTATGTGTGCATTGGTCAATCAAACCTAAAACCAACTGTAAAGAAAACTAGTAAATATTCTTTGGACCTGAAAGATCGTTGCAGTGAACTTTTTTTTTATTTTTTATGGTAAGATCATTGCAGTGAACTTAGTTGTGCTTTTGTTGATCCATTGAACAAACCAACCATGTAGCAAATGAATATACATTATACCTAATAACGATACTTCCACATTATTTGAGCAACTGATTGAAGCTGAGTTTTGATTGCCAGCTGAAACCCAAATCCAAGTCTCAATTAATAAATTTAAGGAGTGAAAATTATGTCACCAAAGTAATATATGAAGAAAAATGAAAGACAGATTTTTTTGACGAAAATTAGGGTCAATAAAGAAAAGATAACTTCAAATGTATAAGATGTGAAACTGACCAAGGTGGATAAATGCCTCATCAACCCTTCTCAACTTATCTAAACTGTCATGAGAGATACAGGCTATATAGCTGAAAATTAGTCGTTGTTATTCCTATAATTTTATGTCACTAATCTCATACAAAACCTAGGAATTGACTACCATCACCTTCACCTTCCACCTGATAATACATAGCAAATCTCATATGAGTCTATGAATTTTTAAGATCTACCTCATTTTCACCACACAGTCACACACACAAAATATCAATTCATTCAAATAGATTCATTCAAAAGCTAGTTCAGGCTTCAAAACATTTACAGAATTATCCAGATAGGTTTTCCCATCTGTTATTGACAATGTCATGCATTGACAATTATATCTTTATGTTATTGACACAATGCCATGCATTGATAATTATATCTTTATCTTCTAAAAGGCTACTAGAATTCATCAATATGCCTAAAAAACTGTCCATTCTTCCATGGGGAAGAAATATAGAGATGAAGTCATGTGATGTCATGTCGATGGATGTTTGCCACCTGCCACACCTTACTTCTCAAAAAAGGTGCAAAGATCAAGTTAACTTCACAAAATCCTGAATAACAATCTAAACCACAAAAAGAGATAAACACATTACTTTAAGCATAATAAAACTCATCAAAAATCTGATTTTACATGTCTTTATTGATTTGCAAAGAAAATAGTAATATTTGCTCATGCCTAAGTAAGTTGAGCCTTGATTAAAAAAAGACACTCATTAATGTCTTTCTTAATGATATACCTCTAGGATTACTACAAACACGATATATCTAGCATGTCATTGACTTCTTCCTCTAGTTGATTCTTTTAAATAAACCAGTGTATATCATAGGAACACGGAGAATTATAGCGGCATGTTAACCGAGTACTGAAAAAGAGCTTGATAAGAGAAAGGATTTGACAACATGTTATTCCTACATTACTAATTATAAAAAAAGATGAAGCATAACAAATGAGTATGAACAATATAGCTATGAATAAGATTACCATTAGAGGCCAGTTTAGGATAAGGAGAACGAGAATGGAGAATGCAAAAGTCAACTGCCAACTATCCTAATTTTTCTATTTTTAACCATATATTCCAATCGTTTTCTCATATATTTCCATACAATTATCCTATCTATTTTTTCTTTATACCCACTTTACCCTTATTATATCCATTTCATTCTTATTCTGCTTATCCCAAACGGACCCTAAATATTATTTCTCAATTCTTGAATTTAATAATTTATTAGATCGATTGCATAGTAGCACTATTTTCTCCAAAAAATTATTTTTACATAATAGATATTATCAAATTCAAATGCAACCTAAAATGAATAGAAAACAACCTTTAAAACTCATTATGAGTTATATATATTTCGCCCTATCACCAAAAAATTGTTATCATTTACTTTGATGATATTTTGCCATATAGCAGTAACCATGAAAAATATTTACAACGTTTTCGAAGTTTTTTGAAATATTACAAGAAGAAAACTTTTTGATAATTTGAAGTGCTCGTTATTGAACGACAAAGTTATATTCCTTAATCAACAAGCTCACTCTTCAGTACTATTCTTTAGTTATTCTATTTCTCCTATGAATTCCACTAGCAGTGAATTCTTTGACTCTTTAATACTCCTCAATATTTTGATGTCTCTTATAGATTCCTTTCATAGCCTGTTCATCATTTCCTTCATGTGATTTTCTACATCTTGGACTTTTTGCTTCACATGCTCGATGACTTCAATAACCACAAAAATGTTTCTCACCAGTTTTATGAAGATCTTTATATGGTCATTTGATAGTTTCATTAATTGTCACCACTGATTTATCTTCCTTCCAATCTTCACCCACATGAGAGCTATCGACATTATCTTGCTATGGATCAGCTTAATTACGATTCTCCTCAGTTAAAAGCATAATGTCATCTCTCTTAGGGAGTATGTTGGGGTTTAGGAAAAAAAAAAAGCTTACAAGTAAACTATTTTGTAAAACGAAAAAAATTAAAAAGATTGTCTCCCCGTACTAGCTTCAAAAATCTTCAAAAGATATTTAAATGTTCTTCAGGATTGCTCGTATCTATCATAATATTATCAAAATAAATAACAACAAATTTCCAATGGAATGACAAAATACCATATTAAGAGGTGTGTAAGTGTGCTGATGGCATTGGAACATCCAAAAAACATGACTATTCATCATCTTTCACTCATTTTTGGGCTCCATTCCAATTTGGTGATATTCATGGTGTAAATCAATTTTAGAGAAAACAGTGGTATATTATAACTGATCCAATAATTCATCAAATCTAAAGACTGGAAAATGGTACTCAATTATAATCCTGTTCACAACTCTACTGTCAATACATAGACATCATGCTTCATTTTTTTAGAACTAATAATGCAAGAATAACACATTGGCTAACACTTCCATTTATCAAACTATTTTCTAGCAATTAATTAACTTATTGTTATAATTCTTTGTGCTCCCATAGAGCTCTTATAGATTCATGCAATACTACACTAATTTATTTTGAAAAATTGACCAAAAGATAAAATTAATGACTTGTTGGATATCTCACACTTGATCCGAGAGGTTTATAAGAATGACATCGACAAACTCATTAATCAATAGCTCAACTTATTTAGGCATAGATCAAAATTTACTATTATTTTTGCAAATCAATAAAAGACATTCAAAACCAGACTCTTGATAAATTTTATCAAGCTCAAATTTAATAAGTGATGTATTTACTCCTTATGGTTTAGATAGTTTTTTAAAATTTAGTTGGATAAACTTGGTATTTACATCATTCTTTTGAAAAGTGTAAGTGGTGTTGGCATTGTTATTAAGAACTCAACAATCATACTGTCAAGATCTTAAAGGCAGTAGGTCGTAAGCACATCACACTGACTATCTTAATACTCCCTCCTCATGGAAAATTGAACAAGACATCAGCTTGGCTTCATTCCCTTTCCTCAGCCACTGTAGCTTGTAAGGTTGAAAATATGGCTCTATAAAAAGACTAACTTCTTCCACCATATAGTTTACAACAACATTTTTACAACTTTTATCATCAATAATGACACTGCATACATTCCCTCGAGATGTACATCCTGTGTGGAAGATGTTGTAACAAAGCCAACTCTCATCTTTGATCATTGTCGTAGTATTATGGCTGAAATAAATCACAAGACATTCATCTTCGTCAGCATAAATTTCCTCTACTTCACTGACTATTTCTTCTTCAGATTTTACTACTTGATCCGAGGAATTTCAGTAAACTCTTTTTCGACAAGTACCATAACTTGCTAATTTGGACAATTGGAAGCAATACGACCAACTCCATGCCATTCAAAACATTTCCTAGAATTGACAATAGTAGCATGATTGGAGACAATGATGTCTCGGAGACAATGACACTATAGCTGCAACAATGTGTACTCTTATTACATGATTTATTGTCCCGCATGGAAAAGGTATTAGGCATGTGTTTTTGTTTTATCCTATGTGGAATTTGCAATAAGGGATTTTCCTTTGACTGAGCTATTTACAGGCTTGTAAGACATGAAGTTTTGAATACAAGTGCTATTTTGAATCAATAATGTCTATTCCCTCTTTATAATGTTAAAGTTATCCTTGGCTTAACCAACCAAGATAGTCTTTCAACTATTTTTCAATGGAGTTTTCAACCTTATCAAGACTGTTGTCTCCGCAAGCCTCAACATCAAATGCTCAAAGCTCATCAATAGGTCATTTCGCACACTAATTTTATACATGTTGAGAAAAAACTGCCATAAGGGACTATTCAAAACTAAGTGAAGAAAAGTGCCCATTCACCTTACTCCGAATGATCATAGTTGATCATTTTTCCAATAACCTAAAGTGATCAAAAAAAAAAATTCTCCTTCCACTCCTCGAACAAATTCCTTAGTGTGATTTAGCAACAACAATATGCCAGCAACATGTACATTAAAACATCAATCTTGAAAATCTGCATATCATCATTATTTTTATAAGAGATTAACCCATATGGAAATCACGTTGGCTCAAATTACAGCTATATCTCTTCCAATACTGACAAGAAATGGTGGAAACATCAAACATAGATCTGCTACAATAGGAAGAGCATTTTTATGAGATTGTTCTGAAAGGCATGAAGTATCCTATGAAGAGCACATAATTCATGAATTCACATTGAAAATACAGGAACATCATTTAAGACTTGGAAGCACTATATCTGTGTTATTGGTCAGGACAATATTTCCAAGAACTAAGGACTTGATGAACATGCTAAATCAAATCATTTATATATAAGATCCTAGTATCCTACTGTGGATAGTGTCCTCAATGATTCTCACTCTATGTAGCTTTCATCTTGGCAACAACTCTTTTCCAACAATTCACACAGTTCCACATAACCCTCTCTTAGTTAACCTTTTTCAAGATTGGATTCCAGATGTAGAGCTTGCTCAAATACCTAATATTCAGAGCCTGGACTACACTACAAAAGACTAAAGCTTCGAAGAACATTCTATGCTAAACACAATCATTCTATTTCATCCAAGAACCTTACATTACAGAATAGCATGCCATAATCCAATGTGAATTTTGAGACTTATCTCCAGAAAATATCGAAATTTGTATATACCAGCAATATCAGAAATTCCACAACGGTTGCATATTCGGCCTTCAGCCTAACCAGAAAGACCACAGTTTTTGCTGACCTATAATCCGAAAAGGGCATCATTCGTGCAAAATTTCAATCGCATGCGCGCAAAGAATTAACTCGTTACCTAGGTATCATGCCCTAACCGCCGCCTCATAAATCAAAACTACTTCGTGTGAGCTAAAGAGCGAGAAAAAAGGAGAGAAATTCAATCTAGTGGAAAAAGAACGGAAGAATCCATCCAGACCGTCTTTAAGAGGAACCAAGCATTCATAAGAGATTTCGAACTGAAATGGCTGGAGAAAAGCGGCAGGGTTATCCAGCACTGTGACGTTGGTGATGTTTACAGCGCTCATGATTTCTGCTCGGATGCCGTCGATGCCCTTGCTCCAGTTAGACGGATACCAGCACAACTGCTAGATCGGAAAAACCTCATCAAAGAAACCCTAAACGGCCACGGAAAGAACGACGAAGAACAGAGAGACACGGGAGGAGAAAAACACTTTTTGGGGAGGACCAAAAAGAAAATTAAGTGAGGTTTTTTCTCTCACTCTATATAGCGTGGGTACCGGGACGGAAGGTTTCCTCCGTACGGAAGACCGGAGAATGGGGACGCTGTTACCGGCTTTAGCCGGTTGCAGGCGCGGGTGAAGATTGGCGGGAGTTTTTGAGTTTTGTCTCAGTCGCCGGAATGCGTGACCTTTTAACGCTACCCACCGTTTCTCTCATGGTACTCTACCCTCGTCTCTTTTCATAGTCTCCACACCAGGCAACTGCATTTACGCACCGCACGGGAACGGTCGGCCATGCCGCTAGTTTTTTATATTTATCTATTTCTTCGTCGGTGTAATTTTTCATTTCATCCGCCCACGTTGAGTGGATCTCGTTTTATTTGAATTTCTAATTTGCAAGAAGTCTTTTATTTTTTCGTTAGTTTTACTTTCATGTATACATTTAGAAATAACTGCTACTAAGTAAGATATTGTTTCAAACTATATGAGATTATTGAATTGAATTATATTTCATTTTTAAGACAATTTTTTAATTCTCAATACAATTTTTCTATTTCAAATACAATTTTAAACATTTTCAACACAACTTTACTAATTCTATGTACACATTGTTACATTCGTATATCACGTACAAATTCAATATAAGAATTTTGTATAGTTTAAAATGAACGAATGAATTCACTTGTTATTTTGTTTATCTAAATGTAGATAACAATATGATTTACTTGGCGTTATTGCAATTTATTAAATTAAATGATTTTATTGCTAACGGATTTTGAGTTTGATTGACTTACTAGTAACTATTGCGTCAGAAACATGACTCATGAGAGTTTAGAAGGAAATTTTCACTCTTAGCCGGACTCTTTTTTTTTTTTTTTTTACCGTCCGCGTTACAATTTATCTATCTTAATTCTATTTGTTTTATACTAGGCATAATCCCATGTAGGCCGCTGAAAATTTTTTCAATTTTTTTAATAAATGGTTGGGGACAGGCCTCCACATAAATTTTTCTTTGTGGGAAATTTGAAAATTTTAAATTTATTTAATATTTTATTTTGACTTTCGAAATTAACACGGCAATCTAACGTTTGTATTTATACTAATCTCGTTGATTTCGAAAAACCAAAATCAAAATCAAATAAATTTCAGAAATAATTTTAATAAAATATCTAATAAAGCTCACATAATTAACATGGGAATGCTTAGAAATGTGGAATGAGAAAAAATTGTGGGATATGATGATAATAATAAAAAAATTTAAATTGTATGATTGATAAGAAATGATAAAGGTAAAACTGAAATAAATAGGTTTGATTGAGCATAGTTGATAGGAAAATTGATTATAATATAAAAATAAAAGTGAAAAAATATAATTATTATTTAATGGATGATTACTCTCGAAATGTGTGCTCCCGCACATTACCATCCCATACCATTATGGTGAAATGCCAATCATCCCCCAAGATTAAAAAAAAAAAAATTACTGCCCATATTACATGACAGTATACTGTATAATAACAGTGCGGAATTGTAAACAACGAAAAGAAAATATACAAACAGTCGGCAGTCGAAAATATGAAAAAATGGTTTGATATGTTAAAAAAAATCAATGAAAAACAACTTGAGATATTTTAAATTTTTGTTATAAATGTACAGCTATCTCAATTTTTCATTTTCTAGATTTTAAGAATTTTCAAATGTTATAGTATTTTATTATGATTTTTAAAAATCAAGAAACTAAGAAATATATCTTGGTTATTTTGTTGATATTCGAAAATCAAAATAAAATACCAAAAAAACTTGAAAACTTATCAAATTCCATAGAAACAGATCCTGGTAAAACTGGCATATTTTTAAAATAAAAATAAAAATATTTTTTTAGGTCGCTGTATAAGACTTGCGCCTTTAACTTCGGAATTGAAAAACGATAATATATATATATATATACACACAGACGAACGGTCAGCGGTTGGAAATATGAAAAGAAAAAAAGAAGAAAAAAGAGTGATAGGATTTAAAAAATGGACGAAAAAGAATCTGAGATGATAAGAGAAAAACACAGCGAGTATATGGATAATTAAATACCTATCATTTAAAAAGAGCGAAAAATGAAGGGAATGTTTTTCAACAAAAACTATATGGTTAGTTGAGAATGTGATCTGCGTTCGATTGACATAGCTGAATGAAAGCGACAGAGAAACGATTTAAATGGGCAAAAAGAAATTAGTGAAACTATTTACAACTCGTAAGGGGCCATCGCAAGAATTGTCTATCGATTTTGTTAAGGCCTTCTGCCATATAAAGGAAAACACGGCAATGGTTACCATTGATCGAAAGGCATTTCAATGCATTCTTATTTTGAGCATTGTTCAATTGCATGGTATACGGTACCACTCTTTCGAGCTTATTTTGGAAAGGATTCTTCGAGTTACCAGGCATGTAATCAAGCATTAGAAACCCAATTACAGATGTTTTCCCAGCGCCAAACCAAAACAGTTAGCCAAATGGACTCCTTGGGCTGAACCGTGGTTTCACACTTCGATTCAGACCACTTTATTAGTCTGTTGCAAGCTGCCGCACGCTATCAGCAGTAGACAAGGAAACAAGTCCTGAGATGAAGCACTAAGAATTCTACAATAGAATTTGCAAGCAGCTTAGCAACGCAATAGTCTTAGGCAGTTGTTTTGTTATTGTTGGGGCACAGACTTGGAAATAAAGATAAATTTAAGGAAAGTGGAAATTGTGCAAAGCAAATAATAGGTTACTCCTCTAGGCGTGTTACAGACGTCACTTTCCTTAAGGCAATATTTGCACCCTCATAGCTGTTTAGAGTTATAGCAATTTGCCCCCAGGATACAAAGAGAGTACCTAATCTAGAATGGAAACAGCTTTCCTTCTAGATTCCAAACACTTGAAAATACACAGGCTTTGAATGGAATAAATAAGTAAGTAAAAATATTCCCTTAGAATTTGAGAATACTGAGAATACAAATGAATTACAAAAGCTGTTGAGCTAAAATCCGTCTCTGTTTCAAGCAAAATGAGACACATATATATAGGTTGTGAATTTACGTTTCAAAACAGGAATTTATTTCAGCTGAAAAACGTTTTAGCGTTAAAAGGTTGAGCGTTGAAATGACTGAGCGTTGAAACGGCTGAAAACGTAATGGACAGAAGTGCGTGAATGTCATAAACGGCAGAAACAGCGTGAATGTCAGAAACGGTAGCAAACGCATGAGTATTATTTTATTTTAGAAAAATTCCAACATTCCCCCTCCATTTTCAAAATAAAATAAATTTCATTCAAGCCAAGGAAATCTCATACATAATTAGAAGTGTCGGATAGACTCGAACCTTTATTTAGTGAAAATATCTCAAGATCTAGCGAGGTATTCAGTAGCCAGGGCTTTGAACTGTCGACCCCATTTGATAGATCGGAAATACCTCACATACAAGATTTCAAATTGTATCAAGTGTTTATAAAGGTGACACTTTTATGGCCATGTGTCAATATCCCAGTTTCATGAGCACCTCAGAGTGAACCCACACACTCTGGAAACAGAAGCGGCCTCACTTCCAACACTCATATAGGTGGATCTATTTAGAGTACCCTGTAATTAAATACTCCAACACAAAGGTTTTAGATCCATTAAGAGTATAATACACTCATCCTCATAAATGCATTACAGGAACCAAGCACTGCTTGAGGGATGCAAAATTAAATAAATAAATATAACCAGTGCTTGCAAGTTGCGAAATAACATACTTTGCTCATTGAACTCTACACCTGGGTTACAAGCTTAGAGTTGAGTTTCAGTCATTGCAACTCATTACATGTGGATTTAAGTCTCATCCCTCTTGCTGTTTTCCAGACCACGTTCCGAGTAAGGCCTTTTGTAAGTGGGTCTGCCAAATTTTCATTTGATCTTACAAAATCAATGTTTACCACTCCATCTTGGAGCAATTGCCTTACATAGTTGTGCCTTAATGCAATATGTCTTGATTTACCGTTATAAGTCTTATTGTATGCCCTTGATAGAGTTGCTTCGCTATCACAATGTAAATAAATAGGAGGCACTGGCTTAGGCCAAATGGGAATTTCAATTAATAAATTTCTAAGCCATTCTGCCTCTTTCCCTGCTGCTGCCAAGGCAAGGAATTCAGATTCCATAGTAGAATGTGTAATGCAGGTCTGCTTTTTGGAAGCCCAAGAAATAGCAGCTCCTCCAATGGTAAAAATCCAACCACTAGTAGACATGGATTCCTTGGTGTCTGAAATCCAACTTGCATCACTGTATCCTTCTAATACAGTAGGTTCGCCACCGAAATGCAATCCATAAGCAATAGTCTTTTTTAAATATTTTAATACCCTATAAATTGCATTTCAATGTGTATATCCTGGATTACTAGTGAACCTGCTTAGTATACCCACAACGTAAGCAATATCTGGTTGAGTGCAATACATGGCATACATCAAACTTCCAATTACTTTAGCATACTCAAGCTGGGCTACAGATCGTTTATCATTTTTACACAACTTAATGCTGGGATCAAAAGGAGTTGAGGCTACACCAGCGTCAAAATGGTTAAATCGCTTGAGTACCTTTTCAATATAATGCGATTGAGAAAGAGAAAATACATTACCATGTCTAATAATCTTGATGCCAAGAATAACATCTGCGTTGCCCATATCTTTCATATCGAAATTAACTGACAAAAAACTTTTAGTTTCTTCAATAATATCAATGTCAGTCCCAAAAATGAGCATGTCATCTACATATAAACATATAATAACTCCTCTGTTTGCAGTAAATTTACTATAAACACATTTGTCTGATTGGTTTAATTTATACCCGTTTGATAATACAACTTGATCAAATTTTTCATGTCATTGCTTAGGTGCTTGTTTTAAACCATATAATGATTTTATCAGTTTGCAAACTTTCTTTTCTTGTCCAGATATTATAAATCCTTCAGGTTGTTCCATATAAATTTCATCATCTAAATCTCCATTTAGAAATGCGGTTTTTACATCCATTTGATGAATTTCAAGGTGATAGATAGAAGCTAGGGTTATTAATAATCTAATGGTTGAAATTCTTGCTACTGGAGCATAGGTATCAAAGAAATCTATACCTTCCTTTTGCCTAAACCCTTTAGCTACTAACCTAGCTTTAAATTTATCAATTGATCCATCAACTTTTAATTTCTTTTTAAAAATCCATTTACAACCTATAGGTTTAGAGCCTAGTGGTAAATCAACTAATGTCCAGGTTCCATTTCCCATTATTGAATCCATTTCATCTTGGATCGCTTCTTTCCAGTATGATACATCTGGAGATTTCATTGCCTCGTCATAAGTAGTTGGATCCCCTTCGGTATGAAAAACAACCATGTGTTCCTCATTTATATTATCTCTGGATCCTTCTACTAGGTATAGTTGAAAATCAGGCCCAAAGCGATTATAACTATTTTTTCTTGCTCTTTTACTTCTTCTCATATTTTCATTATCATTTTCTATAGTTTTATCTGCAAATGCAGAATCATTACTTATAGATTTATCCAATGGTTGAGAAGAGGAATCTTCATCATTATTACCAAGCTTAGGAATAGTTTTATAAGTATTTTCATAAAAATCAGCATCTCTGGATTCAATAATGGTACTTTGTTGAATTGGACTGTTAGGCTCTACCACTACAAATCTATAGGCTTTACTATTTATTGCATACCCTAAAAATATGTATTCTATTCCTCTTTGTCATAATTTAGGTCTTTTATGATCAGGTAATCTTACTAAGGCTCTACAACCCCAAACTCTTAAATATTTAAGATTACGTACCTTATTTTTTCATAATTCATAAGGAATAACTTTAGTTTTCTTATGTGGAATTCTGTTAAGAATGTGACAAGCTGTTAATAAAGCTTCACCCCACCAACCTATACTTAGATCTGCATTTATTAACATTGAATTTATCATTTCAACTAATGTTCTATTTTTCCTTTCTGCCGTTCCATTCTGTTGAGGTGTATATGGGGTTGTTATTTGGTGAATTATGCCAATATTTTCACAAAAATCATTAAAGTCATTTGATAAATATTCACCACCTCTATCTGATTTTAGAGTTTTAATGGTTTTACCAAGTTGATTTTCAACTTCAGCTTTATAAGACTTGAATTTTTCTAAAGCTTCATCTTTAGTTCTTAGCAAATAAACATAAGTATATTTACTAAAATCATCTATAAATGTTATAAAATATCTTTTACCACCTATTGTTAGGTTATTTTCCATATCACATATATCAGAATGAATTAAATCCAATAATTCTGAATTTCTTTCTACTTTTTGAAATGACTTTTTAGTAATTTTTGTTTGAACACATACTTTACATTTATCAGTTGATTCATTTGATGATATAGGAATTAATCCTAATTTCATCATAGTGTCCATACTTCTAAAATTAACATGACCTAGTCTATCATGCCATAAAGAAAATAAATCAACAATATAAGCAGAAGAAGATGATCCATTATTCACGTTCAGGCGAAACATGCCGTCTACAACATAACCCTTCCTAACAAAAATACCTCCTTTTGTAATAATAATTTGATCTGACTCAAATACTAATTTAAAACCATATTTGCTAAGAAGGCTAACCGATACCAAGTTTTTGCGAATTTCTGGTACGTGAAGCACATTTGTAAGAGTGAGTGATTTTCCAGAAGTCAGTTTCAGGATAACAGTTCCCGACCCTACCACTTTGGCGGTAGAAGAGTTACCCATGAATAAATTATTTTCATTATTACTAGATTCATAGGTTTTAAACTGATTTCTATCTTTGCATACATGCCTAGTAGCCCCAGAATCAAGCCACCAGGTCTGATCATCACTCACAGCACAAATTTCAGAAATCATAGCAACAAAATTTTCTTCAGTCAAATGTGCCTCAGGACCCTTTTGAGTATTATTCTTCTTTTTGAGAAGCCTACACTCCCTTTTCAAATGTCCCATCTTTTTGCAATAATAACAAGGTCCCTTTTTCTTCTTAGCAATAGTTTTATTAGTATTTAAGTTAAATCTTCTAAATGGTTGATTATTGCTAATTGTCACCCGATTTTGAGATTCAACCACATGAGCTTTAGATTGAATTTGCTCGTCTTTCTTTTCACTTTGTCTAGATTTTTCCTCAGTACGCAGGTTAAGAGCAAGTTCATCTAAACTCATAAGGCCTTTCATTTGTTTCAAATTCTTGCGGTGGTTATTCCAAGGTGGCAATTTTGCAATAATAGTACTTACAAGAATGGACTCATCTATCTTACTGCCCTCAGACTCAAGTTGATTGACGATATGCTGGATCTCATGAACTTGATCAAGGATTGGCTTATCATCAGTCATAGTGTATTCAAGGAAATTACTTACAAGAAATTTCTTGATACTGGCACCATCCGTGTTGTACTTGTGCTGAAGTGAGTTCCAAATTTCTTTGGCCGTGTCCACCTTCTGGTATGCGTTGAAGAGAGAGTCTGATAGAGATTCAACGATGTGGCCTTTGCAGATGTAGTTGTCCATCTCCCACTTTATTCTTTTGCGTTGTTGCTGCAGCGTCTCATCCGTGGTTTCTTCAGGCTTAGGGTTGGTAAGAACGTAAACAACTCCAAGGTGGGTTAGGTAGAGGTGAAGTCGTTGTTGCCACCTTTTGAAGTTGGTACCAACACAGACATCCAACCTTGGGATATCAGGCTTAGCAATGGGAATAGTAGATTGGGGGGCCATTTAGGAAAATAAAAAATAAAAATATTGCCTTAAGAATGTTGGGGCACAGACTTGGAAATAAAGATAAATTTAAGGAAAGTGGAAATTGTGCAAAGCAAATAATAGGTTACTCCTCTAGGCGTGTTACAGACGTCACTTTCCTTAAGGCAATATTTGCACCCTCATAGCTGTTTAGAGTTATAGCAATTTGCCCCCAGGATACAAAGAGAGTACCTAATCTAGAATGGAAACAGCTTCCCTTCTAGATTCCAAACACTTGAAAATACACAGGCTTTGAATGGAATAAATAAGCAAGTAAAAATATTCCCTTAGAATTTGAGAATACTGAGAATACAAATGAATCACAAAAGCTGTTGAGTTAAAATCCGTCTCTGTTTCAAGCAAAATGAGACACATATATATAGGCTGTGAATTTACGTTTCAAAACAAGAATTTATTTCAGCTGAAAAACGTTTCAGCGTTAAAAGGTTGAGAAATGTTGGAATTTTTCTAAAATAAAATAATACTCATGCGTTTGCTACCGTTTCTGACATTCACGCGGTTTCTGCCGTTTCTGACATTCACGCACTTCTGTCCATTACGTTTTCAGCCGTTTCAACGCTCAGTCATTTCAACGCTCAACCTTTTAAAGCTGAAACGTTTTTCAGCTGAAATAAATTCCTGTTTTGAAACGTAAATTCACAGCCTATATATATGTGTCTCATTTTGCTTGAAACAGAGACGGATTTTAGCTCAACAGCTTTTGTGATTCATTTGTATTCTCAGTATTCTCAAATTCTAAGGGAATATTTTTACTTGCTTATTTATTCCATTCAAAGCCTGTGTATTTTCAAGTGTTTGGAATCTAGAAGGGAAGCTGTTTCCATTCTAGATTAGGTACTCTCTTTGTATCCTGGGGGCAAATTGCTAAACTCTAAACAGCTATGAGGGTGCAAATATTGCCTTAAGGAAAGTGACGTCTGTAACACGCCTAGAGGAGTAACCTATTATTTGCTTTGCATAATTTCCACTTTCCTTAAATTTATCTTTATTTCCAAGTCTGTGCCCCAACAGTTATGGTATAGAATGTTGGGATGAGCACGTGTGTGGAGCGTGTAGAGTACCAACTGGAATAGGAGAATCGATTGTAACTGATGAGTATAAAAAGGGGTTGTGAAGAGGAGGCGGCATGGTCTGTCATCTGTTGATTCTTGTAACAGAATAAGAATTGTTCCCTCCTCGAGTGAGCCCTGATTTATAACTCGGAGCCAATCAGAATAAGATCTTCGTTGTTTGATATCTTGTTACGGATTGGTTCATAACAATTGGCATCAGAGCCTTCCGGTCCAGCATGCTGGCGAGGAAGAGACGAAGAGCTCCGGGCGTTGCACTCATCAAGAAGGCAAAGCAAAGCATGGCAGCTTTGAGTGGCCATAAAGGACGCATCTCCATCCTGGAACAGAAAATGGTGGATATGAAGCAGCTGGTCGAGGATCTCGAAAGGGACATGACTTACCTGTTAGAAGTAATCGAGTGAAGGAGAAGGGTAGATTGGGAAAGGCTACATGAAGCTCAAGACATCATCCATTTGACAAACTTTCACCGACCATCATCAGCGAACATGGCCGCAATTTAGGCAGCAAGAATTGTGAAGTCGACAACATTGACCAAGCCTTATTGCAGCGGAAGAATGACATTCGATGTGGGCTAGATCATTTTCTTGGTCACGAGAAGCTGAATTTTGAAGTCAGCAAAGTTAATCCTCCTTTCTTGAGCTTGCCTTTTAGGAACTTAGGTGCCGGTTGCAACCGGAATCATACAGAAAAAGAAATAGAGGTTAACGGAGATAATGCGCCAACCTTGCTCTCGCCTGCCATGCATGCGTCACTGCAGGCGAAGATGGAGAAGCCGACGACTGAGAATAAGAGCGATAATGCAGTTGTGGTGGCTCAAGCAGTCATGGCACAAGTCAGTGTGCTAAAATCCTCTGGTTTCAAAGCTGATAAATTCGAGAAAGGGATGAAGATCATGTCCATTATTGAGCGGGTCCCTCGTTATGTCTGCATCAACAAGGGGGGCAGGCATGGGAGATTCTGGCTTGGACACCGAAATTGGTGGTCGTCTTCACAGCCATCAACGACAGCAGGCCCTAATTCAACAGCTATTAGATTTCATACTCTTGCCTTGTTTCACAAGAATACAGTGCTCTCATGTCAAGACGGTCGCCCCATGCTGCGAACGGAGGTGGTTAAGACCTGTGCGACTGTCACGACCATCTACAGGTTGGATCTTTTAACCATAGTCATCAACAACCACGCAAGAGTATGGGTTCTTGGAAAATAGTGTGCCATGAGTAAGTGAAAGCCCATCATGCCTTATTGATTGAAGTCTACTGCATAGAACAACAAGTTCATTACCTCGAAAAAAAAAAAAGGAAAAAAACACTAAGTTCATAAAGAATTCGCATAGTTGAGTGAAGAATGTTGTCATGAGTAAGTGGTGAGATTAGGAAGAACGGGCACGTTTACGTGTAGATTAGGGAAAATGCTTAGATAATATATATATATATATATATATATTGAAATGTGGTGATACTTTATAGAATCATTTATCCATGTATTAATAATACTTTAGATGATTTGGATGTTAAAAATTGACATCTAGCATTAAATCATATTTTATTATGTTCATTTTGCATATTTGTTGATGAAACTCATATACAGTGATATTAGACAAATGAATGAGTTTCCATAATAATATAAGTAATGTTAAATATAATAGATAAAGTGGATTTTTCATCAATCCTCTAAATGTTGAAAATAGAAAGAGTTGTATAGAAAAAGAGTTTCATAGAAGCATCCCAAAATAATTTTATCATGTTGGTTTTATAAATTTGTAGATGAGGCCCATGCATTGTAATGCTAGATTAATTAAAGGATTTATAAGATATTATAAATGATGCTAAAAATATAATAAATGTTATAAATTTTCCATCAAGCATCACGATATGAAAAATGGAAAAGATTATATGGAAAAGGGAGTTCAAAAGAAGCATTACCAATATGATTATTCTCAACTAAAGTTTTAGATTTTATAATATATATTTCAAATTCATGTATTATTTGAAATGATAAAAATATAAATATGAATAAACAATAATAATGGTCTAGATTGTCAAAACTATTTTCTTAATTAGAGATATAAAAGATTCTACTGTAGGTTGTGATAGTACATATTGAGGTAAGACAAAGCTTCAATATATGGAATATATAGTACATATTAAATATAAACAATAAAGCTACTTAATTTTGGTATGTAATGGATTAATGGTACTAAGAATTAGCTTTTAAGGTTGATTATTTAGTGCATTAGTGGCTGACATGAGGATATATAGAGTGGACTATTTAAGGGGGCTGGTTCGTCCCTCTCATAAAGCCGTCCTTTTATCACCTTGCTATGCCAAGGCGACATAATAAATAAAGTCCATTATTGTGTTATTGCTACGCCAAGGCGACATAATAAATAGAGTCCATTATTGTGTTATTTTATAGGTAAAAAATTAGGAAAAAGTTTAATTAGAGTGTTTGGAAAATGATAACATTTTTGGACAAAAAAAATTTCAATGTAAAAGTATTGCAAATGAGAGAAAACAATATGATATAATAAAAGTAATAATGAGAAGAAAATATAATAAAGTTAAAATAGATAGATTAGTTGTACAAGTAGTTGTGTCGAAATAATAGAAAAAAGTATTGTATAAAAAATGTAAAAAAATAATTTAAAAATAAAGTAATTGCGGAGAGTGAAAAGTTTTAAGAGGTGTTTAACAAACTTTAAAAACTGTCCCAACTAAAATTTTTCATATTTCGCAACTACCATATTTTTAATTATTTTTCACATATTTTTATATAATTGTCATACTTTTCAATTATTTTCATACAATTGCCTATATAACTAAACTTTCTATTTTAACTTTATTTTTGTTACTCCTAATTATTACCCTTATCGTATCATAAAATTTTTTGCTCATTCAAAAACTTTTCCTCAAAATTTTTATTACTTTTCAAATGTATTATTAAATTTAAAAGTTTTATTTTTAAAAGTTTTGATGTAAAATAAACACACCTTTAATTTGTTTATAACTCAACATTTCTAAAATAAAATTTTATTTTTCTTAGAATTGTTTGGTTTTTTTAAAATTTTATTTAGTTTCCGACAATTATTCCTATTGATTGCTTTCAGGAAGTGTTTGACAATGTGTATAAAATGTCAAGTTAAAATTTTTCAATTTAAAACTTTTTACTCTCCGTAACTACAATATTTTTTAATTATTTATTCATATTTTTCTATATAATTACATTACTTTTCAATCATTTATACACAATTACCTATATAACTAACATATCTAATTTAACATTATTATCATTACTCTTTGTAAATACTCCCGTTATATCACAGTAACTTTTGGGTTTGAAATGAATAAAACTTTTGATGAAAAGTTTTGGAGAGTAAAAGTTGTCAAATATATGATGAAGGTAATAATGATGAGTAAAGATGATAAAGTTAAAATAGATAGGTTAATTGTGTGGGTAGTTTTATAGGAATGATTAAAAAGTTGGGTAATTATATAAGAAAATACGAAAAAATTATTAAAAAATATTACAGTTGTAGAAAGTAAAAAATTTTTGATTGAAAAATTATAAGTTATATTTTTACTCGTGCCAAACACACCCTCCATCTTCCAAAACTTTCGACGAAAATTAGCGCGTGAGCCCTTGTCTTATTCTGGTCGTGGGGCGCGCGTTGGCGCGAGTCTTTGGCATAGTTGGCGTCTTGAACAAACCAAAGCCCTTTCCACGCTCAACGGCGGCGGCGGCGGCGGCAGCGCCAAGCCTCCTGAAAACTCAGATGCGTCTCGCCTTCTCCGTCTTCTGCACCCATGGCTGTCTTGCGCCGCCTTAGTCTACGCCCCTTCTCCTCTCTCTCCACCGCCCTCCGTTACTCCCCCAACTCCGCCACCCTTTTGGCTCCAGCGCCCATCTCTCTCATCCACCCCGCTGCCCAGTCGCTCTTCCACATCTCAATCGACGTCTCGGATCATCCCGACATCATCGCTTCCCACACACGCCCCGGCCAGTACCTCCAGATTCGCACCCATCTTGCCCCCAGACCCGTCTCCCTTGCCATCGCTTCCCCTCCCTCGCTCTCCTCCTCCTCCGGCGAGTTCGAGTTTCTGGTGAAGTGTGTCGCGAGCTCCACTGAGGAGGTCCTTTGCGGTCTCCGGCGTGGGGATATCGTAGAATTGAGCAGCGTGATGGGTCGGGGCTTCGGAACGGAGCAAATATCGCCTCCGGAGGCGTATCCAACGGTTCTCATCTTTGCCACCGGCTCCGGAATCAGGTTGGTCCTGGTGAATTTTGATTTGGGATTCCTTTATTTCATTCCAATTTGCGAAAAATGCAAACTTTCGTCTGTAATGCCACGGATGACACATGCACCACAACGGGTAGCTCGAAAGATTCTAGAGGGCCGCATTCCTATATTTTCCTTGAATCTTAGGTGTTTCCGATTGGAAACGGAGTTGTTGGATTTAAAAGAAGAGAAGGAGGAAGGAAGGAAGTCTTCTTCGCAACTAAGGATTTCCCTGCCAGGATCAGTTGGACGTCCAGGGGATATTCAGCAAAATGTCATTGCTAGCCAAGAATTGCCTATATTGGTTGAGTTATGGATCTAATCATTCTAATCATCGGGACTGATGAAGTATCCTGATTCACCGATGCTCGGGCTCTGATTAATAGAGTCATACGGGTGTAACGGTCCATTTTCCTACAACATTAGCATTCTCCTCGAATCCACTTCCTTTTTTTTTTTAACTCAGAATTGTGTGGAAGATATCAGTTTGTTAACGTTTTCTCCAAAGGGCTGGGGTATGGTGGTTGATTTTGTGCTGTATCTTTGTTTCTCGAATTCTTAAAGAGTTGTCCACCTAGTATTTAAAAGTTAAAGAGTTGACCACCTAGTATTTCAAAGTGTGACGCACCAAGAAATTAAAACTGATGCCAACTTGGTCCAAATCATCATGCTTCAGCTGTTTGAGATTATGCCAAGTTGCATGCACTAATCAATTCTGAATCATGATCATGATAAGCCAGTCACTCAACCATGATCTCTTCTTCTAGCATTTTTGGTACTGAAAATCAAAACTGATTTTGTTCTAAACAAAATGGCTGACCATCTCATGAGGCCACTATTGTTTTATGGGTCTCTAAAAGTGCCACTTGCAGTCAGTAATCAATTAATATCTATAGAGAGGATACATGGTAGTTGCAGTGACATTCTTATAAGTGTTATGCAATGTACGCAAAAACCTACAATTGCTGCTACACAAGTGTGGGAATTTGGGATGAATTAAGTGATTATAATTGGGATTTGCAGCAGCAGTAATTCTTTGGTTTTATACTACTCTAATTCTACTCTTTCTCTCTCTATTATTTCTTCGACTTGAGCAGTTCAATCCGGTCCCTGATTGAGTCAGGTTTTGAGGCTGACAAGAGATCAGATGTAAGGCTTTACTATGGGGTTAGAAACCTTCAAAGAATGGCCTACAAGGTTTGAAAGATGGTATTCACCATATTACTGTTTTTTATGTTTCTTCAGATTTTAATAGAACTTGAAAGTCATATTCATGTGAAATGTCTTTAAAAGATCATCTTTTTTTTATTTTTTCTGTTTTCTCATCTAATGCTAGTTCGTCTTTCATTCTCTGTCTATAGGAGAGATTTAAGGCTTGGGAATCCTCTGGTGTTAGAATCATACCCGTCTTGTCACGTCCAGATGACTTATGGCACGGTGAAGAAGGCTACGTACAGGTATTTTTTTTGAGTGCTTTCATTCTACTTTTTTGTTCCAACATAAGACTTCTGCAAGATATGAGCCCCAAGAAATATGGATTCACCAAAAATTTATGTGTAATTGTTTACCAACCTACAGGTCTCTCAGAATCATGCATATTTGCCCTGTTTATTCAGGGCATGTTAACTTGATGGGGGGGGGGGGGGGGTGACTTGGGTGAGTTCTGACTTCAGTCATCGTGGGGGCGGTTTTTCTAATTTGTTGTGCCAATGTTTTATTAAGTTTTCCTGTTTGATTCATATTTCAGTGGGTAAGTTCGACTAATCAATTCATTTGTTGATGGTAAAGCCAGACCGCACCTGGGGTTTGTTCTTGGAAAGGCATGCCAGGTCTTTACCTTCCAGTCATTTCCAATGCTCCAAACCAGCATCTTTGAGCTTAGTAAAGGACATTCTTTTCATCTGACTAGTCTGATTTTGTCACTTTGTTACTTATGAACATATGACTTTTGCAGGCTGCTTTTGCTAGAGCCAAACAAATTTACAATCCTTTAGGGACTGGAGTTGTTTTATGTGGCCAAAGACAAATGGGAGAGGTTTGTAAATTTCTCAATATCAGTTTTGTTTTTAAGACACAAGAAGTGTTTTGTTTTTGTGTGTGAGCATTAATCAATAGATGTCACAAGCTGCAGCAGGGAAGGAATGGACTTGTGACATCTATTGATTAATGCTCTGAATTACTGTCCTGCTGCCTGATTGTGCTGTGGTTCACAAGCTCTCTCTGTTGGAATTCAAATCCCTGATCAAAATGCTTTTAAGCTGACTTGGACAACCATTTCAAGATTTATTTGATATTGAGTTGAGTTGATTTTGATGCTTGCCTAATGTCTATATGATTTTGCAAACTTTTGTATACTATATTTATAGTATACATTTTTCAAAATTTTTAGTGGTTATGTATTTGCTCTCAAAAGATACTATTTTTTTATAAGATATAAGTTTCCAATGAAAATTATTTTTGTTAGTATGATAAAACAAGATGTATAGACGTAATAAATGGTTTATATTTTAAACATATATTTTAAATTTTAAAATAAAAGGGTAAGCATGGAGGCTTCTATGCTTATGCATTAACCAAATTTGCAATAAAGAATCAAAATTTTGTGCATGTGTGCCATTACAATGTGTATAGGTTGGCATTGACATATCCGCAGATCGGACCTGGTTTGTTCTAGGCCTCTGGCCATAATTTTTGGTTGGCTTCCAGGGAATACAAGTTATTTCCATCAAGAAGCGGAACACTAGAGACCATGTGCATAAGATTTTTTATTACTGATTAAGAAAAATGCAAGACCAGCATAAAGAAACTGTTATGAAAAACCTTGGTGTTGTTGCTGGACTCACTTGGGAAAACTTTAGGGAAGATGATTTTGCCTAAAATTTTGGAGTTATCAGGGTGCCACTGTTCTCCTAGGTTCTGTTTCTCTTTAAAATTGGCATCTCAAAAGATAGTCTCGGCTGGAAGAGTAAAATGAATTTTGAAAGATACGCTTCACTGAAAGAAAAAGTAAAAGCTGATCTATGAGACCGCCTGCCTGAGCTGATAGTTGGCATGCTTTGTATGCGCTAAAACTAATATTCATGTCTTTCCGTTCTATCAAATTGAATGCCATTTCTTTCAGCGGTTTTTAGAAGTTTTTCTAGTCTCTTTGTGCAAGTTTGAAAACCCATCTCTGAGTAAAATCTCCCCATCTTGGCAGGATGTTACTTCGATTCTTGTAGCAGATGGAGTCTCAAGAGAGAGGATTTTGAAGAATTTCTAATTATTGCATGTACTCATATTGTTGTAGATTGTTGTCAAGCAGCCAAAATTTTGTTTCTTCTTTTATGATGGAGACAACTAATCAAGATTTTTTTGATGCCTCTGGTTGCACCGAAGTACCAGGAGAAAAATAAACAATGAGATTAAACTTGTACTTGAGAGCTTTTAGACTCTTAGTGCAATAGCATTGTACGAATAAGATTCTTGTACCAGTTGGGAAGACAACTGATCTAATTTATGGGCAACTGTTTCATTCCTTCTTCCTTCCCCCTGCCGTTCTACATCGATATTGAGAACTTTAATTCTAAGTGGTACTTAAGAGGCCTCTTTAGATAGGCACCTAAGGTAGAAATTGGTTCTAAGTTTCTTAACTCCGAACTCAGATCTTGTATACTGTTTTGGTGACGACATGCGGAAAAGAGAATTTGGGGGAGCTCCAGAAAATGTTCATACTGAACTTTTCAGGGTTTTCTGGGCATAATTACTGTTAAGATTTCCAAAGGCCCTATCTAATGCAGGATCAAGGGAGTTTCAAATTTCAATGTAGTTAGCTTTACCCTTCTCCTTTTAAGGAGGCTGTTTCTGTTACTCCACCATGAATGAAAATAGCTCCAAAAAATTAATATACCTGGTTGATGTTATGACTTATAACTAGCTACTCAAAAGTTATAGTCTAAAAAGCTAGAATAAGAAGTGGAAGCAAATCGTCCATGAGAGGATCGTTAAGTGCTTGCGCAAGTTAAGCGCAACATATCAGAAAAATAATACTGAGCACTTAGTGCCAACCACTAAGACCATGAAGCAGACGTTATATCCCATTATTACAAAGAGTCCCTGGATCTTTCTATCAAGTTAGAGGCCTCGTTGTCTTAGCTTAGTATTACGGCGTGGGCGAACGTCTATTTAGTTCAACAACGTTGAAAAGCCAGTTTACCTCCAAACTTTCAACACTGACTCGATATGCCTGCCATCAAGGAGAATATATGACATCATCCAGCCACACCCACTTCATTATTTGGTCGCTTATACACCTAGTGTTTATACTTACCGTAGTATAGAAACAAGTCCTGCATCTGTCGATTACTGCCCCCGAAATCCGAATGCCATGTCCTTGAAAGCTTGTTCCATAGCGTAGTGGCATACCGTCCGAAGAGAGCATCCATGACGTAATCCCAAATGTTTGGTGATAATCCCTTCCAGCAAGGCATGCAGGTGGACACTCGCCACCCGAACGTAACCTGATTCATTCAATCGATGGTGGGTGGGTGGCATCCAAAATGCCCTTCAGCACACGAAAATGTTTATTAATTTTTTTTTTCTTGGTATTACGCCACTGATCATGAACGAAGAGAAGGCCAGAGTATAAATTAATAACTCATTAGCCATGTCATTAAGGCGTGAGCCCAAGCAGCTGAAGCCAACGTCGAGGACGGACTTAAATCTTAATGGGGTGGATGTCGAATCTCGACGGCATGAAAGATGAGGAACTTTTGCCCTTCGATTAGGCCGTACCTGCCTTTGCACTGAGAAAGCAGTCCACATCTAGGACACCGCCACATTTCAAGAATGCACCGGAACAGAAATCATTTTTAGGAAGGACGCAACTGAAGCCTGGAGCAGCGGGCGTTGCGGATGGGTCTGGTACGTCTTCCCCGTTCACAGACATCGGTTCCATCTCAATTCTCAAGCGTGCGCCTAATCTCTTGCTTGTACATTATTTTCCGAATCCGTGACATAATATATACTGGGCGTGTTTGTTTGGAGAAAAAAAATATCAACTAAAATTTTTCAATCCAAAACTTTTCATACTGCATAATTACTTTATTTTTTATTTTTTTCATATTTTCTTATACAAACTACCTTATTTTTCAATCATTTCTATATAAATATCGTACAACTAACTTATCTATTTTAACTTTATTCTCTTTACTTCTCATCATTACCCGTATTATATCACTTCATTTTCTATCAATTTAACAACTTCTATTTAAAAAAATTTTCATGAAAACTTTTATCTCCAACCAAACACACCCATACTAATTAATAAGGATATCCTAGTTTCACGCCTTTGCCTCTCTCTTAGGATTGTATATATAGGATGAATGGTTACAATAATATTTCAGTAATCAAGCTCCCAATCAATTACTTTGCAGTTGTGCTTAATTTGTATAATTTTTGCAATCAAGCTTTTCAATATTATTTAGACAAAAAAAAAAAACTCAAAGCAGTCCTCTATTATGAACCACCTAGATTTTAATTAATATTATTTTAAGATAATAATTTGTGCATGATCCATTTGAATTTTTAGTAATATTCTACAACATATATGTGAAAATAAAAAAGGCGCATGATTTTATCCGTAGCTGAGCCTTAGAAGAATTCAAATTCGTGATTGAAGGTAAATAACAATTCGACAGTTGCAAGATCATATTCACAGGTAGCTTGTTTCGTCAATTGGTTTACGCAGGAGTAAGAAGATTGAGAGCGATGGTATCTCACATTTTAACATGTGAAATACTAAGAACGTGTACCATTAAAGCCTTTATTACTATTATCTTATTTTGGTACGTTGTAATAGCTCAAAACCTAATTACACATAAAAAAGGAAAAGAATTCCTAGGAGTTTATAAGTAGGTCTTAGGCTAAATATAGTGTGACATGTTTTAAAACTTTGCAGCTAAGATGTTAGGCTAGAGTGGATAATATCACATTGTTAGACCTATAAATTCACAGGCTTAGGATGGTTTTTCTGAGGTCTGTGAGTTAAAGTGGTATTAGAGTGAACTCTCTTCTATAGATGTGATTTGGAGAGTCAAAGAGTTGTTAAATATTGTATGATGTGTTTTAAAATTATATGACTGAGCTGCTATGTCAGAGTGAACAATATCACATTTTTAACTCGTAAGCCCATAGGCTTAGGAAGGTTTTATGGAGTTTGTGAATTACACACACTCGTTTTTATTATGATAATTTTTGGTGGGTTGCACATACCTTGAAATATTTATAATCATTTACAGAAGTGAATATTTTGACATATGAAGTAAATACATGTTCCCCACGTATAAATGAATAAAAGGGGTCATGTGCAGCCGACTACAACTCCCATTGTATGTGATAATTATCCTTGTAAAAATATAAAAATTACCTGGACCCTCACAGACTCATTGAATTTAAAATCATTTATCTGTATAAGAAGAATGTTTTAGATGATACACATGTTAAGTTTAAACTTTAGAATAGATAAACCAAATAAATGTACTACGTCAAATTTGTACATTTATAATTTTTATCAAATGAAGCCTACAAAAATATTTGATGTCAATCCTTATTAAACAAATAATTTTAAATATAGTAGGAACATGATGAAAATGGATAAAAATAAGATAGCAGTGTTATGATTCCATAGAAGTATCTTCCTAAGATGCGTGCATGCACGCACGCGACCTTGTCATGTTAATCGCAAATGAGGCAACCCGGCTGGAGAATCATAGAAGATATTAAAATATGTAAAGCTAAATAATTAATTATTATAAATGAGTTTTGATCTTTTACAACCAGTCGGTCTGAGGGTATATTTTTGACCAATAGTTAGAGCTGTTCAATCGATTGGTAACACATTGGCCGTCGGATGCATGATTCGAAATGATGCACTCACAGACATTTAATGCGTAAGAAATTTTACGCCCCCCTCCTAGTCAGAATCTATGTCACGGAGTTTAGCCATGGTGGAATCTACGTCACGGAGAAGACGGCATTTGAAGCTCCCACTCTGTACTCGCCGCACCTCCTTTTCTCTGCTCTCTGTCTCTATCGACAACTTCCTCCTCTTCTCTACTCTCTCCTGTCCGTCTCCACAAGAAACAGCTCTGAGCACACGAATTTAATGCCGATGAGAGTAAAATCACACCTATGTTACTCGTAATCGAGACGCAACTCAATGAACGGGAGCTTCATTGAAGCATCTGCAGAGATGGAATCTGCGCTCTGCAGTTTGTTCATTACAACAAAA
The DNA here is from genome assembly GCA_030490835.1 of Annona cherimola. NCBI lineage: Eukaryota > Viridiplantae > Streptophyta > Magnoliopsida > Magnoliales > Annonaceae > Annona > Annona cherimola. The sequence goes on along the minus strand of CM059973.1, from coordinate 83,104,963 downwards.
GCTTCGACTTAGAAGTCACTGCTGGAGAAATCAATGTAGTAGCAAAGCTTTGACTTGGCAGTGTCGATTCTACCAGAGAAGATGAAAATAGAGGGCAGTGGCTAGATTGATGCTTATGCAGATGTGTACAAAAATTGCAAAGGACTAGGAGGATATGGTGTGTTCATAGGAATCGACATCGGATTTATGGAGTGACGAGAGATGGTCAAAGTTCAAAACTGCTGACGGCTGCCTAGATTTTGGGTTTTACCAGTTGGAATTAATGAGGAGAATAGGGCAGCTTGCCTACCAAATCTAAGTGGCAGAAGGTTGCAATTTATTAATGGAATTGGGTTAGGGAGAGGTGGGTGACTACCTATCGGATGTGAGGGAAACAAATGGCTGGGTTGGAGCTAGGTGGGTGACCACCAACTGGATGTAAGGAAGACAAATGGCCTTATAATGGCGGCTGTTGGACTCACTAAAATCGCTAATTAACTGAAATCCCTAGAAGTAACTTTCTGGGACTCGTTCACCTGGCTTACCAAGACAGATGGACCGAGTCTCTTTGAGAAGATGATGCACCCATACGGTGCTTTGGTGGCACCAGTCATGGCTGCCCTTCTGGCCACTGTTGCTGGTTCTTTGAGAAGAGAGGAAAGATTAAGAAAGGAAGAAGTTTGATTGCAGCTTGATAGGAGCAAATACAGGGGGCTACTTATAAAATTTCTATACCATTAATTGCTCTTGTCATGTCCTCGACATTAAAAATAATTCAACAGTTCATAAGATTTTCGTTTGATCGTACGACTTCGAGTGCTGGTCGAAAACATGACCTTGGACTGACTGATCGTAAAAGATCGATATTCATTGCAATTTGTAATTAGATCCATAATATGTTGTTGTCCACTGTAACTGGATCCACAATATGTTGTTGTTTATTTAGTTACCTATAAAAATCGTATAGTTGGAGAATGAGCTGATTACCCAACCGAAGGTGCGGTAGCAACAATGGGTTAGAACTATGTAATAATCTGTAATATATTTTTTTCACTTGGAAATTAGGAAGAATAGTTGGAGAATGAGTTTAAATATTTTCAAGGAAAATTTCAAAAAATTCAGAGAGGAGGTGTGTACAGCAATTGCCTACCCTCATCTCTACTGCCACTGGAATTAGCACAAACAAACCGCATGCATCATAACTCATACAGCGACTTCATCGCAGGAACTAGCGGGCGAATGAGAATTGGGCGTTAGCAGTTTTGTTGTTTAACACCATTGGTTTTATTAATGTTATTTAAAGTCTCCTTCATTAAAAATTCATATATTTTTTTAAAAAATACATATTTTAAAGCACCTATGAATGGGTCTAACCAGTTCCATATTTTACATATATAACTATAATATTTTTTTATCATATTCAGTGGGAGAAAACACTTCTAAATCTGGATCATTAGCACATTTGTCAGGACGCCAAATCAATTCAGCTATGATCAGGGCCACACTAACATTTTTTTAAAGTAAATGCTATTCATTTGATGCTTCAATCAAAATGATTTTTGGTATCATCATAAAATAAATAATACTAAATAAATGACAATTTCAGTTTTAGTTTAATTATTATTTTTTTGATTCATACTATATACACACCATGCCATCTAATATTACAAATCAATATATACATAATCCTCACAATATGAAGATATTTAAACTAATATCCCCACCACTGGGGGACGGAACTAACACCCCACCACATGGGGACGAGAGATGCAGCTTCTAAGGTTTGCAACGTCGTCTCAGCAACGGGCGATAAGTCGTTTACCATTGGCTTTTGGTTTGATTATTAAGGTGGGCCAAAATGATTTGATCTAAATTAAAGTATAAAAAACGTTGAAAGTTCAAGGGATTCAACTTGCAACTAATTAGTACATGGCAGCAAAGTCAGAAGTTCTCTTTTATCGTTTTGATGAAAGTTTTGGTGTGTTGCAAGATAAAATTTTAATTAACAATTTGAATTTCAAAATTAAGTCCTTAGACAACTAAACAACTTGATTCCTTTGAAATTTTAAACGAATGGATTCCTTTGGATCGGATGTTTTCTTATCGACACCGATTGCATTTGTGCAAACCCCTACAGAGATAGACGGCGCTAGTGTATGCACGTATTTAAGCCTCATTGCATATGATCTCTAGCTTATTTAAGCATGCATATCATTAACTCAGTCAATTGAAAATCCAAAAGCATAATCCACAGTTCCACACCCGTTTATATCTCATTAATCCGGTGCATGACTTGTACATACTACACGTAGCCAGCCAGCTAGTGTATGCACCTGAGAACTAGAAACAATTCCTGTATCTGGCGGCTACTTGCCCCAAATGCCTCATCATTTAAAAGTTCTTCCAGCTTAGCCGCGTATCGTTCAAAGAGATCATCCACGATATGGCTGCCAAAATGTTTGCTGATGATGCCTTCCATGACGGCGCGCACATGCAGACTCGCCATACGAGCATAATAACCTGGCACGGCGATCGGTGCTGGGAGGGGCAACACTTCAAGTTCTTCAATCCTAAAACGCCCATTTTTCTCCACCACCTCTTTCATTTCCATTGCAGATGGAATATAAATGGGCAAGTTGAAAGTATCCAGCTTGTCTTGATCCAAAATTCCCTAAAACCAAAATTATCAACTTTATGAGTTAGTTATACTGCCACAAGCACGGATATGTTTAAGAACGAAATAGGCCTAGCCGTGAACTGGGGCAGTATTTTCACTGCGCTGCAGTAGCAAGGCACGCACAGTATATCTGTAGCCAGCGTGATTTTTCAAAGCAAAGGGGAGAAGCCCCTTCACTAGCGTGAAATCATGCAGGTGCCATGCCTTGTCCCTACAGGAAAGTGGATACATTTTTATAATTTACTTCTTTCCTACAACTTTTTCTTTTATTTTTAAATTTTTTATGGAACTTCCTCCCTGCAAACTTATATGAAGGCTGATTACACACGTGGGGCTGAGGTAAATTTTTTGTACTTTTGTGGCCGTCTAAATAGTTTTAGACTTGTCTATTTTTTATTTTAAAAATTAATTTGTGTGTTTTTAAAATTTTTAAGAAATTTGCAATTTATATGGGGCCCACAAAAGTACAAAAAACGTTGGTTCTGATCCTCAGAACTGCAGAGGTGCATCGACTTTTTTTTATTACTAATTTGCTCATATATGTTGCTGTTTATACTTTTTATATTATGACTATGCTTCTATAAAGTTTTTTGCTCTGTCCATTTTTACAACCTTGAGACTAATTAAAAAAATCGTTTCATTTATTATATTTAGCATCACTTATATTATCAAGAAAACTACTTAATTTGCTAATATAATTGAATATAAGCGTTATCTATGGATATTTAAAATCAATATAATAAAATAATTTAATGCTAAATATAAATTTTAAAATTTTATTTCAACATCTATAGCATGTAAAATATAATTCATGTGAACAAATGTGACGTATGCACATTTTTTATTTTGATGAAATTTGGTATCTTAATTAAACAAATGTTGTTAAATATTATAGATGAAATGAATTTTTTATATGATTGAATTTTCTATACATTTAACATATTAGGGGCATGTTTTGTTTAACAAAAAAATTTTCAAATAAAAATTTTTTAATCTAAAACTTTTCACTTTTTGGAATTATCTTATTTTTAAATTATTTTTTTCACATTTTTCTATACAATTATCCTATTTTTAATTATTTCTATACAACTATCTATATAATTAATTTATCTATTTTAACTTTATTCTCTTTCACTCTTCATTATTACCCTTATTATATAATATTATTTTTTTCAAATTTAAAAGCTTCAGCTCAATGGAAAGCACGGGGGCTTAATACCCAACAAGTTTACGGATCGATTCTCGTCTCTCTTAGTTGTGGGAGTTTATATTTCCTTACAAGTGGTAGGGTATTATTTGTTCATCCATGTTTTGAGGACTTTGCATCTACTAATTTGTAAGATTAGATAGCTGGATGTATATATATATGAATCAAAAATAATTTTTTTTTTATCATTCCCCATACAAACCCTAAAATGAAGGAGGTTAGAAAGAATCATTTAGTGATACCCTCTATATTATAACTTTAATTAATTAAATTTAAATTACACAAAATTCATTAGGCTTCGCAATCTTGTCCAATGGGTCTCTTTTTAGAATTTGAATAGTCAAAAGAGCGAGCTCCACTTGTGACAGATCATAAAAGCTAGCTCACGATCAAACACCCCCACTAATCAAAGATGAAAAGCCAGGTGAATTATACCTGGTTAGCCATGTCATTGAGGCATGAGCCCAAGTAGCTGAATCCAACCTCGAAGAGGGACTTCGATGGGTGCATCTCATCTAGACGACATTGAAGGAGGAGGAGCATCAGCCCTCGATCAGCCATCTCTACAGCCCTTGCACTTAGAAAGCACTCCATGTCCTTGCTAAACTGTGCCAAGTAAGCCTCCACCACGGCCTCTGTCGCGCCTGCATAGAAAATCCTACCTCCGTTCCACGCACCACACTTCCGATCGAGCAGCTCTTCCGGTGCCTTTGACAGCCACGTTAGAGAATACGAGGAGTGGAAGATATTCACGGTGGCCTTCGGGAAGAGACGGCCGTAGAATGTTCCCGGCACGCCGGCGGCGAAGTAGAGGCGGTCGAGCGGAAGCGATCTGAAGAGAGTGTTGAAATCGTTTGAGACATTGTCATTGAAGAAGACTTGGAACTCGGGAACGTGGATGGCGCGGGACTTGTACTTGCGCTCTACTTCATCTAATACGGTTCGGATGACCATGATGGCGTTGGAGCCCACGGAGCATCCAAGATCAGCTATACGGAAAACGCTGGGCTTGGAGGCGGTGTTCGGCCCAACCCCGATTTCCAGTTTCTGGGAGACGACGCCCTTGACAAATACCAGTGCCCTCTCCACACCCTCTCTCTGCATGCAACATTAATTTAAATGCAATCCATAATCTGTAATTAACTTGTATATGTTTAGTACTTATTATGATTTTTTCAAAACTAATTAACCAATTAAAAAACACTTTCTCCATCATGTAATATAATCTTGATAAATACAATCTCTAATAAAGCATATTGCATGGAAGAATTCATCTAAAGCGAAAGAATTCACCTAAAGAAAGTGTAATAAAAAGCATATTGCATGGAAGAAGTGGGGCACCTGAAAATGGGAGTTCTGGGCGTAGCTGTTGGGTCCCTCTCCACCATTCATAGAGACCGGTTCCATCTCCGATGGGGCAAATAACGCTAACCTAATCTCTTGCTCATACAGTGGTATATTTCAAGACAAGACAACAAGACGTATATACTGTCCCAATTCATGTCATTGCCTCCCTCGTGACCTACGCTAAAGAATTTGGCAAGACATGTGATGTGTAACGTGAGAAGCGGCCGGTGTGGATTGCATGCAGCCCGTGGTTGAGTGGTTGGAACTACGTTGATTAATTAATTATCATGCAATGCATGTAGGGATATACAGATCAGAAGAAATACTCGCATTCAGCTACCTTCTAGGCAAAAAGTAAAATAAAATAACAGAAGAAATGATGTGCTTGACTTTCACGATGTAGTACCGATACTCATATCATTTTATACAAGGTAACTTACTAGTAGTACGTCGTACCTCTATAGATTGCTTATGAAATTTAAACAGTTTTTTTTTTAACATATTTTTTACGTAAGTTTCATATGCAGTGATGGATTAAGCCCTATGATGACCGGTGGAATTTCAATTTTATGATCGATGGGGGTCCCATTTGCAGCTAACAACATACTAACATTTTCACACACACACACACACGGGTTCTGATAAAATACATTAGCATTTATTTATGATGTCAAAAATAGCTTTATTATATCATTAAGCGAGTGCATGGACGCGTGGGTTGTATGAGACCAATGATGTACCGTATATACATACCTGAGTAACCATGTCGTTGAGGCATGATCTCAAGCAGCTGAAGCCAACCTCGAAGATGGACTCAGTTGGGTGGATCTCTTCTCGACGGCATGGAAGGAGGAGGAACATCAGCCCTTGATCGGTCATCTCCTCGGCCCTTGCACTGAGGAAGCATTCCATGTCCTTGCTAAACTGAGCTAAGTAGGCATCCACCACAGCCTCTTTTGCACCTGCGCAGGAAATCCCGCCTCTATTCCACTTCCGATCAAGCACCTCTTTTGGCACCTTTGACAGTGCAGTGCAAATGAGGAGTGGATGATGTCAATGGTGGCCTTGGGAAAGAGACGGCCGTGGAATATTCCGGCCACGCCGGCGACGAAGAAGTGGCGGTCCAGGGGAAGGGATCTGAAGAGCGTGTTGAAATCATTTCAGACGTCGGACGAGGTGGAGTGAGCTGGCAGTTAGGCCCTGGGCGGACTTGCACTTCAGCTCCACGGCTTCAACTATGATTTGGAGGACTGCGGTGGCAGTGGAGCCATTATGGTGTGATTGGCGGACGCGGCATTTCAAAGCTAAGAATTAAGAGTGTCTTGGTCCTCTTGGAGATGAGGTCGTTGATCAAGGCTTTCACTTCCTCCACAACATCACTCAGCATTCACGACAACAGCATGGTAATATAATAATGAAATATATTAATATCATTTATATAAATAATGAAGGATAAAAGTGAAATGAAAAATACATAATAAATCAAGCCTTGGAAGTATCAAATATCAATGAGTGGGTCAACTGCAACTACATGCAAAAAATTGTCAAAAGTGGTGGCGTTATGATAGATTGTCGGCATGCCATTAATGCATCTCTGCATCGTATTCTATTAATGCACCAATGTATTAATTAACCATAGTCAACATGCTTCGTCAATTAATGCACCAATGCATTAATTAACCATGGTCAACATGCTTCATCAACCAGTGCACAGCAGGAAAATTTCTGCGTGACATGCAAATGAAACTGGCGTTGACCGTTGCAAAATAGAGAATTTTTACGGCCGCGTGTCTCATCTTCCGATGTCTCTGCTTTGGCTTGTACCGGTGGTATTTATGAACCCAATGTAAAAGACATATTACATAGATGAAAAGACGTATTTTGCTCGGACAAAAGTTTTTTCCACTTCAGCGAGTTTTCATTAATGCCAAACAGTCTCCTCCGACGAGTATTCGACGCTTCGAGCATGCATACGTACCCCCAAATGCACGGGACTAATCACTAATGGCGAACCTGATACTTGGAGTTGTGGGGCGTAGCTGTTCGGCCCATCTCCACCATTCATCGATACCACCATTGCCATCTCCATTGTGTCTAAGATATATAGCTCTTGTTTTTTTTTTTTCCTGGCTGATACATGCGTTCACGAATGCAGGAACTTATATATATATAACATCCAAGCTGGTTAATTTTCGGTTTCATTAACTACTCGAGGGTGCCAACACCTAGGGTTCTCAACACGTACCAGCTACCAAGAAAATAATAAAGGATTAAAATTTTATTGTCTGAACTTTGAAGAACAGCATCTAGTATTTTCTTACTTCTAATTAATGGCCATGAAAAATCATTTTTAGGAAGTTCCGTATGAAATAAATGGGGTGTACGAGACCCAGCTATTTTGCCATCAGGCGTTTGATCTCCGACTTGAGAGAAAGTACTCCGATTGTCGATTGTCAGTTGAGAGATATTAAGGGTATATTTGGGAATGGATAAAACTTTTGATGAAAAGTTTTGGAGAGAAAGTTATCAAATGATGTGATATGATAGGGGTAATAATGAGGAGTAAAGATGATAAAGTTAAAATAGATAGGTTAATTGTATGAGTAGTTGTGTAGAAATGATGGAAAAGTAGGGTAATTATATGGGAAAATGTGAAAAAATGATTAAAAAATATGATAATTGTAGATAGTGAAAAGTTTTAGATTGAAAAGTTTTAAGTTGACATTTTTTACTCATTGCCAAACACACCCTAAAAGGGAACCATAAATAGAGCATTTTCCGCATAAAACAATTAAGAGCATCCAATTAAAAGCAATCTTTTCGGGGTGTATTTCGTCCTTCCAGTTTGGTTCATGTTCAAAGAGATGTTTGGTAATTGATACTCTTGTGGTATTAAGAGATTGGTAGGAAGTGAGAAATATAATATTTTGAAAATTGTGTAATTAAAGGAAAATGATAGGGGTAATAAGGCTGTTGAAAGGAAAAAAATATTAAAATGCGAGGGGTAAAAGTGAAAAAAATATGATGATTGATGGAATTAATAACTGCCTTGAGAAAAACGTGCTTCCTCACTTTACCATGATTTCCTACCCTTGAAGGTTACCAAACGTGCCCCTAATCCGGACACTTATTCCAAAGATCTTTCCTAGTTTGGGACCTTGTCAATCCTACTACACTTATGTAAGATCGGATTGAGTCACATCAATTGTTAAAATAACAATAACAATGAAAATTTTGATACACATACAATAACTCTATCAATTGTCAACTTATATTGATTTATAAAAATCAAACAAAAATCAATTGAACCAATTGTAATAACATAATAATAAAAATTGAGCTTACTTTACTCATAAACCACTCCTAAGTAATACCAAATAAGTATGGATTATGATTTTTAATATATTTTTGTAGTTTTTCTTCATCCTTATGTGAGACTAAGTATATTTAGTTCAAAATAAATACCAAGTTTTGTTAATTTTGGATTCTTATATATATTTTTATAAAATTTCAAAATAAAAATTTATATATATTTTTATTTTTTAAAACCAGTGGCAGTTTTGTAATTTATGAATTATAAAAATACCATTAATTTTAAAAAATTCAAAAAATATTTACAAATCTCCAAAATGTTAAAACTTAATACACATGTTAAATATACTTAAATTAACAATTACATAAAAATTTTCAAAAAAATATTAAAAAATGTTAAATACACTTGGGTGCACCGAAAGTAAGTGCACGTAGGTGTATTTTAAAAAGTCCCTAAGATGGTTGCATGAAACATGTTCAAAACATAAAACTAAAGTTTAAAAGTAGAGTTTCTAGACAAATTTTTTTTTCAATCAAGGAGTTCCTAGATAATTAATATGTCAAATCATCTTCATAAAAAATGTCAAATCATTTGTGAGAAAATGTGTAGGGTGAAAGGTGATATCCACATCACTAAAATCTCATGATTACCAAATGTACTATGCATGTTTATTTTAATCTCCTTTAATTTATTAATGTAAAAAATGTGTCACCTCCTTAGATGATTAGGTAATGAATAAAAGACAACTCTATAAGACGGTTAAACTGGTAAGTACATCTATCAAAATTTTAACTCTAAACCTTCCTTTCTATGCATTCTTATGCTCACGTCAACTAGTTGGTCATACAAGTGGTAAAGAGTCAAATCAAATTTTTTTATGGTAAGTGAAATCTAAATACATATACAATAGAACACGTCAATTGTCAACGTATATAAATTAATAAAAATGATGAAAATAAAAATTGATCCAGCCAGTTATAACAACATAAGTAATAAAAGTTTAGCTTACTTTAACTCATAAGTGACTGCAGACAAATCTATGCACATGCTGCGAATTTTTATATATGTTGTATACCTCTCATTTGACAACAATGATTATAGTAGTATGAGCATGAATAGAATAACTTATTTATTTTTGTTGAAATCATTATTCAATCAAACAAACAGACGTCCAGGTCCACAGCCCCTCACTCTTCACCTATCTATGCAGAGGAGAAGAGGGGAAGAGGCGGACGTACCACGAGAACATCGCCGTGTATAAAATAATATGGGTATAGGTACTACTACTACCTCGTGACTAATTTATACACGGTAATGTTCGCGTGATAGCACGTACCTAGATATATCATTTATGAAATATTATAGTCAGTTTTCTCACGTATTTTCATTACGGTTTTAATAAAGATAAATTTTAAAATAATAAAATACGGATACAAATAAATTGAACCATTGATTTTTATTTTTTATTTTTATAATCTGGGATTTGAATTTCACTAAAGATTATAATGTATGAGAAATAAAAAGGGTAGATAAAGTACCTGCGTAAATTGAAATAAATGTCCAATATCTTATTGAAAAATAATAAAAAAAACGAAATGATCTAGTACCATATATAACTAGGTACGCGTTGAACAAAAGAAAGATTATAATTAAGGTAATTTACAAATGTACTTACATAATTAAGTATAATTGCAAATTATAAATAATCTCCGCATAATTTATCTCTGCAATTCTACCTGACGTCCACCTCAAGAAAATAAGCTGTTAAGCCCTCTTTTTTTTTTTTTTTTTTCTTTCAAAATCACTCTAGATTCTAGGGAGTTGCCGAACTGAGAAGCAGAGCGGTCATTAATGATTGACGTCGTTGTTAGCGTGATCTGGGGAAGCATGCGAGAAGAAATTGTACAATTGCTGACGATAAGCATGATTTGAGGGGACTACTACAGGCCAGATGATGGATTAGTGGTGAAGTGGATGAAAATGATAGGTCGTGGAGGTGATATGATGTTGCCTGCAATAAAAATCTGAAATCCGAAATCCTTAGCTTTAATTTTTTTTTTATTCATACATATGTTACAATGATCTCAACAAATATTATAACATAGTCATGAGATATTCTTACAAATTTCTTAACAATATTCTTATAACCATCTTACTAATCAACTCAAAATTTTTCCTGAACCTTTTTTTTCCAACCTGTGGACACAGGTAGACGCACTCACAACCAGGGGAGAGAAAATAACTCCACCTACACTGCCACCACACACATTTCTACGATTCGAACAAGAGACGCCCATAAGCCAGGGCAGTCTTCTGAATGCCTCGGTGGCGCCCTTAGCTTTATTTGGATGCGATGGATTTTGAAATTAGCAGAGAGAGGTTCGCCCCTTCTAGTTTTCGGGGTTACAAAAAGAGTTGGTTTTTTTACGGGTACTATAATATAATAATCTCAATAGGCAAACTTTCAGATATTATTATAAATTTTTCTAATAATAATTTTACAAATATTTTAAACACCTAAAACGGTTGGCAGTGATAGACTCTCTCACAAATCAAGAAGAAATAACGTTACTACATAACGCCACCATATAATGCAGCAACTAACTAATACAAAATGCATTTACCAACATTCGAACCCAAGACCTCCACATGAGAGACTGTCCTTGCCTCCGTGGATAAAGAGAGTTGTTGGTTGGACAATTATTTTCTAGATAGATTCTTCCCTATTGCTGACGGGTTTAAATCTGGTAGAGAAGATGCTAGCATCGGTGGATTCGGTGAAGACGTTGGATGCAAATAAGAAATGTTCATTGGGTTCTTCCATGGCAGTTGAAGTTCATTGTGGAAGATGAGCTTTTTTATGGCGCTCTCATGATACACCCAGATGCGTGCTCATGTAGCCCCGTTTGTGTGATCTACACCATTAAAGCTTGTAATTCCACTGTAGATTTTGTAGTGGAATCAATATACATAGACTAATAATATAAACTGTTATGCGATTTTCAAATAACTTCATTATATGTAAGAAACCCTAATATATATTTTATTTGAGATTTGATCTTATGCGCCTAGGCTAAGTGCTTAGGCGCTTAGCTTACCCCATCAACAACATCATTTTTGTCGGTCCAATCTAATGTTTAAGGCATTTTGCATTTTCATCCCTACACAGGGATTGTTTAAACAAAGGGTCCTAAGGTGTTGAAATGTTCCTCTTTCCTCATCTAGCCCAAATCGCTTCCTCTCTTTCTCCTTCTTAAATCTTCCCCTCACAAACCCTAAGGGAGCTCTCCAAGCATGCTGCTACTCTCTCCATTCTCACACAATTCAACATTTGCCTCATCACTACTCTCTCTCATTTCTTCTTAGTCGAATTTGCAAGCACATTGTTGCTCTGTCCTGACTCTTCTACCCAATGATATTATGCCAATTATTTGATACAAGAAACAACAAATAATGTCTAGGAGCTTGATGTATTGCATCTAACAGAAGCAAGTAAAGTGGCTTGTTTTGTGCCCCATGAACTGATGACATGGATACACTAGAAATTGGCCTATCAACGCACCTTTCCAAAAATAAAATAAGATTCATAACCACTTCATAGGATGAAGAATACAAGTAAACCAATAAATTAGATGATTGCTATTAAATTGTGGCAATATGCTTTGATGTTCAAATTGTTTAAAGAAAGCTTGGATAGCTCTATTTTTCTCTCTCTTAATATACTCCAAATAATTAGTGTGAACAACAGCAACCACGTGATTGAATTTATCAGTCCGGTGCTTCTCATGCTTGCTCATAGCAAGTATACGACTTTGATAAAGTATATTTCTACACCTCTTTGATAGAAAAATCTTAAAGAGGTAATAATATGATAGAGTGAGATTTGGATACAAAAATGTTTGGATGCCATTGTTTGATGTCACAACAAATGTACAACTATCCCATATGAGCTTTAGTGAGTGCTTTGTTATTTGAATTTGTCCTATCCTAAAGAAGTTTCTGAAGAACAAAGACTTCTTCTTTGTTCTCAAAGGAAAATGCCCTTTCATGAATTTGATTAAAGCTTGTATTTTGAGTTTTGCCAAAGTGAAGGAGGTGAGCGGGAGCAACTTGTTGAAGGTAAAAGAAATGAGTGAGAGCAACTAGCCATGGTTCACAACGATTGGACCACAAGAAAGAGATGAGAAAGCAAGATGTTAAAAATGATAGGAGAGAGGCAGGAGAACCGTCTGCCTCAACAAGCATCAACAACATTTTTATCCCTGTCGACATTGATTGTTGTTCATAGGAAGAGGGTCGCGAGAGAGAGGTGATGAAGAGAGGGCGTCAATCGAGTTGGGGAGGCTTTTGATTTTACTTAAAAATTTTAAATTAATCCTTTTGTAAGTCCGCATGCTCCTTTTTTTGTATGACATAATTCAACGATCAACGATCCATATTTTTGCTACACAATCCAACGGCTACCATATGCCGAGCTAAGCACTCAAGCACTTAGCCTAAGCGCATAGGATCATGACTCATTTTATTTGAGTTAATATATTTTGTAGTAAGGATATTTTCATCAATATTAAAATACATAAGAATAATATTAACAGAAGCACACTCCATGGTGACAAAAAAGGGCATCATGAGTACACATGCAAATAATGATAAAATATCTGGGATTATTTGTAATTTCTAAAATTATATAGGCATATTTATAATTAAAGTACGTCAAGTTAGTTCAGGCTAAGTAATAATGACTTACTTAATTCACTTCAAAAAAATCTATTTAAAAACTTCTTTATTTTTTCATAAACTTATTAAACTAGATGTATTCAATATACAAATCTAATTTTTACTATTTTTGGATATGTGTATATCTTTTATATTATCAAATATAGGGTTATTTTAGTAATTTTAATTATTAAAAATAGCTAAAATATCTTATGTTTAAAAATATAAAAAATCAAAAAATGGTAATAATTGATTTATATATTAGATATATTCAGATTTAAAAATTTATAAAAGAAAAAGCAGAAAAATAAATAATAAATAAGTCAATTAGCATGGGTTAAGTAAGTCATTACTTAGCCCAGGCTAATAGAATCATGCCTATTTATAACTATGATCAAATGTTGGTATATTTACTTGCTTAATTCACTCCGAAAAATCTATTTAAAAATTTCTTTGCTTTTCATAAACTTATTAATTTAAATGTATTTAATATACAAACCTAGTTTTTACTATTTTTGAATATGCATATATCTTTTATATTATCAAATATGGGGTTATTTTGGTAATTTAGCCTATTAAAAATAGCTAAAATATCATATGTTTAAAAATATAAAAATATATTCAAAAATGGTAATACTTGATTTATATATTAAATACATCCGGATTAATAAATTTATGAAAGAAAGCAGAAAAATAAATAATAAATAAGTTTATTAGCACGGGTAAGTCATACTTCACCCAGGCTAATAGAATCTTGCATATTTATAACTATGATCAAATGTTGGTGTATTTAATGAATCGCAATTTGTTGGAGTTAAGCGCATGTACGGCCTTTCATGAGGTTACAAAAACAACTGTTCGATCGGGCGGGTGGAAACCTGTCTGTTGGATTCGATGGGGGACGCCGAGTAACAAATCCATTTCTATTAGGTTTAAAAATAAAAATAAAAAACCAAATAGGAGATATGCATAGGCCCCCTTCCCATTCCCCTCCGCCTTTAGAGATTCTCGCTCCCATAGGTGCCTCCACCTTCGATTATCTACACCTATTTCCCTTGCTCCCGACGTGTCTACCGCTGCCTGCCTCTCTCCATTGTATGATGATAAATCTATAAATCCTCTCTCCTGCTCTCTCGTCATCTTTCTTTAAATTGAAATCCTTGAATCCTCATATTTTGTTTGGGTGACGATGGTGAAGAGATGCTTATACTTGGGGAGACTAGTTTCTATTCTCGCAACCAGCAATTTCTTACTATTTTCTTCCTACTCCTCCGCTGGTGAAGCATAGAAGCAAATTAAAAGTACATAGATGCATTAATTATTTCTTCCACCTCCAGCGACGCCATGTGCACATAATTATTAGGGGATGTTATGTATTGTGCAGATTCACTATTTCTATTTACAAATATTCTTAGCACACATGTGAAATAGTTTACAGCAGAAAAAAAAAATTGTGCCAAACTATAGATGATGGAATAGCCTTAGTTAAATGACCATGAAGAAATTAAGTGGAATTTTGATTACCTAATCTTTGTGATCCTTTTCCGAGGATGATAGTTATTAATTAGATGGTTAGTGACTTGAAGTGTATTTGGGTCATATTAGGGAAAGAAATTCCTACTATGGATATTTTTTAATCATGTCATTTATGTTAGATGACTAGATAACTAATAGAGGTGAATTTTAGGGGAGGGGCAAATGAAACAAACGCATCAACACAGACGCTGGACGGTTAACCCATAGATACTCGATACATACTCATGTCAACCACTTAATACTTCAAGTGGTGACCCTATGCTCCCTATTAGTTAAATTCAAGCTCAAGTGACGTTAATATCTCATGTCTATGTGTCTATTTGTTTTGTTAGAACTTGAACTCGAGGACAATGCTAACGTGGGTATAATCTTTATTAGTTTTAATGAATCGAAATTTTCTAAATTAGTTATTATATCATTTGTGCTCTATGTTTTGTCCAAAATGGCCCATATAGATAATGTGTTTTGATGTGTATATGCCGGCCGAATTGCAGATGAATGAGTCATTTTCAGTTTCAAGATTACCTGTGAGATGTTTTGTGGTTTTATTCTCTAATCTTCCATCATATCCTTGTCATCTAATAGTTGTGTGGATGATCTTTTTATGTGTTTGACCATAGTTCATCAGGTTTATTTGAAATGAAGTGATCATTTCTTTTGTGCTGTTCTATTTTAGGTGATTATTCCCATTGCACAGCTGCCAATGGTTTGAAGCAGATTTATGTGGTTTTATGATTATTTTGATTCAGCAAGAATGAAAAACTATGGATGGTATTTTAATTGAAGGAATTAGCTAGACTCAAGTGGGCTAGTTACATTAGAAATGGAGGTGAAGTTGGCCAGTGTTTCTTTCTTACAGCTAAAGTGGAGTCAAAGTTGGAATTGCCATTAGACACAGTGTAATTCAAGCAATACAAGTATTTATTTCGGCAAGAAGAATTCTAAGTTGAGTTGTAGCAATAGTTTTTAGTTGTTTTTCTGTTTGAAGTATGCCAAACAGATACGAGGTCCAATAAGATTTTTTTCTCTTGTCATTCTTTTGTAAATGCAAGAAGCCAATAATCTGTTATGGTTATTTAATTTTGGGGATCCACTTAGGCTTTGTTTGGCTAAGGTCATTTTTAAAAGCAAAAGTTTAAAGTACATCACCTTTTAAAGAAGCCAAGAATTCCGGCTTCCTCCAAAAACCGCGCACGTTTTTCACTCTTACGCTTAGAACTTGGTCAAAACAGGTTTTTAAAATCAATCCAAACACTACTACATGCATTTTGAGTATGGCAAAACAAACCCTTATTCCTACTACTATTATTATTTTTCTGATGTAATACTATTATTTAGTTACTAGTAAAAATATATAACTAACACCAGTGCAGCTCGATCGCCATGAATAAGAAATCCAAGGCCGAACACCAACTTCAGCAAATACTCCACAAGGCAGAGTCACACGCCCAAATCATTAATTCGGTCGCTTTATCCACGCGCGTAGACAAGTAGCTAGCTAGCTAGTGCACTTGAGAAGCAGAAACAGTTCTTGCAGCTGCAGATCACTTGCCCTAGGTGCCTTACTATCATTGAAAAGCTTTTCCAGTTTAGCGGTATACCTTTCGAAGAGATCATCGATGATGTGATCCCCGAAGTGTTTGCTGATGATCCCTTCCAGCGCGGCGCGAATATGGAGACTCAGAAACCGAGGATAGTCTGCGTGGTCGAACGATGATGGGTGGGCCACTACTTGCAGCATCTCAATGCTGAAACGTCCATTTTTCTCCACAATATTCTTCACTTCCTGCGAGGATGGAATGTAGAATGGCAAGTTGAAAGTATCCACCTTGTCTTGATCGAAAATACCCTGGAAATGAATTACACAGCACTTAATTTCTAGTTGAGAAAGGAGCAAGTAAATTTCTAGGTGAGAAAGGAGCTAGGGATGAATATCTAAACCTTCTTAGCCATGTCGTTAAGGCACGATCCCAAAGAGCTCAAACCAACCTCGAGGGTGGACTTAGATGGGTGGATCTCATTTCTACCGCCTGGAAAGAGGAGGAACAACAGCCCTTGATCGACCATCTCTATGGCCCTTGCACTGAGAAAGCACTCCATGTCCTTGCTAAACTGCGCGAAGTAGGCCTCCATCACAGCCTCTTTTGCACCCTCATCTGCGTAGAAAATCCGACCTCCATTCCACGCATCGGACTTCCGATCAAGCACCTCTTCTGGCACCTTCGACAGCCAATGCAGAGCAAATGAGGAGTGGATGATGTCAATGGTTGCTTTTGGAAAGAGACGGCCGTGGAATGTTCCGGGCACGCCGGCAACGAAGTAGCGTCGGTCCAAGGGAAGGGATCTGAAGAGCGCGTTGAAGTCGTTTGAGACGTTATCATTAAAGAAGAGTTGGAATTCCGGGAGGTGGTGGGAGTTGGCAATTAGGCCATTGCTGCCGGACTTATACTTGTTCTCCACTGCTTCGAGTATGATTTGAAGAGCTTTAATGGTGTTAGAGCCGATGGAGCATCCAAGATCAGCAACGCGGAAGATGATGTGATTGGTGGACGTTACATTCGAATGCCCTAGCTGTATTGGCAGTGTCTTGGAGATGAGCTCGCTGATCAAGGCCTTCACTTGCTCCACACCATCCCTCTGCATTCGGAAATTAATATTCCTTAAACAGATGAAAGGTAGTTATATATCTTTAATTTTTTGATAATGATATATATCTTTAATTAATCAACACCAGTATTCATTATAAAAAAATTTCACACATATAATTAAAAACTATAAAAGTGAACAATATGGTTGGTTTGGCTTTTTTTTTTTAATCATATTACCTACCACTTGGATGACCAAACATGAGATGGAGGACATCTCTAGAGGAGTACATGAGTATCTAACATTAGGGTGAGTTTGGCAATGTGTAAAGCATGTTAAGTTAAAATTTTCACTCTCTATAACTATTTTATTTTTAATTATTTCTTTATATTTTTTTATGTAATTTTCTACTTTTCAATCATTTCTATACAACTACTCATACAACAAACTTATCTATTTTAACTTTATCCTCTTTACTCCTTATCATATCATATTATTTTACACCTTTTACTCTATAAAACTTTTCATCAAAAATTTTATTCATTCCCAAATACACTCTTAAACTATACCTCCCATACTACCCGGCCTAACTCGCTTGTGTCTTGGGTGACTAGCTGGTTTTGATTTAAATGTATACAATAAGGAGATAAAATTTGGGAGGTTATGTAGAAATAAATAGAACATTCATTTCAAAATTTCGCTAAGTATAATGTTCATTAAAATATAATAAAAAAAATTTAATGTAAAAAATCTAATACTAATTTTTATTTCTATAAATAATATTTACTTATAACCAGCAAGCAGGTCTGACGGGTTCGTCCTAGCGAAACTACTGTACTTCCAAAATCGAGTTTCCAGTTGTAAAAAACGACAAATTAAGCCCATACAAAACAGATGATAGATCATAACTAGCTGAATATTCAATCCTACAGTACAGTGAAGGTTGATTTGTATTGATGCGTGGGATGCGTGGATATATCATCATCACCTCGATATGCAGTCTCCTCAGATTAAGCACGAGAAATGGCGACGAACCTGATACTTGGAGTTGTGGGCGTAGCCGTTGGGCCCGTCTCCGCAGTTCATTGATGCCACCTCCGCCTCAAATTCTCTACGTTTCTAAGATAGCTCTTGCTCTTGCTGTGCTGCCGACACATGACTGCAAGAACGCATAGATATAAATATCCAAGCTAGTTGCGTGCCGTTGGCCATGCCTCTAGCTAGGCTTGCCGGGGAGTTAAGATGGATACGTGTTGGCAAACAAAATTAAGTTTGGTGACATTGATGTGTGTACGTCAGCGTATATACAAAGGGTGATGGATGGTGCTTATGGTTGGATATATAGGTCTTGAAGTTTAATTTATTGAAAGAACCGTAATGAATCATTATGTAATTAAACGGGTAAAAATTAAGATTTGATTATAGAAGGGTTACACGTGAAAAACTAAATGTCACAATCAACCCGTTGATTAATTCAAAGGAGAAAAAAGTAATAACGACAAATGGACTTCATTCATTTCGGAAACGTTGCCGTGCTACAAGAAAAAATCCGAGACGAAGTCACCTTCTTCGACCAAATTTACATTTCGTTGTGTATAATACTAAAGACGGCAAACGTTATGTATGCCGCAAAAATAACGGTTTCGTTCAAGAAAATTCGTTTTAATGATGTGGAACATACTGCCATGGACGGACTTACGAGTAGATGGGCTAGTGCATGCCTCCCCTCAAAATTTCAAAATTATTATAACTCTCTTACATTTTAAAGAATATTTCAAAGTATAATTAAATTTTAGAACTTATTCGTGACAAATTTATTTAGCTTTATAGAATTTTTTTTTTTTTTTGTCAATGCAGAATATAGTTCCCTAATCTCAGTTTCATATAAAGTATAATCTACGTACTTTCTTGTAATATAAAACTTGAACAATGTTTATCCTTCCAATACTTGTCCTCCATCTGAAAAAGAGGCGTGCGTGGAAACATTTGATTGAGTGATACTAATAGGGTTGAGTCATGCTTGCGTAGGTTAGTTGTTAGGAGAGTGGTAATGTTGAAAAGGAAGCTAAAAGGCATGTGTAGGTTAATTGTTAGGAGAGTTGAAATGTTGAAATGGACGTTTCATAATGTGTAAAATTGTAAGATTGTGGGAAATGATAGGAAATGGAAAAGAGATTATTTTAAGAAATTTGTGATTGATACGAAATAATAGAGGGTATAAATGAAATAAATGAGTTTGTTGTATGTAGTTGATAGGAAAAATAATTAAAATTTAGGGGTAAAATTGAAAAAAAAATAGTGTGATTAATGGAGCAATGATTGACCTTGACAAACAAAATCTCATAATTTGCCACACTTGCACATTAATAAACGTGCCCAAAGAGACATGCATGGATTAGTTGTTAGGAGAGTTGTAATATTGAAAGAGACATTTGGTAATATGTAAAATTGTGAGATTATGGGAAATGATAGGAAATGAAAAAAAGAATATTTTAAGAAATGCGTGATTGATATGAAATGATAGAAGGTATAGCTGAAATATATAAGTTTTTTATAACAAAAATAATTAGAATCTAGGGATAAAAGTAAGAAAAATAGTATGATTAATGCAGCAATAGTTGACCTTGGAAAACTAAATCTCATAATTTTTCACACTTGCATATTAACAAATGTGCCCTATGAGGCGTACGTGGGTTAGTCGTTCGAAGAGTTGTAATGTTGAAAGGGAAGTTAGGAGGCGTGCGTGGGTGACGCGTGCGTAGGTTAGTTTATTAGGAGAAATGTTATGTTGGAAGTAAAGCTATAAAGGAGAGAGGGAGATAACTTATAAGTGTGTCGGTTGTTTGTTCCTGCCTCAGTGGAACCCTGCTAAGAAATTGAGCGATCTTAGCAGGCGAAAACGGCTTAAGCGTCATCCGTGGCTAGTTTGTATCATTGAGACGGGGGTTTTACCGTTTTACTGCTCGCGCCATTCGGGTCGGGTTATACCGGGTTGGAGTGAACCCAAACCCTAAGTCAACCGGGTTTGAGTAAACTCAAACCCAAACCTTAAGAATTTAATTCGGGTTCGCATTGGTTTTGGTTTGGTTTCGGGTTAGAATTCGGGTTACTAAAAAAATTTTTCAAATTTAATTATAATCTAAAAGAAAATTATTGGAATATACATACCTGTGTTTATGAAGTCAAGCCTCACGCTAAATTTTGCAACATCCTTTCAAAGAATTCTACAACATCATGCTGAATTCTGCAATATTCTTTAAATAAACTCTGCAAGCAATTTTTCAACACCCTATAGACACAAATAAATCGCAAATTAGTTAGTCTTATGACTAGTTGGTCATTTCTATTTAATAGCTAATGAAAATGACTCAAGTTTAGCAAATAGAAAATGAACATATCATACAAACTATTGTAGTTGAAACTAAACATGATCATACAAATTGCAAAAATAGAAATTGACCACTTGTCATACCAATAAACTTAAAATATGAATCAAATTTATACTACAATATGAAATTCAAACTAACAGATTTCTCATACTAACAGAAAGTATGATATAAAATAGATTTATCATGCCAACTTAAATTCAAACATAATCCACATAACAGTTATTCAAAGCAACTAAATCTAAATACACTAAGTATAATGGTTCAACATTCCAATCTATTGATACACTGGCCACCTATATATTAATATTACAAAAAAACATGTATAATTTATAAAAAACTTATATAAATTACACCGGGTTCGGACCGGGTCGGGTTTTGGTGTGAACTTAGGTTTGGTTTCGGGTTTCTACGGGTCGGGTTAAAACCGGGTCTACTTTGGAAAAAATCTTAAAAATAAAATCCATTTTTTTGGTTTTGGGTCGGGTCGGGTTCGGGCCGACCCGGTACCAAGTTGCACCACTAATTGAGACGGGGGTTTTACCGTTTTACTGCTCGCGCCTTTGCTCCTGTAGCGTAGAGCGACGCAGAGCTGATCACTGTCTCTGTTTTATGGGCGACAGCGAAATTAATACTCCGATGTTGACACTTATACACCGAGAACGATTGATGGGGGCTGACGTCCACTAGCTACGTTCAGGAGGCGTTTGAGAACGGTTGGCGGTGGCTGACGTGCAGACGCAGTGTTGTCTAGGAGTAGCAGCGTTGGTCATGTCGTATTATCCAGTGCGGCTGATAAAACGGTAAAACGATTTTATGCTGTTGCCCTCCAGATCGATAAAATCAATGAACGTTTGTATTTTATCGGTAAAAGTCCAGATAAAATTGAAGTCATTGCAGCGGTGGGATGCCGCTGGAAAGATCAAATATTGCCTATACGCTCTGGATCCCGCCATCGATCTTCCATAAGAGTAATTCCAATGGGTAGCGTTGAGAGTGATAAGGGCCTATTTCCCCAGCGCCATTGCATGGAAGAAATTAACCCTTAAATTTTTTCATCAAAAAAATTCAAAGCTGTTAATTCAACATCTGTATCATCTAAAACATTTTTTTTTTTTTTTACTTATGAAAATGGTTTGAGGCATCAGTGAATCAATATAAATTTTTTTTGAATTTTATACATGATTATTCATATTTTAAAGCAGGTGCGGCCCGCTTAGATTCTGATTGAAATATTTTTGGCATCATGATGAAAGAAATATTGTTAAACAAAATTATAGAATTAAATTTGAATTTCACCCTCTCGGTAAGCACAAACATCAAAGATTTCCCTGAATTTATTTCTATTACCGGCACCAAATGAAGAGAATGGAACTGAGGAATGAAAATATCAAAAAATCTATTTAATTATTATCCAACTATTCTTTTTTTTTTTCATTTTTACCTTTATATTCTAATCATTTTCTCGTATTCTGTTTTTATTTTATTTTCAGTTTATCTCTGTCATATCTATTATATTTCCCATTAGTGATCATTTCCATTCTCATTGAAACAATTAGGTCCTAAATGCGCATATATTTTAATTTAGCAAAGTTAGCAAGGAGTCATTGCGCATGTCAGATTTCCTTTTAAATCATCCTTGCCTTTATCTAGTGCACCCGGACGCACTGAGCTTCGCTGCACCAGGGTGCATTTTACTTTTTTTAAAAAAAAAAATTTATATAACAATTAAACTATGTGTATTTAACACGTGTATCAATTTTTTACCATTTTTGAATACTTTTAGATTTTTTCGATTTTTTGAAATCTGTGGCATTTTCGTAATTCATAAATTTAAAAAATGTTACTATTTTAAAAAATCAAAAAATATCTAAAAGTCTCCAAAAATGATAAAATTTGATACGTATCTTAAATACACCTAAATTAACAGTTATATAAAAAAAATTTAAAAAATAAAAAAAGTAAAATCCACCTTAGTGCATTGAGGCAGTCGGTCGCCCATCATTCCTTAGCGCGTTTCACTTTACTAGGGGCTTTTCCGGCATGGCAAATAATTCAATATGCCTAGTGTATCCATCATCGAGCCTTGATACAATATCTTTTTTAAATTTTTTATTTTATGTGAACCCAGATATATTTAGTATATATACTACAATTTATTTTTTTGGATTTGTATATTTTTTTAATTTAAAGAATTAATCATTTTCATTGCCATTTAAAGTCAAATACAAGTGAAAATGGTTGACTTTTAAATTTTAAAAATATATACAAAAAACTGGGGTGAAACTCGGGTTGATTTGATTCGATTGTTTAGTTCCTATCAAGCCCTAACCTACTTATTTTAAAGCACCTTCGGTTCAATTTTCCAAATGAATTCATTTTTTAAACTTTTTTTTTTAAGTAGGAAGTTAAAGTAAAATTATGGAAACATGATATGATGCCCCCCGATTTCAGAACCAAGGGTAGAAAGGTTGATTAATCATCTTCGAACTTGAAAATCTATCGCTAGCTTACTGCCGTGATGCTTTTGGACGTTGCTGGACCTTTATGTCACGTCAGTGCCTTTTTTCGTACTGGTCTTGTCAGCGCCGTTTTGTCACATCAACGGTCATTTCAGCGCCTTTTCCGTACTTCTTGCGTCAACAGTTCCAAGTCATATAAGTTTTATGTCACATCAATGGTCTTGTCAGCACCTTTATGTCATGTCAGTGGTCTTATCAGCACCTTTATGTCATGTCAATTGTCTTGTCAGCACCTTTATGTCATGTCAGTGGTCTTGTCGGCACCTTTATGTCATGTCAGTGGTCTTGTCAGTACTTTTTCAGCACCTGTCACATCAGTGATTAACTTGCTTTGCCTTCGAGATATGGTGAAGAACCTGAGCAATCAATGAAAAAATGGTTAGCACTTGTAAACAGATAAAAAGATCAACCTTTGGATAGATGCTTGCAAGTCCGAGTCCTTTTGTGTGTGTGTTTTTTTTCAGATTTTATTTATTTTAAGTTTTGCGCGTGAGAATGTTCGAGGTCCACGGGTTCTTGTTTGCCTGAGGCGTCTCTGGAAAAGTGACCAGTTCGCTTGAAGCGTGTCTGGAGAAGGACCAGTTCTCTTGAAGCGTGTCTGGAGAAGGACCAGTTCTCTTGAAGCGTGTCTGGAAGAATGACTAGTTAAATTGAAGAGTGTCTGGAAGAATGACCAGTTCGCTTGAAGAGTCTCTGGAAGGAAGACCAGTTCGCTTGAAGCGTTTCTGGAAGTGTGACCAGAAAACACCCAGGTTATGAAAAAGAAGTGATTTTTACGCCGGATTTTTTTTTACGTTAATTGATTTTGGATTTGCCGGAGGCCCTTGCTGTAGGCTCGTTTTGCGTGTCTGGACGGTTACGAGGCGGTGTGCAATAGTGCTCTTTCTTCATGAGTTCTTTTCAGTTTGTGAACTGGACGCCTCTGGACCTAAAAACTTTTCAGGTTTCTGCGCGATTTGGGCAGAAACTTCAGAAACTCTCTGCCGGAAGAAGGGAAAGCTCCCGGAACTCGTTGTTCAGCGAGGAAGAAGCTCCGATCTTCCAGTCTCTGACCCCCTTGCGCCGATGTAGACCTGCAACACCGTCCCCAGTGGAGTCGCCAAGCTGTAGCACCCGCCGCGAGCGCTACGGTGGGCTCGGAATGGTTTCCCGGGCCTTGAAAATGCGGATCGTGTTGGAAAGCGACGTGGGCTTAGATTTCTTGCATTCACATGGGGTAAAACGCATTAGGCTTCATATCTTTTAGGAAAGTTGGCGTATAGGTATTTTCTTGCGAGTTTGGCAGCGTAACGGCTAAGACGGGGCTTTCCGTACACGAGTCAAATCACAAATTCGGCAGCATAACGGCAGCGTGTTATGCTGGAATCCGCGGACCCGCGTGCACCCACCTTGCCGGGGCGTTAACTCAAACACACAAAAATAAAGAAAAACGGAGTCGTCATTGATCTTTAAAGGGAGATCAGTCCCTATTTGAAGAAATAAGGCACTAGTAATACAGAGTATGGGTTCCGGCCTACGGACTGAAGCAAATATGGAGAAATCTGCCAACCCGAGGCGGTTTACATGGCGTAAAAGGGGGAAAATAAGAAGATTTGAGAGAACGAGAGAGATAGAAAGGGGGCGTGGAAGAGAGAGCGTGGAGCACGTAGAGCAGGAAAAGCCGGGACGCCGGGGCGTTGCTGCAGACTCCCGTCCTCCCCTCTGGGATGCCTCTCCTCAAGTGTCAATGAGAGGGGGTGCTCCTCCTTTTATAATTGTAGGAGTGGGCTTTGGGCTCTCTTGAGGTCATGGACTTGGTCCATGGGCTTGGGCTTCTTGAAGAGTTGGACTTGGTCCATCTACTTGAGCTTGGGTTGAGACCATGGGCCTTGGGTCATTTGGAGGCTTGGACTTGGTCTATATGCTTGAGTTTGGTTTGAGATCGTGGGCCTTGAGCCATTTGAAGGCTTGGGCTTGATCCATATGCTTGAGTTTGGTGGACTTGAGCTTGGCTAAACCCGTTTGCTTTGGATGGGCCGTTGTAGGGGCTCGGAGTTGTAGAGAAGCCTGCTTCTGAGGCTTGGGCTGCATTGTGGAGCCCGTTGAAGTGGGCTGTAGGAGCTTCGCTATTGTGGGCCGGATCTGGTTCGTTGAAGAAGCCTGCTTCGAGGCTTAGTGGAGCTTCGCTCCTGTGGGTTGAGTGCGGAAGGGCCCGCTTAGCTGACTTGAACTCCCTTTTTGTCTTGAATTTGCATGGGCTTAGGACCTTTTTTATTTTATCCATTTTTGGGCCCAAAGGTGGGGTGTCGACAGTTAAATATAATAAATAGATAAGAATTATCTCAAGAAAAAAAAAGTTGCATAAAATTACTTCCGCAAAACTCAGAAGTATTCTCCTTTAATCATTACCCACTGCCACATCAAATGCATTGAGTACGAAGACACCGTGGAGCATCCTAGAAGGTTCGAAAGCTAGTTTACGCACTCTTACAGAAAGGCTAGCGGTGCACACGAATATCATTGAACACGTCCTTTGTTATTTTCAGATGGATGAACCTAGCTAGACCAACGCTCCTGGACGCATTAAAACCATTTGTCGCATATATACACAAAATAGGCAGAATCATTGTAGATAGTACACTTATCTGGTCACCATCCAGAACGGACGCATTAAAATCATGTCGCATATAAACACAAAATAGGCAGAATCTGTGTACATAGTACTCTTAACTGGTCACCATCCAGACGACATATTTGCAATCTCTGTGTAACTGGTCAATCGTATGCCACTATCAAACAATACATCTCGGCAGGATGCACCAGGAATGATCTGCATTCCAGAGCTCGAGCTCTTCATTCTAGAGAGGCATACCTCGGCTTTGAACATTCGACTCTGATTGTGTTCCTCACCCGTTCTAAAACGAAGAAACCAAAAGATTTTTATATAAAAAAAAAAAAAACTAAAGAAAAAACGTTGAAAAGCAAGGAGAATTTTCGTAGTAGATCAAAACTTTTCATCAAAAGGCTGCACAATAAATCTATCACCTGGTGAAAAGTTTCTCCAAAACGAAAATAATCAGACAAATACATCCTTTTTCAACGGATTTCATTCACACTTACAGATTGAAAATTGATGAATACAGAATCTTAAGGCTATGTAAATCATTACAATTTTCACTCAATACAAAAACAGAAAGGCATCATTTACCACATTCGATGGGTGGATTGAGAAACGGCTTGTCATGGTTTATGTTGCGCATGGATCGATGATCGAACGGCCTGACTGAGAGAAGGCACCTTTCCATTTACAATTATTTGCTCCATGAAGTCCACTCGTATTGATCTAAAACAGTAGTGCTGTATTTGCAAATTTAAATAAATATCCAAGAAGGCTATTCCATTCATTTTAATAATAGGCCATTATTATCAGTTTTTTTTTTAAGGCCCTTGCAAGAAACAGAAAAAAAATAGAGCATCAGGATATACCTTGTCCTTCCAGGAAAAATCAACAACTCGGTAACAAGGTTCCATTAACGTCAACTGATCTCCTTCTTTGATCTGCAAAATTGAATAGCTTGAGTCAAAATAGCAGTAATTTGCATTATTTGATGGATTAAGGACCTTTTTGGCCCGACAATAAAAATACAAGAAGACACAAGTCATCAAAAAAAAAAAAAAAAAAGATTTGCTCACGTAGAATTTGCGATGAATATCTTAGTCTCTAGTCTATGAAAAAATCTGATTTTTCTGAATCCCATAAAAAAGGCTGGATGATAACCCTCTAAAAGATGTGATGTGGGAGGGGAAGAGTATCCAAGCATCAGGGATACTTTTTGGGCCTCACACGCATGCCAGGTGCAAGCATAGTTTGGCTCTCAGACAAATGCCATGTTACATGAGGATATTGGTTAGGAATAAGACTGAGCTAGCGTGTGTAGGGTAGGCGGTTATGCGGTGAGGGCAATCACGTGTGATGGTACACGTGGATGGGAGGGTATTGTGATAAAAGGGAGAGTCCTGTCTTGAGTAAAGTGTGTTGTTTGCAATGTTCCTGTTCTATTGCAATACAATAGAGGAGTTTGTTCCTTGCTTAGAGGAACCTTTCCAAGAGAATCAGCTATTTTGGTATGAAATGGATGCCAGATGCTAGAGACTTGCCTATTTCCATGGCAGGTTCATATCATGCCAATTGCAAGTTTGCAACAACAACCATGTGTGTGGTAGGGATAAGCATAGTTTGGGTGCAAAACATGCTCAAGGTAAGACAAAAAAAAGGAAGTGTCAGGCACAGTGATCTCACCAGCAGAGATCTACGAAGAAGGCGATAGAAGAAAAACGAAGTTCACTGAGGCAGCAAAGTAGGGATAAGAATGCTGGTTACATCCTGGCATGCATGACAAAATGACAAAACTATCCTGCAATTGAGTGAAAATGGAGGACCCATTCGAAGACCCATGACGTGAAATTGTGCAGTTTAAAAATCCTCTTCCTCAAGCATGGCACATACCCAAAAGCCATTTAGAAACTCTTCTAAACTACGTTACTCTTCTAAACTACGTTCAGGAGCAAATTTCACAATTTTAAATTTTTTGCAATATTTTCTTTCATGAAACAGAACAATTCAAGGGGCCATTGATGGCAGGAATCTATTTACTAATTGTTTGCAATTTTTGTTAAATATGTAAATTCTAAAGTCATGCATCAAACTTGCAAAATTGCAAACTTTAGGTAGTAAATATGCTAAAGCCCAACTTTATAAAGGAGAAGACATGTTGTTAAAAGCGGAAGTTGAATTCCCATGGGAATCTGCATCTTGTAATTTGCTACTCAGACTTCCTTCTATCTTAAAAATGGATGGTGCAATTTTGAAGAGATTACCGTATAAGAATGATGACTCAAATCAATTAAGAATCTCATCTTTCAATAAAATAAAGGACTCACAACAGCTATTTCCTAGAATACAAAAACGAAATTGACATCGTTAAAGAAAATTGCCTTTCTATTGGGAAACTAGGCACAGTTTCACAATTGCATCTTTGTTCCTGAGAACCAACAGAAGATAAAGCAAAAAAGTAAAAAAGAGCAATGAAGAAGGCTCAATGATATCATCCCTCAACAATATCATCCTTACCACATCACTACGTAGGCCGTACACAGAAACCATGAAACAATTCCGGTCTGAATCACATACCAAATAGTACCTGCAAAATAAATGCAACTTTATTTATATGGTTTAAAGACCACTTTTTGTTTCAAATATTTCCACATGAAAACATCAGGTTCGTTAACCAAATAATAAACAAGTTTCATGCACAAAAAATTAAAAAGGCAATTTATACAATCATCTCTGATTGACACGGAAATGAAAAAGTTCCCTTAAATTTTCAACAAAAATGGTTCCACTAAACTAATTTATTTAACCCCCCACCCAAAAAAAAAAAAAAAAAAGAAGTGGAGGAGGGCTCACAGGGGAGTTATATTTTCATGGTTAATGAAGAGAAGCACTTTTCCCACGACTGCAATATTTTTGTTCAGCCCTTCCACGAGGTTGCTTATAGTGGCTTTCTTATATGACGAATTCACTGAATGGCAATAAAGAAACAACAGAATCAGGGGAGATTCAATGATTCATCTACTATTCCTTGTGGCTACCAGCCATCTTACTGAAGAAACAAGCAGTTGAGTCACTGACCATTAGTCTCATCTAAGATTGATGCCACTGATGCAAGTCGTCTTGCCTTGGCTTGACCCTATCAAATCAAATCTTTAGTCATATAATTTTTAGAAAGAAAGTTGAAACTACAAGCATTTGCATGTGGTATGAATATGATTATGCTATATTCATTCAAGGCAGGTATACAATATTTCTTTTATTCGGACTCCATCAGCAATAAACTGATTGAAGGTTTCAGAGAGAAAATCAATTCACCTTGATAGAAGACACCAGCTTGTCAAGAAGACTCACCAGCTTCTGCACCTCTTCACTAGCATTAAGGCCAGGATCTTTCAAAGCAGCAGCTTCAAATCCACTTAGTGCCCTTTCATAATTTTCCAGATATTTGTTCACCTGAAGTAATTCCATATATTATCCAACGGCAGGCATTCTAATCTGTTAGACCATGTTCTCTCAAGTATTTATGGCAACGTCCATCAAAATTCTTTTAAAAAGCAAATAATCGAGCAAATTCAAGCCCTCATTAGTTTCCAATATTGCAACATGCTTCTGGCCTGACATGACCTTTGGAAGTGCAGAGTTAATCAGTTCATCTTCTGTTCATTTCATCCTTGGGCCATGGAATCAGGTTGAAACCATTGATAAGTTTATCGGTAAAAATTTCGAGATCTGGATCTAGGTTCAACCTAATAGAAGAAATTTCATTCAATTTCTGATCATAGCTGACTTCTAGAATGTGGTGTGCCTCAATATTTGAAACCATCATATAATATATATATATTTTTATGGTTCATCATATAATATTTAAAGAAGAGTGATCCTGTTACCCGGGCTAAATAAATGTCCCACTTAGCACGCCTCAAAAAACTCATTTACAACAAATTTTTTTGTTTTTTTCTTCATACACTTGTTTATCTTAATGTATTTAACATAGAATCCAAGTTTTACCATTTTTAGATATGTTTATATTTTTTTTGAGATTTTTAAACATCTATGCGTATATATGTATTTAAAATACCCTTATCTTTAAAAATCTTAAAAATCTAAAATAAATAGATACACATATCCAAAAATTGTAAAACTTGATTTACATGTTAAATAAACTTAGATGAACAAGTATATAAAGAAAAAAGCAAAAAAATTTGCTTAGCCCGGGCCAATAGGATCATTCCTCATATTTAAAAGCAATATTTGAATCTGATGTCTTTTACCTCATATCTATAAGGACACAGATCAAGCAGCACAACTTGAAATATTCATCTGAAATGAGTGTGCATCTACCAGAATTGGATCAACAAATTGCAAATAGGCTGTGATAACCACCATTGGGATGTGCACTGTGCATGAAAACTTCTACTTTTTTTTTTCGCTTTCTTTTCTGAGCAAGAAACTCCTTAGAACAACGTATTCATCAATGAACATTCAATATAAATGGCTAACAGCTTGCATATCATAGAAATCAATAGCTTTCATCACCAGTACATATCAATTAAGATAAGTTGATTGATTAAATACCAATGTTGCCATCATCACCATCAGAATAATAAAGCATGATCCTAAACTTACAGTCGCAGAGTTGAAATATAGATCAGGATTCGACTTCATTCGTTCATCTTTTTCCTGCAACATACGATAAAAAGTTAGAAAACACAACTTCAAAGATCAGCTTGGTGGATTGTAATTAGCCCCTCCTGCAAGCAAAAAAAAAAAAAAAAGAAATCAATGATGATACATGAGAGAAATCTTATTGCTACACTCACAGAATTTTGGTAAGCTTTTAATGATTGCAACAGCTTGTTGTGATCCCATGCTCCAGTTACAAAGAAACTAGTCAAGCATGCATTTCCTAAGTTGTCTGCGTATAATAGAAAGTTGTTTAATGTTCATATAAAAGAAATGCCTCAGGAAATAATTAAATCACAAGAACTGCATGGTGAAGAATGAAGATCATAAGAAAAAAAAAACCACCGCATAAGCAGAATTATGCTACAATCTGAATTACAAAGGCATGACACGGCACCACATTAACAGGTCCAAAAAGATTTGATTCATGAAATACTTCAAAACTAGAAGGAAAAGTAGAAATCAATGATATTGACTTTTGAAATTCTAGTATCTTCTTGAGACAACGCAAAAGTGTAAAAACATAATCATTGACCAAAGTAAAGGGAATACAAATAACTACTGACAGCATAACTATTGGTTTGGGAAATTGAATCATCAATGGTACCCTGCTTCTTGTAAGGATTGGGGGATCCTTGTTTACAGAACGAAGCTCAAGATTTTCAAGGATTAAAGAATACAGAAATAATAATTAGTTATCCATAAAAGTGATAAATAGCATCTGCCCACTTGGCTGCCAGGCCATTGCATCAATCTTGAAGAATACAAGATGTACACAACACTCACCATACCTCCCGCTAAAAATTTTGGGCATGGAAAACTAATTGCACCAGATCCTTACAATGCTGCAAATGGGCCTCTATAAAGAACACAATAAAATTATCAATTTCGAAGTGGATATTCAGTCTTTTTATGACCCAAGGCATCTAAGAACCATAGGATGTGACCTCAAAATATATAATATATATGTATATTACAACCTGGAACAGGTAAATGGCACGATGAATACAAGTTTTTTTTAACAAAGACAATCTGTAGAAAAATATTGAGGCATTACACCAAGAATTCCCATCTTTGACATCCAGTGCTATGGCTTCCTTTGCATGGTGAATGCTTTCTTCAACAAGCTGTGCCTGATTCTCTGAACCTACAAAAGATTAGACTAAGCCATGATGTAAGAAGTTCTAAAAAAAAAAAAAAAATTAAAATTAAACTTAAAAAAAAGGAAAATGGAAAGGAAAACAAAAAAAAGGAAAAAAAGATGAAGCCGCAACATCCATGTTTGAAACTAGGTTGTTTGAATAGTGGACAAGAATTGTAATGACTAGTTTATTCCAATCCGAACAGTCCAAACACGGCTTTGGAATGCATGTGCAGTATTACAAGTTTCTTTCCTTTCTTTTCTTTTAAACTATGCTCAAATACAACCATTGTCATCAAGTGAAAGTACAGGAGAATGTAATCTTTTAAAGCATGCAAAAATAAGTATTTAGATGCTAAAACATCAAAATTTCTCAAGGCCAGTCAGTGGGGCAGAAAATCGAATGTCAAAAATTTCACTAGACTCTAGAGAGAGTGAAAATTATTCAGGCCCATTCAATGTTGAGATCATAGTTCTCCAGTGATGACCAGCATGGGTTGTTGCAGGATGCTTATGATTCAAGCACCATGGACAGTAGCAGGCTGCCAAGGATTTCAGCACAGCCTATACGATGGACTAGAATCTGGGAATTTGATGACCACCAAAATCCAGGCATTGAGCTAGTTAATCACAGAAACACCAACCTTCCACAACTTGTGAAGTCAAATTCTCTGGATCAAAGAACTGGATGCATTTAGCCAATACAAACCCAAAGTTCAGTCACTGGTGATTGAAGAATTAAGCAAGTTACCTTGGGCCAATTTTCTTTCAAGCATTGATAGTTGACAAAGTATTTTCTTGTTCTGACCCTGAATAATTTGGGGGAAGAAAAGTCATAAAAGAAACAAGAGAACCAACCAAGTAAAGATGATCATAGGTAAAGTCACATAAGGAAGAGTTCTGACAAATAACCTTTTCTAGAGCTAGAGAATAACAGTTCCTTGCTGAAGGTAGATCTCCCTTCTTCCAAATGCAGTTACCTAAGCACAGCCAAGCATCTGCAAGGGATGGATTCAACTTAACCTGGAACATGAAGCAAATTTTCATTACGTAGAATACCAGTCGAGGAATAAAGTTTACTGAACTTTGCTATCTTTGCTAATTAGAAAAACTGTAGATTTTTTTTGTCCCCCCAAACACTAAAATACTTGTCAAGTTGTAAACAGATTGAAAACGGCACTCAATGAGGTGGGCCCACAGCCCACTGCATGCCCAAAACTGAGGTCTATTGCAGTTTATGAACATGTAAGCAACCTACAGGACTTTGATATCTTTTTTATATGTCAAATAATTTTTAGATTTTGTCAATAATTGATCCACAGTATGGACAAGCAACAGAGTACATACCAACCCACTTGGAGGGTTGCGTGAACTACTTCCATTTGCATACCAAACACATACATTTACTGGCACGCACATATGCTTCGATCAACAATAGTTTGTAGCAAGTTAGCAGAGAACTTCTGTTACCACATACAGCTTTTGAAAGATGATCTTCTGCTTCTTTCACATAATCTGGAAATACATCCAGTATCTTTCCTCTCAAATATTCAAATTTTGCACGTTGAACTGGTGATTTCCTTTCTTCTGCAGAACAACACAAAATCATGCATTTGGAAGTGAACAGCAAAAACTACCACATAAGCCATATTGTTTCACTAAAACCTAATGTAATTTGCACGGTACTTCTTATCAGGATGAAGTGACAAAATAGATGAACGCTAGATAGATGGAAAGCAAGGTAACCACAAACTATTTGTTCACTGACTTTACAAATAAATCCACCAGTATTTCGACCTATACAAGTGAAACAGTGATCGATAGTATTACTGGAATGATGACAAGATCACAAAATGCAGGAACTCAATCACGTAGCCCCTTTTCTGGGCGTCCGTGTTATTGCCGCTGCCTCTGAAGTATTTTGAATCGGCAGCGTATCAAAACGACCGCCAGGCTCCAACCCAAACAGTGCAGCCGCACATCCAATCGCGCATGAATTGTATGCCAACCATAAAACACTCGCATGAACAAATTATTGCGAACCAATTACAATCCAATAATCCATCCAGATGCAGCCTAAGAATTCAAGAGAATTTCGAAAGAAAAATACATACAGAGAGTAATAATTACCGAATATCGGAAATGCAATGATGTGGAGAGAAGAGGACATTGGTACTACCGGCGGGGATGGAATCGAGGAGCTTGACAGCGAGATCTGCTTCGTTGCGGAGAGCCAAGATCTTCTGCTGGGGATCCGCAGGGAAGTAGGTGTCGCGAACGTGATAGAGATGTTCAGCTGCTTCTGCAGCTTCGGACATGAAGTCACGGTCCTCCTCGCCGGCGCGAGGGCGGCTCATTATTAGCAGGGATTGGGGGAGGAGTGGAGTGGAGTGGAGAGGAAGACAAAGAGAGCCGGCGACCTAGTCCGGCTATCCAATTTTTGGCCTGTTCAGAATCATCAGATGATGTCACAAAAAGACGGAGAGGAGAAAGGTGTCTAATCCTAATTCCAAAGGCCGAAGGGGCGTAATCCAAAAGTTCAGCGGATAATAATTAATAAAGGGAGTAAAACTAAAATAGGTTTTTTGTTAAAAAAAAATTTGCAAGTACTTGGAATCATATTCCATTACTCTCTTACTAAAAGACAAAAAGGGGTGATTATTACCCGTCCACATGCATTCTAATTTGATGATGAAGGTATTTAATCTTTTGAGAAGTAGAAATTCACATGCGCTAGCTCTGCCTTCATTCAAAATTCAAATTACCAGTGTGTTTGGCAATGTGCAGAAAATGTCAAGTTAAAATTTTTCAATCTAAAATTTTTCGGTCTCCATAATTATTATATTTTTCAATTACTTTTTCATATTTTCCTATACAACTACCCTACTATTTAATCATTTCTACACAACTACCATCACAACTAACTTATCTATTTTAACTTTATTTTCTTTATTCTTTATCATTACCTCTATCATATCACATCATTTGACAACTTTTACTCTCCAAAACTATTTATCAAAAGTTTTGTCCATTCCCAAACACACCCTATATATCACCAGAATAAACTATTCTCATCACATGCGCATTGTACTATGAAATAATTCATTTCCACTTACAAATAATCAGCCACCAAAATAATTTATTAAGCTTTGGATTTTGTGTGCACAGTTTAGCAATTTTTTTTACTTTCGGACTTCAAACATGGAACCATAAAAAAATTCTTAGATTGAATGTATATTAGGTTGAGAAGGTAATAATGTGTATTGGGAATTAACACAGGTGTACTAGCAATAGGTAAAGCTGCATTAAAAATTGAAAAACTATCTTGGAAATTGAAAAACTATTTGAAAATAATGCTGCAAATTCAATCCAAGAATCTTATATGACTTCGAACACACAATTTTAAAATATGAGTGTGGGACAACCTCATGGTTTATTAAAGGTTGTCATCAAGTAATTAGCTTACTATGCTTAATATCTCCAAGGAGAATTTTGGATTTGAGCCACATTGTCGGATGAAAAGAAATCCAAGTTAATATACCATCATAATTATGTTTCTATCATTTTTACTTATATTTTTAATCATCATGGACAATACAATGAAAAAAACACTTTATGCAATAATTTTTAGAAAAAATTTCTCTTATCCTTATAATATTTGCTCCAAATTCTTAATATATCAACAATACTTTATAATTTTCTTTTATATTCTTAACATTTCATATTAAATTCATACCATACGGATATAGTTAAAGCAATCTTTAACTACTTTATTAAAAAGACGATTTTAATATTACCAATAATAAATATTTGAGGCATATAATCTTTATAAGTAACTAAAAATGTGTGTTGTATGTAACAGGAAAACTTTTATACAGCCAAAATCTTCCATGAGATTAGTGCCCATGGCTTGCAAATTAGGATTCTTGATAGCTTGATTTTGGTTTGATCCATTTATAGAAGGAGAATCCTAAATTGCAAGCCATGGGCACTAATTTCACCAGTTGGATGAGGATACAGCTCAGTTTTGAATTATGTTTCGATGGGGCCAACATCATTGTCTGCCTGGTAATGGAAAGAAATGATGGCAAGGGAGACGTGGACATATTACCCGGAAGTCAAATAATTTTCTAAAATTTCAACTCCATGTGATTATACATGTATAATATTATTATCTTAGAATTTATTATAAGTATGTGAAATTGTTTTCTAAAATTTTCAATTTTCTATTTTAGTGACACGATTGTTCCATATATACTAGCAATTTATCTCCTCGATATCAACAGTATAAATTAATAATAACACACCATTAACGATATGATTAACACTGCCCCGGCGCATGGTTTGTGCGCTCATAGGGCTGGCGTATACATAACATAAATTAATTGGTTGATATAATTAAAAATAAATGTGGCAATTCATCGAATCATACGTATTAATAATTTAGGTATGGTATTGGTTTTTTATTCTTATATTTACAACTCAACTCAAATATATTTTTTAATCTTACCTCCAGAGTATGAATTTAACAATAATTCTAACCAAGTAGCTATGAAACATTGCTATGAAAAAAAGGGAAATAAACTTCTCCCCGGCTAAGACTCAAAGTCTGGATCTCGTCCACATAAGCTAGGGCTCTTGTCAACTGCACTACTGGCGTGTTGGGGTCCCGGGGATATGGTTTCGATTGTTACATGACTCTTCGTACAACCCAATTAAATTGATTTTTTTTTTGTCATGATTTCTTTGACAGTTTTCCGAAAGAACCTTAATTTTCGGCCCAAGCCCAATTGGGTGTGCTTACACGAGGTGACTCAATTTCTAGCATGATCGATGGGCGCGTTTGAGTACGGATACAACTTTTTAAATAAAAAATTTTTGTATACATTTTTTTAAATTGGTAATAAATGATATGATATAATAAAAAATAAAGTTAAAATAGATATTTTAGTTGTAGTGATAGCTGTATAAAAATAATTAAAAAAAGAATAATTGTATAGGAAAATATGAAGAAATAATTTAAAAATAGGATAATAATAAAGCGTGACATTTTTAAATTGAAAAATTTTAATTTTAAAAATTTTATAATTGAACTAACACGCCCTAAATAAAAAATAAATTCTATTAAGATCGATTCTCGTTCCGATTGGAAATTCTTTTGCCTTGAATGCGATGAGAATTAAATGAGGATGTAGGATGGAAAAAGTTGTCGTATCTTAGGAATAAAAAAATGTATTAGGAAATATAAATGCAAAACATGTTAAAGATAAATGTGGATGGGTGTAGACACTTCGGAGGCGAATGCATGGGTCTAGAAGTTGTAATACAGGATTCAAAAGGTAGGTTTCTAATAGCAAAATATTAGAAAATTGCAAGTTTAACAGATGCTCTAAACATGGAGATGAAGACAATTCTTTTTGGAATTTGATAGGGGCCTAAACTTGGCCTGCAGAAGCTGAAAATTGTAAGTAACTACTTAAATTTGATTAGTTCTTTTTAAATGGAGATTGCCCTATTTTGTCAACCATGGGTATACTTATTTAGAGCCCAAATACTTAGCGGAGGAATTTTAGTCCATCAAATTCCTCCATCTCTTATGATCTAGAAATGAAGTTGCCTACCAACTGGCAGTGAATATGGATATAGATGTTAAGACTTGAAGGGGAAATCCACTCATTGAAATTGTAAATCACTTGTATATGGATAGGTCTTGTTCAATAGAATTACTTCCAAATTATCAAAAAAGAACAATTGTATTGAAAACAAAAAAGTAAGTTGTTATTTTTAATTAAAAATATTTTTGAAAAAATGAAGGGTTCTGTACTATCCTCCTCTCAAGTTTCATCCTCATCTTATACTAAAAATGTGTTTGACATTTGATAAAACTTTTTTTAAAAAAAATTTAATGTAAATTTTTTTAAAATGCGAGAAGTGATGATAGTGGTAATGATGAAGAGTAAAGATAATAAAGTTAAAATAAATAAAGTAACTATATGAATAATTATAGAGAAATAATTGAAAAATATGATAATTGTATAGGAAGATGAGAAGAAATAATTAAAATAAATAATTATGAAGAGTGAAAAGATTTAAATTGATAAATTTTTATGATTGCCAAAAATATCTTAGATATAAATAAAAGTTAGAAATAAGGTATATGTTCCATCAGAAAAAAGGAAAAAGGCCAGCAGGTATAGCCAGTTAATAAAGTTTTTAGCATTTGTGCTAGGCGTTCTGGATTCAATCTTAGTTGTGGGAGCTTTGTCTTCCACTCATGAGCAATGTCTACTGTATGTATCTTGTTAGATATATTGCTAAATTCATATCTATTGAGCAAGAATTGAAAAAAAAAATTGTACTTGGGATGATTTGAGTTGAAAGATAAGAGATAAAAGAAAGAAAAAGAAACAGTATAGGTTTAGTTTAATTTGGGGAGGCAGAAGCCCCTAAGGCCCTAAATCGGCCTGATTTTCAATTATTGAAAAGAATTAATAATGATAAAAGTAGGGGAGAGGAATAGTGCATGTACCTAATTAAACTAAACTAAGTGACAAATATTAGAAATAAATACTAAAATCATGCTTGAAACAGCTTACATACACCATGGTTTTAGAACCATAACTTTAAATGAACTCGATTTTTTACCCGAAATCTTATCAGGGCCCGATCAGGTGCATTTAGGTATCCTTAGCTTTGATACACCTGAGTACAGATATCTATTTTTTTGAAAAAAATTTATACAACTGTTAATCTAAGTGCTTTTAACATGTATACCAATTTTACTATTTTTGGAGATTTTTAGATTTTTTAGATTTTAAAAATTAGTAGCATTTTAGTAATTTTAAATTACAAAAAATGTCACTGATTTTTAAAAATCTAATAATCTCCAAAATTGGTAAAAATTGATACATGTATTAAATATATTTAAATTAACAGTTTTATGAAAAAATTCAAAAAAAATTAAAAAATGAATTAAATATACCAATGTATGCTAAAGCTAAGTGTACCCAGATACATTTAATAACATCCCAATGTTATAGAAATTTTTTTTACTGAAAACTAAATCAATTTATTCAATATGTGGAACAAGAATATCCAGCAAACAACTGGAACCAACCAAAAGAAATAGGTAGATTAATTCGATTTTATCACAAAATCTTAATTTTCTGGTTTCTTATATACAATTAATAATCAAGTTAGATATCCCATAAAAAATAATAATGAAGCTAGATATCGAGGGCACTTCTAATCCCAAATCAATATATGGTCCCCGACAATATTTAGAAAAGTATTTTTTAATAATTTGGTAGAATACAATTGGTTGTCTTCGATTAAAATTTTTTGTAATGTCTAAAAGTCAAATAAATTGGAAAAGGTATATGTGACGGTCTGACGGATGCTTGCAAAATGTCCGGTGGAATCCTCCTCCAGCAAGCTAGCTTATTAAATAAGCCTTATTCACCATGCGTATTTCTGGTTGCAACTAATGGTCTCTATCTGGAACCAATATTGGTGGTTGGCTTTGTAAAGTAGTGATCTTGTGAGAAAGATGCCTCCGAACGGCCTGTGGAATAGGCCACCTAAAAGGCTAGTAAGCGCTAGCTCCTACTAATACCAGATCCTTCCATGCATGATCAGAAGGCCTTAATTAAGTTCATAACTCGGATTTAAATGCTTCGTGATTGTAGTTTGTTATTGTGAAAGATGTGGCTTAGGACCTCATATTCGAGGGATCGAGTCCGTCCAAAGGAAAAAGCAATAAACTAGCTATATGAATGTATGGTAATATTGCAATTAATGGATGAAAAATTAATGCAACTAGACCCATACATGCCCATGTGCTTGCCGTGCAACTGTGCAAGATTTCATATCCAATGCGTTTGTTTTTTTTAATAGATATCCATTATCTTGTCTGTAAGAAAAGACAACGCCATGCTGCATGCTGAGATTCTTATTTCCCAACCTTTAAGGAGTAGATAGATGCCAGGCTTCAAGACAAAGTTAAAATGAGGAATTAACACGTATTTTTTTTTAATTTAAATCCAAAATGCAAAGTTTTCCAAACGGGCTTATATATAAGATAAATGTGGAACATCTTACATTTTGTGCACTGTCCATATTCTACACAGTTGAAAATGATGTTTACATCTATAGTTAACAAAGTATAATAGACAAGGACTGAATGAGCATGTTTAAAGGCGAAGAGGTTCATGTAAAAGGGATAAATTATTTTTTGTTGATATTTTTGACTTCGTTTATGTGAAACCCCCGTGTCACGTACCTTCTTCTATTTTTAATATCATCATACTTGATTTAAAATTTACTTCATCAATTGTATTTAAAATCATTTATATTATCAAAAAAACTCTTTTATTGGTTTAACATTATAGTGCATGACTCTTATTCACAATATGTAAAATCAATATAATAAAATTATTTAATATTTAAAGTTTTATTTTCAACATCTAAATTATCTAAAATATCGTTACTATGTAAATAAATAATTTTGTATATACT
Source organism: Annona cherimola (assembly GCA_030490835.1). NCBI lineage: Eukaryota > Viridiplantae > Streptophyta > Magnoliopsida > Magnoliales > Annonaceae > Annona > Annona cherimola. Next base: position 83,064,760 of record CM059973.1, on the reverse strand, counting down.
AACACATATATAGATAGATGTAAATATTTTTTATAATTTATATATGAATATATATTTCAGCAAATATAACCTGGGTACATATTTAATTTGGATAAAATTTAATATCTTAAATAAACAAATTATGATAAATATAATGTGTAAAATAGATTTCACATTAAGCATAAGATTTAAAAATGAATGGAGTTAAATAAGTTCGTGCCTAGCCAATGTTCACCCCTTCCATTAAACTAGTCATCCGAAAGAAAAATGACCACCAAATCTTACCCCCGCCGACGATACGAATTGTCGTCATTACTCATTTGTTTCTTCGGCTTGCAGGAGCCAGCGGGTGCCATTCATGTTTCAATGGTCCGAGCCTCGTCCATATATAGGGCAAAACCTGAAAATACTCTCTCTCTCTCTCTCTCTCTCTCTCTCTCTCTCTCTCTCTCTCTCTCTCTCTCTCTCTCCCTCCATGGGGAACTCCATTCCCTGTGCACCTTCCACAGCTTCAAGTAAAGCAGTGAAGGTAGTGCGTCCGGATGGTAGAATTGCAGCGTTCACAGGGCCAGTGAATGCAGCCGAGCTCATGCTCGAGAACCCAAGCAGATTCGTCTGCGATGCAAAGGATCTCAAGGTGGGCCACAGGATCCCGGGGCTGGCAGCTGACGAGCAGCTGGAACCGCGCCACCTTTACTTCCTCCTCCCCATGACCATGCTGCACTCGATTCTCACAGCAGCTGACATGCTCTCGCTCTCAAACAAGACATCCACGGTAATCAAACAAGGTGGCCCATCCAAGAACATTGGTAGGATCTTCCCCGTCTTCATTGATTCTTGCATCTTTCAACCAGGAGCCAAGACACTGCCCACGCCAATCCAGCACCAGGAGCCTAACAAACCGCTCTCGCGTCACCGATCTTGGAAGCCTGCATTGGATACCATCGCCGAAAGTCCATGCTTGCTAGAAATTGGGACCAGCAACTGATGTTTTTCTGGCTTTTTTGGATGCTTTAGTTTTAGTCATTAACAACAATAGCATGTTCTGTAATGGAAGTCTTCGAATTCGCCGCATCAGTCACGACGTGAATTACATCATGTCTTTTGGGCCAGATATTTGTTGTGAATTTGTAAGGGACGAATGCATGATGTCGGCCATTATTTTCTCCTGGCGAAACTCATGGATGGACCCAACTTCTGAACCCTCGCGTAGATTCCAAAAATGTAGCGTTTTTTACTTGGGGCCTTATACGACCGGCAGGATGCATGCAACAATACACATATATTCTTTAATTTTTTTTTTTCTTCTCATGAAACCGTTTTACAAAATGTATTTCATTTATATACCGATTTTCACAATTTTTACATATATGTATATATTTTTTTAGTTTTAAAAAATATCATTTTGGGAGGGGTAAATGACTTAAATACCCTCTAAAATGACTCTTTTTGAAAATAAAATTATATATATGCATAGATCCAAACGTTATATAAGTTAAATACAGGTTTCATGAATATATATATAGGTGCATCAGAATATGATCATGGGGTGTTTTGCTTTGTCCATTGTTTAGTGATTTTTTGACCTGTATTGGCGTAGACTCAATTTTGTGGGCATCTGAAACAGCCTGATCCGAACTCATCTCGGTTCCATCAGGCCCAACTTCAAGGACCTGCATTAGAACAGTGTGTCCACTGTTTTAAGGGAACGATGGGCATCTGTTTTGCGGCCGCTAATGGGGGCTGGCCACGATACATGACGGGAGCAGGAGGCCTCGTTTGCTTGGAACACTCGGCCCTCTGCTCTATCCCGGGTCAAACAGAAGTCTGAACTTCCAGTAACCGGACTTTATAGGCCTTGAGGCCCATGGACAAGTATGACAACCAATCAAAGGCTAAATCTATCGGTCCTAACTTCTAATGTCGAAAGTGTGGGAAATCATGTAACTGGGTGAGGCATGTTTTACAAGGCAGTCGTTTACTCCGTCAATAATTATATTTTTGTTTTTACTCTTACTTCTACATTCTAATCATTTTTTCTACCATGTCCCCCAATCAAACCTATTTATTCTAACTTTACCCTATGATCTACGATCAATCATACAATTTTAAAATAGTTTATTTCCCACTTTCCATCCCATTCCACACTCCCACAAAAATATCAATGGGATAATTCCTCTTATATCAATAACAATTGTACATAATTCATAATATACCCATGACGCTTGATAAATCCTTCTTGTACCCATAACATTTCTTCATAAATCTGTCTCATACCTACGTCTTTAAAATCACCGTTATCTACTTAAATGAAAAGAAGATTTTGCTCTTGTAAAATTTTCTAATTGAGATAATTTAACTTCAACATGACTCAATTAATAGTAGTAAATTATTAATACAAGATATTAAATAACTTAAAAGTTACATTAATGTTGATTTATTTTAATTTAAAAAATTAAAAAGAGCGAAATCATCTTTTCAATATGGTAGATTACGGTGGTTTTAACTGCATGAGTATGAGAAAAATTTATAGTAAAATGTTATGAGTATAAGAAGAATTTATGAAATGTTGTAGGTATATTAAAAATTATGTGTAATTGTTATGGATACAAGAGGAATTATCCTTAAAATTTCCAAACAAGCCCTTAAAATGTACCCATACTCTCTTTTTGAGTATCCAAAAGCATTGTCAACATAATAAATTAGCTGCTTGTAATCTGTCTTTGAAAATTGAAATTTTACGTAATGTAAAATTTCATCACAAATTCAGTAAAAAAAATTTGATAACGTTTTTTTTTTTAAAAAAAAAAAAATCTCTATCCTTTCTTCTATCCGAGTTTTTCTAACATTGAGAGGGATTCTGATCTTTACGCGGTCACACTCCTCTTTCTTCCTAATGAATGGACTATCATAGCCCATGGGATCCATGATGAACTGACTCCACGAACGGCCTGGATATCGTCACAACTTCCGGCGCAATTAAGTATTCTTCGAAACGAAACATGCACGGCCTCAGACGCGGACTCACGAACCATGAGGATGAAAGTCCAGTTCATTTTAAGGTCATGATGGTGAGGGTGACCCAACAACTGTTGACTAGTGACTAAGGAGTAAGGACTAATGAGAATTGAATGTAGGCCCACAAAGAATATAATAAGATCGCGATTATCAAGTCAAAGATTGAAGAGTTGTCTTGTGCATCCGAGCATACTTCCGTACATTTGGGTGTAAAAAAAAATATTCTTTATTCTTTTAAATTTTTTTATAAAATTGTTAATCTAAGTATATTTAATATGCGCATTAAATTTTATCATTTTTGGAGATTTATATAACTTTTTCGATTTTTTCAAAACATAGGTATTTTAGTCATTTAAAATACCCATATTTTTTAATATGTATAAATTTCCAAAAGTGGTAAAATTTGCCTTTTTATATATATTTAGATTAACAGTTTTATAAAAAAAATTTAAAAATTAAATATTTGCACGCAGGTCCACCAAAGCTAAGCTCACTTGAGTAGGCGTAAAAATAATTACTTTTTTTTTTGATAAATCAAAGAGTGAATTACTTTGAAACTACAGGAGAAGGGAATATAGCTTAGAGGGGAGTTGGTGCGTCGGTGGGAGGAGTAACAGGAGTTATTATGTGAAGTTTCCTTTCGTCAACTTGTACACATGTGTGCAGACTTGGGTAATGTCTGACTTGAAACCGCCGCCGGACCGCAGAGGCACATGGCCGGAACAAATTTTTCTGGACTCCCGTATAAATTTTAGGAACTTGATTCTTGATACTCGGGTGAACTTGGGCTCGGTACACTCGGATGTATTTCATTTTTTTTATTTTTTTGAAATTTTTTTATACAACTGATAATGTAAGTGTATTTAATATGTATATCAAATTATATTATTTTTGGAAATTTTTAAATATTTATTTTTTATTATTAAAAATTAGTGCCATTTTTAGCAATTTAAAATTACTAAAATACTACTGATTTTCAAAAATAAAAAAAATCTAAAAATCTCAAAAAATGATAAAATTTGATATACATATTAAATACACTTAGATTAACAGTTATATAAAAAAGCTTAAAAAAACTATAAAAAAAAAGTTAAAATACTTGGGTGCACCAAGCCTAAGTTCACTTGGTTGTACTATATTAGAATCCTTTACTTAGGGCATTTTTGTATATAATAAAAATTTTGTTTAATCTAAAACTTTTTCTCTCCATAATTATTTTATTTTTAATTATTTTTTTGCATCTTACTATATACTATCCTATTCTTCAATTATTTTTATATAACTACCCATACAACTAATTTATCTATTTTAATTTTATTTTTTTATTTCTCATCATTAGTCATATTATATCACATCATTTTCTTCGCTTTCAGAAACTTTTATAATTAAAATTTTTCATCCAAAATTTTATCGCTTTCTAGCACACTCCTATCTGAAACTTAACTTGAATGCCTAAATTGTGTACAAAGTTGGCACGACAATGTCACATAAAAAAAACTAAAATGAGAGAACAAAAACTTATATTTATAATTTTATATATATGTACACGTATCTAAAATTGGAGTTACGATTTAAAGCAACTGGCTATTTTGAGTCACACGCCAATCGCCTTTTGTTTTAAAATAAATTTAATATTTTAATTATGATCTAAACCATTTATTATATTTATCCTAGTATATTAAATTATAATCTAAAGTCACTTTGATCAGAGTTTTGTGTATGCATTGAAAATATCGTGTTATGGTAATATATAACAGGATCCGCTTACCTAAAGAGGAGTCATGTAATTCCTTTCATTTTTAAGATTTTGATCCTTGATTGAAAATCTAATCCACTAATTGTATTTAAAATCATTCGTTTATTTATGAGACCAAGTTTCATCCAAATCAAGTACGTTTATGTGTCACATTTGTTAAAAAATATATATTTGTGTGTAAATTATAAAAATATTTAAATCAATTTACACATATATTAGAATGTAATAATACTTTATAAAATCATTTATCCACATAAAAATGATATTTTGGATTATTTAAATGTTGAAAATATAACTTTAAAATTGATATTTTAATGTTAAATTATTTTATTGTATTGATTTTTAATGTGGTCCATGAACCGTGATATTAGAAAAATAAAAAGTTTCTAAGATACTATAAATTATGTTAAATACAATGAACGTAATGGATTTCCATTTATTCTCAAGATTTTAAATATGTAAGTTGTTACATTAAAAAAGGATTTTATAGAAGCGATACCAATATATAACCATTAAAATTGTTTAATAACTTTATAAAGCCATTAATTAATATGTTATCAATATGTTAAATTTTTCTGATATAGATTGTATTTTATTCAATTTTTTTTATTATCAAATTGTATTGTATTAGATCAGGTAACTTAACCCGTCAATCTACAGCAAAATCGGGCCATGTCGTTCATGATTGGATTGCAAAACAAATTATTTTCTAGATTAGGTTAGTGTTCCAAAGAATTCAAGATACTTTTTTTTTATTGGTGAGAATTCAAGATACCTAATAAAATGTAGATCTTGCTCTTCAAAATGCTTCTTTAATTTTTAATATAATTTTTCTCATTATCAATACACATTATTACTCATTCTCATTTTGTTTTCTCATCTCATTCAATTCCATTAAATCGTTCCTAACAGGTCCTGCAATCAGGCTCATGGAAACTTTTCAAGCACAGCAACTTCCACAGAAAGCCAATCCCATGCAAACATGTCATGTCAAGCAATTTTGCGGTTTTCCAGTCATATAAAATGAAGTGAAATAGGATTGAATATATACTTATGTTGAGTTGCAGAAAGAATAAAAAAATGAAGTGAAATACTCCTACGAAACCTTCTACTTCACGAAAGAAAAATTGTATTTATGTTCATATTATTCAGGGCCGCGTCTTGTCTTGTGTCTATCCACCTGGCCTCCGTCTAGGCTGTGCCTGTGTCAATATCCTTCATTACTTCGGAAATTATGAAAAATTGAGGAAAATTAAAAAAGGAGAGAACTACAAAGAAAAAAGAAAAAAGAAAAAAGAAAAATGGTACCGCTGATTAAGACTAAAAATAAAACAGATAATGTTTTTGAAGAAATGTCAATTAAGTATATTAATTAAAATAAAATTATTAACATGAGAAGGAAGAATACAGGCACACAGGTTGAGAAAGTCAGGAAGAAAACGATTTAAATAACTGCTAGGCTATATTTGGAAATTTGTGCCTCTATATAATATATATTTGACCAACTAAATCAGTGTTTAATTATAGCACCAATCCTGCCACTTGGCACAAGTAATTGGGCTAGCTTTCCTCGCCTCAACAACAACAACAACAATTGTAGAAGGTATTCCTCAAATTTTATTTGAGTATATTTGTTTATATTTAAAAAATTTTAACCAAATTTTTTTTAATTTAAAATTTTTTATTCTCCATAATTATTTTATTTTTAATTATTTCTTTGCAACTACTATATTTTTCAATTATTTTTACACAACTACTTATATAATTAGCATATCTATTTTAACTTTATTATATTTACTGCTTAGCATTATACTTATTATATCATATTATTTTTCTCAATTCGAAAATTTTTACATTAATAATTTTTCATTCAAAAGTTTTATAATTTCCAAACACACCTTTATTTATTTTATTTATTTATTTGAGAAAAAATGAAGTAAAAATGGGAAATACGTGGACCAAGCCACATAGCTTGTTCCCAGATATTACATACGCTTAGAATCATTAATTAATTTATCCTGTAGATTTTTTCGAATGCTTCAGCCGGATTAAGTTAATGGTCGCATCTCCTATGGATTCTTTTGGGCACTGAGAAAGGAGAGCACTTTTTAAAATGCCCAATGGATTTTCCTTGAAGACGAGGAGAGAGGAAAGAAACATAATAACAATAACAACGCTGCTGTCATTAGTGATGAACAGGACAGACATTGGACGTAGCGTGGGTACAACGTTAATTGAGACTTGTAAATTTGTAAAATGAATGACAAGGACTATATAATCTCCAACAAGCATTCGTCTCGTGCACATAATTACGTGATACCTTAATTTACTAATTTGGAAGCAGCTGAGGCTGCTGCCTAAATCCATATGTTTGAGTAAGCAACCTAATTAATAATCAACAGGGCGGCCCAACTGGCGTAAATATATGCATATGGACATTGTAAGTTTCGGATCTACAATCCATACACGGATTTCGCCGATATCGCTGCCATTTCTTGAAATTAAATTGGCAACCCTTTCAAGCCTACCCGATCATCATTGCAATCACAACTATTTCTCACTTGAGGTGAGACCAGTTGTATGGATTTTGCGGTCCCGTATTATAATATATCATAATTCATGAAGAAAAATGCAGTTACTCATCGGACATGCAAACCTTGCTTTTTTATCCGAGATTGGGACAGGCAATAAGATAAAAATTATTACTAACAAGGTTTTCAAACCTACCCGATCAATGAACACACAATTCTACCCAACAAGCTGGTTTTGAGGGTGAAAAAAAAGTAAAAAAGTTTGAAGACCCAAATGCGGACAAAGAGAAAGAACAGTTTTGAGCAGAGAGTATCGCTGACAAGATCCTTTTCGGATTTCAAGTTTGCTATCAGCCTTCAGGCTTCAATCTCGCGCTGATTGGTGGCGATGCACGCCCAGACAATGAACTCGCCAAATTTTCTGACTCCCTCTTATCAAGGGCCGTGTTCGACAACTTTCATGATCCCGTGTCTGCTGGCCCAATCTTCTTCTTCTTCTTCTTCTTCTTTTTCCCCCTATTGACAAAAATAAATAAAAGATATCCCGCGAATGCAAGGCCACGTCATGTCTATGCGCAGAAAGTTGTTCTGGCGTATTACGGTACGCGTCCAAAGTTCTAACATTCTGTTAGCTAGCCTACAAAATAAAGAAGTAAGGATTGCAACATGTGCCGTACGTAAATTAATTCAGGTAATTCGATTTTTTAATTTAATTAATTAGTTTTTAAAACACCAACTCAGCCCTGATTCTGTAGAAGTTGCGACATTACTTTCGAGTCCCGATTACGATCTTTTAAAATAATATAAATAGTGAAAAAATGCATACAAGTGTTATTTACCACGGTCCCCAACCTTTTAAAATTTAAGATTTTAATCTTTGATGAAAAATTCAATCAATTCATTATATTTAATATCATTTATTTATCTAGGAGACCAAGTTATATCTAAATCAAGTATGTTTGTAGGTTACATTTGTTCAAAAATATATATATATATGTGTAAATTATGAAAAATGCTTAGACCTATTTACATTTATATTAAAATATAATAATATTTTATAAAATCATTTATTCACATAAAAATGATATTTTGGACGGTTTAAATGTCAAAAATGTTACTTTAAAATTAATATTTTAGCATTTTTCATAATTTACACACGTATATATATCCTAACAAATATGACCTATAAATATACTTGATTATGATAAAACTTGATCCTCTAGATAAACAAATAATATTAAATACAATAAATGAATTAAATTTTCTATCAAATAATAAAATCTTAAATTTTAAAGGGGTTACTTGTTACATAGAAGCAGAACCCTGTTAACTAATTTACAACTGGCCGCCCAAAGGCCCCAAACTAAATTAAAATTATTTTCAAATATGTTACTAAGGCCTTAATTGACCATATTTTAAAGGAATCGACTTACTTTTTTAAATTTATGGGACTTGGGTTTTTCGGCTTTATAGAGTCGTAGGGCGTGACGGGCACATTCTTACTTCCTAAGCATGCCACGGTTGCAATTAAAAACGCGTCGTTAGCTGTTAACCCGTCGGCAGGAAACGCAAACCCACTGTTGTGCCCACTTGGCTCAACTCAAGTGGATTTTGAGCCTGAATTCGAATTAGGTTGATTTGGCCTGAGATTAGCCACTAGGGTCATCAATTTATTTCTTTTATATGTTGGATTATTATTCTATACTTTCACTTATACCACCAACATCATTTTCCGGCCAATCGCCCCTAACTGCACTGGTTGGTGCATTGGTGGTGGTTTTTCAATCCGGAAAGGTCAATCTAATTAAATGCGACCTTATTCCACTTCAACTCCTATCTATCAGGCCTAATCCTGCCTAATCGGTGTTAGTTGCAGAAGAATTTTCCAATTTTAACTCCATTTTTAGGCAGTTATGCAATAAGTTTTGAGTCGTTGACCCTTCCACTTCATTAGCTCGCCCAGCTAGTTGTACGGCAAAGAGGATTCGCTGTGTCATGCTTCATTCTCAATAACGCTGGGATTCAGAGGCGTGGAAACTTGAATCGAGGATGCAGGCAAATCAAATTAGAAAAGGCCAATTCTCCGAATGCTCACCCCATCACCGGATGACCTTAGATTCTCCCCACTCATGGAAGATCCTAGCCATCCAACAATCTATGCTTGATCCTTACTCTACTACATTAGCTTGACCCAACACCGGTTGTATCACCTAACGCACTGTGGAATCATGAGGCCTAACGAACGTGAAGTTGTATCCAACCTTACTCGGATTTTCTCGATCACTTCCGGGCTGATCGGCGTACCGCCTACCAACCATTTGCACGGTTACGCGTCAGTGCAAACGCCAGAAACGCCAGGAAGTAGCGGGAAGAATTGTGGGGCCAGCGAGGTCGAAATCTTCGTATGGATGGCTTGGCTGCCTCCCAATCATGTCCGGGCCTGCAGAAGGATCGTGAGGTTGGGCCCCACACGCATCGACGAAACATTTTCTTCATAAAAAAGACATGGGCGACACTGCTTTACATCTCATCCGCTTCCTGTCTTTCTGTTACGCGGATCTCGCACGCCTGTCCGAGGCTGGAACCGGATCCTCCCCATCACTGTTTATTCCTCACGCAACGCCGTCGCCAGCCAGAGATAAGTACGCGTGCGTACAATGACACACGTGAAACTTTCGTTTGGGCGTAATCATCAAAATGGTGCTGATAAATGATTAAAATCAAACCATTATTAGTATCCAAGACTATATTGTGAAAAAAAAAAAAAAATTTCCCCTTCAAACTAAGAAATTAGATAAACATGACTGTCGTGGCCTGGGTTAGCCCACTTTCTTACTTGGCCCACCTATCATGAAATTATTCAAGAAATAATTTGTGTCTGATCAGCAACTTGGAATTAAAATGAAATGAATGATGCGAGGCATGAAGTAAAAACGCACTTACATAGTTACATATGATTTCAACCTCTCGGCAAGTGACATGGTGGCTCGTGCCATGGGCAAGCATAGTGGCTCACGCGTGTGAATGTAGAGGCAACTGTCATCGTCGCATTTCCCGAATGTCCACGTGTTCCCACTTCCAAATATAAAGATATAAAGCCTGCTCGCGGTTCCCTTCGTCCTCTCACCGAAACTCCCACCCCTCTCTGGTCCCTGTCTGTCTCTCCATAGTCCGTTCGCCCATCGACCGAGCCGATCCGACCCGATTCCCGCCAGCCATCATGGGCAACTACATCTCTTGCACTCTCTACAGCACCGCAGTGTCGCAGCAATCCAACGGAGCGAAAGTGGTCTTCCCCAGCGGCGAAATCCAGCAGTTCGATCAGCCCACCAACGCCGCCGAGCTCATGCTGGAGACGCCCAGCCACTTCCTCGTCAACTCCCGCTCTCTTCACATAGGCCGGAGGTTCTCCGCGCTGGCCGCCGACGAGGACTTGGAGATGGGCAATGTCTACATCATGTTCCCCATGAGACGCCTCAAGTCCGTCACCACGGCCGCCGACATGGGCGCTCTGCTCATGATCACCAATTCGGCCGTCAAGCGGGCCGCCGGATCGAAGACCAGGATCCTGCCGGAGGCCGGGGCGGAGCCCAAAATCCGGCGGGAGAGCGACGCGCCCAGGTTGAATTTGGATGACATGATCGAGGATGAGATGGTGAGCGAGTTCAAAGCGAGATTGAGCATGTGCAGGTCGAGGAAACCGTTGCTTGAGACCATAACCGAAGAGACAGTTTGTTCGAGATGAATTCAGCTAACCTCGTCATCATGCCATGCCATCTGATGAAGTAGAACAGTCCATGTGCATAAGTTGGTTGATTGACCAAAGAAGGTCTAATTCCATGATTACAGCTGCTTTACACGAATTTATTTTTGGGATCGGATATTCTCGACTTTGGCAGCATATCTATCCTTTTTTTTTTTTTCCTTTTTTTTGTTTTGTTTTGTTTTGAAGAAGGATTTGTTAGAAGGGGTTGTTGTGGTCCTTGTGGATGCGTCGTATTATGGTGTGAGGCCAGAGATTTTATTTGGAGTTTTGGAAAATATAACGCACAACCGATTGTGGAGAAGAGAGTCCTTCCCAAGTAGGATATGTAATATTGCAAGTGGATCCTAAGAAGGAATTTTTTTTTTAATATTGTGCTACAGGACATTGCTTGATCATGACCCAAAATCAAAATTGAAAAGATCGCTGCTGCCCATTGCAAATTTGCACGGCTTTGATAAAATCGTTTGCATTCTGGGCCACAAGTGCAATAAATTTTTTATATGCGTTTTCAACTGCTGACTGGCAGCGTTATGTGAATTCAATGAACTCATCAATACATTGCTACACAACTGCACCCGAAAGTTGGACAACGGGTGAACGTATTTGTAATTCGAATTTTGGACTTAGTAGCAACAACATGAAAACAAGTATATATTGTAAAAACACGTGGCACGTAAAGAAAATTATTGGGGGATGAATATATGCCATAATTTATCTTTTTCTTAATGACCTGCGCCTGTAAAATTAATATCGAACAATGATGAGTTTCTAGAACATAAAACATTTATTTGTAAGCAAAGCCTGCTGCCGACTTAGGTCTTGACTGTGGAAGATAAGAATGCTTGTGAACCGGGGAGTGTGTACTCATTTTCAAGGATAATGGGTTATTGGTAAGTTGATAATGATAATTATTTTGAGTTGATATAATTCCAAGTGCCACGTATATTCCACTCGATTTCCAGTGGTCCACATCCTAATTCCATTAAAACGTTAAGACATGTGGCAAATCGATTTACGTTAGGAAAACCCTTCTTTGTCAAACCCAAATCATTGAGGGTGTTACAAATTCCGTCGCATTTTCTAGTGGGGGCTAGGAAATTACAAAAAAGTGTTTGTTTACGAGGATATTCATGTGGTAATATAAGGCTTGCGAAAGGTAAAAAAGGTAGGTATGGGCCGCACAGGTGGGTCAAAGTGGACTGAGAAAGTGGGGCTGGTGTAGGGGACGAATTGTTAAAAAATGACCGTCCAAATTCATGGTACTTAACTGCTTTGTTAAAAATTATTTTGGCGGGTGTAATTATTTGAAATTTCATTGGCTATCTTTTGACTGGTAATTCATTCTGGTCCATCTACCAAATGTTAGCTATCTTAACCATAGATCCGTTAAAAGTATCGTTAAATAAATTATTAAGAACCTGCAATCTAGAATTGCCTTGGGTAAGTTACCATATATGCTGTAAGATGACTATCAAGCCCGATTGTAATATATAAGTTGAGTTGAAATGAGCTGTAATGTAGCAGAAATGATCCCAGAAAAATTCATTTGAGTACGTTGGCAGACTCTCTGGCGGGTACTGAGGAATATTCGGAAAGAAAAAGTACATCCTATATTGCAATGAATCGGTCGGATCAATCGTTGGAGTTGAAGTATGCACCGAATTTAATTTTTTTCCTTAATGATATGATTTTTTTATATGCCAAATACGATTTCGATCAATATTTAATTTTAAGTATTGGGTTAGAAAGTTGTTTTAATTCGTAGGCTTTTAAAGCCCAGCAGGTTTCCGACCGACAACGGTTGAGGCCTGGTTTGCACCCAACACAACTTGGGCTAGGGGTGTAAATCGGGTAAGGTTGACTCGGGTTGGGACAAATACAACCCTAACCTACCTTGTAAAATCTTAACCCAATCCTATTTTCAATCCTACTTTTCACACATTAATCCAACCCTATTTCAACCCACCTCAAATCGGTTCGGTTCGGGTTAGAAATCGGGCTAATAAATTACACATATCATCAATGCTAGTTAAGCTTTTGTTCGCACAAATTTCTAAAATAACAAAAGTAATGATAATTATAAAAACAATAAGGGGCTCGAATGGAAAGTAAATAAAATGAAATCTTTCGTTCCTAAAAACTTATTTCTGATTTTTAATACATAATTATCATACATTTTTCCCTTGCTCAATGGAATATAATTTGCAAAAATGAGAGTATAGGATACAAGGTAGGAATTTAAAAAAAAATCAATATTAGCAAGCAAACACTACAAGAGGATACATTTTTTGGTAACTTTTATTAGCATCCAAAATTTTTTTATTAACAAGAAAAATGCATATGCAAAAATCGGGTCGGGTCGACCGACCCCCAACCCGATTTTTAAAATTAGTTCGGGTTGATGCGGGCTCGGGTTGAATCCGACCCTATTTACACCCCTTAACTTGGGCTATGATCGCCTATGAATTCGGACTCCGGAAGACCCTGTTCCCTGTCCATTCTATAATCATATATCAGCAGCATGTGTGGCCTAAATTCGTCCAAATGAATGTTGTAAAGCCTAACTATACCTGATTAAATCTTATTCTAAACCTTCAGTTCATCTCTAACTAAAAAATTTATTTCTAGATCTTCTATGAGATTCTAAAAATTAGGTCGGATTTCGTATAATAACTGACATGATTATTATTGAATAATTTAAAGTTATATTTACTCAAGATGATGTTGCTATTCCTATAAATATGCGAACAGTAAATAACCTGTTTGCGCTGAGAAAATAAGTGATTAAGCTGTTACCACCCACCAGCAGTATTAAACTATTAATTAGATAGTGTCGTTTCTAGTTGAGGAATGGTCGAATTTGCAATTCCATTAATTCCTTAGTTGACTTGGAGGTGATATTCAGACATTTGTCCCAACAGAAAAAAGCATCATATTTGCCTATATGTTTGATTCTGTTATGGGAACAAATATGGAAATGCCATTCCGACCCTTTTTTAATTTTTTTTAAATTTTGTCTTGTCTTCTCTCATCCCCGGGTTAGTATTAAATATTAATTAATAAGATTCCAGTTCAATGAAAGCTAATAAGAAGCAATAAGGAAACAATCAACATTGGCACTGACCATTACATAAAAAAAATAAAAAATAAATATTGGCACTGACTTTGAGCCCCTTTTACAGCCGTGATTAAAAATCTAAACTAATCAGCTTTTCTAAAAAATTATATTCATTTTTTAATGTTGAGATTCAATTGAAATGTTTGTTAATGTCTTGACAAACCAAATTGGCACTTTCCTAAATTGCATTTAATTTAGGCTTTGTTTGGCCTTGTGATGAAATTTTTATGATCGAGAAAAGCCCGATTATAAATGGAGCTTTTTTTTATAAAAAAGTGTTGTAAGAAAAAGTTATTTAAGTGTTTGGCAATATCATTTAAAAAGTGCTTTTATTAATAGCATTGTGTTTGGCTGAAATATAAAAAGTACTTTTAAGAGACATGAAAGTAATTTAAAACTGAGCTATTTAATAGAAATATTTTTATCATGCATTATTAATTAGACATTATGTAAATTTTATTTTAGAAATATATTTTATAACCTTAAAACGCAAAAGAGGTAATATTTACACAATTTCCTAATAAATATGTTTAGAACTTATTGGTTTGAACTTTAAATTAATATATATCAATTTCTATTCGAACATATTCAAAATAAATTGATAAAATTTGATTTAGCAGAATTGAATTATTGTGCAATAAATTAAGTAAAATTTGGTGAACGAATAGAATTAGATATTATGTATTAGTATTAAAACCTTTTAATGATAGTAGCTTTAAAAATGAATCGAAATCATTTTTATATTTACAGATTACGGAGAATAAAATCATTTTAGAAATGATAGAAACAAATAAATATATAAAATTTCAAAGCCTATATTTTAAGTAGACAATTATGGTTAACGACGTCCAAATATAAAAAGAATGAATATATAATCTTGATGAAAAAAAAGAACTTAATATTGTGGAGCCTACATCAATGTCCTATATTTTTTGTAGCCTTCCAGCTGGCCACGTTATTAGTAGAGTATCCTGCGTATATTACCACCAATGTAGGGACATTTTTGTCTTTTACTCACAGAATTGTGTGATAGGCTTATGCGATTCTCGTAAATATGAAATTGGCGCTTCCTTGAATCTCAATTTTTCTACTATTGCGGATTCCAATAAGCAATTTTTAACATTCAGCCAAAAACCGATAAAATTTAATGAAACTGCTTTTCAGTAAAAATAAGTCCGTTTGAGGGGTTTAAACGCTCGGCCAAACATAGCTGTAAAAGCAAAAGATAAAGGGCTTTGTTCCCGTTGATTTTCACTCAACTTATTTTTTATTCCAAAAAAAAACTTATTTTTTAAAGATGTTTAATTCATTTATTATATTTATTAATTTTTGTTTTTTGTTAATATATAAATAAATTATTAAACATTTGCTAGCATGGGCATAGCTTGGGATTTTACCTTAGGTGCAGGGCGTCCGGGTTGGAAGTTTTGTCTCTCATTTTAAGAACAATATCTCATGTAAATATATTGTTGTTTATATTCTACATTTACACATGTTGAAAAAAATATGTACTAGGAATGAGTTATTGTAAGATAAGAAATAAAATCCATTAGGTACTTGGATGGTAACATCAGATTTGAGTGATAGAATATCGGCAATCATATTCAGCTCAAAATATGCTGAATCTACCAACCGAGTCGGTGTCAGGGGCGCGGAATGCGCGCCGGCTGGAGGGTGGAGTTTCGAATCGCGCGGGCGGAAAAAAAAACAAGCGTGGGAGCAAAAAGTGGTCTCCCGGATGGTGGAGTGTGGGAGCGGGTGGTCTCCCAGGTGGTTCGTTGGAAGCTGTGTCTTCCTTATTCTTTCGTGGAGCTGTGTCTCCAAATTTCTTTGGGAACATGTGTCCCTTATATTTGTAAGAATGTCTCAGATCTTCAAGTATAATATGTGTTGAGATATATGTAATTGTACCAATCAAAAAAAAAAAAAAAAAAAATATGCTGAATCTCAACCCAATCCAAAATACATACAGATCAAACTACGCCGAATCCTGACCCAAGTTGATGAATTTGAGTACTTCCAAGTCTCAGATCTAACGTTTATACAGATCGGTATCTTCTGTTTAACTTCTCTCGGTGTGTGCGAGGGAAATGAACGGTTGCGATTTGAGAATATATTTCTCTGGACAAAAGATCAACCGTCGGTTCGTGCCGCTAATTATTACACTTCATTTGGTCTACCCACTTCACGTGCTATGCTCCATTTTGGTCCACCGAACCTGTTATAGCATTAGCACCGTAGATAATGGTTTTGGCACATGGGGGGAAATTTCTATATACTCCTCGTGGGCCCACGGAATTTACCAACATAGTCGTAAAACAATGGAACGAATTATCATCATTAATATCAGTCTTGCACTTTAAACGCTGTGATTTTTTGCATCCGTACTCTTCTGCAGGAGCATCCCATATTGTATAGGATGTGAGAAAGATTGAACGGCAAATTATGGTCAAATTATATGAAGTTATTTGTATTTTTTAAATTAAATTGAAATATTTATTATTATGATCCAACTATGTAAATATATATATTTATAAATTACCTAACTCATACTAACGGTAATACTATTTAAACTAACAGTCCAACTTAACCCTTTCCAGTTTTAATATTTCGATACTTAATAGAAATTCTATTTTATTTATACATTTAATATAATTTGTTTAGGCAAAGATTAAGTTTTAGCCAAATCAAATAAATGCATGGCCACATTTGCTGATATTTATATTGACGAGAAAATAACAAAAAATGCTTAGATATGTTTACATGTATATTACAATGTTTTATAAAATTATTTATCTAAATAATAATGATATTTTAAATAGTTAATATGTTAAAAATACAACATTAAAATTGATATTTAATAGTAAATTATTTTATCATATTAATTTTATACATTTATAAATTGTATCATATTTAATGATACTAGACAATAAAAGAATTTTTATGATAATATAAAGGGTAAATTCCTTATATATCAATTAATTTTACCCTTAATTATACTTATACTTATAAATTTTCAAAAATTGTTCTCATGCTCATGAATTTTCATTATAATTCCACTTATACTAACGTCATTAGGAATCCGTTTAAATCAATGAATTTTCATAAAACATCAACATATTAAAAATGAATAAAATTACATAGAAGAAGGGTTTCATATAAGTAAAAATTACTAATTAATGTTTTCATTTTTACCCCACTAACTAATATTTAACCATACATATTATGAAATAATGAAAATTATCTGAAATTTATTAATTTAATCAACTCACACTATTAATCCAAAACAATTATCAAGTTACTAAGTTCAGGCTGGTTCGAAGTTTGAAAAATAATTTTCAATGGTGGCCACACAGCGATTGGTATTATTACCATAAAGACGATGGATGGAATCCAAGGACCTAAGACTTTCATTTTTAAAATTCAAATTTCATGCAGAGCCAGCTTACTTTCTGCAGCGTTCTACTGATCGTCCACCATCTACTTTAGCTCTAAATTTCACCTGTGCATGCAGCAGGCCATTCAACCGAGACGTGATCCTTTTAATCCTTTGACAACTTTAAAAATCAGGGAATGACACTATCCAAAAAAACAGCTTTCCATCCCGCATATTTTTTTTGATGGCAAAATTAGTGCCATCATTCAATGTTGTCCAAAAGACTACTTCAGGAGGCGTCCAAACTGTGCCCGCCACGTCATCATGGTTTGGCGCCCGCGTATCATCCATCACTCTCTGGGAGTACCAAAAGTGCAAAACTTCCTGTCTCCTC
Organism: Annona cherimola; assembly: GCA_030490835.1. NCBI lineage: Eukaryota > Viridiplantae > Streptophyta > Magnoliopsida > Magnoliales > Annonaceae > Annona > Annona cherimola. The sequence continues at coordinate 83,046,822 of CM059973.1, read as the reverse complement.
TCTTCCCTCTCACTCTCTGCTTCCCCTTGCCTCCACCATTTGGGAGACGAGCGAACTCTCTGCTTCCACTATCTCCGCCGTAGGAGATGGAGCTCCTACAGTCCCACCCGGCGGCCTCCAGTGAGTCAATCTCAGACGACAATTGGTCGGTAAAAAGCGACTGCGGGAGCATTCTTGATGACGAGCAACGCCACATGGGCGGCTCAGATGCTCCGTTCTCAGCCAAATCCCGGCCTACCTCAGACTACTACGGGTCTCTCTCTCTCTCTCTCTCTCTCTGTCCTCGTTGGACGAGCTAGCGTCCAGTCTGGTGGCTTGGATGACGTGCTGGTGTGAGATTGTTGTTACACGGCCATTCGTGAATGATGAATCACGTGATTTACAGGAGGCAAACATATGTTTTTAAAATTAAATTTTTTTTTTTAAAATAGAAGTGTATATTTTACCTAGATCACATTATAGGTGAAAATAAAAATACAAAAAATTTAACAATTTGCGAATTTTCCAAAAAGTGAGATATAAGTAAAATTCACACCTCTATAAAAAAAAAAAAAAAAAAAAAAAAGAAGAATTTCCCCCACCCGTGAACTACGTGATCTACAGTCGGCCAGTGTTTTATTTTATTTTTTGTGGGAGTCATTGTTGCCTGTCCGCAAGTAAACGTAAGCCGTTGAACTGGTGGTGGGATGCAGTATGTGAGTGCGCATTTCAAAACCGTTCATTCAGTGGGCTCATTTTCGGATGGGGTCTGAATTCTGATGTGCACGTACCCAAGAAAAGGCATGCCACGTTAGATTAGACATTCATTTTTTTTAATATTGTTGTCATGGTGGGCCCCATGGGACGTTGGGTTACGTGTCAAAAGAATGATATATCACGCGCTGATTAATTGGTTGGTTGATTAGGACCGTCCGATTAAAGGATTCTATGTTACCAGTAAAGGCCTCTGATGGGCGCAAAAATATTCAGAAGAAATTGACAAGTCATTAAACATAAATATACGTGGAGGAATTTTCCTTTTTTCTTATTGTTATATCTTGAAATCATACTTTACAATATCGCTATTTTTTACATTACATTCAATCATCTCAACTGCTCTGGTACGCCCCATATAGTCAAATCTGGAACCTCTTGCACCAAAGTTAAACATGGGCACGGGCTCAAATACACGTGGGAGAATTGAGGCTCTGCTTTTGGAATTTTTTATGCCTGCGCGGCATCTGCAACAGCAGAAAATTTTTATAAGATAGAGGATAATGAGTTCTCCATAAGCGGTTTATACCCTGTGATGATAAGATATCCTATTTATACATTATATTTAGTATCATTTTTTTGGATAGAAATATTTAGTATCATTTGTTTAACTAAAACACCATTTTCATTCAAATCGAAGATAGTACGTAGTTTTTATTTGCTCAAAAATATATATTCGTGTATGGATTATGAAAAATAATTAGATTTATTTACAAATGTATTAAAATGTAATTATAAATAAAATTTAATAATATTTTATAGAATCGTTTATCCATATAGTAATGATTTTTTAAATTGTTTAGATGTCTAAAATATAACTTTAAGGGTACGTTTGATCAATATAAAAACTTTTCAATCTAAGCGTGTTTTAGGAATAGATAAAATTTTTGATAAAAAGTTTTGAAGAGTAAAAATTGTCAAATGATGTGATATGATAAGAGTAATAATGAATAGTAAAAATGATAAAGTTAAAATAAATAGGTTAATCATATAAATATTTGCGTAGAAATAATTAAAATGTAGAAAGTTGTATAGGAAAATATGAAAAAATAATTAAAAAATATGGTAGTTGTGGAGAGTGAAAAGTTTTAGATTGAAAAGTTTTACCTGATACTTTTTATCCACTGTCAAACACACCCTAAAACTTTTTATTTTCCACAATTACCTTATTTTTTAATTATTTATTCACACATTTCTATATAACTAATCTACATTTTAATTATTTCTACACAACTATTTATACAACTAATATATTTATTTTAACATCATTTTCTTTAATCCGCATCATTAACTTTATCATATAACATCATATTTTCCCAATTTAAAAACATTTACATCAAAAATTTTTCTTTCAAAAGTTTTATAACTTTTCAAACACACTCTAAAATTGGCATTTAGCATAGAACTATTTTATTACGTTGATTTTACACATTCGTTAATGGAGTCATGCACGATAATATTAGACAAATAAGAGAGTTTTCATTACAACATAAATGATGCTAGATACAATAGATAGAGTGTGGAATACAAGAAAATGCTGTAGTTTATTGAGGACGTAGTTTAAGATGGATGGAAATGGCATACTGAAATCCTGGATGTGGAGCATATATTTTGATGATGATAGTGATAAAATGTGGAGTTCTGGAAAGCCTGTCCATTTGATGCAAGTGATTTAATCTTCATGAGCAAAAAGATTTGTGACTGTTGTGTTGTGTGACAGTTCCGACAAGGATGAGCGAGGCAATGAAGTTGAAACGGCAGTTGGGTGATTCAAAGCTGAGGTATGGGATTCAAGGGTCATTAGATATAAGAATAGAATTGAAACTGAGGCTTCAAGTTTGAAGTTAAAAGGCATTTGGAATCTGTGACTGTTTCCACCCCACTAAAACAGAAACTTTGATTTAGGCTATGCAGAAATATAAAAATGATTATGATTAGAAGTCGCCACCAGTTTTCGAGGAAAAACTGGAAAACAAATCATGCCCAACTGATCTAAATCAAAGATTCAAGGTAATTGCTTAGTTGTGCAAAAAGGGAAGGTGTTAGGCACCCTTTGCACCCCAAAATGGGTTCCCATAAGGTGTTTGTTGCATTCCTTTTCACACAAGCAATTTTTATTACACTTTGGTTGGTTTAAAGGATTTTTGATGGGTTTGAAAACTGCATATAAGATTAAATTTGATTCCAACTAGCTATTCAAATTCCATTTCCACACAAGAATATACGTGGTTTCACAAAGGAAATCCAGTTTTAGCAACTAGAGTATAAAATTCAGTAATACACTATGTAATCTCCTCCCAACCGAATTTGTTCATACACAAGAGTGAAAGAACACATTCTCAAAATAGCAATTCCAACATTACAATAATCGAGTCATATGATGAATAATTTCCAAACCATCACTATACACAATCCATGAACTCTTACTGCCATGTATTCACTCATTCTCACATTCTCCTCTCCAAGTGTTGAGCCAACAATAAGGAATTATACATAAGAAACCATGGACAGATCCAAACAAGATCACAAATCCCACAACTTATTATATATAAAACAGCAGAATTTCCAAAAGGAAAAGAAGATGAGGATGACAACATGAATGAATTCAGATTATATAGATAATATCTATGCAAGTGACATGATTTTCTTAAATGCTACGAATCTGCTTATTCCCATTCCTTCATCAATACAAACACGGTGACACAAATAGGGTCATCAAAGGACTAAAAAATCAATCCCACTAACTTCTACTCAAAACACATGACCAACCTTTGAATATAAGCTAATTATTAAAATAAACCAGTCCACATAATGACTGTCTACAGGAAAACCGAAACAGGGACAAGAATCAATTGCAGTTCATTCAAAAATTCAGGGGCTGACAGAGGCTTTTATCGTTGGAAACCCATTAATTTGGACTCTATGTGTAAAAGTCAGATGCATCCTTGACAACCCACAAACAGATTCAAACAGAAACTCAGAGGATGCACATTCAAATGATAAAATAGGCGAATCACATCATAGTCACTCAAGATAGGTTCAAAACTGGACGGCCTTCACGTGACTGCAAAACAGAGGTTCTTAATGAAATAAGACAAGACTGACAGGATCATAGAAACGACCAAAACCAAAGTATGTAGCCAGTACTTACTCCATGCATAGACTCATATACGTAGAAACAGGAAACAGGTTATTCAAAGCAAAGGAGAATGACATGCAACATGTTCAACAGAAAATCGAAACAGCACCATGAATCAAAAACGACAATCAAATCTTAGAACTAGGAATAAAAAAAAAAGACAATTCAAAACTGCCGAGAAACTCCTTCAGATGACCACAAGGAATGAGATCACTCATTCCAGCCACCACAGACAGGTGCAGAACCGAGGAATATTATGGAAAGCAAAAATAAAGAAAGCAGAAATGACATGCAGCATCCGACACTAATGAAGACTGTTCTATTCTATACAGATTTATTGAAAAATAAATGCAAAACAAAAGGCTACATGGCTGCCAGATCTGTTAAAGCAGAACAGTTCCGATGATCATACCTGACCAAGAACTACAAAAAAAAATGAAATCTCTCGCAATCTGTCGTGAATCTCACTGCCAGTCTAAAGAAGAAGAAGCCAGAAACGTGCAGCCCAGTCAGAGTAGAGAACCAGAAGTTTTCCTCTCTCCCTCGAGCTCCGAACAGCCGCCCTTTTCAAAAAACGTGAGAGACTCTCTCCCTTTTGAGAAACCGAAAAACTCTCCAAAAAAAACGACCAGCTCTTCAATCCGATAGCCTCCCCATGCAGAAATTAAAAATGCTCATTTATATCCGCTATACGAAGGAGCATAGAAGCTTCCTAATGGGTCCCATGTGCAATAAATCATCCAATCAGAGTAAGGGAACTCAACCAAACAGTTAGTGGGTGAGAAAATGCAAAATAAGGCTTAAGTTTTATCAAATTTGCAAAACAACATCTATTTCAAAAATTGCCAACACAGCCTTAAGTTTTCAAAATGATAAAAATGCACCACACAAATGACAAATTATTAAAAACATAATTGCAAAATAAACTATATCAAATTACAAATCAAAACAGGACACAATAGGGTATCTACAGTGACTTTGTGCTTTGAATTTTGAACTGGCTGAGTTTTTTTAAGCTAGTTACTATATGTAGTTCATCTCCCCACGTGGACAACTTTGGATGGAAGTACATGATGGGTGATCTCAATTTGTTTGTTTGTAACAACGTCTTGCACATGAGATCAACGCCATGGATGAGGATAAGATGGAATTTCTAATTTTTAAAAAATAACAATTACTTTTCTTAATTTCCATACAACAACTTTGATATCTGAAATATAGCAACATTTTTTCCCTTTGACATCCTCATCTCATTCTCATGCAATCCAAATTATGAACAGAAACAATTCAGATAAATATCAACCCGAATTGTCCACCCGAAAATCCTTTCAACATTTTTATTGTTAGGGTATCAGATTTTACGCATTAGCGCAATAGTGAAACAGAAGTGAAGTCTTTACTAAGAGAAGTGAAGTCGCAAGTATGAGTTCTGCCAGCCTCTTTGCTGATCAAGGACTCTGAGCTCCGTGCACTGGGACAGCCTTTTTTACCAAAATTTCCACATCTTCGTTTTATAATTAAGGAAAGATAATATAAAGCTAATGTAAATGTTTGCTTAAAAGTTAAATTTAATTAGAAAATCAACCCATATTTTCTATGGAAGTAAACTCGAAATTGTCTTCCGGGATATGACCTTTAACACTATCTAAATGGGCCAGGGTAAATCACATTATTTTGATGACATCGGCTCTGTCCAATCCGAGCCCATGGATCTAAGCACATGCGGACCGCCAAATGGAGGATGGCTTGACAGCCTCGCACCGGAACAACGAACCACATAAAAATGAGGACTTTTGGCATATGCCTCATGATTTTTTTAATTTTGAAAGTTATATTGAAAATCTTGATTTCCTAAGTAACTCTAGCTTGGATTTTTTTTTTTTTTGGCAGAATCACTTGGATAACTTTTTTCTAATTGATATTTTATACACACTATAATAATTGATATGACAATCAAGCCTTTTCACAGTTCTCATATTGCCAAGGAAATTTTTTTATAAATACGAATTGATATTTTATACACACTATAATAATTGATATGACAATCAATCCATTTCACAGTTCTCATACTGCGAACGAAATTTTTTTTATAAATACCTCCACCCGGGATACATCTATAAAAACCTCCACAATTTTTTTTTTTATAAATACTAATTGATACTTTATACACACTATAATAATTGATATGTGTAGATACCCCTCCCTTAAGCACAAAAATAAAGGAAACATGTATATGGGCTAAAATCTAAGCCCAACAATAACAAAAGAAAAGCGACCCAAAAAACAATTGTCAATGGGCCCTAAAACCAAACAGCCCATTTGGAACAAGTCCAAACAAAGTTAACCAAGCTGGGCCTACTACCAGATGGGCCTATCCAACTTGGGCCCACAGGAACAAAGCTCCAACAAGCCACCTGAATGGGCTCTACAACAGCAGCCCACCAGATCCAGCCCACCAGACACAGAAACTGGGCTCTACATCAACAACCCACCAGATTTAGCCTCAGCCCACAAAAGCGGACTCTTCAACAACAGTTCATCAGACCTCAACAACGGCCCACTTGGAGTAAAGGGCTCTAACAAGATCCAAGTCCAATTACAACGGGCTCCCATCTACGACCCAAAGCATACACGGCCCACTCTCCATCTATAAATAGGGAGCCAAGCTCTCACTTCCACCACACTTGAGGAGGCATCCCAAAGGAGAGGACGAGAGTCTTCAGCAAAGTCTTGGCGCCCCGGCTTTCCCGCTCCTTAAGCTCTAGCTTTTCTAAGCTCTCCCCTTTTTCTTCTCTCCTCCTTTTCAGATTTTTTATTTTCCTCTTTTCATGCCCGTGTAAACCGCTTCGGGTTAGCAGATTTATGCCATATTTGCTTTAATCCGAAGCCCGGAACCCAGACTCTGTATGATTGGTGTCCTTATTCAATGAAAATAAAGACTGATCTCCCTTCTAAGATCAGTGACGACTCCATTTTCTATGTCTTGTTTTAGTACTAACACATTTATTTGAGTTGACGCCGCAGCAAGACCGGCACGCTCGGTCCCGTAGTTTTCTAGCAACACATACTGTCATCATGCTACCGAATCTGCGGCTCAATCCATGCATAAACAACTCCGTCTTAGCTGATATGCCGTAGAATCCATAGGAGAACACCTGTATGCCAATACTATCCAAAGATCGTCTATACTAACACATTTTATTTCATGAAAACGTAGAAAAATTGAGCCCACGTTGCTGTTCCGTAGGTATTGAAGAACAAACCCGAACCCATCCAGCACAACCTAGATTTTCAAAGCTAGGAATGACGGTCTAGCCCATCGTAGCGCTCGCGACGGGTGCTACAATATGGCAATCAAGCCTTTTCACAGTTCTCATACTGCGAAGAAATTTTTTTTTATAAATACTTCCACCCGGGTACATCTATAAAAACCTCCTCAAATAGAGAAAAGTGACCACAAATAGAAGAAAGTGACAAATATGCCACTCGGCACTTGACAGGACTTGAAACCGAGTCTTCTGCATGGGAGCCAAAGACACCGACCACCAAGGCTATCATCTGGTCACCCAGTCAGTCTTCATGGAAGAACCTCTTTCTTTTTTTCTATTTTTTTTTAAAATGCCAAAAGGGGTGCCTTTTGTTATGAAAAGAACCCTGTTTCACACATCTTTAAATTTAGGCCAATTTATGACCATTTTTAAAAGTGCCAAAAGCTTTAGAATTACATATTTCCTAAGTAATTTTTTGTTTGAGAAGTGTTTTACCATAAGTAACCATTTAAAAAATAATTTGTAGAAAGCTCTGATCATAAGACGCTTCCCTACCCCAGTACTTCTTCGAAAATGTGAGAAAACTCTTGAATGGGATTCATCATTCATCTAGTGAAAAGATTATTCAACCTACGAAAATGAAAATTTATGCGATGACATGTAGCCTACATTAACGATGACTTTGTTGCATATCATAAAGTGTAAACATTCTTAACTCCATTGTCAAAGATTTTACAAGATGTCACGCAAAAACATCAATAATGGATAGAACGTCACGTAAGGAATGCTCAGAGCGTTCCAGCGTAGGTGCAAGTTCTTTCCCTTTCAGTTTTCGCACTTCTACCATAGTTACGGAGCAATATTGCATTAGGGTGCAAAATTCAATTCTTTTAAATATTTTTTTGAATTTTTTTTTATAAAATTGTTAACCTGGGTGTATTTAATTTATGTATCAAGTCTTACCATTTTTAGATACGTATAAATATATTTTTTAATTTTAAAAATAAGGATATTTTAGTTTATTTTAAAAAATCAAATATATATATACATGTTTTCAAAAATGGTAAATTTTGATTCATAGATTAAGGGAGTGTTTGACAAACAAAAAAAAATTTCAATTAAAAATTTTCAATATTTATGACTATCCTATTTTTTAATTATTTTTTACATCTTCTCATATATATAACTATACTACTTTTCAGTCATTTCTACACAATTATCCATATAATTTAATCTATCTGTTTTAACTGTATTCTCTTTACTCATCATCATTACCCATATCATATCATATTATTTTTTATCAATTTAAAAATTTTTATACAAAAAAGTTTTCATTATAAATTTTCTACTTCCAAATACATAGATTACAGTTTTATAAAAAGGTTTTTAAAAAATATTTAAAAATAAAGTTTTCCACCCTAATGCATTGAAACATTGCTCATAGATATGCGGTAGATGACAAAAACCCTTTAATAATTTTATTTAGTCCAAGGGATTAATTTTAACATAATTGTCCTGCAATAATGCTTCACGAATCACGAATATCATCACCTTAAAGAAGATTTTGTTGAAAAATAAATTAATTTTTTGTTTTTACAAAAACTTAAATAAAATTTGCAGATGTGAATTCATCACAGATATTTGAGATGAATTTTTACACTAGAAATTAAAGAAATATATTTTAAAATCGTTAATGTATATTTCATCAACTAATTTTCACTCAAAAGATTTTTTTATATAATAAAGGGCGAGTCCCATTGAATTCGTCTGGAAAAAGCAAATTCATGGAATGTAAGTATGCAACATGCATCCTTTTCGGGAAGTGTATAAACTTCGATAATATTCGATAGTCATGGATACCATTACACCAAGGGGGAAAGAATAGGCCGGAAATTTATTGAAGTGCATTTATTACAGATGTTGAGATGAACTTTCGTGCTATTTGCAAAAGTAACCTTGTAAGTTTATCTATATATGATTTTCATCTTATAGTGTTGATGTTTACAAATATAACTTTTGATATGGTGCAAAAATAATCTTTTGAGCTTAATTAAATTTCGAAAATGACGGTCAAGTGGGCCGCAAATATATAAGATTTTTGACATAAATGAAAACTGGTATAATATAAATGTATTTGGTTGAAAGATGTATACTTTCATGGTTTTTACATAACATCAAAAGTTACAAGGTTATACTTGTTAATATTGGAATTATGAGATTAAAATCATAAATAGGCAAACTTACCAGTTAATTTTTGCAAGCAACCATGAACGTCACACTCAAAATTAAAGAAATATACATTAGCGATTTTAATCTATATTTCATCAACTAGTTTTCACTCAAAAGATATTTTACATAATAAAGGGCCGGTCCCGTTCAATTCGGCTGGAAAAAGCAAATTCATCTAGTACAACGTGCATCCTTTTCGGGAAGTGCATAAATTTCGACAGCAGTAGATACGAAGGGAAAATGAAGGTAATGCCGGAAATCTGTCCATAAATGCGATTACGGAGCAGCAATGTGCATTCTTACAATTTCCCAGCGAGGAATTCAAACCAAGACACAGAGAGAGAAAATGGCAAGTAAATCCGGGAAGGCTGGGAATAGCTCTGGAAGCTCTAGGAGAGGCGGTTCTTCAAATCAGTCAAGAGGCGGCAACGGAAATGCCGGCGGTGGTGGTGGGGTGATGAAGGCCCCGGGCGGGGATAGTTACATCTCAAGGCCTGGCTTTGAGAGCGACCCAAAAGGATATTTTCAGGGCCTGCATTCTCATGGGAAAGAAAATAAATAGAAGTTGTAAACATGGTATGGTCTTATTATGTATAGTCCAATAATATTGCCATCTGTAGCTTTAGGTGCTATCATGACCATTAATGCGACTTCAAGAAAATGAACGCATAAGATGGTTTTGATACGATGCTAGTGTTTTGGCTTTGTTTTTATCTTCTAATGACTCGGGCGTGTGTTGCCTTCGATATATAACCCGAGTTTACATCTGCCGGCCTTTTTCAGCTGTTTTATGTTTGGCCTATTCTTACCTTGACTCTTAAATTTGCTAAGCTCGAGCGCGAATAAACACTTCCAAAAATGTCAATTTCAACACAGAGACTTCCAAAACACTTCCAACTTGAAATTGCACAAAACATATACACATTCAAATATGGTATTTAATTGCACAAAACATACACACATTCAAATATGGTATTTGATTCCATGCATTGGGTGCACCGAAGCTTAATTTAGAAATAATTCCTTTTATACACATAACAGTTGCACCTAATTCCTAATATACTGATGATGTTTCCTAAATTTCTTTTATACCCATAATATTTTATCTTACATTCCTATTATACCCACGGTGTTAAAACCACCGTTATCTATCCTATTGAAAAGATGAATTTGCTCTTTTAAAATTTTTTCTAATTAAAATAATTCAACCTTAATATGACTTTTAAATTATTTAATATTTTATATTAATGATTTACTATCATTAATTGAATCATGTTAAAGTTAAATTGTCTCAACTAGAAAATTTTAAATGGGCAAATTTGTCTTTTTAATGGGTTAAATAACGATTGTATTGTATTCACACCATGGGCATGAGAAGAATTTAGAGTAAAATGTTATGAGTATAAAAAAAATTTATGAAATGTTATGGGTATGTTAGGAATTAGGTACAATTATTGTGGGTATGAAAGAAATTATCTCCTTAATTTAAGTATATTTAACATGTGTATCAAGTTTTACTATTTTTGGATATTTATATATATTTTTAAAATTTTTAAGAATCAATTGTATGATGAAAATGTTACTAATTTTAAAAAATATTTACAAATCTCCAAAAATAGTATAATTTCATCGAAGTATATTAAATACACTTAGATTAATAGTTGTATAAAAAAATTTCAAAAAAAATAAAAAATAAGTTTTTCACTTAGTGCAGCAAAGCTTAATGTATCCAAGTGTACCAAATAAGGTCCGTTCAAGGACCTGATAAATATAACTATGTTTTAAAAAAAATGGACCATCTAACTCTCCGATATTAGAGAATGACCACCATGCACGGCATTGGTTTGTTTGTCCTGCTCGGAAATTTTGCATGCGTATCGTCGCCTTCGGCCCTGGCCAGATCAGTTATATTTCTTCTCCCTTCCACAAGGCCCTTGGCCACCGGCATTCAAGTCAACCCCCGCTTTCTTTCCTGCTCTATCTCCCTTTCTCTGTTCTCATGTCTTCCTCTATTCCTCCTCTTCTCTTCTTCCTTTCTGTCCTGTTCTTGTTGAGCTTCGCAGCTCCGAGTTCCTCCTTGCCCGATATCGGAGTCGTGACGGATCCGCCCCGTTCGAAGTTTCGAGCGATCAACCGTCCAGATGCTGCGGATGCAGCTATAGACCTGACCGCCGAGAATTTCGATGTGGTCCTGCGGGAGTCTCCAGCTTCCTTCGCCATCGTTGAATTCTTCGCACACTGGTTCGTTTGCTGGGTTCCCCCGCACCTACGCGCGGTCGCATGATTTGTTTTAGCAGTAGTCGGTTGTGCACGACTTCTTTCATTTCGCGCGAACTTCAAATGGAACTGAGCTCGCCAGAATGCCAGAGATCTATGATTTTTTAGATTTCGAGTTCAACCCTCATTTGGCTGAGCTCCCTTTAAATGCCACCCCTGCTAAGTCAATCCTACTCAATTCACAAGATCGGTGGCATAATCCATGTCGACGGTGCCCACCTTCGCATGGTTTACATGCATGCCCTACATGACACATTAAAGAGCAATCAGAGTTGCCTTTGAAGTTCATGTGGAGCGGGTTTTGTGATGATTTTTCCTTATCTGGTCTCTCTTTTTAATGCTTGTATTATTCTCCCATAAGGGTCTTTGCACTTTGCAATCCCGGCTTTTATTTTCTACTAATTTACGAAAGACTTGCTATTCTGAGAACGCGAAGAAAGGATTTCTCACTTCAATTAAATGCTCAGTTATATGATAAAAATCCCATTTTCGTAGGCATGACAATCCGAAATATATCTAATCGATAACATCTGTGCTGAAAAAGTATGCCTTTTGTTTGGAAGGTGATTTGGGTTGATACAGATTACAACTGATGCACACGCGATCAAAGAAATGACTGATCACTCACACAAAACACTAAATTTATGTAAAAAATCTTTTAAGCTAGAAGGAAAAAATCACGGAGAGATATATATAAAATGACTCATACTTATTCTCTAGATGCCCCACACACATCCTTAAAGAAAACATTCCAACAATCTCTTCTCTCACGCTTTCAATAAGATGTCTCTTAAGGTTCTACTGAATCCTTAATTAATACTACTATAAATAAGACTTTTTGTGGGTACTTACGCAAAACTAAAAACACTCTCTTATCGTATTTACCATGCACTCTTACACGCAAATAACTATGCAAATAACTACTATGTAGAATATAGAACACGATCTCAATATCCTTCTAAAATTTTATGTGGTGCAATGACATTTGGAATCACTTCACTATTTCAGGTGTCCTGCCTGTCGAAATTATAAGGTACATGTTCTGCCACATATTTGTAAATATTCACTGTTCACTCTTTATTTCAGTTTATGATCATTTTATTTTTGAGCCATCACTGTATATGCAGCCTCATTATGAGAAGGTGGCTAGGCTTTTTAATGGACCTGATGCAGTCCATCCAGGAATTGTACTCATGACAAGAGTAGACTGTGCAATGAAGGTGTGTTGGTTTTCATTTGGGTAGAAAATTTGAATTGTTCGGTAACTATTTTTGATTAATGTATATACATATCAAGTCATCTGATACTATAAATCAGTACATGCATAATCCTTATCACATGAAGGAATCAAATAATACATTCATCACTAGAGGGACGTATAAACCCTTACCGATTGAGGGATGTAAACTACTGCTGTGAAATTTCGAACCCATGCACAACTAGTAACACTGGTTTTATTTAATATCTTTTTGAAGGTTTTCTTTTGCGTTATTGACATCTAACTAATGACGCATGGTTATGCTTCTTTTGATTGGTCCTCTCTTTTCTGCATGTGAGGAAGCTCAGATAAATGCTGAGCTTTGTAATAGGTTCTCCATTCAATATTATCCTATGCTACTTTGGGGTCCTCCTGCTCGGTTTGCATTTGGTGGATGGAAGCCTAGACAAGAAAAGAGTAGAATAAAGTCCATTGATGATGCAAGGAGAGCTGAAAGGCTGCTTAATTGGATAAATAAAGAAATAGGAAGGTGTGTTCTTTTTAAAATTCCTCTATTTTAGAAGATTCTTTTGCGGCCTTTTTTTGATGAAATTCTTCTGTGGCTTTTATGACTGATTATAGTTAAGGTTTTGGTAAGGTAACATTCTGTTGGGATTTTTAAACTCTCTTCTTTTGTGTGGATTAAATAAGAACAACTAATTTTAGACAATAAATATAACAAACAATCAAGAATCAAACTCAAAAAATACATCACAATTTGACGTAGAAAACTCCTTTTTGATAAAAGGAAAAAATCACAAGACCCAATCCAGGAAAAACTTCTCCTATAAAATAATGAGATTATATTGCAATGTCTTCCCCAGTAAAAACAAGAGGATGTCATTATCACCACAAGGATAAATTTCAACAAAGAAAATAATAAAGGATGAAGCAGACCGAAGCTTCTTTTCTCAATGCTGGTAGCTCCAATGCAACCAGCAGATTTAACTTCAGTCTCCGTGGATGGAAGAGACGGATTGTTGTATGGTGTTGATAGAGCAGCCAACAACAACAACAACAACCACGAACCTAAAAACAGAACCGATTGCGTGCACCGGTTGTGTCTTGCTTTGGGAAAACTAATGCTTCATGTGGGCTCTACTTGCACATGTATACATGGAGGAAAACCCAACACAATCAGCAAATACGTAGCAGATTTGCGGTACAAAGCACAAATGATCGGCCATAGAAGCACACATGCGTAAAAATGAAAAAGACTAATTATATTGCTATAATCACTGAATATGCATAATTTTTTTTTAGTTTCAAAAATAAAAAAAATACTAAAAACGTGAAATTTCGCATGTTAACAGATCTAAGTGGGGCTCATGTATTTATAAAAAAATCAAATAAAAAATAAGCATGACAGCTAAGTCACAAGTTACATTGGCGTACTTGATCAGCACCCTATTATATCCCATATATATTCTTATAGCTGTAATTATTTCTGGTTCTTGAAACTGCAGAAGCGAAATCATGCTTGATTTCTGTTTTACTAGCTGAGTTTCTTTTTTTATTTTGAAGAGATACTAGCTGAGTTTCTTAATTGCTCTAACAGATGGAAAGATCTATTTTTTCTGGAACACCTCGAATTAATTTTTTTTTTTTATATTATTGTAGACATGGTATGTTCATTTACAACCCAAATTCTAATCAACAAAATTTTATCAATATATTTATGGAATTAAAATCTTAAGCGCCCAACTGAAGAAACCAGAAAAATGATTTTTTGCCGACTCATAATTCAGAGGTTCAACTTAAACAGCTGTCTGCAGATCGATCATAAAAATTCTTGAATAAGCTTATTAATAGAAGCTAAATGAAAATATTGCATAATTTTTTTAAAAAAATCAAGCGAAAGTAATGCTCAAATTTTTTATAACACCAAGGCTTGTCATAATATGACACTATCAAGGTATCCCCTTCTGTTCTGATTTTCTAAATGTAAGCAAACAGAAACTCAAGAGTGATAATAATTAGGATGTCTGGGGAAAAAATTTTCTTGTAGGATCTTCTTCCAATCTCTGATCCAGGGAATTATGTTGGTATGGTCCGTCTTTAGTAAGATTGCGCTTCAATGGGCTGCAACACTCAAGCTCAATAATGTTTCAAAGAAGGAAAACCTTACTCTATTGTCTTCAACTTATGGACTTTAACATTCTTTAATCTTTTTGTTTCTCGTGCCATGGAATTACGAAACTTACCTGCAATATGTTTGATCCAGATGTTAGTCCCATTTCCATCCGCTTTAATTGGCGATGGTTGCTCGCATCTTGGTATGCTTTCTCATCTTTACAGTGAGTCTTGATATGCGATCTTATCTTTGCAGTGAATTCAACTTGGCGGATGAGAAACATGAAAAGGAAGACCAGCTTCTTCCAAATGGTACAGACCCAGAACAGATCCTTGTTGAGATCAGAATGCCTTCGGTTGTTGAGAATACATCTAAGCCTCTTCTATATCCTTCAGACTCAGAAGAGGTCCTTCAGATAAGAATCATTCAGTTGTTGTTGTTGTTTTTTTTTTTTTTTTTTGATATGAGAATCATTCAGTTGTTGAGAATATATATCTGCATATAATGAATTTATTTATTCATCATCTGCATCGATAACTTCCAAACATTTTGTTTTTCTATTTCTTTGATCAGGTACATGATTTAAAACATTGGGTGCATGGGTTCTTAAAGGCTGCTTATGAATTATTCAAAATCCCTGAGAAAATGGCAGATGTTTGGGGCAAACATGTTGGCTTAGGGAGCTCTTCTGCAAATCTTTCAGGAGGCCCTGGAGTATTGGATTTAAAGAAAGCAAGTGTCAGCAACGGTGGAGCTCCAGTAGGTGCAGATAGGCACACTTCAAGGGCTGCCTTTGGGAGAAAATTCAAAGGATATTTTCAGGACCTACGTTCCACCAGGAAAGCCAATAAATAACAGCTGTTACGAGTGGGTACGGCTTATTATCTGTGCTCTATGATCCGACGAAATGGATTAATACCTGAATTATGTTTTGTATGGATTTGTGCACGAACTGGGTTTGGTTTCGTTTGGAAGTCCACGCTCAAATAAGACATAGCTTTTGGTTTCAAACTGAATAATTCAGCTTTGCTGGCTTGATATCGTGCATCTGGCTTATTTTTAAGATCAAAATAAAACACGATTTTTTTTTAATAGAGATTCAGTGACTATGTGCCTAATTCGTACCTAGATAAGGCCAAACTGTAGAAATTAGGTTGATTTAAAATTTATTTTTTGTATTTGTTGATGGACAACTTAAATTATTTTAGATAGTTTGTTTCAGCTATTTTTTTTTAGGCATAATCCTACTATTAACCGGGCTAAATGATGGTTTGCTTGGCCCATACTAATAAACTTATTTTTAATTATTTTTGCTTTTTTAAAATTGTTAATTTATATGTATTCAATGTATAAATAAAGTTTTATTATTTTTTGAGATATGCATATTTTATTAGAATTTTGAACATAAGGGTATTTTAGCTATTTTAATGGTTTAAAATTACTGAAAAAATCCTGTATTTAAAAATCAAAAAAATATATACATCTTCAAAAATAGTAAACTTGATTTGTATATTTTTTATTATTCCAAACCAGAATCTTACTTACCATATTACATTTTTTTCATTTTATATTACAAATTAAGCTCATAATCTTGCAAATTTCCGACAATCAATTAGAAGAGACTAAAGCCTATCAAATAGGAGGCACTGCTCTCACTTAGGCAAAATTATGCCCACCGGTTTTCAAAACTAAATTGGCTGGGAAACGTCTCACGTATGGTGTCAGAGGAGCTAGGCCTAGTTGGTGATTTGTATATTAAATATACTTAATTTAATAAGTTTATGAAAAAAAATTTTAAAAAAAAATTAAATAGATTTTTTGGCATGTAGCCTGAGCTACAAGATCATGCATCTTTTATTTAACCAATATTTGTTTTTCAAGTTTCACAAATTTATTTAGCTTAAATTTTATTTTCTTATAAATAAGATTACTTAGATTCATACAGTAGATAAGGAAATGATCCTCGTGGCATCTCATATATTTGCAGGTTGCTAAAAAATTATTTTTTTACATTTTTTAATCCCTAAATCTTCTAATTTTCTTGTTTTTTCGAATATTTATTTTCTTCCAAAGTCTTCTTTTTGTATTTATTTTCTATTTTACAAATCAATGCTAATTTTTTTTATTGGTACTTATACAATATGACATTTGATATTTTAATCGAACTTATTCAAGCTAGAGACAATAAAACTTTCATATTACAATAAAAGGAGACCAATTGCTACTATCCTCAGCGTCGTGGCTGCTCGGTGCCAGTGTTGAGTTTGCATTTTATGCATGAGTTCTTGACTGCAGCCCAATATTTCAGCTTTATCAATCATGGCATGACCAAGCTCATGTGCGATATATTATACACAGTCATGCGTCCGACATGCATTATTTTTCATTTTTGAATATTTTTTGTTTTCTATTCGTGTGAGCTCAAGTATATTTAGTTACCCATGTATAAAAAAGTATATTTAGTTTATTTACCAAATGTACTATTATATGGGGTACATTTGGTAATCATGGGGTGCAGTTGTTTACATGGGGTGCAGTTGTATACACATAGTTAATCATGCAATAAAATTTTATATAATCATTTATTCATATATAAATTTTATAGCAAATGGTTTACATGTTGAAAAAACTATTTAAAAGTTGTTTACATCAAACTATTTTATTAAATTAAATTTGTACCATTTTCGGATGAGGTCCATACATGTTTCCGATTGGGATGAAAATTGATAAGGTAATAAAATACATTATTCTAAATACAATGAGTAAAGTATATTATAATTTTTTCATTATGTGAGACCCATTTTGATGCCAAAATTAAGGTGTAGTGGTGTTGCGCTTGAATATAATTTATATATATTATGGGAAAGATTCTACAACCCCAGAAGATGAGAATGCATGAGTTGTGACTCATGAGGACACCAAGGCTAATGTTTTATTTTTGGTCTTTTGTATACAATAGGACAATAAATATTATCCTACAAATGCAATTGGTGTGGTCTACCAGTTGAATGCTAAAATCGACCTTTTGCCCTAATATTGGTTGAGATTTTGTAAGCAATAGTTCAAACAATATTAAATGTATAAAGGGGTATATAAAATATATATACTGTCATGAAGTCATAAAGGTACTTTTTATGTTTAGAAGTTGATTAACGTTAGTTTCCAACAATATTTTATGAGTACTTCCAATAAAGTAATTACAATATTGAAATTTTCTTTCCTAAAGGTTTTTAGGATAAACTTCATGATTAAAAAATGTATACTTAAAAATCATCATTATTATATCCTTAGAATAGTTTTCACTCAAAATTTTTTTTAACTATGAAAAGCATTTTGTTAAAAATTACTCCTAAACTGATTCTTACTAAGCTTCTAATTCTGACTCCACAACAATACTAAGATGTCATGTGATCAAATAATTAACATAAGTGTAGACAAAGATGTGTAGGGTGGAAGGTCCAAAAGCTTCAAAATTAAATAAAAGCATTTGCCTTCTTTATGCGTGCCTTAAGGTTATCTTACATCAACAACCAAGTCATCAAGGGGGCAATGTAGTAAAAATATATGTTTAGAAATAAACTAAATAACATAAAATAATTTTTATTGAAAGAAATTGAAAATCATCATCATCATCATTATCATAAGACATTTTCAGTAATCTTTAATTTTTTATTTTTCTTTAATTACTTTCATCCATATTTTTTTAATTTTTTGTCATTCTCTTATTGCTTTCCATTTGAAGAAACTTAATTTTTCGAAATGATGTCATTTCAAGCCTTCATTTAACATAAAAAAATCACCTTAATCTATTTTTAATTTTATTATATATTAGTTTTAATTTAGATTATCTTAAGTTATTTCATTTCTAATATTGTTTTTCTTGTTTTACCATTCATTTTTCTACTACATTTTTAATTGTCCAACATTCTACCTCATAAAGCATAGCTAGTCTAATCATAGTTGTATAAATTTTTCTTTTTAATTTAATTAAGATTGATAATCACATTAAATTCGCATACCACTTCGCCTTTGAAAACAATTAAAAATAATGATTAGAAACGTAGATAATAAAAGGTCCCAAGCTATTGCAAACAATAAAAATAATAATATTAAAAATGTTGAACATATTTAAGCACAATCGGACTACATTATAATTATAATGCAGTTCGCTCCAAAATGGGGCCCGTAAATATTATAATATAATGATACTTTATATGATTATTCATCTACATAGAAATTATATGTTAAACGGTTTAGATATTGAAAATACAATTTTAAAATTGATATTTGAATCAAAATGTTTAATTACATTGGTATCTTAAATATAATTTTATTTAAATCAAATTATATAAATAATAATATTAAAAACGTTAAACCTATCCTATTGCAATTAAAATGCATTATAACTATCGTGCAATTTGCTGTAAAATGGAACCCACATGTGTTATAATATAATGATAATTTATATAATTATTCATTCACATAAAAATTATATTTTTAATTGTTTCAATGTTGAAATTATAATTTAAAATTATATTTAAATTAAATTATTTTATTGATTTTGTATCTTTTCAAATAGGGGCCATACTCATCTCCATTTCAGATAAAAATTGGTGCATTACTTTAATAAATAATTTTAAATACAATTGGTGGGCTAGACATTAATTCTGAATAATTTTCCCTATGTAAATATTTATTTCCCCGTTCCGCGAGGGAGTCTTAATAATAAGATTCTAAACAGAGGTTCTCAGCGTTGAAATAAGAGTCATTGCTTGACGGAGTGCTTGGGAGGATTGAAATTTGTTAAGGAATACTTCATCGTTTAATGGCTGTAGCACGAACGCCGAAAACAAACTCTTCGAATTTCCCCTGCGTTCTGTTTCGGGAAATGAAGCGTTAAAGTATGGATGGCCCTGCTGCATGGTTGCATGGGAAATGGAGGAGGATTAAGCGAGAATAGTTCCCCCTCTCTATAAAAATAGAGAAAAACCATTCGAAATCATAGAGAAAATGGCAGACAATTCCGGCAAACAGGGTGGCTCAGGAAGCTCTGCTGCAAAGACTCCTGCGAATCTCTCAGGAGGCCGTGGGAATGGGGCAGCAGTAGATATTGGGAAATCCAGCGTCGGCGTCGACGGTGATAGGATGATGAAGGCCCCAGGTGGTGGTGGTGGTAGAGACAACACCTACATGCCAAGGGCTGACTTTGAGAACAACCCCGGAGGATATTTTAAGAACCTGCGTTCTGATGGGAAGGCCAGTTAATAATCATAGCTGTTAGTATTAGTAGGTATCTATGGTTAAATATATAATAATTACTTGTGTTTGGTCTATGTATGACATGATCCAGTGACTTATATGAAATTCAAATCAAGCCATATGGCTTTCTGAGAACTATGGTCATTATACCTGGCTTTTGTTCTTATGGTACATGCAACGAAAATCAGTTTAAGCTTGGCTTGATCTTGAGCTTAATTTTTCTTCGTCTGTAAACACAAATTAAAGCTTTTCCTTTCACTTTATGTTTTCTATTTTAGAGATCGAGGTGGTCAGAATTGAGCTCTGATGATCTGATAGTTGTTTTTCGGATTGCTGCGCGTTAGAACATGCATAGAGAGCCCTTTACTCGGAGATTCGAACCGAATGCTGTCTTGGCTATAATGACGCAATCTATATCTGGGCTTTTTGTGTGGGTGGGTCCAAGTTTTAAGTTTTACCACGGAACTTTGGTAACCTCATTACGTGTGGTGGCATAATTACTATTCCAACAATTTGTTATTTTCCTCGTTATTTAATTTTCTTGTGAAAAAATGTTTATTTTTATTTGTTTATGTTCCATTCATGGTTCTCCAACATTCCATAATAGTTTATGGGTTATCCATAAATATTCATAGTTTCATCTTTTTTATTGGTACATATGTGCATTTATTTCAATTTATATTGTAACCAAGCCCTCAGATATTCTTAAAACTTTAATATGAAGACAACCTATTCCACCTATCAATTTAGAAGACATATACAAGCTCACATCTAAAACTAGGAGACAAAGCTCCTAATAGGGACGCAACCCTCAAGACTCGAAATTGAGTCTTTAATATGAAAGTCCCTTCTACCAACACTAACCGCAGATGGTCATAGTTTCATCATTGATTGTTGCTGGAGTTGCCAATTCATATATCAATATAGTGGGTATTTAAACATTCATCAACACAAACATAGCTCCATTAGTAAAAGTTCTAGTTTGCGTCAAAGTAGTCGGGGTTTCAATCCCATTAATAGCATTATGTCTTCCTGAGCATTGGTTTTTTCATTTATTGATGTCTATAGTTTTTTTTTTATTTTGTTGATCTATATAGTTGATAGTTATCAATAAAGGAAATATGTAAGATAAAATTATAACAAAAATATAAGTAATATTGTAAAAAGAGATTATCAAAAAAATTCCATCTCATCCCTACAAAATATTATACTTTAAAATTTTCACCATTCACCGATTGTGCAAATATTCAATAACACCACAATAGTCGATCAATTGTGCATTAATACTCATGATTTCATCATTCATTGTTGCCAAAGTTGCTCATTCATATATTGATATGGGATGGTTTAAACATCCCTTCCATCCCTGGAAAATATTGTTATTTAAATTTTTATGCAAATAGTCAATTTAAGATTATCATCTTTAATTGTTCTAAAAAAAAGAGATTGTTATCTTTAGTGATAAGAAAAATGACCATCCTGATATAAGTTGAGCTCAAATAAAGGTATAGTTAAGGTACATAACTCTAAAATATAAGAGAGCAGAAGAATTTTTATCCAAAAAAAAAAAAAAAGTAGAAGAATTTAATCAGTTTTGTATAAGTGATTCTTTTTTCTTACTATATGTTATTGTTAATCAAATATTTTACGAATTTATAACTATCAACTGGATGCGTGCGAGTTGCAATCATAGAGATCATCCGCCTGCATTTTTGGCTCCACGGAAAAAAAAAGAAAAAAAAAAGAGACAGATATCGGTCCCCACCCACGATTCTCAATCATGATTAGCACACGGTATGGACGGTTGGGATGAGACCATTTGTAGTGCCACGTGCACGTAGACTATTTGCATGCATTTTAATTGGTTTCTTTCTGTAGTGGATGATTATAATGTGTTTTCTCCTTGTCATTATTTGGCCCCTGAAAAGCTGCATGCCAGCACAAAAAATAAATCAGGTTTCGTGCTTTACCAGCCAAGATTATTGGAATCCGGCACTCCCAAAAAAAATGGTACACTTGGCAGACATGTAACGCTAACTGACCTCTCCATTAAGTTTGTTGTGCCTACCAAGATTTGGACCTTATGGTTCGCACGTGGACGTTTCATTGGGTTTTGGAATATATGAAAGTATGCCACGCTGTCTAAATTCATCTGACAAATGCTCAATCGCCAGTGGTCAGAATTGTTTAATCTTTGGGGTGATATTGATAATGTTTCTTTAGCGGGTCCGAAATGTGGATTCTTTAACACTTGTTAGTGGGTGGGATTATAATATTGCATGAACAGCCTGCCTGAGAATCAAGCTTAGCAAACCTCACTGGAAAACCAAGAGAAGCATAATTTTCCTTGGGTACCTGCAATTTGATCAAATTGAACCTCTCCATTAAGTTTGTTGTTCAAAAAGCGCCATGTGATTTTGTTTTTTTTTTTTTTTATTGTTCAAAAAAGTACTTCTGTAACCATTAAAAAAAAAGTAATTCTCGAGTCTAACTTGTTTTGCAATTAGGAAATGACCATCAAGCCATAAAATGACCACGTTACGACACAATGTACTTTTGGCAACGAAAATGCTCTCGGATCATTGCTACATATGTCCATTCGCAAAGATATGGGCAAATCTTGCCCGCCGATATTTGTTGTAGTGTGATTTTAAAATGAATCACCATGAATTTGTGAGAATATTCTGAAAACTGACATCTCTAAATTTAAAAATTTATTTTTTATTGTTGGAAATAACAAAATAATCTCTTTATTATTAATAGTGTTGGTCCCGAATTATTGACGTAACTCGGAAGGGGAGGAAGTAAATTGAGTTATTTAAAATTTCTTCCAAATTAAAATTTAAGCCTGAATTTCTTTAAATCCCTTGAATAAAACAAATAGAGTTGAGAAGAATGTAAAAGATGAAACAATCACACAATTATAAAGTGACACAAACAGTTATAGTAGTTCGAGTAACACTCTTACTCTATTCTTTCAAGCATATATTCCTTTGTATTTTAGGACCTATTATTATAGTGGTAGTTAGGGGTGTAAATTGGGTTGGTTTCAACCCGAACCCGACTAACGCAGCCTGATTTATAATAAGGTTGGGTTGGGCATTTTGAAAAAATTAATTATATAACTTAATTTGAACCGACCTAATTTCAAAAGTAGGTTGGTTTGGGTTGGATGATTTTCAACCCGACTTGACTCGATTTCATATATTACTGTACAATATAATAAATTATTAATAAATAGTCTTATATTATCGCATAATACATAAAAATTAACTAGACATTATCACTTTGAAATAAGATTATTTAACAATTATATCATTATATAAGTCATAAATTGAAAAGTATTTTTATAAAAAGGATTAATTTTTATTCGTTCATATAAATTGATATTGTAAAATATATTTAAGTTTCAGGATTTGGGTGGACTTTGGATCCGAGTTCACACAAATCGCATGATGAAAGTTTTGGGGGCTAGGAGTACAATAACATCAGCAGGCAGCTTTAGCATATTAGTGATATCATACTATTTTTCTTGCCAACATGGCACTTAAGCTGAAATTTTTGAAGTGATCATGGATGCTTCCCGCTAATATCAAGACTCCAATCTGGTTGTACCGTATTATTTATTTAATTCATTCTAACATATTAAAATGCATAACGTGCATGCTCAGTATAGATTCTTAATTATAAGTTATGAATTTGACTCTCGTGTAACATTATCTTACAAATTTCCGTATGCACAATTGCACATGATCTATTTAATTCTAGGCCACAATCTATAATAGATTTATATATATTTATTCATCAAATAATTGATGCGACTTAATTGTTTAATTTAGATTAATTCAAACTCATTTCAAATATTATATAAGTTTCAAAATCCTAGGAAGGTTGGAGGAATTCTTAAGTTATATATGGAGTTAACAAAATAATCTATTGTGCGTTTTTCTTCCTTTTCCTTTTGCTGACAGTGCAGACATTTTCTCATCCAAAAGCGTTTTGCATAATCAACCAAAGAGGCTCAGGCCAGTACCCGTACCTAACCCACGAACAGTTATGTAAACGGGGTGCAATCCCATGCACTCGGCTACATTGAGTCTCAATGCACTTGAGTGTATTACGCTTATTTTTTAATATTTTTTAAAAAAAATTTCATGAAGCTGTTAACTAAGTGTATTTAAATATGTATCAATCTTTACCTTTTTGGAGTTTTTTAGATATTTTTTTGAATTTTTAAAAATCAATAGCATTTTTAGTAATTTAAAATTAATAAAATGTCACTGATTTTTAAAAATCCAAAAAAATATCTAAAAATCTCCAAAAATAGTAAAATTTGATACACATTAAATACACTTAGATTAACAATTGTGTAAAAAAAAAAAAAAAAAATAGTTTCATGCACTCGGGTGCATTGAGGCTCAATGCATCCGGGTGCATACAACTGCACCCCATGTAAACAAGAGGATGTACTTCATAACTATGTGTATTATTAATTTGAGTATGTCATCCCCTGCAATCAAATAGAGAAAAAAGTATGTCACCCCTATTTTAGCTTACCATAATGATTAACCAAAATTTTAATCACGTTTTGTGTAACATCTTTTATTTTAACATAGTACTAAAAATTATTTTAATTAAATTATTAGGTTGTCATATATGATAAAATGTGTATTATTAGATAGAAAATTAAAAAATATTTAGATTCATTCATAGATGCATTAAAATATAATAATAATTTATCAAATCATTTATCCACTAAGAAATAATGTTTTAGACTATTTACATATATAATTTTGAAATTGATACAACATGAGGCGCATGGCCAGGTGGTAACTTGGATGGCACAAAAGCCACCGGCATAGTGTTTGAATCTCCACATATGCAAGGAGTGTCTTTATAGATTCCTTTATAGATTCCTCCTTAATGGGAGGGTATTTATAAAAAAAATTTCATGGTGTGAAAGTTGAATACTCACGATTGTAATATCAAATGTCATATGTGTATAAATACCAATAAAAAACTTTAAAATTGATACATAAATAATTACAATAAATTTTATATACTTTTAGATGGGGGCTATGCAAATTTTTGATTTATATGAAATTTGATTTGTAGTTAAATAAATAATTATAAATAGAATTAATGAATTGAATTTTAATTAGTTATCAAGATAAGCCTAAAATGAGGGTGGCACATTTTAGACTACAAGAAAATACATTTTTTGCAACCCTTATTAACAAGAAAAAAATCTTTATTAGCAAGTAAAATTCATATGCAAAGAAAAGTATTTTGCTTGTAATGATACTTTTAAAAGGCAAGAAAATTTTTCTTTTGTTACTTAAATCAAAAACTATGATTTATTGATATAAAAAACTATGATTTATTAACAACTAAATTTTTCTTAATGACTATTATATAAAATATTCCAAATTTTATTAGCAACTAAGTTGTTTAATAATCAAATCTTAACTTTTTGTAAGAAAATTTTAATAGCCAAAATTCAAAATTTTTGTTGCATGGTAGCACCTACACCACTGTAGTATTTCACGTCAATTAGACCATTATCTCAATCCTAGAATGATTAACATTGTACATCCAAAGCCAGCCCAGCTCCCCCACTATGGTTATACATCCCAGCAAAAATCTTAAATGTATGAGCTTTGTGACTTGTTTAGTTGTGAAGTATGGGGCTGCAATTAGGTGCACCTAGGTGCAAGTACTCGTTTTTTAATTTTTTAAAATTTTTTACATAATTGTTAATTTAAGTGCAATTAACACGTATATCAATTTTTATCATTTTTGGATATTTTTAGATATTTTTATTGTTTTAAATCACTAAAATGCCACTGATTTTTAAAAATCCGAAAACTATTTAAAAATTTTCAAAAATAATAAAAATTGATACACATGTTAAATGCACTTAGATAAATAATTTTATAAAAAAGTTTCAAAAAAATTTAAAAAATAGATTAAATATACATGGATACACTAAAGCTAAGTGCTCCCCCGTGAATAAATAATATCCCTGAAATATGACAGCCATCAACCTTGATTTGAAAGATTGTGGCTGAAAAATGATATTTCCAATGTACTTCGCGAGGAGGCTTTTGTATGATGCAAACAACAAATTTTGTGGGACGAAAAAGCGGTTGCCGTGTAATATTTTTGAACGATCAACTGATAGCTGATAGATGCGCGCCCCGGGCCCAAATACTGTTGACTCTGCGTGAAAAACGCCTTCACGTTGCTTGCATCACGTATGCATGCTGCATGGCGTTACAGCTTTGTTGGCGATCGAATATCACAGTCTTAGTGCTGATTAATTATTTTTAGTTGTAACATCATAAGGATAAGCAATATATAATTATTGTAACACCACAATAACAAACTACACATAGTGATAACATTTAGCGTCCGTGGTTAAGTGCTCATTTTCTTCGAATGAAAAGAAATTGATATGGTCTACCGAGCCTGCCTTGGGGCCTACGCCTCGACAGATCTGGTGTCGGACTACCTGGTGACGCCACAGGCCTCGGTATGCTTCGCACTCCACGAGATCCTTCTCTCCATCGTAACCTCGTGGCCTGTCCCTCAAAAGCACGTCTCGTAGACCATGAAATGAAGAAGGTCAACGGTGGGCACAATCGTTGACCATGTTAAAGAGCCACCTAGATATTAATCTCGGATACTAGACATCTATCAGTGCAATAATTTAAACAAATGCACCAGAAATTGACAAAAACCTCCAATATTATTGCCGAAATTAGCTAGAAACCTCGCATGAATCGGATCTGGCAATGATCACACTCTAGACAGTAGACTGCATCCTCCTTTGACGGACTGCATTTAACTTTTCTGAGGCCCTTTATTTTAACTCTTCTTGATAATAGCACTTTCTCTCTTCTTCTTTTTTCGAGATTTTTAAGGAAGGTCTTGGGTCATCCGATACTTCTTTTTCCGTATAAATCCTCAAGTGTTTTTATCCAAATTGGTTCTTTTGTGTTGCTAGCTAATTGTCCTCAGCAGACATAATAACTCATGATTTTTTTTTATTTTCGAGAACCTTTCATGCATGTTTATATGTTGTACGATGATGTTGTTACTATTATGTAATGATTTGTGTGTTTAATCTTTGTAATCACGATCTCAACAAACTTAGTCTGGAAAAGCCAGCTTTAGTGCTTCTAATTGCAAGTTACACATGCTTCTAATGTTGTTCAATGGACCAAGTGAACCATAATAGAGACAAGTCCAATAGAAAGAGTACCGCAAAGGAACGTCAACCCAACACTCCAAGCCACTAGTCCTGCAATCCCAGCTGATCGATGCAATCTTTCATGTCTGCTAAGATTGGGGTTATAACTGGATGAATAGTTCCATCCTGCACCACCTCGACAGAGTCGTTGCAGTCTTTCTTGCATCCTCACTTGCTCCATTCTCTCTTGAAGGATACTCAGATTTGCATCCACAATGTTCATTGACCACCCTGCACCTTGAAATTGAGTGGCATCGATTATTAAGATAAATGATCATTATATATGTTGACAAAAACCAATGGCTAAATAACCTTTGATTTAAGACTTGCATAATTAGTATTGCATGTACGCTGTCCACTGATTATTAGACAATGGGAGCCCCTAAAAAAGAATTCATTATGGTAAGCACACACAAGGTCACTCTTTATCATTTTCTCTAATGCCGAATGATCTTTTACGACTGGTCGGAAATCCGGTGATTTCCGACCGGCCAAAAAATATTTTTTTTTTTGTTTTTTTTTGAAAAATATTTTTATAAACATGTTAATCTAGTTATATTTAATCTATAAACCAAGTTTTACTATTTTTGGAAATGTATATATATTTATTTTGAATTTTTAAATACAGGGGTATTTAATTCATTTTAAATATTTTAAAATTACTTAAATACCCCTGTTTTTAAAAATTCAAAATAAATATATATAAATATTCAAAAATAGTAAAACTTGGTTTATAGATTAAATATAACTAGATTAACATGTTTATAAAAATATTTTTCAAAAAAAACAAAAAAATATGTATTTTTTGACCATGATTTCCGACCGGTCGTAAAAGATCGGTCCTCTTCTCTAATAAGTCGCCAACTCGCCATAAGTGTTGCTGATGAACGAATGTTGAATAAGAATACAACCAAAACTTTTTTTTGATGAAACAAAACATAAGTTATTGTTAGGTTTATAGGGTGTGTTTGTTTGAGATATAAACATGTCAACCAAAACTTTTCAATCTAAAACTTTTCACTCTCCATAACTACTATATTTTTTAATTATTTTTTCATATTTTCCTATACAAACTATCCTACTTTTCAATCATTTCTACACAACTACCTATACAACTAACCTATCTATTTTAATTTTATTCTCTTTACTTTTCATTATTACTCCTATTATATCACATCATTTTCTATCAATGTGACAACTTCTATCTCAAAAAATTTTCATTAAAAGTTTTACCCCCAACCAAACACACCCATAGTCTAAAAGTTTATTTACGTTTCACCTCCCTCTCTCTTTGTAAAAACAAGAAGATAAAAAAGCCTCGACCTCTCTCCATACTATTACTGTAAAAACAGGAAGATAAAAATTATCAACAACTTATCTTGGTAGGTCCACATAAGGTCACTCTTTATCATTTTCTCTAACAAGCCACTATATGTGTCACTGATAAATGAATATTGAACAAGCATACATCTAAAACTTAACCATTGTTAGGTTTGTAGTTTAGAAGTTTATTTCCATTTCACCTCTCTTTCTGTGTGTGAATAGGAAGATCAAAAACCTTCAATCTCTCTCCATGCTATCACTGTAAGAGCAAGAAGATCAGAAATTCTCAATCGATCAGGGAAGAAGAAGATCGAAATCTCTATAACCAACACCCAACATAAGATTAACATCATTTCATATTAAAAGAAATTTTGTAATTCTAAAAAAAAACATCAAATCTCAAAATCGGCGATATCTTCTATAGGAAGAAAAATATGAAACTCCCCTAGCTCTCTCTCTCACACAAGCATAAATTTCATATATATCAAACCCAAAACACTTTATTTCTCCCTCCAAATTCTGTTGATGTATAAATAAATTTCAACCTAACAGTCATTTTTATCTTCCTTGAAGGAATATTCATAGCCTCTTTCTCTCTCTTTCTAAATATCAACCAGCAACCAGTTGGAAGTTATAAGAACAAATCAAAAAGATTCTACTATACATACCTTTATCATCGGAGCATTGAGCTTTGATCACTTGGCGGGCACACCTATATTTTTGCTGCATGACAGCTGATCTGCTCGGGAAGGAGCAAGAGAAACGAGCCGGTTGAGAGAGAGCCATGGCTTTGCCCATTGTTCCCTCACTGGCGTTCTTCTTATGTGTTGAAATAATAAAATAATACACTAGGGTGGTGCACCCTAGTTAAGTTGCATCACGATTAAAGGATTTCTCCTTATCATTATTTGGCATCTGGAAAGCAGCATGCCAGCGCAAACAATATTTCAGGGGTGTGTTTGGTTGGGGGGTAAAACTTTTGATGAAAAGTTTTTGAGGTAGAAGTTGTCACATTTATAGAAAATGATGTGATATAATAGGAGTAATGATGAGAAGTAAAGAGAATAAAGTTAAAATAGATAGGTTAGTTGTATAGATAGTTGTGTAGAAATGATTGAAAAGTAGGGTAGTTTGTATAAGAAAATGTGAAAAAATAATTAAAAAATAGAGTAATTATGGAGAGTGAAAAGTTTTAGATTGAAAAGTTTTTGTTGACATGTTTATATCCCAAACAAACACACCCCAGGTTTCGTGCTTTACCAGCCAAGATTACTGGAATCCGGAACTCCCAAAAAAAAAAAAAAAAGGTACACTTGGAAGACATGAAACGTTAACTGACCTCTCCATTAAGTTTGTTGTGCCTACCAAGATTTGGACCTTATGGTTCGCACGTGGACGTTTCATTGGGTTTTGGAACATGCCACGCTGTCTAAATTCATCTGACAAATGCTCAATCGCCAGTGGTCAGAATTGTTTAATCCTTGGGGTGATATTGATAATTTTTCTTTAGCGGGTCCGAAATGTGGATTCTTTAACACTTGTTAGTGGGTGAGATTATATTATTGCATGAACAGCCTGCCTGAGAATCAAGCTTAGCAAACCTCACTGGAAAAGCGAGAGAAGCATAATTTTCCTTGGGTACCTGCAATTTGATCAAATTGAACCTCGCGCCATGTGGTTTTTGTTTGTTTTTTCTTGTTCAAAAAAGTACTTCTGTAGTCTTAACTTATTTTGCAATTAGGAAATGACCACGTTACAACACAGTGTACTTTTGACAACGAAAATGCCCTCGGATCATTGCTATGTAGGTCCATTAGCAAAGATATGGGCAAATCTTGCCCGCCGATATTTGTTGTAGTGTGACTTTAAAATGAATAACATGAATTTATGAGAATATTCTGAAAACTGACAGCTTTAAATTTAAAAAATTATTTTTTATTGTTGAAAATAACAAAATAATCTCTTTTACTATTGATAAGTCTAAATTTGCTCTGCTCTAGAGTTCAACTAAATCAAATTTAGGATTTAAACCACCAAAAAAAGAAAATAAAGGAAACGAAATATTTATGTGGAAGAAGGACAATCCAAGAATAGATTATAGGACCAATAAGTCAAATATTTCACTATTTAGAGATGGGAATATAATGAGTTGTGAATACAATGTTAAGGTGCCTCTATCTTGGTCGAGATCCTCTTTGCAGGAAAGCCTCTTAGCTTCTATACATATCTGCACGGGGGAATGACTAGTGTTTGGTGTCAGGGGAAAATACGCCATCATCCTTATCAAATTCTTCACAAGGTGACGTATAGTTAGCCGACTTCGGTGTTTATAATTGTCAGTGTCGTATGTATTATGTGGCTCTGCTAAGCTTTCTTGGGTGAGAAATTTTAGTAACATTATATTGTCGATTCAATCCTACTATAGGATAGAAATAAGGATTGACTTTTTTACAATAAGGATGTGTTTGGTTAGAGGTAAAATTTTTGATGAAAATTTTTTAGAGTAGAAGTAGTCAAATCAATAGAAAGTAATGTGATATAATAGGAGTAATGATGAAGAGTAAAGAAAATAAAATTAAAATAGATAGGTTAGTTGTATGGGTAATTGTGTAGAAATGATTGAAAAGTAGGGTAGTTTATGTAGAAAAATGTGAAAAAATAATTAAAAAATAGAGTAATTATGGAGAGTGAAAAGTTTTAGATAGAAAAATTTTAGTCGAAACTTTTTTATCCTAAACAAACACATCAGCTGTGTCCGAAGATTTTCTTTTAGCCACGAGAGAGTCAGCTTATCCCTCATCATTTGCTTTATTCGAGGGCAGCTAGGCACTCTTTCCAAGATGGGAGCATTAATTTCGCAAGTCTTTATCAGAGAAGTGTACTGATCCACCCAGTAATCACTCAGTATTAACAAAACTCCTCTAATCAAGGGGGTCCATTTGGATCCCACACCTATCAATTATAAATATTTTTAATCTATAAGTGGCATTGAATCATTTAATTAAAATAATTTTATACTTTTATTTTAGTAAGATTATGGATACTCAGGGATATTTTTGTAAACGATACTGATCCTAGCATTGTTTATTAACTTGTTTAGTTGAATTCTGACCATACATATATAGCAATGATCCTTTTAAGAATACCATTCCAAGTTTCGAATTGTTCTTAATTAATCAAGATGGCAAGTCTGCAGAGATGGATGCACATAAATGAAATGGTGATGCATCCACATCATCAGAAATCGCATGCATTCCAAGAATTATCTTTACGGCAGAAGGTACAAAGGCAGCCGTAGGCAATCAGGAAGTGTTGGATGCGAATATATGTATCTAAGGAAGTTAAGCAAGATCATCCAATTGCAGTGTCCACATCTCCACTTTGAATAAGAAATTTTTGGGGGCACGAATACAATAAAATTAGCAGGCACCATTAGCATATTAGTGGCATCAAACTATTTTTCTTGCCAACAAGGCAGTTGAGCCGGAATTTTTGAAGTCATCATACATGCATGCTCCCCACTAATATTAAGACTCGGATTAGGTTGTACTGTATTTTTTTAATCATATTATTTATTTAATTGATTCTAACATATTAAAAATGCATAATATGCATGCTCAATATATATATTCTTTTTAATCAAAATATATATATTCTTAAATTTAAGAAGCTAACTCTTGTGTAACATTATCTTACAAATTTCTATCTGCACAATTGCACATGATCTATTTAACTTTAGGCCACAATCTATAATAGATTTACATATATTTCTTCATCATATAATTGATGCGACTTAATTGTTTAATTAAGATCAATTCAAACTCATTTCAAATATTATATAAGTTTTGAAAACCTAGGAAGGTTGGAGGGATTCTTAAGTTATATATGGGGTTATCAAATAATCTGACATTTTCACATCTAAAAGCGTTTCGCACAATCAACCAAGAAGGCTCGAGCTTGTACCTAACCCACGAATGGTGTATATTAAAACCAGGGGATGTACTTCATAAGTGTGTATATTATTGAAGATTTAAGTATGTCAACCCCTCTGATTTAAAAAAAAAAAAAAATTATGCCACCCCCTCGAATTAAATAGGGAAAAATAAAAAAGTATGTTACCCCTATTTTAGCTTACCAAAACGATTAACCAAAATTTTAATACTCATTTTGTTTAATATCTTTTATTTTAACATAATGCTAAAATTATTTTAATTAAATTCTTAGGTAGTCATTGCTCGGTTGGTCACGACGTCAATAATAGGGACATCAGCCAAGGCGTCATGCATGATTCGAATCTTATGCTTGGGTTTTCGGCCTAAATTTTAGATGAAAGCATTTGGTCTCCTATAAAAATAGTTGAGAGCATTTGGTCTCTCTTAATAAATCGGTTCCCTTCAAATAGGTGGGAGTTTGTGGTCTTCTAAGTGAATGGGCATGTGTTCCGGCCTCGTGAGAAAAATCATTATTCATACACTTGGTTAAAGATAAAATTGTATTCCTTGCGGCTTTGAGAATAAATACTTAATTAATTCCCCAGCAAAAATTTTAAAGCATCCAATTCTTTAACCGAGTCCGAAAAGTATATCACAGAAATATTTTGCATTGTGTTCCACATTCTGATTTTACATCTCCAACGAGAAAACCCTTGATTAAAAGAGCTGAATATAATGGTCCATAAAAAAATGCTTAATAATAATGAAGTGCGTAGAAGATCCTTCTACGTCTTTACAAGTGCACGAAAAATCGTGTCTGACAAAAATATAAAGATAAATGAGTACACTTCGCCCCGCGCCGTGACTCGAATAGGAGGTATATGACGCCACGCGCCATAACTTGAATATGAAGTACATGACGCCACGCGCCATGACTTGAATATGAAGTACATGACGCCACGCGCCATAATTTGAATATGAGGTACATGACGCCACGCGCCATGACATAAATATGAGTTTACGCTTAGCCCGTCGACCAGCGATGACTCGGTTTGGGAACTAGTGAGGGGCCCGTCGGCTACACTAGTGACCCTACACAGCAAACTAAGTGCGCTCTTAGCTTCTGGATTTACACAGCAGACCAGCGTGTCCCGCTTTCAGCTTCTGTATTTGTACAAGAAACCAGCGTCTCCCGCTTTCAGCCTCTGGATTTAACAATTGGGTGGTTTTACCAAGAAATGGATTTAACCGGGTTTAAAAGTATTTTTAGGTCAACTTTAACCATTAAAAAGGGTTTGAGCCCAACTGGGCTTGTTGGGGGATTTTTGAGCCATCTTGGGCTTTTTGGAGATTTTTTGAGCTATCTCAAGCTTTTTGAAGATTTTAGAGCTATCTCGGGCTTTTTTGAGGGTTTTTAGCCATCTTGGGCTTTTTGGAGATTTTTGGGCCAGCTTGGGCTTTTTGGAAAATTTTGAGCCGGCATGGGCTTTTTAGAGAGTTTTTAGCCATCTTGGGCTTTTTGGAGATTTTTGGGCCAGCTTGGGCTTTTTGGAAAATCGTGAGCCGGCATGGGCTTTTTAGAGAGTTTTTAGCCATCTTGGGCTTTTTGGAGATTTTTGGGCCAGCTTGGGCTTTTTGGAAAATTTTGAGCCAGCTTGGGCTTTTTAGAGAGTTTTTGGGCCAACTTGGGCTTTTTTGGAAAATTTTGAGCCAGCTTGGGCTTTTTGGAGATTTTTGGGCCGGTTTGGGCTTTTTAGAGAGTTTTTAGTCATCTTGGGCTTTTTGGAGATTTTTGGGCCGGCTTGGGCTTTTTAGAGAGTTTTTGATGCCTTTGAATATATATGTGTATTTTGATATATTTTTATAGAAAATACACATACATTTATTTTTATTTTTTTATTTTTAAAGGAGGAAATATACTTAACCCGTGTGTCAATTCAACCCGCCAGTCGGGGAGTATCCATGTTGGGAAAAGTGGTTTTCAAAAATAATGTATATGTATATATTTATTTATATATTTATAATATACACATATATATATTTAAAGGATAAAATATACTTAACC
Source organism: Annona cherimola (assembly GCA_030490835.1). Taxonomy (NCBI): domain Eukaryota; kingdom Viridiplantae; phylum Streptophyta; class Magnoliopsida; order Magnoliales; family Annonaceae; genus Annona; species Annona cherimola. The sequence continues at coordinate 83,011,989 of CM059973.1, read as the reverse complement.
CGGGTGTCGATTCAACCCGCCAGTCGGGGAGTATCCACGTTGGGAAAAGTAGTTTTTGAAAATAATATATATGTATATATTTATATATATATAATATACACATATATATTTTTAAAGGAGAAAATATACTTAACCCGTGTGTCAATTCAACCCGCCAGTCGGGGAGTATCCACGTTGGGAAAAGTAGTTTTTGAAAATAATATATGTATATATTTATATATATATAATATACACATATATATATTTTTTTATTTTATTTTTAAAAGGGTAAAATATACTTAACCCGTGTGTCAATTCAACCCGCCAGTCGGGGAGTATCCACGTTGGGAAAAGTAGTTTTCGAAAATAATATATATGTGTATATTTATTTATATATTTATAATATACACATATATATATATTTAAAGGATAAAATATACTTAACCCGGGTGTCAATTCAACCCGCCAGTCGGGGAGTATCCACGTTGGGAAAAGTAGTTTTTGAAAATAATATATGTATATATTTATATATATATAATATACACATATATATTTTTTATTTTATTTTTAAAAGGGTAAAATATACTTAACCCGTGTGTCAATTCAACCCGCCAGTCGGGGAGTATCCACGTTGGGAAAAGTAGTTTTCGAAAATAATATATATGTATATATATATATATAATATACACATATATATTTTTAAAGGAGAAAATATACTTAACCCGTGTGTCAATTCAACCCGCCAGTCGGGGAGTATCCACGTTGGGAAAAGTAGTTTTTGAAAATAACATATATATTGTTAAAGGAGAAAATATACTTAACCCGTGTGTCAATTCAACCCGCCAGTCGGGGAGTATCCACGTTGGGAAAAGTAGTTTTTGAAAATAACATATATATTTTTAAAGGAGAAAATATACTTAACCCGTGTGTCAATTCAACCCGCCAGTCGGGGAGTATCCACGTTGGGAAAAGTGGTTTTCAAAAATAATATATATGTATATATATATATATATATAATATATACAAAGAAGAAACTCTCTCTCTCTCTCTTTTTTTTTTTTTTTTTTTTTTTAACTAAAAGAAAAAAAGAAAAATCTGGAGAACTCACACTCTCTCCTTTGAGCGCGGGAGAGCTCAAAGTTCTCTCCCTCGCTGTCTCGTTGTCGTCCTCCTCGTCGTTTTCCAAATGAGAAGTTCAAGTGGGGTATTTATAGATTTTCTGCCGGCTTGGGATGGGTTCCGCGGCGGTGGAACCGCTTTCCCGCGGAACCTCATTGCCGCGGAACTTACGTTGCCGCGGAACTTCGTTGCTTGGGCGCCAAGCTACACTTGCGCAGAACTGGATTCACGCGGAACCGGATTCCCGCGGAACTGCACCGGAACTGCTTTCCCGCGGAACTCTCTTCTACCCGACCCATTTGAAGACGATTCCAAGCAACCGCTTCTGCCACCGCAGCAGCCAGAAAGTGCAGCAGCAGCAGCCGCAGAGGGCCAAAATGCAGGCCGCTTCGGTAACGATGCCGATTAGCAGAATCAGTCCTAGTCTCTTCTTCCTCTTCTTACCTGCGTTCCCACCTCCACAAGCTCTTGCCAGCGGCTTCCCGCGTAGTCCCGGATTCATTGCAAACTCCGACGGGTCGCTGAAGCGGGAGCCCAGTATTGCTGGAATCTCGCCTTCCAGGTTGTTCTGGGACAGGTTCAGGTATCTCAACCCAACAATGCCTGTCAGGTTATCCGGAATAGGGCTGGAGAAGTTGTTTGCAGAGAGATTTAGCCCTGTTAGATTCGACAGTTCCGACAGCCTTCCGCCGTCGGATCGCAGCAGCTGCCCGTCCAGCACCGGCAAATCGCAGCGCGTCTTCTCCGGCAGCAATAGACAGCGCCGTCGTCCTCGTCCAGATCGCCAGATGTTGCAGCTTGCCGCCGTCGCCCGTGTCCGCAGCGCCTCCCAGATCTTCCTCATCCACTCCGGAGTATATTCGCCGTCCTCAGCGGCCCGAAGAGGAATCTCGTCGGTGGTCCGGTGCCTGCCATCGCCGATCGGCTTTTTGACGGGAGATTCTCGATCACAGTCTTCAAAAGCTCTCGCTGCTCTAATTCCGATGCCGTGGAGCTCGCCGAATGCTTGCGGCTCGATCTTGACAACCCAGGAATCGATCGCTTCGCGTAGGCCATGAGCGCTCCTTTGATGACATCCGAGCTGAGATTTCAAGCTTTCATGGCCAAAATCAGCTGCTTGTAGAGCAGCAAGCTGAGGCCGGTCAGATCATCAAACCAGGAGTCCGCTCCTGGTGGCAGTGGCGTTGGCGAGCTTCGTGTCGGTTTCTTGCGGCGGACACCAGTGTCAATCCCATTCCACAAGATCTCATTGGCGGCCTTGTCGCCATCGCTGACCGGCCATCCAAACAGCGTTGAAGACGATGTAGGATCGGCGGCGGCCGCCCTGGCGGCTATCGAATCCACGCACCGACGCGGGATGCTCAGCGACTCCGCCAGCGGCATCAGCTTGCCGCCGCAGGACTTGAGGGTCTCGACGCAGTCGTGGATGCTCCGGAAGACGGACTGCGTAAGGAACCGCTCCGTCTTGGAGATGAGATTCTCCTCCGTCATCTCGAGGAACTCCACGGCGCAGCGCAGCGCGGCGACGTTCGACGCCGTGATCTCGATCCTCATGCCGTAGCAAAACTTGGCAGCCGTTTCAAACGCCTCGGAGCCGCCGGGGAACGCCGGCAGAGAAACGCGGCAGATCTCCCCATCCTCCTCTGCCTCCTCTTCTTGGCATTGCCCCAAATGCCGAGCGGTCTACAATGCCTCCACCATTTCCCGCAGCTACCGCTGCTTCTGCGGGAAACTGGAAGACCCGCCGCCGGACCCTTGGATCCTTCCCCACACCTGCGGTGACGTCTACGGCCGTTCGCCCAGTGGGAATTGTGGGCACAAGTGTCTGCTCCTGCGCCACCCTGGGCCCTGCGCGCCTTGTTCGAAGCTTGTCCGGAGCCTCTGCCTCTGCGGGTCGGTCCAAGACATGCGGCGGTGTGCGTCAAAGGTCTTCTCTTGCAATGGTTCCCGCTCCAAGCTGCTGTCTTGCGGGGTTCACCGCTGCTCGGACCCCTGGTGGAGCTACTCTGTTTGCTTTAGACCTCCTTTGGAGATTCCTGTGATCCTTGCTTCCGTTTTTTTTTTTTTTTTTTTTTTTTTTTTTTAACATGAAAAATCATATAACTTCATAGACTAGAATTAATCAAAATATACCTCATCAGCATGATATATAATATTAGATGTCATAATGTACAAATACCAATCAAAAAAATTCTTAAGTAATTATATTTTGATAAAATTTGTATTATTAGGTAAAATTATAAAAATATTTAGATTTATTCATAGGTGCATTAAAATATAATAATTTATTAAATGATTTATCCACTAAGAAATAATGTTTTAGACTACCGAAATATATATAACTTTGAAATTGATACATAAATGATGATTTTAATTTTTTTATGTTTTTAAATGGGGCCATGCAAATCGTTGATTCATACAAAATTTAATTTTCTAGTTAAATAAATAATTATAAAGAGAATTAGTGAATCGAATTTTGATTGATTATTAAGATAAGCCTAAAATGAGGGTGGCGCATTACAGACTACAAGAAAATATATTTTTTCAACCCTTATTAATAAGAAAAAACTTTAGTAGCAAGTAAAATGCGTATGCAAAGAAAATTGTTCTTACTTATGATGATACTTTAATAAGGTAAGAAAAAATTTCGTACCTTTGGTTATACTTATAAAAACCTTCACAGCAGGGGAAATTGATAAATCCCCCACCGTAGAGGGAGAATTGTTAAAACTCTACTCTAAAGGTGATGGGCGAATCAAACACCCAAGGGTGGTGGCAAACATACCGTGTTCCCACTAAGGAGGCCCCTGGTGGTCCAAACTACAAATTTTGGGGGACGAAAAAGCGGTTGCAGTGTAATATTTTTGAATGATTAACTGATAACTGATAAATACGCGCCCCGGCCCCAAATACTGTAAAAACGCCTTCACGTTAGGGGTGTAATTTGGGTCAGGTACCCACGGGTCGACCCGATGGGTACCCGAAATAGGGTAGGTTTGGTTCCACTAGGATTACCCGCAGGGTCGGTTCGGTTCCGGTTTAAAAATACCCGGGGTAATTTAGGTAGGGTCGGTTCTAGCTTCCGGGTACCCGGAACCGAACCGAATTTATATAATATTATTATAATATATATTATGAGATTTGCGAATACGAGCTCGTCAATCTTATTGCTTCTCTGACCTTTACCTCTGCGCCCTAAATTCCCAAATCCATGTTCTTCGACGCCGTCGCCGTCGCCTGTTCTCCAACGCCATCGCCGAAACGCCGACGCCCTCCGCCTTGTAGCCATCAGATTGCCTCTTCTCCAACGTTGTTGCCTTCTCCAATGCCATCGCTGGAACGCCGACGCCCTCTGCCTTGTCGACTGTCGCCATCGGCCACGCCTGTTCTCTTTGCCATCTCCGGTCTTCCCGTCCAGGACCAGCAAGGCAGCATTGCAGCAATCATTTCTGGTTCACATCTTACCAAAAACCCAAGATCTTTGCAATTCCTATGCCCACATTCTCGAATGCCAACACCAAATCCCCACAATCCAGCAGATCCACGCCCGAATCATTACTCAAGGATCATCCACCTGCAGCTTCTTCACAACTCATCTCATCAAATCATATGCCAAAGCAAGGCACCATGCAACTGTCCGTCGCGTCTTTGAATATGTGCCCGAAAAGACTGTCTTCCTCTGGAATGCCTTGATCCGTGCCCATAACCGCATCAGATCATGGTCGGAGATAGCAGATTTGTGCCAAAGAATGGAAGATGAGGGAACCAAACCTAATGGTTTCACTCTTCCTTTTGTAGTCAAGGCATTTTCTATTCTTTCGTCTGTTGAGGACGAGAAGAAAATTCACGAGTTGGCTAATCGAACTGGGTTGTTGAGAAACATCCACGTGGCGGTTGCTTTGATCGACATGCATTTGAATTTAGGTGCGATTGGCCTCGTGAGGTGTTTGACGGAATGCCCAAGCAGGATGTTGTCGCATGGACCGCTATGATTTCCGGATATGTCCACCTCGGTCTGCACTCTGAAGCACTGCAAATTTTCAGGGAGATGAGATTGGAACATGAGCATCCAAATCATGGATAGGTTGTTCATGGGTATGTTCTCAGACTTGGGTTTCACTCTGACTTGCTAGTTGAAACTGCTTTAGTTTATATGTATGGGAAGCTTTGCTGTCTTCTTGCTAGTTGAAACTGCATTAGTTGATATGTATGGGAAGCTTTGTTGTCTGCTTGTAGATTGAAAAACAACATGGGTATTGCTAAGCTTGCTTGTAGGATGCTGTTTGAGTTGGGCGCTGCTGGGGCAGAGTACAATGGGCTTGTGGCTAGTTTATATGCATGTTTCGGTAAATGGAAAGAGGTATCTAAGGTTAGGTGTGCAATCAGAAGAAGACAGGGAAGCAGTAAAACACCAGAAACTATTTGTACACATTTTTTTGGGTTGCCTCTAGCAAATCATTTCTAACAACAACCATCTTATAAATATGTAATAGATGAACATGATCATATATATTTCTTAGAACTGATTTGAAATCGGAACCGGAATCGACGCGCTCTTGAAAATAGGGTAGGGTAAGCATAGAACCGACCCGGTCTAAAATAGGGTAGGGTGGAAATTTTTGAAAATAGGGTAAGGGTAGGGTCAACCTCTACCCGGACCTACCCGGACCAAGTTGCACCCCTACTTCACGTTGCGTACATCACGTGTGCATGCTGCATGGCATTACACCTTTGTTGGCGATCAAATATCACAGTTTTAGTGCTGATTAATTATTTTTAGTTGCAACATCATAATGATAAGCAATATATACTTTTTTGATGGGTATATAATTACATGTATCTCAACACATATTATACTTGAAGATCTGAGACATTCTTACAAATCTGGGAACACATAACGTCCCAAAGAAATCTGGAAGACACAGCTTCCAACAGCCACCTGGGAGACCACCTGCTCCCACACTTTCCACCCGGGAGACCACCTTGCTCCCACACTCTCCACCCGGGAGACCACGCTCCCACGCCTATACGGGGATTCGATCCCCCGCCAGCCGCAGCTACGGCTGTCTGCGCCGCAGCTGGCGACCAACCGAGCTAGCCTCGGTTGGTGATAAGCAATATATACTTTGTGTAACACCAAAATAACAAGCTACAGATAGTGATAACATTTAGCGTACTTGGTTAATTGTTCATTTTCTTCAAATGAAAAGAAATCGATATGGTCTACGAGGTCTGGTGTCGGACTACCTGAATGACCCCACAGGCCTCGGTATGCCTAGCACTCCACGAGATCCTTCTCTTCATCACGCCCGCGTGGCCTCGTAGACCATGAAACGAAGGTGCAGTAGGTGGGCACAATCATTGACCATGTTAAAGAGCCACCTAGATATTAATCTCGCATACTAGTCGTCTAGAAGTGCTGTAATTTAAACAAGTGCACCAGAAATTGACAAAACCTCCAGCATTATTGCCGAAAATTAGCTAGAAACCTCGCATGAATCAGATCTGGCAATGATCACACACTTGACTGTAGAGCATACTCCTTTGAGCGACTGCATTTTCCTCTTCCGAGGCCCTTTATTTTACCTCTTGCTGATAGTAGTAATTCCTCTTTTTTTCGAGATTTTTAGGAAGGTCTTCGATCGTTTGATACTTCTTTTTCCATATAAATCCTTATGTGTATTTATCCAGATTGGTTCTCTTTTGTTGCTAGCTCGTTGTCCTCAACGGACATAATAACTAATGATTTTTTTATATTTTCGAGAACCTTTCATGCGTGTTTATATTTTGTACGATGTTGTTGCTACTATTATGTAATGATTTGTGTTTTTATTCTTTGTAATCACAATCTCAACAAACTTATTGCTTCTAATTGCAAGTTACACATTCTTCTAATTAACAGTTCAATGGACCAAGTGAACCTAACAGAGACAAGTCCAATAGAAAGAATACCGCAAAGGAATGTCAACCCAACACTCCAAGCTACTAGTCCTATAATCCCAGTTGATCGATGCAATCTTTCATGTCTGCTGAGATTGGGGTTATAACTAGATGAATAGCTCCACCCTGCATCGCCTCGACAACATTGCTTCAGCCTTTCTTGCATCCGCACTTGCTCCATTCTCTCTTTGAGGGATGCTCAGATTCGCATCCACAATATTCATTAACCACTCTGATTCATGAAAGCGAGTGGCATCAATTGTTAAGAGAAATGATAATTATATATATGTTAACGAATTCAAAACCGATGGCTAAATAACCTTTGATTCAAGACTTGCATAATTAATATTGCATGTATATAGTCCACCAATTATTAGACGTCTAAATTAATTAAAATACCAGCACAATGTGGGCTCCTAAGAAATTGTCAACAGCTCATCATGGTAGGCCCACACAAGGTCACTCTTTATCATTTTCTTTAACAAGCCACCATACATGTTGCTGATGAACGAATGTTGAATAAGCATACAATTAAAACTTAAGTCATTGTTAAAAAAAAACTAAAGTCAATATTGTTAGGTTTATAGTCTAGAAGTTTATTTACATTCCACCTCTATCTCTGTATGAATAGGAAGATCAAAAATCCTTGATCTCTCTCCATGCTATCACTGTAAGAACGGGAAGATCAAAAATTCTCAATCGAACAGGGAAGAAGAACGTCAAAATCTCAGTGAACAACCTCCAACATAAGATTAACATCATTTGATATTAAAAGAAATTTCATAATTCCAAGGACAACATCAAATCTCAAAATTGCCAATATCCTCTTTAGGAAAGAAAATGTAAAGCTCCCGGACACTCTCTCTCTCTCATAAATACCATATCTATCGAGCTCAAAATACTTTCTTCCTCCCTTCAAATTCTATTTATGCATACACTTATTTATTTTAATGTATTTAATATATAAATCAAGTTTTACCATTTTTAAATATATGTAGATATTTTTTGAGATTTTTAAAGATAAGGTTATTTTCAATAAAATAAACCTATCTTTAAAAATCTCAAAAAAATTATCTGCACATCCGAAAATGGTAAAACTTGGTTTATATGTTAAATATAATTATATAAACAAGTGTACGAAGATAAAATATACAAAAAAATATTGTAAATGAGTTTTCTTAAGTGGACTAAGAGAAATGTTTACTTAGTTCGGGCTAATAAGATCATTTCTTATTAGAAAATATTACATATATATTCCACGTAGGGGCGTAAATCGAATTGGTCTTAACCCAAACTCGACTAACCCAACCTGATTTATAATAAGGTTGTGTTAGGCATTTTGGGAAAAATAAGTTATATAAACCAATTTGATTTGACCCGATTTCAAAAGTTAATTGGTTTGGATTAGATAATTGTTGACTTGACCTGAATTGATTTCATATCTTAGTGTAAATTACAATATATTATTAAAAATAGTCATACATTAGCACATGCTACATATAATTTTTTTTTTATATTTTTATATATTGTGACATCTTAGTATTACAATTGAGTACATTCACATCCTCACATTGGAGGAAAATTTTCCTACAAACCCCTATTTAGAAGAAAATTGTAAAAACACCCACATCAGAGGGAAATCATAAAACCCCTACTTTAAGGGGGACTATTTTTGTAAAACCTCTACATAAGAGAAGAGAGGTGAGTTGAGGCACTGACCTCTTGTCTAAGAGGCAACAACCTCCGTCACCTGCGCTAGTTGCAAGTGGTCATATTATACATAAATTAATTAGACGTTATTACTTTGAAATTAGATATATTTACTAAATATATTATTATTTAAGTCATAAATTGAAAAGTATGCTTATAGAAAGGATTAATTTTTATTCTTTCGTGTAAATTTATATTTTAAAATAGATTTAATTAGCAAAATATTTTTGAATATTACATATTTATTAACCCGATTTTTACTTTCAAACCGAACCAATTTCTATAAAGTTAAAATAAAATTATGTTAAGTTGTAAAAAATAGAATTGATAGTAGAATTTTATTAAAATTTTATAATACAGTTTGAGGTTGAATTTACCCAATTTAGTCAACCGAGCGGATTTACACCCGTAATTCCACGTTTTCGAGAAGACTAATCAGTTTCCAACATGTTTTGAGTCGGCGTGTATTTTATTCCGCACATTCCACGTAGCCTAGAAACGCCCACTTTGCTTGTGACACGTGCCAGGAGATAACGACATTGATCAGACCGTGAGCTCTACCAGTTGAATGACCTGGCGATCACCTAGCTACTCAATCTGAGCTGATTAGATGTAGCGGTGTCATCCGGCACCCTAAAAGTCCGCTCTATGACGTTAAGATTTGGCTTGTCTTTTTTCGTTTTTCTTTTTCCCGATTGCTAGACATTTGGCTTGTCTTGAAAATCGAAGAGGTTGAAAGTTGGAGTGGAGTATCTTAATAAATCGTGCTGGTGACAATTGAAGTTTACCTAGTATAAGAAACATGAACTTGTGGTACTTTTTAAAGGATTTTATTTCGTAAAATTATATTTTTATAAAATTATTTTTACAAAATCATTTGCTTGTACAAATATTTATAGATTGTGATGTTTTTTATTTTATGTATAAATTATTGAATTTTTACTATAAATTTAATATCTTGATAGAAAAAATATGCTACTTAATTTAGTCAATTTATTAATATATCTAGAATATATTCCGTGGTATTCTATTTATTAGTATGAAGTTGAAGCATGTGCACTATGGTTAACATGAGCTTTGGCGACATTTCTTTTAAAATTTTGCTTCATAAAATTATATTGCGGTAAATTTATATTTTAATAAATTTTTATATTATTCATTAAAGTAGAATATCTTTTTTCTCAAGATATTAAATTTTAATTAAAAATTAAAAATTTATATTTTATAAAATAAAATTCATTACAATTTACAACCTATAAAGTATAAAATACTTGAATAAGACTATGATTTTGTAAAACAAAAATTATAACAACATAATTTTATGAAGCAAAATTCCAAAACAAGAATCCTACATCATACGTTCAATGTATTGCATAGACTTCAATTTTGAAAGCACGATTTAAGACGTAGATTACAACAGTTCGTAAACTGTTGCACGATGACGATTTTCAGTGTATTGATTAGCATGCTATCTTAATGAGATTATTGTTACCGTTGGACAATTCAATGACCATCCTGATCCACGTTCCACGATTTAGCATGGTGCTTTCCTCCAACTCAAGGAGCTCCTGAGTACGTAAGAAAAAGTCAAATGCCTCAACTACATATATATTGGGTGTGTTTGGGAAGTGATAAAATTTTAAGGTAAAAAATTTTTAAAATGGTAAAAAATGATGTAATATAATAAAGATAATTACAAATAGTAAAAAGAATAAAATTAAAATAGATAATTTAAATGTATAGATTGTTGTCCAAAAATGATTTAAAAGTAGAATAGTTATATAAGAAGAAATGAAGAAATAATTAAAAAGTATGGTAGTTGTTGAAAAAAAAAAGTTTTTTATTGAAGAGTTTTAGTTTAAAATTTTTTAATGTAAATGAACACCCTCATAATGAGTTGACTCGAGATCATTATATGAAGGATGACAACAAAGCTTATATCTAAGGACTTAGTGAAAATGTTTTCTTCTTTTTCACAAAATTTAAAGTAATTATATAAAAAGAAGTAAATAATAATTAAAAAGTATAATAATTGTATAAAGTGAAAAATTTTAAGTTGAAAAGTTTTCATTTAAAAAGTTTTTAGTGTAAACAAATACCCCATAATCAGTTGACTTGGGATCATCATATGGAGGATGACACCAAAGATTACATCTAAGGGCAATGACTTAATGAAAACATTTTCAGCTTTTCACAAAATTGATAAGATTCGGTTTAGTACTCACTAATGTAATATTGTAAGATTTAATCCATTTATCTTACTTGAAATGATGTTATATATGCACTACAATTTTTTTTATTTTTGGAAAAAAAAATTTCATTACAAAAAGTTAAATTTTGATTGTCAAACAAAAATTTAGTTATTCATAATTGGTGGCATACTCTATGTGGTAACCATTAAAAAGAAATTATGTTACTAATAATTTATGATTTTTTATATTAGACAAAGAAGTTTTGACTTGGTTATCAAAACATTATCATAAACAAAAATAATTTTCCTTGCCCTTAAAAATACCACTATAAGAAAGAAATTTTTTCTTATCTATAAAAGCATGATCATAAGTGATAAAATCTTTCCATGTATACATACATTTTTCTTGCTAATAAAGATTTTTCCATTATAAATAAGAGTTGCAAAAAATATATTTTTAGTAGTAATGTTATAAATAAAGAGGAATGATCTTGTTAGCTTGAGTTAAGTAAATGTTCTGCTTAGCCTACCTTAAAAAATTCATTTACAATAACTCTTTTTAATTTTTTCTTCATACACTTGTTTTATTTAACAATATACTAAGTTTTGCCATTTTTGGATGTAATTTTTTTTAGATTTTTAGGGATAATGGTATTTTAGATACATATATACACATAAATGTTTTAAAATCTCAAAAAATATATAAACATATCCAAAAATGATAAAACTTAGTTTATATGTTAAATACACTTAAATAATCAAGTATACGAAGGAAAACTAAAAAAGTTGTTATAAATGAGTCTTTTATGTTGGCTAAGGAGGGTATTTGCTTAGCCTAGGCTAATAGGATCACTCATCATAAATAAATTTTATTTAAAAATACTTACACATATATCAAACTTGATTTAAAAGTTTGAATAGGTTTATATGTATTACTAAATGTTTTAATTTCATGGTATATTAGACTATTTTATGATGGATTTTTTATTTTCTTACTAAATATGATATACTAAATATGTTGAGTGGTTTAAAATTACGAAAACAATCTTGGTAGAGATTAAACGAGGGCCATGATCATTTCACTCTGGTTTAAAATAAGGCTACTACAAAACAATCTAAAAAAGTATTTCTAAAATTTTTTTGAACTTTTTTGTAAAACTATTAATCTAAATGTATTTAATGTGTAAATTCAAAAATATTATATGTTTAACATTTTAAAATAGTAAAATTTAGTTTATAAATTAAATATACCCAAATTAACAGCTTTATAAAAAAAATTTAAAAATATTTTTGTGCCGGTGTGAAGTGGCCTTGTTTCATTTAGAACCGTCCGAAAATGATTATACCCTGGTAAACCAAGCGTTTACATTTTTGCCAACGTCGGAAACGTTTCCACCGTGCCGCTGCCCGAAATCTAATCCCCTTTCGCTCCGGCATACATGTTTTTTTCTTCAAGTCGTCTGAGGCTTTTGGCTAATTGGTCTCTGAAAACTGGCATGAGTTACATATGTTGCGGACGGGCTGTCGGGCTATTGTGCCGAAAATCCATTCGCCAATAAAATGAGAGGAAAAAACTGACAATAAAAGGCCTCTCTAGATCACCAAAGTTTACACTCCAAGGATGGCAGTGTCAAATTTTGTTAAAAGGACATGACGTGGAAATTGGGCTGATCTTTCATTGATTACACATATCTTTACCTTGGTGAAAATACATTATATATCACACTACAACAAAAATCACATTATGCAGCAAATAATTCTGCAGCACAAGACAGTCGCGGCAAAGATTTTGCAGCCACATCCACTGCAAATGCATGGTGGTGGAATTTACATTTTAAACTTTCTAACTTATATATATATATTTATAGTTTAAACTCTGAGATTTACATATTAACATTTTAAATCCTGTGAAATTTGGTTTTTTGCATTTTAAACCTTCGGCCCTAATCGCATTAAAAATTACGGTTAAAATCTTATAAAATATTTAAAATAATCTTTACATTTTAAACCAAATTTCACATGGTTTAACATGATAATAAGCAAATCAAAATTTTAACAATATTATTTAACATTGTGAGGGTGGAGAGTTTAAATCAAACTTCATATGATTTAAAATGCAAAAGGCATTTTAGACATTTTATAAAATATTAACGGTGATTTTTAACACTATTAGAGCTGGGGTCTAAAATGCAAAGAAACAAACTTCATAAAGTTTAAAAGCTAAAATGCAAACCTCGGGATTTAAAATGCAAATATGTGAAATTAGAGAATTTAAAACGTAAATTACTCATACGGTGGCATGCAAATAAATACAGCAACAGTCGCAAGTTGATGTATATGCTGCGAAATTTTTTTACATATACACCTTTTAGTTATGCGGGTTAGGATTACAGTCGGCTTCTACTTAATGGGTTACAAATAAACATTTTGATGTAACCCCCTTCGTCATCATGTTTGATGTAAAATTTAATTTGTTTATTATATTTAATATTATTTGTTAAGTTAAATTATCAAGCTTTATTCAAATCAATCATGTACATGGAAACACATTTGTTGAAAGATATATATTTATATGTAAATTATGAAAACTATTTACATATATTAGAATATTATAATACTTTACATAATCATTTATCTACACAATAACGACATTTTAAATAGCTTAGATGTCAAATATATAACTTTAGAATTAATATTTATTATTAAACTATTTTATTATTTTAATTTTTATACGTTTTTAGGTGAGGCTCATCCATAGCGACGAATAAAAAGGCTTTCATGATAATATAAATAATGCTAAATATAATAGACAAAGTAAATTTTTTATCAAGCATTAAAATATTAAAAATAAAATTGTTACGTATGAGAAAGAATATTTTATAGAAACATAACTCTAGTTATGCAACAAATCTGTAAGTATTTCTCGTGTAATATGATAGGGGTAATGATAAGGAGTAAAAAAAAATAAAGTTAAAATAGATAGGTTAGTTGCATAGGTAATTGTGTAGAAATGATTGAAAAGTATGGTAGTTGTATAGGAAAATGTGAAAAAATGATTAAAAAATATAGTAGTTATGGAGAGTGAAAAGTTTTAAATTGAAAAGTTTTAAAATGACATTTTATACTCATTGCCAAATGCACCCGCAATACCTATATGTTCCTTAAAATATCATATGCAATAAAATTGCATTTCATTGCACTTACATTCTTGCAAAATTGATATTTTGTAGTGTAATTAATTAGATATAATTTTTCAATCATATCTAAGCTACAAGAATGTTAATTTTTTGACTACCCTTACTCTATGGTAAGTTTGGGAAGTGATAAAAAAAATTTGGCATAAAAGTTTTTGAAATATGAGAAAATAATGTATTATGATATGGGTAATGATGAAGAATAAAATGAATAAAGTTAAAATAGATAGTTTAGATGCATTGATAGTGGTGTGGAAATGATTGAAAAGTAAAATAATTGTATAGAAATAAATGAAAAAAATAATTCAAAATAGATTCGTTGTGATGAATGAAATATTTTATATTGAAAAGTTTTATGAATTATGGAACACCCCAATATAAATTCTTCAATTTTTAAAAAATTTATACTACAAAAACTTTTCATTCCAAAGTTTTAAAAGTTTTATCATATATCAAATACACCCTAAAAGTATTTATTAGCAAGAAAAATATATATACAATGTAAGCAAATTTTTCTTACTTTTAGTAAAGTTTTAGAAGGTAAAAATAATTTCTTGCTAATGAAAATACTTTTAGAACTAAAAAAATTAGTTTCCTCTTATAAAAAAAATTAGTTTTCTAGGTATAAAAATCTTGAATTATTAGCAATTAATTTTTTCTTAATGATTGTTATTGGATATAGATCACCAACTGCTGGTAGTTTCCTCTTATCTTAAAAAAATTAGTTTCCTCTTATAAAAAAAATTAGTTTTCTAGGTATAAAAATCTTGAATTATTAGCAATTAAGTTTTGCTTAATGATTGTTATTTGATATATATCACCAACGACTGGTCACCACAATTTTTTAACAACATTTTTAACTTTTTATGAGACAATTTTAGTTGCCCAGAATTAACATTTTTACGTGCTATCATACCTAAATAAAAAGACGTTATTTAGCCTTCTAGGAATTTTATTCGAACTTTTTTCTAATAAATGCTTTTGAATCAATGTGAAATCCAATGATCCAACCCATATTTTAATTATGAACTTTATGAGACAAATTCATAAATAAATTTCATGCAAAATTTTAATTTAAATAAGTATTTAAGATGGGGCTATGCTTCTATAAGCCTCCTGTTTTTAATATTCTAATGATTGATGAAAATTTCAGTCTATTTATTATATTTAACATCAATTATGTTATAACAGAAATCCACTCATTTGTTTAGTATCACGGGATATTGGTGTATCTATAAATGCTTTACATCAATGTAATAAAATAATTTACTAATAAATATTAATTTTTAAGTAGTATTTTCAACATCTAAATAGCCTAAAATATGACTAATAACATAAATGATCATATAAAATATTATTACATTATAATACATATATGAATAGATTTAAGCTTTTTTTTAATTTACACATAAATACCTATTTTTGAGCACATGTGACTTATATACCTATTTGATTTAGATAAAACTTGCATCATAACTAAACAAATGATGTTAAATATAATAAATAAATTATATTTTGCATCAATTATCAACATCTTAAAAAAGAACCTTTAAAATGTTTAGCAAGTGTAAAAAATGTGATGGCTTCATTTGGGAACGTGTAAAATAAGGAAATGCATTTTTCTACTTCTTTGCGCATCCTTTAATATGATATAATATAATGTCAAGCGATTCTATTAGCTTAAGCTAAGCAAATTATTCACCTCAAAATATTCGTTTAAAAATATTTTTTATTTTTCTCCATACACTTGTTTATCTAAATGTATTTAGCATATAAACTAAGTTTGATCATTTTTAGATATATTTATATATTTTTTAAGATTTTTAAATATAAAAGTATTTTAAACACAGATATTTAAAAAAGATTTAAAAATATATACAAATATCCAAAAATGTTAAATTTCGGTTTATGTATTAAATACACTTAGATAAACAAATGTGTGAAAAAAAGCAAAAAAATATTTTTAAATAAATTTTTTGATATGAGTTAAGCGGAGCATTTACTTAATCCGAACTAACAAAATTATTCCTCTAATACAATTATCCTACTTATTTATTATTATCTTTTTTATAGCAAAAATGGCTTGGGATTCCAATTACTCCTTCCTAGCAAAACGCTAAGAAGGTTGAGAGAGAATCGGCAAGATTAGAACAAAAAATATCTTTACACATTTCTTTATTATTTTTTAATATCATTCAATTTAACTACTTTATATGTTTTAACTCTAGTCTATTTACTCATAATTATTATTCTTACCATATCACATCATTTTTTTAATTTTTAAAATTTTTTTCAATCCTGATTTCTTACTTTTCCTTTTATATTATAAACATGTAAAGGAAAAAAAAATCTCTACTTTCTACCCAACTTTTGATAAAATTTTATATTTTCACTATTTAACTAGAATAGTTTTTATATTATTTTCTTTGTATTTCAACAATTTTTTCATATATTTTCAAGCAACTATCATATCTTTTAGGTTTAGGAAGTGATAAAACTTTTGTTAAAAAGTTTTTTGGATAAAATTTTTTTAAATAAGAGAAAATAATGTGATATAATAGAAATAATGATGAAGAATAAAAATAATAAAGTTCAAATAAATACGTTATTTGTATAAAGTAGTTGTATACAAGTGATTAAAGAGTAGAGTATTTTGGATAGAAAGATATGAAAAAATAATAAAAAATAAGATAGTTGTAGGGAGTGAAAAATTTTAGATATTTGAGTGTGTTTAGTCGGGAGTAAAACTTTTTTTGATGAAAAATTTGTAAGGTAAAAATTACCAAATTGATAGAAAATGATGTGACACGATGAAATAGTAATAAGGCGTAAGGAGAAAAAAATTAAAATTGATATGTTAGTTGCATGTATAGTTGTGTGAAAATAATTAAAAAGTAAAATAATTTGTATAAAAAAATATGAATAAATAATTAAAAAATATAATAATTTTGAAAAGAAAAAAATTTTAGTTGACATTTTTTTTTAGCACAATCAAACACGCATAAATTTTTTTATGTTTTTAACAAACTCCCCCTTATTATTATTGTTATATGACTCACACTCACTATTTGAAACTTTTTCTGATTCTCTCTGATACGGTGTACCCTGTTACCCTTTTTCATCATCTCATACACGTTACATTGCCAGAGTGACGAAGCGACGTTGTCAGGAATATTATAAGAATTTCCTGGGTGAGATGAAGGTAGCCGCCTATTTCTCGGAAAAGTCACGAGAGCCACGAAAGTCGATCAGCCCACAATGGCCATATATGCGACATCACATGGACAGAAAAAGCTTTTCGTATTTGGAGGCATATTGCCACTATCGCGGAACTCATGCAAAGGGCTTAAAATCCGAATGCCCCAAATCTAAAATCCATTTTGCACATCATGTCCTTTTTTTTTTTTTTTTTTTTTGCTTCCTTATCGTATAACCAGTTCTTTTCCTGCGCATATTTTTTTTTTTTCAATTTTTGCTTAATAAATATAAATTTAACAATAGATCGAGACATTATTCTTGAAATTGAAAACAAAGCTCCTCGTATAAGATCAAACCCGAGTGCCGTGCACGGAACTGACCAGCTGACATCATTTGTTGCTTTAAATTTCGGTTAGTGCATGCCTGAGGCGCCGTGGTATGCAGCGTATGCTGTTTCGAGTCCCTCCTTCGGTGAGGGGTATTTTACATTAGCCCTCCTTGTAGAGTTTTACAATTTTTCTTTTTTGGTATTAATTTTACAAGTTTTCTTGAAGTAAGAGTTATTCAAAAATTTTCGTTGATGTAGGGTATTTGTGAGAAAGATTTGCTTAATTATGTGAAAATTGTGAATATACTTAATTATAATATTAGTTGTCATGTTGTATAAAATAACCATTAAAAAATTTTTGGTTAGTGTCCCCTGACCTAATATCTCCTGCGTGTAGGTGTGCATGGAGAATGCATACCGAGTACTTTCGTATCAACCGTTCCAAGCTCTAAGAGTGCAAATCCCTGATTCGAGGGCATAACGTGAGCGGTGGACCCAGATTGTTGGTCAAAAATGGCTATTTGTTG
Organism: Annona cherimola; assembly: GCA_030490835.1. Taxonomy (NCBI): domain Eukaryota; kingdom Viridiplantae; phylum Streptophyta; class Magnoliopsida; order Magnoliales; family Annonaceae; genus Annona; species Annona cherimola. Next base: position 82,993,803 of record CM059973.1, on the reverse strand, counting down.
TTGAAATTCCTTCCAAACCATTCACCGGCCGGCTGTCGACTTCAACGATTTTGGACGTGTTTGATGGGATGATGCTAACTAACGGTTTTGGACTCTGTGGAATCGCCCATCAATGAAGATATATTTGGTGCGTATTCTAATATTTGATGATATGGAAATTTCTTATTATAAATATTTTTGGGCTGGAAGCCCAGCTGCATGTGTACATCATATCAGTGCATTCCAGTAAATCGGTGGAGCTTCTGGGCATGTGAGTGACATATATATCTGGATTAACGCATTCTAATTATATACTCTCTAAAATTGAGGAGAGATTGGAAGGAGCAAGACCCTATTCATTGCAGAATAAAAAATAAGATTTAATTTTATTAAAAAAAAAATGCGTTCGCTTAAATTCCTCTGTTTGGCTGCACAAAGGCAGGCAGCGTAATGCGCACGGAATCCAAATATTCAGATGGCGTGATGTTTGTTTGCTGCTTACGTTATTTTAAGGGCCCATCGTTGCTTTTGTCCCTGAGAAGTTACTAGTTAGTTTGCTTCAATGATGGATTGATGGTTTTTTCCTGTAGTTCTCAAACCACCGATATCGTGCCTGTTCCAAACCAAGATAATTAAACGAGATGAAAATGTAATGAGGTGGATTGATAATAAAAAAAATAATATGTAAAATATTAAAAATTAAAAAAGTTGTCTTGCGAACGGTGAATCTTATCCCATTTAAGTACTTTGGATGCTTTGAAACAGTACGGTCCGTTCGTAATGATAAAAGTAATTTGGATGGTCTCGGGCAAGTCTTTAAATAATCATGGGGTGATTGAGATGGGACAAAAATAAAATATGATTTTCCATTTTCAAAATAATTTTTTCAGTTTACAATACAACTTTTTATTTTGAAATACAATCTGTTACATTTACAATACCACTTTTCTAATTACCAATCTCTCGTCTCATCCCTCTCCAATTATCATTCCGAACCGGCCGGCAATAGATGCAATGTCCAAAGAATTTGTCTGGCGTTTCTCCACATCCTAGCAATATGCTGCTCGAAAATAATGAGAATGTATGTAATTCAATCATGCATTCCAAGCTGAGGTTCTATGCTTGTTTTTGAGAAATCAGATTCAGAGAGTGAATGGAATGAAACCGTGGGATTAACTATTATAAATTACTGGGAATATTGTTTTTAATTTTTTAAAAACTGGAACCGTTAGCCACAGCGAGACACCCCTTCCATTTCTGTGGGGCATGGCCCGATGGCCAATGCTGATTGCAGCCTGGGTGGGTGGGGCAATCAAGCCCAAAGTTGGCATTCCTGACCCGGCAACGGGATGTGGACGTCGACGTCTGTAAGCTCAACTTGGGTGTTTCAGGCCCAGTGTTGGCAGAATCCAGTCGTTCTCATGTCTCGTACGCACTTACCCCCTCTTCCCTCTACCCACATTATATTTTCACCGTCAAAACTCAAATGGCTTATAAAAAAATAAAAATAATAAAAAACTTCAAATGGAAACATGGTTCGTTCGCTGACGAATAAATAAAAAAAGGGAGAAAATATGGAAAAGTGTTAAAAAAGGATATTCGGTGAGATATAGCAGAAGCAATTATTTATAAATACAATGAATGAATAAAAATAAAATAGATAAAATTTTAATATGAAAACAAAATAGAAAATATACATAGCAAATAGTAAAAACTATAGTTGATGTTAATATATGAAATCGAATACTTAAAAGTGGGAAAAATTATTACCGGGGAAACAAGTAACAAGTATGACACATTTTGTTATTTTTACTTTTTATACATTTTTACTTGCTGTGGAAATAGTATAACATAAGAAGATATTTTTATTTATGTCTAATCAACAAATGCGACAGGAAGATCTTACTCATGTCACATCCAAAATGGGTTTCTTATGGGTGAGTAATTTGTCGTCAGGAACTTGAAAATATACGTCAAAAACACTTCTTCTGTGACTGCAACCAACATATTTACGCTTAACACACAAATGCAAATACACATAACCACCACTTTCGATGACAATGATTGACGTGGGTGTGTAGGGTGTGTAGGGTGTGAGAGTTGAAGGTCCAGCCTTCAAGTCGAGCGAAGACATTTGTCACGTCTATTCCTTCCCTTGAATACATCTGCGCCGGTTGCTTGATAATCTAATTCGGTTAATATAATAGAAGAATACAAAAATGCATATCATGAAAAATGTACCATCCAACCCTCATGATCTCATAATCGGCTTTCTAATGTGCGATTTTATTGATATGCACTACGCACTTGCTTGTCATCCATCGCCCAGAGTAGATATTTGCATTTTGCATTTCTTCCTGCTTCCACGAGACGGGGAGGCACTAATCTATTGCGACTTGCGAGAAAGCGAAAGAGCCGAAAAGGATTCAACGGCTGCTTTCCTGCTTCCGCTCTTCTCGCCTCGAAATAGTGATTTCCAAAAACCCTAGAGGCCTGACTCCTGAAAATCTGCTCTCCCCTTTTCTTGTTCTCATGTCTTCAACCTTTCTTCTTCTCTTCTTCTTCTCGGTCGTGGTGAGATTCGGAGCTTCGAAATCCTTACTGCCTGGCATCGAGACGTTGAGGAGTCCTTCCCGTTCCTTGCTACGGGCGATCAACGATCTAGATCCTGTCGACGCAGCTGTAGACCTGAACATTACGAATTTTAATCAGGTCCTCAGGAAGTCGCCAACTTCGTTCGCTATTGTCGAATTCTTTGCAAACTGGTTAGTTTTCTGGGATCCCCCGCGCGAATAGCCGTGGTTGCTTGATTTTGTAAGCTGAGGATTGGCTATTCGTGTGAAAGGCCGTCACTTTGTAGAAGCAAATAGATATTGTCATTGCTGTTTCTTCACAGAGTAGAATTTTGGGATACGCCATGCTGGCTTTCAACAGAACATGTGAAAGGCGAGATATTGCTGAGTAGGCACGCGCTGCCTCTGGCTTGGCGGAGGGAAAAGAAAAAATCCTGCCTTTGCCTGTCTTAATAGTAGTGTCAGTGGGACTCACATCCTCTGATCCATTCTGCTTCTCTGTGCCCTGGGAATGGCAAGCCTGGACGATCAAGATGTCTAGCCCAAGTGCAATTCCTTATGTTATTGGAGAAATGATAGAATTTGCAGACTCCGCATGTTCTAGCTAGCCACGTGAATAGATTTTGATTCACGTGTCATGTACTCTGTACTGTATGCTAGATCAGGGGTATGCTTGTCATAAAAAACCGTACATATCTCGCCAATCAATTTCAACTACTGACTCATGCGTGCGTCTAGAGTTAGAATTCAAATCTTTGCACTAAATTGATTTTCGGAGACTTGATGGACAGTTGTAGCAGATATGTCAGTTGTGAAGATATTTGTTAGAGAACAAGATAATCTAAAACAATTTAACTGCATTTAACTAGGTTGGCTCTTGCAATTTGGATGGTTCAGCTGGAATTGCGTGTTCCTCACATGTTAGGCATGTGAATTGCGTGTGCACAAGCCAACAATAACTGTGAAATAACCATTTTTCATGATAATGCTGGAAATTATATCAGATGGAAATTATATCAGATGGCTTTCACCTGATGTGTTATGAGCAACCTCTTTGCATGATATATACTGGAATTTATCTGTGAATAACTAAATTGCTTCAGTTCTTGAAGATCGTATCTAGATTCTAGGGAACAAATATCTTTCCAGAGGATAAAATGTTGGGATAGGAGAAATATATATATTTTTAAAGAGTTTGTTTTGAAGGGAAATTCTTTGCTCTTTAGATGTTTTGAGTTCCATCATCGGGTGCAGTTGATTGTGCATTACATGTTTCACATAAACTTCAAATGGAATTGAGCTCACTGGCTAGGCATCCATGATTCAACCATGTATTTAGTTGGGATCTACACCAAGTCCAATTCAACTTGCAGGGTGGGTGACATAATTAATATGGCTTCGCCTACCTTAGTATGGTTCATGTGCTTTACACAACACATTGATGTGTAAGCAGAGTTATATGAGTGGATTCTTTAATGTTTTTCTATTCTCTTCCTCCATTTATTGCCAGTGTCATATTGTCTGTCGCCCATTCAAGGGTATTTGTGCATCCTGCTTTCATTTTTGCCTGATTAGACTCATTCTGTTTGAGTTTTGCCTTCGCTTTGTTTGGTTTAATGCAATTTGAACCCACATTATTTTGTTGCAGGTGTCCTGCCTGTAGGAATTATAAGGTACATTGCCTGCCACATTTTTGCCATTCATAATTCTCTCCTTTTTCTTTGAGTAGCTTAATAATGTTTCCTTGTTGAGCTTTCACTATGCAGCCTCATTATGAGAAGGTTGCTAGACTTTTTAACGGACGTAATGCAGTTCATCCTGGAATTGTACTCATGACAAGGGTAGACTGCGCCTTGAAGGTACGTTGGTTTTGGTTTGGGCAGAAATTTTGTTTTCATCAGGAACTATAAACGTTAGAGTTCTTTCTCAATATCCTTTGAGAATTATTATGCAAATATATATTGCATTTTTTATGTTAAATTGATGAGGCATGGGTAGGGAGATCTCCCATTGTTTCCTTTTTGCTGGTTGTTTATTGACGAAAATGGGATCGGGTGAATGAATGATATGCATTTTGGTCTGGACACTGGAGTGATGTTTTAGAATGGAGAACTTTTCAAGTGATTTGGGCTAATTCAATTTGGGCAGCAGAGGCTAGGGAATGAGTTTGCTGACAGGAGCATTTTCTGTAATAAAAAAAGTTGTGACAATTGATTATTAAATTATTCCCATGCGAAAATACCCATGTTATTAGATTATTCCCAAAACATACATTACTTCCTGCATAACTATTTAAGTCTAAATATTGACCATTTTAGCTTTTCATATTTATTTGCCAGATATATCTTTTGATAGGTTTACTATTTCACTTTATTCAAATATTTCAATTAGGTTCTGTGAACTGAAAAATAGTTTTACGTATTTAGCCTAAAAGACCAATGAGGGCAGTTCAATTCTTTGTTTATTTTTCAACATTTCAGCTTTAGCTGACTCAAACACAATTTAAAAATGTAACGCCCTTTAATTAAGCCATGCTACACAATCTCTGCTTACTTGATTTCAGATCCTTATTAACTTCTGGTACTTATCAGCCATCAGCAAATAAGCTCTGGCAAAATTTAATTTAATTTATTTTTTTTAAAAAAGCAAAGAATGTTGGCATTAACTATACTGGTTAAGAGAGGCTCATATGCCAGTTTTGCTTCTTGACGTTATCTGCATCTGTCCCAGGGCCGTATCAGATGAAGTGTTGCGCCCAGTATGTCAACTTAATGAAAACCTTGCATAGTCATGGGTTATGTTAGTCAGTCCAGCAATTACTTTGCTATTTATTTTTGGTTTTTTTTGTCTCTTTCACTTATAATTCATCTCCTGGGAAAACAATGTGCCAGTTGTCCCATGGTATGTTTTGCTGGCAATACCTTCGTGTTTGTATGGACTCCATTTCTTTATGTCAATTTTTACATGCCAGTTCCTTTTTAGTTGGTTAATTGATTATATTTATAAGAAATATGCTTGTTTTGATTGGTCCCTCTCTTTCTGCATGTGTGGCAGCACAGATAAATAATAAGCTTTGTGATAGGTTCTCAGTTGGGCATTATCCTATGCTGCTTTGGGGACCTCCTTCTAAGTTTGCATCTGGTGGATGGCAGCCTCAACAAGAAAACAGTGTGATAAAGTCCATTGACGATGGGAGGACAGCAGAAAGGCTGCTTAAGTGGATAAATAAACAAATTCACAGGCACGTTCTTTTCTACTCTCTCTCCTTTTTAAGGTTATTATGCTGACCAACTATCCACTCTAGAAGTTCAAATGTATAAAATGATATTAATTATATCGCTTGAACCACCGAGATCTATATTTTTGTAGCTATAATTATTTCTTGTTCTTGAATGTGCTGAACTGAAATCATGCTTGAGTTCTTTTTTCTGAGTTTCTCAATTGCTCTAATGGCCTAACCAATGGAATATCTATTTTCTGGTAACACCTAAGATTTAAATGTTCTTTTTTTTTTTTTTTTTACTGCAGACATGATATGTTGGAACGTTTATGCTGGAAATTCTGATCTACGAAGCTTATGATTTTCCTTGTGGCATCTTAGAATATTAAGCAAACAGATAAAGCAATTTGCTACCCGCTCATATTGTAGATTGTTCGACTGAAATAGCAGCCTACAATTGATCATAAAGTCAACTGATCAAAATGCTACTAGCTTTGGTCATTAAAAAATATTGCACAAATTTTAAAGTCAACTGAAAATATTCTTCAGATATAAGCAGCAAGGCGTATTCTAGTATAACATTATCAAGATATCCACTTTTCTGCCAGTACTCTTGACATTATGAATTTTTTTTTTTTTTTTTTTTTTGTGTGTGTGTGTTTGGATCCATATTACCACTATGTGGTGCTAAGTAAGCACTTCCAACGTGTGGGATCTAGAAATATTGAAAACACATTCAAACAGAAATTTAGAGCGGTAATCAAGATACAGGAAAAAAAACGTAGGATCTTCTTCCAATCTTTGACCAGGGGGTTTTGTTTGTATGGTTTGTCTTTAGTAAGATTGCTTTTTAATGCTTTGGAACACTTGAGCTTGGCATATTGTAGACAGGAAAACTAAACTGTATTTTCTTCAACTAATGGATTTTAAAATTTTAATATTCTTTGTGATCTTTGTTTCTCATGCCATTGAATTATGGAACTTACCTGCAACATGTTTTGATCCAGATGTTTGTCCTATTTATACCAGCATTAATTTGACAATGGTGACACGAATTTTGATAATTTTGATATATCATCTTATTATGCTTACAGCGAATTCAGCTTGGAGGATGAGAAATATGAAAATGAACATCAGCTTCTTCCAAATGCTTCAGACCCAGAACAGGTCCTTCACATAGGAATCCTTAAGCTGTTAAGAATATATCTGTCCATCGTTAATAAATTTCTATTTTATTTTTCCATTTATGTTCTTGGAGTTTGCTTCAGTTTCAGTAATGATCAAGAATGTGATTTAAAACTTGTGCTGCATATAGGTTACTCGAGCTGTATATGATGTTGAAGAAGCAACAGCTGAGGCCTTTGATATCATCCTGGAACACAAGGTAGGCTGATTATTTATATATCAGGCTGGGAAAATTCCACCCAAAGTTGCACCTGACCACTATGTGAAAGCATGTGTGGATTGGCTTGGATGCAGGAGCTGTTGATCATGGCATCATGCTGCCCACAAGTATATGAAACAGCTAAAAATTTCGGTCACTAGTCAGACGGAACCAAATAAGTTGGAAATATCTGATGGCTTGATGGTCACATGAAGTTTAGCTGCATAAGCATATGGGCCATTATCTAGCGCACCTGGGTTCGCTAAGCTTCAATGAACTTGGGCGCAAAACCCATTTTTTTATTTTTAAAATTTTTTTTTATAAAACCGTTAATCTAAGTGTATTTAACATATGTATTCAGTTTTACCATTTTTGGAGATTTGTATATATTTTTTTGAGTTTTTAAAAACAAGGGTATTTTAGTCATTTAAAATGTCTGAAAAACACCTCTGTTTTTTAAAAATAAAAAAATATGTGCAAATCTCCAAAAATAGTAAAACTTAGTACATATGTTAAATACACTTAGATTAACAGTTTTATATAAAAAGAAAAATTTAATGGGTTTTTGCACCTAGGTACATTGAATAAAAAACTGGCAAGTATTCATTCTGCACATGTTATGAGTTGATGGGACTAGACTAGGTCATTTATGCATGGTTTAGACTTAAATATAATAATTATATCAGGTTTAAAAAAAATCTGCATTAAAGCTCCATGTGAGTTTTTGCAAGACATCAGATGTAAATATACTCTGGAAGCTCACTTTCTTACCTTTGTACTAATGCATGCATTTGCAGATGATCAAATCAGAGGCTCAAGGACCACTTGTAAGGTTTCTCCAGATATTGGTGGCTCATCATCCTTCTAGAAGGTAGCTTGATGTCCTCTTGATTTGTAATTCTGTCTGTGCGGTAGCTGGTTACCTCTTTACTCATACAAGAGTTGGCATCTAGGTGTCGGAGAGGAAGTGCAGATATACTGGTGAACTTCGATTATTTGTGGCCATCAGATCTTTGGTCTGTTGGTACACAAGAGGCTGTTATTGCTGATGAAAAAGATGCACTCAAGAGCTTCCAGATATGTGGGAAGGAAGTTCCACATGGATATTGGGTGGGTTCTCCTCTGGGTGCCTTCAAACTCAAAGTGAATAGACTAGTTAAAATTACTCTCATTTTAGTTATGGGCTTAGCAAGATCAGTAACTGCAAGCCTTTTGTTGTATTTCTGTGAGATTTTGCAAAGTTCTTGAGGTGATTTTAAGATACGTAAGTGTGGTACTAATGTTTATCAGATTTCATTATTGAATGCTTAATTTTTGTTTATCCATATAATGGTATCATGTATGTCCTACCATTCACGAGATCATATAAATTTGTTAATCTATGTATTTGGCTTATCAAGGAGAAAAATTCAAGAGATTATCATCATTCGAAGGGCAGAAATCCCTGATTATTATGTTTTTATCTCCTTTTTCTTCAGTGCCATGGATAGGCTGGTAATCATAATCCCATGGATAGGTTGGTGATTATAATTGGTTTCCGTTTCCTGCACTGATTGGAACTGGTCTGCATGAGAGCCATTTGTATACTTCGGTTTCTGATAGTGTAATCCGCCCCTTTGTTTATAATTTATATGTTATTGTAGCACCCTCAAGCATATTCTTGATTTGGAGCCCTGGTGATATGGACCAAGTTGTTGCATGTTTGCCTATAGATGACGTCCTGAAATTCCCTGAAGTATTCAATATGATGGTTGGTAGTTCAATGATGCAAAGCGACATAATCTAGCATAAAGAAAAAAAATTAAAGAAAAATGGGAGACATCAATTGGCATCAATTGTTTTGCTATATTTTATTCATTTACTATGCTTTCAAACTCACTTTCGTTATATCGACTGGTTCGCGTATGTTACATTATGAATATATGTATCCCTGTGCGCAGGAAATTTTGTCATTAATGGTCTGTCCATTTCAAGATGTGTATCCTAAATGTGTATCTGTCATTAATTATCTGTCCATTCCAAGGTGCGATCTAAATGTGCATTTATATGTTTATACACTTTTAGAATTTGATGGATGAATGTTTCTTATAGTAATGTCTTGATGATTGAACTACCAACTCTAGGCAGGCTGGAAGAGTTGTAATTGCACAATTGGTTTCTGTGGCCACAATGTTATTACGTCATAACTGTATCCACTGAGCAACCAAATGTCTTTATTCTGTTTCGGCTAAATCTCTATAGGAAGATGCTTCTACTACCTTTGCATAATCATCCTTTCTAGTCAAACATCTTTATCGTTCTTCCTGCGAGTGGGATTGTAGTTAACTTTTCCTTGTTTGCGTTTTTTATTTTCATGTCTTTTTTTATTTTTAATATCGTATACCTGTTTGAACTATATGTTGATTTCTATGTTTGCATATTCTAATTAAAAGCATAATACACAGATGACGTAAATGTTTAGTTGGATATATAGAAAGTGGCTGGGAATTGGGATCTTTAAACAGGAACCTTCATCTTTTTTTCATATTAAAAAAAATGAACCTTTATCTTAATTGTGTAGAAAATTACCATAAAGCTTTTCAAGTGTTGCTAGATCGAGATGCATGTACAGGCAGCTAAAGTGCCTACTTCTACGTGGCTATGTGGGTAGTGGATCATGGCCACCTAGCTGGATATATCATAGATGTAATTTCCAAGCTGTTTGTTTGGTGGTTTGACTGCATGCATTCTTGCTTAGTGTACGCTGTACAGTAAAACTGGACTATTACACACAACCATATTACAAACGGTCAGATGGCTGAATAAACATTAGTCAAAGCAAAGTTCTGAAAGCATGATAAGCATTCTTTCAAATGTCAATCATAAAGCCATAAGACATTTGGTCTTAAAATTCTGAGATTTATTTTTAAATAGAACTTCCATAAATGTGTTAGATTGACAGATCTGTGATGCCTTTGATCCATGGCATATCTTCCAATCCTCATTTGTCTATGAAGGATGGAAGACTTGAAATTCCTTTTTTTTTTTTTTTTTTTAATTTGTCCCTTCTCTCAATTTTAGTCGTGGTTAGCGCCACTATCTATTCCTGAATGAAAGTCATGAGTCATTGCTTTTAGTTGCATGGCATTGCAGATATTTTGCCGTGGAAGCAAGAATGAAACCCGAGGATTTAGGTATTGTCTATACTTTCTATTTTTTATTTCTGGTGACATATTCTAGATGGTACGTTTTTACTGAAATGGACAGAACATTTTGTTGTGCATGTTATTATCACAATATTTATTATGAGGAGTGTAGTTGCTGTGCAGTGTACCCAGATCTCTGCACCAGAAGAATATGAGATATGCTCATCAAGGTTATGAATTTGTGCTTTATTGCTCGTAGTTTGACCAATTAGCAGTTGTGGGTGAACATGGGGAGATGGTCCTTTGGTGAGACATGGGGTTGACTGCATGAATTGTCTTATGATGTTTTATGCATCAATATGTGCATGCATGCATATTTTGTTTCTAGGTATATCCTGTTGTGCCCTGACAAAAGTTCGTAGCAATTGGGAAAACCTTACAATATCCTTCCTGATCATACAAAGAGAAAAAAATAAGAGGAAAATAATAGCAATTTGGCCTTTCTTCCTTTTACATCGTCATTTAGGTGGTTAAATTTTTATTGTATGTCTTTACTTTCTATCCATTTTTGTCAATAGGAGGTTCTGTGCTTGATTGCTTGTCTGTTCATTGGAGATGTTAAAAAGACAGCATCAGATGGGCTTCTTTATAATGCATTGATGTGACAGGGCCTATTTTAGGTTTGGCTTTGAGACACTTCTCTTCATTTTTCCTTCTTGCAGTTGTGGTTTGTGGCTTCTATTACATTCACTGTCTGTGAGAGTAGAGGATGGGGAAAGTCATTATGCATTTACAGCAACATGCGATTTCATTCGTAACTTCTTCATCTGTGAGGAATGTCGCAGGCATTTTTATGAGATGTGTTCAAGGTAAAAGGCTTAATCACTGTGCAGAAGCCTCCATTTTGCAAGTGTACTCATCTGATGCTTTTGTTGTGAACTGCTTGAATAGTGTTTCTACACCATTAGATACAATGCGAGATTTTGCCATGTGGTTGTGGAATGCCCATAACAAAGTCAATGAGAGGCTAATGAAAGAAGAAGCTGCACTGCAAACAGGCGATCCCAAATACCCAAAAATGATATGGCCACCAAAGCAGCTCTGCCCATCCTGTTATCTTTCTCAACCTGTGAAAGTCAATGGCACAATTCGAGTTGATTGGAACAAAGAGGAAGTCTTTAAGTTCTTGGTTGGTTACTACGGGAAAATGCTTGTATCATCAGTTAAGGAGTATGCAGATACTGGAACTGATTCTACAGAGTTTGATAGTGTGGCTATTTCAACGACTGGGCTCTCTTCAACTGTTCCTTTTGGAGCTGCAATAGGCATTGCTCTTGCCTGCTGTGCATTTGGAGTGGGTGCTTGCTTATGGAGATCACGGCAGAAGAGTCGGAAGTACTTACACCAACTACACTCCTTAAAGAACATATGATTAGTAGGAGGGTAATCATCACTTGTAGGCCTTTTACAAGGACTCATTTAGTGAGGCATGTCCTGTAGACCAGCAAATATACAGTTTGTTGGTCTGTAGGACTGTTTACATCGGGCCCATGGTTGAAGGATATACAGGGCTCATCTGATGTATGGTTCCCATTGAAGTCCACAAACAACCTGGAAAGGAACAAAACAGATTAGATGGGCCTTTCTGATTTGTGGATTCCTGAATATCCTAATCCATGGAATCATGTGCATCAGCAAAAGCAATATGTTGATGACCACAGCCCTTCTATTTGCCATCGATGACAAGTACATGCTCACTTTTATGATTTTTCTAAATTAATTTGTTCTTCCGACATTGCAGGCCGAGGAGGAGCAGGAATGGAGATTTCCCAAAGGTTAAACCAAGCGATGCAATCAACTAAGGTGCACAGCTTGTACTTGGGGCCTTTTCCTGCTGCGCCTGTTTCTCTCTTCAACAACATTGGCCTGTGAAACGCTTGTTTCGATGTGCCTGAGCTTTTCACTTTTTATATACCTTTTACATCCTCTGATATTGAAGTGTAGAAAAACAAAACAAATTTTATGGCTTCAATTTGCGGTCAATTTGTACATTGGTTGCAATAGTGAATGAGTCATTGATTCCATTTCATCATAATTGTGCACAATTTACCTAACCAAATGATGCAACGGTGAAGTCAATGTTTGCCTCTGATCCAACAGTCATAAGGAATATTAATATATCAGGTTGCATGTGTTTCTGATCAGATCTTAAGTGGTCGACCGTGTCAGTCTGGGTTTATATATGTTTCTATTGGCCGTGATTGGTGTCAGGAACACCTAAACACCTAATGCTACCTTTTGTGTTCTACATAAATCTAAAGGCAGCAGGTTTAAGTCGAGGTCTGAAGCTGCTGTAACTAGGGGTGGGAATTGGGGCGGGTCGACCCGTGACCCGTATTGACCCGACCCGTTTTTGGCCGGGTAAAACCAATATATTTTTGACCCGGTATAGGAATGGGTCAGAAATTTTGACCCGGATTCAAAAATAGGGTTGGGGTGGGTCAACCATGTCCCGACCCGAAGAGTCCGACCCGCCCCGCATATATAAATTTATTAAAAATTATAAGACTATATTGAAATATTATTATTATTTTCTTTCAAATTTCTCACTTTTTTATAATCAACTCTATCAACAATAGAAGAATCAATTTATTCAAAATGCAATATAAGAATCAATAAAAAAATTGTACAATATAACCCTCATGTGTAATTGTATATTAACCTATTTTAATAAATGTATACTATATTTTCAAATGTTTTGTTTTCTTAATTATGTGTTTTTTAATAATTAGTGAAATATTGAAACATAGAATATTTAAATTTAGTATAGATGTATACTTATGTTTGATAGATATATAAATTTTAAAAATTATCTTATTTGATTCGTATTTTTGACCCGACCCGCTATCCCGAAACCGGTCCGAACCGACCCGAATTTTGTTCCTAGACCTGGTAGAAAAAAGTAAGGGTCAAACCGACCTTGTCCCGACCCAGTATAAAATAAGGGTCAAACAAGATTTTTAAAAAGTAGGGTTAGGGTTGGGCAAACCCTGACCCGTCCCGACCCGCCCCGATTCCCACCCCTAGCTGTAACTGTAAATTCTAAGCCTAGTGCTAGGGCATAATAGTTATTATACCCTATATATTGAGATATTTTTGCCTTCTCTTTTGCTGAAAAAAAATTCTATTGTGTCATATTGATATTCTTTGTCATTGTTGCTTACTGCTGTATTGCATTATTTCCTCTGCACGGGCAGCTATCTCAAATCAGTTTTATGAATGGGTTGAACGACGATAGCAGATGCATTATTGAGTGTCCACATGCAGGGAGGTTGAGAGATGCAGGAGAGCTCTGTTGGTTGAGCTGGCGCGTGATTGCGAAGTTGGCAGTTTTAAACCACGGATTGTTGCTCATCTTGACAAAAGAAGGCTACGTGCATTTCAATATACTTTCTTCTGCGTTTAGTCGCTGCAAAATACCTTACTGGCTAACCCCCCATTTTATATCATGCACTTGTCGTCGTTACTGGGGGTGCAAATTGCATCGGGTTGCCTGAAACCTGACCTGATACTATTTGACCCGAGGGTGGGTTTTAAGTATGATTATCTTCTCTATATTATGTATGATTGCAAATGGATGTTATTGCCACTTTTTTTTTCTTTTCTTTTTTTTTTTGGATTGAATGATGTCATTGTTACTTTGAAGCAACGAAGGTCGTCATCTTAGAGGCCCAGGATACAACATAATTTCATCATCTTTGTTTTTTAGAACTTTATGGGCTTATGCAGGATTTGCGAATTTTCTCCGCACTACATTTATATACAGCGTGCGAATTGAACCATAGTTTTGAAATGATGAGTCCTGATGACCACCAATTAACAATAGCAATCCAAATGATTCCGAAGAGCCCTGACGTTTTTCCTTCCCATTTGGAGAAGAGTTGTAAGAGCTATATCCACATGCGAGCTATTCTTTTACTTTGCAGATTGCATCAGTTAGTGAACACGGATGAGATGTTGCTGAGGCTGCCATGGCTCATTCTGCTCATCGTCAGATGTTGTATATGGCAATTCATGGTGTGCCTGCAACCAAAAACAGGAGAGGAGGTTTTCGGAAACAAAAACAGAAACACACAAAAAACAGGAGAGGTTCAAAGTGTAGGCTGCCATTGCTCATTATCCAATTCCTCAAGAAAATGCAAACATCATAGCGTAGTCATGGTACCTCTTGCCGTCGCCGTTGAACAGCATAAATACCCCTCGCCATTATATAAATAGCAAGAAGGATCGCAAAAGTTCTAAACACCAAAATCTGTATTAGACAGAAAAAGGAGAGTTGATCATAGAGTACATTTGCACGGTGCATTAGTTGGGTGGGCTGTCCATACCGCAGAAGTCCCAAGGATTTGGAGAACTCCACATGAAGAGTATGCGATTAATTAAATGGATATTTAATAAATTTTCTCAAGGGGTCTTACGATGAATATTGTGAATGAATAATCCTCATCTCCACTGCCGATGAATGGAAGTGCATGGCGGAATACCAACAGTACCATGAACTGAATGCAAGCACACCAGAGGAAAGAGATAAAATCAGTAGGAAAGAGTTGCCATGTCATCCTCAATCATCATGACTAGGCCAACAACCAATAAGGATGAGAGAGAGGGAGAGAGAGAGAGAGCGCTCACGGTGATCGCAATTGCACGGCAACATACTATGCTTCTTGCGCTAGGAGATACATAGAAATCGTAGTCAGAGGGCAAGAAATCTCGATCGGTGGCAACCATTGCCATTAATCGAGGATCGGGCAAGTTGCGCGTGGATATCTCCCAGTTTCCTCTGATGGACACAATGAGAATACAATGTCATAGCATTTTGTCAACAGTAAGAATGATAAAACAAACTCCCAAGTTCACGGAAGATATGATTCTGCTCCTTCATAAATGAAAAATAATATTGTATGCGCAGTCCTAGGTGTTGAATGCTTTGCTGTTCTGAACATCCGCATCAACCGCATTGATCTACGTTTGAGGCTTCGACCCACCCATTACACATGCTAAGCCTATTTTCCAATGCACAGGATAAAGCAGAATGGTACCTGAAATTCATAGGAATACTCCCATAATGAAATAACTGTGGTGGTGCTGTATAGCCTGGCTTGTATTGCTGGAATCAAACAGAGTTTTAATAATGTGAAAATAACAGGTCAATAATATCCGATAAAAAAAACAGTTCAATAATATGAAAACTAACGAGGTTTAATAATGTGAAAATAACATTTCAATAATATGAAAATACTGCTAAGGCTGACATAATCAGAGAAGCAGATGGTTATATGCCCATCAGCTAAAAGATAGCGTAGCATCCTAAGGTCCCGTCCATATGTCAGTTCTGGATAATAAAGAGTTACGTTTGCGGATGATTCCATAAGAATAAAAGAAACAGAAACCATTCTCTGAACAAAGAATAAAAGCAAAGACTTGCATGCCTAGAGATCATCATATGTCATTCATAAATATTTGAAGGGCGACCTTTCAATGGATGCTTGGGACCCCTAGACCTTCAACACTACTCGTTCAATCCAAAAATCTGGAGATGCTATGTATATCTGCTAGCTGAGTACCGTAAAATTCATTTTGATACAAGGGACAAATGCTTATGCAAGCGCAGACAAAGTAGCCAAGATGCTGGAAGCGGATTTCAGTTTTGGTTCACTGCAGAAAATTGTTGACAATGGGGTTTTGATATCCCCAATGGCAACGATGTTGCAAAAACTTTTGCTGATGGGAAGACATGTCGTAGCCATTTTACCTGGTGACAAATCTCGCAAACGGTATTGCCCTTCTCATTACACCACCTTTGGACACATTTCCTGTGAGCATACTGTGACACGCAGAAGTTCATACCCAGTCACAGTCATGTCATGATAAAAAATATATATATATAGACATACTTTTGGGATTTATGATCAAGTTGTGGCAATATTTGACAATAAACAAAGATGCGCTTCTTCATTATCTCAGCTTGGGACTGAAGGTCACTTGTATATGGTAACTATTACATTATCAGTTATCATGTAGCTGCCATAATACCAATGTAATAGACTATTATACACACTGATTCTAATTCAGTTTTTTTTTTTTTGTTAATCCAGTAACTTGATGATGATGTTACGACAAGATACATGAACCGAAAGTAAACCATAGTGCTCTAGAGAGTGGCTTGGTGGCCTCTTGCATCAACGCCAGAATTATAAGTGCTGGTTCCCCATGTCCAAGCGGAAACCTTTTTTCAGAAAACTTGGCTCTAAGCCTTTATTGTAAGAAGAGAAGATGACAGTAAAATTGGCACTGTGAAGTCAACTTCATTACAGTTAAACAGAAACAGCCAAATGAGCCAAATGCAAAATTCATAAAATTCCACTCTGCTTAATTCTTATACAGAATGTTTTCTAATTTCCACTCTCCATTTTGGATACTTACTCCTTCCATTCTGCCGACTGAATGAAACTGACAGGATAGTTTTAACATCAAAAAAAAAAAAAAAAAAAGAATAGGATAAGTTTTGAGACGTCTATAAACATCTATGACCTCTTCTATGACTCATATTATATTTCATTTATAAGATCTCGCAGTCGTTATTCCCGAATTGGAACTCTAAAATGGGCTGAAAAAGTGAACATTTTCTTCCAGCGATCACACAAGCAGCCAAAAAATCCCAAAGAAATTGAAAACCAAACACCACATCCTTCCCAACAATCCGGTTCGTAGCTCTACGAATCTTATTTGGGTGATCAATAATCATTAAGGCCTCAGTTCTTAGTAAGTGAATGAATGACCATACCCATCCTCATCACCACGGATCCAAGTCTTTAAAAAAAAAAAAAAAAAAAAAAAAAAAACATTGATAGGGCTGAAGGCAAACACCAAAAACAGAGACAACAAGCATACTAAGATCGAAAGCTGCCTCCGATTAAAAAATAAAAAAATAAAAAAATAAAAGATCGAACAGCTGCAATGCGATCAAAAACGAAAGCCACATTTAAATAGCTGATCAGTGGCTCACCTTCAAGCTGCCGCTGCAAGAACACGGGGTCTCCATGTTTGAATTCTCGTCCTCATCATGGCAAATCCGACATTCTGCCGTTCCCTGCAGCCCCTCACCGAAATTCCTCTTTTGCAAAGAAAGCTTGTTCTCAGCCTCTACCCCTGAAGCTGCAGGCTGCTGCTCTATTTGTGTCTGTTTCCTGCTCTCAATTGCTGCTTCCAAAGTAGATTCCGTCAGCAACCGATCGACCAGCAGCACGAAATGATCACCCATCCTCAGAAAAAATCTGAATCAATAGGCAAAGCCCTTGATCCTCCAATAATCTCTTCGTGCTGTGGAGACCTGGATATCAAAACCCAAGAGCAGAGAAATTTCCCGACAAATGAACCGATAACCAATCTCAATTTCAAAAGAAAAACAGCTTATCCCATTAAAAGAAGAGGGGAAAAGAAAGCGGTTAGTTTTCCGTGACAAGGAAAACTGGTGATGTCTGAAAAAGAAGAGCGTCAGTTACCCGTTTCAAGCAAAACACCGATAGCGCCCAAATGAAAAAGAAATGCGGTTAGTTACCTGTGCAAGGAAAACAATGAGGGAACCGGAATTGAAAAAAAAAAAAAAAAAAAAGAAGAAGAAGACAGGGAGTCAGGGACAAGAGAAAGCAAAATCCAGCTACAATCCAAAAAAGAAAAACAAGAGAGAGAGAGAGCGAGCGCGAGAAGTCAAAGAAGGAGATATCTTCCGAGATAAAAAGACAGTTAAAATTAATTTTCACACAAACTCAAACCCTAAATAAATAAATGCTGAGATTGGTAAGAATGGAAAGCGATGTAACAGCGACAAATATAGTTGTGAGAAATTCGGGAAATGGGAAAAATAAAACCAAGACACAAAAAAATGTCCTTTTTCCCATAAAAAAAAATGTCTTTTAATTAATAAAAGCAAAAATGAAACAGACAACATCGGCTGAGTCCTCTGGTTGAGTTAAAAGATCCAATTTTCCAATTTGGGCATTGACAGAGTGGATTGAACTTCTCTTTTTCCGTCATAATTCTCGAAAAACGCAAAATGGGTGACATGTAAATCGCCAAAACTCCTGATACTCACGTCCACCTTGCCCGTTGTTTCCACGAAAGCAACCGCGACCACCACCCTCCCCCCCCCCAACTTTCTCCCTCCCTCCCACGGGGAAAGTAGTGGAGAAAAGGAATCCTCTATCAACCACACGTACGGGGAAGACAAACACCAGCTAACCCCATACGAAGAATATGCAGAAAAAGAAAAAACCAAAAACCCAAGAAAGTATAGGCGGAAAGCAAAGGGATGAAACAAAAAGGACCGAATGAGAGAAAAAGTACCCAGGCAAAAAAGAAAGGAAGACAGAAAGAGAAGAGAAAGGTGGTAGCTTTATCAACCTCTAGAATGAGAGAGAGAGAGAGAGAGAGAGACTTACAGGGCAGGGATGGAATACCTTCAAGAGAAAAGAGAGAGGAAGGATTGTGGTTTTTTCTTCACAAACTTCTGTTTTGGCAGCAAGCAAGAGATGGAGTGTCGTTGCAGCGCATATATACGTAGAGGAAGTAAAGCGGCGCATATACGTAAATCGTGTGTATGTGCTTGCTTCCATTTATATTCCTCCATGAAGTCGTGAATATATAAGAGAAAAGCGAAAAGTGGCAAGAGGGTCTGGCGCAGCGCACGGCTAACGGCAAACAGCCCACGTCGCGCACGATCCTTTCACGTGCACCGTTTTTGCCGTTAAAATGTCGCTGCGCCGGATGGCGGGAAATCCCTTGGGTTGACTTCTCACGAACGAAGGCACAAACTACGTCCACGTTGCTCATCTTCCTTGCCCAGAATCCACTCCCTCCATTTTACCACCCCCACGTCCATTCCTATGGCGCCGAAGGAATTTACGTGCACCAACGCTTATTTCCTTTTGGTGGAGATAATTAACAGTATCTACTTGAAATTCCTCTTAATAATGGTATGATATATATACCCTGCAGCAAAATTTACCTTTATGTGGCTAATTTTTCAATATAAAGTATATGCATGCATGAGCACGTCTTGCCCATGTGACCGTGTACTTTTGCGTCTTACAAAATGATTTCCTCCGTACCGATTTGTTTATTTGTAAGAAAAGAAATTTTGGAAATGCATGGATACAACAAAAATATTTTAAATTAAAATTTTTTACTCTCCATAATTATCATATTTTTAATTATTTATTCACATTTTCATATTTAATTACCCCACTTTTAAATCATTTCCACATGTCTATTTATATAATTAATCTATCTTTTTTTAACTTTATTCTCTTTTGCTCCTTCTTATTACCCATGTATATTATATTATTTTTATCCTATTTCAAAAATTTTATGTCAAAACTTTTCATTCAAAAGTTTTGTCACTTCCCAAAAACACTCTTAATAACGGAGAACTTCAACTAGTTTGATTATTGAGTGATCTTGATGATTTTATTTTTTAGGATTAATATTTTTATTGAATTTATGACATACACACACTACAAAAAAATAGATTTTTCGCAATCTTTATTAATAAGAACAAAATCTTTATTAGCAAGAAGAATACATGTTCAAGAAAAAAATTTCTTATTTATAATGACACTTCTGTATATAAGAAAAAATCTTCTTGTTTATGGCAATGCTTTCATAGATAAGGAAATTTTGTCTTGCTTATATCAATGTTTTCGCAATTAAATCAATACGCAGATCAAGACAATTCACAAATTGTCCTCGAGTGATAATCATATCTATTGATTAGCATGCTATCTTTGTTAGTATTTTAAAAGTTAACATGTTAACCATGAAGTTCATGGTTAACATGCTCACTGTTCCACTTCGGTTAATACTCATACTGTTTTAATCTACATACACAATGTCCATCATAATTGGCGCCGCCCAAGAGATCAATATCCAATACAATCATGAATTTCAAGAAAGACACCATGTGGACTTGCGAACGTAACAATGTTATTTCTTCTTTCTTAATACAATTACGACACAAGTCTACTACTCCACATCCTTACTCACAGTCGATGTGATTTTGCCAGCCTGGAATCATATGAGTTTGATATACCTCTTCCATCATAGATTATCCTCATCTATTGAACCTAATCAATTGTGTTGTCCTTTTTATGGTACCTGTAGTTCACAAGCTCAACTCAATTACAATTTTCATATCTCGTCTAACTCAAAAGGGTGTACAAGGGAAACATGCTCTCATAATCTAGTAAAGAAGATAGCTTCACAATGAAGACACAGCTCCTTAATTCACCAAGAGGGACACATCATCACAATCTAACCCAAGGGGACATAGCCTCTATGCACAGTCAATACCAAGACCCACCATTTAGGGGTCAATGCATGTGTCACTGATGCTACTCACAGGTGATCAATTGTCATGTCTTAAGCACGTCTTTTTGACAGCTTATTGGATAAGACTGCCCATAAAGACCTAAATACACTATCAGATCCTTATTATCAATCACGATTATCTCTTCTGGAATGTAAGCTATCCAAAAGACCTAAAAAGGAAACACAACGACCCCTACTGATGGGGAGAATAAAATAGAGGAGATACTGAGATAAAAAAAAATAATTCTTCCTAGTTGGTCCTTTTTTTTATTCTCTATTTATTGTAAGGATCTAAGGCATCCTCAAACTGACTATTAGTAGTGTAAATTGGGTTAAGTTAACTCGGGTTGGTATCTTCTTGACCCTAACTTTGTTTGTAAAACATTAGCACAACTCATATTCAATCCCATTTTTCAAATTTTAACGTAACAAGTCGATTTGGTTTAGGTTACAAATCGGATTAATAAATATATAAAATTTAAAGTTTTTTCTTAATTAAATTTTAAAATATAAATTTACATTTTTACCAGTAACTATAAATTTGTATTAAATAATACAAATTAATCCTTTTTATAAGAATATCTTCAAATTTTTGACTTATATAATAACATGATTTCTAAGTAATCTTTTTTTGAGAAAACCACAGTATATATCATTACTGAAAGATACCATCCATGTACAAAATATTCACAAGAAATCTAAGTGGGTTTCCCCACCACACCAAGCTTCCATTAGCCTCATTTGCAGCAACTTTGCTACCAGATGGGCGGCCTCATTACCCGTTCTGCAAACATGTCCAAAAGTAACATTTCTTATACCACGGGCTAGCTCCTTTGTCTCCTAGATGATTATGCCTATCGTTGAGAGCGCCCCATAATCATCATTCAGAAAGGAGGTTGAATCACTTTCCATTTCCACAGTTTGCAAATTCATCTCAGCACCCCACTCGATCTCCAATTTCATTGTGAGCGCTTCCATGGAGATCACATCAATAGTACCTTTCCAATTCCAACACTTCGCTACCAGGAAACACCCTGATGAATCCCATAACACTACCCCCACTCCTGTGTTGTTCAGCCATTGATTCCATTTGTTGTCCATGTTCATCTTGAGGCCACCACTCCTCGGTTTCACCTATCTCGGATTGAGAGCTTAATCTAGTAAATGGACACCACTAAGTTGTTGGGCTTGTGTATAGCAATCTTGGTATTCCATACACCAATCTATGACCTTTCCAAAATTTGGCCACTCCCCTCCATCTGTAAGTTGATTCCTCAAGAACCATATGTGCCAGCAGAACAAAATAAACAAAGCCAAATTGCCGCCATGCTTGTTCTCTGTCATTCGTCAAAAAATGCAGCTAACAGCTCTCTTAGGGATCCAAATTTGTCTTCTGTTGACCAATCTTTCCCTATACGGTTTCACCTAGTTACAATACACAAAGAGATTATTTATGTCATCTCTCGCACCCCTGCAGAAAAGGCACTGCAAATCAATAGTTATGCCTCTATTGTGGTGGTTCCACCTTGTTGGGAGAGCGCTTTTGAACAATCTCTACTAAAAAATTTTGACTTTCGTTGGAATCTTTGCCCTCCAAATGTCTTTGAAAATTTTTTGTCCTGCTCATCCTGGCTTCTCAACCTGTTTGAGCTCCGTCCTGCATCAAAAAAGTGTTAGAGTTTAATAACCGATAGGCTGATCGCACATTAAATCTGCCATCTGCCTCCAGTTTCCAAAACCAGGTATCCATTTATGGTGTTGATGGGATTGGAATCAAGTAGATCCTATTCCAACCAGCCTCCCCTGCTACTGATATAATTTTTTCCTTGTCCCAAGACCCCGTCTCAATCGGTATAAAACCCCCCACCTTCTCATTATCAGAGATATTCCAAGGGAGAGGGCCCAATTTCATTATCTTTGTATCCATCCACCTATCTTGGAAAAAATAAATCATATTTCCATCTCCTACACGCCACTTTTCCCTTTCATGATGATTCCTTTGGCCTTCTAAACACTCTTCCATATGAATGAGTCAGTGCCTTTCACCCTACCTTCCCACAGGCTCCCACTTGGGAAGTATTTAACTTTTAAGACCTTGTAATATAAGGAGTTCGTGTTTTGGATCAACCTCCAGAACTGTTTCACCAGAAGAGCCAGATTAAACACACTGATGTCCCTGAATCCGATACTCCCTTCTGCCTTTGGTTTACACATTTCTTTCCATGATACTCAGCTGATTTTCCTCTTGTTTCTTTTCTCGCCTCACCAAAATTTGCTCATCAAGCCATTTAGCTCATTACACGGGGTTTTTGGCAAGAGAAAAGATTCATGGCATAGCATGGGATAGCTTCTGCCACTGCCTTAATGAGTATTTTCTTTCCCCCAACCGACAGCACCTTCTCTTTCCATCCATTCAACTTGCTCCATAATCGCTCTTTTATGCCTTTGAAGACAATCTTCTTTGACTTCCCTAACCACGCTAGCAATCCTAAATACATTTTGATCTCCCTTCTCAAGCCCTCATCAGCCTTATAATTTCTTCTCTTTTATTAGCTTCGATGTTATCACTGTAAAAGAGAACAATTTATCAATTCACCTCCTGCCGAGCAATTTTCATAAGTCATAAGCAATCCTTTTACCCTTGATAGATCTGAGCTCATAGCCCTTATGAAGAGCAAGGCGTCATCCGCAAAAGATAGGTGGGTAAAAGCTGGATTACCTTTAGAAATCTTCAACCCCGTTATTAATTTCTTCTTCTGTAAGTCCTGAATTAACCAAGACAGTCCTTCTGCACATATGATAAACAGGTAAAGAGAGAGCAGGTCCCCCTACTGCAATCCCCTTTGTAGGATTATATCAATTTAAGGGTGTTAGTGGTCATTGTCAACCCGTCAACCCATTTAGTAACCCATTTAACCCGTATAGCTTGTTTAATCCATTTAACCTGTTCACTCATTTAACTCGTTTAACTCATTAAACTTGTATATATATGTGTGTGTGTGTGTGTGTAAATCTCTTTGTTATTTTCTCTTTCTAAGTCTTCCTCTCATCACCTAATTTTCATTTTCTCGTTGCTGCACGAATTCTATTTTTCTATTACTGCCTTATTTTCATTTTCCCTACGTCAAAAATATCCTCTTGTCTCTCACTGCAAAATCATCATCCACTATAGTCTAAGTCTTCAGGTTGTCTACTATATAATTTGTTAATAACCCGCCAATCCATTTATTAAATGAGTTAAAAATGAGTTAGGGTTGAGATTTTTTTAATGAGTTAATAAACAGATTGGGTTTAGATATTTTAATTGGTTAGGATTATAACTAGGCTTCAACCCATCCAACCTAACACCCCTAAATATCATCAGACAAGAAACAATTCATATTTATCTTGTAACTCACCAAGCTGAGATAACTTTCATCCATCCAATCCATGTGTCGTTAAAATTCATTCACTTCATTATTACTAGCAAAAACTTCCATTTAACCCTATTATAAGCTTTTAACATGTCCAATTTAACTGCTATGTCTTCTCTTCTCCCCACTCTTCTCCTTCTTAACTAGTGGATTGCTTCATAAGTGATAATCATGTTATCCATAATGAGCCTACTAGGAACAAAGGCATTCTGTTGCTCAAAAATAATATTTTGTAAGCATTGTTTGAGTCGATTTGCCAAAACCTTAGAAAAGATCTTGTATAAGACATTGCATAAGCTAATAGGTTGAAAGTCAGTGATCTTCCTGGCACCTTTTATCTTTGAGATGAGAATTCTTGTTGATTTTCAGAAGTTGCTCCCTCCTCTGATCTGGATCTTGATACTTCA
This sequence comes from Annona cherimola, assembly GCA_030490835.1. Taxonomy (NCBI): domain Eukaryota; kingdom Viridiplantae; phylum Streptophyta; class Magnoliopsida; order Magnoliales; family Annonaceae; genus Annona; species Annona cherimola. The sequence goes on along the minus strand of CM059973.1, from coordinate 82,969,277 downwards.
TCACCTCTTTACACATGTCAAAAATGTTAGGGCCCACCATTTCCCAATGTTTTTGGCAAAACCCACTTGACATCCCGTCTGGCCCTAGGGCTTTTGCATTCTTCATACATTTAACAACTCTCAGGACTTCGTCCAGCTCCAAAGGTTTTACTGACTTATTCCTTTCCTCCATTGAAAGCATTTGTCCACCAATGTCAGTAATCTGCTCAAGTTCGCATGGATTAGAGCTAGCAAAAAACTGTTTAAAGTAGTTAACAACCACCTCCTCCTCCTTTCTTCAAAAAACCAAACCCCATTCCTATCTTGCAGCCCATCAATAATATTCTTCCTTCTTCTGCTCAATGTTGCCTGATGGAAAAAAAGCCGAGTTCCTATCGCCTAAAAGCATCCAATGAGTCTTTGCCCACTGTCTGCATATAGTCTCCTCATCCTCTAAGAGTTTGTTTATTGATTTCTCAATTTATTTTATATATTCATCTCTCCCATCAAATGGGGGAAGGAGATGAAGGTTGTGCAACTCAGTTTGCTTTTCACTAAGAGTCCTTCCCACGTTCCCATGTAACATCCTGCTCCATTCCGAGAGCCTCCTACCACACATTTGTATCTTCGTTCTAACCCTTCCAGTCATATCCTTTTCTCCCGCAACTCTTAAAGCCCAAGCCTCCCTGACTACCCCATGGGCCTCACTATCTTTAGCTCAAAATAGTTCATATCTGAATTGTCATGGGGGTCTTAAGTTCTCTCTTCTAGCATCTAACACTAATAAAATAGGTCTGTGATGAGAATAGGCAACTTCCAGATGCATGACCTGCGCATATGGGAATAGTTGTAACCAGTTCGGAGTGGTCATCCCCTTATCCAGTCTTGCCTCAACTCTTTTTACCCCCTTTTAATTATTCCCCTATGTTCTGCCTGCCCCACATACCCCAGGTCAACCAGATTACAACTTTTGATAGTATTCCTAAACCATTCCATCTGCTTCTCTAGTCTTCCCCTCTTACTTGTCACTTCTAATGCTTTCAGAACCTCGTTGAAGTCACCTATCACAACCCAAGGTTCATTTATCTGTCTTCCCACACTTTTTAGAACCTCCCATGATAGGTATCTCATGTTTACCTCTGGAGTTCTGTAGAACCTAATTATCCTCCAAGATACCTCGCTATTGTTTCTGCTTACCATTGGATCTATATGGTTCTTTGAGAAGCTACAGACATCAACTACCCAATCATCCTTCTATAACAATGCCAAACCACCTTTCCTACCATTGTAGTCCACTGACAAACAATTCCAAAATCTCAGTCATCTCTTAATTCTTTTCATTTCATTTGTTGACCTCTTGGTTTCACACAAGAACGCAGCTACAGGATCTTTTCTCCTTATGAGATCAAGGAGGTGTCGAATTGCCCGTGGGTTCCCAAGCCCCCGGCAATTTCAGGCCAAGATTAGGCTTAGAGGGGCTGAGAGACAATCTAAGCCTCCACCATCATTTTGCTTTGCAGCATTTTCGGTTCCTCTACCCCCATCCTCAGCTTCTTATTTTGCCTTTTCATCTGGATGTAAGCATCTGTTGAAGAAGTCCCACCTTTCCTTTTTTTCCTCTCCTCTTCTCTATCCCTCATATTTGTTTTCTACCCCTACGCTGCTATCTAATCTCTTTTAACCCTTCTCCACATCTTGATTTTTCCATTCTCTCCTTCATAAGTATCCTTTTCCTTCTCGAGGTTCCCAACATCTAGGGACCTAGAAGTTAGGTTCCCTTGTCACATTTCCCCCATGCTTACTGTAATTTGGTGGCAGACCTTTGTTATCACTCCCATCCGTAGTATGGTGAAAATCCTCAGCCCTTAATAGCACAACCATCCCTACATTTAGTTCCCCACATTCTCCCCTCAGTTCCTTAACTTTTACCTCCTCCTCCTTTTGACTTTCATTTGTTTTGGAGACTTCACCCTTCATTCCTGTTCTCCCGGTTTGCCACCTCTGTTCCCTCTACCTTGTTGTTCTTTATGTCACTAACCCTCCTCTCCCCTCACCCCTTCCAAACTTTCTCCATGTCTCCATCCTCCCCTCTCTTAGTATGTTTCTTCCACCTTCTGTCTCATGACTTCCCATCCAGCTCGTCACATTTCCTTCCACCTGATCTTTCCCTGATTTTTCCTTAAAGTAGTCAATCCCCTCTCCCTATGTTCACCTCCACTCCAGTTGTCCTCTCCCCCTACTGTATATTCTGTGTAAATTTCTCCCATAATATTTTCCTTGTCCTCTACCCTTCTTCATCAAACAGCGACTCATTACCATCCTCGTCTCTGGCCCATCTCCTATCTACAATGACCTTCTTATCTCCTCCTTTACCCCAATCGTACAACTTATTCTCTCTTACATTCCACTCTGTCAATACCCCTCTCACATCCTTTCCAGCCTTCTGTCCTCATATATTATAGCACTTCTGTCTACGTCCACAATGAGTTTATAATCTCTTGGTTGCCACTTAATTTCATTGAAATACATATTCGAGAAGACTCTATTAGTCTGCCCTACTTCTCCTTTTAACCCCACTGCTTTGAAACCAGCTCTTAGAAAATTGTCGTATGGCATGTTTGCTTCGCATAATTCCTTCCTTTCATCGTTTCGTTCTCACTCTTTGATCATGTGTTCCATTTTTCCATGTAAGTAGCAAAATACTAGCAATCTCTCATATTGAAAGGGAAGTCATTTCCTCGATGAAACCCTGCATTTAATAAAGATCCTCCTCTTAAGGGGCTCCTTCACATTTACCTCCGCCTTAACTTTAACACCCATCAGTGTGTCTTTAATCTCTGAATAGTATAAGATCGCCCAATCTGTGTTCCTAGCTCAGTTTTGTCCACCAAGAATGGGATTTTCTTAATAAGCAGCCAAATCAGGAGTGTGGAGAAATCAATCTCGTCCCTCCTAATAGGCATTCTTAAGTCCTTGAGCAGAATAAGTTTTCTGTCATATAGCCATGAGCTTCCCTCCATTACCTGAGTTTTGTCCTTTTCGTCCACCTTTGAGAAAATTGTCATCTTAGTTTTCCATAGTCTTTTCATAGAAGCTTTACAGAAACTTTTATTGTATGATTTTGATGCCCATACCGAATACAGTACTTGCCTCTCATCCAGTTCGACCATCAGTAGCTTTGATGTGTCTATTTCGAGGGTCTTGATTTCTTTGAAAGTGATTCTTCTTCTAGAGGCATCGATTCTTCTCGATCCTCAACGTAGGTTCTTGATTCCCATTGCCCACCCCTTCCGATCTTCCTAGCTTGGGAAAAGACCTCTAATCTCTTGCTGAAGCTGTCAATCCTTCTCGTTGTCCTAAAAAAATTTTTGAAAACCCTCACCTGTTCCTATGAGCAAATTTGCCACCAGCGAGAACACTCGGGAGGGAAATCGATTTCTAAGTAATCTTATTTCAAGACAATGATATCCATTTAATGTTTATATATTATATGATTTTATGGGTCAATTATAAAGTAGAAGTCAATATGATTGATAATGTATGAATTTTTTAATAATCTATTATATTTTTATACTAACACATGAAATCAGGTTAAGATGACAATTATCTAATCCAAACCAAACTACTTTTGAAGTTGAGTTGTATAGCTTATTTTTTTCAAAAGGCTTAACTCAACTCTATCATAAATCAGGTTATGTTAGTCGGGTTCAATTTAAGCCCAACCTTATTTACTCCCCCACCTATGACTAGAGGAATAAGTTGTATTATCTTTATTGGTATCTCTTCTTAAATAGTGAATTTTCTTTTTTATGATGTTTTAGATAAATTTTAAAATTATCAAACTTTTTCCATATAAAAATTCCTGTCTATCATCTAATGACTACAAAAAAAACTAATACTTAGCAAATTTTGGCAGCGCTTAACATTTTTATATCCAAAAGCACTATCAATAGAAAGTTAGCTTTTAGCGACAAAAATATAATGGAGCATGATTATATACATCATGATGTATTTTAGCTAAAATACAACATTTATTTATTTTATTTTATGTTATTTTATTTGCTTTTTCTTCATATATATGTTTTCCTAGTTGTATTTAATTCATATATCGAGTTTTGCTATTTTATAATATTTTTACATTTTTATTTTTATTTTTAAATAGTCATCAATTTCAAAGGCATTTAAGTAATTTGTTACCCCTTAAGAATTTGATTTTAAAAAAAATCAAAAATACATATATAAAATTATTATAAAATGGAAAATTTTGGTATATAGATTGTATATACTTAGGAAAATATGTTTATGAAGAAAAATCAAAAAGTATAACTAATTATAAAAATAAATGAATATTGTATTTTAGTCTAAAATACATCATGATGACATAAGTGGGCCCCAAATATCTTACAAAAAGTGACCATTTAACGACATGTGCGACAAGTCAGAACTAAAGTTTATTTTGACTACTTTTAGTGACTTGATTATAGTGGTATCACTGTACAAATTAATACATATATAATGATAAGTTTTAACATCGATAAAAGTTGATTTTCTTGTAGTGAACCTTGTCCCTTGTCTAAGCCTCGGCTCCACGTCTCTAGAAAATTTTTTGACTTCATCAATATCTTACTAACATATTTTCTTCTATTTTCTATTATGTTTTATCCCCTTAACTACATCCAATCGCCAATTAAGAGAGCGTGGGCAGTGGAAGTCCCCTTAACTTATCATATGTACCATGTGTACCTTAATGCGTTCTTTCTACTGAGTATAAAATAACGCACCGCAGTTAGAGAAATTTAATGGTAGACTAATTAGGCGAGACATTGCTTTGTCATCGAAGACGAAAGAATTAATTAACTAATTCATATTATATATATGGATTGGCTGGCTAATGAGTTAGTTGAAGAGTGTGTAGTGGTTATTGCATGGTACACGCTGGTAATATATACTAAATCTGCTGTGCGCGGGCTCTCGATTCAGACCAAGGAAGTACGTTGAAGCCTCATGGCTGAAGTTGAACTGGTGCAACGGCCAGATGGATTTGAAGCTGTTCAACCGTGTCAAATCAATCAAAATCAACATAGTTAAGATGGTTGAGCGCTGACGCTTTTAGTCCACAACCAACCCACCACTTGCATGCTTGCGAGAGACCAGCTAGCTCTGTTGAGCAGTTGGAAGAACGACGAAGGTCGATGCATGCAGGTGACGACCCAAGGAAAAAACAAACAAACAAGGCATGCATGCCTGTCATGATCGATCGGTTGGTTTGGTTGGCAATCTCCCCAGGATGGATTAAATAACTTGGCTGCTTTAATCTACTTTGTCCGGCTAGTACTAATGTTATCGACCCCTTCATTATGAGAATAAAGTGATCGACATTTTAACTTTGTTAGCAATTTTAATAATTTTATTTGCTTTTATTATTGTTGATACATTAAATTTTTTTCTTTTCTTGTCAACGGAATCATATTTTATTAATATCGTAAGCGCCTATATACTTTTTTACTACAATCCTTCCTATTATACTCTGCTGCATGGCTGCAACCAGCTGCAGTTGCGAAGAAGTCTTGGTGGACGTATGTAAAATATGTGGGGATACCAAATCAAATTGATCCATGAGTCACGAAATTTGTAGCTGTGGCTACTTAAGACGGACGACCTACAATTGATTATTTGATGGGGCATGATATTTTTCAAAGAGGGACAATTGCGTAAAAATAAATTATATTTTTCAAATTTTTAATGAAGGCTTTCCATTATCAAAAAAATGAAGACTTTTTAATTTTAAAAAAAAATTTAGAGACAAATTCACCCTGCCAACTCTATGTTTCTACGCCACCGATTCCAATATTGTTGTGGTTATTTTTAAATGCACCCAAGTGCACTTAGCTTCAGTACACCCGAGTGTATTTAACTCATTTTTTATTTTTTTGAAATTTTTTTCATAAAACTGTTAATTTAAGTATATTTAATATATGTATCAATTTTTACCAGCTTGAGAGATTTTTAAAAAAATTTAGATTTTTAAAAACCCGTTTCATTTTTAGATATAGTTGCTGATGCCGACTGCATAGCCTGTCTTGACAACGAAATGAGAAGAAATGGTAACTCCTAAGAATGCTGCAGCCTGCATGCCGACCTTCCCCTTCCAACAATTTACGATCTGCGCTACGTGCTGTATCATGGATGGCATTATATTAATATATTCCCACTCTATCCTGCCTCTTTAGTCTGTGGTTGCAATTCCATAGCCTCGGTTGCGCAATGTCAACAATACTTGAAATTAATCATGGTTTATTGCATAGCTGGCCCTATCTTTTATCGAATTGCATCTAATTAATATTGAGTGATTTTACTCTTTGCAACTGGTCATGTCATTTGCTCTATATTTCATGTACTGTCGGCAGTATCAACGTCTGAAATCCAATTCTCCGCGTTACCCACAATTAAATTGAGTGCTGGGAAGAAAATTTCCTTTGTAAACTATTCTTGGGACATATGGCATCGATGGCGGTGGGATGACGAGTGATTAATGCAAGCACCCACAAGTTCTGCGGCCGGCTTAAGGCGCCACGAACAATGACATAAAGAAGGGTGCAGGTTCAATCACAGGATATCCTGCCTTAGCTATTATCATATGATGATTCCGGTTGTGGTTCTAAATCGATTCTTTAATATTCAAATATAGTATTTTTAAAAAAATATTTCTATTTTAAATAACATAAAGTGATAATCATTTACATTTTAGAATTACAAGTGCATATATTATTATTTACATTATTATATTAAAAGATATGAAGCATAAACCGTTACAACCTAATCATTGAAATTAGTAATATATTACAATCACAATTTACAAACTTATTTATAAAATGCTTTTGGAAGTCAATGATATATAAATAACCAAACTAGTTTCCTATTTCACAATCCATAACTTTATAGGGCACAAGATTCATTTGAACTTGCATTTATTAAAATAAGTGTTTGCACACGATGTCACAGACAAAGCACAATACATACTATATAATATATTATATATATATATAATTATACACCTAATTAATTAACCATATAAGTACCCATATGTCGGTTCCGAGTACCTAATGTATTTATCCTATCCATATATTACTTAAGAGAGTGGGTAATAATTTGTACTCTACCTATACATATGATTAATATTTTCTATCCTACTCTACTCGAAATAGGATCCGAGTACCCAATGTATCTACCCTATCCATATACTATTAAGAGAGCGGATAATAATTCGTACTCTACCCATAGATATAATTAATATTTTCTAACTTATTCTGCTTGAATTAGAATTTGGTCAGTGGATACCTACCAATGGATACCCTGCCTAAGTTAAATCCATACTCAAAGGGGTTGGCCTAGTATTCGGGTGCCATTGTACCGTCGTGCACTGTGTAGTGTGTATATATTCAGACATGGGAATGTTATTATACTGATCTGTAGACTGATTGATGGGATAGCTGCTAGTTTCCTTCCGAAACGCTACAGTTCACCCTTTGGACCGGTAATGCGATCTCTATAGTGGCCTTCGCCTTCCCAGATTTATTTTTGGTGAACAGATGGCAGACCATGCCAGAGGACGAGACTGGAATTGAGCAATGACATGCAACAAACGGAAAAATGGGGTCGAGTCGTCAATTTCCGATGTTGAGTAGGATAGGTTAGCACAACGACAATAAGTCGGGGCAGCTTTGATGCATCCTGTTAGCGTCGGGATTCAGAGGGCTTTCCTATGAGTTTTATGCAACAACAGCTTCTTACAAATATCATATACGGCCTCTACCACCGCCCACCGAACGAATAAGATTTTTAAAAATTAAATGAATAAATAAAAACAGTTAGGGATAATGTCAACCACTACCAATCACATTTGATTGAACTTAAACCAACCCCAATCTTCACACTATTTATAAAATCCAGGGAAGATGGTTGATAAATTAACGCTTCAACTTGATTTTGAGTTAAGGAATTTTTTTTTTATTGAGATTTTCAGTTGATGATTTTTGGTAGCTCATCTTGATTGATTTATAAACACACGCTTGACTTAAACTCATATTATGGTTTCCATAAAAAAATCATATTAAGGTTAGTTCAGATATATGAACGTATGTATGAAGGACCGATAGATCGATATTATGCACCAGCATGTACTTAACTTCAATACTTCCAATACGAATACAAAATTTTATTTTTTAAAAAAATTTATAGAACTATCAATATAAATATATTTAATATATGTATCAAATTTTATCACTTAAAAATTTGTAGATCTTTTTTTAGATTTTTTAAAAACAAAATCATTTTAGTCATTTCGAAATTACTCAAATACCACTTTAAAAAAATTCAAAAAATATCTAAAAATTTCGAAAAATAATAAAACTTATTTTATACCTTAAAAAAAAAAGCTCTTGTTATTTGTTAACCCAAGCTAAACAAATACCTCACTTAGTCTATCTCAAAAAGCTTATTTAAAACACTTTTTACTTTTTTTCATACACTTGTTTATCTAATTATATTTAACATATAAATTAAATTTTAACATTTTCTAACACGTGTAAAATATTTTGAAATTTTTAAACATAAAGATAGTTTAAATACATATACACACATCAGTGTTTAAAAATCTCAAAAAAATCTACGCATCCAAAAATGTTAAAATTTAATTTATAAGTTAAATATTCTTAGATAAACATGTATACAAAGAAAAATTATTTAAAAAAATTAAGTAAATTTTTCGAAGTCGGCTAACTAGGCATTTGCTTGGCAAGGGGATCATTCCTCCATATAAAATACATTTCAATTAACAGCTTTATAAAAAAAATTAAAAAAATGAATTAGATATTTAGATGCACCCAGATGCATTTAATCAAAAACCATGTGTGATGGAATATATCCATAATAAAAGATAATTTTCACGTCACTACTTCCTAAACCTAAACAATTTACGAGAGAGAGAGAGAGAGAGAGAGGCGCCCGGTAATCAACTTCTTTTACTCGGCCCAAGTAACAGAATATACACAGATTGCATGCTCACCCAAAATGGTGCTTTGCCCCATCTGGATTTTTCCTACCGATGCATGTATACAGGAAGTCGTTGTGTACTTAACAGCAACCCAAGCCACCCAACTGATTGGCCTACATATGCTTTCCTTTCATCAACAACAAGTCACCGATCCTTAAAATGGATTCAGGTGTACATCAATCAGTAAGGATGGCCTGCATGCAGTCTTCTCCGCATCAACCTCGAACAATCTAACGAAAGTTGGCCTGGCATATGACAGTAGTGCAATACGATTCCGTAAATTACCATCCTTCATTCCTAATGGATACATTATTACCAGCTGCAGCCTTTGAGGCAGATGGCTTCTTCACAAACACCTCCTCCCTTTGGGGGCGGTTTGCATAGACTACCCATAGGATGAGGCAGAGCATCACCCCGACAGAAATCAGCGCCAGCCCTGCATTAACCATCTTTACGTAATGCACCAGATCCGAACAATGCATGGTCGTCACGGCAGTGAATGTGTCTCGAACAAAGTTGCAGTCCTGGAGGCTGAGCAGTAAAGGGGCATAGTGGTAGAGAGCATAGCTCACATTCACAGCCCCTACTAACTGTGTGTATATCTCTGGCGTCACCCTCCCGGGATTCGTGCACATCCCAGCAGCTGAAACGGTACATGTGTAATTCTCCCACACCTGAGACAACAACAAGAATAGGATAAGTAGAAAATCCAGTAGAAATCAACAAGCTGTATATTTAGATGGTTACTGATGCCCTCATGACATTTTCGTATGCAATTTGAAACACCCACTACTAGATGGCTTAAGCACGTTAAACCAGTCTCCACAACAGTGGCAGGCAGCAAGACTCCATGCTAGCCTATTTTGGTTAGGCTAGTCCCATTAGGATAGGTCTTTAATTTTTTATGGAATTAGGATAGGTCTTTAAAACACAAGAAACAGAAAGTTGGGCTAAAAATGAACAGATAGAGACTGAATTTGATTAAGGCCTTGGTCAACCTGATCCACATTTTACCTAATTTCACATAATGTTAATCAATATATATAGGGTAGATTAATAGTCCATATACATAGGGATGTGGATATACACAGAAATAAATGCCATCGAGAATATAAGATCGGCCACCTTCTTTCACATGTACATAATCATGTGGAGTTTATTTGTATACTACGTATAATTTGCTTTTCGACCCACAAGTTCGCATATTTGCTTTTTAAACCCTGTAAGTTTGCCTCCTTTGCATTTTGAACCCTGACGTTAATGATCGTTACCAAACAAATGGAAAATTTGCCAATAGCTGTCAATGCCAATATTTCCCTTAAAAGAGTCAATTCATGAAATGAGATGACTCAACTTGGCCTTAACAAATATCGCATCATCTGAAAGTTTAAGTCCGTTTATGAATTTTGGTGAGTAGACTCATGCTAGATCACATAAAATTATCCAATCCACATATACGAGTCAACTTACTAAGTCATAAGGCTATTTTAGATTTTTTATTTACAAATAACAGTCGTTAGTTATGTATTTTAACAACAATGTTTAAAACGCAAAGAGTGCAAACTTACAGGACTTAAAAAGAAAATACGCAAAACTCATAGATTAAAAGGAAAATACGCGTACTTAGAGGACCAAAATGCATAAAACCCTTCAATTATTGGATCACAAAGCCACACAAGCTTTGTCTAGGCTTTCATTTTTAGTTGTTGACACCTAGGACTGTCTATAAAATGAGAAGCTTATCAAAATCTCCGAGTCAAGATTTCATGCATACCGCAGCAGCATTGAAAAAGGACACTTCTTGTGTTCCGCATTGTTGATCCGTGAGCTGAGAATCAAAAGGGCAACAGAAATATGGCATTGATGGCCCAGATTGGTTGTAGATATAAGGAGGATATGGTGCAGGCGAGTCTGAGTTGGCAATGCCTACAGCTGAGTTAATAACATTCACAACCTGGCGAATAACTTCTTTGCTCTGAAATAGTGTCCGATTTGTGGTCCGCTCATCAACACATGGGAGGATGTTACTGAGGGCCGTCTCTGCTTGAGGGTTGTCAACCCACTCATTCATAGCAGTGCAAGTATCTGAAATAGCACTGAAACAAACAACATTCATCAATTTCAAGAATTGATGGCAATTAACTTAACAAGCTCAATGTAAAACAGACTTGTTCCTTTGATAGAAAGGACAAAACCACGGCCTGTCAAAATTTCAGAAGTCTCAACCAGAAACATGTTGCGCACATCCATACAACTAAAGATCTAAACACCAGACTTCACAGTTAATTTTATACATAGGTAGTTTATCAAAAAATTTATACATAGGTAGAACTATATTTAATTGAGTCATTGAATAACCAACAATCAATAGTCAGAACCAACCGCATTCTATCAACTATGGAGTTATTTGCAAATAAACATTCAAGCTTTCCAATTTTGCATCTTTGCCTCTAATTTTTCAATTTTGAGTGTGTTTTGTTGGACATTAAACTTTTTACCCTCCATGATTGCCCTATTTTTTAATTATTATTTCACATTTTCCTATACAAACTATCATATTTTTCAGTAATTTCCACACAACCATCTATCTATTTTAACTTTATTCTCTTTACACCTCATCATTACCCCTATCATATCTCATCATTTTCTATCAATTTAACAACTTTTACACAAAAAGTTTTCATCAAAAGGTATTATCACTTCCCAAACACATCTTTTGTAAAATATTTTACCTCATCTGTACAGTGCATTAGACATTCACTGTTTTCAGTTAGACAAGATCCAATCCGTGTTTTCAACTTCCATCTACAACCCCAAAAAAAAAAAAAAATGGAGGGAGACAAGACAGCCCATAAAGGGAATAACACAAATGATTGATGAAAAAGGGATCATGGTGAATTAAGAATATCTGCAACAGAAAAACAATTAGTTGTTAGGGTCTTTTCCATTAAGTTAATATCACATTAGATTAGATTCAGAAGCTGAGCACACAAAAAATGAAGAAGATAGGGGAAACATGGATGTAAAATCACAATGAAACAGGGGAGACTATATTCTATAACTGTGTGCATAGGTATTTTTGTTATTGTTGAAATCTGACAGAAATAAAAAACATCATAGCAACCAAAGAATGTCAGTATCTGGGTAAAAAAAAGTACAGATTGAAAACTTCCTAATAAAAGCCTCCTAATTCTCAAAATTTCTTATTTGTTAGAATCCAATGGATTAAAACAGATGATAAACAGACAGAATCACTGAATATTTCTCCTACTTAACAACAACTATTAATATATCATTGAGCAAGAAGTTTTATCAGCTGTCACTAAAATCATGTAAATGTTAAAAACAAAACAAAAAGAACCTACACACGGAAATTGAAATTTTAAATGCCAAACACAATCATGTTAACTGTTAAAGGAACATATCCTACTTGTTCAGGATCAGGAAAACTCCACAAAGCATGAAGGTCACAGCCACTAGTAGCCACCCACTGAAGATAAATCTGAAATAGAAATCCAAGGAATCATCATGCATACAACATTAGACAACCTTGAAGATAGCCTACAAGATATACTAAATTTATAGGAGAAATACATATAGGGTAATATTGGCAGTTTCTATGAGATCAATTTCAATTTTCACATCTTTGTTCTCAGTCATATTCATATATACTCACTCTTTAACAATGAAAATAAAAATAATAATAATAATGTGTTACTCACATATAAATCGCATGTCGGTGCCCAAGAAGTGATAGCACTGCAGCAAATAAAACAATACATCACGCAAATGAAAGGCCGCTGTTAGGAAAGATGGCAATGCGGAAGCACAAACAATGAAAAGAAGGAACAATTAAAACGTAAATGTCATACTTTCAAACTTTAAATTTTATGAAGAATGAGAATGATACACACCAAGACCAAGAATAGTTAGTGCAAGCATAACTGCAGCTATAACAATCAATGCAGAGCGCCTGCAGCAGAAATGAAGAAGATGCCATCAACATTTTAAAACAGTATCCAGAAGTTAAAATAGACAACAGCTAGCCTGTCCAAGTAAACAGAAGCATTTTACAGTAGTGTCCCAACCAGTTACCTAAACTAAGGCAACAGACTAGTCTCTGCTAGTACACCAAATATTGGGCTATAATTTAAACAGTAAATTGAGAAAACAACCGATAAAGAAACATACACTGCGTTAAGTACTTTTCTTATTTTCACAGAATTTTCACTCGTTTTCTCTGTTAGTACTGTTGCTGCATCATTTAAATCTGCAGTCAACCTATCGATTTGATCTTTGACATCTGAAGGAAGAAAAACCTGCTCCACATTAATTGCCTTGGCAACCGACAGATATCCAGTGACATTCCTGAGCATCTGAACTGTAAAATCAGATTGATTCACCACAAAATGCATCGTGTCCATCATCTCATCATGAAATTCATCCTGCCCTATTGAAAGAAGAATGCAACCAACCCTGCAAGATGAATGGTGGAATTAGGAAAAAGAATGGACCGATAAAAATAACCTAAACTATCTCATCATGTCGTAACAAAAGACTGGAACTCTGGAATAGCTATCCTCAGTGAGAGTCTAGCCCGGCTCCAACCAGCTTGAAGAAAAGCTCATGAAATGGATCTGCACAAGCAGGTGCACAAAAGCCAGAAAATTGAGGCTGAAGTTTTAAAGTTCACTTCCCTATCCAAACCTTCTGATGGGCATAGTCCAAGGTATACCAAAAAAAAAAAAAAAAAAAGAATTCTGAAATTTGATGGACGAATTCGTAGGAATCCAAGTACTTTAGAAACTTACGCAGCAGCACATGTGAAGACTAGCAGCAATGCAAGACAAATCCGTTGCAAATAGTAGTCATTGTTTTTAATGCATAAACCCCATTGACAGCAGCGATGTACCAAAAAAACAATGACAAAAGAAAAAAACCACAGGAATGCAAGAATGAATCCAGCAGCTCCTGTATATCCAACAGACTGCAAAGAAAATGGACAAACATACTGTCAAAAACACATGCAATTTCTGGTTAATAGGAAACTCTGAAATGACATCTATATTCAAGTATATTGTTATAATTGTTTGCATTTCCCCTTTGCAGCAATCTCCATGACCTAAAGGTGGACCCATAGTGAAATTAGAAGTCAGACCAGCTAATTAAAGTTTTATTCTATGTTCCAGTGTTGTAATGGAGAATGTGTACCCATAATGCCATATCACTAGGATTTAATCAAATGCATGGACTCTGGCAACCAGCTTGTCACAACAGAAACATCAAATGCCATCTATTCTCGAGTTTTTTTTTTTTTTTAATGTTCCTTGTGAACTAATGCCATTGTTAATACATGGAAAATTTTCACCAGCTGCTAGGGCATCCAAGCAGTGCCGTAACTGAAAACCCTTAGAAATCCTGTTTTGATATGAAAAATCCTGGCAGATGGGTTTGATGAGCCATCAAATCAGCTTTTAGCCGTGTGCCTGTCCAGACAGCTTCTCCCAAGCAATGTCTGATCATGTGTTCCTTCACAGGGCCCATAACTGATCATACAACTGAAAGAACACATTACTTAACAGGATATCAAAGTTTTTCTTTATATTCCAACAGGAAATCAAAGTTTTGATATAACAGGATTCTGCGAAGTTTCCTTTCCACGTAGAAGTATTAAAAGCCCAAAACTAAACCATAAACTCAAACCACCGATTTATAGAAATGGATTCAAATCTCTATTTACAGGGAGTCTCTCGAACAGTTAGAAATACAAATAGGGAAGTAAAAGCAACATGGAGCGCACTTACAGCCCAGTAGTGCCTATTTGTAATGTCCCAACCACCATGGTAGTGCTTGAGACCGCGAAGTATATCCGGTCTGTTTGTCCGTTCAGCAGCCAAGATAAGAGGAAATTTTGCATCTGGAGCAAACGCTGGCATCGGCGCAAACTGCAATATGCCAGTGGCCCATGGCGCCAAATTGTCCGCAGCTGTGCAGTAACAGGGGAATAACCCAATGAGATGAAAAGCCAGAATTACATTCAAAACATAAAATCCGTTCAACTGCGCATTTACAACAGAACCAAATTGCAGTTGAATTCATAGTATCGTCTGGCAATATGCAGGTGGATGACACATACTTCACCAATCCTGACCCAACAAGCCCCAAAGTGGATGGCCGATAATGCAATGATGCCTCTGTCGGTCGATCGAAGCCATCCGGTCTCGGTAATAATCAAAGATTGACCAAAACATGAAAAAAAAAAGGTATTAAGTGATCCAACCCACTCCGATTCTCCAACATGGATACGAGTATACACACCACGATCATCATGTCCCCGCATCCCACAGAAATGTACACATTCCGATTATTATATCGATAATATCTCACCCCAAAATGAAGCATGCAGGGAAGGATAGCACAAATACGCACGACACAAACTGTAAAAGTACAGGCCCACCTCCAAAATGCCAAAATAAGGGGGGAAGATACATATTTTTACTGAATGCAGGAATAAAACCCGAGACGCCAGCGATATGCCTAATGTAGCAGCAAAAAAAAATTATGAAAAGATTTTAAAAAAAAATTCGCGGAAAGAAGCAGCGATATACCGATAATGAATCTCTGGGTATCTGCGATCTTCACAGGAATCGACGCGGAAACGCCGCGTAATGAAGCGAGTGCGATGACGGAGAGAGAAAAGGAAAGAAGACAGGAACGGCATCCTGAAGGATAACAAAAGAGAAGAAGCTTCATCTGCGGCACCCGCTCCGAAGCTGCAGACGTCAGAGCAGAAGAAGCTGCCGCAAATGCCGGAGTCCCATGTAAGGATTTCGGAGAGCTGGATATGCGATTCTAGGGTTTGTATTTCGTTTTTTCCGCGAGGAGTTTGGCGGGGTTTTAATAGGGGGAAGATGAAGAAGAAAAGTGACGGTCTCACAGTCATGTGCGTAAGGGAATGCAAACAGAGCGAGTAGAAAAGCAGAAAAAGGCGGGGAGGAAATCTTCGAGTCGCTGGATTCACAGTGCTCTTTTTGTCAACCCGAACGGGGCTGCTTTTGATTAAAATTACGGAGGAAGCCACTGATACTTTCGCAATTCCGGCAAGTGGCCCCGGGAATGCGCAGATGTAGGTTAGGCCACTGCCACTTAAATATCCTTTCACACTGCCATGGATTGATCTGCGCCTGGCATACCTTGAATATGAACGGTGATGATCATCCAACAGTTTATGGACAGTGAACTCTCAGTATGGCGAAGGAGGGGGGCAAAAAAGCCTGCGTAGTGAGAAGCAGCGGCTCCCGGAAAGAGGAGTTATATGTACGAATAAAGGTCCTTGTACTTAGAAAATTAATGTAAGTATTTTTATATTGAAATATTTCATAATTTCAATTTTCCTACGGAATAAAAACATGACAACGGTTCAGATCTATTTTTATCATGAACCCTTTTAAAAGACAGGTATCGGCTCCCTCACGGAATTGCAATAGAGCTGCATTCACCGTATCATTTCCGAGGACGCGGGAGCGGCGGTCTGCGCAGTCTACGTACCCGCCATCCTGCCATGCTGCGTGTAAGCCACCTCTCATCTACCAACGGAATACTAAGTGCTCCGCGGCTGACACTCTTTATAGCCGTTTATTTCTTTCCTGAAATGTCGGCCACTCGTCGCGGGCAGTGTGACCAGTAGTAACTCAGAAGACAGTGTAGCACATGATCATAGAAACAGTTAAGAATGCGCATGCTACCCAACTAACCCTAATTCCCGGTTTTTATGGATTGAGCTCCACCAGGAGAAGGTCTGGATCAGTCTCGCAGTTTCTCATACGCCCAAGAAACGGATGATTTGGGCATTTCCGTCAGTTCAAGAGAAGTATGATAAAAGGTAAAAGAGTTGACAGTGCATGCACGCTACGCCCCTCTTCCATCAAAGAAAGAGGATGTAAATCACGTGCAAATGATCTAATCCTTCCACCGTTCGGGCTGATTCGTTTTCTTTCTTCGTCTAGGCACATCGACATACTGGAATTCTGTAGATGTTCAGATACTTGAATCGCTGATTCGGGGAGCATGGGGAAGGATCCAGTTACAGACACGTTGGCAACTTGGCATATTAGCAATTTTAGCACGCGTGGCTTCACCATAATGGAAATGGCAACCTCCGCAGTGCGGAATATGCAAACATTTTTGCGCGACTTGCGTGTACGAAAAGAAATTGGAATCCAGCGAGCCGTCTCGACACGGAAGAAAGACAGGAGGAAAATGACTGCCGTTATTTAATTATTTTGGATTATTTTTTAAATATACTTATTGCATTTAACTTTAATTATAAATATACTCACTACATTTGTAAAATTTTAAATATATCCACTACGTTTGCATTTATCCTAAAAATACTTATTCTGTGAGTTAACATCATTAGATAATATGTAAAATTACTAATATA
This sequence comes from Annona cherimola, assembly GCA_030490835.1. Lineage (NCBI taxonomy): Eukaryota > Viridiplantae > Streptophyta > Magnoliopsida > Magnoliales > Annonaceae > Annona > Annona cherimola. The sequence goes on along the minus strand of CM059973.1, from coordinate 82,951,803 downwards.
TCCTTTAAATTTGTGACACAATTGAAAAAATTAAATGTTGTAATTTACTATTATCCTAATTGTACATGAATTCTAAATTTAAAATGTCTTAATTTCATTTTCTTTTTATTCATTTCATCATGTATTATTTTGCAATAGAGGTATTTTGGGTATTTAAACAAATTTAACTAACGGTATTTTGATGAAATGTATATTTTTGAGATTAAATGCAAACATAGTGTGTATATTTAAAATTTTAAAAACATAATAAGTATATTTACAATTAAAGTCAAACATAAAAGACATATATAGGAATAACACAATTATTTTATTCCCCTGGTGTTAATGATGTCCGGACCCAGACCCCGTAAATCTCCTGTTGCACTCGCGCACATAAAAGACATATCCAGGAATAACACAATTATTTTATTCCCCTGGTGTTAATGATGTCCGGACCCAGACCCCGCAAATCTCCTGTTGCACTCGCGCCTCTGTTCCGTGCACATGGTTGCATCAGTCAGATCTGTCGCACATGCGCGCAGGCCTGGCACAGGTCTACGTGGTGATCAGATTTTGGTTAGAAAATGAAGCCCGGATAGGCAATTGGTCGACTGGAATCTCAACCACCTAAATCAACCCAACGAGTATAACTTATGAAAATTATTGGGGGATGGGGTCGGATGATTGCTTTCGGGTTGCGGTGCTTGTCCGTGGAATTCGCACCAGGAGAATTCTACACCACATTGAGAGCGTGGAAACTTTTTTACGATCATCCCGTAACCATGCGGGCTACGTATTGCTGCACGTGTAACACGTCTATGGCGGTAAAAAAGAGTGGAAGTAGTTTTTGAACAATTTTAACTCTCCGACTGTTATTCCGAAACTTTTAAGCTGGGTATCTAATAAATAGATCTCCGGCCAATCCAAACGAAGCTTCATTTCCGGATGTTTTAGCTTTTACTTCGCCGTGGGAGTTGGCTGCAAAGGTACAGAATTTTCCACGTCAAGTAATGGTTAGGCGGTACATGAGCTTCACGTGTGGCGCGGGGATTCCGAAAATCTGTGTTGCTTTCCATTTAATGTACAAGCTTAAGAATGACGGCAATCTGGACCGCTCATTTTCATTGTGTTTGCGTAGATGAACGATCGAGCACTCTAGCCAGGAAAGGACGCTTTTTAACGCCTCCGAAAGCTCACGCTAATCCCGCCTCCAAACTAACTCCCGAAGGAATCGCCATCACGAGAAGCATGAGACTGCCTCTCCACCCAGATTTGAAAATCAACCATTGTGATTTGACAAGCGTGATTATACATATCATTGTATATTTTTGAATAAAATACAACATTTATTTATTTTATAACTAATTATATTTTTAAATTTTTTTCATAAACAAGTTTCCCTTAGTATATTCAATATATATTTCTAATTTTGTCATTTTACGATATTTTTACATTTTTATTTTTAAAAATTAAAATTTTAAGTGGTGACAAATGACTTTAAATGTCATTGAAATTGATGATTTTTTAAAAATAACAAATAAATATGTAAAAGTATTCTTAAATGACAGAACTTGAAAAATAAATTAAATATACTAAGGAAAACACGTTTATGTCTTTATGATGAAAAAATAAAAAATATATAACTAATTGGAAAAAAAATATATTGTATTTTAGGATAAAATATATCATTATATATAATCATACTCAATGATTTTATGCATCGATGCACCGCAATGATGGCGTGAGATTGCGAGGAGAGGATCCCTCGGCTCCCGCTAATTTCCATAACCAATAATTAGGAGCCCTGAGGCTGAAAAGATGACTTGCCATGCAAGCTTTTCCTCCCAAGATATATATCTTATAATCTCTACGTGGACGCTTCATTTTGCCGTATCACGTGGAAAGTTGGACAGTCAGATAGCAAGGATCCGTGGGTTTTGGTGGGCAGTTTATAGGGACACCGGTAAACACCTTTTGATCACCAAACATGACCCCATACATCGCCGCGAACCACTATTAATTAAAGCACTGCGTGGATTTGCTGACGAAGGGCGGGCACCCACAAGACCTACCCGATGTCGGCACATTTACTCCACCAGGCCAAAAAGCATCATCAACTTGCGCTTTTTCAGCTGAAGAAAAGCATTTGAATAATTTTTTATTAGTTCATATAATGTTATCGGGTGTATTTTTCAAGCAAAACATTTCAAATTAAAATTTTTTAATATAAAATTTTTCATTCTCCACTATTACTATATTTTTTTAATTATTTTTCACTTATTCTTATACAATGTATGTTTGAGAAGTTGTACAACTTTTGAAAAAAAAATTAATATAAACATTGTCAAAGTAAAAGAAAATGATGTGACATGATATAAATAATAATGATGAGTAAAGATAATAAAGTTAAAATAGATAGGTTAGTCGTGAGTTAGTTATATAAAAATAATTGAAAATTAGCATAATTATATTGGAAAATGTGAATAAATGATTAAAAATATAGTAATTATGAAGAGTAAAAAGTTTTAGCTTGAGATCGTTTACTATTTGTCAAATACACCCATAATTACAATACTTTTCAATCATTTATACGCAGCTACTTATATATCATTTATCTATTTTAATTTTATTCTCGTTCCTTCTCATCATTGCTCTTATCACATTACATCATTGTCTCGTATTTTTAATTTTTTTTACATTAAGAATTTTATTACTTTTCAAAAATGTCATATATCAAATATTACAATGAAGAGAACTTTGCACAAGAGATTAAAAAAAAATCTCAACTTATTATTCGAAAAGACAACAAACTCTCATCTATCTCTCGTGTAAGACTCGAGTTCCTACCTATTTTCAATAGATGCTAGCTCTCACCAGTTGAACCCTCAATATTTTCATGAATTATGAAAATGCTATTGATTTATAAAAAAAATTAAAAAATATTTACAAATCTCAAAAAAGGCAAAACTTAATACATATACTAAATACACTTATATTAATAGTTGTATAAAAATATCAAGAAATATAAAAAATGAATATATGCATTCGGATGCATCGAAACTAAGTATACCCGAGTGCATTAGATCACAACTCTTTATGTAATTGCTACTTCTTAGTTCTTAGTTGCAAATTACCCTCGATGAAAAAAGTAAAATAGTGCCTATTCACGAGTTTGATATGATTGAGGCATACCACGATAGGACCAAAAACATTGAGATATTATTATATGCGCCCAGGTATATTTAATTCATTTGTCATTTTTTAAAAATTTGTTCATAAAACTATTAATACAAGCGTACTTAACATGTGAATCAATTTTTACAATTTGTTGATATTTTCAGATTTGTAAATATTACTGTCATTTTTAGTAATTTAAAATTACTAAAATGCCACCAATTTTTTAAAAATTCAAAAAAAAAATCTAAAAATCTTCAAATTTAGTAAAAACAATACATATATTAAATATATTTAAATTAACAATCGTATAAAAAATTATAAAAATATTAAAAAGGAGTATTTGTGCCAGGATGCACAAAAGTTAAGTGCACCCGGATGCACCCGATGGTAATTATAGCTATTGAAAATAATAATCTACCTTTATAATTTTCAATATACTGTTTGATTCTAATATAACCTCTTTTTAGTTTTAATTAAAGTCAAGGTCCAATAACAAGATATAATCTCAGATCAATTCCCAAAAAGTGAAAGACAGCAATTTGTACATGCTTTACCACAGCGCCACAACAATGAAAATTTGCTAATTTATGTCACTTCAACCAAGGTATGCATATGTTTCTAAAATTTCACTTTATCTCCGATAACATGGTGAGATATTTAGCTACGTCATAAAAAAATATTAATTATTGAATTTAGCCGTAAATATATGAAAGAATTATCTTGAATTGCATATGTTTTATTCTATGTTATAGAATATCATAGTATATATAATTAATTTTAAATTTATACAATTAAAAAAAATAAGAAGATTAGTATATTATAAATATTTTATATCAATGTTGAAATTTAAAGTGGTTTAAATTAATGATTAAATGGACATGAGAGTTGTATCAACGCACTAAACCCATGCCCCGTACAAGTGGAAGGTTTAGGTTTTCACACCTACCGGGTGTAGGTATAATGATTACGGTTTAGTCCCTTGTAAATGGAGTTTTATAATTTTTCCCTACTGTGTTTGTTTAGGGCAAAAAAGTGTCAATTAAAACTTTTCAATCTAAAACTTTTCACTCTCCATAACTGCTCTATTTTTTAATTATTTTTTCATATTTTTCTATACAAACTACCATACTTTTCAATCATTTCTACACATCTACCCATACAACTAATCTATCTATTTTAACTTTATTCTCTTTACTTCTCATCATTACTCCTATTATATCACATCGTTTTCTATTGATTTGACAACTTCTACTCAAAAAACTTTTCATCAAAAGTTTTACCTCTAACCAAACACATCCTAATAATCATCCTTCTGTGGTAAGGGTTTATAATTTCTCTTCCATGGTGGAGGTTTAGGTAAATATTTTCTTCTATGATTTGAGGATACACATGTGCTTGGTCATAAAAAAATTTAGATGACATGTTGTATAGATATATTAAAAAAAATTAACGGCTGAATCCGTTCAAATAATTCAACTCACAACTTTCGATAGGCGGAATACAATTATGTGTATTGAAAATGAAAAATCGCATTAAAAGTATAAATTGTTATATCGTGCATTAAAAAAGTTTTATTGAAAAATCTAAAAATCATATTAAAAACGAAAATACAGATATAATCATATAATGAATGCGTATCATTTGAAATGCGTGGTTAAAAACATTTCATTCTGTCGGCTGCTCCTGCGAGTAGCCAATTTCCAGATTGCGGGTGAATCTTCCTAGAAAACGACAGAGAGTGGAGGACGCAGCGCATTGGTAAAACGGCGAAGTGGGGGAAAATTGCGTCATAGCCCCTCTAACTATGCGTATTGGGATTTTGGACCCCGAAGTTTACGTATTAGCATTTTAGACTTCCGAAAGTTTCGACCTTTGCATTTTACCCCCCGCGCCCTCACGGCGTCAAAAAAGCAGTGCCTAGCCGTCCGAAATGACGAGAATACCCATGACAAAACAGAAAAGCAGAGGCAACGACATCAGACCTTTCTCAACCTGTCGCAAAGGTAAATAGGTAAATTTATCAAAGGATTTATCAAAATTTTCAGATTATGAATTCATGTATGCTGTTGAATGCATGTTAAGGATTCGTTAATCATAAAACACTGAAAATCGAAAACCCTATCATATGGCGCCACTGTTCATCTAGGTTCGGATTTTTTTAATAATTAAAAAAATCCAGTTCGCCTCTCTGCCGGGATTTGCCGCCTGGATTTGTCACCGCCGGATCTAGGGGTTTTGCTGCCGATTTTTCTCGTCACTGGATTTTTGCCAGATTTGGGTTTTGCTTCCATACCGGATGCCTAGGGTTTCTGCTGGATTTTCACCGGATTTAGAAGACACTGCCGCACCATTTGCCACAACTGGGTCGACGACCAGATGGGAGGCAGCGGCACGCTTGAGACGCGGAGCTATGCTGTGCTGTGGCCGGAGAAGGAGAGCTGGCATTGCTAACGCAGGCTGCTAGATGGCGGCATCGCTGGCGGGCACAGCTGGTTGGACGGACGGAGCTGGGCGATGGCGACACCTGAACAGGCGGCTGCTGCGATCTGATGGCAGGCAGGTGCCAGAGAAGACGACGGTAGCAGTCGACGACGAGATCCAACGTCAGTGACAGTGCTAAGCAGAGGCAGCAATTGTAGGCAGTGTGTTGGTTTCCTGCAGGGGTAGCAGGGTGGCGTCGGCTAGGGTCTTTTGACATATAATGTACAAATTTACCTATTTCTGGTGACGCGACGATCTTTTCGGACGGTTGAGAAGGGTTAAGAAGGGTCTGATGTTGTCGCCTCTGTCTTTCTGTTCTGTCATGGGTATTCTCGTCATTTCGGACGGCTAGGCACTGCTTTTTTGACGCCGTGAGGGCGCGGGGGGTAAAATGCAAAGGTCGAAACTTTCGGGGGTCCAAAATACTAATACGCAAACTCCGGGGTTCAAAATGCCAATACGCATAGTTAGAGGGTCTATGACGCAATTTTCCCGCGAAGTGGAGAACAGAAATTCTACGAGGAAAAAGACGGTATCGAAGGCCATTAATAAAATTAAAGAGAAATGATATTGTTAGTTCGAGTTAAGTAAATATTTCACTAAGCTTATCTTAAAAATTTTATTTAAAATAACTTTTTTTTGCTTTTTTTTTCACACACTTATTATCTAAGTGTATTTAATATATAAATCAAGTTTTACTATTTTTGGCTATATATATACATATATTTTTAGATTTTTAAAAATAAGGGTATTTTAAATACACATATATACATAGATGTTTAAAAATCTCAAAAAAATAGATAAACATATTCGAAAATGGTAGAACTTAGTGTATATGTTAAATACACTTAGATAAACAAGTGCACGAAGAAAATAGTAAAAAAAATGATTGTAAATAAGTTTTTTAAGATGAGCTAAGTGAGATATTTACTTTACTTAGCCCGGACTAACAAGATTACTTCTCCAGTTTAAAACGACGCAAATCTCTTCTCTTGCCTTCCCTGTTAAATCATGAGAAGAAGCACAGTGAGGCATGCATGTTCAACGTAGGCTCCAGATACCCGCAACCACGACCGTCGGATTTTTTGGCCACATCATGTGATATGCCACGCAACTTGCATCTCAACGTTTGCTTTTTCTTTATCTGGGCCCTGACGACACGAAGTTCACACGTTTTGCCAATTAATTAGGTTGGATGCCAGTGGGCCCTACTCAGTTGACGTAACGTCTCACTTTCGGCGCATTCCCTGGCACGTGATTTTTCTAATGTAAAATTTTCTCAATTCTCGTACTCTAAAAAAAAAAAAAAAATTATGCAATTTTCTTCTTACTAACACGAAGTTTGTGTCCAAAAAGTGATATAATTTTTTATGAAAAGTTTTATGTGTGAAAATTTTTTAATTTGAAAAAAATGTAATATGATAGAGATAATAATAAAGAATAAAAATAATAAAGTTAAAAAGAAATGATCATCTTAGTCTATTTTAAAAAATTTATTTATAACATTTATTTAATTTTGTAAACACTTATTTATTTAAATATGTTAACATATAAACTAAATTTTACCATTTTTGGATACGTACATATATTTTCTGAGATTGTTAAACATCTGTGTATAGATATGTATTTAAAATATTTTTATCTTTAAAAATCTCAAAAAATATATACATATATATAAAAATAGTAAAACTTAATTTATATATTATAAATACAATTAAATAAATAAATATATGGAAAAAATAAAAAAATATTGTGAATAAATATTTTGAAGTGGGCTAAGTGTGATATTTACTTAGCCCAGACTGATAATATCACTTTTCAAAGTTAAAATAGATAGGTTAAATGTATGACTAGTTGTATGAAAATGATTAAAATATATAGTAGTTGTATAGGAAAAAATGAAAAAATAATTAAAAATATGATAGTTGTGTAGGAGAAAGTGAATAAATAATTTAAAAATATGATAGTTATATAGAATGAAAAGTTTTATGTTGAAATTTTTTTGAAATAAACAAATACCCCCAGGGTGTGTTTGAAGGAAGAGGCGTACCCAAGTACATTTAACACTTTTTTTATTTTCTTTAAAAAAAAATTATGCATATGTTATCTAAGTGCATTAACGTGTGTACTAAATTTTTACTTTTTTGAAAAATGTCATTCATTTTCAAAAATTAAAAATATCAAAATATCAAAAAAGGTAAAACTTTATACGTGCGCTAAATACACTTAGACCAATGGTTGTATAAAATTTCAAAAAATGAAAAAAGGTTAAAGCACCCAGGTGCCCTGCACTAGTACCCGCGCGTGAAAAGTTATAAAATTTGTAGATGAAAAGTTTATTGTATGAAAATTTTTGAATTGAAAGAAAATAATATGATTTGATAAGAGTAGTGACGATGAGTAAAGATAATAACGTTAAAATAAATAAATTAGCAAATTGGGTAATTCTGTAAAAATAATTAAAATGTATAAAAGTTGTATATGAATATATGAATAAATGATTGAAAATAATATAGTTAAAAGAAGTAAAAAGTTTTTGATTGAAAAATTTTAACTTTATATATAACCATACACACTCATAATAAAAAATACATTTTTTCACCAGGCCAGCGTGACATTCCACGTCTAATTACATTGCCTAGGTGTATAATCTGCCACCTCTTCAATTCAAATTATTCAAATAATTGCGCACTATGGTTTTATTATTTTAAGGGTTTTTATTTCAACATAGTTGATTCCATGGCAGGAGTCCGTAAAACCTCTCCGTTTAGGCTCCACCTTGATGATGCGTGAAAAGACAAACTGGTCAAATTATTTACGAACATTTATTTTATTATTCGTATAAATTATAAAAATATCTGAATCCACTGACAAATGATTTAAAGTGTTACAATAACTTATAAAAATATTCATCTCATGTGAAGAATGGTTTAGACGATTTAGCTGCTGAATTGACAACATTGAAATGAATATACAAATCAATCGATATCATTACATTGTTTTTTAACTCTATTCAGATGGTGTTTTCAAACTCTATGCAGATGGAGCCTAAGTAGTGGTTTATTTATATAAAAAATCAATTTTCCAGTTAGTCGAATAATTTTAAATACAAGAGTGAAATATATTTCATACAATCATCAAGGTTCGCCACCAAACAAACAAATTGCATAAATTCTAAATCATGGAATGGGTTCCACAAATCATCTCGCTACCCTCATAATTCAAAGCCAGGACCATTGTTCCTTGGTTCGCTTGGGGCCTCAATTTTTTTTTTTTTATTACGCAATTTTTCAGGAGACAACGCTTCTGTTGATGTTAGAGAATGAATCTTGGATGTTAGGCATATGTGCTGGGGTATAAAACCAACTGGCCAAGGCCAGGTTCACGCATCGGGACTCATTTTTAAATTGCTGTTTCCAACGATTATCAATATCACTTAACCGTAGTCTTTCGTAAAAAAATCACTAAATCGTAGTCCTTATTTGTATCTTATTTATATGTTGACCTTTTTAAATACACACTCTGTGCGTATAAATCACCAATTTATAGTCCTTTAGATTTAAATCTTCCAATTTCCATTAATTTTAACAATACAAATCATTTTATTTTTTAGTACTTGATCAAAATATCATTAAAAACGCCAGCAAAGCACTAGCATGGTTAGTCGAGACTTCGGCGCAGCGGCCAAATGGTCTTGTGTTTAAATTTTCCCTCGGTGGGAGTGGGAGCTTTTATCTCCCATGTGGGAGTCTGTGGTCTTATTGTCTTTCATATAGAAATGCAGGAACTTATTCTCTCTTCTGTGCCTCAATATCATTAAACTCATTTTGCTAATATTTATCGTACTTCTTTATTGTGCTCTCTGTAAACAGAACCACGAGGATTGCAACTGCCACCACTGTTACTTTGATGCCCTGAAAATCCAAACCGTTAGATTATCATTTTCTACTTTCCGCCCTGATCTAGCCTAGCAGCCCTCTGCTTCCATACTCCCATAAAAATCCTTCCACACGTCCTGCTGCCTTTCATATCGGGCAAGAAAAACCCTTGGATCACGGTCCTTTCATCTAACAGCCATAAAAATGTGCTGCACATTCCAAGGTTCAATTTCTTTAATGCTGGCCGTAAGATATGCTGGGGCGGCTCCATCTGCGATGCAACATCGCAAAACTATAGCACCAAAGAACAATGAATGGAATTCGGATTATCAGATCGGTTAAAATGGATGACGTTATGTCTAATTACAGGTCGCAAAAAAAACGAAGCCCTTAGTGCGGGCTCCCATGCAGCTAGTCTTATGAAGGTAAATTGGTAGAAAATATCTTGATCATTTTGTTAAATCTAAGTAGATCAGTGATTTTATAAAGATTTATAACAGTTTTATACAAGTAAATAGACACAGGGATTTTTCATACCTTACATTAAAAATAAATTTTCCAAGGCAAAACATCCTACTGAATACCCGTATCAAAATATTTAATTTATATATTTTCAAAAAAATATTTAGTTTTTATAAAATTATCATTTTTGAATATTGTTCATATTTCTACAACATTTTTAAAAACAACGGTTTTGTGCACACAGGCCACGATAATGCAAATAAAAATAAAACTAGATGGTTGTATATGATCATTGGTTTGCAAATATAGGTCGGGGTAATGCAACTCATGTGCATATATGCCTATTTACAATTTTAGTTATAATTTTTTATGATCTAAGTCATTTATGTACTTGTTTATGATGCTAAAAATTATAATAGCTATATATTTATTCCTTATTTTTAATAGTTATATACTAGCTGCCAAAAGTCGTTGAAATGAAACATATAAGATTTTAATAAACTAGAATTCGAAGTTAAATAAATATTTATTAATAAAATGATAAAAGATTTAGATTAAAAAGGCTTTTTAACATTAAAAAGGCAAAAGCATGTATGCACCTCACTCACATTATCATTACTGGTTGTCATGTTCATCGGTTGTTTCTATTTCCCCAGACACCGGTAATGAATAAGGATAAGATAAGACAAAATGATCCTGAATCAAATTCTTTATTTTCCAATGCATATCTTCTCAATCCCAATATAACTTTACTCATAAATTCTCATCTCGTGATCTTTGTTCCTTTAAGCCTTTAGTAGCTCATGAGAACTTATTAGGCAACACGTGTAATTATATCTCTTTGCACATTTTAAAATATGATTTAATATGTTAATTTCTAAATCATCTCATTTTTAATTTTTTTTTATCTTTTGATTATAATTATTTTCCGACATACTTATTGTATTTATTTCTACTCTATTTCACGCACTCTCATACTCTAGGGAAATATTATCTTTACCATCTACTCACCCACTCATGATTAGCAATCGATGCTCGTGCTACACCCAACTTTGTTAAAAAGAGTGACATCGAGACAAATGATAAAAAGACTTTATTCAATGCACTCTCAGGTGTACTTAACTTTAGTGTGCTCGAGTATATTTAACTTATTTTCATTTATTTTTTCGAAAATTTATTTACACAAATGTTAACTTAAGTGTATTTAACATATGTATCAATTTTTATCATTTTTGAAAAATTTTACATATTTATTTTATATTTTTAAAAATCAACGTTATTTTTAGTAATTTAGAATTAATAAATGCCAATAATTTTTAAAAATCTCCAAAATCTAAAAAATCCTAAAAGGTAAAAAGTTAATATATATTAAATATACTTAGATAAATAATTATGTAAAAAAATTTTAAAAAATAAAAATAAAAATGAGTATTTGCACTGGGGTGCACCGAAGACCTGAGTGCACCCAGGTGCATTAAATAATGCTCCAATGATAAATGCAGAGAACGGGTCTTTTTCACCTCATCGGGAGAAGGGTTTTCTTTATTTTTGTAAGAGCTAGACAGCATGATAGGCGTCGGTCCCCGAGTCAAAAAGGCATATGTACATACTTTGAATTTGGCAGAACACTGGGCCCCGCTGGTGAAGGAAAAAAGCGTTTGCTTTGCACCGCTGCATAATTGAGGCCTGCTGCTCAAACGCTACGCGTCTTGCACTTCATCAGCGGCCGAAATTATGGGCAGCCGATCAGAAAAGTGTGGAAACTGTTGCCAATAAATTGGACACAGTGACATGCTAAAAATGTTATTAGTGAAAGTAAATTTAAAATTTAGAATGGGCTACCAGGTCTAATAAAGAAAAAAAGCCGATTTGCTCAATAATGATAACTCTAATCCCATTTCGAGCGGATTAGAAAACAGTGACAAGCTTACTTGAAAAAAATGATTAATTCCAAATATACCCACAACTTTCACCCTTAATTTTAGAGGGCGCCGGAAAGTGGTTGGGTGCTCTTGGAGGGAAAGATGGCCTGGTGTTGATTTGGGTTTCCAGGAGTCGGAGAAGATGGGGATGATACCGCAGCACTCATTCGGTGAGGTCGAAATAGGTGAAGACGGCAGCAGTGCCGTCGTACTGCAGCAGTGGGGGCAGTGGGAGAGAAGTATGGGCATGGGCCGATGGCAAGGAATGTGGATTCGGGGAATCGAAGACGATGGCAGTTCTGTGGTTAATTTTTTAAAAAATTACAATCACACGTGCCGGGTTTATGTTCCAACTATTTCAGCCCCGTTCTAAATTTTAATCCGCATCCGAAATTATATAGTAATTATATAACATCTCAGGGCGCTGTACTGAGGATTCCGGTCTGCAGCAGCAAATTAGATTCCCGTAGCAGCTAAGAAATAGCCATGGTCGAGCTCGTACTAAGTGATGATTTGCTTAGTTCTTTAAAATTTTTTTTTTTTTGTTTTTCAACAAACTTCTAAATTTAGTTATATTTAATATATATTATCAACGAGGTATATTTAATATATAAATTAATTTTTATCTTTTTAAAAATGTGTATATATTTTTTAGATTTTTAAACACAAGATTATTTTAGTAATTCTAACCATTAAAAATTGCTAAAATACTCCTATATTTAAAAATCTAATTATATATCCAAAAATAGTAAAATTTAATTTATACATTAAATTTCAAATTTCAAATTTATGAAAGAAAAGGTAAAAAAATTTAATAAATAAGTTTATTAGCATAGGTTAAATAAGTCATTATTTAGCCTATACCAATAAAATCATGTCTCCTTGACAAATGAATGAAAAATATAGGATTAATTTTAAATATATTCACAACTTTTACTCTTAATTTCAAATATACCCACTCAAAATGAAAAATTTCATATATACTCATTAAGTATATCTTTTTTTATTGGAATATATTTACATATAGCTCAACACATATTACACTGAAGGTATGAGACATTCTTATAAATCTGGAGATACTGCTCTACCAAATAATCAGGAAGATACAGCTCTCAATAACCAAACGGGAGACCACTGCTCCCATAAACAACCGGACGGGAGACCACAATTCCCACTAATAATTTTTTCCTCATTTCTGGCCGAAATCCAAATGCTGGATTTGAACCCACAACCAGCGCTACTCAGATTCTTATAATGCCCGCGCTGACGGTCATTTAGTATATCTTAAATATCAAATATATGCAAAAAATTGATGGTAGCCAGAAATAGAGTTGGTTTGGTCCAAATTACCGCTGAGCTTTCGTGAATGCAAAAATTACCCTTGTGGTTAGTCGTCCTCCAAAGTCCAAACTAAGCAAACCAATTCGTTGCCGTCAAATGCTTACCGGAAAATCAATTCTATGTCACCATCATCCACTAGATTTGGGAAAGATGAGCTATGAGAATGGCTTTGAACTCCTACCTTCGTGAAGAGTGTCGTCATTTTTATTGAACTCTGCCATCGGAGAAGATAGGTTTTTTGCCAACGTGAATTCATAGTTTAGCAGTCATAGCCGAATTTGGAAAATGGAGTTCATCAACTGGGGAGGAAAGCGATTCCTGCTGATTACTAACCGTGGATTCCTACCAAATCTGAAAGTAGACAACAGGATAATGAAGCTGCTAACTTCAATGGAGAAATAGAGATGGGCGGTTGAATATGGATGATGGTCATGACTAGAAATGATGAAGATTGAGGCCATAAGCACAGATTTGGTGCGGTCTCTGCTTCGCAATCTCAGCATGGATGACGGCTGTTTGGCCACTATAGGCAGGGGTAATGGCCGCCGCAATCTCAGCTGATCGTTGCTTTTGATGATTATAGGCAAGCATAACTGGGATTTTAACGGCTTATCTTTATGGTCTCATTTGTAAGATGTTGTAATCGTATAGACTCTAGTGTCGGAGAAGATGAGTTTTCCTAAAGCTCGAAGCTCTCGGAACACCTGCTCCGATGTGTCCTTGTATTCGCAAGTGTATTTTAGGTAATTCATGACATAGCGGGTGAGGGGTGGACTGCTCAACAGGGGCGGGCATCTTCGCGTGGTCACTGCGGATGGAATTCTCTAGATCCACGAACATGGAGAGGTGGCCTTTGCGAGCCTACCTCGAGCCCACGCGACGTCGAAATTGAGCTCCATGAAGTTTGCCACAATGGGAGCTAGGTCACGGAGTCCCTTGTACATGTCCATGGACCTAAAGTAGATATAGAGGGAAGTGGCTCCTGTAGTGACGGCTGACCATGGATTCCGACTAGATCTAGAAGCAAACAGTAGAAAAGGTAATAGCGGCTTCAAAGCGGCTAACTTCAATGGAGAAATAGAAATGGGCGGTTGAATAGGGATGACGGTTGTGGCCAAAAATGGTAAAAGATCAAGATCATAAACACGGATTTGGTGCGATCTCTGTTTTGCAAATCAATGAAATGGAATGGATTGAAGATTCAACGGCTTCCGTGACTGGATTTGGAAAGTGCGGCTAAGGAAGATGGCGTTGAAACGACGAAGAACTTCCTTTTCTATAATGGTAGGTTAGTCATTTTAAAAAAATTCACTCATAAAAAATACAACCATTTCTTATTTAATTGACGGAAGCTAACAGATTAAGTACATTCGAATTAACAGAAATCTTAATGAGTATATATGAAAACTTTTATACTTTGCGGGTATATTTGAAATTAAGGGTAAAAATTATGAGTATATTTAATTCAAAGTTCGCTCTGATTCGTCAAAAAAAAAAAAAAAGTTGGCTTTTAAACCATCAAAATAAAAGCTCGCCTTTTAGTAAGAGAAAATTGCCGTAATTCACTAATTTGGGTATTAAATGGCGAAAGAATCCTCATGATAAGTTGTCTTTCTGTCCACAGGTAGATCTTCAATATGACAGGGAAACCTTGTTCGATGTCGTATGACTTCCCTCTTCTGGCCATTGTTCCTCGATTAAGTAACGGTGTCCACTTTGCCACTGAGGTGTTGCCTTAGTGGTCAAGGACTTTTCCAGTGATGTTGGCATCCTTGGTTCGAAGTTTGGCAGATAGAAAAATTTAGTAGTGGCGTTTAGTCTCCTCGAATTTTTTATGGGAGCGTCCACCAAGTGAGTAGTTTAAGATTTATTATTACAAATATTAGATTCTTAGTTAGACAATTGTTAGAATATCTCACACCTTGATTGTACTACCACTTGAGATATTGTAATATCATCAAAAAAAAAAGTAATGGTGTGCACTTTGGCTAATTTAGGCATAGAATAAGGGGTTATGATTTAATACAGACGTGTACGGCACCAGGTACATATTGGCGTTTTGAGATTTTTTTTGTTCTCTGTTCTTCTTCTTTTTTTTTTTTCATTTTTACGCGACTTCATATTAGTTTACATATATATCGAAATTATAAAATTTATATCTTTTTATACGATTTTTATTTTGGAAAATGGGAATGAAAGCTGTTGAACTTTTAAATTATAAAAATATATAACTTGTAAATTTTAATGCGTATAGGGATTGTATACAGGGCCACGTAAAAATAAAAAGAAAATTTTTAAAAATGAAAAAATGGTTCAAAGCACCTATATATTAGTCTCGGTGCGTATGTATATATTAAATCATTATCCTATAATAGAATATAATTCGATAAGGAGATCGGATCAAAGGATTTTTCATGTGTTGGAAAATGATAAGTTATATCAGGAGTAAACAAATAAGAGTGAAGATTCAAAAATAAGATTGTTATATATTGAAAAATGATAGATGATATAAGAAATTGAAAAAAAATATTATTAGAATGAAAATTTTCATTTCATACGGTTATAAGGAATTATCCAACAAGAAGATAAAGAGACCCGGAAGATGTGCTGTGCGTTCACGTGCAATCCAAATCATTTTTTAATATTATTGTTGTATTTACCACTCGACTCAAGTATATATTTCAATTTCAAAGTTTCATTTTTGAACAATTTGTTTCGCCTAGTGCTCAAATTTACCAGAGACAAAGAAAATATTCTTTTGGATTGGAAGAAAGGCTCTGGCCGTGTCATGGGTGCCAAACTACGAGTTCGCACAGGCGTTACCAAATGGGTGGACCCATCTGGGCTTGCTTCTGAAGAATCGAACAAGTTCAGGAGGCGGCCCAAGAGCGAGTGGGAGTTAAGTTCGGGGTCTTCTTCTTCTTCTTCTACTTTTTTAATTGCCCCTCAGATCATTTAGAGAGCACTTGGGCTGTCCCGTCCCCTCTTATCTGGGAGGATTATTGCAGATATTATTCACAGGTTTGATAAATTTTATAGTTTTAAAAATAGCAAATTATTCCTTCGTATTTTTCAATTATTTGCAAGCGTGTTCACGTCATTAAATTTTTATCCGAAATTTTTAGAAAAACATTAAATCTAGAAATTGCCCTTATTCTTCCAAAAAGTTTTAATTTACAAGTGTGCTTGGATAAGTATAAAAATTTTGAAATAAAAACTTTTCAATTTATAATTTTTCACTCTTCATATCTACTATATTTTTAATTTTTTCACATCTTTCTATACAATTAACTTACTTTTTAATCATTTCTACATAACTATACATATAACTAATTTATTAATTTTAACTTTATTTTTTTTACTACTTACCATTACTTTATCATATCACATCATTTTTTCTGAGTCAAAACTTTTAAACAAAGAGTGTGTTTGGAAAGTAATAAAATTTTTGATGAAAATTTTTTCATGTAAAAGTTTTTGAATTAATAGAAAATAATATGATATGATAGGGATAATGATGAAGAGTAAAGAGAATAAAATTAAA
The DNA here is from genome assembly GCA_030490835.1 of Annona cherimola. Lineage (NCBI taxonomy): Eukaryota > Viridiplantae > Streptophyta > Magnoliopsida > Magnoliales > Annonaceae > Annona > Annona cherimola. The sequence goes on along the minus strand of CM059973.1, from coordinate 82,935,019 downwards.
ATAAATATATTAGTTGTGTAGACACGATTAAAAATAGAATAATTATGTAGAAAGATGTGAAAAATAATTAAAAAATAGACTTTTTACATAAAGTAAAAAGTTTTAATTTGAAAAGTTTTATGATTTTCTAAATACTTACAAAGATAATTAGGAAATATCCTAGTTGGTCACAACTGTGGCTAGGAGAGGTGAAGTTGTGTGTTCGACCCTCGGTGGTTGCAAAAACATATTCCCTTGATATCAAGGACGGTTAAATATATTCTCTCATGTGGCGGGGCCTCGGGGTATTTAAAAAAAAATCTTTACAAAGTGCGAGAGTTGTGAAATAGTCTGTTTGTAATATTAGATGTCACAATATATATAAGATTAATAAAAAAAAATCTAAACAAAAAAATGTTCATTCAAAAGTTTTATCACTTCGTAGATATACTCTCATTATAAACATTCTAATTAAATGGGCGAGCTAACTGAGGCCTTAGTTAGCTTGGCCAAAAAAACATATTTTTTATATTTTTTTAGTTTTTTTTAAGAACACGTAAAACTAAATGTATTTAACATATAAAATAAGTTTTACTATTTTTGGATATTCTGCGTATTTTTTTCGGATTTTTAAACACAGTAACTTTTTCATAAATTTTTGTGCATTTTATTTAAAATTCCAAAAAATACTTAAAATCATTCAAAAATTAGAATTTGGTTTATAGGTTAAATATACCTACCTTACATGTTCATGAAAAAAACCGAAAAAATACTTTTTTTTTGGCCCACGCCTCCTAATTAAATATATCATATCAACTTGAAAGTTTATTAAAATAAACAGATTAAGGAATTATCTATACAATTAATAACAAATATAAATAAGTGGAAAAATTCACCATAATAAGTATTTAAAAACTTCCATTGCACGTCATCAAAAATAATAATAATAATAACTTACATTGCACGTCCTTCAAAAAAAATTTACACTGCACGGTATTTTGTTTTAAAGGATACGGGAACATAAGTAGTTTAGACAGATACTTGAAACTAAGAAAAAGATAAATTAAATAAGGAGAATTTTGAAATTAACAACGTTGGAGGTTTGTTCGGTTTAGCTTATTGGTAGAACAGGATAAAGCATGTTTGATTTAACTTACCGATTCCATATAAAATTTTCGCATTAAAAGCTGGAATGACAATGCCTTAAAAATAAACTTCAAATGGGTGCTTATAGCTTAATGCGCATCTATACGAATTTCGATTTTCAAAATAATTTTGCTTTAAATTTTAACAAACTTTTTATATTTTTATTTCTGTTTTTTTTTTCATTTATAATCCGCAACATTACATTTTCATCCCATTTGAGTTCATAAGAACAGGCATAATTTCTTCAAAACCATATAAATATATTATTTGAAACGATGATCAAACATATATTTACGAATCATCCTTTTCTCTAAGCGTGCGGTAAGAATATGCTTCAAAATGGCGCTCATTAATTAACACGCAATTCCATACTAACTTTAGGTCATGTTTGTTTACTTATAAAATTTTTTAAACTAAAAATTTTCAATTTAAAACTTTTAATTTGATATAATTATTTTATTTTTAATTATTTCTTCACATTTCCTATAAAACTATTTTATTTTCTAATTATTTTTATGCAATTATTTATACAACTAATTTATATATTTTAACTTTATTCTCTTTACTCCCCATCGTTATACATATTATGAGTGTGTTTGGGAATGGATAAAACTTTTGGTGAAAAGTTTTGAAGAATAAACGTTGTCAAATGATGTGATATGATAGAGGTAATGATGAAGAGTAAATATGATAAAGTTAAAATAGATAGGTTAGTTGTATAGGTAATTGTGTAGAAATGATTGAAAAGTAGGGTGACTTGTATAGGAAGATGTAAAAAAATAATTAAAAAATAGAAGAGTTGTAGAGAAGGAAAAGTTTTAGATTGAAAAGTTTTAAGGTGAAAACTTTTTGTTATTGCCAAACACCCCCTATATCTTATTTTTTTTTACTAATTTTAAATTTTTTTTCACAAAAAACTTTTTATTCAAAAGTTTTATCATTTCTATAGATTTCTCATCTTCTAAAAATTTTATTAAGTAGGACAAATATGGACTAGATGCAATTTTGTCCATCCTCTATATGTTTTTTAGATAAAAACTTTCGCATTCGAACAATATATAGCATTACATTTTCATACCATTTAAATTTGGAATAAAGAAACATTGAAAAATTCAGATTGTTCATTTTTTTCCATATTTAAAATTTTTACGTATCTAATCCTAGCCAGTTTCCAACGGATCGCCACAACCGTTCAATCCCGTCTGGAATTTTGGATTATTCAACATAGTTGTTGCAGGGGTGTATTAATGCTTTGATAAAATAACCCGCAGGCCTCTGTTAGAAACTCCAATTTGCAGGAAGATGCAACAATTACTTCATATCTCTCTTCTCTATTGCTTCTTTCAACTCTAAATCTCTCATTGCAAATGTTTCTTTCCACCGTGTATTTCCCATTTCAATTGACGTAATTCAGCAATGCGATTTTCTCTTATATTAGATACATAATGTATCAAATTGTTGATCGATTGCACACAACGGTCTGCAGCATCAGATTCACATTATCAAACCATCAAACGCATGATGTGCATTATATACAATTACCAACAAAACACAAATCATTACGCATAATTGAATTCACAAAGAGGGAAAAAAACTTAAAAAATACAACTTCGTCAACAAATTAACGATGAACAACAAGGAGGTAAGAAGAGACGGTATGCAGGAGACCATCACAAACACTTGTTAAGCATCCGGTTTCTTCCATTGCACAACAAAGTCAGATCAACAACGGTTCCACTAATCGGAAAAATAGCATCAGAAGCAAAAGGGATTGTCACAATCATTCCCCCCCACCCCCGCCCCCCTCTATCAGTCTGTGAGGCTCTTGGTGTTGTCTAATTCTTCGCCTGTGAGTGTCAGACGATGTCCTGGAGTGCCGGCCGCAGCTCCTGGCTGCAAAACTGGTTGTATTCCAACGTGTCGCTGCCGTGCTTTTTCACCTCAACCACCAGCATACAGTTGGCGATGGCGAAGATCTCCTCGTGGATTGCCAGCCTCCCCTTCCACCCACTCTCCTGCCCTTGCAGTCGCACCATCGTCTCTCTCTTCCTCACCTTACACACCTGCTTTATCATCGGAAACTTCCTTGCGACCACACGCTCCAAACTAGTGCACATTTCGCAGCTGCAGCTCCCCCCTTGGCACTAAATCATGTTCTCTTCTCTCTCCTCCACCCGCTCTCTCTCTTGTCTTCTCCCTCTCGTGAGACGCGCTGTTTCTGTTTAAGGCCGTTGAAAAGCTATCGTGCTGGAGAGAGATGACTAACCAAAGAGAAGAGACGTTGTGGGAGAGGGGAGACAGAGCACGAAGCCTTCAATTGGAAATGTTGTTGAATCCCTGCTGTAGAAGAGAAAAACCACCTTCAATAGATTTCTGTAAAGAGTTCCATTTGACCGGGAGCTTCCTGTTATTTTTCCCCGCATTAATTTCGTTCCTGTCCGCTGCGATTTCAAATCTTAATCCAATGGCCCATATTTTACCCGCCATGAGTTACTAAAATCAGACAGCTCACAGGACCGGTCGGAAACGCGCGACCGGCCTGAGAATATCAAAATTCTATTTGAAATGATGATCAAACGTATGTTGACGAATCACCTGGTCCTGAAACAAAATTCAACATCTCAATTAGATATGTTGTGGTCAAATATACTCATAATTTTTGCTTTTAATTAAAAATATATCCATTACTTATGAAAATTTTCAGATACACCCACAATCTATCACCCAAATATCCTATAAACCTAAAAACATCATATTACGTTAAAGAAGCAGAAAACAACATCTGTCTGCGTGAATAAATAATTTAAAATAGGGCGAATTTACCCTCGCGGTGAATTGGTAAATTTCATCCTCCATTGGTGCTCCGTCTTCTCTCCAAACCTTGATCGTGGCATCTTCTCATCCACCATTGCACAGTTGCGCAGTTCTATTCTTTAAATGCAAGCAAAATCATTTTATGCCCTTTGTTTTAGTCACAATGGGTATCGATACAAAAAAACCCATTAAGAGTCTGCCATGATAGTCAATCAAATATCTAATTGCATCGTCCATGTGTTCGACTGAAAAATTCCAGGAAGACCGCCACGAATTTTGATGACCAACAAACCTATTACCAGATACGACAGCAGCCATGGCCGACTGAACCTTGTTTGTTTGAAATCCTAATCCACCACAACCTCCGTGAAAATCGGCAACCAAATTCTGCTGCGAGATCTTCATCGATGGAATCCAACAAATAGCTTATCCTCAATCATCTCTAATCAAAATTTGCCACAAGATCTTCACTAATGGAACCCAACAAACAGCTTATCCTCAACCATCTCTAATCAAACAGACGGTGAGTTGATGTATCTTAGACCATTGAAATCCATGTGACGACTGTGGAAGGCTTTGCGCTGCTAGGCAAGAGAGTTTTAATATATGGATCTTGAGAGCAAAAGCATAGTCCAGACTCATGCACTTGTCCTTCAATGGAGGCATCATTATCTACAAAATATTTATGAAATTGCCATTTGCTTCCAATCAGAACTGCATCACCAAGCCCAGCTCTTCGAACCATTAGACAAGCAACACATGACCAGACCTTCAATGAATCTGAAGGCCGTCATTGATGAAGAAATGATGCCATCAACAACAGAAAAATCCAACCCATCATTAGAAGCCATCTCCAATCGACATGACAGATCTAAATCGCGGTTTTTCTCTATTGATCCAACAAAAGAAAAATGCAGTACTCTCCTTCCAAATCGGTAGCCGTAGCAGCAAGTCCAGCATTGATAAGACCCATATTTCGCCTACGTCAGCCAACAAGCTCCCATCTTCAATCACAATTCATGGTTTAAAAAATTCAGCAGCCTCCAATAGCTCCGAAACCTAAATGTCGCACGCCAAATCTCAAAATAAACCATCAACAATAACTCTAGCAAATAGAGAGTCGAAATGGGTGAGCTGCAATGGGAGTATAAGGGAGAAAGAAGATGAGAGATGGGAGGAAGACAAGCAACCGACTACTGTTGGATTATTGCGATGCTACGTTGACGCCGATGATTTGGGGATTTGGGGATTTACGGAGAGATGCCACGAGTGGGAGCGCCCAATTTTCAAATGGCTTATTAGTGTTGAAAACGTGGCACTAAATTGTAGGGGTAAATATGACATTTCCCCTTAGCACTAATGACGACCAAATAGAACGTGACGTTTTGTTGTATATGATATTTGGGCGGGAGGTCACGGGTATATTGAAAATTTATGGCAAATACTGTATACAAATATTCAAGTGCAGTTTCACTATACCATAATTATGGTATAATCTTAAAATGGGCCTCATATGATTATAAAATTATAATATACTTTACTTATTATATTTGAAATTATGTATTCTATTATTATACTAATTTTTCATCACAATTGGATATGTGTATGGATCCTATCTGAAAATGGTATAAATTCAACCTAATAAAATAGTTTGATATAAATAACAATTTTAAAGTTATTTTTTCAATAAGTAATTCAATTGTGATAAAATTTATATATGAATAAATGATTATATAAAATATCAATATGTTTAAGTACATCTGAGGCTCATTTTGGGCCAAATGTACCGTTAAACTATATTAAATATATGAATACTTTATACAATCATTTATTTATATATAAATTTTATAGCAAATGATTTATAGGTTGAAAAAAAAACTTTAAAATTATTATTTACATCAAACTATTTTATCATATTAAATTTGAACCATTTTTAGATTGAGCCCATACACATATTCAATCAAGACGAAAATTAATATGATACTAAAATATATAATTTTAAATACAATAAGTAAAATAAATTATAATTTTATGATTATGGGTCTGTTTGGTAACCAATAAAACTGAAGTGGCGTGTATAAAACTTTCGAATGCGATGAGGCTTTGTGCGAAACATGTCCAATTAGGTGCACAACTGTTGGAAGAAAGGAACTGTCGTACCCGAGCATGACAGACGTCTACCAGAAGGCAATTAACATTCGGTCCAATTCTTTTTTTTTTTGCAAATTTCATCCGGTCTTGGACTTGAGTTCCACATATGCAAGCATCCAGTCATTTCACTGGTCCTAGCTGGCTCCATTAATCTCTTCAAATGCCCATTTCAGTCAACAGTGCATTAACGAAGGCAAGTTTTATATTGCTGCAAAAAATGTCAACGAGTTTTGTTGATTACCAAACAAACCCTGTATAAAACTCAATTTGAAATAACAAAACCGTAACTGTGGTGGGGTAAGGCGTTAATATTTCTAGCATATGAGGTAGGCAAACGAAGCAGGTTGCCGCGAACCTTCGTCCTTTGGTTCCCCATGAGTCAAACGCCCGCCAACTTGTACTCTCTCTCTCGCGCTCTGCCATCCGAAGACAGAGAGAGAGGGAGTAGATGGATCCTGATCAGCAGCGGCAGCAGCTGACTGGAGTGGTCATAATCTCTCTTCCGCCGCCCGACAATCCCTCCCTCGGCAAAACCATCACTGCCTTCACCATCTCCGATGCCGATCACACACAACCAACCCCATCTCACCAAGGGCAGTTTTCCCCACCATCTTCTCCAGCCTACCCCATGCATCCCACTCCATCCTCCCAACGCACTCTACCGTCATCCGCAACCGATATCTCCTCCTCTCCTTCCATAGGCAAATCGAGGAGAGTTTTGGTCGTCGCTGTGGTCGCTGCTCTTCTTCTCGTCTTCATCCACCAGTCGTTTTCGTACGCCCGCTTCGAGCTCATGAGAAGCACCTCAGACGGCGATGAACGAAGTGATGACGGCGTTCGATCCTTCCTGTTCGACTTGTATACCAAGTCCGGCGGCGGACTTCGACCTGATGCGGAGGTGAAACTGGGTAGTTTCGTTGCGAGGAGAGGGAGGGTGAGGCGGTATAGGAAGACCGGCGACGTGGTCAATGCATCTGCGACTGTTTTTTCCGTCAGAGGAAATGTTTATCCGGATGGGTATGCAGGCAGATCATCGTGTTCAGTGCGTCTCGAAAAAATTGTTTTTCTAATCGTCAATTCATCGGAACAACCGGAATTCTTCTTGCAATCTAGATGCTAATTTCTTCAACCAGTCACATAGATATTAAGTCCCGAGCAAGCCCTTCTATTAATTAATATTGACCCGCGGCTTTCAACGTCAATCTTAACCAAAGGAGTCTCATTCGGGAGTAGTTTTGCACATTTCTACATCCTTATTGGGGGTGGATTAAATCCATTTTAAATTACATGACATTCGAGTTTTAGCGTTTCTGTACGTCTACGAGAAGCATTAGATACTGAAATACTTCACCTTGGTAAGGTGCGCTGGCCTATCCTTTTGTGTTTAGATTCTTTAGTGGTTTATGATTCGGACCACTGATTAGTTTGGCCCGTCAAGCGTTGAAACTGTCCACCATGGATCAATAAAATTTCGTTGGTTCACTCTGCAGCGAGTTTGATAGATGATTTAACGTAATGTATGCTGAAAATTGAATCTTGAAATTTTCAAGTTGTCTACCTGTCTCAGAGGACTTGATGGCACGGACTCGTTGCGTCAGTGCTATGAACCACTAGATAAAGGCTATCTACGAACTTTGAGCTCAATAGGAAAGTTGTCTGCATTGGTTGCAAACGGAGTGATTTGACAAAATTTATTTACAACCGAGTTTATTCACTTGTTTCTCAGTTGCAATGTGTGACAGCCTTACAAAACAGGTGGTGGAGTGCATTACTCTCAACTATTTCCCTCATTAAAATTTATGCAGGCTGTACTATGCTTCCATTCTTGTTGGAAATCCTGCTCGGCCTTATTATCTCGACTTGGATACTGGGAGTGACTTGACATGGATTCAATGTGATGCCCCATGCACTAGCTGTGCCAAGGTGCCCGTGAAAAATCTTTCTGCATGCTGCATCCTTTTGTATTTGTTTATATATTGTTGCGAGGAAAAGGTGTCCTGCTATTATTATTATTATTATTGATAGAAGGTGTCCTGCTTTTGTGTATGCTTCATTGACGATCAGTTGAAGTGCCATCTTGTTGTACATTAAGCATGTGTTTGCATTGATTAGGCCTGTCACCCTTGTGGCATACGGAGTAAATGGTTTGCAGATGATTTCTAGGATTCCAGCAAACCAAAAACTGAAGATAGTTTCCAATTAAAGGTGGGCCATTACTCCTCGTTTGGCTTGTTGATGGGGTGGTCTTTTCAAGGTCTGCAATACTTTACCGGGATGAAAGGGCTACCCAGATTTGTCATCCTGGTCTTTTGAATATCTTATTGATTTGTTGGACGTAACAAACCATTATGAGTGCTGTTCTGAACAACAGAAAGTTAATTATCCTTCTTAGTGCTTACCATCCACTGTCAAGATATCTACTGAGGTCCACTTTGGGTTTTAACTGTAGCTTGATGACATATTATCCGCTCAAGTTCACGGACCCTGAGAATGAGATGTATGAAGTGTTAGGGAATTCTTTATAGACTTCCATGAAGTGCATGTCGTAATGGGGTTGTTTTAGCATGTCAAAATAGTTTCTTTGAAAGGTTCATGAGCTTCTTGGTTATCTGTCTATTCTTTGGTATGCATTTATGTGACTGAACATTACAATTAGTCTTACAGCAATGGTTTATGTAGGGGCCACATCCTTTCTACATGCCCACTAAAGAGAAGCTTGTGCCTGGTGAGGATTCTTTGTGCCAGGAAGTTCATAATAATCAGCAGTTGGCTTTCTGCCAGTCTTGTCCACAATGTGATTATGAGATAGAATATGCTGACCAGAGCTCTTCAATGGGAGTGCTTGCAAGAGATGAATTGACTCTTAAGATGGCCAATGGAACATCTCTGAACCCAAAATTTGTTTTTGGGTATGCGTTCACAATCTTTTTAATTTTAATTGTACAGCTAATGACTGAATGGGCCAAAGATCCAAGGTCATAGGCTGTGATTTTACATCCTGACCCAGAAATCATATAGGAGGGAGACAGATTATCTGGTGATCAGGCAAATTGTTCTGATGGAGCCACTGTGGAATCTGCAAAGGCGACACCTTTCCACAGTCCTTGTCCGTTGTTCAATGATCTTTAGTTGGATAGTTAAGGCTGTCAGTAAACAGAAAAGGACTTCAAAACAGGGTGAACTTGAAAAGATTGGGTAACTCTGATCTTCAGTTTTCGAAGATTTTTGCGCATTTCCAATTGATGGCAAGGATTACCATATTAAGGTTCTGGAATGCTGCTCCTAAGTTCCATTTGATGCTTTATGCTGGATGTGGTTTACATTCTGAATGCACCATGCCTAGTAATTTCTTTTGGATGGATGATCAACAATTGCATTCATTTTTAATGCTCACTTACAGGTGTGCATATGATCAACAAGGCCAACTATCAGTTTCTCCTGCAAGTACTGATGGGATCCTTGGACTCAGCAGTGCTAAAGTTAGCCTTCCTTATCAGTTAGCAAGTCAGGGTATCATTAATAATGTGGTGGGCCACTGTATACGTAGTGGTGCAAATAGCGGTGGATATCTTTTTCTTGGTGATGATTTTGTACCTCGCTGGGGCATGAATTGGGCACCTATACTTGGTGGTTCTAGGTAAGTAAATCTTTCTTAAATTTCTATATTTTTACTAAGGGTATGTTTTGGAAGTGATAAAACTTTTAGATGAAGAGTTTTTGATGTAAATTTTTTTTGAACCGCAAGAAAATGATGTGAAATAATAGGAGTAATGATGTGGAGTAAAGAGGATAATGTTAAAGTATATAGGTTAGTTGTATGAGTAGTTGTGTAGAAATGATTGAAAAGTAGAATAGTTGTGTAAGAAGATGTGAAAGAAATAATTAAAAATAGGATAGTTGTGGAAAATAAAAAGTTTTAGGTTGAAAAATTTTGATTAGAAATTTTCTGATATAAACAAACACGCCCTAACTCTCATGTGTGCTAATTCCCCGAAAATGTAATGGGGACTTTGAGTTAATGTTCTCTTCTTATGATGATATCTAGGTTGACTTAGAAAATATGTTGCATGTATTTATTTACATCTTCATCTTCCTTAAAAGTTGTGAATTGTTCTTGTTGCTTGAAGCCTACATTGTTCATTTCTAAGTATTGGTTGAGGCTTCAAGGGGGTATTGGTGTGTTCCTTTTTTCTACCTACTTGAATAACATCTTGGTCATTATTGACAATAAGCCTACAAAAGCATTGGGAGGATTGTATGCATAGAAAAATTATAATGTTCTTTAGAGGAGTGTTACATATATCTGTGCAAGACGATGCAAAATAATGGGAATATCTTGGTTTCTTAGCAGGTAGATCAGTTAGTGGTCTACTTCACAATTCAAGTCTTTAAACATTTACATAAGTTTGACATTTACTACTAAATTAAATTGATGGAGATACATTTGTCTTTGTGTATTGCCTTTTGACAAGGTTTCAGAGGCTAACTTATATAGCAAAATTTGCAAATATTCAAAAGCATTTGCTCATTGAGATACAGAGATGGTTGAATTTCTTGTCGATGAATGGAAATAAGGAAATGAAGGAAATTATGAGTCTTTGGAGGTTTGTCTACTGAACAAGTTACTCCTTGATGCGTGTGTCTTCATCATAAATCTTGGAGGGAAATAACATTGTGATTTTCTCGTATAAAAAAACATTGTGATTTAAAATATATATTATATATATATGATGGTTGATAGAAAATTCACTTCATCTATTATGTTTAACATCATTTCTAGTATCTTGGAAACCCTTCTATTTGTCCAATATCACTGTGGATGGTTTCCATTGAAAATCAACATAATAAAATAGTTTAATATTAAATATCAATTTTAAAGTTGTATTTCTAACATCTAAACCGTCTAAAATATCATTTATATATAGATAAATGATCCTATAAAGTATTATTACATTTTAATATATGTGTAAATAGATCTAAGTGTTGTTCATAATTTACACATTATTAATACTATTTTTGAACAAATGTGGCTCATAAATATACTTAATTGAGATGAAACTTAGTCTCCTAGATAAACAAATAATGTTAAATACAATGAATGAATTAGATTTTACATTAAGGATCAAAATCTTAAAATTTGGGGTTACATAGCTTTGCCTCTATGTGACTTGGTTATATAGAAGCGGAGTCCATATATTTATATATAATCCTGCTTCTATGAAACCTCATTTCTATATGACCTTATCCATTTTTAAAATCTTGATGGTTGATGGAAAATCCACTCCAACTATTGTATTTAGCATCATTCATAGTATCTTGGAAACTCTTTTATTTTTTTTAATTTTACTGTATATGGGTCCCATCTATAAATGTGTAAAATCAACGTAATAAAATGGCTCAATGCTAAAATATTAGCTTTAAAGTAATTTTTTCAACATCTAAACCATTTAAAATATCAATAAGGTGTGGATAAATGATTTTATAAAGTATTGTTACATTCTAATATATGTGTGAATAGATCTAAGCATTTTTCATAATTACACATGAATATACATCACATACTTGATTTGGATGAAACTTGTCTTCTAGCTAAACAAATATTGTTAAATTCAATGAATTGATTAAATTTTCCATCGAAGATCAATATCTTAAAATTCGAGGGGTTATATGGGACTGCTTCTATATAACCTAGTTACATAGAAGCGATATATCGGAGCTTCCTTGAAATTCGTTTTCCGTGACTCTGTCATTATTCTTTGGAGGGACAGGCTGCTCCTTAATGTATCTTTGTTATAAATCTTAGAGGGAATAATGTTGTGATTTTTTTGAAATATATGTTGAAGCTTCCTTGAATACCTTTATTATTGCAAATTGTTTCACTTTTTTCCGAGGGCAGGAATATTGATCACCATTGTCCTAGATATTTTCTGCACTAGAAGAACATATACCTTCAGATATATATTGAAATTCCTCTTAAGAATCATCTCTTGCTTGTAATATATCTCCAAAGGTCTCAACATGATTCTTTAGGCTTGATTAGAATATGGATATAGCTTATATAAATTGACTTTTCATTTTGGTTCTTTTGGATGTCACATATTGAAAAGATTTTGTAGTGTGCAAGATCATTTGAAATGTCTGATTTTGTTGTTTGAGCTTCTGAATACCTGTAACTGAATAGTATTATAATGGTTCCAGGTACAGCAATCTTTTCGCTGAATTGGTTCTAACTCCTAGGAGTGTATTCTACAAGTTCCTCCAATTTTCTCAAATATGACACTTAGCGTGTGTTTGGGAAGCAATAAAATTTTTGATGAAAAGTTTTTGGTGTAAAAGTTTTTGAAATAAGAGAAAATGATGTGACATGATGGAGGTAATGATGAAGAATAAAGAGAATAAAGTTAAAATAAATATGTTAGTTGTATGAGTAGTTGTGTAGAAATGATTGAAAACTAGGGTAGTTGTATAGGAAAATGTGAAAAAATAATTAAAAAATAGGGTAGTTATGAAAGGTGAAAGATTTTAGATTAAAAAGTTTTTTGTATTATCAACACGCCCTTAAATTACAAACAGAAGTGGACCATGCTATTCAATCTAAGACATTATTTTGTTCTTTGATGATTTTTTTAGCAAACATTTCTCCCAACAATGTTCTATCTTAACTCCTGTATTTTTAGAGTGTGTTTGGGAAGTGAGAAAACTTTTATATAAAAAGTTTTTGATGTAAAAGTTTTTGAATTTAAAGAGAATGATGTGATATGGTAGGGGTAATGATGAGGAGTAAAGAAAATAAAGTTAAAATAGATAATTTACTTGTATGGATAGTTGTGTAGGAATGATTAGAAAGTAGGGTAGTTGTATAGGAAGATGTGAAAAATTGATTAAAAAATATGGTAGTTATGAAGACTGAAAAGTTTTAGATTGACATTTTTTCTTATTACCAAACACACCCTTAATGTCGTTGCTAATCTTCTAAATCTTGTTTGACAAATATGTGTGATAATGGATGGCTATATTGTTAAATAATTTGGTTATGAGCTTATGGTCTAGAATCTAGTAGTCATTGTCAATTATGGAATTAATTGTTCCTTTTACGTAATGTGTTAGGAAATTCTATCATGTGGAGATTACAAAAGTCAGTTTTGGAAGCAAACTTCTAGTGGGTGGAGGAGGCAGCAATGCAGGCCAAGTAATTTTTGACACTGGAAGCTCATACACTTACTTCACTAAGGGACTTTACAGCAGTCTAATCACATCTGTAAGAGTTTATGAGCACTTCTAACCCACATACAGCTCTAAATGCTTGAACCTGGGAAAGTTTACTTCAAATCCATCAGTCTATTATGCAGCAACAATCAAGTTGATATTTTAGCCAGTGGACCACAAGTGTTCGACAATGTTATTCTGGGAGAGGCCATGGACCTCAGATACATGCTTTGGGCCTGGTTGGCAAGTGGGGTACCCTACTTTTTCTCACCAGTCATCTGCAAATACCAATTCATTAACAGCTGGTGTTCCAAACAGTGTGGGTGACAGCATTTAGAGGTGCATGTGATAGGAAAACAATTGTTTGAAATCAATCACTAACAAATAGCATACATCATTATGCTTCTGCTATTTTGTATGTATTGGAAGCTCAAAGATGTTTCCCTTGAAAGATTCATTCAGGACGAATCTGACTCAACATTGCCAGTTTGTTGGCGAGTTAACTTGCCGTTTGTGCAGTAAGTAACATATGATAAAATCTAGCATTTCGCTATCAGATCTTATGTTAATGTGCAATTTACACCTGCTTGCACTTTTTAAAAGCGTAGTTATTGGCAAAATACAATGGATGATGTGTTTGCATAGCTAAGTGATTGTAATATGTTGCGGTCATCATCATAATCTATTTCCACTTGAGTGGAGTCCAGATGGATTCTTTTGCCATGTTTCTCTTGATCTTGGGCTATTCGTTGGTAAGCCCAGGTACTTTGATATTTTTCCTAATGATTTCTAATCATGTTCTTTTCAGTGTTCCTCTTGTTCTTTTAATTTTTGTTGATGAATGTATTCTTTAAAGCAGTTTTTTTGTTTTGAGACATTCTTACAAATTTCATACAATATTCTGACAAACATTTAACAATAACACTGAATTCTTCACACGGTGGACACTCCGAAAATAATGGAGAGACTGCTGCCGCCACTTGTTACGTTGCTGCTGCTGCTGGATTGCAGGAGAGAAAAAAAAATTGCCCGTGCCAGCATTCGAACTCGCGTTGGCTGGAAGTCTGCTGACGGAGTTACCAAGTGGCCGAACTATTTCATTTTTAATTTTATCATTTTTATTGCTTATTTGGTCCAGTGTATGCATTTTAGCTACATGTCTTATTTATTAATCTATTTTTGTTGTTCTTTCCTGTTCAGTTCAACGTCCTATCCTATAAAGGATAGCTGAGCCCATAATTGTCTTATTGTTTTCCCTATAATTTATTTGGCACCTTACAATTGTATAAAATTCCTGGAGCACAACCCCAATCTAGCTTGACCTCTACATCGAAAAGGAAAAAAAAATAAAATTCTAAATAGCCTCTTATTGATCTGTAATTTCATTAGAGATTTATAATAAGGGAGATCAAATTAGAGAAGTACAATCTATGTAGATTTCACTCTGGTTGGTGTGTTTGAAAATTTTAATTGCAGGAAGAATTCTGACTGAAAATCTTCAATTCGGTTACTAGCAACAGCAGGATGTTAGGAAGTTTTTGTTCGCGCAGGTCCGTCGAAGATGTGAAGCAATTCTTTAAGCCATTGACTCTACACTTTGGAAGCAGATGGTGGTTTGGTTCCAAGAGACTTGTGATTCACCCTGAGGGGTACTTAATCATAGATGTAATAAATCTTTAACCTTTAACAGTGCAGATATTCATAATTCTTATATTTTAGTTTCAAATAAGCCTCAAAACAGGATTTGTTCCCAAGAGCTTACTCAGTTTCTGGACGGTGTAGAATAAGGGCAACGTGTGCTTGGGAATCCTTGATGGAAGTGAAGTACACAGAGGTTCAACGAATATACTTGGAGGTAAGTAGGAAATGTATATTCAATGAAAGTTATGCATTGCAGGCTGCATGTCAATGTGCTATGGGTTTGCGGTTTACCATTAACCGGGGCCCGCCAGCTGTGTCTAATGGACAATGGAGTTACAGACATCAAACGGGAATTTCTAGCTAGGTTTAGGGGGATTTATTATGCTAGACCCGAGTTTGTTGAGAATGATTAACCCATGGCATTGGGTTTCAAACAACGCACAACATTTAAAAACATAATTTTGGCTACTCGTGCCAGAAAGATATAATTTTCCCCTTTGTTTCAATATTTGCGCGTGGAAAAAGAACGATGGGCTGTAACTTTAGCTTTCTTATATGGTGCAGATATTTCCTTGCGTGGACTATTGGTTGTGTATGATAACGTTAAGCAGCAGATTGGATGGGTGCCGTCGGATTGCGCCAAACCACAAAATGTTATGGGCTGGTTCTTCTTTTGAGGCCGTTCAACTTACATGACCGAACATCCACCCACACACCCAGCTGGCTTCTTGTATAGCAAATCGTCACGGATGCTTCTGTATTAGTTTTTCCTTTTGTTGTAACACAATCGATTTCCTTCGTTTTTCTTTTTTTTGTCCTTGCTAGTTATGGTGTTTGATCCCATTCCCACCTGTATCCTATTACGCACATGTTCTTATAAAGAATGATTCAATACGTACCGTTCAATGCTTGCTCTTGGTTTTTAAATTTTGAATATTTATTTTAAATCTAAATTATTTATCATCTTTATCCATATTTATTTATGATGTGAAAAATTATGTGTATTGCGAATTTTTATATATCGAGAAATATTCAATGCAATTTGTTGTAAATTACAATCATCTATTTTTTTTTTTTGATTTTTTTTTAACATTCAATCCATGCAGAGTGTTTAAACCTATTTATATAGCCTTATATAAAAAATCAAGTGAATTAAAAACTTTTATAATCATTAATCTTAAAAATATAATTAAAAATAACTTCATGTGTTTACACTTATTATGTATTATATGTCTAAATAATATGGTTTTTATGTCATGCAAATATAAATGAAATAAAATACTATGTATTGAAAAGAAAAAAAATAAAAACTTAATCGATTATATATTACAATTAGTTGTATGGAAAAAATTCTCGTATATATTAATGTTATATATTTTAAAACTGTTAATTGTCATGTATTCACTTTCAAAAGATGCTACATCTTTATAAGATGCTGATTTACTTTTTAAATCTTCTTGCCTCTTATGCAGCTTTAAAACAGAAAACGCGTAATCCAACTCCAAATCTCTTAGACGCCCAAACACTCACAATGGAATCCTTGCCCACTCATGTAAAGCGGTGAAAAGCGTGCTTATATGCAAGGAGTGCGAAGTTGCTCCATTGTTTGGTAACATTTAGTAGGAATTATTTTAAAAATTTTTAATAATTGTAAAATTCTTAAAATAAAAAAAGCTCTTTTTAGGGTGTGTTTGGAAATGGAAATTTTTTTTGATGAAAAGTCGTAGAGAGTAAAAGTTGTCAAATGATGTGATATGATAGGGGTAATGATGATGAATAAATAGGATAAAGTTGAAATAGATAGGTTAGTTGTGTTGGTAGTTGTGTAGAAATGATTGAACAGTAGAGTAGTTGTATAGAAAAATGTGAAAAAATAATTAAAAAATAAGGTTGTTGTGGAGAGTAAAAAATTTTAGATAGAAAAGTTTTAACTTGACAACTTCTCCTTATTACCAAACACACCCTTAGATAACGTGCATGGACCGCAGGTCAAATATAACCTCAGGGTGTGTTCTGCTCTGCTGTAAATTTATTGCAAAATTGCGCTTTAAGCAGTAAGCTCTTACGTAGCTTTTTTCAATTTTTACAGCAAAAATGACTACATCGCATATTCCAAACTTCATCGCAAAACTGTAGACTGCAAAGTTGGTGACATAGCTTACTTCAACTTTTACGCAAAAATTTGAACGAAATAGGTAAGCGGGGTAAAACATCCTAAAGGGGGAGACTTTTGGCTTGCA
This sequence comes from Annona cherimola, assembly GCA_030490835.1. NCBI lineage: Eukaryota > Viridiplantae > Streptophyta > Magnoliopsida > Magnoliales > Annonaceae > Annona > Annona cherimola. The sequence goes on along the minus strand of CM059973.1, from coordinate 82,917,842 downwards.
AACAGGCCCACGCACAAAAAGGCATATGTTTACCGTTGAATTTTGACACATGCTTACCGTTGAATTTTTGGCCATATGATGTATCAGTAAAAATAATTGAGGTAGCCCGAATTAAATATGTTGGCTTGACACGATATGCTGATGTGACATGTTGATCGTTGAATTTTTTACCATCTAATGTGTCAGTACAAATGGCTGAGGTAGATGGGTTAACTTGTTGACTTTATATTATTGACTAAGGTGGGTTATTATAATGTTAAGAAAAATATGCTTTAAAATATAGTAAGATTAATTTGTAATTTAAATTAACAAATTGTTGAAAAGCTAAGGTGGTTAGAAATTGCGTCAAGTAAATTGTAGGTAGTGGGTTCGAATTTCATCTTGATAGAAATTAGATAATTATTTTTTAGCAATTAAGATGTGTGATTTTTGAGAAAGTTTGGTAGATTTATATTTATTAAATAGGTTAAGTGAGAAAAGAAAGAGATGAATGGAGGAAGCTAGGAAAAGAAGGAATTTGTTGTAGACTGGACCTGGGCAGAAGAGTTATTTTTCATTCAAAAAATTCCTTTGTGAGTTCTATAAAGAGATAAGTGAAGAAATAATTAAATCTCTTTTAGAGCCACGTATGTTATATTAATTAAGTTATTAATTGGAGATAACTTATTAAATTATTTATTTAATGATTTTTAACGGAATGGCTAGCGATAAGAAAATGATTAGCAAAATGATGATTGTGATGAAATAATATTTGTGAGTTGGTAAATTACGTCTATGGGAAATTCTATGGAAATTGGAAAGCATGCCCGGACATTGTTAGATATTATATAAATTATAAATTGCAGATTTTGTTAGTTGTTGATTTGATTTGGTTCATTACTATTATGCAATATATGAATTACGGATTGGTTAAGTGGGGATTATATGAAGTATTTTATATATTTCTATTATGGCCATTAAGGTAAAGTAATGTTTTTTAATTAATTATTATACATTAGAATATGTGAATTTCACTTCATTACATAACTTGAGCGTACTTAATATAATCCATTTTTTTATTCATGAGAAGTTTGAAATTTCCAGGGGATGGGGCCGTCACTTTAAGATACAATGTAATATAATATATTATTTTATTTTTTTTATGGAAGCCCAAACCTCTTGGACCATCATCATTTTATACAAAATATATTTTATATATTATTGATAACATTTTAAAACTTCCAGCGTTGCTTTCATCGCTGATATTTGAATATTTATTATATATATATATATATTTATAGATAGAAAATTTTTCAGCACAATATATGTATATTCATCGCGAGTTATACATTACTGCGGGAGGGGAATATATGTTTATTTGTCATTCATATGGAACATTATCAATGATTTAAATTTGTGTACAAAGCATCATTTTATTTATTCGGTTAATTTAATTATTGTTATATTTGGTGGTGAGAAATTACTCGATAAGATAGGCATATTATATAATAATATTTTTTTAATATATAGTGAGCTTGTCCGGTATTTGTAGTGGTGGATAAAGAAAATATTATATAAATTAGATTATTAATCTTAAGGGAGTAACGATCATTTGTTTTGGTAAGGAATTGAAGTGGCTAAACATTGTGCATCAATTATGGACGTTGTGTTGATTATGTTGTGGATGATTTATAAATACATTTAAATTCCTAGACATGTATCTATTGATTCTATTCATGCGAGAGAATCCAGGTGGAATCTGCCAAGTTGAGAGAAAGCCAAATAAACGATGGAGTCAGAGGCAGAAAAGTAAAGTGTCTCTGTTGATATTATTTCTGTAACGGAAGATGAATTTTTATGTTATAAAAATTTGTCAACAGGTTCGCTGACGTGAGAAGTTTCTGCCTTGTCTATTATAATTATTTACATACATATATGTTTTTAAATTATGTGTATTGTCCACTATAATTATTTAAATACCTATATATTGGTGTTTTTAATATACGTTTGGGAGTCTAAGGACCAACCATTGTATTTAATTAGTTATCTTAATATATATATATATATATATATATATATATATATGAGAACCGATCGTGTGCAGTTGGACTGCACCGTAATTACAGTGCAGTCCGCTGTAAAATGGACCCCACACATATTAGATTGTAATGAAACTTTATACACTCATTTATCCATATATAAATCATACTTTAGACGGTTTAGATGTTGAAAAAACCACTTTAAACTTGATATTTACATTAAACTATTTTATTACGTTGATTTTGCACCATTTTAAGATGGGGACTGCACACATGTTGGATTTGGATGAAAATTGGTATGCTATTAAAGTGAACAATTCTAAATACAATAGGTGGGGTGGATTTTCCATTTATGATCAGGTGGGGCCCACAGTGCATGTACTGCACGGTGCAGTCGCATGCACTGGAATAAATCCCTATATATATATATACTTGAGTCTAACATACGTGCAAGAGTCTTAATTAAATTTGGTGTATATAGATTTAGATATGAGATATGGTTATTTATTGACAAACAAAATGTATAAACTATACTTTGTGATAGCAATTATATAATTAATTTATATAATAATAAATTAATTATTTAATATTCTTTGTGTTGATAATTATAAATTGTATAGATAGACACTTTGTTTAGCAAACATTAGATAAGGTATTATGAAGGATAAATTAAATTATGATGTATCAATAGAGAATGGATTTAAGAGTTTATAATTAAATTTCAATAAATTATTTTATTTCTAATAAGATTATTGGAATAAGAAGAGTGAGATTTGATGTAGTATTTGCATATTAAAATAAAGAGAATATTGAGAATTATTGGAAAATAAAAATGAGAATAGCAAGTTATGCTATGTAGAATATTTATGGTTGCTCATTTTAAAATTTTGGCTACTTGAGGGTTATAATGGAAGTTTTTTCTTGAATTTATTAAATTAAATTCAGTGAGTTGGTTCACCCAATTAAATGTGGTTGACAAATTATTTTAGTTGATAAAATATTTAATTGAGTTGATACAGTTGTTATAACGCTTAAGTGAGAATGGTGTGTGTAATGCATCACGATCATTTGTCATATGGAATGGATTTACACATGTGGGACCCTAAGGATATGTGTATTAGTTTTATTTATTTTCTTAGTAGATCCTATGGATGTTAGAAGGTTACTTTGGAATGTTCCTTCGTGGATAGTGTGTTATATTATCTTGATGGGTTGTGATATGTCCCTTTGTGAAGAGTGTGTTATTACCTTAATAGATTGTAATATGTTTCCCCTGTGGATTGTGTTTACTTTGAAAGGTCGCGAGTTCGCTCTATTGTAGTGTGGATAGACCTTACACATTAGATCAGTGGATGACCCATTTACTATAGTATTTCATAATATTATACACTATTATATACGTGGTTTATTTCTTACTTACTAAATTATTTAACTCATTCCTGAGTAATTTAAATTTCAAGAGATGTGAGACCATCTGATCAATATTGCTGGATAATAGGCTGAGATAATGCAACACAGACATATTAGTTTATTTTATTTATTTATCTATTTCATTGATGACTCGTAATAAATTAATACGAATTCTTCCTATTAATATAGTGAATATTTGTGATTACATTTTTAGATATCATTGAATGAAATATAATTATTAAATTCACAAGCATAACCAATCCGGATGTATCGTACAAATAAGCGACCCTAGGATTGGGGTCGTGAAACTCTCTCTCTCGACTTCACAAAAATGGAAACATCTAACCAGCAGCTTCACGTTGTCCTCTTGCCCTGGCTGGCGTTTGGCCACATGATCCCCTATCTTGAGCTGGCCAAGCGCTTAGCTCAAATGGGCCACAGCGTCTCCTTCCTTTCCACTCCTCGCAACATCGACAGGCTGCTGTCAAAAATCCCTCATGATTTGCAGCCCAAATTACACCTAGTGAAGATCACTCCACCTGCTGTCGAAGGCCTGCCGGAGCATGCTCAATCCACCAACGACGTGCCCATACATCAGATTTCCTTGATCGTGAAACTACAGGATGCAATGGAAGGGCCCCTGCACACCTTCATCGAAGACAATCATCCATTTCCAGATTGGATTATCTATGACATGTTTCTGTACTGGGCTCCTACCGTTGCCACTGACTACGGAATACCCTCTGTATTCTTTGCACCGTTCACTGCGATGACGCTCTCCTTCATCGGTCCGCCATCCGTGCTCTTGGATGATCACCATCGAGGTGATCCACGTCCGCAGCAGTTGACTGCACCACCTCCATGGATACCATTCCCGACCAACGTCGCCTGGCGATACCATGAGGCCGTTCAAATAGCCAAGTCCAGGAGCAGCGCTACTTCGAATACAGGCGTGCCAACAAGTAATCGGCTAGGGAAGACGTTCCAAGGCTGTCATGTTGCTGCCGTGCGAAGCTCCATTGACTTGGAACCGGAGTGGATTCCGCTCCTCGCTCAACTCTTCCAGAAACCCATTTTCCCACTAGGCCTGCTCTTGCAATCCGAGCCTGAGGAACCCACCAGCCAGGTAGATGACGAAATAAGCGCGGTCCTGGAATGGCTGGACAAACAAAAGCCTGGGTCGGTTATCTATGTTGCATTTGGGAGTGAGTGGCAACTCAACCGAGAGCAAGCTCATGAGTTAGCATTGGGGCTCGAACGATCGGCGTTACCGTTCTTTTGGACTTACAGAGGGGACCCAAATCTACTTCCAACTGGTTTTGAGGAGAGGACCAAAGGGCATGGTCTGGTCCATATGGGCTGGGCATCCCAGGGAAGGTTGTTGGCACACAGGTCGATCGGGTGTTTCTTGATGCATGCCGGATGGGGCTCCACCGTTGAAGGCCTATCATTTGGCAAGCCGCTGGTCATGTTGCCGATGTTCGCAGACCAGGGGCTGATCGCGCGTCTGATGGTTGAGAATAGGGGTGTAAATCGGGTCGGGTTGACTCGGGTTGGCACAAATACAACCCTAACCCACCTTGTAAAATCACAACCCAACCCTACTTTCAACCCTACTTTTCACATCTTAACCCAACCCTATTTCAACCCACCTCAAATCGGTTCGGTTCGGGTTAGAAATCGGGCTAATAGATTACACATGTTATCAATGCTAGTTAAAGTTTTGTTCACCTGAATTTCTAAAATAATAAAAATAATTATAATTATAAAAACAATAAGTACCAATAAAAGTTCTACATAGCTCAAAAGTGGAGGATAAGTTTAGTAATTGATTCGTTTTTTTGTTTTTGTATTTTTGAGCAATCGATGTCTTCTGCAAGTCAAAAAGTGAAAGCCAAGTAAAATTATTACAGTAAATTATGCAAAATAGAAAAATGAATATTATAGTCTTACTTACCTTCTTAGTTGGCTTCCAATCAAAGCTACAAACATCTTAAGTTCTCAGTTGACCTGTTATGTTATTCTAAATCACCAATGCGAGCAAATATCTAAACAACCTATTTACGATGCAATATAACCAAATAATCCAAACACAATTTCACAACTAATTAACCAAATATATTTCCAAACCAAATAAATTCAAATAACATTTGACAACCAAATAGTCAAACAAATTTCCAAACTCAACACAATTTTATTTAAATATCTAAGCAATATGAATGAAATACACTCTCATAAATATATGTAAATACATATCTTATGAAATCGGGTCGGGTCGGGTTGACCGACCCCTAACCCAACCCAACCCATTTTTAAAATCGGGTCGGGTTGAACCCATTTGTTAAAAACCAAATTTCCAAAACCTCAACCCAACCATGGTATAAATCGGTTCGGGTTGATGCGGGCTCGGGTTGAACCCAACCCTATTTACACCCCTAGTTGAGAAGAGGGTTGGAATAGAGGTGCAGAGGAACGAGGACGACGGATCTTTCCAAGGAGACGCAGTCGCAAAGTGCCTTAAGCTGATGATGTTGGAGAAAGAGGGTGCTCTAATCAGGTCCAATGCTCTTGAAATGGTGAAGATCATCGGAGATGGGAGACAGCATAGTCAGAACTGTAATAACCCAACTTAAATATGTTGACTTGATGTGACATATAGTTATGGCATGTTGAATTTTTGACCGTCTGATGTGTCAGTAAAAATAGCTGAGGTGGCCGAATTGACTTATTTACTTTGACTTATTGACTAAGGTGGGTAAATATAATTTCAAGAAAAATAGGGTCTCAAATATATTTATTTAAATTAAATTATAATTTAAATTAACAAATTGTTAAAATGCTAAGATGGTTAGAATTTATGACAAGTAAAGTTGAGGTAGTGGGATCGAATTACACCTTAGTAAAATTAGATAATTTTTTTCTTTTAGCAGTTAACTATGTGGGACCCACAAAGAGATAAGATTTGATTTTTAAATTTTAAATTTTAAAATTTAAAGCATTAGAGAGAATAATGGGAGATTGCGATTAAATGGAATGAGATGCGGGAGAAAAGAAATGGTGAACGGAGTTTGGAAGGAAAAGGAAGAATTTATTGCAGATTGAACTTTAGAAGGAAGCAAAATACTTTTTCAGAAAATCCCTCCGTGGGTTCTACAAAAAGGTAAGTGAAGAAATAATTAAATCTATTTTAGAGCCACGTATAGTATATTAATTAAGCTATTTTGGAGATAACTTGTGAAAATTATTTATTTAATGACTTTCACAGGAACGGCTAGCCACAAGAAAATGATCTAGCATAGTGGTGATTATGATGGAATAATATTTGTGATTCCGAGCATTGATAGATATTATATATAATTATTAGTTACAGATTGTGTTAGTTGATTATTTGATTTAGTTTGGGACCATTATATCATATAAAAATTACAGTTTGGTTAACCAGGAATTGTATGAAGTAATTTTTATATTTCTGATATGGTCGTCAAGGTTAAGTACCGTTTTATTTAATTAATTATTATGCATTAGAATTTATGAATTTCACTTCATAACTTGAGCGTCGTTAATATAATTAAAATTTTTTTTTATTCATGTGAAGTTGAGACTTTCCAGGGGCTGGAGCCGGCACTTTAAGATACAACATAATGCATTAAATTATTTTTTTGTTTTGTTTTGTTTTGTTTTTTGTTTTTTTTTGGAAGCCGAAACCTCCTGGACCGTCATCACCTGTACAAAATATATTTATATATTATGGCGGCATTTTAAAGCGTTGCTTACATCGCTGATATTTGAATGTATATATTATAGATAAAAATTTTCAGCATAATATATGTATATTCATCGCCAGTTATACACTACCAAGGGAATTTTAATTTAAGTAGAATTGTGGTGGGTCATGCTATCGTGTTGAAGAATTTCACTGGTGATAAAGTTATACGCTTGAAAGCATTGCTGGTATGATATCTATAATATAATTTTATATTTACTTCTAAAGGTTTAAACCTTCCATATCAGAACCGTCGTTATATATATACACAATATTAGATGTGTTTGAGGGAATATAAAAACTGTCGGCTTCCATGTTATATTAATATATATTATATATGAACAGATGAAGGTTAAAACCTGAAAAGACGGGTATTTATAATATGTTGCATACATATATATTTTTTTATTTTACGGGATTGGATTGGTTATTTATAACAGATAGAATTCTAATTGATGGAAACAGTTGTGATGGAAGCTCGGTTATTTTTATGTATATAAATTAACGGCATGTTTGAGATCTCTACGAACAGGATTTGTCCTTAGAGATATATATTATATATATATCGCAAATTTATATGTTTGTCAAATAAAAGTATAAATGTGTGTGCGTTTTAATATTTTTGGACTTCAAGGATCGGTGGACGATAAATTCTAGTTAGTTAAAAGTGTACGCACCTGGCTAAGTTAATATATGTCCATGAATTTTTGGATCTCATACAAAATATTTTTTTTTGAGATATAGTTATTTACGGATAAACAAAATATATAAATTATATTATGCGCTAGCAATTATATAATTAATTTATATAGCAATAAATTAATTATTTGATATTCTTTGTGTTGACAACTATAAATTGTATAGATAGACATTTTATTTGGCAAATATTAAATAGGGTATGGTAGAGGATAAATTAAATTATGGTTTATAATAGAGGATGGATTAAGAGTTTATAATTACATCCCAATAAATTATTTTATTCTCTAATAAGATAATTGGAATAAAAAGAGTGAGATTTGACATAGCATTTGATAATAAAATAAAGAGAATGCTGAGAATTATTGGAAAATAAATGAGAACAACAAGTTATGCTATGTAGAATATTGTGGTTATTCATTTTGAAACTTTGGCTACTTGCAGGTTATGATGGAAGTTTCTTTTTTGAATTTATTTAATTAAATTCAGTGAGTTGGTGCACCCAATTAAATGTGGACGACAAATTATTTTAATTGGTAAAATATTTAATTGGGTTAAGGTAGTTGTTATGATAGAAAGTGAGAATGGTGTGTGTAATGCATCATGATTATTACCAAGTGGAACGGAATTGCATATGTGGGACCCCGAAGATATGTGTATTGGTTTATTTATTTCCTTAGTAGGTCCTATGCATGCTAGAAGGCTACTTTGGAATATCTCTTTGTGGACAGTGTGGTATTACCTTAATGGGTTGTGGTAAGTCCCTTTATGGACTGTGTGTGGCGCCCTGAAAGGCTGTGAGTTTGCTCCATTGTGAGCAGTGTGGATAACCTTACACATTGGGTCAGTGGTTTGTGCATTTCCTATGGCGCTTTCATGATGTTATACACCATTATATACGTGGTTTATTTCTTGCTTACGGAGTTATTTAACTCATTCCTGAGTGATTTAAATTTCAGGAGAAGCAGGACCATCTGGTTAATAATGCGGGTTAATGGGCTAAGATGGTGCAACAGAGACATTTTATTTTTATTTATTTATTTATTTATTTTTGTTGGCTTGTAATAAATTAATGAGAATTATTCCTATTAACTCAGTGAATATTTGTGATAAATTCCGGATGTTAGTGAATGGAATATTAATTATTAAATTCATTGAAGCATAATTGATCCGGGTTTTTCGCCCAATGAGGGTGGTCAACAACCCTAGGATGGGGTCGTGAACTCGTGATAAGAACATTGAGGTATTTGTGAATTATCTGATTGCGAATCGCCCGCGCAACTCCGTATCAGTACCAGATTAGCAGTGCAAGAGCCAAACAAAGTTTCTTATAGATTTCCGGCCTATTTTGGATTGAAATGGGATGTTGATGAATGAAATAAGAATACTAGGATTGCATATCTATGAATACTGTCTTGTATATATAAAAAAAGTACTGTCTTGTATCGAAGATGAGAAAAGTACTTTTGTATTTTTTTTTACAATAATCTTATTTTTTTAATTATTTTTTCACATTTTCCTATATAAATTACCTTACGTTTCAATCATTTCTATACAATTACCTATATAACTAATATATTTATTTTAACTTTTTTATGCTTACTCAACATTATTACTTCTATCATATCACATTTTTTCTATCAATTTAACAACTTTTACATTAAAAACTTTTCATTTAAAAACTTTATCACTTCCTAAACACACCCAAAAATAATTTTTTTTTATCTCGTCTTAATTATCGAAAAGGCATAGCACCTTACTTGCCTTAGTTCAAGTAATGATCAATATCCCCAAAAAGGACACTTGTTTTGAGACATTATTAGTTTAAAGATGGGATGAAATGTCACATTTCTCAATGCACTTTTATCTCTTCTCAATGCATATTTACTCATTCTTAATATATTTTTATCCCAAATTCTCATCTCTATCTCTGAATTTTCCTAATGTAGGAAACTTGTGCTTGAAACTATGAAATAATCAATATTAGTATAGATCTTTATTGTAATAACCATCGTCCATCCGTTTCTAAGAAACGGATGGAAACGGTGGGATTAATGGGTCATGCACGTTCATTTCAAATTGATGGCAATTAACCCCAGCCGTTTAACACAAGGATTAGTATAAAAGGCGCAAACGAGAGATGGGTTTTCGCCATTCGAAGAAGAAGAGAAGTCGCGCAGGAGACAGACGAAGGAAGAAGAAAGAATTTTGAAGGTAAGCTGCGTCGAACCATTTTCTCTGTTAATCTCATTCATTCTATGTTATACGCAAGTTATTTCATAGATCTAAACCATTCACGACAATTCTAGCATGACTAATTAGTCACAGGAGTATTATTGAAATGTTTAATGTTGAAATGTTACTTATTTAAATGAGAAGTACCAAATAAAGGGTATGAAATGATATATGATGAAATAAACACACTTCTGAGCATAATTAGATAATTGTGACCGTACAATAATAAGATAATTATATGATTAGCTTGCCTGAAAAATTTCAGATTGATCAGACTTATAGATTTTTAGATATAGCAAAATTAGACATAATATAGAGTGGTAAATATGTATTTTAAGAGAAAAACACAAAAAAAATAATTACAGGAAAATATAGATGCAAAACGAATAATCTGAACCATTACAAACATTATTTGAGATATTTTACAGTATATGTGATGAATTAATTCTGTAAAAATTTAGTTTATATGGCTATTTGAAGTGATATTTAATATTAACCTTTCATTAAACCCTTTATATTAAATCTGATGATAGAGATGTTATTTTGAAAAATGGACCGTCCAGATTATAAAACATAATTTTATAAGCTTACACTTAAAATTTCAGTACAAACAGATATGTATATTGAGATATATAAGCCATTTTATTTGGAAAATATGGACCGTTGAAAATAAATAAATAAATGAATAAGCTTCTGGACTAGTGGGCTAAGCCCATCTTAACAGGCCCAGTGAGTCAGAAGCCCATAAACCAAGCTTAAGCCCACAGAAACGAAAGCCCACTTAAACAGAACCAGCCCACTATCCAGTCTGGCCCAACTTCCAACAAAGGATCCAGCCCATTAGCCTGGCCCACTGTTCCGGCCCGCCAGCAGCAGCCCACCGGCGGCCATTCGCCGGCGCCGGCGACCGGCCGGCTGGCGGCGAGAAAAAAAAAAACTGAAAAAAATTACAGAAAATTATGAAAAATACCAAGAAAATTAAATTCAATATTTAGAAGCTTAAATGAGTTTAAAATTATAAATTTATGAAAAAAAAAAAATGAAAGTTTATGAAGACATGATAAATGGAAAATAGATAAATATATAAAAAAATTATAAAAATATGAGAAAAATTAAAGGAAAATATCTAAAGAAGTATAAGTCCAAATTTATTTTACATATAAAAATAAAGTTGTTTAAAGTGAATTAATATAAGAATAAATAGAAGAAAATAGGATTTTGACCGATTAAAATTATGAGAAATTTTGAGAAAGTTATAAATGGAATTTTAAATAATATTTGTGAAAATCAAAGTGAAATAATAAACATATTGTGATGAAAATTAGGAAAAGAGACTTGAGGCTACTACAAAAAAAATTGGAAAAAGAGGAGTTTTAAAGTCTACTCAGAGGTAAGTAAACTTTTACTAAAGCATGTCTTTGAAAGTATTATGTGAATATTATGATTTGCTATGAAATGTGAATTTATTTTCTTTCAAAATTATTTATTAAAAAAAATGAGCATTATTATTTCAAATTCATGTTTAGTAGTGAATTTATGTGGTGCATCAATTAAAATTCATGAGCATGATGCATAATTGCATATTGGGTTTGCCGCCAAGGAGTAAAGTAGTATGGTAGTACCTGGGTAGCGACCTCAGGACTACCAAAGGAGATGATTTAGCTCACGAATGTGTAGCACGGCTGCACGCGAGCACAAGTAGATGGCAATACCCATAGTATGAATGCATGATTTAAAATTGACATATGTGTGCATGTCTATCAAGATGTTTTTTTTTTATTACAGTTTGTTGTGCATAAAAGACAGTATAGATATTGTATTTGTTTTAAAAATATATATATGATTGAAAATGAATTTTAAAAAAAAAAATACATTTTTACTTACTGAGCTTTCAGCTCACATAATTTTTGTTTTCAGTGGAAAAACAGGGATACAATGCTATACTAGAGCCTTTATCAACATGGGAAAAAGGCGAACCTAGCAGAGGAAAAGACAAAGAAGTTTAGAATTTTATTGAAATATTTTAATGCTTGGTTATTTTGATTTTAGACACTGAAAATTGTATAATAACTCCTTAAGGAGCAAACTTGATATGTAATAGTTAAAAGTTTTATGGTTTTGCACCTTGGTATCTATTTCCATCTTGGGAGATCTTATTTTCAGCTTTGAATTAGTAGACCCCATTCACAACACCCTAAGGGTGGGGTGTTACAACTTTATGCTTTAGCAGTTCGAAAATCGTATGGTTTGGCTTAATGGTGAAAACCAAGATGACTCATATTGGGTTAAGTTCTACTCAACTCTTGAATTTTTTTTTTTTTTTTGTGCGTTATATTCTCATTTCTCTTTAATGGATTTGAGGATAAATTTCAAGTTGGTTTAAAGACAACAAGTTGAATTGAAAATGCAAGTTAAGTACAACAATTTGAAGAATCTCATGTACCTATCAATATAAAGTCACCTCTATCACAATTATTACAACAAATCATTAGTAAATATGTAAATTATTGAACCAAGATGATTAAATATACATTTTTAATAATTAGATTTGCAAGTGCAGTACAAGTGTGATAGTTTTAAAAAACTTATACACTTATCAAATATAAATCTACATTTATATTAAATTATAAATTAAATGCTTTAACATATCATTAATTAGTGAAAGTAAAGTACCATCAATTATAGCAAAAAATTATTAAACATAGGTATTATAACAAATTTTATATGTAGCATATTTCATTAAAAATTTCATTAGTAATTGGAATAAATAATTTAGATAAAATTTTAGGTAAATTTTAAAGCTTTCGATATCTCTAAAATTTTATTTATATCTAACTCATATGTTAACTTATTACAAGATAAACGTTTTAAAATTCAGCCAGAGTATGATCAACTGTAAACAATGTGAAAATTTTTAAAGAAAATGAGAATATATTTAAAAGATATGTTTAATCTTTAAATAAATGAATATATGTGAGGCAAGTTGGGTCATGGTCCACTCGATCGCTACAACCTTTTTTTTTTAAATTAAGGTAAAAAATCTCGATCTACTCCAATGTCGAGTGATGAAAATATTAATTTTAATAGCCAAACGGGTCTGATCAAGGTCTGGTAAGGGCAGGCCTGAACCAAAATCTGCTTAGTTTAGCCATTATATATGTTTTTATGCCGAAGCTCAAAGATGTTTCTCGTGAAGACTCCTCCGTGGATTCTCCTCCTCCTCCTTCTTCTATTTTAAGGAAAAACATACATATTACAAAACAGCTCATAGTTTCTAATTTTCATTAATTTCCATTATTACCTATTATTCTACCTTAATTGGTTTTTCTTAAATAATTTTAAAAAATTAGTTTTCGTGTTTTCTTGCTTATTCATCTCAACATATTCAAAATTCTTCACTTTATTTATGCTCATATCATGTGTTGTTTTTTTTTCTAGATTTTATAAAGTATTATTATATTCTAATACATATATAAATAAATCTAAGCATTTTTCTTAATTCATACATAAATATATCTATTTTAAATAAATGTGGCCCATCTATGCATTTAATTTGGATAAAACTTAGGCTCTTAACTAAACAAATAATATGCGATTGTCGTGGTAACGCTCGCTGCCCATTTGGGTTGATGGCGCGCGTTCGAGTCATGCTGTATGCGTGTTATTCTTAATTCTTCCCGAAGTTTGTGGAAGTTTTATATAATCCTTTCCCATGTGAGAGTTATAGAAAAATTTCTTCAATGTTGTGAGGACTATGAATGTATTTGATTGTAATATCAAATGTGATTTTGTATACAAATTCTAATAAAAAAAATAAACAATCAATATTAAATATAATAAACTAATTAAAATTTTCATCAATTATTAAAAAATTAAAATTAAAAGGGTTATATGGAACTACTTCTATGTAATTGGTACATAGAAGCTGCCCATATATTTAGTTTTGTTTTAACTTCGTTCAATTAGCAAGCTTTTACTCAAGCCACATCAAGCTGGTTTATTGTCCATTTCGCTTGAAAAATCAATTTAACGTCGTTTAAAATTATGGAAAAAATTAGCAAGCTTGTTATCTCCCTTATAGGTTGTTAAGCTTCATTGTAATATAAAATGAGATGTAATATTATAATCCCAATAAAAAACTATTGTAAAAAATCGTAACAGGTAAACAATGTGAGAAATTTTTTAAAGAAATGTTACAGTGATGTGATATAATAGAATAAGGATTAAAAGTAAAGAAAATAAAGATAAAATAGAAATAATACTTACATAGACAGATGTGAAAATGACTAAAATTAGAGGTAATAATACAAAAGTAGAATAATTAGGTAACTTATATATAAAAATATAAAGAAGTGTGCAGTAAGAAGTGGTAAAATTTTTCCCGCTCTTATCAAATGACATGGGGGCCCGAAGAAAAATTAAAGATTTTTTTTTTTTTTCTGATTTTGTTGGAGCCACTGCTCACAACTGATGAGAGGGGCGTGGCTGGGCATGATTGCCCACATGAGCTACCAACTGGCTATGGCAGGTGCTCAAAATTAAAGAATTTAAAGCTAAGGCTTCCCGGAAGCAGCCCACGTGATTGTATTACCGAGCCACATAAACAATTAATGATGTGATATTTCCCGGTCTTGTTTGTTGTCAGCAATTTTTGTCTTTTCATCCAGGCCACCACATAAACAATTAATGATGTGATATTTCCCGGTCTTGTTTCTTGTCAGCAATTTTTGTCTTTTCATCCAGGCCACCAATATTTTATTACTGATCGATGTGATCATCTGAAACCTATTGAAATCATTTACAAAATCTTTTCCCAATCACCCAGCCCAGGTACGCTGTCCAGGATGTGATGTTTTGACATTGTCTCATCGATCATTGCCAATTAATTATTTTTTATGGTTAGATCCCACTTAATTAATTAGTCCATAATTTATTACTGAGGTCACCCGAATCCCAATGAAATCAGTGATATATTAATATATTTTTCTTCAATTACCATTGTTTAGGCAACAACAAAGTGCTAGAGTTTATCTTGCATAATTAAAAATTATCTCTAATCAATTCTTTAGACATATGCATAATTGATAACATGCATGCTGATGGGCTTTGAGGCAATCCATATACTAGGAATAGAAGAAGAGGGAGGAAAGAAGAGATGACAGCAAAGCAGAATATCTCAAAGGCTTGTGATAGACTTTTTTTTTTTTTTGATGGTTTATATTTTATATACATCTCAACACATATTACATTGTAGTTCTGAGATATTCTTACAAACAAGGGGATACATAACTCCTCCAAAGAAATCTGGAGACACAGCTCCACTAAAGAATTAGGAAGAACAGCTTCCACCCAGCCCAAGGGAGACAACAGCTCCCACTCTACCTCAAAAGGAGACCACGGCTCCCACACCATTTTTTTTCGAATGGAGTTATCTCTATGAAGTAATGAAGCAAATAGTATTTGAGAACAGATGGATCAGATTGATTATATGTTGTGTCAACTGTTTCATACAAGGTAAATTCCAATGGATGCTGCACTACACTGATGTGATAAATCTAAGCACAGGTTTGAGGCAATGTGACTGAGAAATATATAATAGTTTCTATCCTCCATTTATCAATAAATTATTATTGGTTTAATTTTCTTATTTATTTTTTTTATAAATTGAATAGGGTTTGTATTTATAGTGACGGATGATCATAACATGAACGGATGATAATATTAATGTGATTATTAATATGAATAAAGAGGCTTTAAAGAATATGAAAATAGATGTAAATAACAAAAAAATGAAATTAATTATAAATTGTAAAATCTAAAACGTAAATTAGTATTGTTTTATATTATTTAAAATAAAACAAAAAATATTTTTTTCGCGTGTCATCATTAGTTATAGTAGGAACCGATTTGGAACCGGAATCGGAACCGACCTTATGGGTAACGAGTAGGGTAGGGTATAGTAAAAACCGACCTTATAAGTGTGTAGGATAGGATAAACTTTTTAAAAATAAGATATAGATAATATAGACTACTACCCGAATTTATCAGGTTTGCAGATCAACCAAGTTTCTTTTTGACTCTTTGAAATTGAAACCGGCCAACATGATCAACAAAAATTAGCGTTTTCAGATGCTGTGTTGGAATATGTTTGGGTGCAGCGTGCCTGTTGCAGTAATGTAGTTTGGTTGTGTGTGATTCAAAGTGCGTTTGGAATTAAAGTAAGATGCAATAATGGAATCAACAGTGCGTTTGTAATTAAACCATTTTAAAATTGATATTTTAGTACTAAACTATTTTATTAAGTTAATTTTATACATTTATAGATGAGACTTCAAAGTTTTATTTTATTTTTTATTGGTGAGACTTCAAAATTAAAGTATAGAAATGCATACGCACGCAATAATGAAAATTCAGCATGTTATGAGTTAGCGAACTAGTGAGTCAATATGATGCAAAGCTAATTATTAACGAATTAGCATGATGTATGAATATTTAGTATCAGACAAAAACGTGAGTTACCGGCTCTGCTCTCCTTAATGCGGAAGCAGTTAATGGCCTTGCTGTTGTGCGTGTTGGAAGCGGATGAGTTATTGTAACTATTGTCTTCGACTCCCGCTCTCCTCTCCCTTGAAATTAACTTGAAATTAATGTGGATTAGAACGTGTGGATACTGTACAATAGGCTACTTCTGCTGGATGAGATGGAACGGAGGATGGCATTAAATTTTATATTTATCAGAAATACTTTTCTCATTCTTAATAAATATTTTCTTTAATTTTTCGTATATTTTTTCTTCTTTTTATACATTTTTAACCAGCATACAAATTTTTTTCATTCGCATTCGCAAATTACAAAAACATTTTTTCATTTCATAGTCTCGTTGCATACTCTTTCAACCCAATCCTACAGTGCGCATCCGCGTAAAATAACGTGTCACGTGCGGGATGAGTACTCCGGGCTGCCGCCCACGAGACCTGATTTTCAATGATTTCGGAAAAAGCGTGTGGGGCTTGGAGCCCTTGGAGCCTCACACAAAGTCCGGATATGCTCTCCTCGCCGCATGTACTTATTTTCTTTTTTTTTCAAAGCTCCGTCAGCATTGAGTCTCAATGCTCTCAGGCACATATACTTTTTTTTTTTTCAAAACTTTTTCATGAACTTGTTAACCTAAGTTTATTTAACGTATGTATCAAGTTTTACCATTTTTGAAGATTTTTAAATATTTATTTCGGATTTTTAAAAATCAGTGGTATTTTAGTAATTTAAAATTACCTAAAATGCCACTGATTTTCAAAAATAAAAAATAAATATCTAAAATACTTAAAAAATGGTAAAAATTTATACACATATTAAATACATATAGATTAACAATATTGTAAAAAAAATTTTAAAAATAAAATAAAAAAGGTGTATGCACCAGGGAGCATGCACACCCGGGAGCATACGATCGAGGTCTCACAAAGTCGGGTTCTGGTTCAATGCACCCGGGAGCATTGAGGCTCAATGCTCCCTGGTGTACTTCACCCATTTATTTTTATTTTTTTGAAAAATATTTTACAAAAATGTTAATGTAAGTGTATTTAATATGCATATAAATTTTTACTAATTTTGGAGTTTTTTAGATATTTATTTCTGTTTTTTTTAAATTACTAAAAATACCACTGATTTTAAAAAAACTGAAATAAATATCTAAAAATCTCCAAAAATGGTAAAAATTGATGCACATGTTAAATATACTTAGATTAACGAGTTTATAAAAAAAATTTGAAATTTTTTTTTTGAAAAATAGTTATATGCGCCCGGGGTGCACTGAACGAGAACCGCGCAAAGTCAAAGACACGGTCTATTCGATGATGTGATGGCATAACCTGATCATTGGTGAAATCATTAATATGTTTCTAGCACTCTGGTGTTTGATCGCACCATCTCTCAGCCTTCCACAGCCATATGGAGAAGGAGATCAAACTCCACATTGTCCTGTTACCCTGGTTGGCATTTGGTCACATGATCCCCTATCTTGAGCTGGCCAAGCGATTAGCTCAAATGGGCCACCGCATCTCCTTCCTATCCACGCCTCGCAACATTGACAGGCTGCTGCCAAATACCCCTCCCGATCTGCTGCCCCAGATACATCTTGTGAAGATCACTCCACCCACAATTGAGGGGCTACCTGAGGATGCTCAGTCCACCACCGACGTGTCGTTCGATCAGATTCCCTTAATAATGAAACTGCAAGATGGAATGGAGGACCCCGTGCGCGCCTTCATCCAAAACAGTCCACTTCCAGATTGGATCCTCTATGACATGTTTCTTTACTGGGCTCCGGCCGTCGCCGCTGACTATGGGATACCATCAGTCTTATTTTCGATAATTACTGCAATGACACACTGCTTCTTAGGTCCGCCATCGGCGCTGATTGAAAATCGTGATGATCCGAGCCCGCGGCAATTCGCTGCACAACCCTCATGGATACCATTCCCCACCAACATCGCGTGGCGATACAAAGATGCCGTCCGGCACGCCAAGAATAGAAGCCGCTTCACTTCCGTTACGGGAGTGAGCATGAATCGTCGGCTGGGCGAGGTGTCACAAGGCTGTCATGCTGCTGCCGTGCGTAGCTGCATCGACTTCGAACCGGAGTGGATTCCGCTCCTCGCTGAACTTTACCAGAAACCGGTTTTCCCCCTAGGCCTGCTCTTTCCTCCGGTACCCGAAATTAGCACCGAGACAGACGAACCATGGGCGGTCCTCGAATGGCTCGACAAACAGAAGCCCGAGTCGGTTGTCTACGTTGCGTTTGGAAGTGAGTGGCAATTCAACAGAGACGAAGCGCATGAGTTAGCATTTGGGCTGGAGCGATCGGAGCTACCGTTCTTTTGGACTTACAGAGGCGACCCAGATCTGCTTCCAACCGGTTTTGAGGAGCGGATCAAAGGCCATGGTCTGGTCCACGTGGGCTGGGCACCCCAGGAAAAGTTGTTGACGCACAAGTCGATCGGATGCTTCTTGACGCATGCGGGATGGGGCTCCACCGTCGAAGGTCTCGCATTTGGCAAGCCGCTCGTCATGTTGCCAATGTTCGCAGACCAGCCGCTGATCGCGCAACGCATGGCCGAGAAGAAGGTTGGAGTGGAAGTGCCGAAGGAGGAGGACGGATCGTTCCAAGGAGATGCGATCTCAAAGTGCCTGAAGCTGGTGATGATGGAGCAGAGTGAAACAATCAGGTCCAACGCTCTGGAAATGAAGAAGATATTTGGGAACGCGAAACGGAACAATCAGCACATTGAGGAGTTTGTGAATTATCTGATTGAGAATCGACGGCCGAATTCTTTAGCAGTCTCAGTAGCGTAATTATTTCCAACAAATCAGGCCCCCTTTGCCCGCATTTATCAGGTTTGCAGATCAACCAAGTTTCTTTTCTAAAATAGGTGGGCGCGAGACAGGTTATTGACTCTTTGAAATTGAAACCGGCCAACATGATCAACAAAAATTAGTGTTTTCAGATGCGGTGGTGATGGAGTATGTTTGGGTGCAGCGTGCCTGTTGCAGTAATGTAATTTGGTTGTGTGTGATTCACAGTGCGTTTGGAATTAAAGTAAGATGCAATAATGGAATCAACAGTGCGTTTGTAATTAAACCATTTTAAAGTTGATATTTTAGCACTAAGCTGTTTTACTAAGTTGATTTTATATATTTATAGATGAGACTTCAAAATTTTATTTTATTTTTAATGGTGAGACTTCGAAATTAAACTATTGAAATGCATACGCACGCAATAACGAAAATTCAATATGTTATGAGTTAGCGATAATGAGTCAATACGATGCAAAGTTAATTACTAACGAATTGGCATGACGTATGAAGATTTAGTATTAGGCAAAAACGATGTAATGATGCCGGAAATAAATAATAATAAATACAAGTATGAATGAGTTATTACTAATCAAGGTGATTAGTCACATTACAATAGATTGATTGCATTTAAATTTTGGATAAAGCATTATGGGTGAGTTTGGGAAGTGACTAAATTTTTGAATGAAAATTTTTTGGTGTAAAAATTTTTCAAATGAGAAAAAATGACGTAAGATGATAAGAGTAACGATGCAGAGTAAAAAAAATAAAGTTAAAATATATACGTTAATTATACGTGTAGTTTTATAAAAATAATTAAAAAGTATAATAGTTAATGAGAAGTAAAGAGAATAAAGTTAAAATAGATATGTTAACTATGTAGATAGTTCTGTAAAAATGATTAAAAAGTACGATAATTATATAGAAAGTTGTGAAAAATAATTAAAAAATAGTTCTATAAAAATGATTAAAAAATACAGTATTTGTATATGAAGATGTAAAAAAATAATTAAAAAGTAATTCTATATAAATAGTTCTATAAAAATGATTAAAAAGTATAGTGGATGTATATGAAGATGTGAAGAAAAAATAAAGTAGTTGTAGAAAGTGAAAAGTTTTATATTAAAAATTATTTTGAAAAGTTTTTGATATAGCCGAACATAACCTAAATAAAAAAATAAATATATTATTAATATCTTTTGATCAACTGGTCTTCAAAACAGATAAATAAATTTTTATAAAGGCTTAAAAGGATTAAGTTGTGTCATTTCCTATCATTTCCTATTTGTAGATTGTCTTGTTATATTTTTCTTTTATAATAGAAGAAAGTTAAGTTTTACTATTGATTCATTTTGACACGAGAAATATGGTCAGTAATAAAAAATTTTGATGTTTTAATGACATTTTTTGTATTTTTCTTTTATAATATAGTAAAGATAAATTTTATTAGTCTATTATGAAAATTTACAAAATTCGAAAGACTCTAAATTGATTTATTTGATATGAGAAATATCTTGAAACTATTTCTATACTTTAAAGATTTTTTGCAATTTTCTTTATAACACCAAAAAATTAATTTTTAGCACAATTTATTGTGAGAATTTGCAAAAATTTGAACAACACGAAATTGATTTATTTAATGGGATGAATATTAAAAAAGATAATTTTTATTTTTCAATAAAAAAGATACTTTTATTTTTAGGTTTAATTTCAAATATACCCCTTACATTTAACCTTAATTATTAAAAGTCACAAATATACCTATTAAATATCAACAAATTTCATCCATACCCGTTCAGTAAGGCATAGTCAAATGTGGATGGTTGTTATCACATGAAATGTCTAAAATGTCCCTTGACATTAATGTCTTAGATCAAGCCCACCATTGGTGCCTGACATCTCGTTGTTGAAAATCGCATACCACCAGGCCTAGTGTTATCGTTGCCGAAAACCGCACACCACTATCGAATAATCCTACATACATCTAGTGATCCAACATCGTTGAGAATTAAAATCTGACAATCAGATTTGCTAAAAACATTGTTGTGGTTCTTTATTTCTTTGCTTTTTTATTGTAATCGAGAATTGAAGTCCGAAGCTAAAAAAATAAAGAAAAGGAATGACAAGACCAAAAGTAGGTGTTTGTAATAGCAGTGAATCATTTTTCAACATTGTAATTTGGGATTCCATTGGTGTTTTACACCGTGCCTCCTAAAATACATGTCCAAGAAAAGATGAGAGTTTTGTTGGAAGCTACTTGGGGAGGCTTAGACCAATCGCTTTTGTATCATGCAACAATTTTTTTAGCCATAATTGTCATTTTTTTTATTAAGAAGTGATGCTATTAGCCCAGACTAAGCGAATGTCCCACTTAACTCGCTTCAAAAAATTTATTTGCAGTAACTTTTTTTTTTCATATAGTTGTTTATCTAAGCGTATTTAGCATATGAACTAAGTTTTACTATTTTTGGATATGTGTATATATTTTTTTAGTTTTTTAAAGATAAGAATATTTTAAATATACATAGATATTTAAAAATCTCAAAAAAAAAATATCCATATTCAAAAATGATAAAACTTAATTTACATGATAAATACACTTAGATAAACAAGTGCATGAAGAAAAAAATTATTATAAATGAGTTTTTTAAGATGGGCTAAGTGGGGCATTTGCTTAGTCATGACTAACAGGATTATTCCTCTTTTTTATTCATTACAGTCTGTTACAGTTTGCTTTAATTTAAATAGTTGTTGCCTAGATAACAGATCTTTCCATATGTCCAATCCAATATCTCTTCCTCTATGAAGGTGCAAAGAGTAGAGGCTTTAATAATCTCTCCAAAGAAGATTTCAATTCACTGTAGAAATCTTATCCGATTCTCTATGGAAGTCTCGGATCTTTGAGTAAATTCAAAGTTTTCTTTAGCTTTCTAAGGTTTCAGATTTGTGGCTAGGGTACCTTTCCTATGATTTGGATAGGGAGGATTGTAGCTACCTTGCTGAATGAAATTTGCACACCACTAGCTCATGCTTGATCCGCTTCTATGATTGGCTGCAATCGAACTCCATAGAGAGAAGGGAACTTTGTTGTTGAGAAGAGAGTGAAGGAGAGAGGTCACCCCATTGCCTATTACTATTAGTGCTATGAAAGAATGGCAACACAACAATCAGATAACAGTTGTTAAATCTATCCGTCAACATTATTATACGACCTACGACTCCAAGTGTCTGGGCTAGGAAGAACAGATAGCTAGCTGCACTAGCTAACCCACACAATGTAACTAGCGACTTCAAATAGCAATTATGGTTGTCCTGTTCAAAAGAGTAGAGTGGGCGAATGATAATAAAGTTAAACAGGGTAAGGGGTAGTTTTGTGTTTTAAAAGGACAAAGCACTGCTCATGGACAGAATTGGTATATCTGTTATTTGGAGTATATATAGTGGATATATTTGTAACTTTTGAAACTTGATTGGTATATCTGTAATTAAGGTTAAATATAATGGGTATATTTGAAATTGACTCTTATTTTTATTATATATTTTGAATTTGAGGCATTGTAAGTTTGATAAGCCCATATTAGACCTTGTAAGTTTAATAATTTTCGTATTTCCATTTTAAACATTCGAAATTTTTATTTACTGTATTTTGAACCCTATCATTAATGGTTGTCAACGTCAAGATCTAAAATGCTGTAAATGAAACTCTTTTAAGGTTTAAAATGAAACACGAAAACTTTGTGGGGTGCAAGTTGTGGCGTTGTGGGTGAGGGGAGGAAGGTGGGGATGTGTCTAAATATAGATATGCAAAGTTACATGGATTAAAATGAAAACAACTCAGCTGATTTTGAAGATCTTGTGAAGATTTGCCATGTCTATTTTTATAGCATTTACTATTTTAAGTAGATTTTGCTGGACCTCCTGCTACTGTTTTCTCTCCTTTTTCTAGCTTGTATAAAACATGGTATTTCCTTTGGCCCGCCGAGGATAAGAAGTGTCTACCCGTTGATATACATCAGCCTGCGGTATTTTCCACTTCCCTTTCAACCGATCCCAACAATGGAGAACGAGAAGCTTCACATTGTCATGTTACCCTGGTTGGCATTTGGTCATATGATCCCTTATCTTGAGCTGGCCAAGCGCTTAGCTCAAATGGGCCACCGCATCTCCTTCCTATCAACGCCTCGCAACATCGACAGGCTGCTGCCAAACCTCCCGCATGACCTACAGGCCCGATTAAATTTTGTGAAGCTCACTGCACCCGCGATCGAGGGCCTGCCAGAGGATGCCCACTCCACAAACGACGTGCCTTTTCATCAGATTCCTTCAATCGTAAAACTACAAGATGGAATGGAGGGCCCCATGCGCGCCTTCATCCAAAACAACCCACTTCCAGATTGGATCGTCTATGACATTTTTCATTACTGGGCTCCGGCCGTCGCCACTGACTATGGGATACCATCAGCCTTGTTTTCGATACTCAATGCAATGGCACACTGCTTCTTTGGGCCACCGTCGGCGATGTTGGAAAATCGTGAAGATCCAAGCCCGAGGCAGTTGACTGCACAACCCTCATGGATACCATTCCCCACCAACATCGCGTGGCGATACAACGATGCCGTCCGACACGCCGAGACTAGGAGCCGCATCGCTTCGGTTACAGGAATCACCATAAATCACCGGCTGGGCAAGGCATCCCAAGGCTGTCATGTTGCTGCCGTGCGTAGCTGCATCGACATCGAACCGGAGTGGATTCCGCTCCTCGCCCAGCTGCTTCAGAAACCCGTTTTCCCCATTCTGCTCTCCCCTTCGCTAACCGAATCCAGCACCGAGATAGGCGAACCATCGGCGGTCCTGGAATGGCTGGACAGACAAAAGCCTGAGTCCGTTGTCTATGTTGCATTTGGAAGTGAGTGGCAATTCAACAGAGACCAAGCGCATGAGTTAGCATTTGGGCTGGAGCGATCGCTCCTACCTTTCTTTTGGACTTACAGAGGCGACCCAGATCTGCTTCCAACGGGTTTCGAGGAGAGGACCAAAGGCCATGGTCTGGTCCACATGGGTTGGGCACCCCAGAGAAAGTTGTTGGCTCACAAGTCGATCGGATGCTTCCTGACGCATGCGGGATGGGGCTCCACTGTGGAAGGTCTTGCATTTGGCAAGCCCCTCGTCATGTTGCCAATGTTCGCAGACCAGGGACTGAACGCGCTTCTCATGGCCGAGAAAAGGATTGGAGTGGAAGTACCGAGGAATGAGGATGACGGATCTTTCGAAGCGGATGCAGTGTCCAAGTGCCTGAAGCGGTTGATGTTGGAGGAAGAGGGCAGGCTACTCAGGTCCAAGGCTCTTGAAATGATGGAGATCTTTGGCAATCAGAAGCCGAATAATGAGCAAATTCAACAATTTGTGAATTATCTGATTAAGAATCGACGACGGAATTCCGTACCAGGGCCATTAGGATCAGCATTCCCAAATAATTAATTGGGACCGCTCAGTATTGCGATTACTCTGGTGGGAATAGAGGGTCAATAAAAGCAAACTCCGATTGTGTGCATCTTTATGTGTTTGATGACAAAAAAAATCTAGTTGATTTCGAAAGCCATGACATTCAACTTATAAATAATGCTCCTGTTAGATTTGCTTACAGTTCAATTGCAAGTTGATTGCAACATGTCAATTATCGTGAAAAGCTATATTCCATTTGAGCTGAGTGGGCCAGTGATACGGCAGGACAAAGGGTGGAGAGAGGGAGTGAAGCAAGACAGCTGCGGCCTAGGGAAAGGATTAAGCCAAGAGAGAGGTTAGACCTCTAAACAATCGCACGTGGCGGACAAGGGGACTGCGAGGATGTATCGTTACAAACAGGGAAGGCTGAGGCAGTCAAGTTGACAGCGGTATCTAGCTGTAAACGCAGACGAGTGTTTGTTGTTAGCCTCTCACAGGCAGTCTGTTAGGATCCGTGGCAAGTGGCAGTGTCGATGCCAGGATTCAGTATAAATAGGTGTGGTAATTCTTAGGTGGATTGTCGATCAATTTGTACATGATTTGCTATTGAATCTAATACGATAGTGGGATTCGCTTCTCCCTGTTGAAGCTGCTTGTGGCGTTCGTGCCTCCGGTGCTCGAGCGCACTGACGCTCACACCAGCCAGTCAGCTCTTGTTAGTTGTTACGATGTTTTTATCAATCTTGGTCTATATATCTTCTTGGTAGACCTATGCAATGAAAATTCATTCTGATTCTTCACTTTCATTTTCAATATAGTTTTATCGCACGTATTTTTTATAATGTTGATATTGTGTAGTTGTGAGTAATCATTTTTGCACTTGTGCGATGTGAAGATACGTATTTGTCAAGCAATGTAGTTCTTCTCGTCCATATAATGGAGATCAGCGGCGAGGTACATGAACCACAGGCAGCCGTGAATCCTGGAATGGCTGGACAAACAAACGCCTGGTTCGACTGCATGTGTTGCGTTTGGATTTGGGAGCGAGTGACAACTCAGCCGAGACCAGCCGGAGCAATCGCAGGTGATTTTCTTTTGGACGAGAGCGGCTTCAATGGAGCTGGTTCCCATCTGGGAACTGGCAACCAAACTGCGACGCGTCCCAAAAAGGCAAAAAGAGGAGATAAAAAATAAAAAAATAAAAACGGTGCCAATTGCCGCATTTAGGACCTGTTTGAGATCATTCAAATTTTATGTGATGGCGCTATAAAAAAATTATATGTAATGGGACGTCAGTATACCAGATGAGGTCCCTATATATTTAATTGAAATAGAAAAAGTAGTAATGAAAATATTCCAAATAGAACTGTTATATATGCATTGAAAAAAATGAGAAAACTGAGAGATTGGATTGAAAATGTAAGAAGTTTTTTAAATGGAAAAAAAAATCTTATTCTATTTATATCCCATGCCATCTAGTTAGATGGTGTGAATGCAACATTTCTACTGGATGAAGCGGAGTCAACAATGTGGAGGTTATTAAAGGGCATCATGATTGAGGGTCGCTTTGACATATCCACCCTACCCATTTTTGACTGTGAAACTCACTCTACTCCACCCATTTTGTGGCCATTACTTTAGTTAATTATATATATAATGGACTTTACATCGATAAGTTCATTTCATAATTATCTAGCCGGGTAGTCTCATTATTCGGAGAATATCTCTCTCAAATGTCAAATTATTGTAGAATCGGATTCCAGCTTCGTCCCACATATGAGGTAGCATATACGAATTTCAAACCAAATTGTGGTTAAAAAAATTAAATTCCTCTGGCGTTTGGTTTGAAATTGATAGAGATATAATTTCAAAAAACGCCGAGACACGTGCACGTACAACGGCTATTATTCATTCTTATCGTATGCCTCCAAAGAAACATTATGCATGCTTATAAGTTATGCTGGTTCAATGCACCCGCTCAATGCACCCGGTGTACTTCACCTATTTTTTTTATTTCTTATAAAAATGTTAATATAAGTATATTTACACGTGAACATATGCTTTCCATTGTAGCCAGTTGTCGAGTTCCACTCTTTCCTCCGGCATAAATAGCCTACAACGTACCCAATGAGTACTGGGGGCTGCCTTATAAGATTTGTGGGCTTAGGGTTAGTGGCCCTGGGGCCTAGGATGAGTGGAGCTTTTTACTGACCCCCATGACCTTATCGATAGAGACAGATGAGCAGGGAACGGGAGTTTTTTTTTTTTTTTTTTTTTTTTTTTGTAGAGAAAATGAATGTTGGGAGTGCAACAAAGGATTTTCTAGGAGGTTACTTGTTCTAATACTACTCTTGTCCAAGAATATTTAATTATTAAGTTATGATAAAATTTGATTAATTAGGGAGCGTAACTCATGCTCATAAAACTCTAATTCTTATCTTATTTATAAAACTTAAACTCTAATTCTATTTATAAAACTTAAACTCTTATCTTATTTGTAAAAATCTGGGTTGAATTGAATGTTTGGGTTGGAATTTGGGATTAACAAATTTTCTTTTGATTTAAGAGTGATAAATTAAAATTTTTATATGAATATATAATAAGGAAAAATTATGCAAGTAACAACAATAATACATCTTCTAATTATTTTTAAAAAATATAGTAATATATAATATATTTGTAGAAAAAATTCAATCTTCCAAAGCAAGATAGAGAAAAAATTAATGAATAAAAAGTAAATAATATAAATACAAAGATAGATATAAATAAAAATAATATAATTTATTTATACTATAATTACAACGTGATAAATATGAATTTAAACATAAATATTAATAATGCAAAATACATAAGTATGAAGAATATTTTATAAGTATTATGTAAACATGAGAATACTTCTATGAATCCGGGTTTCATAGAAGTGATTTTGTAAAACTCTTTTCATTTTTTAAATGCTGATATTTGATAGAAAATTCAATCAATTTATTATATTTTACAGAATTTGTTTAGTTAGGAGACCAAGTCTCATCTCAATCCAATATGTAGATAGGTCATATTTGCTCAAAAATAGGTGCATTCATGTGTAAATTATGAAAAACGCTTAGATCCATTCACACATGTATTAGAATATAACAATACTTTATAAAATTATTTATCTATATATTATTGATATTTTAGATGGTTTAGATGATGAAAAAATTACTTTAAAATTAATATTTTAATATTGAACTATTTTATTATATTAATTTTACAAATTTATAAATGTGACCAATATACAGCGAAATTAAAAAAATAAAAAAGATTTCCAAGATGCTATAAATGATACTAAATACAATGAATAAAGTAGATTTTCTATCAACCATCAAAATTTTAAAAATAAAGAGAGTTTCATAAAAATATTCCCGATGTAAGTAATATATTTTATATCAATATAATAGAAAATCTGCTCAAGTTCGATTGAGTTTGAATTCTAACTCTATTTATATAAGATTGGTTCATCGATTTTGGTGTCCAAAAATGCAAGTTTAAATAATGTTCGAATTCCATTTCAATGGGCCAGGTTCAAGCTGCTGATGTGATCGCACCTGAGCGGGAAGGGGAGGTTGATTTGGCATTCATTTATAGCTTTGTAGGGGATATAATTCCTGATGTCTCGAGTACCTAAATTCCTTGTAATTTGTTGCTTTTCGTCAGTGGAATTCTGTGATCACAAGCGGTTCCGGAGCCCACTAGAAATCCCCCTGAATTTTTTAAAATTCAAAAAAAATCAAAAAATTCCCTTTAAAAAGTTTAGAATTTTTGAAAAATACAGTTTATTCCCTTCATGTGGCTCCGCCACCGATCAGAACGACTTCCACCCACGTGGGGATAATTCTTCAGGGTATTGGGATGTTGAAAAAACTGTTGGAGGCTTGGATCCTTGCAGCCACTCGAACGTTATCTCAAGACTGACATTTTCCCTCCCCCAGCACGTGGCTCAGACACTGATCACCAATCACTTCCACCCACGTGACATGATTCTTCGCAATCCTTGGAAGTGAAATTGAAACAGTGCTTTTCATCATAACGCCGCACCATCAGTATCCAACTGTCCATTTCAAGATGTTATGCATAGCCTGAACCCCGGTGAAAACGGAACATGCTCTTGTGCTCCCGAGAGCATACACTTATTTTTTAAAATTATTTTTTCAAAATCTTTCCATAAAATTGTTAGTTCAAGTGTATTTAACGTATGTATCAATTTTTATTATTTTTGAAGATTTTTAGATTTTTATTTTTTATTTTTGAAAATCAATGCTACTGATTTTCAAAAATAAAAAATAAATATCTAAAATACTTCAAAAATGGTAAAAATTTACACACGGATTAAATACACTTGGGCTAACAAGTTTATAAATTTATTTTTTTACAAAATAAAAAATAGGTGTATGTGTCCGTAAGCATAAGATTACATCCTAGTCAAAACATTGATGTTGGGGCATTTTCGTAACTTGTAAAATTGTGGAATTATGAAAAAGAGTAGAAAATGAAAAACAATATTTTAAAAGATGTGTGATTGATAAAAAATAATTGAAGTATAATTAGAATAAATAAATTTGTTGTATATAGTATGTAGAAAAAACAATTAAAATATAATTGAAGAAGTAATTATTATCGGCTTTGGGAAACGAAATCCCACAATTCCCATCAGTTTCCTCGTTACCAAACGTCGCCGTATTTCCAACGCTGTGGCGTTTGCTTGCCCCATCTTTCAGCCTTCCTATAGCAATGGAGAACAGGAGGCTTAACATTGTTATGTTACCCTGGTTGGGATTTGGTCACATGAATACATGATCCCCCACCTTGAGCAGGCCAAGCGCTTAGCTCAAATGGGCCACCGCATCTCCTTCCTATCCACCCCTCGTAACATCGATAGGCTGCTGCCAAGCGTCCTGCGTTCTCTGCGGCAGTTACATTGTTGTGAAGCTCACTACACCCGCAATTGAGGGCGTGCCTGAGGATGCTCAGTCCACCAACGACATGTCGTCTG
The DNA here is from genome assembly GCA_030490835.1 of Annona cherimola. NCBI lineage: Eukaryota > Viridiplantae > Streptophyta > Magnoliopsida > Magnoliales > Annonaceae > Annona > Annona cherimola. Next base: position 82,887,898 of record CM059973.1, on the reverse strand, counting down.
ATGGGTTGCCCTCAGTAATGAGACTGTGGTTTCCTCAAAGACAAGGGGTGTGTTTGTTTGGGATATAAACATGCCAACAAAAACTTTTCAATCTAAAATTTTTCACTCTCCATAACTACTCTATTTTTTAATTATTTTTTCACATTTTCCTATACAAATTACCATACTTTTCAATCATTTCTACACAACTATCTATACAACTAACCTATCTATTTTAACTTTATTCTCTTTACTTTTCATCATTACTTCTATTATATCACATCATTTTCTATCATTTTCTATGACAATTTCTACCTCAAAAACTTTTCATTAAAAGTTTTACCCCCAACCAAACAAACCAAAGATGAATCCATTTCAAATTGGATAAAAGGTGACCTTTTTCATTACTGGGCTCCGGCCGTCGCCGCTGACTACGGGATACCCTCAGTTCTCTTTACACCATTCAGTGCAATGTCACTCTGTTTCTTCGGTCCACCGTCGGTGCTGTTCGACGGTATTTCTCGAGGTGAATCAAGTACGCAGCAAATGACTACACCCCCGTGGATACCAAAGCCCACCAACATCGCTTGGCGATACCATGATGTTGTCCGAACAATGAAGATTCTCAGCAGCACCGATTCGGTTACGGGCATCACCATAAATCATCGGCTGGGAAAGGCATTCCAAGGATGTAATGCTGCAGCCATACGAAGCTGCATCGACTTGGAACCAGACTGGATTCCGCTCCTCAGTCAGCTCTGGCAGAAACCCGTTTTTCCCTGCCTGCTGTCCCCTTCGGTGTCCGAAACCAGCAGCACCGGAGATGGAGAAACACACGGAGTCCTGGAATGGCTGGACAAACAGAAGGCTGGGTCTGTCGTGTATGTTGCATTTGGGAGTGAGTGGCAATTGAACAGAGAGGAGGCGCATGAGGTTGCATTCGGGCTGTAGCAATCGGAGCTGCCTTTCTTTTGGGCTTACAGAGGGGACACGGATCTACTTCCACCTGGTTTCCAGGAGCGGAACAAGACCCAAGGGCTCGTCCGCGTGGGCTGGGCATCTAAGCCGAGGTTGAGGTTGCTGGCACACAGGTCGATTGGGTGTTTCTTCATGCATGGTGGGTGGGGATCCACCGTCGAAGGTCTTGCATTTGGCAAGCCACTCATCCTGTTGCCTAATTTGTCGGACCAGGGGCTGAGCTCGCGTGGGATGGCTGAGAAGAAGGTCAGAGTAGAAGTGCCGAGGAAAGAGGAAGACGGATCATTCGAAAGAGATGCAATCACAAAGTGCTTGAAGCTGGTGATGTTGGAGGAGGGTGGTGAACTGATCGGGTTCAATGCTCTTCAAATGATGAAGATCTTTCGCGATGAAAAATGGAAAAATAAGTACGTTCAGGAATTTGTGAATTTTCTGATTCAGAATCGACGACAGAATTCTATATCAGTCCCATTAGCAATTTAGCATAGTGATTTCCAAGAAATGTGGCCCAGTCGGCAGTCAGCGGTTATCTGCAGCTCTGCAGTAAAGGGTCAAAACAAATTTCTTTTCTAAAATAAGGGAGCATGTTAGTTGGAGTGGTGGCCACTTTAATCTTATAAGATGGGGCTAGCTGCCGTAACTTCTCGTCGTTCGTGAATAAAGAATAAACTAATCGACAGTCGGGCAGTGACGTTGCCATTTCATTTGGCTTTTTTGTAATTTGGTGCCAAAATCTACAATTTGTAGAAGGCTTGTTATGTATGCATCCCGGCGCTACGTGCTCGAAATGGTAGAGAAACAAATCAAGTTTGTGAGAGTGATCGACGAGAAGTGTAAATGAACAAAGTCACCTAGCCTCAGCTTTATCTATAAATGAATAGTTTGTTCGTTTATATCCATAGAAGATATATAGTGGGACCCGAGATCAAGAACAGACAGTGCATGTAATACATAGTGTCAAAAATAATATGTCCAAATTAGCATCGTAGCTGGCAAGTTGAGTAGTTGACTGTTGAATTTTTAACCGTATTTAATTTATGAAAAAGTTCCTATTTTTAGAAAATAAAGGTAGCAAAGATTTTATTCCCCTTTACTAAGTGGGCCTTACATTCCAACAAATTCACAAAATTTCTCAAAATTTTTTCCTTTTAAAACATTTCTATTTTTATCCGTTTTAAAACCTTATCATGCGTTGCGCTTGGCTTTGCACGTGAAATGGTTAAATTGTCAAGTGTTATAAAAAGGGAAGGAGTGAAGATTTGGCTTGGAATTCAACGGAGAACGAGAGGCTTACCGCTTAGATTTTCTTTTTTATCAAGCAAGGTAAGTAGAATTTTAATGCATAAATTATTTACTTAAAATTTTTTATGCATAGATTATTTTGTAAAATCATGTTTGCCAGACTTATTTATAGCAAGAAATTTTTTTAGCAATTATATTATTTAAGTTTATTAGATTTATTGAATAATTGAATAAACTTAAAGTAATATTTTAATAAATATCAAATATTAAAATAAGTTTGTTGGGCGGCAGATATGGGGGCCGTGCGTAACAAAGAAAAGAGACGAATGCCGGTCAAAATTTCGCTTTTTTATATTTTCTTTAAATTTTAGAAAATCCCTCTGTAAGTCTAAAATTGTAGAAAACCTAGTCAAATCAAATTTCAAAACAATCCCTCCTCTCTTCTGTTTCGGGCTGGGCCCTTGCAGTGGGGACTGTTCAGTGGAACTGGAGCCCACCAGTTTAAACCGAGTAAAACAAACCTAAAGATGGGACTGGACCAAAGCAAGCTTAGATTCCAGGAAGACCAATCTAGTAGTCCAGAGACCCTAAGCCCAGAGAACCGAGCAGGGCCCAACCAGAAGAGCTTGAGCCCAGCAGCACAGCTGGCCCAAGAGCGAGACCCAGCAGATGTGCCACGTGGCAGTTTTGAATGGTCATAATCGTTTTTGTCATATCTTCTTGAACTTTGATTTGGATGATCCAATAATCTATTTTTATGTTTTTGGATATGTTGGATCTTCTGGATGGATCAGATTTTTCATCAGAGGTTACGATGATAACATTTTGGTAGGCAGCCCTATGATAAATGGTCAATCACTAGTTTGTGGCCCACCTAAGAGCAAATTTCATATGTTTAATTGATAGTCTTAGTAAATGAATTAACATTTTTACATTTTTGATAATTTAAAAATGCATAATATACTCAATATACATTTTTCTCTTAACTTCTTAAGTTTTTTTCACTTTTAGTATTTTAATTGTCTTGCGGATAACTCAGCAAGTGGGTCATGATAGCTTTATCTCAAAGTTTATGAAACATACATTTTATTGTTTATTTAAATTTTGAACTTGAATTTGGGATATAATAAGTTTAGATAATATTTACCAACAATATTTGATTATTTTGGAGTTTAGTGCTTTAATGCAAATTATTAGATTTTTCTTTTCTTTATATTTGTATTATGATTTAAACTTAGTCCAACACGTGATGGATCTTGGCATATAACTTTCGGGCCTAAATCCAATGTGCAAATGATGTTTTTGAGCCGGGGACGTTATAGTGCACAATCAAAATATAAAACCCAAAGGCTGGAATGACTTAAGGAACTCTCAGAAGCATCGATCAAACGCTCAAAGGAGTGACAATGTTGCAGCAGTTGAGCAGTATAGGAGGATGACTAAGCTAGTATTTGAGAGGATAATTAGAGATAGGTGGCTGAAACCTGTATTCTTAAGGGCCTGGGTTGGTTGTTCAATTGGGTTATCAGATCATTCATGTGAGTTGTGTAATGAACTATGTAATGTATGAATGGGGGAAATGAAATAAGATGGGCATGAATTGTTTCTATAAGTAGCAACTATTATGTTAGTCTAGTGTAGTAGTAAGTAGGAAGAAGGGACTGCCCCATGAACAGGCTTCAAGCAATAGGTCAATAAAAATTAATGCCAAAACGACCTTCCGTCTCTATGCTATATCCCTTACTCACATATTGGAGGGCCGGGCCTTTTTAATCCAACGATGTATTTGGAAAGTGAGAAAATTTTTAAATAAAATATTTTGGGTATAACAATTTTTAAATTTGAAGGGGAGAATTACGTGATACGACAAAGATAATGATAATGAGTAAAAAGAATAAAGTTAAAATAGATAGATTAATTATATGGTAGTTGTGTAGAAATGATTAGAAAGTAGGATAGCCTGTAGTTATATAAGAAGATGTGAAAAAATGATTAAAAAACGGTAGTGATAAAGAGTAAAAATTTTTATATTGAAAAGTTTTAGCTGAACATCTTTTTATTATTACCAAACACACTTTAAGTTAAAAAAATTGAAAAATGTAAGCGTTAGAATTGAGTTTTAAGAATTTTTTGAGACTGTTGAACCATTATAGAATGGAAGTGGCAGGAAGGCATCTTTTTAAAAAATAAAAAGAAAAATGAGTTGAGTTTGCTAATGCAAGGGCTTGAGGAAGCAAGCTGAGGCGGGTTGTTGTCAGTTGTAACCGGGATGACTTGAGCCGACGCAGGGGCACGAGTGTCGGTCTGTGACGATAAGGAAGCCCACATTCGGCGTGTGGCAGTAGGGACACATGGATCACCCCTCAGCTTGAGCAGAGGTTGGCAAGGTTCTGCATGGCGTGTGGATTGACGTTTAAAATTTTTGCATTTAACATATAAGAATCACGCTTCAATACTTGCATGAATATTCAAGCTTAATGCTCAAGCTTGCATTATACATTTTTCAAATTTTTTGATTTTTTTTTCGTCTGGATACCTGGTGGTAAGCTGGATTTTTTAAATGCTTGTTTCGATTTTAAATATTTTTTGAATTTCAAATATTATAAAAAATTAGCATTTTTCACGAAACTTCAAAAATTTTGTATGTAAAAAGATCTCGATTAGGCTTATATATCCATGCAAAAAATCAAAAAAATAATAATGCAAATATGATGCATGACTCAACATATACATAAAGACATTTAAAATTTTTACAACTTATGAATAAATCCTCATAGTATAAGTTGGCTCCAATTTGTGTGAGATTCCGAGCAATAATTTTCAACCTGACATTTTAGGTTGACTAAAACGCCCATGTCATGGTATGATAATGGGATATATGGGGCTCATCATGTTCCACTTAGTTAACTACACTCTGACTAGGAAGTGTTGGAGTGCAATCGTGTGTACTCAGGTATACCGCATTTACTTTTTAATTTTTTTTCATAAAGCTGTTAATCTAAGTGTATTTAAGATATGTATCAATTTTCACCATTTTTTGAGACTTTTAGATTTTTTTTGGATTTTTAACAATCAGTAGCATTTTTAGTAATTTAAATTACAAAAAATGCTACTGATTTTAAAAAATCTAAAAATCTCCAAAAATGATAAAAATTGATACACATGTTAAATATACTTAGGATGTGTTTGGTAATGAATAAAACTTTTGGTGGAAAGTTTTGGAAAGTAAAAGTTGTCGAATGATGTGATATGATAGGAGTAATAATGAGTAGTAAAGAGGATAAAGTTAAAATAGATAGGTTAGTTGTGTGGATAGTTGTGTAAAAATGATTGAAAAGTATGGTAGTTGTATAGAAAAATGTGAAAAAATGATTAAAAAATATGATAGTTGTGGAGAATAAAAAGTTTTAGATTGAAAAGTTTTAACTTGACATGTTTTATTAATTGCCAAACACACCCTTAGATTAACAGTTGTGTAAAAATTTTTTCAAAAAAATAAAAAAATGGTTGTATGCACCTGAAAATGTTTGGGTGGATATAAATGGTGCAATGGAATGGAATAGGTATCATGGTATAAAATAAGAAAAGGTAGAAGATTACTTAAAAATAGATAGAAAATAAAAAAAGAATAGATAAGACAATCATATGAAAAAATATGAGAAAATAATTGAAATATAAGTGTAAAAATGAAAAAAATAATTAGATGATTATTGTCTTTAAATTTTTCATCAAAAATATTTATCTCCAACCAAACACACAATTTGGTTGGCGTGCATGACCGTGAGTAATTCATAAAAAATACAAGATATGGAACCCGCCCAGACACCCTTCATGAGAAAGTTGGGGGTTTGTGAATGATGGACGTCAACAATTAGTGGAAGCATTTTTGCAAGATAGAATTTAAAATTTACATAAGCGGAAATCGAACTTGTTTTTATTATTTTGGAAAATTGTAAAACCCTTAAAAGTAATTTTTATAAATTATAATACTAAAGGGACTATTTTAAGAATTTACTGAAAATAGGGACTAATTTAAAATTTTAAAAACCCTTCGAACTAAAAAAAATCAATGATAACAAAACAAAGAAAAAGATGAGCAGCGGATAAGAGAAAGAAAAAAGAAGAGAAGATAGAAGGAGAGAAAAGGGCCATATATTATTAAGGTGAATTTTGAGATTTTGAGTTGAGAAAATTTGGGCAAAAAGTGAACGAAAATAGGTAAGCCATTTATTTTTAATTTTTCTTTATGTTTCTTATTTATTATATTTATTTAATATATTGTGATAGTATGAAAAAAATTTAGCATAAAATTGAGATGTTAGGGTTAGAATTTTATAAACCCTAATAGAAAAAAGAAAATTTTCCATGGAGATGTATATGGTTCAAATATAGATAGATAATTTTAAGATGATATTTTTGATTAAATATAATTATTATTTTAAATATTTGAGGCAATTTGAAAGTTAAATGTCTATAGATAGGTGTTTAGAATTTGAGAATGAGGAAATTAGGATATTTGAGCATTAAATTAAAAAAATTATTTTTAGAATATTATTTAAGAATATTGTTATTATTTTAGTATAGATAAAAGTAAAGAATAGGTTGGAATCTTGTAGAGACCACACTCGGAGATTTAGAAATTACATAAAAAGGTAAGTAATATTTTTCTGCTTTTATTTGGATGCTTACGGTTGTTGATAAATATTTTTTTTTTTTGGTATGAATGTTTTGTGATGCTCGGGATGTTTTATTTTGAGATTTTTTATGCATATTTTTTCATTAGATGTATATTTTGATGGCTTTAATTATTAACTTGAGTTGAATAGTTCGATAAATATTTTTGAGACAATGATGACTCTATGATGATATTTAAATTATATAAATTATTTAAATTTGAGGAATATCTTAGAATGAGCACAAGCATGAACATAATGTATGAATGCATTGTACATATTATGCATGACATATGATGATTTTCTTTATAAGACAGAGCCAGAGGAGTGACGGTATACTATGATATAACTATAGAAGATGTTTGTTGATGATGAGTCTACTCGAGGTGCCGGAATGAAATGGATATGCTGTTGAGGATGGGCATTTACTTTGCATGAACATTTGGAGCATGATTGCCTATAATATCATGGCATGAATGAATATATGAAGTTGAGAGATATTAATGTTTCTATTATTTAATGAGAATGATGTCGATTTGCTTTAATAATTGATTTTTACTATTATTCTACTTAATGAGTTGGCTCAGACACATGTTTTTTATGTTGATATTTTTAGATGACAAGACTGAGGTAGGAGTCCAACGTAGGATTAATGCTCAGACAGAAGTGAAGAGAGATCCTAGTTGCTCAAAATATAAAAGTTATTATCCTAATTAGTGGGAAATTTTTAATTTAATATTTTAGTTGATGCATAAATGAGTGATGGAGTGAGAACTGCTTTGTAAAGCTCATTTATTATGGAGTTGATATGTGATTGATTGAGTTGATGGTGAGCTTGAGGAGATTTAGACAATTTATTCTATTTAGCATCTTTTTTTGTGTTATATATTATAATAGATAATATGATATGATAATGTTTGTACAAGGTAATTCCATTTAACCCCTCATCCTTATGATTTTAGAGAGATGCTATCGTATTTTTTGGTGAAATATAACGACCCTTAGTTAAGGGGAAAGGTTAGCCACTGGGTGTTATAGAAATAATCTTTGATCTTAAATGGAACATAATATCAAATTTTGCATGGTGTTTTTAACTATGAAATAAGTTAATTGTAGTTTTTTATATTCCGTACTAGTTTCGCAATCATGTTCATATTCAACTATTTTTTACACTAAATACATTTTAAATTAAAAAATTTCAATTCAAAACTTCGCACTATTCACAATTACTTTATTTTTTCAATTTTTTTTTGCTTCTTTCTATACAAATACTATACTTTTCAATTTGTTGTACACAATTATATGTACATTTAACATATCTATTTTAACTTTATTCTTTTTACTTCTGATCATTACTCTTGATATATCATATCAATTTCTCTCATTTTAAAAATATTTACATTAAAAACTTTTTATCAAAAGTTTTGTCACTTCCCAAGCATGCCCAATATCTAAATTTGTCTCACACACATCATATATTAGTATCGGTATTTAATTAGTTGACTTTTTGAAACTTAGGAGAATCTATTTAATCTGCTAATGGTCTTCTAATGTGCAATTTTAAAAGAGTAGATGGTCTGCGTGTCTTTACAAAAATCCCAAGGAATCTAATAAATAAGTTAATTAGGTGGAGTACGACAGTGATTCGATAATAGGTATTATGTTTTAAAATAATCGTTGGAATGAAAACATGAAGTAATTAGGATAAATATTAACACAAAAGCATTTCCATAAATGAAACCACAGTAACGAAGCCCAAATATCATGGTATTCATATAACTATGCAGCCGGCCTAAGTACATATTTTAAATTTTTTTTATATAAATTTGTTATTCTAAGTTTATTTAATCTATATTTGAAGTTTTACCATTTTGTATTTTAATTATTATTAACAATTTAATCAATTTTCATTGACAAATCGTATCTAGATGTGCGATCTAATTACCTGATCCGCACTCCACTGCGGCATCAGCCACGTGATAGTCCAGCGAACCTAAAGATCAAAGGTCTCTGTGACTATATAATTTGCCTTGTATGTTAGTAATATATATGAAGCCTCAGGCTCCATTAATTCGGAGAAGCGTCCCTAACTCTCTCTTAACTTCACTCAACATGGAGAATGTGGAGCTTCACATTGTCCTGTTGCCGTTGTTGGCATTTGGTCACTTGATCCCATATCTTGAGCTTGCTAAGTGCTTGGCTCGAATGGGCCACCGCGTCTCCTTCCTTTCCACCCCTCGCAACATCGACAGGCTCCCAACCGTCCCTCTCGATCTACAGCCCCAGTTACACCTCGTGAAGCTCACTCCACCAGCAGTTGCAGGCCTGCCCGAGGATGCTCAGTCTACCAGCGACGTGCTTCCTCATGAGCTTCCCTTGCTGACGAGACTACAAGATGGAATGGAGGGGCCCCTGCGTGCCTTCATCCAAAGCAACACCTTTCCTGCAGATTGGATCATCTACGACATTTTTCACTACTGGGCTCCAGCCGTCGCCGCTGACTTTGGGATACCCTCGGCCTTCTTTACACCACTCACTGCAATGTCCCTCTCTTTCACCGGCCCACCATCAGTGCTGTTGAATTCCGGTCGAGACGACCCAAGTCCGCAGCAATATATGGAGAGACCCCCTTGGATAACAATCCCCACCAATCTCGCTTGGCGTGCCCATGATGCCGTCCGCCTAACCAAGAATCTGATGGGCGTCAGACTAAATCATCGAATAGGCAAGGCATTCCAAGGATGTAATGTTGCAGCTGTGAGAAGCAGCATCGACTTCGAACCCGAGTGGATTCCGCTCCTCAGCCAGCTCTTACAGAAACCCGTTTTCCCATTAGGCATGCTATCCCCTTCTTCGGTGTCCGAAGCCTGCAGCGAGGTAGATGAACCACGGGCAGTCCTGGAATGGCTGGACAAACAAAAGCCCGGGTCAATTGTGTATGCAGCATTTGGGAGCGAGTGGCAATTGAACAGAGAGGAGGTGCATGAGATTGCGTTTGGGCTGGAGCGATCGGAGCTATCTTTCTTTTGGGCTTATAGGGGGGACCCGGATCTACTACCAGAAAGTTTCTCGGAGACGATCAAGAGTCATGGGTTTCTACACCTGGGATGGGCTCCTCAGGGAAGGCTTTTGGCGCACAAGTCGATTGGGTGCTTCTTAACGCATGCCGGATGGGCATCCACCGTTGAAGGCCTTGCATTTGGCAAGCCACTCGTCATGTTACCCATGTACGCAGACCAGGGGCTGATCGCGCAACGGATCGTGGCCGAGAAGAATGTTGGAGTGGAAGTGCCAAGGAAGGAGACAGACGGATCATTCGAAGGCGACGCGATCTCTAAGTGCCTAAAGCTGGTGATGATGGAGGAGCAGGGTGAAACAATCAGGTCTAATGCTCTGGAAATGACAAAGATTTTTGGGAGTGCGGAACGGAACAATCAGCACGTTGAGGAGTTTGTGAATTATCTCATTGAGAATCGACGGAAGAACTCTTTAGCATAATTATCTGCGATTATCAGGTTTGCAGTGAAGGGTCAACCTAGTTTCTTTTCTAAAATATGCGGGCGTGAGGGAGATTGTTGACTCTCTGAAATAGAAACCGGCCAGCCTGATCAACAAAAATTAGCGTTTTCAGATGCGGGTGTAGAGTGGTCGTTGTAATAATACAATTTGGTTGTATGTGATTCAATGTCAAAATCTACTTTGGTGAAACTCTTGTCATGCATACATTCAGTGCCATTACCATATGCCTGACATAAGACAAAATAGTTCACAGTCCTCTTGTTTTTCGTTTTTAAAGCTTCAAATTGAATTCGGGTTGAGCGAAGCCAAATCGCAATCGAATTGTTTGTAACACGCCACATGATTTAAATATTACCACAAGGGAGTTGTTTAAAATAAGACTGATAAGTTACATGAAAGCTCCGTATACATTGTTTCCATTCCCATTCTCCTCCGATCGTCGCACTGCCTCGACCGTTCCATCTATTGTTTCATTTTTTTCAGGAAAAAAAAAGTGCAAGAAGGGAGAGGAGCATTATCGTACAAAGCTAGTTAACTAGTTATCATTGATCTACTTCAACTAAAATGCTCATTTATTTTTGAAAAGAATTTTGATTCGGCCATTGACTACAAACTATAAACCAACTGGTAATAGCAGACTAGTTAAGTGGGCCTAATTGGTCGGAAATTGAGACTAAGGCACAGTTTTGCCGACGATTCTCAATCAGATAATTCTCAAACTCTTCAATGTATTCGTCGTCCCGTTTCTCATTGCCAATCTTCTTGAATTGAAGGGCGTTGTACTTGATTAGTTCACCCTCCTCCTCCAACATTACCAGCTTTAGGCACTTTGCAACGCTCTCTCCTTCGAAGGATCCATCTTCCTCCTTCCTCGGCACGTCTACTCCAACCTTCTTCTCGGCCATCCAAGCGCGATCAGTCCCTGATCTGCGTGCATGGGCAACATGACAAGTGGCTTGCTTAGTGCAAGGTCTTCAATGGTGGAGTCCCATCCGGCATGCGTCAAGAAACAGCCAATCGGCTGGTGCTCTAAAAGCCTTATTTGAGGAGCCCAGCCCACGTGAATGAGACTCAGGCTATTGATCCGATCCTCGAAACCTTCTGGTAGTAGATTTTCGTCAGCCCCATACGCCCCCAAAAGAAAGGAATACCCGATCGCTCCAGCCCAAATGCAATCTCGTGCACCTCCTCCCTGTTCAATTGCCACTCGCTCCCAAATGCCACATACACAGAGGTCTCAGGCCTTTGTTTGTCCAGCCATTCCAGGACTGCCAGTGGTTGTTCATCTACCTTATTGTTCGAACCCGTTACCGAAGGGAAAGAAGGCCCAAAGGAAAGACAGATTTTTGGTAGAGCTGACCGAGGAATGAATCCACTCCGGGTCGAAGTCGACGCAGCTTCGCACGGCAGCAACATCACATCCTTTCATCACCTTGCCTACCCGATGATTCATGGGCACGCCTGTACACAAAGAAACGCTACTTCCCTGCTTCGTCGGTCTGACGGCGTCATGATATCGCCAAGCCAGGTTGGTGGGGAATGGAATCCATGGTGGGGGTGGGTGTGGAGGTGGGGTGTGGCGCAGTAAACGGGTGAGGGCTCGGGTCTTCTCGACGGTCCAACAGGGCCGATGCTGGACACTGGCTCATTGCAGGGAGTATTGTAAAGAAGACTGAGGATACGCCATAGTCAGCGGCGACGGCCGGAGCCCAGTGATGAAACATGTCATTAGATAATCCAATTTGGAGATTGTTTTGTTAGATCTTGTAAGATATTGTAAAGTGGCCTAATATAATATATAATCCTAAATTTTGCATAAAAGTGGTAGCTTAGCATATTTTGGAATACGACAATTTCCTTAGTAGTTGATTTTCTTCCTATTTGAGCATAATGGAAAGGCTCTATATAAGTAGGGGAGTCTGGGTCCCTCCTACACATAATTTTGCACTTGTGGTTGCCCATCGGCTGCTGGTATTAACGGGAGAAAGTGCTGTAGGAGAAGATTATGCACTCAGTAAGATCGTTTCTGTTTTTCTAAGTGAAATCTATGACATCGATGAATTCAGGTATGCTCCCGCATTACCTAATTACAACGTGTTTTTAATGAAGGCACGTGGGGGGCCCTTCATTCCGTCGTGCAGTTTCATGATCAAGGGAATCAAATGAGAAGGCGCGTCGCCGGTGGACCGAGAATCCTCGGGTAGGCAAGCAACAGGGGATGTTGTGGGCTTCACGAAGCGTAACTGGGGCTGTAGCTCGGGTGGGACGGTTGGGAGCGCGCCTGTCGATGTTGTGAGGGGGCGGAGAGGTAGGAGGTGATGGCCCATTCGAGCTAAGCGCTTGGCGAGGTCGAGATAGGGGCTCAAGTAACCAAATGCCTACCACGGCAACAGTACGATGTGAAGCTTTTCTCCCGCTGGTAGCCGGGAGCTGAGGTTTCCAATCGAGGTGAGGCTTTATAGCTCTGATCTCGAGTGACCAAATGCCTACCACGGCAACAGTACGAGGTGAAGCTTTTCTCCCGCTGGTAGCCGGGAGCTGAGGTTTCCAACCAAGGTGAGGCTTTATAGCTGGCAAAGCCAAGACATGCTGTGGGCAAGGCGTTGAGACTTGAGAGCTTTCTAAATGAGGAAGATGTCTCAAGCCAACATCCGTATACCTTTGACCCTTTTTTTTCAGGGTCTTTTTTTTTTCGAGACAACTTCAGGTTCCTTTTAGGGTAAGAGGTAATAAACAAGGGGAAAATTTTGTAAAACATTTTGTAAAAGCAGGATCATAATTAATATAAAAAAATAATGATAAAATGAGTAGAATTGTGGTATAAAAGAATAAGAAAAACGTTAGTAAATAAAAAAACAATAAAGTAGAATAATTAGACGGTAAAAATAAAAAATAATAATAAAGTAGAATAATTAGATGGTGAAAATAACAAATAATATCAAAATTTTTGAGCTTTTCACCATATTTTCTCGTGATGCGACCAATGTAAAGATTGCTTCATATTAGACTATTCCACTCCAAATAATTTTTTCTTATTAGCATTCATGGATTCGAACCGATGAGTTTTGCTGTTTAGGGATATTCAATCTACTAAGTACATATAAATAAAAACAAAAAAATATTTGCACTATTTAATGTTTAGACATAACAATTTTAAGAAATGGTATTTATTTGATTGATTGTATACAATATTATTTCTTATTTTTATATTACAATTAAGTTCATAAGAGACAATAAGCTTCTAGTTATTCATTTGGGAGACAACAAGCTCTCCGACAATAGTAAATAATCGAAAAGTCACTTATGGCTGTTCGAACGCGTGAACATGTTGGGTGTTGTATGTGACCAATTAGGCGAAGCCTAGTTGAAAAAGAAATGGTGATTTTAAAATGGTGATTTTAAAGTTATATTTATTTCGAAAGTAGAAGTACCATAAATATTAATTAATTATAGATTAGGGAGTGGTTGATTTTAAAGTTATGTTTATCTCAAAAGTAGAAGTACGATAAATAATAATTAATTATAGATTAATAGAAGTGGTTATATATATATATATTTCATTTTAATATTTTACAAATTAATATGAAATTTACTCCATTAACTATATTTAAAATCATTTGTTTAGCTACAATACCAAATCAACCAAATTGCATAATGTTGGCCGCATTTGATAAAAATATGAATTCATGCATAAATTTTATGAAAAATACTTAAATCTATTTATATAGTATTAGAATATAATAATACTTTAAAAATTATTTATCCATGCAGTAATAACATTTTAAATGATTTAGATATCAAAAATACAATTTTAAAATTAATATTTAATATTAAACTATTTTATTATATTCATTATATATTTTTTGGATGAGGAGCCGTGTGTAATAATATAGGACGAAAGAAAATAATATATATCAAATATATAAAACGGAACTAAAATTTTTCATCCAGCATGAATATAATAAAAATAGAAGAATATATAGACAAAGGCTATCGTAGAAGCCAAGCACGATTAATTACTACTATCCTCGGTTTTTCAGCAGCATTCGAAGATGCTGAGATTTTGTTTCTTATTTTAGCAGGGTGTGTTTGACAATTGACAAAAATGTAAGTTAAAAATTTTCAATCTAAAACTTTTCACTCTCCACAACTATCATATTTTTTAATTATTTTTTCATATTTTTCTATATAACTATTATATTTTCCAATCATTTCTACACAACTATCCACATAACTAACCTATCTATTTTAACTTTATCATCTTACTACTCATAATTACTCCTATCATATCACATCATTTAACAACTTTTACTCTCCAAAACTTTTCATCAAAAGTTTTATTTATTACCAAATACAACCGTATGGTTGATTGCTGTAGAGTTTTTCAAGCAGTCGAAGTTACGTTCGATCTTCGCGCTCCAGATTTGGGTAATGATTACGAGTAACAAGTCAGCCGAGTGATCCTTTACGGGCCAGCCCAAACTTGTGTTATTTTCATTTTTTAAAAAAATTTCAATAAAACTAGTAACCTTGAAAATAACTAAAATATATTAACAGTTTTATAAAAAATAAAAAAAACATTTTGGGCCATAGATGAATATACCCCAATAATTCAATGCTTTTTATTTCTCATGGTTATTCTTAATGTATTAATTTCAAAATATATTTTTAAACCTAAATTTTTTATCATGTAAAACATATTTTGTTTTGTTATTCTACCAAAAATAATGCTGATCGAATATACCAAATAAAAAATAACATCAATTGAGAGTGCGCACGTAATTATCAAAATTTATAAAAATTGTATAATGTAAATATGATGCATAAAAGTTTATAATATATATAATTTTTGAATTATAAAAAAATTTAAATGGATAAATATGCTAAATGATTTAAATTTTGAAAAATTAAGGATAAGCATGAAGACTCCATGCTTACCATGTGCGTTTTGGTCATTTCATAACCAATTTTAACGGAAGTGGATGGAATCCTAATTTGTATAAATCTTGTAGGCACAATTATAATTTCTGCAAATTAAGTATATAAAAATTGGTGATTTGGATTTGACCTTCCCCAAAAAGAATCCCTCTGCTTTAAAATAAGACAACAATAAGAATTCATTACTAAGTAGAAAATGATAAACAAGTATGCTCGAATCAGCAGACTGCAAAGCGCAGAACATTAAAGAAGAAGCCACAGCCAAAATGCAAAGCTCGTAATTCTGGGATCTCACGGGTAAAGACCTAGCTACCGGATGTGGACTGTGGCGGGTCGACCTATTACCCGGACTTGTTATCCGGACTTGAACTAATCTAAACCCGTTATCTCGAAACCGGTTGAATACTAACTACAAGTTTAGTTGAAACTGGCTCTATGTCAACCTGGTATAAAAAAGGATAAAACTCAATTTTTAAAAATAGAGTACGCTCCCACCAGTACTAGCTATCCCTCTTTTTTTTTTTGCCAAATAGGGATGGATATTACGTTTTGCGACAGCCACTATTCTGATTTCGCTGCTGGGTCTGTTCTCGACTTCTCGATGATGTACTCGGAGAAGCCCTTAACATACCGGCTGCTTAGTTCCCCATCGCCAAAAGATGTTCTCATCTCTCTGGCGTTTGATCTAACGGCCGACCCTCCTCATCCACCATCACCATGCTTCAGGCACTTAGCAACGCCGTCGCCTATGAAAGATCCATCTCTATCATTCCTCGGCACCTCCACAGCCACATTTCGGGAAACCAGCGCACGCGTGGTCACCATAACGAGCGCCTTGCCAAATGCAAGACCAACTCAAATCGAGGAATTTGTTAATTATCTGATTGAGGATCGACGGCAGAACTCTTCAGCAGTCCCATTAGCATAATTATTTTCAACAAATTAGGCCTTCTGTGTCTGCGATTATCAGGTCTGCAATGAAGGGTCAACCAATTTTTTTTTTTCTAAAATATGCGGGCGCGAGGGAGATTGTTGACTCTTTGAAATAGAATCCAGACAGCATGATCAACAAAAATTAGCGTTGTCAGATGCAGGTGATGGATGTTTGGGTGTAGCGTGCTCGTTGCAATAACACAATTTGGTTGTGTGTGATTTAATTTCAAAATCTACTTTGGTGAAACTCTTTGTCATGCATGCATTCGGTACCATGTGTTTCAAGTGGTTTACAAAGAACCCATCTTATTCTTCGTCTGACACAAGACAAAATAGCTTAAAGTTAAGTTCTCTTTTTTCTCGTCTTTAAAGCTTCAAATTAAGTTTAGGGTTGAGTGGAGCCAAACGAAAATGAAATTGTTTGTTTATTAACTGACTACGAACTGATGAATTACATGACAGCTCCACAGAGATTGTTTCCATACCATTCTCCTATGATCGTCGCACCGCCAAACGGTTCTAGCTACTGCTTCATTTTTCACGGGGGGAAAAAAAAAAAAAGCAAGGGAGAGGAGCCCTATCTTATAAAGTTAGCTAACTAATCATCATCATCTTTACTTTATTCAACAAAAAATAAATCATCTACTTTACTTCAACTAAAATGCTCACTTGCTGCTTTCAGGAAAAAAATAAGAAAATCTCACTTGCTTTGGAAAAGAAACTTGATTCAGCCCTTGACTCTAAACCAGCTGGTAATAGCAGACTAATGCACTATTTAGTATTGTCATGGGTGTTTTGTTTTTGCTTCTGAGTTGTCTTTTTATTTAAAAATAGCAATAAACATATCCATAAGCTATAACGTTTGTCAAACAGGAATTCAATGTATCACACTTTGGAAATGAATAAGCCATAAGCATTACTTGAAAGCATTACTTGAAAGCATTACTTGAAAGCATTGCCAAACCGAGGCCTAATTAAGTGGGCCTAATTGGCCGGGAATTGGGACTGAGGCAGAGTTCTGCCGACGATTCTCAATCAGATAATTCACAAAATCCTCAATGTACTGATTATTCCGTTTCTCATTGCTAAAAATCTTCATCATTTGAAGAGCGTTGGAACTGATTAATTTACCCTCCTCCTCCAACATCACCAGCTTCAGGCACTTTGCGACTCCATCTCCTTCGAAGGATCCATCTTCCTCCTTCCTCGGCACGTCTACGCCAACCTTCTTCTCGGCCATCCGAAGCGCGATCAGGCCCTGGTCTGCGTGCATGGGCAACATGACAAGCGGCTTGCCCAATGCAAGCCCTTCAACAGTGGAGCCCCATCCGGCATGCGTCAAGAAACACCCAATCGACTGGTGTGCTAAAAGCCTTCCTTGAGGAGCCCATCCCACATGGATAAGACCCCGGCTCTTGGTCCTATCCTCGAAACCTTCTGGGAGTAGATATTCGTCAGCCCTATACGCCCAAAAGAAGGGAAGCCCCGATCGCTCCAGCCCAAATGCAATCTCGTGCACCTCCTCCCTGTTCAATTGCCACTCGCTCCCAAATGCCACATACACAGTTGACCAAGGCTTTTGTTTGTCCAGCCATTCCAGGACTGCCAGTGGTTGTTCATCTAATATGTTGCTCGAACCCGTTACCGAAGGGGAAAGAAGGCCCAGGGGAAATACAGGTTTTTGGTAGAGCTGACCGAGGAGCTGAATCCACTCCGGTTCGAAGTCGATGCAGCTTCGCACGGCAGCAACATCACATCCTTTGATCACCTTGCCTATTCGATGATTCATGGACACGCCTGTGACCGAAGAAATGCTGCTTGCGTGTTTCGTCATTCGGACGGCGTCGTGGTATCGCCAAGCGAGGTTGGTGGGGAATGGAATCCACGGGGGTGGGGCAGTAAAGTGGTGAGGGCTTGGGTCTTCTTGACGGTCAAACAGGGCCGACGCTGGACCGATGAAACACTGGCTCATTGCAGGGAGTATTGTAAAGAAGACTGAGGATATTCCATAGTCAGCGGCCACGGCTGGAGCCCAGGGATGAAAGATGTCATAGATAATCCAATCTGGAAATGGATTGTCTTGGATGAAGGCGCGCAGGGGGCCCTCCATTCCGTCCTGCAGTTTCATGATCAAGGGAATCATATGAGAAGGCGCGTCGCTGGTGGCCTGAGCATCCTCAGGTAGTCCTGCAACAGGGGATGTTGTGAGCTTCACAAAGTGTAGCTGGGGCTGCAGGTCGGATGGGGCGGTTGGGAGCCTGTCGATGTTGCGAGGGGTGGAGAGGAAGGAAATGCGGTGGCCCATTCGAGCTAAGCGCTTGGCGAGGTCGAGATAGGGGATCAAGTGACCAAATGCCAACCACGGCAACAGGATGATGTGAAGCTTCCCTTTCTCCATTTGTGGTGAGGGAGGATTCATGGAGGTTTCTAATCGAGTTGAGGCTTTATAGCTGGCAAAGCCAAGCCATTCTGTGACTTTCGTCATTGCCTCATTGGGCAAGGCGTCAAGACTTGAGAGCCATATTCCAAATGAGGAAGATGTCTCAGTCGGACGCTGATAATTACCCCGCGGCAATGAAATTCTCCCCTGCGTGACTGCATTCATGCCCAAGTACATCCATATCCAAAATTCAAGCCCTTCAGTTTTATTTATTTATTTATTTAAGTATTTTTTCAAAGGTTCTTATATTTTCGGTGAGAGGTAACAAATAATGAGGAGAAATTTTGTAAAAACTTTTTTTTTATATCAAATTTTGTAAAAGCTTTGAAAAAGTTGGATGATAATTACAAGTACGCTTTTATGAAACTCATCTTCTTCAAAAAAAAATTTCTTTTTTAATATATTGATGGTTGATCTACTACATCTATTATATTTAATATAATTTATATTATTACGAAGCCTCTTTCATTTGTCTAACAGTAACAATTAATCAAACCCTATGTTATTACTGTGCACGGATTTTAAGCCGCATTCGAAGATGCTGCGAGATTTTTTTTTTCTTATTTTGACAATCTGGTGGATTGCTCTATATATAGATTTTCAAGCGGTCGAAGATACGTACGATCTTGGCACTGCGGATCTGGGTAATGTTTTTAGGTAATAAGTCAATACTTTAGGGCATGTTTTGCAATATACAAAACATTTCAACCTAAAACTTTTTATATTTCACAATTATTCTATTTTTTAATTATTTTTCTTATCTTTTTATATAACTATCCTATTTTTCAATCATTTCTACTCAACTACACATACAACTAATTATCTATTTTAACTTTATTTTTTTTATTATTCATCATTAACCTTATCGTATCATGTCATTTTTTTCTCATTTCAAAAACTTTTATATTAAATATTTTATTATTTCTCAAACACGCTCATTGAAATTTTTTGCATGAAACCAAATCTTGATTGGCGCCCAACTATTCCATGTAAATCCATAAATGATTTTATTAGTGGAAACCGATGGCGATGATTGCTATATCTAGTGGTTCTTATTTAAGAATGGGAGTGAGAATTTGGATAGGTCAGCCTATCATCTACTCTTGATTTGATCATTTTTTACTAGGTAAAATAGATTTTTTTAACTCAATATAGTGATGAATTAAAAATTTTGACCCGAAATCAAAAACAGGATTACAATGGGTCAACCATATCTCAACCCGAAAAGTCCTAACTGGCCTCATATATATTTATTTATTATAAATCATAAGTATATTTTTAATCTTGTTTTCATTTTCTTTCAAAATACTCACATTACTTAATTAGTTATATTAACAAAATAACATTTGCATATATACATATAACTCTTATGCATAATTGTAGTTTTTCACTTTTTCCATCATTTTTGGAACTTTCACAAAAATACTATTATTTTAGAAAAATATTGTTATAAACACTAAAATTCATTCCAATGAAATACATTTTGTTAACCTATTTTAATAAAGATACATTATATTTACTCATGTGTTGTTTAGTAATAATGTTTCCTTTTTTAATTAGTAAAATATTGAAACATATAATGTTTAAATTTCGTATAGATGTCTTTATGTTTGATATGTGTATAATTTTTTAAAATTATTTTATTTGACCCGCATTTTTACGGAACTCGTTATCAGCCCGAAACTTATCCCAAGGTCTATTGAAATTATCTTGATCTTGTATAAAAAAAATAGAGTCAAATAAAATTTTAAAAAAGTCGGCACAACCCATCCCGTTCCGCCCCTGTAATCTTGTTACCGCTGAAAAAGGTGCGAGTTTTTTCCGTAACCGCTAACAAAAATGACTTTGAAAACCCTACCCATGGAGTGAAATGGATCAGTTGATGAATTCTATTGAATCTGAGGTCATTTATGTTATGGACAGAGATTGCTTTAATTTCATTAGGATCCGCTTCCATGTAGTAGGGGATACACTATTCCCTTCCCGACTTCCACACGGATAAACACGTATACGTAATTTATTTATGCGTTAGTAATTTTTAATGTATCTGGATACTGGTGCTAGCATGAGCGGATCTGGATTTCTCTCAGGAACGGTTGCTTTGTGACCCTTACAGAGCTCCTCTTTTGCCCGTCACTATCTTAGGCCTCTTTGCCTTCTAGTTTCATATGTCATGACTCAAGAGTAGTAGTGGAAATCAGGACTGGTCGAGATGGGTCAGGGTGTGCCTAATCCTGATCTTACATTTAAAAATCAAGTTTGACTTTGTTTTTATACCATGTCATGACAAAAGTCCAGTTTAATCATTACTTTTTTTCAGTAGGTCTCAGTATGTATTGCGGGTCAGGCTAAAAATGTGAGTTAAGTAGAATAATTTTAAAAATTTATGAACCTATCAAGTAAAACATCATTGCTTAAATAAAACATGAATATTAGAATAAGTTAACGAAAACACACCTCATTCACAATTTTTTTCCACGTTGGAACTAATAATGTTGTCTTTTGTCATATCCAATATAATTCTTAAAAAGAATTCCAATAACAAAAAATCAAAATTCAAAAATATTCATTTGAAGTAATCAAGCAAATAATAAGATTATTTGGACATAACATCTGAATAATTCCAGTAGCAAATAATCAAAATTGAAACACAAAGCATTAACAGCTTTACATTCACAGCAATAAATCACTTACAGTTTATCATCCATAGAAATATTATAAAACATTCATATTTTAACATTCAAAAGTTGGATATTATTACCTACTCACTTCAAAGGGATTGCAGTGAGTAATCCTCTTCCGTACTTAAAAGTGAAGATGTTTATATATTTTTTATTTTTTTAATCTTAGCATGAATTCAGTTTATGTTTAAATATAGAAACCTCTGATCTAATATATTTATTTAACAGATCGATGAGATTTTCTTTATAATCGCGTGTAGTTACCAAGTTTTTGCTCATGAAAATTACATATAAAAGTTGATAATGGGTTGAAAAACTAGCTAGACAAAGATCTACACTAATTAAGGTCTCTACGCTCATCGTTGTCATTTTACCCTCCACTAGACTGCCATTTGTGGATTATTAAAACCCTAAGCTGTACTTACGTTTTCAGTTTTCAGGATTATTAATTTGAAGCGACACTTATCACTTTCCTTCTTACACGGTTGCTATTTGGATTATTGACTTGATAAAGAGGCAGTGTTATCTAATTGGAAGAATTTTTACAGCTTTTATATCCGCCTTTATGTTCATTTATTATTTCTTATCTAATTTTGATATAAAAAGCCTACCCTTTTATCTTTTTTACTTTATTAATAATATATCATTATCTCCTATAACATGACATTACTCTCATTTCAATGACGTTGCCGCACTTTCACGGCTCCTGCCAGCAAAGATTACTGTTACTACTTACTATTCTCATGATATACAACTATGGAAGGATGCCTTGCACTCCAAATTCTGGACATTAGTCAGCTAGCCGTGTGGGCCCGAGTTCAAGCAGTATGGACGACTACTATGGGCTGCTGTCATGAATAACAACACGGTCTAGATCTATCTGATCGGTCCAACAACGAGCGCGTGGTTGGGGCTTTTACACTTATGTACAAGCTTAAATATAATATTGCATAAGTACTCCGTTTGCCAAATTGCCTATGCCCTTGCCGAGTAAAACACTGTCGGTAAACTCTGATTAGATTTTGCAGCACACTTATTGTAGCACCCGCCGCGAGCGCTACTATAAGCTCGGATTGTTTTTCCTCGCCTTGAAAATATGGATCGTATCTGATGGATTTGAGCTAGTCCTTCAACGCCTCCGAGACAGCAGCATGGGCTTAGCTTTCCTCCATTCACATGGGGTAAAACGGGTTAGGATTGACGATTTTTAGATAGTTTGGCGTATGAGTGTTCTCCCGTGGATTTGGCGGCATAACGGCTAAGACGGGGCTTTTCATACACGGATCAAGTCACGAATTCGGCAGCATAACGGCAGCGTATTATGCTGGAATATGTGAAACCGCGTGCGCCCGCCTTGCCGGAGCATTAACTCAAACAAGCGCGTTAGTATTTACACAAAATAAAAAAAATGAAATCGTCACTGATCTTTGAAGGGAGATCAGTCCCTATTTTCAATGAATAAAGGCATCAATCGTACAGAGTTCAGGTTCTGACCTTCAGATTGAAACAAATATGGCAAAATCTGCCAACCCGAAGCAGTTTACACAGGCGTGAAAAGGGGAAAATGAAAAGATTTGAGAAAAAGAGAGAAAAAAAAAGGGGGAAAGCTGGAGAGACTTGGAGCTCGAAGAGTGGAAAAAACCGGGACGCCGAGACTTTGTTGCAGACTCCCGTCCTCCCCTCTGGGATGCCCTCTCCAAGTGTGTTGAGAAGAGAGACTTAGCTCCCTATTTATAGATGGTGGAGTAGGCTTTGTCGGCCTTGGGCCGTGGATGGGAGCCCATGGTAGGTGGACTTGGATTTGGTTGGAGCTCATTGCTCCAGGTGGGCCGTTGTTGAGGCCTGATGGACTGTTGTTTGAAGAGCCCGCTTTTGTAGGCTAAGGCTGGATCTGGTGGACTGCTGTTGTAGAGCCCGTTCTGTGTCTGGTGAGTTGGATTTGGCGGGCTGCATTGTAGAGCCCAGTTGGTGGCTTGTTGTTGAAGAGCCTGCTTTTGAGGCTTGGTGGAGCTTTGCTCCTGTGGGCTGAGACTAGACAGACCCACTTAGTAGTGGGCTTGGCTTGAGATTTGCTTGAATTTTCTTGGACTTGCTTTAAGGTGGGCTATGAGTTATAAGCCCATTGTCGACTGCTCTTTGAATTGCCTCCCCTTTTTATTGGGTTTGGATATGGGCCCATGCTCATGCTTCTTTTATTCTTGTGCTTGAGGGAGGGGTGTCTAAATCGTGTTTCAAATAATCTCGATGATCACTGACGGCAGGTCGGATAATGAATATACAATTAAAAATTTTGAAGATCGATTAGATGAGCTTAGTCCTTAGAAATACTTGTCCTATAAAATCTCCGAGTTATGAAGTACGTATCATTTATTTAATCAACCGAGAGGAAAAATCATGAGGGCACAATCCACGTATAACGTTACATAGCCTTAATTTTGTTTAGTTAGGCAATAACTAAAATAGAATTAAACTCGGTACATTAAACAATAAGTCTCAACAAGGCAAGGTATTTTGCAGATTGTCTCTAAGTAAGTTGAGGTGCTTTTGCAAAATCTACAGCTATGGGGAATTTCCAAATTCTAAATAGAAGGGGAGGCATGCTGTTTTTCATCTTTGTAGTTTATATTCTAATTATGAGCAATGATTCCATTCTTTTTGTTTATTTGTATTGCATACATTGCAATATACGGTATTACAAATCATGCATTTTCACAGATCTCACAGAGACATCTTGTAAATACCTTCATACTTAGGAAGGACAACTATAGATACCCTCAATTACTATGGGACATTTTACCTGCATGCACCAGGATTCGAACTCAAGTGGTCACGGATAAATGCCACAACAAGTTACCACTGGGGCACCTCCCCGGTGGCTACATTCTTAATATTTACCAAATTTAAATTAATAATAAAATTCATTAACACATATTTATTTATGATTCCAAATTTTTCGTTAGAAATTTATAAACTATGAAAATATAAAATGTGTTCTTGCCAAAAACATTTTTTTATTTTTCATAAATGTATGAGTCTTGCCTAAATCAATTCTTATATTAATTGTGTGTTTAGGAAGTGATAAAACTTTTGGACAAAAAGTTTTTAGTGTAAAAATTTTTAAATTAGAAGAAAATAATATGATATGATAGAGATAATGATGAGGAGAAAAAAGAATAAATTTAAATTATAGAAATTAGTTGTATACGTAGTTGTGTAGAAACGATCGAAAAATAAGATCGTTATATAGCAAAATGTGAAAAATGATTAAAAATTGAATAATTGTAAAAATTTTAGTTTGATTTTTTTGCTTATTGCCAAACACACACTAAATTTTTTATTTTTTACGTAAAAAAGTAAGGGGCTCAATTGGAAAGGCAATAAAAGAAATGTCCCAAGAGAATATAACTACATATAGAATAGCATACATGGATTTTATTGAGGACATTTCCTGACACCGACAGCAACCACTCCTAAGTTGAAAATTAAACCAGGATCGTCATTAAAATAGATTACAACCATCATCTAAAACATTCAATTTTCCAGGTGAAGTTTCATACGCATGTATGATAATCACTCTTTTTTTTCCCTAAGAAAAACGTTAACCGAATTCACAGGCAAGGCTCAAACATAGACAATAAGACTGAAGTATGACTATATACATTATGAAATATTTTAAGTTAACATACAATGTTCATTTATTTTTATAATTAGTTATATTTTTTTGATTTTTTCTTAATAAATATTTTTCCTAAGTGTATTCCATCTATAAACAAAGTTTTTCTATCTTATAATATTTTTACATTTTTGTTTTTGATTTTTTAAAAATCATAAATTTCAAGGGTATTAAAGTCCCTTTCATTCCTTAAAAAAACTAGATTTTTAAAAATAAAAAATAAATGTATAAAATATTGTAAAATAATAAAATTTTGTATATAAATTAAATACACTTAAGTAACATGTTTATGGAGAAAAATCAAAAACTATAACTAATTGTAAAAATAAATAAATATTATATTTCAACATAAAATACATCATCATGTATATATCCAGACTCCGGCAAAACTAGTGCGCCGGAGAAGGTGCTCCCTTTCGGCCTCTCTGATCGACGAGATAAGTTAAGAAGCCCCCTACATAAGAATTATGTCGTTTCTTGTTGCTGAAGATCTTGATCATCTCTCTAGCACTGCACTGAATGGCCCGCCCTCATCCTCCACCATAACGACCCGCAAACACTTGGCCAATGCCTCTTTAGTGAACGATCCATCCATCTCATTTTTCTCCACCTCAATCCCTACCTTCTTCCCTTCCAACAAATGTGCATTCAGCCCTTGAGCACCAACCATGGGGAGCATAACCAGCGGCTTGCCATAGGTAAGGCACTCGCTCGGCGAGTCCCACCCAGCATGCATCATGAAACATCCAGTCTATCCATGGGGCAAAAGCTGAGCCTGAGATGCCCAACCAGTCCGTATGATTCCCCTGCCTTTGGTCCTGCCCTCAAAACCTCCCGGTAGTAAACCTGTACCCCTCTACAAGCACAAAAGACGGCAACTCACACTACTCGAGCCCAAAGACTAACTCACGCACTTGTTCCCTACTGAGCCTCAGCTTGCTTCCAAATAAAACGTAAATAGGACCCATGCTTTTTTTCGTTTAGCCATTCCTGCCCTACGTCTTTATCGGACCTCCGCAGCCATTGAATCCATACATACAGGGAGAAGGGAGGTGTAACACCCGCCGCGAGCGCTACGATGGGCTCGGATGGTTTTCCTCGCCTTAAAAATCTGGACCGTGCCGGATGGGTTTAAGCTAGTCTTTCAACGCCTCAAAACAGCAGCGCAGGCTCAGTTTCCCTACATTCACATGGAGTAAAGTGCGTTAGGATTCATGGTTTTTAAATAGTTTGGCATATGAGAATCCTCTTGTGGATTTGGCGGCATAACGGCTAAGACGGGATTTTTTCATGCACGGATCAAGTCACGAATCCGGCAACATAACGGCAGCGTATTATGCTGGAATAGGCGGACCCACGTGCGCCCGCCTTGCCGGAGCGTTAACTCAAACAAGCACACAAAAATAAAAAATGGAGTCGCCACTGATTTTTGAAGGGAAATCAGTCCCTATTTTCAATGAATGAATAAAGGCCCTAATAGTACAGAGTTCGGGTTCCGGCCTTCGGATTGAAGCAAATATGGTGAAATCTGCCAACCCGAGGCGGTTTACATGAGCGTGAAAAGGGAAAAATGAAAGATTTGAGAGAATGGGAGAGAACGGAAAGGGAAAAGCGGGAGAGAGGCTTCGAGCTCGAAGAGCGGGAAAATCGGGACGCCGGGACTTTGCTGCAGACTCCCGTCCTCCCCTCTGGGATGCTCTCTCCAAGTGTCTTGAAAGTGAGAGTTTGGCTTCCCTTTTATAGATGGTGGAGCGGGCCTTGTAGGCTTTGGGCCATGGATGGGAGCCCGTCGTGGTTGGACCTGGATCTTGTTGGAGCCTGTTGCTCCAAGTGGGCCGTTGTTGAGGCCTGATGGACTGTTGTTTGAAGAGCCCACTTTTATGGGCCAAGGCTGGATCTGGTGGGCTGCATTGTAGAGCCCAGTTGTTGTGTCTGGTGAGCTGAATTTGGTGGGCTGCATTGTAGAGCCCATTCGGTGGCTAGTGAGCTGGATCTGGTGAGCTGCATTGTGGAGCCCGGTTGGTGGATTGTTGTTGAAGAGCCTGCTTTTGAGGCTTGGTGGAGCTTTGCTTCTATGGGCCGAGACTAGACAGGCTCGTTTAGTGGTGGGCTTGGCTTGACATCTTTTGTTTTGGACTTGCTCCGAATGGGCTTGTGATTTTTTAGAGCACATTTGCAATTTCTTTGGGTTTGCTCTCTTTTGGGTTGTTGGGCTTAGATCTTTTTCCATGCATTGTGTATTTTTATGCTTAAGGGAGGGGTGTCAACAGGAGGCATATCGAGAAAACGGGCTTGCGGAAAACCTCACTGAGTAGCTGTGTCCACTCCGGTTCGAACCCAGGGCAGCTCTGAATCTCTACGGCATCGCAGCATTGGAAGGTTTGCCTGAGTCGGCGTCTATCGCTCACACGAGAGGCACCCCCATCAGAACCCGCTACGACGTGCATAGCGTCATGATATCGATAGGCAACCTTGGTGGGGAACAAAACCCACAGAGGAATGTGTGTTAATTGCTCGCGAGTCGTGGGCAGCAACTCGTTGCCCAGTAGCGCAGATGGAGAGCCAACGAAGGAGTGTGGTAGCACTGCATGGATAGAAAAAGACCGCTGGTGTCCCGAACTTAGCCGCCGCATTCGGTGCCCAGTGCACAAACATGTATTTAGATTACCCAGTCCAGGGATGGATCGCCTTCGAGGATTGCTGAAAAGGGTCTCTCGAGGTCGTCCAATAGCTTTCTTATGTAGTACATGTGATCGACTAGGACATCGACTGTCGATTGTGTCCCCTCTGGTAGCTAAGCGACGGGAGGGGCATGCTTCACTAGTTTCATGAGTGGATGTAGATCATGGGCACAATAGGAAGGCGGTCTATATTCCTTGGGGCTGAGACGAAGGAGACAAGGTGACCTATTTAGGCTAAGCATTTGGAGAACACGAAACAAGGAATCAGGTGGCCAAAAGCCAACCACAGGAACATAACAATGTGAAGCTTGTTATTTTCTGTTCCCACATTGGATGAGAAATCAGAGAATGGAATCAGGGTGTTGCACTGCGTTCGTGAAGCTTCAGTGGTCGTTATTGTACATTGTCATGAAGTCTAGGTAGGTTAGGTTGCATCGCGACAAAAGATACCTAAGATTCTGACACCTGAAATTGCAATCCAAGATGCGTTGAAAAGATTTTTAAACTTCTCTACTAACAAATTCCATCAGAGCATTTTTTTTCCTTTTTTAATAGCTTTGTGAGCTAGGAGGAAAATAATATACTAAAACACCACTTATTTTGTGGCTACTTGGATGTCTAAGTAGGCTTACATGTGTATTTGTAGAGTAGTATGAATAGAAAATTCAAAATTATTAGGTAAAGGCATTGGCCTGATTATCAAACGCTAGAATACACCTCCATCAAGTGTCTGTCATTCGAAGTAGATCACATGATAAAAAAAAAAATCGCCACCCACTTTTTTGTCCATTTCAACCCTTAGTCGAGCAAGTTGCAAAGGCAATTGGATACATATGACCAACAGGGCGGGCTAAGGTGGATGCGGATTAAGACAATTGATGCATACCAAGTGCTTGTCGTTAAGAGCACTGTGATCACCAGTTTAATTTAAATTAACCGAAACACATTAAAGCTAACACTATACGAGTGATAGTGTAGAATAATGGTGAGTCGGGTCGAATCCACAGAGAGGCGATGTAGTTTTGAATTGTTTTTTTAAGAGAAAGAAAGGGTATATAGAAGAGAGAGAAAGAGAGAAGAGAGAGAGAAAGAGAGAAGAGAGAAGAGAGAGAGAGAGAGAAGAGAGAGAAAGAGAGAAGAGAGAGAAAAGAAGAGAGAGAAAGAGAGAAGAGAGAGAAAAAAAAGAAAAGAGAGGAAAAGAAGAGAGAGAAAAAGAGAAAATAGAAGAAATTGGAGAGAAAAGAAAATAAGACAAGAAGCTAAAAGAAATTATAATTAACTAGTAACTTAATTAAAATTATTCTAAGAAAGCAATAAAAGCTATGAAATTTAACTATTAAAGCAGAAAAGAGAATTACATTGAATTTAATCTAACAATTACAAAGCATAAAATAAAGCAGTAAATCTAATCTAAAAATTAAAACTACAAATTAAAAATTAACAACTAAGAAGCACTACAAATCATAAAACAATAAAATAAAATTTACATCACCCGAATATGGAGAGCAAAATCTCCACGTAATAGAAAACTTTATTGCTTGGCCCCACCTCCTTGCTACGGGTCCCACAAAATGGGTCCCACCCACTTGCTACGGGGTCCCACCAAATGGGTCCCACCCAAGGGGTATGTGGGGTATGGGGTGTGTGTTGGGATGAGTGGAGGGGCCCTCTTTTTATAGAGTGTGAGGGGCCCTCCTCCAAGCATGAATCCGATGTGGGATTTTTGATTTTCTGGTTGCTGTAGCTTTGCTCTTGTTGTCGTTGAGGCAGGTTCAATGCGGGCCAATGGCACTGTCTTTGCCAAGCTCCTGAATGGGCAACAGCAGCGGCTTCGTCGTTTTTGGAGTGGGTAGTTTGAAGCGGAGAGAAAGGGGAAGGGATTTGCGGCGGTGGAGAGTGAGAGCAGACGGGCGGTTGAAGCTTGGATCAGCCAGCTGATTCTTGGTCGTTTAGAAGCAAAATGGATTTTGCGACTTGTTGGGATGATGGAGAGCTGCTGCCGCTAGTTTCGGTGCTGATTGTGGAGAGAACCAGAGCTTCTGGGATTTTCCGGTCGGGGCTGAAAGGAGGTTGAACAGAGGTTTTTGAAATTGGGCGTTGTGGTGATGGCTGGAATTGACGATGCGTATGGCTTGCAGAGTTCGTTGCTTGGCCAGCTTAGTGACGAGGTTGCCGTATGGTTTCCGGGATGGCAGTTGCTTGAGAACGGTGCTGGAAATTGGAAAATGGAAATTTGGATGGTGGTTGCCGGCCGGAGAAGAAGAAGACGACGGGAGCAATCGATTTGGGGCAAAACCGCAAAAGAGACCTGTCGAAGAGATTTTCGTGTTGCCTTGGATTTTCCCTGGCTGCTGGTCGATTTTCGGCGGTTTGCTGAAATTAAATTTAGGCTTCTGATTGGAGATTTCGTTGTTAAAGGATTTGCTATTTTGTAGGGGGTTGCTAGTCGGCTTGGCTGTTTTGGGTTATCGGAAATGGCTGCCGGACAGAGAAGATGGCAAGCTGTCGGTTTTCCGGTGATGGGTTTCTGCTGCTGTTGGAATCGATGAAGGTGCTTTGGTTGGGATTTCGGGAGATGAAGGAAGGCAGGCAGATTGCGGGGGAGCTTGGCCGGTATTGATTTTCGGCGGTTTGAAGATGGGTTGAAGGGCTGCTGGATTTGAGGTGGGCGATGGCTGCTTGCACGATGGTGGATTAGACGGCATGAAAAATGGGATTGAGTTGCTGCTGTAAAAATGGGTGCTGGATTTGGGGAAGATGGAGCACCAGAATATGGTGCTCCGGCAATGCTCTTGTAACCGTGCACATGCAGAAAACGAAAACAGTATTTAAATATCTAAATTTTTGTCAAAATGATTTTTAATAAGCTTGCAAAGATTTTTAATTTACTTTTCTTTTTAGCCCTTTTTGACTTTATTATTATTATTTATTATTATTATTATTATTATTTTTTATCATAAACTGTTTTGACAATTTGTTTTATAACCATATTTATATATGATTTTTTCTAATTAGGTGGTTTTATAATTTTGCATTATATTAATATGTTAATACATATTTTTAACATTAAAATTTTCTAGGGGATTGAGTTCTAATTTTAAATTTTTAAGAATGTTGCAAAATGACCCATTTTATAGCAAAATCAAATATTCTATTAAAAATATGATTTTTATGAAATTCCACTTAAAACATGCATTTAATTAATGTTTTAATACTTAACGGTGTGAATTTAATATGGAATTAAATGAAAATTTTTAGACTTATCACACCCCCCAACTTAAACATTGCTAGTCCCTTAGCAATGGAAATAGTTTAATATATATATATATATATTTTAAATTCATAATGTACTACTAATTTTTATGAAAATCTAAGTGCACTGCTAATAATGATAGTAAGCTTTTAGAAGTAAATTTTCTTTAGTAAATATGAGTAAAATATCTCATGATGCATAAAAGAATATATAGCACGTGTATTTGTGTTCTAATGAACAAATGGGCATTAGATAAATTATTTTCAGCTTATCCAAGCTAAGCAACAGTCATATCAAAATTATGATAGTGACAGTAATTTTTTTTTTTTTTTTTTTTAACAATTTTTTTTTTCTTCCCCTCACCATATTTCAGGATATCTGGGGTTTTACATTTTTTTTTTTTATATTCTCCCCTCACCATATTTCAGGGTATCTGGGGATATAATTTTTTTTTTTTTTATAACTAACAGCTATCAATTATAATGATATTAAAGATTACTTGCTTGGATGAGAGAGAAAAAAAAAACTATATTATCATGGTACCCACAAGGTTCATTGACGTGTAAGTGCAATCAATGCTAATAATATTTTGAACACATCATGAAAATATTTTTACAAATATAACTAAATACAGTTTGCTTCTTCACTTAATATCAAGCATAACAAGTGTACTTTGATTTATCTCTATTTATATTTTTTTATATTTTTTTATATTTTTTGGATATTTTCTATATATATATATATTAATTTTTTTTTATTTTTTTTTTTAAGAATTTTTTTTTTTTTTTTTTTATCCAGTTAAACAAATCAGACCCCCCCCCAACTTAAATATTGCTATCTTTGCACAATAAAATAGCAGGGAAAGAGACAACCTGGGGTGTACTGATCTGATGAAATTGTTGCAGCTTTCATCTAAAAAAAATGAAAAGAAAACTAACAGAAAAGATATATATATACACATGTTGGGTTGCCTCCCTACCAGCGCTAAGTTTTATGTCTTCAGCCAGACATAATGTTTAATGTTATCCAATTCCTGCTCTATTAAAATTCTTAACACTATGTAGATTATTTATCATTTTCATATGTTCATGCTCAAGCGTTGTGAAGATTAATGAGTCATCAATGATGTTTAATATGTAGCATTCTTCAATTTGATCTGAATTATTTATTGAATTGTTACTTGATGGGAGCATGATTTTATTTTGGGTTAAACAGGATTCCATTTGAATACAACGCTCTTTGAGAAATTGTTTATAATTTGGAATATACTGAATGACATCAAAGAGAGAAATTTTAACTTCAACCTGTTTAAACATTTGAATCATCTCTTCCTTTTTCATTAATTCATCTATGCTAATGAGCTCATCTTTCAAAATACTTGAAATAACAGGTATGCACTTCTCAAAATTTTCATTAATAATTTCATTTTCACCTCCCCCCAACTTATCCTCAATAGACTCTCCATTTCTCACCTCATCATTAATTTGGTTATGATCTATATCATTCATTTGAAACCTATTATCAATCTCCTCAATATTTTCTTGATTTTTATCTTCTTCACAATTATCATTAATCAATTTTTCATTATTTTCTATAATATTTTCTTGATTATGAAGAGAGGAATTCTCATTAAGTCTATAATCTGCGAAACCATCCCTACATAATGTTGTAATTATTACCAAATTTTCAGACAATAGATTTTCTGATAGTAATTGATCTGATTGAGTTTGATAATCAAAATGATTAACTGGAATGATAGTTGATTCATTAGGTTCCTCCCCACATAATGTTTCAATATATTCATCATCTATTTTTAAATTATCTTTCTTTTGACTTAGCATTTGTTTGTTAAGGGATTCAGCTACTAAAGCATTTGGGAATGCTAAGTCATTTTCAAAATATGGACTTTCCAATGGTATTGGATCTGATTGAATTTGAAAATTTGAATGATCAACAAAATTATCAATTTGGTCAGTATAAAATTCCTCTCCTCCTCTCCTCTCCATGGCTACTATTACTTGATCTTCATAATCTGTCATCCTAGAAAATGATTGTTGGTCGGAAAGGAATTGTTGATCTAATCCTTCCTCTAAGTCATCTAAGTGAGGAGGTTGTTGATAATCTACTTGATCTGATGGAAAACTTGAAAAGTCCTCTTGTGGCCAGCATTCTGAAAGTTTATTTTCCATGTTTTGAAAGCTATCGAGAAGAAATTTTTCAAGTTCGTCTATTTTCTCATTATAATTATAAGGTTGATGAGAAGATTGGCTAGTAGATTGAGGTGATAAAAAATTTTCTTCAGGATATACAGGTGGCCTATATGTATTTTCATAATGATTAGATTGATATTGATAATTTAAAAATTGACTTTGCTCATGTGGCCACTGGGTTTGTAGATATGGAGGGTAAGATTGCATTTGTTGATTTGTCCAAGAAGGATTAGGACAACTAAATCCTGAGTTATATGCATATGAAAATGAATTGTAATCAGGTATATGGAACTTATGAAAATTTTGCACTTGCTCTTGATATGGTAAAAATTGAGTCTCATTAGAATATGTCGTTTGAAAAGGAATTGATGGATTTACGAATGAACGGTTTGAGTTTTGATAGGCACGTAAATAATTAACCTTTTGGGTTAATTCTTCTAACTTATCTATCTTCTGAGCAATAAAATTCCAGTCCATTCTTTAAAGTTTTAAATTTAATTTTTATATATATATTTTTTTTAGCGTGTTATGATAAGCTATTAAATGGACCTAAAAAGTAAGACAAGCTCAATATATAACTATGAACGGAATGAGAGAATATGCAAGCATAACGAAGAAAAATAACAATTATAAGTATGCGAGATGAGTTTTTTTTTTTTTTCAGAATAAATATGTAAATACACAACCAGATATGAAATACGAGTTAGCGGGTTAGCTGGTTAAATATAATGCGAGTTAATGGCAGAAATTAAACGTGCAAAAGTAAAATGTAAAAAGGTGTAGAAGAGGGGTTCAAGATCAGAAATGAGAATAAATATGAAAAGGTGTAGACATGGGGGTTAAAGAAGGGAAATGCAAACGTTAAAGCTTTTAGATGATGCGAGTTTTTAGAATTTTTTAAATGATGCGAGTTAGTCAATCACAACCATGTATCGTAATTAGACGCAATTAGTAGTTAGTAGCATAAAGAAAGCAGATAAGAAATTTAAAAGGAAGCATAACAGGTAACATGAAATAAAGCAACACCAGATGAGATTTAAGAAGATTTAAGGAGAATAATTCAAAATATCATGCCTCCCCGGCAACGGCGCCAAAAACTTGATGCAAACCAAGTGCTTGTGGTTAAGAGCACTGTGATCACCAGTTTAATTTAAATTAACCGAAACACATTAAAGCTAACACTATACGAGTGATAGTGTAGAATAATGGTGAGTCGGGTCGAATCCACAGAGAGGCGATGTAGTTTTGAATTGTTTTTTTAAGAGAAAGAAAGGGTATATAGAAGAGAGAGAAAGAGAGAAGAGAGAGAGAAAGAGAGAAGAGAGAAGAGAGAGAGAGAGAAGAGAGAGAAAGAGAGAAGAGAGAGAAAAGAAGAGAGAGAAAGAGAGAAGAGAGAGAAAAAAAAGAAAAGAGAGGAAAAGAAGAGAGAGAAAAAGAGAAAATAGAAGAAATTGGAGAGAAAAGAAAATAAGACAAGAAGCTAAAAGAAATTATAATTAACTAGTAACTTAATTAAAATTATTCTAAGAAAGCAATAAAAGCTATGAAATTTAACTATTAAAGCAGAAAAGAGAATTACATTGAATTTAATCTAACAATTACAAAGCATAAAATAAAGCAGTAAATCTAATCTAAAAATTAAAACTACAAATTAAAAATTAACAACTAAGAAGCACTACAAATCATAAAACAATAAAATAAAATTTACATCACCCGAATATGGAGAGCAAAATCTCCACGTAATAGAAAACTTTATTGCTTGGCCCCACCTCCTTGCTACGGGTCCCACAAAATGGGTCCCACCCACTTGCTACGGGGTCCCACCAAATGGGTCCCACCCAAGGGGTATGTGGGGTATGGGGTGTGTGTTGGGATGAGTGGAGGGGCCCTCTTTTTATAGAGTGTGAGGGGCCCTCCTCCAAGCATGAATCCGATGTGGGATTTCTGATTTTCTGGTTGCTGTAGCTTTGCTCTTGTTGTCGTTGAGGCAGGTTCAATGCGGGCCAATGGCACTGTCTTTGCCAAGCTCCTGAATGGGCAACAGCAGCGGCTTCGTCGTTTTTGGAGTGGGTAGTTTGAAGCGGAGAGAAAGGGGAAGGGATTTGCGGCGGTGGAGAGTGAGAGCAGACGGGCGGTTGAAGCTTGGATCAGCCAGCTGATTCTTGGTCGTTTAGAAGCAAAATGGATTTTGCGACTTGTTGGGATGATGGAGAGCTGCTGCCGCTAGTTTCGGTGCTGATTGTGGAGAGAACCAGAGCTTCTGGGATTTTCCGGTCGGGGCTGAAAGGAGGTTGAACAGAGGTTTTTGAAATTGGGCGTTGTGGTGATGGCTGGAATTGACGATGCGTATGGCTTGCAGAGTTCGTTGCTTGGCCAGCTTAGTGACGAGGTTGCCGTATGGTTTCCGGGATGGCAGTTGCTTGAGAACGGTGCTGGAAATTGGAAAATGGAAATTTGGATGGTGGTTGCCGGCCGGAGAAGAAGAAGACGACGGGAGCAATCGATTTGGGGCAAAACCGCAAAAGAGACCTGTCGAAGAGATTTTCGTGTTGCCTTGGATTTTCCCTGGCTGCTGGTCAATTTTCGGCGGTTTGCTGAAATTAAATTTAGGCTTCTGATTGGAGATTTCGTTGTTAAAGGATTTGCTATTTTGTAGGGGGTTGCTAGTCGGCTTGGCTGTTTTGGGTTATCGGAAATGGCTGCCGGACAGAGAAGATGGCAAGCTGTCGGTTTTCCGGTGATGGGTTTCTGCTGCTGTTGGAATCGATGAAGGTGCTTTGGTTGGGATTTCGGGAGATGAAGGAAGGCAGGCAGATTGCGGGGGAGCTTGGCCGGTATTGATTTTCGGCGGTTTGAAGATGGGTTGAAGGGCTGCTGGATTTGAGGTGGGCGATGGCTGCTTGCACGATGGTGGATTAGACGGCATGAAAAATGGGATTGAGTTGCTGCTGTAAAAATGGGTGCTGGATTTGGGGAAGATGGAGCACCAGAATATGGTGCTCCGGCAATGCTCTTGTAACCGTGCACATGCAGAAAACGAAAACAGTATTTAAATATCTAAATTTTTGTCAAAATGATTTTTAATAAGCTTGCAAAGATTTTTAATTTACTTTTCTTTTTAGCCCTTTTTGACTTTATTATTATTATTTATTATTATTATTATTATTATTTTTTATCATAAACTGTTTTGACAATTTGTTTTATAACCATATTTATATATGATTTTTTCTAATTAGGTGGTTTTATAATTTTGCATTATATTAATATGTTAATACATATTTTTAACATTAAAATTTTCTAGGGGATTGAGTTCTAATTTTAAATTTTTAAGAATGTTGCAAAATGACCCATTTTATAGCAAAATCAAATATTCTATTAAAAATATGATTTTTATGAAATTCCACTTAAAACATGCATTTAATTAATGTTTTAATACTTAACGGTGTGAATTTAATATGGAATTAAATGAAAATTTTTAGACTTATCAACAATTCTAGAATTTGTGATAATTCGTGACTATAAGATTAGTTAGCATGTTGATATGTCAACTAAAATTTCATGCTATTTTATACTGTGAACGGTCTCATGGTGACAATTTGTGAATTATCCTAATTTGCGTATGGTCTAAGGTAGGCTCGATCCTAGATATGTTTAACAGGCAGGTCATAGGCCACACCAGGAGGTTTGGGCACTTCGTGGCTTGCCCATTAGCCATTAAGGATTCCAATTTCAGTTCCTCATTAGAATAGTTTGCCTACTATAACATCAATTAGACGCTTAATTATTCAAGAATCTTTAGTTATGTGAACCACAACTTAAACTTTTGTAATAATCCAGAACCGAATCCCACATCAAAAAGGGGAGAAAGTTCCTGGTAGTTTATAAGTGGGTCTCAAGTTTAATATAGTGTGATGCATTTTAAAGCCGTGCCGCTAAGCTACTAGGCCAGAGCGGACAATATCACACTGTCAAGACCATAGCCCACAGGCCCAATGGACGTATTCTAGGTCTGTGTACTCTGTGCGTCAGACCCAATGGTTGCTTTTCTAGGTCTATACGTGACAAGTGGTATCAAAGCGCTCCTCCTCTAGTAGATATGGTTCGGAGAGTTGAACCAGTGAAAGTCAGGACTGCAGGCAGAAGCCCATAGTTGGTTTGTGGTTCGAGGACGAACCAGGCGGAAGCTGGTGGGCTTGTAATAGCCCAGAACCGAATCCCATATCGAAAAGGAGAGAAAGTTTCTAGTAGTTTATAAGTGGATCTCAAGTTCAATATGGTGTGACGCATTTTAAAGTCATGCAGCTAAGCTGCCAAGCCAAAGCGGACAATATCACATTATCAGGCCCATAGCCCACAGGCCCAATGGACGTTTTCTGGGTTTGTGTGCTCTGT
Source organism: Annona cherimola (assembly GCA_030490835.1). NCBI lineage: Eukaryota > Viridiplantae > Streptophyta > Magnoliopsida > Magnoliales > Annonaceae > Annona > Annona cherimola. The sequence continues at coordinate 82,850,306 of CM059973.1, read as the reverse complement.
GCGTCAAGCCCAATGGTCACTTTTCTGGGTCTATGCGCAACAACTTTTATTATGGAAATTGACTAATGTAGTTTATTGAGATTATGACTAGCATTGTGATTGGGCCATTAAAATACAATTATTTAATAGTTTGGATAAGCTCGCATCAGCACAAATATGCCCCAAGACAATTCAAACTATTCACAGCTTGAATGAGATAATGATGTGGGATGAAAAAATTGTTATGATGCGTTGGAAACATTAAAAAGTATATTAATATTGAAAAAATTGTATTGAAAATGAAAATTTACGTTATTATTCTTTAAGAATGAGAAAAAAAATTTTAAAAATTTAAAGATTTCGTTTCATCTGCATTCCATCCTAAGCACATATCAAGTGTGATAATCACCCTCATATGTCAAGTTACATTATTCAAAACAATCGCAAAAATCATAAAGAATGTCATAGGTTAATTGAAACCAAACACAGGGATGTGACTTCATGTTAAGAAAAACTTGCTCCAATAGGCAGCCAAAGCTTTGTCCATGATCCATACACCACTTTTCACTTAGTTAACTTTGCCTGCCAACCTAGATAATTGAGTTGACTCAGTCTGTCAAGTCAATCCATTGAGCCAACTCAGCTTGATAACCTAATCAAACTCGGGCAAGCCTCGGTCTTTTCTAACTGAACCAATCATCTAATTAAAACATAAGTTTTTAGAAATTAGCCAAGTCTAGCCTATATTTTTTCAGCTAGACAAGTCAACCCGATCAACTAAGTTAACTCTACTTGTCAATCAAATCAATAGAGTCAATTAGCTAATGAACTGAGTCATTGAGTCAACTCAACCAAGCAACTTGATCTCAAATCCAACTTACTAAGTCACTAAGTTAGCTCAATTTGGTCAGTTAAGTCAGTTAACTCGACTTGTCAACTTGGTCATTAAGTTAACCTTACTAGCTCATCGAGTCAACTAAGTTTATCCAACTTAGTGAATCAATTCATCTTGTTAATTAAGTTCTGTCGTGTAACTCCACTTATTGAGGTAGATGTGTCACCTCATTGACTTAAGCCCAACTTGTCTGGCCCTGCTTTTCACCATTTCTTACAAACAATTTTTCATATGAATGAAAACTATGCACTAGCCCAAAATCGAAATTGAGGCCTCATTCATACACACACGTTAAATCACTTGGCTATGCCTTAGGTGACTTTCTACGAGCAATTCAGAGAGCACAAAACTCAACTAGCAATATCACCTTGCAGAGTCATACTTAACTTGTTTGTTTCTACTTGTTCACAGTTTCTCACAAGTAATTGAAAAAATATTAGTTTATTTACCAAATGTTTTTGGTCCCTATTAAACCTAGTCAGTTTGATCTCCCTTCTCTACTAAATAAGTCTAACTCTTTGAGATAATGGTGTCACCTTTATGAGTCAAGCTTAGCCAGTCTTATTCCACTTTTTTTCACAGTTTCTCAAGAACAATTAAGAGAACTCAATTATTTTATCAAACTTGTCTAGTGTCCATTAAACTCAGTAAATTTGGTCACCGTTTTCTACCAAACAAGCTAACTTTTCGATATAGCACTGTCATCTATCCGAGACAAAATTAGTTTGTCTAGTCTCGCTCTTTTTTAGTTCCTCATGGGTAACTGAGAGAATGGAAACTCAACTCGTTGAGGCAAGAGTACACCTCCGTGAGTCAAACTCAGCTTACTTGGTCCTGCTCTTTCATAATTCTCATGGACAATTAAGATAATATAATTTTTTTTTTTTATCAAACCTGTCTGGTCCTGTTAAACTCAATCAGCTCGGTTCTTTTTCTAAAACTCCCAGTTTGAATTAGCACACCAGATTTTGGAACCTCTATCATGCGTTATATTTTTCTTTTAATCAAGGATTTTCCTACATCTTTAGGGATGTAACAATAGTCGTTTGGTTAGGAATATAAACTTAGAATCTTCTAAACACAACACAGTGTATCTTCAATGATAAGTCGGGAGACGACATTTCCATTTTCATTATCTTCTTCTTTTTTGTTGTTAAACATAGGTGCATTCTTTCAATGGGGCCATAGTGTTGGAAGTCAATGGATGTGGTTACCAATCCTAATGATGCCCACCCATTTAGGTGAAAATTAAAATAGAGTTGCCAATTGTGTTGCGTTATCTTGAACCAAACAATGTTGACTCGAATTTCAAGTATGTTGGGGGGCCTTTGGGGTTCAATAATCAGAAGTTATGTTGGGCTGAAAATTGCAGTTAAATTTTAAAATTAGGTTTGAGTTGAATTAACTACTTGCTTTCCAATAATAGTGAACCTGATTCAACCAATCTTTCATAGATTCTCAAAAGCTTCTTCTTCAATTCTTGAACCACTTCCTGTTGTTTGAGGTACGTGTGAATACCTCCTATTATTCAATTCTTAACCCACCTGAAGTTATTCAAGCACCGAAGTTCAAAGTTATTTCCAATTTTCGACGCTAAAATTAAGGGGGTTATTTGCAGATATCCTGATACCATAGCCTGGTGACTTGGACTGCGCTCAAAAATTTGCGGGCTTGTACTATCTAACCTCAAGCTCGATTTACCGCACGCCTGTTGCAAGAAATTTTTGCTTACTAGGCAAATGAAGCTCTCTCTCTGTCTCTCTCTCCAAAAAGAATTTTGTTCGTCTTCTTTGGCAGCAGATAACATCGAACCTTAACTCGTAAGTAAATAGGTGGACAAGATGCGGCAAATCCATGTGAATTAGGTGGACTATGACTATGAGAGAAAAGATACGTCTGCACTCTACAGAACACTGCCTTAATCTCCTTCGAAACAGAAATGGATCCCCACGGCCTTCTATCATCTCGGCAAGAACCATCCTCATTCTTGTGGTGGCAGAATGCGAGACCCAAAATCAACTTTAGACCATTCATCCCCGAGATTCGTTATGTTAGAACATGGATTTGGACACACCGACGGAAGATTGAATTGGATTTCTGCACCACTTCCTAGTTTCAACATTCAACGGTCCACATATGAACCAGCTTTGGTCAACATTCTGATCGAAAAGAACCACTGGCACGCCTCTATTTCACTATCTTTAGTCATATTCCAGTCTTCTGTATTCAATTCAATGAACCAATTGACAAAAACCACGGGTAAAGCATTCCCCATGTTCTCTCTCCCCTTCATAATAAAACACTTTCATCAGATTTCCAATTCTAGTGGAACTTCTTACAACACAACATTCTTATGGTTTTCTTAATTCCCTGAAAATACAAATATTTCTTTCTTTGACGTCTGAACTATCCATCGCAGAAACAAAAAAATAAATAGTGGGTAATTCATTGATATTTGATCCAAATCTAATCAAAATATATTGATTTAAGAATTGAAATTGCCCAACAAGTTGTTAAAATCATAAAAGACAAAAATTCCGTGCCCCTTCCCCCACAAATCAGGAGGGGCCCACAAGATGAACGGACAGGATCTAATCAGACACCAGACCGGACTTGTGCTTCACCACAACTCCCTTCTCCCCGGCGACAACCAGAGCAGTAGCCATTCCAAGAAACATTCCATGCTCCACAACTCCCGCCAATTTTGAAATCGAATCGGATGCGGCATTCAAATCCTGGATCCCATTCTCCAAGTACAAGTCCACGATGTAATTCGAATTGTCGGTGAAGAACGGCGATCCGTCGGTGGACCGCCTCAGCTTCGCGACGCACCCCAGTGGCGCTAACAGGGCCTGAAGCCGATCGGCGGTGTACTTCCAGCAGAAGGGCACGACCTCGACGGGCATCGCGAGCCCGCTGCCGCCCAAGTTTCTCACCAGCTTCGACTCGTCGACGATGACGATGAACTCCTTGCAGGCGCCCTCCACCATCTTCTCCCTGAGGAGGGAGCCGCCGCGGCCCTTGACGAGGTTGAGATGCGGGTCGACTTCGTCCGCGCCGTCGATGGCGAGGTCAATGACTGGGTGGTGGTCGAGGTCGGAGAGGGGGATGCCGAGGCGGGAGGCTTGTTCCTCTGTTTTCTTGGAGGTGGGGATACCGACGATGTTGGAGAGGTGACCTTGGCGAAGAAGATCGGCGATGCGGGCGACAGCGTGGGTGGCGGTGGAGCCGGTGCCGAGGCCTAGGACCATGCCGGAGCGGACGAATTCGACGGCCTTGTAGGCGGCGATTTTCTTGAGGTCGTCCTGGGAGAGGATTGTTGGAATGGTATCAATGGAGGGGTTTGTGGAGAAGGGCTGCGGCGGGCAGGGGATTGCCATTCTAGAGGGATAAGGGATGGAGCTTGAGCTCATCTCTTTTCCGGGATAATGGAGATTGAAAAGGAAAGAGGAGGATTCGTTCTTTTTTGTGAGGTTTGGATTATTGAAGAAGGGAGGGAGATAAGTGCAAGAAAGACGGATGAAGTGTGGTATTTATGGTGAAGAAGCAGAAGGTTAGGGATGTTAGGAAGCTGAGTGCCCGTCTTGGCTCTGGACTTTCTGAGTGGGGGCTTTGCGGACCGTTGCTTTTGGGGTTGGGGTCCTTAAAAAGCAGCGGAACATCGCAGCGTCGAAAGGGGTTATTTAGAACCGTTCCTTTTGGGCCCCGAAAATTATGAAACGTAAGATATGCTGGAGATTTGGATTCGGATTTCTGCGCTTAGAAGCTTTCTCCTTGTTCATTTAAAATAATAGGTGTGCCGAAGCCTAGCATACGTCATGAAATATATTTATGATTTATGTGGAGACGGGTCAGGCTCGATTCTTCGTATAATCTTCCTATCTCACAGAGCGACCAGACTGATTCTCAGCCTCCAACGACCGAATTTGGACATTTCTAAGCTTCTTTCTAAAGATGTAGAGACTAAAATTTTTATTATTTTTGCCCTAATTTTAACAGAAGCCTAATGAATGACAAGTTAGGACTATTAAAATTAATTAGTGTTAATAGATTTGGTTAGATGGGTTGAAGCCTAATCCTAATTCCAATTTGTTTATATAATCCAACAATAATTCATTTATTAATCCATTACCTTGATCTGACTCTAAGCTGTTAACAACTTATTTAATTAATGCATTAACAAGTTGTTAATGAGTTGTCTACGTGGATTGTAAACAAGTGAAAAATAAGTTAATTTAGAATCCTATTTAGTAGTTAGTACTAATATGTTTACAATTTTAAAAAGAATGCTTCGTTAGTTGTTAGCTTAGTGACAAATGGTACAAATATCTTTTGATAATTCTGGCTTATCTAGTACAATCGACTGTTTGTTCCTGTAGTAAGAGGCAAATAATATTTTATTTAGTTGCCAATGAGTTAATGAGTTGGATAGGTTTAACGGGTACTATTTATTTAACTAATCGGGAAAACTAGTGAATAGATCGCTATCCTATCCGCTTATCAAAAAAATAAAAAATAAAAAAACCTTTACTCTGCATGTTTGGAAAGATTTGAAAGGCAAATGGGATAAAAAGAAGGCAGAGAATGTAATGATGTATATTCTGACTAAAAAAATTATATTAAAGACATAAAAAGTTACCAAATATACATATATATAAAGTTGAATTGAAAATTAATTCCATCTCATTTACATTTCATTTAAGCAACTTGGATTTTTAGAATACTAACCTTTTTTAAAACAAGTTGGACAGACTATACCAATCTGTTTCTAAATATGTTGGGCAGATAAGTTCATGAGTTGACTAAATTAACACACCAAATTAAGGCAGCGTTTGCGATGAATGGGGTCGCGGGGGAAACCATGGGAAGTCGGCGCTACAAGTATGGCTTGCCGCTTTCTAATATTTTATTTTTTATTTTTATCCCTGCCTTTTAAACGTTTTTTCTACCAATTACTTCCAACGAACTTATGTATTTCAATTATACTTTTATTATTTTCTATCAATCACACATTTCTTAAAATATTTTCTTTTCCATTTCTCTCCTAACAAACGTCCCCCCCGTGGTATGTAGCCATCTAAAAATATACATGCTTTTAAGTTCATGAATCATGCTTATTTACTGCACGTTTTCAAGTATAAATCTGCTCCATATTAAAACAACATGGAAAATTGTTTTCACCTAACAAATACACCTTCCTGAAAACGGTGAACATCCATGGCATTTCATGTACAGGAATCCAATATTCAGATCTCGGATTTTTTAATAAAAGGGTGCGCTTGGGAAGTAATAAAATTTTTAAATGAAAATTTTTTAATGTAAAAATTTTTGAAATGAGAAAAAATAATGTTAAATAATGAGAAATAAAGAGAATAATGTTAAAATAGACTAGTTAGTTATATTGGTAGTTATATGTGTAAAAATAATTGAAAAGTAGAATAAATGTATAAGAAAATATGAATAAATAATTAAAAATATGGTAGTCGTGGAGAGTTAAAAGTTTTAAATTAAAAAAAAATTCTTTGAAAACTTTTAAAAGTAAACAAACACGCTCACAGTTGCTACATTGGTGATTCTCGGGTCACGGGTATGAAACATCATACTCCATTGAAGCAGTAAGTAATCCTCAAGAAATTTTCCTCCAGCAAGCTGGAGCATATTATGGACTAGGAAGATGTTTGGTAAACAGCATGAATGGAGTGTGGTGAGGAGGGATGGAATGGGAGCATGGTTTCTAAAATCAATAATTAATTCACTCAACAATTCTATTTTTCCACTTTTATTTCTATATTCCAATCATTTTTTCTATCAACTACTCTCTAATGACAATATTTATTCCAGTTTTATTCTTATCATTTTCTATCAATTATATATTTTCAAAATATTCTCTTTTCCACTTTCCACCTCATTCCCACAAAATTTCACCTTACCAAACGTCCCCTAGATTTAATATGTTACGAGTTTACATCATCTTGACAGCATGTTTAGTGAGCTTCACACACCTCCCCAGAAAATGCTTATGAATTTCAGCATTCCCATAAACACGACCTAAAAAGAATGATAATAATATCTTCATGACATTTGATCTTGATATTCAACTAATTTATTAGCATTGTAGGGTAATATAAAAAAGATAGAATTTTATGATAGTTGTTCTAATTTGCCGACAAAGATTTCTACGGATCGTATTGACCACATGTGTTTGTAGGGTTGCAATTCGGGTCCATCTCAACCATAATCCTAATCCTATTTATAAAACATTAACTCTAACCCTAACTCTTACCCTATTATAAAATCTAAATCTTAACTTATTTTTGAAAATCAAGTTTGGGTTGAGCTTGGGGTTGAAATTTATGTTGATAAATTTATATTTTATTTAAGAGTAATAAGTTTAGAATTTCATGTAAATATATAATAATAAAAAATCATATAAATAATCATCATAGTATATAGTCAAACGACAGTTTTTTAAAAATAACAATATAAAGAATATTCTAAAAAAATTTAACATAAAAAAGATAAATGATAGTAATAAAAGATAAATATAAATGAAAATAATATACTTTATTTATAATATAATTACATTATGTCAAACATGCATTCAAGTATAAATATAAATAACATAAAATATAAAGAAATATTATTCAAATATTATATATAATATACTTTATAATAAATACAAAATGAAAAATCAGGCTCTAGTTCACTTGAACACTAACTTTATCATATTTACAAATTGAATTTCATGAATTCGAGTTTTTTGGGCTTGGGTTGTGTAAAAGCAAGTTCCAACACCGTTGGAAATCAGGTTCGGCAGGCCGGCTTCATGCTTAACCTAATCCAAGTTGCACCCTTATGTATTTGAGTGCTCACAACAAGTGCAAGTCGCGCCAACCAAGTGTATTTTGGTTAGTACCAACACTTGGCACCTATGCCACTAATCATAGTATCAAGTATTATATTCAAACTTGTCTTCGGTAAGTGGACAATATTATCTCCCAAGTTAGAAGCATTTGGTCTCCTCTTTTGTTGATTGTAGGAAAAATTGTAAAGAGGTCATCAAGCTGAAATAAGATAAAATGTATGAATTCTTTTTTATGGGTATTTATATATATCATAACAACTCATTAAACATTCAAGCACATTCATAGCCCTCAAATAATTAAGAAAATTTTTCAATAACACCCTATATAGGAAAGAAACCCGCAAGTACTTCTACCAAAGGAAAAAAATAGAAAAACTTCTGCACTACCAAAATGGATGAAGGGAGAGTTGAACTCATGACCAGCCAACAATGGGTCAACATGAGTTACCGCCACAGTACACCCTTGGTGACATAAGATATCTAAATTCTAAGACTTAGATTTGTAATATGAGTTAAGACAAGGAATGTGTTTGGAAGTGACAAAAAATTTTAATTAAATATTTTTATAGAAAAGTTTTCGAAATAGGAGAAAATCGTGTGATATTATAAGAGTAATAATAAAGAATAAAGTAAATAGAGTTAAAATAATAAGTTAGTTGTATAGGTAGTTATGTAAAAATGATTCAAAATAAGATAATTTTATAAAAAGATGTGAAGAAATAATTTTAAAAATAAAATAGTTGTAAATATTGAAAATTTTAAAGTAAGTTTGTTCACAATAAAAACTTTTTAACTTAAAACTTTTCACTCTTCAGAAATATCTTATTTTTTAATCATTTTATTTTTTCCTATATATCTATCATACTTTTTAATCGTTTCTACACAACAATTCATACTACTCAATTATCTATTTTAACTTTATTCACTTTAATTTTTTTCATTATTCTATCATATCACACATTTTCTACCGATTCAAAAAATCTTTCGTCTAAAAATTTTACCATTTCTCAAATACATCCTTAATTTGAAAATTTTCGAAGGAAACAAACGCATTACCTAAGATGTAACATTGTAAAACGGTTCAAAATGTTCATGTTGCAGGGCGAGAAGGAAGAAGTCTCAGCGTGTGGCAGAATGGCGGGAGTTGGACAGGAAGTTGAGTGTGTTTGATTGGAGATAAAACTTTTGATGAAAAGTTTTGGAGGTAGAAGTTGTCAAATTGATAGAAAATAATGTGATATAATATGGGTAATGATGAGAAGTAAAGAGAATAAAGTTAAAATAGATAGGTTAGTTGTATGGGTAGTTGTGTAGAAATGATTGAAAAGTAGGATAATTTGTATAGAAAAATATGAAAAAATAATTAAAAAATAGAATAATTATGGAGAGTAAAAAATTTTAGGTTAAAAAATTTTAGTTAACATATTTTAACCCCAAACAAACACGCCCGAACTTTGACACGGGATGCGGTTGCGGCATTCGAGGAAATGACGGGCTAGCGGATGTGCGTGCGCGCCCAGCATTACGTTGAAATTGGATGCGCGCGTCGCAGCCTCGACTACTGGCACCGAATTGTTTCTCGTCCATTGCATCTGCATACGTACTGTTTCCAACTGTATTTTTGTTTCCTTAACAAATATTCAAGTGCAGCTGTCTGCACCATAAATTTCAGTACAGTTACTTTACAATGAACTCCACGAAATTATAAAATTACAATTTATTTTATTCATTATATTTAGAACTGTATATTCTATTATCACATCAATTTTTATTCAAATTGAATATGTGTATGGATCTCATTTGAAAATAATATAAATTTAATATACAAAAATAATTTAATATAAATAACAACTTTAAAATTATTTTTTCGACATATAAATTATTTTAAATATATTTTATATATAAATAAATATTTATATAAAGTATAACTGCACCACAACTTCCTTGCACCCGAACAGGTCTCCGTTTCTTTAATTCCGAAAAGATCAGAGACCTGCTACGTCTGGGCTAGGGGTGCAAATCGGGGCAGGGCGGGTCGAGACGGGTCAGGGTTTGCCCAACCCTGACCCTATTTTTCAAAAATCTTGTTTGATCCTTATTTTTATACCGGGTCGGGACAAGCTCAGTTTGACTTTTACTTTTTTCTACCAGGTCTAGGGACAAAATTCGGGTCGGTATCGGACCAGTTTCGAGATAGCGGGTCGGGTCAAAAATACGAGTCAAATAAGATAATTTTCAAAATTTATATATCTATCAAACATAAGTATACATCTATACTAAATTTAAATATTATATGTTTCAATATTTCACTAATTATTAAAAAATACATAATTAAGAAAACAAAACATTTGAAAATATAGTATACATTTATTAAAATAGGTTAATATACAATTACACATAAGGGTTATATATGTACAAATTTTTTTATTGATTCTTATATTGCTTTTTGAATAAATTGATTCTTCTATTGTTGATAGAGTTGATTATAAAAAAGTGAGAAATTTGAAAGAAAATAATAATAATATTTCAATATAATCTTATAATTTTTAATAAATTTATATGTGCGGGGCGGGTCGGACTCTTCGGGTCGGGACATAGTCGACCCACCCCAACCCTATTTTTGAATTCGGGTCAAAATTTCTAACTTATCCCTATACCGGGTCAAAAATATATTGGTTTTACCCCGCCGAAAATGGGTCGGGTCAATACCGAGTCACGGGTCGACCCGCCCAAATTCCCTCCCGTAGTGTGTCAAGGCTGGCTATTGTTGTAGCTGAAAGCATTCCGGGAAATCTGCATAACCGTTGGTTTCTATCGTCCACCGAAGTGCCGATTTATGTTGGGGACGCAATCTCCTGCGCCCGGGAGCAGGCAGCGCTCCCTGCTTATACTTATTTTTTTTTATTTTTTTTTTCAAAATTTTTTCATAGAACTATTAATATAGGTGTAGTTAACATGTGTATAAATTTTTACCATTTTTGGAGTATTTTAAATATTTATTTTTTATTTTTGAAAATCAGTGGCATTTTAGGTAATTTTAAATTACGAAAATGCCACTGATTTTCAAAAATCAAAAATAAATATCTAAAATACCCCCAAAATGGTAAAAATTTATACACATGTTAAATACACCTATATTAACTTTTTTTAAAAATAATTTTAAAAAAAAATAAAAAAAAAAGATGTGTGTGCGTCCTGGAGCAGGCAGCAGGAGATTGCGTCCCTTCATATTGAGCTGCTTCCTAGTTAAGAAATTTCCAGTACTCACGATCCTCTTGGATTTTTCCTCGTCCTTTCCTTCTCTCGGGAGAGGGGTCAGGACGGACAATCAGCACAGTAGGAAAGAGAATCACGACTCTGGAACTGGACCACCGAAATGGACAATGTTGGGAGCCTGTGACTTGCGAATCCGAGCCGCCCAAGAAAAGCAAACTATAGTCGTTCGGCATGCGATATGCTGAAAATGTAGGAGTCAAAATTTTAGTCCATTGCGGAAAAACACATTCCCTACAGAATTCTAACTCCAACCCCCATAATTAATTATTAGAATTTAAATTCTACATTATTTTTCTTTTCTCTTTTGTTTTTTGGATAATAGGAAGCCCACATGCCTATATCCAAAACCGTAGACGGTTGTCACAAGAAATAAGAATTGAGATGGGTCCACTTATGAGATATCTCTAAACCAATTCATTTTTTACCAGATAAAAATAATATTTTTTTTGACCCAGTACAGGAATAGATTAGAAAATTTTATCCGAATTCAAAAAAAAGTCAGGATTAGTCGACTATGTCCCAACCTGCCCTGTGTATATTAATTTATTAATAATTTTGAGCCTATGTTTAAATTTTATTATTATTTTCTTTTAAAATTCTCACATTTTTATAATTAACAATATCAACAATAAAAGAATCGATTTATCCAGAAAATAATATAAGAATCAATAAGAGAAATTTGCACACACATATATATATAAATGTTACTTATAATTGTATATTAACCTATTTTAATAAAGTGATATCATATTTTCTGATGTTTTATTTTAGCGATGATGTATTTTTATAATGTTTTGATAATGTATGTATTTTTAATAATTAGAAAAAATATTAAAGTATGTAACATTTAGATTTAGCATAGATGTATCTTTATATTTGATAGAAAAGTTCTTAAAATCATCTTATTTTATCCACATTTTTTACCTAACATGTTATCCTAAAATCGGCACAATATCAACCCGAAGTTTGTCTCGAGGCATATTAGAAAGAAAATAAACGTCAAATCAATCTTATCCTGACCCAATATAAAAATAGAATCAAATAATTTTTTTTTAAAAAAAATAAGGTCAGGATTTTACCATATGTGTGGAGGCGAGTTACCACTAGAGGTGGGAATTGGGGAGGGTCATACCGGATTAAGAAAAACACACAAAACCGTCATACAGAAACTGTCATACTTTAAATTCAACACACGAAACCGTCATACAAGCATTTTACCAAACACATGATAGGCGCAAAATAAAGGAACCTTCAATTCATATTCTCATTTGAGCCGAATTGATTAACAACACATTTAACAATACAGAAACTGTTAACAAATTATTTACTTCATAGAAATCGCACATTCATACCAAATTCTCCATGAACCCTGCTTATCCTAACTGTTACGAACCCTACGCCCCATACCACGAAATTATTCAACACTACACACTCCCACCAGTCCCACATCGCGTTTAACATAAAATCTCATCACTAAATTAAGAATGGGTGACATCTACTTACCTAGATCGTAATTTCTCCCAAAAACAGTGACCCTAACTTGGATCGCAGAGATTCGGAGCTTCCTCGGTTGGAGTCGACGATCTTCAAAGCAGTCAGTAGAGCTTTCTTGAAGGAATCTATGGCTAGATCAAACAGAATGGTATGGAAAGAAGAGAAGAAGCAGAGAACGGAAAGAGAAGAAGAGGGAAAGATAGCTGGGTGCAGGATGAAAATAAACCCTAGCACGTGGGCTTCCCTTATTACTGAACCCCCATCGGGTCGGGTAGGGTCAAAGCATGGGTCAGGTCTAATTGCAATAAGTAATTTACTCTCCCACTCCCGTACCTACTCTGCGAGGGGAACAATAGTCATAGTGTTGAACAATAGAATGTTAATCATAGACCTTTTAATTTGTACTTAATATGCTAAGATCATAATACATGCACGTATGCACTATACATCCCCTAGATGTCATGTCCATATATGTTATGTATCCATTAACATCATAAATTCCTACTAGCATGTTTATAAGTTATCTCATAAATAGAGAAGGGTTATAATCAAAATAAAATACCTGGTCCTCACATATATATAACTCGTAGATGATTTTTTTCTTCTCATGCTATGAGTCTCCATGGAAGGAGTTACAACCCTTTAATTTCTATACAAGCCATACTAATGTGAAAATTGACTTAGATTGTGAACAGTAACATGCTTTTAAAAACGTAGATCGGTCGATTTAAGATTACTTATATACGCTATTTGAATTCTTAGAAAAGTCTATACTTCATGGAAATAATTGAACTAACCCTTTAATTTTTTTCAAGTCAAATTGACAAACATGTAGATTTGTGATCTAAACCATCAAATATATATATGATAGAGATACAGATAAACCTTATTGCCAACTGATTTTTCAGACTAGCTAGCCTGAAATCGATCCAAAAACTTAATTTTTTGCAAATTTTGTATAAATATATTAATCTAGCTTTATTTAATTCATAAACTAATTCTTACCATTTTTGAATATATTTATATATTTATTTTGAATTTTTAAATATAGGGGCATTTAAGTTTTCTACGTTATTTAAAACGAATTAAATACCCTTATATTTAAAAATCCAAAATAAATATATACACATATTCAAAAATAGTAAAATTTGGTTTATAAATTAAATATGACTAGATTAACATGTTTATTAAAAATTTTAAAAAATAAAAAATAATGTTTTTAGATGGATTTCGGACTGCCTGAAAAGATCGGTACTCAAGTTTATTTTAGACGTATCCCTGATTATTTGCATGATCAAATATATAATTAGATATAAAAGCACATTCGTGAGATAATAACTCGTTGGACTCTTTTCACCAGAATTTTAATAGATTTCTTTTTATATTTTAGATGTATAGTGAAGATTGAATGACCAAGGTAATTTGAACATGTTAAAAATGAAATCTTAAAAAAGCATCGGTTAGGAAAATTAAATTTCATTCAAATAAAAGATGACATAAGAATAAGATAAAGACTGTAAAAACATGGATACAAGTAGTTAAATATCATTATAAAATGTTAAAAAGCACTGAAAACTTAATTTATGGTTGTTAAGAATGACGCAAGAGGATTATATAGCTATCCCATATAGGTGTAAAACTGCTTATGATGATTACGATGATAGTAATAGATGATTGTTAAATGAAATTCTTGTCTTTTTTTTTTGGCCTTACGTGCGGATCATCATCTCACAAAATGAAAGTAACTACATCTTATTTAAAAGTTTATCCTTATTTAATGGGGCCATTAGTAATGAGCACGATGATAGGATTGAATTTTATTAAATCACCTACCATGCCCCAACTGAATAATATCGCTTCTAATTGTTTTACTAGTTTTTACTCTCTTTTTTGTTTTATGTTCTAACTTTTCACCCTCCATTCATCATGCCTTTACATGTTAACAAAGTAATTTTTGGCCTGCTAGAAAAGAGCTTGCGCACCTGCATGCCTACGATAACTTTGTGATGTGAGAGCATCACTAAAACAAACAATGCTGGTGGAATATGCGGAGAATCGTGCTTCTTTGATCATTAATGCTTTCGACGTAAAAGGAAATCAATGGGATGGCATATCCATACTAGGTTGGATCGACGGAAAGCAGGACTATGCTTTTGGCAATCTTTTCATTTGTCCTGTTCCATGCAACCGTTTCATGGCCCGTGTAAAGTTCCTTCTTTTGAATCGACCATTCCTAGCATTCCAATTGAATAGTCCCCCAAGAAAAATTCGAACACTGAGAAAAGATTATTGCACACACCCACTAACAAAGGGCTTTGCTTTTATTAAACCCATCTTCAACGTAACCTCTTTTATTTTTTATATCTTAATGTTTGATGAAAAATTCAATGCATCAATAGTATTTGACATTATTTATATTATCACGAAAAAAATTTTATTTATTTAATATTATTATATATGAGTCTCATCTAAAAATATGTAAAATCAACATAATAAAATGATTTAATATTAAATATCAATTTTAAAATTATATTTCAATATCTAAACCATCTAAATATTATTAATATATAGATAAATGATTTTGTAAAGTATTATTATATTCTAATATAAATGTAGATAGATCTAAATATTTTTCATAATGTATACATGAATATATATTTTTCGCTAAATGTAGTCCACACATATTTTGGATTTGAATAAAATATAATCTCGTAGCTAAATAAGTAATTTTTTTATTATGTCACTCTCTTAAATGACTAGGCGACTGACAGAAACAACTCTATGAGAACACTAAATGAAGTGTTTCTATCCTGAACTTCCTACTCTACACATTCTTATACACACTCATCTCAATCACCTAATCATTCAAACAGGCATAGAACAGAGTGGACATGGAACAAATTAGTGATTTTAAATGCAATGAATGAAGTATATTTTTATTAAGCATTAATATATTAAAAATAAAAGGAGTTACATGGAACTAGTTACTAGAAGCAACTCCAATTAACAAATATCATCAAAATTTTGAATTTTTACTTGTATTCATTAAAAATATTTGAATAAGGCATGTTTAAAATACACCAATTTTTCAAGCCCTTCTTTATTTTGAAAAGTGATAACTGAACTAGTTTTAGCACTTAAATTTTCTTTAATTAGAAGCATTTGGTAAATTGCAGAGGTAGAAAATATGCTTCCTCACCTCTTTCCACACTTTTTAAAAAAATAATTTGACATATTAACTATCTAAATATTATTTTTTTATTTTTACACTTATGTTCTAATTATTTTCTCACATAACTACCTATTTATTCTCACTTTTTTCTTTTATATTAAATTACTCTAACACTTTTCAAAATATTTTCTTCATTACTTCCTTACCTTCCTCAGTGCCTCATTAACAAATGGAAACTCATTTATTCAATAATGAGCATAAGTGGAAAATTCACTCTCCCGCTTTTTCTTTGTGTACCTTTTAAAAATAATTTGTGTAATAATTGTAGGTAGAAATTTATAATATATAATAATATATTTGTCAGTTACCTAGTCATCTACTATTAGGTGGTTGAGATGAGGGAAGATAATTAAGATAAAATGATGATAATGGTGATGATGATAAGAATAATAATAAGAAATGTTGCAGCATGATATGAGAATGGCGATGTAACTAATGTTGTCCTTTTTAATGGAGTAAGGAGGGGAGTAGACATTGGGTAAATCTTGAGGAGTGAGGTGTAGGTGGATGTTGGAAAGATGTTGCTATAAATTGATGAATTTCTCTCAGAAAATCCCTCCATCGGTGTGCCATTGAAGTAAGTGAAATTTTATCTGCATTGTTGTTGAAGAATAAATGAGAAATTTAAGCTTTTAGTAAATTCATCCGCTTACCCTAAACTATATAGATTTGATGTTATTTATGAAACTGAAAGTATGGGTAGAATTTATATTAAGTAACCTAAACATATCCCCAAATGAAAAATCAAAGGATGTTTGGGTGGGTAGCTATGTTGTCGAAACCCACTAGCAACACTCGGATAGGTAGGAAGAAGACTGATGTGGATTTTGACAATGGGAAGAATTTTGCAAAAAAACCTCCCTGATTGTTTATAATTTACAAAATAGCCCAACACATGCTAGAAAAATGATAGATTCGTCCTCAAAGGGAGTATTTTTAAGGCTCACCAGTTTTAGTTAAAATTACATGAAATTAGGTTGAAAATAAATTACAAAGAATCCCTTTTCATCATAGTTTTTATTTTTCAAGGAAGGCCCTTAATTTTTGAAAAATCTGAGAAAGATCATGAATTGACTAGAATTTCTAGTGTGAAATCCCAATGATGGATATTACCCAAAACTCTTTAAATTTGTTGAAGAATTATCTAAGAAAACTATCGAAAAATTTATAGAAAACCCCCTAGAATATAGCAAGTCCACTTTTTTTCTTGTGTGCTGGGCTGTGCTCACACCAGCCTAGCTTGTCACAGCCCAGTTCTAGCTGACAGGCTCAACTGAGGCTAAGGCTAGCAAGTTATGGCCTAGGCGGAGGCCCATAAAAGCGGTCGTGCAAGCAAGCCCAGGAGGCAGGATAACAATTTAATGGAGCCAATTGTCAATGACATGTGTGGCATATTTTTAGTTATTCAATCTCTTTTGATCATATCTTTGCCCTAAAATGTTGGATTTTGATGATTCGACTGCTGATTTTTATATTTATGGACATTCTAAATCTATTAGATGAGTTGGATCAACCATAGGAACTCAATATTAAAGGTTATTGATGGGCAAATGTCAAGAGTTGAGATTTTGCTTGATTATGGTTCACCAAGATGGTAATAAGCCCTTCCAAACACTAGTTTTAGTGTTAAATACTAGTCCTAACTGGGGTAAACCTTAAAAGTCGTGAAAATAGATTTTATGGAATTCCAAGTTAGATGTCATTGCTAACATTTAAACATTCTTTTTAGCATAATAAAATATTCTAACTATGGTGGGATCCATACAAGTTTAATTGCTACCCTCATTATATATTAGTACTACTTATGTTGTGCATAATTGTTTGCCGTGGGTTTACAAGTAGGTTCTAAGCCTTACCAGAAGGTTACTTAATATAAATCATACGCGTAAAAGTTGAAAATACAACTATGCGAGACTTGGTCCATTTAATGTTTATTTCAAATAAATCCTAGGCTTATCTGAAAGGTTATCTATAGTGTGATGTGAAAATAGGTCTTAGGTATCATTGGAAGAATACTTCTTAATTACAGAGTAATTTTCAACTAGGCCCTAAGCATTGCTGGAAGGCTACTTTGTGTAAAATTATGGGGATAGGCTTAGATGGAAGGCTACCTGATACCAACCGTACACATTAAGACTATGAGCTTTTTTGCATTTCCATAGTCAATTTTATTGTTGCAATATTGTTATTCTCTGTAGATTATTCTATTATGATATTGTGAGTATGATTATATTATGTATAAATTCCTCTTACTAAGTTCTCAGGAACTCACCCTACGTCAATTATATATTTTTTCTAAGTAAGTCTCAATCATCTGGCTTGTAGATGTGTGGCAAGAACGGTTGAGCATGGACTCAAGTATCGAATATCGATTTGTAATAATTATTATGTAGATCTGGTGGATGATCCCTATATATCATATTTATGCATCAATTGTGAGTTACTCATCAAATGTCATCTAAGTATGATTCTGGTGGATGAACCCTATATATCATATTTATGCATCAATTGTGAGTTACTCATCAAATGTCATCTAAGTATGATTAAAAGGTCCTATTATAGGCTAGCCTAGGGCACTACTTTGGTAGGGATCATGACAATTTAACATCTTAAATATTCAAATAACATACTTTTATATTCTAATAACTTTCTTACACAACTATCTATTTATTCTCACAATATCTCTATCGTATTAAATTACTAACACATTTTCAAAAAAAAATTCCTTTCACCTTCTCTGCCCCACCTACATTAACAAATCAATCATAATTATTGGAAAACCTGTTCAGAAGGACTTAAAATAGCTTAGAGAGGATAAGAATAATTATATATATTATAAATAGTAAAATTTGTGTTGGAAAAAACTTTCTTTGGAATAGAAAAACTAACCTAGTATCCTCTGGAACACTCCTTAAAATGACGTCGTTCCCGTTTTGATCAGCGAACAAAAGAAGGCTAGAATGTAATACATTTAGAAAACGCCAAGAATGGCGTCTGATAGGAAATTATGGAGAAAGCATCTCCACCATATTTTCCAACATATGATTTAACACCGAAACAATTCTATTTTATAACTTTACTTTTGTATTTCAATTATTTTCCCTTCCAATTGCCATGTCATTTTAATGTTGCCTCTACTGTTATCTCACAGTTATCAAAATATTTTCTTTTTCTCTGCTCGTTGCATCCCGTTCCATCCAAAAATCTCACCCACATTTTACATCCGAAAAACCTCCCCTAAAAAACTGATGGGATGGAAAGTGTATATGTCAAGCAAGCCACAAAAAGGCATGGCTCATGCAACAAGGACGTAAGAACAGGTTTAGCTGCGTGTTCCAGTGATGTTGATGTTTCCTTGGGGAGGGCACCCCTGGCCGGCTGGCACAAATATCCACCCTTACATTGGCCGTTGCCAGGAGAGGCTTCTGTGCTTGTCGCGTGGTCTGCGGCTCTGCGTACGCATGTCGTATGATATGATGGCTGCAATATATATGGCCGCCTAACACCGGACCTGATCGCCTGCTCCCGGGAGCAGGCAGCGTTCCCTGCTCCCGGGAGCTTATACCCATTTTTTTTTATTTTTTTTTGAAAATTTCTCCTAAATAGTGTTAATCTATGTGTATTTAACATGTGTATAAGTTTTTACCATTTTTGGAGTATTTTAGATATTTATTTTTTATTTTTGAAAATCAGTGGCATTTTAAGTAATTTAAAATTACTAAAATGCCACTGATTTTCAAAAATAAAAAATAAATATCTAAAATACTCCAAAAATGATAAAAACTTATACACATGTTAAATACACCTGGATTAACATTTTTATAAAAAAAATTTCAAAAAAAAATAAAAAAAAATGGGTATAAGCTCCCGGGAGCAGGGAACGCTGCCTGCTCCCGGGAGCAGGCGATCAGGCTCCAACTAACACAACAGTCGCGGGCTGATTATTCTAAAAGAACAAAGGCTAAAACGTTTGAATGAGTCCGGGAATGTCTGGTAACATGTTGGTGGGAATTGTGGGATGGAATGGGAAGTGAGAAATAGAATATTTTGGGAACTGTGTGATTGATATGAAATGATAGGGATAAATTTGAAATAAATAGGTTTGTTAGGAGATATTTATAGGAAAAATTATTGAAATATATGGGTAAAAGTGAAAAATATGATGATTAGTTGTGAGAGAATGGATCTCGAAAACCATGTGAACATTACCAAACGTGCCCTCAGTTTCAGTGTTGTCTAAACGGAACTTGTGATTGAACCGGTAAAAAAATTAATCTGGTTCAACCGAATAAGCAAAACAATTTGAACTAGTGACGTCAACATATATATATTTATGATGTCATAAATATTAAATTATTTTTAAATTTTAAATAAATATATTTATAAAATTATATTTTCATAAATTCTAAATATATATGTTAGATTTTAAAAATTACAATATAAGTACAAAACATGCAGGAGAGACGGGGGCAGGCCACAGTAGGGACGGGGGCAGGCTGCAACAGGGACAGTGGTAGCCGACTAGTGTCGTGCAAGCGCGAGCGGGCGACGGGAGACGGGGAGAGTGAGTGACAGGCAGCGAGCAGGCATCCAGAGATGGGGAGAGCAAGTGACGGACAAAGAGCAGACGTCGAGCAGCGAGCGAGTGTCGGGCAGCAGTGGGCGAGCAGCTGTTGGGCGTTGGGTGAGCGACAGCGAGCGCAAGCCAGCGACAGTAGGATTTCTTGGTTGAAACTCGAAAGGGCGAAAATGAGATGACGAGAGGGCATCAAGACTTTTGACGATTTTTTTAAATATATTCCAGGTTCGACAGGGTGAATCCGGTTTGACCGTATATTACAGTTTCACTGCCAGTTCGCCGGTTTAGTAGGTTTTATGTATCTGAACTGAACCAAATGCAATTGAACCGGAAACTGAACCGGTTCCCGGTCAGGTCCGGTTCTTACAACATTACTCAGTTTGTACACCCTCATGCAAGTGATGTATCTTTGCATGGCTTGCCCATGATTGAAATTGGCATTCCTGTGGCCTGGTGCAGATCAACACCTGAGCAAGTCAGGGCCTCAGAGGTCTGGGCTCGACCAAAGTCCATTATCAGCTTTTTTAAGTTGGACTCATTTGCAACGTAGTACTGTCTAATCCATCAAAAAAAAAAAAATCTGAACGGCTCGATTCAACGCAAAGACTGCGGGAGAATCAAAATCGACCAAAATTTATATATCTTTTTAAAAAAACACGTGTAAAATCCATCCAACTTGGGAGTGGTCGGGATTGTGCTCAAAACTCAATTTACAAACTTCTTAAGGCCTTACAAAATATAAATAAAAATTAATATGAATCTTTTTAAAATAATGCTTATGCGTGGAGTGTAATGTGAAGGAAGTATTAATTTGTCGGATAATCATTCAATAATAAGCATGTGTTGAAACTTCGACATATATAGGTGGCTGGATTTTTTTAAAAAAAAAAATTCTCCTTTTCGTTTTTTATTACTCCACGTCTATTTAGTTCATATATAAAATTTTATCTTTTTAGAGTTTTTGTATATACTCTTTAATGATATTAAAAATAATACTTTTCACTTCTATTTCTATTTCTAAGGTGAAAAGATTTTTGAAATCTTGAAAAATATATGCACAAATTTTTAAATGGTAAATTTAGATATATATGTGTGTGTATGAAAATTACACATGAGCTCACATAAAAATGAAAAAATAAAAATAAGGGCTCAAAACTACTCGTATGTAAGGAGGTTTGGATACATGTACGAATTGAATCATTGCCTTAATTTGTGCTATTAATATTGTTAAGGTGACTTTTAATTACCATTATCCGCATATCGGTTAAGCACGGACCTCGTTTTGGGATCATTGGCCTAAAAAAAGCATGAATAGGCCCTCTCAACTTGGGCTATTTTTCATGGACGTAAAAATAGCATATCGCTTGCACGGAAAAAATGTACTACGTACGATGATGGATGTGAAATAGAACAGAATGAGGGGTATAATGATGATCGAAAATAAATAAATGAGCATATTAACATGGAAGTAAAACATGAGAAAAAGAGATGATGATCGAAAGGATGAAGGGAATGCTAGGTTAAAACATGGAATGTATATATAGAGAGAGAGCCTAATTCTATATATATGATGTATTTTAGGATAAAATATATTTTTATTTATTTATTTCTTCGTAAACCTATTTTTCTAAGTATATTTAATATATATACTAATTTTTTCTATTTTAAGGTACTTTTATATTTTTATTTTTTATTTTTAAAAACATTAATTTCAAGGGCATTTAAGTTATTTTTACCTCTTAAAAAACTTAATTTTCGAAAATAAAAGTAAATATGTAAAAATATTGTAAAATGACAAAAAAATTTATATAGAATAAATAAATTTACTAAAACATGTTTATAAATAAAAATTAAAAAAATATAACTAATTGTATAAATAAATGAATGTTGTATTTTAATTTAAAATATCATGATATATATAATCAAGATCCTATATATAATGCAATGTTTGTTTTGCGAAATGGACTTTTTATTTCTACTCAATCGTAAAAAGGGTATCGGAAAATGTGAATTACATCCCCTACTAGGCAAGTTGATGTTGTCGTGCTGCACATGTTGATGCATGTCCTTGAAACATGTCTGCAGACACCCGTAAAATTTAAGGGGTTTAAAAGATTTTCCATTTTCTCCCTTTGATGTTTAACTGTCCTAAGAACTCTTCTTTTTTTCGTACCATATATATGTTTCATTTTAAACGTATATACTGCTTATTTTCCATTGAAAAGTCCACTCTATTCTATATATATTTACCTCATAGCTACTTTACTCTTATTTCGTTCCATATATATGTTTAATTTCAAACATTACTGCTTATTTTCTATTGAAAAGTGCACCCTATTCTATATTTATTTACGTTGTTGCTAATATCTTGTATATTTGTTTTCATTTTACTTCTGCATTCTCTATCTCACACTGTTGCCCAGACAATTGCAATGCATCGGGTCAAGACGATTTGCATGGTCCTGAACAAATAAAAATTTCTATTATCAGCTGAAATGATACAACCTAATTTCAGGTTCGAGGGCTGAGGAGAGCAGCAGTGGAGACTGGAGACTCATCCCGTCCAAAGTGAGCCTAATGTCGTGTACGCAGAATGACCTTAGCCCAATCCAAGCTAACACCAACTTCATTCGACGAGGACAGGGGCGGGGCAGTTCACGGCCTTGCTCTGCCCACGTAGATCAGGGCAGAGCAAGGCCATGGCCCGCTTCTTCTTCAGAAGGGAAACTATACTCATCGACGGGGATATGGTCTCTAGCACCAAAAGCGTCTGCAAATTTATGTATTTCGCAAAAGAATTTATAACTCCCTTGCACACGTGCCTTGAACTTTTATTATTTTGTTAAAAAAAATTATAACAAGCATTTAGTTGGTATACATGGATTTGTTAAATATAGAAGTATATGAGAAATGAAAAGGATCCCTTGTATCCACGTTTTTATAGTATTTTTCAGGAATGCCCCTACAACAAATGCTCCAAAGAGCGGTAATTAATTTATCTATACATAACATAAACGTGACTGCGTTTGATGTCATTTAATTTGAAAGAACATAAGCAGCAAGCTGATAGCATATTTGGCTACATATGGCAGTTATAGAAAAATAAATGCAACCTTTTTTAAACATACGCTGCATATAATGTCATCGATTTTTTTTGGCTATAAATACTACTAAGTATTGGCTACAAATATCTTATCTTTTAAGTTGCTATGCTTATCTTTGTTTGCAGCCAAAACAGAATGAGGGTTGATCTTCTCGAACTGGTCTAAGATGGTCTGGTTTAAAAACTCGTCTTTTATTTTTTTTGAAAATTCTTAAAAAGATGATTAATCTAAGTGTATATTATCTATAAATCAAATTTTACTAATCTTAAATATGTATATATTTTTATTTTATCTTTTTTAAACACACGTATTATATGGTTATGAAAAAATGAAGAAACGCACCGTGGACATCTGACCGCGTAGCCGTTTATGGGGACGAAGACAATGCAGAATGTTATCGTTGAAGACTAACCCAACCATCCGTGTCGGTGGTGCTACATCGTCTTTGTAGATTTGTTGGTGTTTCAAAATTCAAACACCATTTGAGACTTGCTGTTGTGTTATGACGATTGACGTCGACGAAGACCCATTTCGGGTTTCAAAGGCTCTGTAATAATGTCCTTCCTTTTCAAAGTAATAACATTTGCACTTTCACTATCCCGGTTTTCATTTCGATGTCATTAGATCACATATGTAAAGTGCAAATTTTTATTTATATCGTGCCCCAAAAACCAACCTTAGAGTGAAAGGCAACTGTTCAAAAGCCTACTGCCTAATTTCGAGAAATCTAATTGCTAAATACTTTTATTTTAAAGTAATAATGTCTAATTAATGCCCACATATCGTATGATTGCATGTGTTAATCTTAAAATAAGAGTCAATATAATTGATTTTGTATGATTATTTTTTAATAATTTATTATATTTTAAATTAACACACGAAATCGGGTCGCATTAGGTTGACTAACCCTCTACTCTACACCAACTCATTTTCTAAATCAGATTAGCTCAAATCAAGTTACCCAAGTTTTTTTCATAAAATACCTAACCTGACTCTGTTACAAATTAGGTTGAGTTAATACGTTTTGAATTAAGACTTAACTTTATTTACACTCTAACCACCAGTGCACCACCAGCTCTTCTGTAGTTGGCCCATGTCACACCATGTGGCATGAAAAGAACCCTGTCCTAGTCCACTTCCGTTGCTATGCACAAGTGCAAATAAACCGTTCATGCTGCTTTGAAGCTCGCGAGGACTACGCTTTGCTAGCCCAGAGTTAGCCCCTCGACAAGTACTCCTTGACCAGGGTGTTAATGGTCATGATCAACTTATTAATTTGCTCGTCCGACCTGTTTATAAATGAGTTTGGATTGAAATTTTTGAATAAATGGGTTATAATCCGCCAACCTGTTTAACCATTTAATTAAATAAATGGATTAGGATTGAGATTTTATAACTCATCAACCCGTTTAGTAATCCATTTAACTCATATAACTTGTTCAATTTGTTTAATTCATTCAACCCATTTAACTCACTTAATTCATTAAAGTTATATATATATATATACACACACACACATGTAAAGCTCTTGTTATTTTTCCTCTCTAAGTATTCCTTAAGTCACCTAATTTTCATTTTTGTATTGTTGTTCTAATTCTGTTTTCCCGTTCCTGCCTTATTTCTATTTTCTCTGCGCCGAAAATACTCTCTCTTCTCTCCCTGTAAAATCATCATCTATTAGAGTTTAGGCTTTCAGGTTATTTGTTATATAACTCATTAACAATTGACCAACTCGTTTATTAAATGGGTTGTAAATAGGTTACGTTTGAGGTTTTTTAAATGAATTAATAAACAAATTAAGATTAAAATATTTTAAATAGATTAAGATCTAATTACTTCAATTCGCCCGATCCCATCCGTTCACACCCGTAACACCCGTGAGCTTGAGCGGATTCGACTGTTCGAGCATGTGAGTCTGCGACGGCCCGTGACTACGGTTTCCAGAGTCAATAATCACGATAAGAAACCCTGGCACGTGATTTTTTTTTTTTTTTTGGTCGATTCAACCAGAGTTCGAGTGACAGCTATCCTCTGCCATTATTGGTGGGCCCTGCGGCCCATCTAAAATGGTACACTCCTCAACATTAATGCAGCGGCAAATACTTTCCAAAATTTTATTATTATTATTTTTTATTGTATTATTATTATTAATAGAAAAATGGAAATGCAGCGGCTTCTTCTCCCCGCTTGGGGATTTTGGATAGCATAGTCTGCAACAGTCGGAATATTCTACCCGCCACAGTGACAACTTTCCTTCTTCATCGGACGTCCATCCATCTCATCTTCTTGTTTTTTTTTTTTTTTTTTGATGGTATACAAATTACATTGCTTCTTAGATATTACGCTAGGCGACTTTTTGGCATTCGACAACAGTGGTACGGGACAGTAATGTTGGTATCACGAATTTCAAATACAGTTCTCTCTCAAATAATAATCATATTTTTCCACTTTTTATCTATGTATTTTAATTTTTTTATCAACTGCTCTCCATTATATTTATTTATTACAACTTTACTTCTATCATTTCCATTCAATCGTATTATTCTCAAAATATTCATTTTTCACGTTCTACTAAATCTCACAATTTTGTTCCCAAACAAGCCATGGTCAGAAGATACCGCAAGTTTTCATCTATGGTAAAGGCCTCCTTTCATCTATCCATGAAAGAGACCTAATGCTGTTATCCATATTATTTGCGAAGACCAATTGTTCCGCACAAGACCAGCATCCAGACTCCGTAAGTCGATCAAGACACCACTTAATCTTCTTTTTTTTATTATTATTAGGGACACCACCCATCTTCTTGACGTCCATGATATGGCCCGCTGGAAACATTCCGTCTCTATTATCCAGCTTCCTTGATCACTGTTCAAGTGGTTAGCGACTCACATCCTGCACGTGATCCAGGCTTCAAACCTAGCGTGATCGCCATGTAACTTAATGAAAATATTTATTTATTTCTAAACTATTAACTGCATTTAATTTAAAATTAACATCATAAAATTAATTCAAATATATATGAGTTTTAAGAATTAAATTTATTAAAATACTTATTTAACATGATGTGTCAATTTAATTTGGGGTTGTTTGGGAAACTATAAAATTTTTCCAATTAAAGCTTTTTAAGGAGTGTTTGTTAACATCAAAAACTTTTTAAACTAAAATTTTTTAATTTAAAATTTTTCACTCTCCGCAACTATCCTATTTTTTAAATTATTTATTCATTTCTTTTTATATAACTATCCTATTTTTCAATCATTTACGCAGTACTATTTATACATTTAACCTATTTATTTTAACTTTATTCTCTTTACTACTCATCAAATCACTTTTATCATATCACATCATTTTTTAAATTTTTCATCGTATTTCTATTTTTTAATTTTTTAAAAATTTTCATAAAACTGTTAATCTAAGTGTATTTAACATGTATATCAATTTTTACTATTTTTTGAGATTTTTAGATATTTCTTTGAATTTTTAAAAATCTAAAAAAATATCAGAAAAATCTTCAAAAATGGTAAAAATCGATACACATATTAAATACACTTAGATTAATAATTATGTAAAAAATTTCTAAAAAAATAAGTGTGGTACGCCCGAGTGCATAAGATTAGATTCCTATATTCACAGCATTCCCTCACATTACATCCTATTGAATACCACATTTCACTCCAATCACTCCATCAGGTGATCTGATCCAAGTGGGTGGCTTTGATTACAAAAAATAAAAATAAAAAATAAGAATGATGGATTGGCACATCGCGTCACAATGTTATTTAACAATTCAGATTTGATGTCGACCAATGGTAAATTATTTACCGTCCGTTGACCGCACCCACAATAATCGACGGCAATCATACTACGGACCCTTTTGATTGCCTTGTTTCGTAATGAGCAAAGGGAAATGGGAAGCAAATGGTGATAATCACTCTATCAATCACGTTATATTTTTTCAATTTTACCTTCGTATTCCAATTATTTCTTCTATCGACTACGCGTAACAAATATATTTATTCCAATTATACCATTATTATTTCCCATCAATCATATATTTATAAAAATATTTACTTTTCGATTTTACACAGTTATAAAAATTTTCATCTTTCCCACCGTCCCCGAAGGCCCACCAGATTGGTAGAAAAGATTTGGAGGTTAGGCTGTCAAAATCATGACGTCAGTTGAAATGGGAGCAGGGGCGTGAACATTCGAACAACACGCGTGCAAGCTCCCGCTCCTCACTCTTCGAAAAGCATGTCTCATGCGTGCGTGTCATCACGAAGGCGTGAGCTGTTCGCCGGAGGCAGTTCAACCTCTCTTACAATTCGCTACAAATAATAATAATAATAATAATAATAATAAATGAAAAAAAATACAACACGACACTGATGACGAAATAGAATGGGAGCGGGTGCCGCGGATTGACTGATTCATGGAACCAGAGTAGCAATTAATCATTGAAATTTGATAAGATGACATCAAGTGACACGAGCACATTATTAAACATCCGACGTGGATTTTACAGAGCAGCCTCTTTTTTTAAATAACATCTCATTTTCCATCTAATTGTTACGTTTCAACTTTCAACCCATAAATTTTCATACTTTTCTTTATAAATCAATCTCATAAATCTTACAAGATCAAATAGAAGACCTGAGCTCTCATTAGCAAAGGAACCACTCCTACTTGGAGACATAAGCTCTCATATGCACTTCCAACGTTATTCAAAACCTTGACTAAGTTCATGACAAATTTTGCCCCTACTACCCAAGTACTGCTCGAATGGTAGCACGTTGCCCCTTTTATGTGTCATGCATGGGTTATCCTCTTAATTTGTTCGCTCGACTTGCTAAACAATGAGTTAGGGCCAGATGAAACTAGCAAAAAGGTTTCAACTCATTAATGGGTGAAAGGAACAGATTACGGGTTGAGGGTTTTTAATTCATCACCCCATTATGCAGTTTGTTAAACTAACTTAATCCGCTAATTACCCACTAGGGTAAATTCCGTAATGATTATATTATGAAATTCTTTATAATTAATATTTTTGTGGGATCATAGGATGAGGTAGAAAGTGAATGATAAAGTATTTTGAAAATTACGTGATTGATAAGAAATGATATTGATAAAGTTAGAATAATTAGGATTGTTTAAAAGAAAATTTATTGAAATATATGGATAAAATTGAAAAAATATAATTATTGGTAGAATAATTATTGGCCTCTAGAAATATACTCTCACGCCACGCCATCCCACCCATGGATGGACGTTAATAAATGTCCCCTAATTAGTCCATCATTCTCTTTTGCATAACATAATCTTTCTTTAATGGGATTCATCATTGATCATTTTTCAGTTGCTCCCTGCAAATTTGATTAGTGTTGAATACTTTATTTATCAATGCTTTGATTAGCCTTATTAAGGTACTTTGATGAAATCTAAACTACTTTATCATTTTTTATATGTCATGTTTATTTAAAAATATAAAACTTTAATGTAAAATTTAATTCAGATTATTATAATTGATTTATATTGTTATTTTCTGTTATTATGAAAAATAATCCCATATTGAGTTAATAACATTATGTAATTTGCAAAATATTGTTATTTGCGGGTTCTATTTTTGAAAAATGAAAACATCGGATTTATAGGTCTATTATGCAAAAACATAAATAAAAATAAAATAAAAATATTACTCAATTTATACATTAAAAAATTAATATTTACTTATATAATCATTAACATTTAATTTTTCTAAATAAAATTTTATAATTAATACTTTGAATCTTATTTAATATCATGTGAATATGTTGTTTTAGATAATTTTCTATTAAATATATAAAAATTTTAAATATAATAAAAAGGAATGTATATGAAATTTTTTTAACTGAAGGACTGACGAATCCTTAACGAATAAATTTATGAAATCTAAATCACTCATGATATATTGAAATGCATGTTTAATTAGGAATATAGTTTTGAATTCACGTCACCTTAAAACAAAATTGAACATTTAAATCCTTTATAGTTTTGAATCTTACCAGACGTCTTCTGTTCAAATCCCATCAGCTGGGTTCGCTAGTGGTAAGTTCTCCCCTGGTGGGAGTGGAAATATTAGTCTATCAAGTTAGGGGTATTTATAAAAATGTCCCTGAGAGTGAAGGTATTTACCAGATGTGAGGATTGTAAACGTGTCTCATTTATAATATTAGATATTACAATGTATATAATATCAATAAAAAAACAAAAATAAACATTTAAACCCTTTAAAATATTTACTTTATGTCATTTATTTTGTAGCATAGTAAAACTTTTATCAATATGAAAACTGCAATCTTAGTGAAATATGTATTTTTAATATGACGAACGCTTTCAATTTATAAATTAATCTGTTAAATCTTTAAACCAAGATTCCTTGACGAGCAACTTATCCTCTTATGCTCCTTTGGATCAAATAATAAATATAAATATGACTTCCATTTATGCCGAAAATGATTTAAATACTTATGTATTTAAAAATCTAAAAAAATGTATACGTGTATTCAAAAATGGTAAATTTCGGTTTATAAATTAATTATAATTAGATTAACATGCTCAAAAAAAAATTTAAAAAAACAAAAGATATGTTTTTGAATCAGTCTAAAATCAACAAGTCTGAAATCGCCGAATTTCTGACAAGTCTAAAAAGATCATTGCTCTCTATTTCTATGGAACCCACCTTTGGTGAAATTATGTGTATTTGTCTCCATTGATGATTGATGAATTCATTATATTTAACATCATTTATCAATTAATAAAATTTCATCATTTGTCCAATATTACTGTGCATGTATCGCATCTACAACTATTCGAAATTAACATAATAAAACAGTTGGATATAAATATTAAATTTAAAATTATATTTTCGGCATCTAAATTATCAAAAATATCATTACTATATAAACAAAGAATTCTACAAAATATTAATATATTCTACATATACAAATAGATCTTTATAGTTTTATAATTTAGGTATATATATATTTAAGTAAATATTGCTATTTATATCTTCGATTTAAATAAAACTTAGTAGCTAAAAATACAATGAATGAATTGCATTAAATGGATGGGATTTCGTCAGACGTGTGGGACTATAAATATCAAAGAGGTGGAATAATTGAGTTGGTTATTTGGAATCTGCTATTATTGTTTTTTTGGAAGCGGCTGGATCTCACTCAGCTTGTTAGCATCCGCTTAAATTGTGTATTTTATGGATCTGACCCTAGATTATATTGTAAATGTAATTTAATTTTTTAATATCAAAAATCAATAAAATCATATTTTTAACGTGCCCCAAAACATATCGAAATTCTAAATTTTATATATTTAAACATCATGACGCTCTCTTAAAAGTATATGAAAGTTGTTAGTCTCCTTTAATTGAAAGAACATATTAATGATTCGGATAATAAACCTAATCCACCAAAATGACGTACTTCTATAAGATTTTGGCCTAATTAAAACTCGAATTTTTTTCATCATTACAAAAAAAAATCTTTAATGAATTAATTTTTTTAAAAAAAGAAAAGAAAAGTGATAGCCATAATCGAAGCGCGATACTCGTACTTCGGTCGTTGGATCTTCCTCGCGTTGTCCCTTTTGCAGGGTGTGTTTGACAATCTATAAAAAATATCAAATTAAAACTTTTTAATCTAAAATTTTTTACTCTCTACAACTATTATATTTTTTAATTATTTTTTCATATTCTCCTATACAACCACCGTACTTTTCAATTATTTCTACACAACTAACATATCTATTTTAACTTTATCTTTTTTACTACTCATCATTACCCCTATCATATCATATTATTTCACAACTTTTACTTTCAAAACTTTTGATAAAAAAAATTTAATCATTAATAAACACACCCGCGGTTTCCAACTCCGCAACGGTACGGTACGATCTTTCCAAGCCTTCACCCCTGCTTCTGCGGCTCTGCTTTTTGCATTCCGCAGGAAAAATCCGACTTGTGAATTTCCAGATCAGCATCTTCATCCTTGTAAGCCACACTCTGTATTACGCATACGCAATATTAGAAATTACTCTCTCTCTCTCTCTCTCGCATTCCGCAGGAAAAATCCGACTTGTGAATTTCCAGATCAGCATCTTCATCCTTGTAAGCCTCTCTCTCTCTCTCTCTCTCTCTCTCTCTCTCTGTATTACGCATACGCAATATTAGAAATTACTTCTAATTCCAGATTTTTCAACTGCCGAAAAAGAAAGAGAACAGGATTTTTTCTTCGACCTTGATCCTGAGTTTAGAAGCTATTTTTGCCTAGATCTGGTAACGAATATCCTGTCATCTTTTTAATATTCTGCTGCTTTCATGAGGATCGCTGCAGAAACTCTTTTGCCTACGTTTCAGATTTCTTCGACTGGCTAGCAGTTGTGGCGCGAGTTTCTGTGGAATTGTAGGGGACAAAGAAATCTAATGTATTAACCATATATGGTCTTTAAGAATAGATATTGAATTAAAATTATTCGTTTTATGCCTGTTGTCCAGAAAGATCAAATTTTTTAAATGAATTTTCATGTTATGGGATGATTAGATTCCAATAAGGTTGAAAAAATCTGTGATTTTTCTTCACTATTTCAAAGATGGAATCTTTCACCCACATGAGCTTTGCTTACCGTCTTGACTCTTGACCTGCCTATGCTTGAGATCAAGCGTGCTGGCTTTATGATCTTGTATGTGCCAATTTCCTGGCTAGAGATGGTGAGATTATATTCATTCCTCGTGAAAATATGATACGGACGAGGAGAGGGGTTGAGCTAGCAACAGATGGGTAGTTGGTTAGGCTGTTTGTTAGGAGGTTGTTTGTTAGGACTGGTTTATGCCGACAAAAGGCTACAAAAAGGGAAGGGGTAATTGTAACGATTTATGGAATATCTTTTAACCTTGATTTGCTATTGACTCTTTCAATACCGGGATTAAGCTTCTTCCCTTTGAACCTCCTCGTGGTTCTTGAGCTTATCTCGTGGGTGAACAGGTACTGGTGCTTCATCAGCCATTGGCAGGATCACATTAAAATAGTTCTATTCAAGCCGTTGGCAGGATCGCATCAAAATAGTTCCTATTCAACCTATTTCATCCCACCAGATGTTACTCTTAAGTCATTTTCAGCGGCTGAAATGAAATATTTCAAAGTAGAACTTTAACAAAGGAGGAGGAAACTCTTCACTTGAGAAATAATTCTATAATTGAAAATGGTTGCTAAAAATCAATTTTCTGTTGCAACAATGAATTCTTTGCTATTTCTGAGAATTTTGTTTTACATCTTCCTTTGCAAGTGACTTCTTTCTTCCTAAATAGATTTTAGAAGTTGAATTCTGTTATAAGTTTGCAAAATACCCGACACTCACAGTCTCACAGTCTAGATATCTGTATGATGCATTTCTAAACAATGCCGTCTGGGTTTCTGATTTTTTGTATGAGTGAAATTGTCACAAGGTCTGGTTGGATGCCATCTAAGAATTAGCGCATTCCATTTCAGTATTCATAGTGCCGTATAAAGTATAACTATATGTGTGAGGATTGTCTTTTCTATACTTCCAAAAGAAGCTGTTTTCTGATGTATAGCTAAAATGAGCCGAAATGGATGTGCTCCTTTGGTGGTTACCAAAGATCTGTTAGAATTTTACATTGATTTTGTTATTTATCAACATGAACATACAATCTCCTGAACTCTTATGTACACGTTCACTTTAGTTTTGATCTATTAGTATGTGAGTATCTAACTTCATTTTCATTTGGTTTATGTCCAGCTATTGAAATTCCATCTACATATTTTGGTCCTTTGTTTGAGTTCCCCAAGTTAATTGGGAAAGATGTCTGGGCTTTATGCATTCACGGGGCCTGGCGTGCGATCTGGCAGTGAAAATATTCTTAGCGCAGTGGTGCCATTGTTGAAGCTTCTCTCACTCACAGTCATTGGTCTTATTTTATCCCACCCGAAGACCCAAATTGTCCCCAAAGCAACCTTCAAGCTTCTCAGCAAAATCGTCTTTGTCCTCTTTCTTCCATGCCTGATTTTCACTCACCTCGGTGAATCCATTAATCTCCAAAATATTTTGCTTTGGTGGTTTGTTCCTGTGAATGTGCTGATCAGTACATTCATAGGCTGCATTTTGGGGTTCTTAGTTGCACTATTGTGTCGTCCACCACCCCAGTTCTTTAGATTTACAATCATTATGACTGCGTTCGGAAACACTGGAAACCTCCCAATTGCTATTGTAGGATCAGTTTGTCATACCCATGATAATCCATTTGGACCTAATTGTCATAACTCTGGGGTTGCCTATGTCTCCTTTGCCCAGTGGGTTGCTGTAATTCTTGTTTATACATTTGTCTACCACATGATGGAGCCTCCGTTTGAGTACTACGAAATCGTCTCTACGGAGGGCATTGAGGGCATTGAGGAAATCCCAACCAATAACCTCAGCAGGCCTCTCCTGATTGAAGCTGAATGGCCTGGGATGGAGGATAAAGAAACCGAACATTCGAAAACACCCTTCATTGCCCGGGTTTTTAGAAGTATTTCATTTACTTCACAGACAAACTTACCTACAGTTGAGGAAGGAAACAGAAGTCCAAAAGCTATAAGGTGTCTGGCAGAGCCTCGAGTGGTCCGGAGGATGAGAATTGTTGCCGAGGAGACTCCAGTTAGGCACATTCTCCAGCCCCCAACAATTGCTTCTTTGTTGGCTATTGTTGTTGGGCTCATTCCACAGCTGAAGACTTTTGTATTTGGAGATGATGCACCGCTCTCCTTCTTTACGGATAGTTTGGAAATTTTAGCAGGCGCAATGGTTCCATCAGTTATGCTTATTCTAGGAGGAATGCTTGCTGAGGGGCCCAATGACTCGAGACTTGGGATGCGAACTACTATTGGGATCATGGTTGCAAGGCTTTTGATTCTTCCATTGCTGGGTATTGGAGTGGTTGCACTGGCAGACAAGATGAACCTTTTGGTCCACGGCGATCAGATGTACAGATTTGTGCTCTTGTTGCAGTATACAACACCAAGTGCTATTTTGTTGGGAGCAATTGCAAGATTGAGGGGTTATGCTGTTAGTGAAGCTTCAGCAATACTGTTCTGGCAACACATCTTTGCGGTTTTCTCTCTCTCATTATATGTTGTAATCTACTTCAAATTGCTTTCTTATGTTTGAGGTAGTCTATATTCTTCTCTTTTTGGTTTTGCAAAGATTCACTATCATGTAATGAAATTAAAATTTAACATGTTATGTTTTGTGCGATGTCTTGATGTATAGTAGTGCAGTTTCTTAGATAAACTTAATCCATATGCTGCCATGAATGTCTAATTCGATGGCGATTGTATTTAATCAACTATCTCAAATCATTGAGGCCCTGCTTGGATGTCGATTTGTGCTGGAGTGTTAAAATTGGATGTCGGGAGCCTTCAGCCATCGGGTATGGCTTCTTTGGACTGATCCGAACCCCAGCAGGAAAAAATTGAGACATTATGACCCTTGAATTTATCCAAGCTGTTTCTATTGAGAACGGAAAAAGTGATGAAAAGGTTTTGTTTTGTTTTTTTTTTTTCTTTCTTCTTTTTTCCCCAACCATTATCGTCAATATCCTTAGTTATTATTCTTCATTTTTTTCCTGGAAAAAGGTCTGCTTGTTTTAGTTTTATATCAAATTATTTCAAATTACCGATCCCTATCATACCACATAACTTCGAATTTTTTTTATTGATTTTTCTTACTTGTTTTTCCCAATTCGTAAGTGTGAGAGAGGTGGTGGAAAAACATGCGAAGTGGAGGAAATGAGAGTGGCAAAAAAGAGATTAAAGAAGGGGCCGTTGGCACTTATGAATTTTCAAAAAAAATTAAATATCTATGTATTTTGTCTAAAATTTCACTTATACCCACAACATTAGAAATCCGTTAAAAGAGCCGCTAACACTCTTGTAAAATGATAAATATGCTCAAATCTTAATATAATTTGAGACTAGTTTGCTCAAAACTAAAAAAATATATTTAAATGATATATAATTTTATAGTTGTAAAAATGCTAAAAATTTATTTGAACGTGAATTCTTAGCGATAAAATTGTAATTAGGAATGAGCATTTTCGTCATCTTATAAGTGTAATAATAACTCATTTAACAGATTCCTAACGACATGAGTATAAGTGAAAATTTATATAAAATACATGGGTACATTAGAAATTTTTTAAATTCTGTAGGTATAAATAGAACTAAGGAAAAATTCATAAGTATATATAGAATTTGTCCGTTAAAAAAATGGGGGAGTGAAGAATAAAGAGGAAGGATATGTTAGTGAGGGATAATGATTTGAAGTAATGTTATCTAGACAAACAACAAAAGGAAAAATGTTATTAAGAAATCTTAGATAAAATAAAATAACAATATTATGAAAACTATGAAAGGAGATAACTCAAGGCCTTTCAATAGGCCAAAATTCGGCCCATCTACAAAAGGAGGAGTGAAATCCACCTATCCAACGCAACTAAGCTTAAAGTAGCAACCCACATGAAGAAGCAGCAACACTAGCAATCTTCAGAAAGCCCAGCTACCAGAACTGCAACAGCCCACAAGAGCAAAGATTAAGCAGCCCACTAAAAGCAAAGAACCAATAGCAGCCCATCAAAACGCTCCAGCAGTAGTGGCCACTAGGGGTGTAAATAGGGTTGGGTTCAACCCGAGCCCGCATCAACCCGAACCGATTTATACCATGGTTGGGTTGAGGTTTTGGAAATTTGGTTTTTAAAAAAATGGGTTCAACCCGAACCGATTTTAAAGATGGGTTGGGTTGGGTTAGGGGTCGGTCAACCCGACCCGACCCGATTTCATAAGATATGTGTTTACATATATTTACGAGGGTGTATTTCATTCATATTGCTTAGATATTTAAATAAAATTGTGTTGAGTTTGGAAATTTGTTTGACTATTTGGTTGTCAAATGTTATTTGAATTTATTTGGTTTGGAAATATATTTGGTTAATTAGTTGTGAAATTGTGTTTGGATTATTTGGTTATATTGCATCGTAAATAGGTTGTTTAGATATTTGCTCGCATTGGTGATTTAGAATAACATAACAAGTCAACTGAGAACTTAAGATGTTTGTAGCTTTGATTGGAAGCCAACTAAGAAGGTAAATAAGACTATAATATTCATTTTTCTATTTTGCATAATTTACTGTAATAATTTTACTTGACTTTCACTTTTTGACTTGCAGAAGACATCGATTGCTCAAAAATACAAAAACAAAAAAACGAATCAATTACTAAACTTATCCTCCACTTTTGAGCTATGTAGAACTTTTATTGGTACTTATTGTTTTTATAATTATAATTATTTTTATTATTTTAGAAATTCAGGTGAACAAAACTTTAACTAGCATTGATAACATGTGTAATCTATTAGCCCGATTTCTAACCCGAACCGAACCGATTTGAGGTGGGTTGAAATAGGGTTGGGTTAAGATGTGAAAAGTAGGGTTGAAAGTAGGGTTGGGTTGTGATTTTACAAGGTGGGTTAGGGTTGTATTTGTGCCAACCCGAGTCAACCCGACCCGATTTACACCCCTAGTGGCCACGTCCAGTTACACACGCCATCAAATGACATAATAAAAATATGACAAAAACACGTTTTATCCAGCCATGCAAGAAACCAGAATATGCATGCGAAAACCCAATACGTGTGAAAAGTACCACACATCCCAACAGCAGCAGTACTCCTCTATAGAGGCGCATCCAGCAACAAAAGGGGGGAAGAGGGAAGGGTGTAGGAGTTGGGTGCTCTCTATCAGCTCCCTGCACTTCATCTTCTTGTCTTCTTAATCCAGTTTCTAGTCTCCTTTTCAGCCTCCAGTTCCAGCTCTGTGCTCTAGCTCTTCAATCAAATTTTGTTTTGTTTTTTTTTTTTTGGTTTTGTTTTCTTTTCCCTTTTGATGTTGATGTAACAGCTCATGATTGAGTATAAGTTATTGTTGTAACTGTTTGATTCTCATAACCGAAATCCAAGCTTTGTAAGACTAGTGCTTTCCTTTTAATGAAATGAGATCTAATCTCCCATAAGGATCGGTGGCGACTCCGTCCAATTTTGCAAAACTTTTAGCTATTATAGTTGTGTACATATGCTGAAATATTTATGATTTGCTTGGTCCATTACTAACACGTTTAGTTTTGTGAAGCAATAGCTAGCTTAGCTCATGCAACTCAGCCGCATTTAGCAAGACATATAACTGTTATGGTAAAAAAAGTCATAGAAAAGATGTCTGCATTTTGATGTTATTAGAAGAATACTTTACTAACAGATTTTATTTCATAAAAATGCAAGATCCAAAAGCATACATTGCTGACCTGGATGCATGAAATCAAATCAAGACCAGTGCCCATTTTCTGTAATTATTTTTTTCTCTATGAATCATACTAACCATCATTCTGTTCAGTAAGAATTACAGATTCCAACTTAGTGATCAAACTCAGATGTGTGAGGTTAGAGAAGAGCTCTCCATTACGCTCATGTGGGGTGCTACATGTTAATAAAAATAAAAGTAGATTTTCCTGACATCATCATGGGAATAATGTTGTCAAAAAAAGAAAACTGAGATTGTTTGGAATGTGAAATCGCTTTTTTTTTTTTAATGGAGGTATGTGAAGTCACATTAAAAAGGACGAAATGAGTAAAAATTTTCTACCGGGCGCAGGTTCCATCATCTGGGCAGAACGGACTGTTCTAAATGGTCACATATTTAAGGCTAAAAACCCAATTCAGTGTTCTTGATATTATCAAGATGCATTTCAGCAAACCTCTGACAAGCACTACTTAATGCTTCGGACGAGCACGTGGCTTGTTCTGTAACTTCTGTTCCTCTTGCTAGCTTCTTGCACTCCTACTGAAAACAAACATGCTCGCATTCCCTTGTAGAATGCTTGAGGTATCATACTCAGTGTTTTAAAAATCGGACTGGACCGTCCGGTCCGACCGCGAACCGCCAGTTCAACGGTTCGGTTCAGCTACGGTTCCCTATTTTTGATGAAAACCGTTCAAACCGCGTGAACCGGGCGGTTGGAACGTAAAAACCGGTCTGACCGCGGTTCGGTTCGCAACTATTTTTTTTTTTAAAAATTAACAAACAAAATATATAAAAATGTCGCGGAAGTGCGGAACCCGAACCTCCTCCTCGGCACCTCCCAAATCCCAATCTCCCATTGTATTCCATTCTTCCTTTCGCGCAGAGCTAGGGTTTGACCCACCATCGTCGTCGCCCATCTGCTGCAACGGATCCAGGCAGCGAGGTCATCCTCATCGGTTCCGGCAACAGTCGCCAGTGCCCAGTCATCCTCATCCGTTCCGGCTACCATTGCGGAAACCGATTTCCCACAGCAAAATCGGCATCTTCCGGCGCAACGCCGCAACCGAGCTTCCGGCCATAGAATCCGAGCTGGAAGGCAGGCAGCAAGGTTCGGCGACTATCTTCGGAGCTTCCAGCGCAAGGCAGCGAGGTCCGTCTGGGCCGTCCCGTTGCTGCTCGCCCGCATTCGTCATCTATGCAATGCTGTTCCACAGCTTTTAGCACCAATCCAAAAGCAGATGCTGATGCTGCCGGCTGCCCTTAGAAATTCCGGCAACCTCTCATTCTAAAATCGTGTAGGTGAGTTGGATTCCCTGTTCGGATTCCCTGTTGCTGCTTCCATAAAAACAGACTAATGCTAGCTAATACTCTTCCATAAAAACTGATTCAATGTCTCTCTGTTATCATTTTCATTGTGGTGGAGATGTTTCTCCTTTCATTTTTCTATTCATGCTAGAGAAGAACAAATTCAATTGTCTTAATACTCTTCCTTTCATTTTTCTATTCATGCAGTGATTTATATAATAATTTAGAATTTTTGTTTAAATATTTTAATTATAAGATGTGCATGCATGCTAAAATGTTGTTTATAATTTGACTTGTGGAGTTGTAGGTTTACAAAAATGTCAGAATCCCAATCAAATCCCTCACCTACTGAGCCAGCGAGTGCCCCAAATATGAATAGTAGTTCCGCATCAGTTGCTGTTGAATCTCGTGCATTAAGAGGTAGAAATGATATAAGTTGGAATCACGTAACGGAGGTTGGAAAAGGAAAGTATAAATGTTTATATTGTGGGAGAGTATTTAGTAGGGGAGGAATTCACCGTATGAAAAAACACCTAGCGAAGGTAAAAGGTGATGTATCAGTTTGCAAGGAGGTGTCATACCATATACAACAACAGATAAAAATGGATTTAGATGGCATTACTTCTCAAAAAACTCATAAGCAACCTTTTAGTGCCACAGAAGAGAGTTCATTTGTATCATTACATGCCACTGATGAAGAAGTTGAGGAGGTAAGAGAAGTTAATCAAAATGCAACAAAGAAATTAAAAAGGATTTCAAAGTTCTTTCCGGTGCAAGCTAAAGGAGGAGTTCAACCTTCTATAAAATGCGCTATGGCTGGAAAAGATGCTATTGATCGAGCTCATGCTTCTATTGGTCGATGGTTTTTCCATTCTTACATCCCTTTCAATGCAGTGAATTCTCCATATTTTCAAGAGATGGTAGACAACATTATTACCATTGGTCGTGGATTTAGAGTTCCTACATATCATGACATGCGTGGTTTTATTTTGAAAAAAAATTACCAGGAGATTCAACAGGTTGTCAATTCCTATAAAGAAAAATTGAAAGAATATGGATGCACCATTATGGCTGATGGTTGGACAGATCAAAATAAAAGAACTTTGATTAATTTTCTTGTTTATTGTTCTAAAGGAACAATTTTTCTTAAATCTGTTGATGCATCTACAGAGATAAAAACTGCAAATATGTTGTGTGATCTGTTTAAAAAGGTTATAGAAGAAGTGGGTTTGGAGCATGTTGTTCAATTGGTAACTGATAATGCATCAAATTATAAGTTGGCTGGAGAAATGTTGAAATACACATATCCACATATTGTTTGGACACCATGTGCAGCACACTGCTTGGATTTAATGTTAGAAGATATTGCAAAAATTGATGTTGTAAGTACGGCGATTGATGATGCTCGTTCCATTTCTACTTTTATATACAACAACAGTTTTGCACTTGCATTGATGAGAAAATACACAGATGAAAAAGAGTTAATTCGAACTGCAATGACGCGGTTTGCAACTCACTTTCTGGCAATTCAAAGTCTCTTGACATGCAAAGATAAATTAAGAGTCATGGTTGTTAGTAAGGAATGGGATGATAGAAAGTGGCGTCGTAATCAAAAGGTGAAGACAATAACCGATCTAATACTTTGTTCTGCATTTTGGGAACGATGTGAGATTATTGTATCAGCATTTGAGCCACTTGTTCGTGTACTACGATTAGTTGATAGTGATGAAAGACCTTCAATGAGATATATTTTTGAAAGCATGCGAAGGGCAAAGAAAGCAATAGAGAAAACTTTCAAAAAAATCAATATGGATTGTAGTCAAGTGCTCAACATCATTAATACCCGTTGGGAAAATCAACTTCGCCGTCCTCTTCATCTAGCAGGCTTTTATTTCAATCCAATGTTTTTCTATCATGCTGATCGGGAGACTAAGTTTCATACATGGTCTAGAGTACTTGAAGTAATTGAGAGATTAAATCGTGACGACATGGAAGCACAAGTTAGAATCAGTGAAGATGCAAAATTATATCGAGATGCTGTAGGAGACTTTGGGAGGCCAGCGGCTATAGCAGCACGTTATACTTTGGATCCAAGTATTCTAAATTTATATTATAATATTTTTTTTTTTTAAAATTTTAACTACTTTACTTTTCTATATGATATTGCAACTCTTTGGTGGGAGTCCTATGGGTGCGGTGCTCCAAAATTGCAAGCCGTTGCTATTAAAGTCTTGAGCCAAACTTGTAGCTCATCTGGTTGCGAGCGAAATTGGTCTGTATTTGAACGTATACACACAAAAAA
Organism: Annona cherimola; assembly: GCA_030490835.1. Taxonomy (NCBI): domain Eukaryota; kingdom Viridiplantae; phylum Streptophyta; class Magnoliopsida; order Magnoliales; family Annonaceae; genus Annona; species Annona cherimola. The sequence goes on along the minus strand of CM059973.1, from coordinate 82,808,883 downwards.
GAGGAACAGATCGGAGCATGGAAGATTGAATGATCTTGTTTATGTTCAATATAATTTACGTTTGCTTGAGAGGTATGATTAAATTCAATGTGTTTTGTGATTAATTTATTTTTTGTATGTTCTCTTTAACTTCTATTCTCATTATGTAGGAAGAAAAAAAGGAAGGTTGGCTTTGATCCTATATCTTTAGATAACATAGATATTTTGGAAGATTGGACCGTGGAGTCTGAAGACTCTGAAGATTTATTTACTGAAGAAGAGGTTGAGACTTGGATGCAAATGGACCAACCACAAGCTACAATTGCTACAACAGGAATTGAAGATTTTGTTAATATTTTATAAACTTCTTTTTTAATTATTTAGTTTTTTACTTTCATAATAATTTATTTCGAAGACTAATATTTGATTGTAATATCCATTAATAGGGTCAATGCTAATCCAAGAAAATCAGGAACAAAATAGAGAAGGTTGAAGAAATTCATGAAGATGCAATTGTGGAGATGCTTCTGTTTGGATATTTTGAAGATATCAACTTTGAAGTTTTTTTTTTGAATTAGATATCTCAAATATATTTCTATTCAGTTGTGTTTTGTACTTACTTTAAATCAAAATCGTAGTTAAACTCTGCTCAAAATTGAACGATAATGAGCAATTTGAACATTTTCAATTACAGTACAATTTTAAATGTTTTTTCTTATTTTTAGGTGGTTAATTTCTTCAAGTAAAGTAAATTTAATTTTTTCTAAATATCTTATATTTTTCCATTCATATTTGAAATTTCATTGCAGATATTCTGATCGATCATATAGGAACAAAAAAAAGCTATTTCAGGTTAGTGCACTCTTTTTTTTATTTGCATAATAATTTTAATTTGATGTACTTGAATGTATTATTGATGACAAGTGTAATTTTTATATTACATAAAATTTATATATTTAATTTAATTTTAAAATAATTAAAATAAATTAAATATAATTATTACGTCATAATTATATCATGCTGACGTCACAGTTCAAAATGGTTTGAACCATGGTTGAACCGGTTGGACCTGAACTGGACATAAAAACGGTTCAGTTTTTAAAACATTGATCATAGTTTATCCAAGCAAAACTCTTGGCAAGACTCAACGCTGCGTTTGGTTGTGTATTCTGATGCGTGTGCGGCCAATCTGGAATTTGGATAATTGTGTAAATTACCTTCCTGGATGGCTATTCAAATTCATCCCAGAAGGGATTGCAAGTGTTTCTTCCGGAGTACTATTTTTATATTACCAGAAACCCAGGCTCACTAGTCTCTTTCTCCAGCGTAGGGAGTGAGGACATATGCAGAACACACCTCATTCAGATCAAGATGACCCATTCTGTGATTTTACTTTGGACCCTTTTCTCTACTTTACCCAAATGACAGTGACCTTCATGTTCCTCCAAGTCAGAAGAGTTGGCTTGCATTTACTGCAACAAGATTTGGAGTTTGCAAACCACTGGCTTGAATTGGCTACATATTTACTCCCACAATTATTTTAAACAACAAATATTTGATAGGCATGTGCCAAGCCCAGCAATAAGTGTTTACGACAAGTCAAATGCACATTTTTCTGGATAAGCGATTTTCTGCAAACCCCATGTGAAAAACAGATACATGTCTGCCCATCTCTTTCATGCATGTTTAATTTCCAACGAGATTCATTGAATATTTGAGTCACATGCAACCAGCGTATGATCGACAGGATCCTCAAAAAAGGTGGAGACTTTTAAGGGTCACGGAATACTTATTTAATTTGTCTTTTTCGACCTGTGACTACAGGAATTTTTGTGCCTCGATAGAATCCCCAATCTTCGAATTTTTAGAAGCCAAGAAAAATACAGACGTGTCTTGGATTGTACCCGTAATCGTCGATAGTGGTATTTTAGTATGCGTGTTCCGGTCTGTTGCAAGATATATACTAGTGTCTTGGAACTTTTGAAATACTTTGGAAGACCACCACATGGAGAAATCGGTCATTAAAATTGCTAGCCTTGTTATTGGAGTGGATGGTTTTGGAGGCAAGATCTCATTCGGGAGTTATGAAAGTCCATTCAATGTAGTTACTGGGTCTTTCATTCTGTTCTCCCTCAATCGCATAAGTTACTTCAAACCTGTCACATTCTCTGTTAATATATTAATGGGGAATAATTTGGAAAACGAAAATCCAAGTTTTCCGACAATACATTGGAGTTCAAAAAAATGTAAAATTTAAAGACTAGCTAACCACCAATCCGGTAAGGCCCTGTTGATCGCATCTTGGAGCTGCAAGCAGCAGACGCAAGTTCAAATGGGAGCTTTTGTTTCTCCATTTATTAAGTAAGACTTCGTTCTCTCTATTTGACAGGTGAAACTTGCTATTTTTATTAGGTGGGACTTCGTTCTCCTTAATTGACAGGTGGCGCTTGTTATTTTCAAAGGGATGTTTGAGAGCACGTAGTCTTTTTTTCTTTTTTTTCTTTTTTTTCTTTTTTTGCAAACTACAAGTGTGTCTCATAGCCTTATTATAATATAAAATAAAATAAATATAAATGTATCCTAATCAAAATAGTGCCTAGCCATGTTAAAAAGAATATGAGTTTTGAAAAAAAATAAGAACAGCATCACTGCACCAAAGCGACAGGCGTAAATCGTGTATAAAAGACTTTCGCAGTATTCAAAATGTCAGACTTTTCTTTATTCCTCGGAAATTTCAGGTCACAATACCATGCATTTCCACATGTTCATCTACTTTGTGTACTGGGCCAATCCACGTGAGCGGTGCTTGGAAAAATTCAGATTCATTGCTGCAGAAGCTCGTTTAGACTTCGAGTCCGGAGACGGTACTAATAATATGATAGCTTCTACCAGAGAATTCATTCTATCATCGTAAAATCCTATTTGGCCATGAATGTGGGTGAGAAGAAGATGGAACGAGGATAAGATGGGCTCTTTGATTTCTCAAAAATATTTTTTCCATTCTTATTCTAAAAAAATTAATAATCTATTTCTTCCATTTGAAATATAAATTTTCTCAATCTCAATCTACCTTTGTGAGTCATAATACACAATAAACGTTTTTTCCGTCCCACATCTTCATGACTTCATCTGATGTACGTTTCTATGATTCAGAGTGGGTATATTTTGCAAACACTACTAACAATTAACCATAACCAATTTCGTTGAATTTAACTATTTTTGGCAGCATAAAAGGTATATTTGACTGCATCAAATATATGAGGTATTATCTTATTAGCCTAGTTGAGTAGCAGCTTATTATATAAATCATGATGTATTTTAGATTAAAATACATTTTTCATTTTTTTTACAATTAGTTATTTTTATTTTTCTTTATAAATATATTTTTCTTAGTGTATTCAATCTATATATTAAATTTTGCTATTTTACAATATTTTTTACTTTTTTATTTTTTTATTTTTAAAAATCCAATTTTAAGGGGTGAAAAGTAATTTAAATACCCTTGAAATTGATATTTTAAAAATATAAATATAAATATAGAAGTATTTTAAAATGACAAAACTTGATATAGAGAATGAATACACTTAGGAAAATACGTTTATAAAGAAAAGTCAAATAAAATTAAAATAAAATATATGAATGTTGCATTTTAGCCTAAAATACATCATAATGTATATAATCATTTTACGTTAAGTAATGCCTTACTTAGCCAAGGCCAAAAAATCTATTTAAAATTTTTCATATGCTTATTAATCTACATGTATTTAATATATTATTCAAATTTTATTATTTTTAGAGATTTTTTTTTAGTTTTTAAACATAACATTATTTTAATAATTTTCAACCATTGAAAATGGTTAAAATACCTCTATATTTAAAAATAAATATATATATATATATATGCTTGGATCCAAAAAACGATAGAACTTAATTTATAAATGAAATGCATTTAGATTAACAAACTTATAAAAAACAAAAAATTAAAAATAAGTTTATTAGTGTAAGCTAAGGAAGTCATTATTTAACTTGAGCTAACAGGATTATATCTAAATATATTTTTGTTATAATTAATTATTTGAGTGCTTTAGAGTAGCAACATTTGGTTAAATATAAATATTTTTTACATCACCACAAATAATATTTAATACAGCAGTGAAATTTGGCTATAAATAGTAAAAAAAACTTTAACTGCAATTGAGATAGAATTTAGTTTCATTTGATACCAAATGCAAACAAATTAAAAGGTAGTCACATATAAGAGATTTTGATGTGGTTGTGACTGGTATTCAAAGTCACTAAACATATCTCATTCATGTTGATCCCATGGTTTGCCGGACAAACCTTTTCTAAACTAATCAATAGCAATGGGTGCCAGTACCTGATTAAACAATACCTAAGGGTATACTCCATAGCTTATATTGAATGGCTGTCGGCATATAAATGAATGGATCGCTTTTGACAATCGACAACCAGGGACCCACATGAATTGAATCAATTGCTGGCCCGGCCTTCAACTGGACCATTTCTGGGCGCGTTAATCTTTTTTTCGTTCTTCATTTGCGCTCATGCGCCAAAATCGCTTACAACGCCGCTATATTGCAAATCCAACTAGTTAGTGGAAATTTTTTCCACTTTTTGAAACGTGAAGGGTGTTCCAAATGATTCAATTCTATGAATATTACGACGCGTGTAAAATGAGATTTTTTATTTTTAATACAGCTTGTCAAGTTTCAATATAATTTTTTGGTTAATATGCAAATATATGCTCACTTAGTTTGACTATAATCGCAAGTATACTTACATAGTTTCAAAAAATGTAAATAACTCCACCTAATTTTACCATAATTATAAATATATCTAAATCATTATGATGTTATTACTTTTTGTCACAACATAAGCATATTTACAAAGATATGCAAATTACGTAAGTACATTTGCAAATACTAAATATACTTATTTAATTTTTAAAACTATAAATATATTCATATGTTTTGTATATTTTTACAAATATACCGACTTCGTGATCATGCGGTAACAGCGACATAACGGCATAAAGTGTATTCGTAATTATGATCAAACTATAAAAATATATTTACAATTATAGTCGGACTAAGTTAGTATTCTTACAAATTATCCAACTTTTTCGTACATCCACAGTACACATTATTACATTCTCAAATAAAATGCTTGGTCTGGATATCAGCAAGCTTATACAATTTAAACCCCACAGCATATTTAATGTATCATTTAAATAAAAAATTCACCATGAAGTATTAATCATAATACACTATAAAATTAAAATCATTTTACTACATAACCCTATGAGAATGTTTATATTAAGTTTGATGCATGCATTATTTTCTAAAATTACTTTTATAAACAGAAACACGAAACCGATTTCAAGCAAGCTCAATGATTTTTTTTTTATTACGAATGTAATGTGGGAAAGTGTGAGGGAAGGGGGAAAGGTTGCCACCGAATACTTGGCATGAATCATGATTTTGACATTTAAAACTGTATCGGAACCTATTTATGCGCCTTTATACTAATCAATAATTCACTTCAAGTGGATTGCACGTCCATCTGCCTTGGCATTCGTGCCGCCATTTTCGGGAGCCGGGAAATGGGTCTCTCGCATGGCAAAACTATTTCTCTCCACCGACGGTCGACGTGAGGGGATGAAATTGGATGATTTCGCATCATGGAAACCTGCCTTGTACGGAATAGACGGGTGCTCTCGCAGAAGCAGACACAGAGAATGGGGGAACCTGAGCAGGCAGGAGGAGGCAGCGTTTCCTGCTCCCGCGAGCGTTTTTTTTTTTTTTTTGAATTTTTTTTATAAAACTGTTAATCCAGATGTATTTAACATGTGTATAAGTTTTTACTATTTTTGGAGTATTTTAAATATTTATTTTTTATTTTTAAAAATCAGTAATATTTTAGTAATTTTAAATTATTTAAAATGTCACTATTTTTTGGAGCATATACACATGTTAAATGCACATAGATTAACACACATAGATTAACACTGTTTAAGAAAAAATTTCAAAAAAAAAATTTTAAAAAATAGGTATACGCTTCCGGGAGCAGGGAACGCTGCCTGCTCCCGGGAGCATGCGATCACGTTCCGAGAATGGGATGGCCGTACTTAGCGTGGTGTGGTGTGCGTGGCCCACTTGAATGATGGTCACGATGCGAGATTACACTCGCAAATGGGCCCAGAAGGCCCCTTGCGACTCCGTCTCTTCTGCCCACAGGGTACAGGCCCCACACCCGTCCACCAATTAAGATTCTCACCTCGCCTAAGAGCGAGAGAAGGGCCAAAGGCTAGGGGTAAGTAATGGCGTTTGGATCCGATGCTCGTGATCAGCGGCATCACGCAAGGGCCAGCCAGAGGCAACTTGGGCTGGGTTGAGCCCTACTTTTTACAATCCTAACCTAGTAAACACGATTTGTAAATATAATATAATAATTGTTCACATTAACTCGAACCCGAGCCCGATTTTTTCATTTTATATTTAAACAATATTTTTTATATTTTGTGTATTTTATATTATTTATATTTATATTTGAATACATATTTTACATATTATAATTGTATTATAAATAAAGTATATTATTTTCATTTATATTTATCTTTTATTTTTATTATTTACTTTTACATCCATTAATTTTCTTCATTTATATTGTTTTCATGTTAAATTTTTTTAAAAGTATTTTTTATATTGCTATTTTAAAAAATCTATAATTTAACTATATATTATTATGTTTACTTTTATTATTATTATTATTATTATTATTATTATTATTATTATATATTCATATGAAAATTTGAACTTATCATCCTTAAATAAAATATATATTCATCGATCTAAATTCTAATTCAAAACTTAACCAAAACCAAACTTCGAACATAGAATTATAATTTAAGTTTTATAAATAAGACGAAGGTTAAAGTTAAAGTTACGATTAAAGTAAATCCACACTTATTAAGTTCGAATTGCACCCGTAGTGCCAGCACAGTGGATGATGGCGCGGCCATTTGCACCAACTTTCTTAGAAAAGAACCAACAAAAGTCAGATTTCCAGATTTCTATATCCATCGGATGTAAGCATATCTAACATAAAGCAGCCGATTGCTAGCAGTGCAAATGCAGAAATCAGTTAGAAGTAGCTTTCAAAGCACCCCTTCCACTAGCCTGTCCCTGTACACAAAAGCCAACCCCATGCAATAAAATAAAGGCTTATTCGGTTGTCCATTTCTCCGCACACCCAGCCAATCTTCATCAACCTTCCCAGTGGGCCCCCCTCTTGAAAACTATTTCCCATCCCACTCAAACTGACACGTGGCCTTTCAATTCCCCTAAGTCGCATTGAACCAGCGGGCTCGTTCCATCCGGTCCATCCCACCCACCCATCAAATCCAGATTATTTATTTATTTTTGGGTAGGTGTGACGTTTGGTGAATGCCTGAAACCCTCACCTCGAAACGAAGGCTGGTGCGCAGATGGCCATGGAACCCAACAGAAAGTACCACCGTTTGACGCTTCTTCATTTCTGACACTGCTGCAGTGGGATGGGACTAGTTAAAACGGAACATTAATTAATCAGTTAGCCATAACATCCATTCACCGGCTCATTTGTCTTGCATTTAAGTGCAACAATTAAGAGTAAAAAACATTGAACGGCATCTGACTCCAGCTAATGGGTGAGTTTTTAATGCATCTAACACTGCCAGCCGAGAGATTCGATGCTGTTACTGTCCTTTCCACTTGGAGGTAGAAAGGTAAGCTTCCGAAATTAATTCGAAATATTGTAGTTAACTGTATATGTTTATTCGGGGTATCATTTTTCTGGCCTCGAGCTGCCGAGCATGCCGCAGTCCATGGATGCTCCCTGTCACACGGCGAGAAATCGTATAAAGATGGAACCCGGACGTTGAGTCCGCATGAGAGGGACTTTACAAAAATGACACGTCAGCTGGCGCCGATGCAATCGTAGGATTTGCTTTTTAATTAGCATCAATTATTAAAACGAAAATTCTAATTAATCTTCATACAATTGACACGTTTCTTTTTTTATTATTATTCCCACTTACTTTATCCCATTCCTTTTTAATTTATTTTCTACTTTTTTATGAAATTTACTTTCTTCTTTAAACAAACACACTGGACATGTTACCCTTGTCATCACTCTCCCGTTTATTTTATTAAGGGTGTATTTGATAATTTACAAAAATATAAGTTAAAAATTTTTTACTCCCCTTGGCTATCTTATTTTTAATCATTTTTCTATATAATTATCTTACTTTTCAATCATTTTTACACAATTATCCTACAACTAACATATCTATTTTAACTTTATTATCTATAATCCTCATTGTTGCACTTATTATATTACATCATTTTTTTAATTTTAAAACTTTTATAACAAAAATTTTTTATTTAAAAATTTTATTACTTTCCAAAACACACCCTTAATTGTCATTTTTTCCCATTTAATTATGTAATTTATTTAAGTCTTCAAATATTCTTATAATTTTTAAGAAAGACAATAAATTTTCATCAATTTTTTTATTTATATATATGTTACAATGATCTCAACAGATATTACAACATAGTCATGAGATATTCTTACAAATTCTCTAACAACATTCTTATAACCATCTTACTAATCAACTCAGGATTTTTCCTGAATCCTTTTTTTCCTCCAATCGGTGGACACAGGTGGACGCACCCACAACCAGAGAAGAGAAATTACTCCACCCACACTGCCACCACACGCATTCGAACGGGAAACGCCCACAAACCGGGGCAGTCTTCTAACCACTAATGCCTCAATGGCAATTTTCATCAATTAAACTTATATCAAAGAAAAAAAATAAAACTCTCGTAAAATAAAAGAGACATACTGAAGCAGTTTTCATCAATTAAACTCATATCAAAGAAAAAAAATAAATACACTGACGAACATACCGAGAATCGAACACCTATGTTACCAAAACGAGTCGTGACTCCGTCTACTTCCTAGAACAAACGTCAACGTCACCGACGGCTGCGCGTGAACCGGTTTAAAAACTCGCCGGAAGCGGAACCTAAGAAAAATGCATATCGCGGTCCGCATCTTTCACCGCCCATGCGCGAGGGTCTACCGATTAACGGTTTCAATTCTACAGCCTCCTAAAACAAACGTCAACGTCACCGTGGGCTGCGCGTGAACCGGTTTAAAAACTCGCCGTAAGCGAAACCTAAGAAATATGCATATCGCGGTCCGCATCTTTCACCGTCCATGCGCGAGGGTCTACCGATTAACGGTGGGAACGAGGAGATGGAGATCAGGCAATATGAGTCCTTGCCACGTCGGTGGCAAGATGAGATGAGGGGAGGGGAGGGGACGCGTCTCTGTACAAAGGCAGCAAAGGACGGGTCAGGTTTGAATGAGTGCGGATGGATGACAGGGACCGATGATTAAGACACGACGAGACAATATAGGAAAGGCTGCCGCTCGGAGACGAGTGCAGTAGAGGAGCGAGGGATGAGAGAGAAAGAGAGGTGGTGTTATTATTTTATAGTTCTTGACGCCTTTCACGTTTCCCGGTACAACTGTACTAGCATCGGGTGCGGTGTCTGCTGCCACGCATCATCTCCCTTCCCGTTCCCCAGCGCAGCAGATCTAGCGTTAGATATTTTATTACGGATTCCCCGCTGCTGGCTCAGCGAAAGCCTATTTATTATTATTCGCCACTCCCTTGCCGCTCCTCCCATGCACGCGTGCCGCCCCCTACCTCTTTTTTACTATTTATATGGCGCGTGCGAGAGAGAGACTACGCTGAAAACATGGCATGGAAAAGCGTAGGCCAGCTAATTCCCAGGCACACCACTCGGCGTCGTTCCTGCCGATGTGAATTCGAATGCTGCCCATTGCATTCTCCATGTGAGCAGTCCAGCAACATAAATTATATGAAAGTGGTAGCAGCAGTCTTTCCTGATGATAATAGAAGTAATGATGAGAAGTAAAGAGAATAAAGTTAAAATATATATGTTAGTTGTATGGATAGTTATGTAGAAATGATTGAAAAATATGATAGTTTGTATAGGAAAATGTTAAAAAATAATTAAAAAATAGAGTAGTTATGAAAAGTGAAAAATTTTAAATTGAAAAATTTTGATTGACATTTTTATATCCCAAACAAACACACCCTAAGGGTGAAAATTAGGATGAGTTCACTGTTGGCCTGGTCTTAACCCATGACTCTGTCTTGGTAGGTAAAATTAATATATTTTTAACTCGGTGTAGGTATCAGACATTTTAACCTGAATTCAAAAATATGATTGGAGTGAGTTGACCGTATCCCAACCCGAAAAGTCTAACCCGTACAGCATATATTAATTTATTAAAATTATAAGCTTATGTTTAAATATTATTATTATTTTCTTTCAAAATTCTCATTTTTTTATGATCAACTCTATTAATAATAGAAGAATTTATTTATTCAGAAAGCAATATAAGAATCAATAAAAAGAATTCGTACATATATAACTCTTATGTGTAATTGTATATTAACTTATTTTAATAAATTTATACTATATTTTCCTATGTTTTTTTATTAATTATTTGTTTTTAATAATTAGTGAAATATTAAAAGATATAATATTAAATTTAGTATACGTGTATTTTTATATTTGATAGGTATATAAATTCTTAAAATCATCTTATTTGACCCATATTTTTTTACCCGACCCGCTGACTTGAAACCAGTTCGATATTAACCCAAAGTTTATCTTAGAACCTATTAAAAAAATTTAAGGGTCAAACTGATCTTATCCCTACCCGGTATAAAAAAATACTCAAACTCAGTTTTTAAAAAATAGGATCAGGGTTTGGCAAACCCTGACCCGATACGGCCCGCTCCAATTCGCACCCCCAGTGATTATGGAGTGTCCACGAGATGAAAAAATTATTGTTATTGTTAGATAATTATTAGAGAATTGTGCGAAATTTATAATAATATCCTAGAACTTACTTGTAATATCAATTGAGATGATTATAAATACTCATAAAAAAATAATTCCCAAGCACATTAATTTATTAATTAATAATTATATTTTTATTCATTTATCTCTATAATCTAATCATTCTTCTTTCCTATTACACTCCAACTACCCTATTTCATATCAATTATATAATTCTCAAAATATTTCATTTTTTACTTCTCACATCATCCCACGTTTCCTACAACTTTAACATTACCAAACAAGCCCTATAAAAGAATTGACTACGTGACTCTCGCCTCTCAAGTAGATGTAAATAAAAGCGAGGGCAAGCTGAAAAAATGTGATGTGGAGCGGGGAATAATAGGAAGACATCTAAGCCACACTTTTCCATATGCAATTTAACAATTTAATGATTTTATTTTTAAAATTTTACCTTTGTACTCTAATTATTTTTATTTGTAAGGAGTGTTTATTAACACATATAATTTTTCAAACTAAAACATTTTAATCTAAAACTTTTCACCTTCTCCACGATTATTTTATTTTTAATTATTTCTTTACTTTTTCAAATATAACTATTATACTTTTCCATCATTTTTACATAATTATCATACTTTTCCATCATTTCTATACAACTAACAATACATCTAACATGTATGTTTTAACTTTATTCTTTTTACTTTTCATCATTATACTCAATTATATCACATTTTAAAAAGTTTTATACAAAAAACTTGTTGTGAAAAGTTTTATTACTTTCCAAATATACTTTAACTACTTTATTTATTTCAATTTTACTTCTATTATTTCATAACAATCATATAATTCTAAAGATGTTCTCTTTTTCAATTCCTCTCTCAATTTCACCGAAATCTACCTGTGAAATGTCCCCTAATTGTATTTTAAACTTTATTCTTTTTGCTATTATCCCAATTATATTATGCATTGTTCTATGGGGATCTTAGATAATGTTTTTTTTGTGAGATTGTGAAATGTGGTGGGTAATGAAAAAAATGAAATATTTTAAAATTTATATGATTGATATGAAATGATAAAAAAATTAGAATAAATAAGGTTGATGATGTTTATTTGGAAGAAAAATGATTCGAATGTAGTAGTAAAATAAAGTAATATATTTGTTAAAATATTAAATAATTTAGGGAAAATTGGGACGGGTAGATGCTTTCCACCTGACCTTACCCCACTTGTGCACGTTACCAAGTGTGGCCTATGTCCATTTTCGATTTTTCTTGATAAAAAATCCTTTCCCATTATTCTCCGGCTCCTCGAGCATGCATGTAAGAATCGACATAGATTGCCGATTGAGCGGGAGCTCAGCTGGCACTAGGGGTGGGAATCGGGACGGGTCGAGACGGGTCAGGGTGTTTCAACCCTGACTAGAGGTGCAACTTGGGTCGGTTCAGTTCAGGTAGTGGTCTACCCTGCTCGTACCCTATTTATAAAAGGCCTATCCTACCCTACCCATTTTCGGTTCGGTTCCTAATATATCCTACCCTACCCATTATCCATAGGGTCGGTTCCGGTTTTGGTTCCAAATCGGTTCCTTTAATACACAAATACAATATTTTTTTAAAAATTTATATGTTATTTTAAATAATGTAAAATAATACTCATTTATGTTTTAAAAATCATAAGTACATATATTATCGTTTATATTATTATATAAAAATATGAAGTATAGACCGTAATGACCCAATCATTAAAACTATTAATATATTATAATCATAGGTCACAAGCGTATTTATAAGAGTCTTTCGGAAGTCAATTGCGTATATATAAATTCATTTAAATTTATACTTCACAAGGTACAAAATTCATTTAAATTTGAATCTGTTAAAATACGTGTGCACATAAAATGTCAAAGACAAAACATAATACATGTTATATAATATATATTATACATATATATAATAATGCACCTAATTAATTACCCATACGAGTATTTATGAAGGTCGGTTTTGGGTACTCAGCGTATCTACCCTACCTGTACCCTATTTCAGGTGGGGGGTAATAATTTGTACCCTACCCGTACCCATGAGTAACATTTTCTACCATACCCTACCCAAATTAAGGTCGGGTCGGTGGGTATCCATGGGTACCCTACCCAAGTTGCATCACTAATCCTGATCCTACTTTTTAAAAATCTTGTTTGACCCTTATTTTTTATACCGGGTCAGGACAAAGTCGGTTTAACCCTTACTTTTTTCTACTAGGTATCGGGACAAAATTCGGGTTGGTATCGGGTCAACGAGTTAGGTAAAAACTGCGGGTCAAATAAGAAGTTCTTAAAATTTTATGAATATATCAAGTATAAAGACAAATTTCTGTTAAATTTAACTACTATATGCTTCAATCTATTATTAATCAGTGAAAGTAAAATATAAATACTTAAATAGAACATGAATATTAGCACTTTTTTTAACGTGAGAGATAAAAAAAATGGATCTGCGGATAGGCCTGCCCGACTCGCTATTATTTAAAAATATCAAATATTGGTCACGTCCCGCCATTCTTAAAAATATTAAATATCCGCTCCACCCTGCCGGGTATATAATCCCGCCCCATCCCGAAATTAAATAGGGTTGAGTCGGGGTGGATAACTGGTCGACCAATACCGATTCCCACCCCTAGTTGGCACTGGGGATTGCTCCATCCAGTAGGCGTCTGGGTTCAAAATACCCCAATAGTATTGTAGCAAGATATTTGTGGTGGCGTCACGTCTTCTCGCAATTTGTGTAGGAGGGTCTACCAGTTATGATATTTAAGATATTCTGATAGGTGGAAGTTAGGAACATTTGTTAGACATGTGTTCGAAATTATAAGAATGTCCTGGAGCTAATACTAATTGAGATGGTATAAAAATACAAAAAAAAAACCTGCATAGATTTGCCAACTTGGCAGTGCTTGGTAAGTTAGAGCGGCGCGACTACTCTTCGACAGGGGATTCGCGATTAATTAGGGCTGTGTTTGACAAATAAGAAAAAGTTGTTAAGCTAAACTTTTCAATCTACATAACTAATATATTTTTAATTATTTTTTTCATACATTTCTATACATTTATTTTATTTTTAATTATCTATACACAACCATCCATATAATTAACCTATTTATTTCAACTTCATTCTCTTTGCTCTTCATCATTATCGTCATTATATAACATTATTATCTTTAACTTCAAAACTTTTACTTTAAAAATTTGTCATTCAAAGGGGTGCTTGTTCGCCACAAAAACTCTTCAGCCTAAAATTTTTTAATATAAAATTTTATTCACTTTCCATAACTGCCTTTTTTAATTATTTATTAATTTCTTCCTATATAACTATCATATTTTTCAATTATTCATACATAACTACTCATGTATCTAGCATATTTATTTTAATTTTATTCTCTTTACTCCTTAATATTGCTCATATTATATTACAGTATCTTCTTTTATTTGAAAAACTTTTTATCAAAAGTTTTATTATTTTGCAAACATACCTTGAAAGTTTTATCATTTTCTAAACGTACCTTATTAAAAAAATTCAACTAAGAGTTAGTCTCTTGTGCGGGGAGTGTTTGGCCTTTCTATTCGTTGATAGTAGAAAAAATAAAAAATTTTGAAAATTAAATTGTAACGAAATTTATAAGAGTTCGGGGGATTAATTTGTAAAATTTTGATGAAAAAATAAGATAACGTGACGTAGAATTCCAACCGGAACAATAAAAAAATAGCAGGCAGGCATTCTAAAGTTACGATGGAGGAGTAAAACGAAAATATACAGAAGTCAAAACTTAATTATTACTCCTCCTATTTTACTTATACATACTAATTATTTTTTTCTATCTTTCCACATAACTATTCTATCTTTTTTTTCCTTTATTTTTACTTTGCTATGATCATATCCATTACATTACTCATTCCCCATAAATTATTATTATTTTAATTATTATATACCCTACCACTGACCTTTTATGTAGCTAAGAAGGTTAGATGTGAATAAAAAAAAAATAGAGTCACAGATTTTTTTTAACGATCGCTTTACCTGCGTTCTCGTGATAAAGATATTATTTTCTCAAAATAATTTTTAAAACTTTTTGATGTGTTTGTTTACGCTTAAAATTTTTTTAACTAAAACTTTTTAATCTAAAATTTCTAATTTTTTCACAATCACCTCATTTCTTAATTATTTATTCATATAATTATACACAACTAACATTCTTTTCAATTATTTTTAAATAACTACCTATATATTTTAACTTTATTTTCTACTCTTATTCTTATGTTATCGCTTAGTATCATTTTTTATTTTGAAAATTTTTGCAGTAAAAACTTTTTTTCTGTAAACTTATCACCTTCTAAAGACACTCAAATTCAAATTTTTACATTTGGAGTATAATTTTCTAATTATTAATTTACATTCTACATTCTCATATTTAACCTATTTATTTTAAATTTATTCGATTTACTTTTAATCATTCTTTCTACTATATCACATCATTTTCTCACAATTCAAAAAAATTTTCATCAAAAAATTTATCACTTCCTAAACACATGGCGTGTTTGGGAAGTATATATGTGAGAAAATACTCCGGTCAAAGTACTGACTTTTGCATTCTCAATCTCATTTTTTTTTCAAAGGGTGTTCCAAGTCATACAATTTTACAGCTTTTTCAATTTCAAATACAATTTTACTCCTTCCCAACATATATAATTACATTTACATTCTAAATATAAATTTGATCCAAGAATTTTGTATATTTTAGAACACACCCTAAATAAATACACCATTAATAATAAAAGAAAATATTAAAATGGATAATATAATTTCATGAAAAGATGTACAAATAATTAAAATGCAATGATAATAATAAATAAAATTATCTGATGTTATGATGTATTTAAATTTTAAATTGTTAATATATGAAATCATATCTAAAGTACTTTATGTTCACCGTGTTTACTACCTTTGAAATCATTGGCTATGAGAATCTCATTCGATTTTAAGGACTTAGAAAAATATAGAAGTGAAAAGGAGAATGAGAAACTTATTGCACAATGCATTTCAATTCTACCTACCAAAATTATTTTATTTTTTATTTTATCATGATATTCCAAACATTTTTTATATAATTATTTTATTTATTTTTACTTTACATCTATCATATAACATAACTTTCACAGTTTAAAAAAAAATTTCACTTCTCACTTACATTTCCAAATACACCCTACATCCACAAGTAACTTTTTTCATTTATTGTATAATATCTCAATTTTTAATCACTGACAGCCTTATTTTTCACATTTTAAATACAAATTTAATACGTCCTAAATAAATATATCATTAATAATAAAAGAAAATATTAAAATGAATAATATAATTTCATGAAAATATATAAAAATAATTAAAATGCAACGATAATAATAATAAATAAAATTATCTGATGATTATAATGTATTTAAATTTTAAATAGTTAATATATGAAATCATATCTAAAATACTTTATGTCCATTGTGTTAGCTACCTTTGAAATCATTGGCTATGAGAATGACATATAATTTCAAGGGAACGTTTAGAAAAATATATTAGTGAAAAAGAGAAGGAGAAACTTAATGCATAATGCATTTCAATTCTACCTACCATAATTATTTTATTTTTTTATTTTATCTCGATATTCCATCATTTTTATATAATTACTTTATTTATTTTTACTCTACATCTATCATATAACATCACTTCATAATTTAAAAAAAGAAATTCACTTGTCACTTGCATTTCCAAATACACCCTACGTCTACAAGTAACATTTTTCATTTATTGTATAATATCTCAATTTGTAATGACTAATAACCATATTTTCCATTTTGAACACCACATTTAAATTATTAATATATTTTTTGTTCTTTGTACACTACTCATGGTCGTTTAGTCTCCTTGTTGGAATCACACATAATTCATATAATTAGATGAAATGGAATGTGAACGAGAGAACTTTCTAATGTCCAAAAAAAAAAAAAACTTTTATTTTCAAAATAATACCTTAATTCCCAATATATAACAAACAACTTTTCCTATTTATGGTGTTACTTTTCTCACTACTGATATAAAGTTTTATTTTCTAGTGCACAGTAATCTTTTTTCATCCAATTTTATTACACATTATACATTATACGCCTTGTGAAAGGGGTTGTGATTCATTTGTAGATGAGACATGTATACATTAATACTCAACAACAATTGGAAGAGTTTTCATGGTAATATAAAATACATTAACACAATAAATTAAATAGATTTTCGGTCAAAGATCTAAGTATTAAAAACTGGAGGGAAATGTAAGTATTGCAAATTGGAAGAAAATGTGAGGTTTTTTGGAAGCATGACCTTAGATGAAAATGAGGCTTGTGTATATATTTGATTCGAATTTTTGATTTATCAATAGATTAGCTTTCATTGACGGTGACAATGTAGCCCTGCAAAGTGTTTTGGGGCATATTTACGTAACTATATAACTTTGAAATTTGTTATAAAAAACAACCACGCTTGCTTGATTTATACTCCGGTGTTTTAAAAAAATGCATACGCATCTCTAAAAATAGTAAATTTTAATATACATATATATATATATATATATTAAATACATATGAATAAATTTATAAAAAATATAAAATAAAATTTTTAAATAAGTTTTTTAAGACAGGTTAAGTAGATAATATCCGGGCTAACTAGATCACTTATCTTTTTTTAAAAATTTCTACTATAGTCTTCTCATTTCCAATTTTTTATTTTCCTATACTTTTTTAATAAATCTTGTGCATGATTATAACCCTTTATTACTAATTTTTTGATCTCATTTTATTACTTCGCAGGGCCACCCGTAAAATTGAAGATGGAGCTCCCATTTCCCAAAACACTCTGCTCATTCACAAAAAAATAATAAATCATTTTTTTCGTTATTTATATAACTTTTCCTATTAAAATATTCTATTCCTCAAGAACACTTTTCTCCTCCATAAAAAATAATAATATATTTTTCTTATTTTCTAATATAACTTTTCTAAGCTCATGCACTTTTAACATTTTCAATAAATCTTTTTTTCACATGCAATACAGTTATTACATCTATATCTTCGTTCCATCCTCATTTAATCCAAGTCATAATATTATGATATAATTTTTAGTTTTAGGATTGCGCTTTGCATCTTATGATAAATATAATGAAATAAGAAATCTTTTGGCAATTGACTGATGGAGTATGGTACCGTTCAATGAAAAGTGGAAGACATCTAATTAGGTAACTAACATACTTTTTTATTATTTTTATTTATATATTTTGATTATTCTTTATATCTTTGTCCATAACTGTACTGTCCTTTCAAACTTTATTCCAACTTTACTAGCGTGATATCAATCACTCAACTTTCTTTTTCATTTTACTTTTTTTTTTTTCTCAAACACTTCATGCATCACTAGTTGTGCTGTCAAAAAAAAAAAAAAAAAACCTCCTACTGCTAGTGCTCATGACTCTCTTAGAAAATCATAAAAATATCTTGAGAGTTAAATGTAATATAAATTAAAATAATTATAAATATATATATATAACTCATTGTAGGGTGTAATTTTTTTATTAGTTTGTATAATATTACATTTTTATTTAAACTCGTATTACAAGCTTAAGAACCCCTATGCATATTTAAGTATTCTGATAATATTTTCATTGCCAACAAAGGAAAGATCAAACACTCCCGCATGGGAGACAACTCCCGCCATGGGGGATGTTAACAGGGTTCGAACCTCCTGGCTAACGACCCTTGTAACAGGTGATGTTACCAACAAGGCAACGCTTATTTAGCATTGCAGTATACAATTTAAGATGTAGCCAATCTTGTTTAGACCGTTTAATGGAATGTGATGTGGTTTTTATTACTTTTCTTATTTTAAAAATATTTTTCACTCAAACGAAAATCTTTCGTCTCCTGCTGCACAATATTTACAATTTTTAATTCTCACTAATATTTTATCATTTTTCATTAAATATTTTATTTTCAATGGTCATTCTTCATTGAAGCTATTCACATCCAAGTTTACTTATCTCCTATATAATATTTTCATCTCCCAATATTTATTAATCCTACCTTGCAGACCTTTCTACTTGGAAGGATACAAAAAACTTGAAATTGAGTTAAGAAATTAAATGACAATGTTATGATATGTATTGCGAGTGGAAAAAGCGTCATTGAAATTCGACAATGTCTTTAGAACGAGAAGATGGCATTCCGCGAGGTCTCATTCAAGAATCTCGTGTCTTTTCAAACTCTAGATGTTTTCTCATTTTTGTACGTGTAATCTATGATATTCGAATGTTTACATCTAGTTTGTGAACTGAACGGAATGAGAATCATGTCTTTTCAAACACTAGATGTTTTCTCATTTTTGTACATGTAATCTATGATACTCGAGTGTTTACATCTAGTATGTGAAATGAATGGAATGAGAATGACATGGAATGTTCCATTTTCCAAAAATAATTTATACATTTTTAGAAAAAATAAAAATATATATTTTATATATTAAATACAACTTTTTTCAATCTTTTTTCTTTTTCATTGTCAACACTAAGTAATACTTTTTCATCCCACATCCTTAAAATACCATGCATTTGACTATGGACAACAAAGTTTTTATTTAAAGCATGCTTGTTTATAATGAAATTTTTTCAAATTAAAAATTTTCCTTAGTCAGAATTATCGTATTTTTAATTATTTAGTTACATTTTGTATACAACTGTTATACTTATCAATCACTTTTAGACAACTATATATATAACAAACCTATCTATTTTAAATTTATTATTTAACTCTTCATCATTGTCTCTGTTATATTACGTCACTTTCTATAAGTTCAAGAATTTTTATACAAATTTTTTTTTTATCCAAAAGTCTTATTACTTCTCAAGCACACTCTTAATGTAACAATATAACTATAATTCTTATTTACCGTCGAATATAAATCTCCACCAAATGGCGAATTATCATGATTTGGTTGGATTTAATATAAAAATTGCCTTTATCTAATTGCACGCACCATCCTTAACCAGCTGAGGGCTTATTTGGACCCGCCGAGGACATGTAATTCTGTTAAGGTAGAATCCTTAAAAGCCTATTTTAATATTTTTTAATATAAAAGCATGGAGTATTAGCTTTTACGTTGCAAAAGCTAATTGTAGCTTATTTAAAAGGAATAGTCCATTTTTCTACCAAAATTAACCTTTAAACTGAGCCTAAGTATTTGTAACCGAGACACCGAAGGGAGAAGAAAAATAAGTTGAGTTTCGTGACACAAGATATGCAATTCAAATGCTGCTGGTGTAATGAGATTCCATGACTTCTCATTTTTCGACTTTATCCTATTGGCAAAGCAAACATGACAACTTGTCACTAGCCCAAACTCTTTATGTTATAAATGTATGAAGATAAAATATCTCAAATGGAAATTTTTGTTATTTTGCTCCAAATCCCAATTCTTATTTCATATGGAAAAATAACAATGGCTAGGGAGAAAATCAAATCCACATGTGAATGGTGGGTAGGAGATGATAAAATTATTCGTTTTTACCAAGATATTTGGAACCTAAAGAATTTGGTGAAGGCTAGACATTGCTCGCGTATGTAAAAGAAGATATATAAATGGAACATTTTATAGATTTGTTGATGATAATATGAAATGAGCTAGAGGTAAGGTTATGGTCGAGGACACCGACTAATGAAACCAAACCCGAAGAACCTGAGCTCGATTTCCTATTTTATATTTATTATAAAATATATTATATATATACTATTTAAACAATATTTATCTATATTCTTCATATTTTATATTATTATATCTTTATTTGAATACATATTTGTCATATTGTAATTTTATTGTAAATAAATTATATTATTTTCAATTATATTTATTTTTTATTGCCATCATTTACTTTTACATTTATTAATTTTTTTCCTTTATTTTAGTTTTGATGTATTTTCTAAAAATATTCTTTATATTACTATTTTTAAAAAATATATGTAGTTTGATTATATATTATGTTTACTTACATGATTTGCTATTATTCTTTATTTATATGAAATTTTAAACTTATCACTTTTAAATAAAATGTAAATTATTCAGTATAAATTCCAACCTGAAACTAAATCTGAATCCGATTTTCAAAAATAGAGTTAGGATTTAAGTTTTATAAATATGATTAAAGTTAAAATTAGGATTTATAAATAAAGTTAGGATCATCATAAAAGTTAATCCGAGTTGCACCCGTAATGGCTGGTGAGTCGCTATGAAATTAATATTCATGCAACGATTTTTGAAAAGATGGTTGCATTCGTTAACATCCTTTGCCGTGTTATTTTCTGGCACTGTATTAGAAGAGGTGCGAATGTGCCATCATAGCTAAAGGCGGAAATGCGGAAATGCATACAAGCGCTGCACCATGTTAGAAAGGCGAATCTCTCGCTTGCGACTGTTGCTGACTTCCGCCGTGCTCCTCTTCCCTCTCCTATTAAATACCACTTGAAAAGATAAAATTTTTCACACCAGCCTCGGCCCCTCATCGGAGCCTCTTAGCTCCAAATCTCATCGTATTTTCCTGTTATCCCCGCACGATGTGGGTGATGTATTTGTTAGACACGCCATATCTTTATATCTTGTTCGCCTCCCTCTTTTTTTAACGGAGAGGATTCTGCTGGTTTTTTCTTTTTGCTTTTTATGGGTTTCCCTTAATCACGTCTCTGGCTTACGACTTGTCTGCTGTTTTCGTTACCGGCTTCTTTATTTTGCTCCCACCCCAAAGGTAATCCCAATGGCTCCGAGCGGCGTCTGATTTATTTTCATCTCTCAAAGAAGTCGTGGGGTCTGCTGCATATATGATATTCGTTCGATTAGTCTCCGCAAAGGTATCTCTGAAGGTATCGGTTTTTTCTTTTAAAAGAAATAAAATCAGAAGATTTTTTTTTTTCAATTTGAGTGAACTTATGCTAGTTTCTATTGCTGTGAAATGAGTTTTGGTGGATTTTA
Source organism: Annona cherimola (assembly GCA_030490835.1). Classification (NCBI taxonomy): domain Eukaryota; kingdom Viridiplantae; phylum Streptophyta; class Magnoliopsida; order Magnoliales; family Annonaceae; genus Annona; species Annona cherimola. The sequence goes on along the minus strand of CM059973.1, from coordinate 82,786,844 downwards.
TGCCTGGTTTTTATACTACTTTTCCATGCCTCGTCTGTTATCTTTTGGCGTTGGATGCTGTGAAATGGATTTTGGTGAATTTTATGCCTTGTTTCCCCCATGTTTTATTTGTTGTGTGTTGGATGGAGTTTGTAGCTTTTCTCCTACAGGTTTAATACCCGTTGTCTTTCAGTTGAGTTTTAGGGTTTGGGAGTGGAGCTCCTTCCACTCCAAATGAGGATTTTCCATATGCAATTTAGCTGCTAGATCATGGATTCCACTGCCCTATTCCATGTCCATGAGGGATATGATGCTGAGGAAACTACCATATCGTCTAGGCTGTTTTTGGGATAGGGTTATGGTTTGCATGCTTCAGGAGCTGCATGCTTCATGAGATTATCTTTCTTTGGATTGAAGGGAGCTCTACGCCTTCCCTATTCCTCTTCGCTGCCTATTATCCGTTGCCGTGGATTTACTTTTTCGTTTTTTTTTTTTTTTTTTTTTTTACCGTTGGTTTCTGGGCGTCGACGATCTAGGTTCCCCGATGCCATGTTGTTGTGTTGTCTTTCTTTCACAGAGGTTATTTAATAGCGGAGTTATGTCTCTTTGGAAGGGTATACATGCAAGAACTTGGCGATATATACGCAAGGCACTGGTGAAGTTTCTTTTCCAATTTTTTTTTCTAACCAATTCGACCATGGCCTCGTTGTAAACCCTTTCTCTGGTTCGTTTGAATTTCATGAATGGGGCAAACAAGAAGCCTATTTTGGATTTCACCGCGGCAGATGGATACGAAATTGGGTCTTGTGATATCCATGTTCCAGTTTGTAGTTTGTGATATCCATGATGGAGTCTGTAGTTCGATTGTTTCATGAGAGAAATTGCACTAGCAAATCGCAATTCCTATTCATAAATTGGAAGGATGCATTTTTTCCATTTTATGGCGGCGCTAACATTCTCAACGATGCATCCTTCTCAATTCTAGGGAAGTAGTCGAGAGTCAGTACTGAGATTTTTTTTTCTTTTTTCCCTTCTCAGGAGTTTTTCGTCAGCGTCCGTCTCAGGAGGTAATTTTTAAATGTTGTCGCTTGTGCTCGATCAGTTGATTGTGGTGTCAACGCCAAATGTCTCCCTAGTTTGGATGCATCCCCGTGTGGAAAGAAAGGTTATGTGTTGGCCATAATGCTTTGAGAGGGAGAGAGAGAGCAAGGGGCACTTTACTGGTATGACTATTCTAATCATGTGTATGCAAGAACATCGTTATCCATTTCAAAGGGTAGCTATATATATTGTGCACCCAAATTAGGGTCAATCCAATTACCGTGCTTGTCTGATATAAAGCCCAGTGGAAGTCCATCGCAGCTTCTCTCTCTAATTTTGTTCTAGATTTCTAATTTTTTGTTAGTCGTTCCTCACACATTTCTATTTTAACGAATGCTGTGTCTTTTTGTTTTGGATGCATTGTGTGGTGGAAGTGCATCTTAGCTTATCTCTCTAATTTTCTATAGATGATCTCTAATTTATTTTTTTTGGTAATCGTTCCTCACACATTTCTATTTTAACTAGTTCTGTGTCATTGAGTTTGGATGCATTGTTGTTATGTAGAGCTTCTATATTCACCTACGCATGCATTTTATGTATCAATGAATTTTTCGTTGGCTTGTGTGTACTCATGCCCTTGATCTATTTTTTAATTTATTGGTTTTAATATTTTGTATCTGATTTGTTGCACTACTGTTTTGAGAATAATCATATATCCTTCGATGTATGTTTGGCAAAACATAGTGTTGTTTCTCTATTGGTTCTGGATGGCTTTTCCGTTGGTGTAAGGGAGATCCAAGGGAGATCCAGTAGTTTAGTTTCTTCCTCTTTTAATCAATTTCTTGACTTTAAGCTTTGGGTTTTCGACGATTACAGTTAAATCCCACCAAAGCACTTGCTCTCTCCCTGCTATTCATTTGGTCGAAGGTCATCCAGACTTGGTGTTGTTGGATGATACTGCTTTCAGGTATGATAAGTGTGGCTGTCACGGTTATCTATGTTTCTAGCCACCACCGTATATGACTGGAAAGCTGTGTCTGTGTTTCTAGCCACTGTATATGAGAGGAAAGCGAATCATGTGATGAGTTGTGAATGCACTGCCCCTATCATGGCTTTGGAGGGTAGATGCTTGAGTTCGTTGGCAACGACATTGCTAATTTGCTACGAGGTTGGTTGCTTGCCCATGGTGCCTTTTTTTTTTTTGTGAGTATTTTATAGACTCTGACCATTGATATTATAATTAGGCACCTTCACAACGGTCACATTATAGAGGGATATTTTTCTTTAAATACTCCTATATTTGAGGGATACCTATGTAAATACCCCCTTACACACCGAAGGAAACAACATTTCTTGCGCCTGGTATTTTATTGACATTATAATTAAGTACGGAGCCTAGTTTAATGCACCTGGGTGCATTTCACCTATTATTTTTAATTTTTATTTGAAACTGTTTTCGTCAAATTGTGAATCCAAGTATATTTAATGTGTATTAATTTTTATTAGTTTGAATATTTTAAGATTTTTTAAGTATAATTAAAAATCAATGGTATTATTAATAATTTCGGTGTGAAATTTTTTTCAAAGGAAATGTGTGTATGCACTCTGCATTCAATTGCGGCCCGTTTAAGTACCTTTCAAACTTCCACATAATGTAAGGTTTTTCTGTAAATATCTCTTCACTTGGGGCGACATTTATGTAAATATTCCCACGCTATGCGGGAAAATATTTCCTGCACTCCGTTAGGTTCGAACAGCATTCGCTAACAAGGAGCATAATGACGATCATCACCAGGGCACCATCCAGGATGGTCTCTAGTTGCTTTTGAAATGAAAGGATACCGGAGGTTACCTGAATAAGAATCGATTAGTTTCCAGCATCAAAAGGAAAAAAAAGAATGGAGTAGTTTCTTCTTAAACACGGGGATTGTAAATTTATGAGAGTATAAACCAAGACCGAGGGTTCGTTGGTGTTACATCAAATATGTCCGCATAATTTTTTTCATTTTTTATAATTATTTTTTTCGCATTTCTTTTCGTATTTTTATATAATTTTTTTGTAAATGACATACGACTATTTTATTTTTAAAAAAATTTATTGTATCTACCCATTATCAATCTTTTCGTATCACATTTGTTCTCTTATGCGACTTTTGCATGTATACACCGACACGAGGTTTAATAAATATTGTATTTGTGTTCATAATTGTTAAAATTGTAATTATGGTTGTAAAGTTTGCATTAAATTGTAATTGTATTCCTTTCATTAGGGTACGGTTGGGACTTTTTTGTATAATGATAAAAATGCCTTTCTGAGTCTTATGCTTGCAATGTTAGCAAATTTGGAGAAGTTTGTATAAAAAATTCCATCGACATTCTAATGAAATCATGGTAGGGATATGTTTGGAATTTTATGTAAATTTGGCATGCATATTTAGGGGGGGACATGTAATATTGGTTTAGACTTTGTGGGTAATTTCGCAAACAAGTTTCTTATTTTAGTGTAGAAGCTTTTATGCTAAAAATCCGTCGTCAAAATACGAAATTTAGATAAGTATCGTGCTTTTCTTTTAATTGAGAGAGGGCCTCTCAATTGACGCTCTCAATTGGAATAAAATGTGAGAGATTGGGGGTTTTTGTTGAGGGTTGCAGTCTTATGCATTAATGCACCTGGGTGTATACATTTATTTTTGAATTTTTTTTTGTAAATTTTTTTATACAATTTTTACGTGATTATGTTTAATATGTGTATTAATTTTTATTATTTTTGAAAATTTTTAAATATTTTGTGTTTTTAAAAAATCAATGACATCTTTTGTAAAGATGCCAATGATTTCTTATCTTAAAAACACGGAAAAATATTTAAATTTTTTTAAAAATAGTAAAATTAATATACTTGTTAAATACATTTAGATTAATAATTTTATAAAAATTTTTTTAAAAATGCGGGTAGTACAAGTAGATGTGATGATTCTCATTGCACCCGAGTGCATAGGTGTTCCATTTATTTACTACAAATTTGCAAATAAAAAATTTTAATTATTCTTCATAATTATTTTTTTAACTAATTTTTTCCCTCCGAATATAATTGTCTTACTTTTGAATTTTTTAATTAATATTATTTATATATCTAATTTATTTTCTTCATCGTCATCATTATTTATATTATGTCACATTATTTTCTTATATACTAAAAGTTTTCCATTTAAAGTTTTATAACTTTATTAAACAAACCCTAGACGCACGAGTCTGGTACTCTGGTGGTTGGAATGTATACATTGAGTCTGTCGGTGTTCCTGACTTCCTGTACAACCTCTTTTGCAAGAACGCCACTTGGCCAGTTTCAGTTGAAACGCCGGGTACTAGAGTCCGGTCAAAAGAGTGTACTACATAGAGGCCTTAATGGCAAAATTTCCAGTATAAATTAGCGCCGAGTTGGAACTTTGCTGTAATTTCGGAATGCGTGCTTGTATAGTTTGCACAGATGTTTGCTACTTTACGGCTATGTGATTTACATTTATATGACCGGAAATTGAAGTTGCCTAGGCCATGCGTGGACCATAAATTAATTTCCGCTTAGTGCATGGTTTTAATATACTTTTGACTTGTTGATGGTATGTTGTATCTCATGGAATGGAAGTTGAGGTCCTATAACACTGATCACAGGGACTGCTTGTGTGAGTGGGCGGGCTGAAGCCGTTCGAAGGGTTCCTCTTTGGGAGGGAACATCTCTTCATATCTCGGTTTACAAGAAAAGAAAACAGACAACAACTATCTAACAGAATACTCTTCTTTTATTACATCGCATGATCCCTGCTGCTAACTAACAAATGTCACAATAACACTTGTTGATTAAAGGTTAAGCCTCTCCCTAGTTCGAATATTTTCATGTGGCCTAAGCACACGTGGACCTTATTGGACCTGAGCTGGCATCCTTGAAGCTTGGCAGTTGTTAACCTCCTTTGGATGACTCCGCTTCTCTTGAACCGCCTGCAACTGTCTTCCGTCCATATCATCCTCCCCCACTTGAAAACAATCTTGGTCCTCCAGGATAAAAGAAGGAAATAGGTTGCGGAATTGCCCCGTATTTTCCCAAGTGGCGTCAGACCGCGGTAAGTAGGGGTGGGAATCGGGGCGGGTCGGGGTGTGCCCAACCATGACCCTTATTTTTAAAAATCTTGTTTGACCCTTATTTTTTTCTACAAGGTCTTGAGACAAAATTCGGGTCGGTATCGGGTCAACGAGTCGAGTAAAAAAACTGCGGGTCAAGTAAGAAGTTTTTAAAAATTTATAAAACTATCAAGTATAAAGACAAATTTATATTAAATTTAACTACTATATGCTTGAATCTATTATTAATCAGTCAAGGTAAATATAAATAATTAAATAAAACATGAAAATTAGCATTGAACGAGGTTTTTCTTTTTAATGCAAAATATCAGAAAATGGGTCAGCAGGTAGGTCCGCCCCGACCTGCCTTGACCCCTCCGCCAGCCTGTAAAAAAATCGAATTTTGCCCCAACTCGCCCTGGTATTAAACAGGGCGGGCGGGTCACGGGTCGACCCGCCCCGATTCCCACCCCTAGCGGTAAGCCCTTCCAACGAATGGGAAGCTGTGTACAAAAGCTATGGCCACGCAAGACGTGACGAGTAGATAAAACCTGCTGGGGCTCCATAGTCAACTCATCAAGTTCATCTGTAGGAGGCAGCTCGATGGTGGATGGTTGATCCCCAAGGCAACGCTTGAGAAGTGAAACATGAAATGTTGGATGAATTCGACAGTCAGTAGGAAGCTTAAGCCGATAAGCCACTCGACTAATTTGCTCCAAAATTGGATAGGGCCCATAATATCAAGGAGCCAATTTATGACAATGAGTTGGAAGCACAAACACTTGTCGAAAAGGGTGTAACTTTAGATAAACCAAAGCTGAAACACTTCCTCCCGTCGATGCTTATCTGCCTTCATCTTCATACAGTGTTGGGATAATTGTAAATTATCCTTTAACAATTGCAGAGTTTGGTCCCGAGCAAGTAACAATTCATTGACCTCTGCAATATTGGTTGATCTAGCCTCATAAGGAGCAATGCTAGGGGAGTCATATCCATAGAGAGTCGTGAATGGGGACATGCCAATGGCAGTGTGGTAAGCTGTGTTGTACCAAAACTCACACCAAGGTAATAAATCCAACTAGCGACGGGGTTGTTGAAGATGGCATTCGATGGTTCGATTGGTGACTTCAGTCTGGCCGTCTGATTGGGGATGATAGGAAGTAGAGTGCTTGAGATGAACCCCTTGTTCCTTGAACAAGGAACTCCAAAAATGGCTCAAAAACACAGGATCCCGATCTGAAATGATGGACTGTGGTAACCCATGCAACCTAACCACCTCATGGATGAATACTTTAGCAACCCTAGGGGCCGAGAACGGGTGACCAAGAGCAGCGAAATGTGCATACTTGGAAAGGCGATCAACTACCACAAAAATCACGAATTTACCTTTGAAAAACGGTAACCCGTCTATGAAATCCATGGTCACTTCCTGCAATAATTGCTGTGGTAATGGAATTGCCTGTAATAACTCTGCTGGCTTCATGGTAGAGTATTTCACTCGGTTTCAAGTATCGCAAGAAGCAATTAAACGGCGGATACTGTCACGCATTCCCTTCCAATAGAGATGCCCATTAATGTGTTTGAAGGTATGATGCACCCCTTCATGGCCACCTATGATCGAATCATGAAAAAATTCGAAGAGCTTGGGAATCAACTGACTTGTGGCAGGTATAACAATTCGTCCCCTATGATAAAGAAGACCATTCTGAACTATATGGAGAGGGTGTGATTGTGGATCAACTGTGATTTCATTCCGTAACATGGATAAAGAAGGGGCAGTCCGATTCTCTTCCAACACTTCATGCCAAAGAGGACAAGATAGTTCTATCACAGCCATTGAAGCTAAAGCCATTTGTCGGAACAAGGAATCAGCAGCACTATTACAGCTCCCTTTTTTATACTCAACAGCAAAATCATATCCCATTAATTTTGTCATCCACCGCTGTTGGTCAGGAGTGAGAATACGCTATTTTAATAAATGTTTAAGACTGTATGATCAGTCCTTACTAGAAATCAATGACCGAGCAAGTATGGCCGCCATTTTCTCACAGCCAACACAATAGCCATCAACTCTTGTTCGTAAACTGTTTCGCCATGATGTTGTAAGGACAAAGCTTTACTGAAAAAAGTTATAGGATGGCCATCTTGACTAAGTACAACTCCCACACCCCTTCCCGAAGCATCACACTCTATAATAAAGAGTTTTGAAAAATTTGAGGGTTTTAAAATAGGTGAGGTACTCAAAGTTTGCTTCAATTGGACAAAAGCAACAGTGGCAGTCTCAGACCAAACAAATGCATCCTTTTTAAGTAGAGCTGTAAGAGGGGCTGCATTCAACCCATAGTGACGTATGAAGCGCCGGTAATAGCCTGACAATTCCAAAAAGCCCCTCAGTTGCTTAACTGTTTTGGGAACAGGCCATTCTTGAAGGCACTGAACCTTATCTGGATCTGGTTTAACCCCTTTTGCTGAAATCAAATGCCGCAAATACCCTATTTGCAGCTTCCCAAATGCACATTTCTTCCTGTCGGCCAAAAGCTGATGCCGCTGAAGACTTTCTAAGGCCTGACGGACATGCAGTAAGTGACATTCCCAAGATTTACTAAAAATAAAATGTCATAAAAAATATAGGAACAAACTTTCGAGGAAATGGAGCAAAAACTCGGTTCATGTGGCTCTGAAATGTGGCAGGAGCATTGGATAATCCAAAGGGCATGACTAAATACTCGTATTGCCCATGGTGCGTTCGGAACGCAGTCTTGTGAGTACCCTCTGGTTTCATCCTGATTTGATGATAACCAGACCTTAAATCCAGTTTAGAAAAAACGCAAGCGCCAGCAATTTAATCCAACAATTCTTCTATCACAGGAATTTGGAACTTATCTTTAATAGTAATATTATTCAAAGCTCTATAATCAATACAGAAGTTCCACGAATTGTCTTTCTTTTTCGCCAAAAGAACAAGTGCTGAAAATGGGCTACTACTTGGCTGAATCCACCCTTTCTGTAAGAGTTCATGAACTTGAGCTTCGATTTCTTGTTTTTGATGATGTGGGTAACAAAAGGGTCGAATAGAAGCAGGTGCTGCATTGGGAATCAATTGGATTGAATGATTCGCCTCTCTCATTGGTGGCAATCCACCGGGATCCTCAAACACATCAGTAAAGTGATCCAACAATGCCTCCAGAGTAGCAGTCTGTTCATCCTTCTGTGCTCCTACTAATTGGAGTGCATCTTCTGCTCCATGCAACATAAAAAATTGACAATATGTTTTACTCATCTTCAATAACTATGAACCAGAAGTTGGTTGAATGTCTTGTGGTTGAAGGCCTTTCAATTGATACTTCTACCCTGCCAACTGATAGCTTAAAGTCATCTATTTCCAATTTGAAGTTACCTCTCCTAAACCCCTTAACCAGGCTATTCCCAAGACCACATCCGTGCCTCCCAATGTTAAAGGCAGCAAGTCAACACAATGAGTACCCCCTGCCAATACCACCGCCACTTGCCGACAAACCCCTTGCCCTTCCAAATAACTTCCGTCTCTGTTCATGACTCTGAATTTTCCCATGGCCTGTACAGTTAAGCCTAGTCGACGCAGCAACTTTTGATGGATAAAATTGTTAGTACTTCCACAATCAATCATCACAATCACTTCCACTCTATTTATGTGCCCTTTTACTTTTAGTAATTGAAATGAATCTTCCCCCGACATTGCTTGCAATGAAATTGTGCAAGATTCTTGATTTGACAGACATTGTTCTTCCTTCTCCTGTTCAGAAGGAAACTCTTCATTGTCCTCCGATAGCTCATCTTGCCACTCATGTTGCAGCACACACAATTGTTTATTAGGACACTTGTGATCTCTCGAGTATTTCTCATCACAAGTGTAACATAAACCTTGTTTCCTTTTATCTTGTAATTGCTCCCAAGTCATTTTCTTGACTGGAACCACTAGTCAAGCACCACTTGGGTGCACCTCCTTCCTTGCCTTGGACCCTGCATCGACAACTATGGAAGCCCATCCTTTATTGGACCTGGGTAATGCCTTGGTTCTCATGAATTTATCATTGAACCTCTTTCCCCACACAATAGCATCGGCCAACCGTTTTGGTGCTAACATCCTAGCCTCGGATCCAATCTCTTCCTTCAGTCCTGCTATAAAAGATTTCACCAACGCCGTTTTTGTCCAACCCGTACATCTGTTACAAAGGCATTCAAACTCTTCCAGATAATCTTCTAATTTCCCACGTTGATAAATCTTAGTCAATGCTTCATCCACATCAATCTGGTTAGCTAATTCAAATCTGATTTTGAGATACTTACAAAACTTCCTCCATGTCCCCACCAACCGACATTACCGTACCCAATAAAACCACTGGATCGCCGGCCCTTCCAAATGATAAGAAGCTATGCGCACTCTCTCTTCAACCGGAGTATCTGTTAGTTCAAAGTAAATTTGAGCCTGCAATATCCAAGAATTTGGATCTCTTGAAGAAAATATCGGAAAATCCAACCTCCCTTGTTGAAAATGACCAGGCATGCGTTGTTGTGTAGATTGGCCATGATTACTTCGAAGACCCCCTGATCTCGGCTCAGACTGAAATTCTGATTCAACATCTGAACTATCACGACCAGTTTAGCCAGGAGCATAAAGATGCTCAGCCGCTTCCTCTCTGTCATCATCTGACGACCAGTCGTCACCTGATGACGAAGAATTAATAGCACGCTTCCCAGCCCTTTTATTATTTCTACTAGGATCGAGAAGAATGTTTATACCTGTTTGCAGATCTTTAAGTTGCTGGCTCAAGTTAGACACATCTTTTCCCATGCATGTTACCTCACGCTCTAATTTTGAGAAACGAGTGTCAACTCCCTGACCAACAAGTTCAGCAGAAGTATTGCTGCTACTGCACATGGGATTTACCTTTTCCATGGATTGCTTCGCAACTCTGAATGGAGTGGGTATCATTGAACACGAACGTCTACCTCTCCGCACCAGTTCGCTACTTCCCTGAGCTCTGATACCAATGATATGAATCTTCTAGCAAAACCGCAATGTAGATTCAATTCTCGCTGATAGCTTTCATGCAACGGGGTTCTTCTTTGGGAGGGAACATCTCCTCATATCTTGGTTTACAAGAAAAGAAAACAGACAACAACTATCTAACAGAACATGCTCTCCTTTTATTACATTGCACGATCCCTGCTGCTAACTAACAGATGCCACAATAGCACCTGTTGCTTAAAGGTTAAGCCTCTCCCTAGCTTGAATATTTTCATGTGGCCTGAGCACACGTGGACCTTGCTGGACCTTGCTGGACCTGGGCTGGCATCCTTGAAGCTTGGCAGTCGTTAACCTCCTCCAGATGACTCTGCTCCTCTTGAACCGCCCATATCAAGTATATTGTATCTCATGGAATGGAAGTTGAGGTCCTATAACACTGATCACAGGTACTGCCTGTTTGAGTGGGCGGGCTGAAGCCGTCCGATGGGAGCTGTTCCTCTCGTCTGTTGGCTTGGCTTAAATGGTTCATTGTGGTTAAATATCTTTGACATGAATGGCTTAATTTATGAGATCCGACCTGTTATTTTGTGTCTAATTGTTTTTATTGTTTTCGGTGTAATTAGCCACGGGCTGCTTTTAATCATGCGGAATACGAACATGAAGAGGAAGGCGGAGAAGGGGCAACACCTGGGAACGAACTCTCACATAAATGCTGTATGAGGCTTCAATAGCTATACTTCAGTAATATTATTTAAATATTATTCGTTGCTAGTAGAAAGTATCGGTTTACTGAGAACCCACTTCGGTAATTTCCAATGAATGTTATTCATCGCTAATAGAAACTACGTTCGACTCTTTATATATATATATTGTGAGGGGGAAGGGGTTAGAGAACCAAGCAAACTGTAATTTTTATCACTCACTTAAAAAAAAAAAAATACATATAGGAGGTACTTGATCTTGGTAAAAATAGATATTATATGCCCGTTTGAATAACAAATGAACCTTGCAAGTTGTTTGTATGGTCGTTATTCCGGCTAAAAATTTTATTTTTGACCACAAAACCTTTTGCTGTCCTAAGTTAAGTAGGTATTTGCAACTGATAATTCTGGGGCAATGCAGCAGTTAAAAAAAATTATTTAAGAGTTTCGCTTGACAGGAAAGTTGTATCCATGTCGCAACATCAAACTCATTTGTCTGATCAAGCTTGCTAATTAGGAGTATAAATCAGGTTGGGGTAAACATAATCTTATACTGCCGGTAAAATTTTAATTCAATCCTACTTTCAATATTATTTTTTAAACTTCAACGCAACCTTGTTTTCACCTTATAGAAATTGGTTGAGTTCTAGTTAGAAATTGAGTTAATAAAATATATAATATTTAAAATATTTTGCTTAATTAAATCTATTTTAAAGTATAAATTTATATGAAAAATAAATATTAATCCTTATACAATAACATAGGAATATCTTACCATTTATGGCTTATACAGTAATATAATTGTAAAATAATATTATTTCAAAGCAATAATGTCTAGCTAATTTTTATGTATTATGTATTAATATAAGATTATTTTTAATAAGTTATTATGTTTTATACTAATATATTAAATCCAGTCAGGGTGGGTTGAAAAATATCTAACCCAGCCAACCTACTTTTAAAACCGGGTTCATTTAAATCGGATCATAAAATTTATTTGTTCCAAAACGCGTAATACAAGTTAGGTTGAGTTAGTCGCGTTTGGGTTGAAAGCAATTATATTTATACCTCTAGTTTTAATCAAGCTTATCAAGCCCATTAAGAGGGGATAGAGTCGTATAACCGAAATTCATTGATTTCTCAAGCTCGGTGAAGTCTGGTTAACCAAATTCAATGACCTTTGGAAGGTTTGATCATGCTCATGGGCTCGCATTCAATAACGCGGTCGAGTTTAGTTAAAATTCATCACATGATTCGATTCTGATAAAATCAGTTAATACGCTCCACTGGCAGCCAATATATATATACGTCAAAACTTTTTCAAATGATTTTGAAAATCTATTAAACATAAGAAAGTTTGATCAAATCCCAGGAAGCTCAATCAAATTCATAAAAGTTGCTACTTGCATGTATATCCAACTATGAAATTCCAATTTTGTTCCTATTGGTAAAACGTGTACAAATGCCTCTTATATCCAGTGACGACGTGTTACAAAGTGCAGTGCAGTGTGACTGATTCCTAGGAACAGGACTGCGTACGGGGATACCTTTTCTTTTTTCTTTTTCTTTTTCTTTTTCTTTTTTTTCTTTGCAAAAGCGGTCACGTGCCAAAGTTGTATTTTTACAAGTCCCATAATAATAATAATAATAATAATAATAACAACAATAATAATAGTAATACTATACTTTATAAGCATTGAATGTTTTTATTGCAAATATGTGCGACTAAATCTATGTAACCTTTAGGGTAGTCTGAATGCATAAGTAGTTTGCATTTGGAATTGGACCGGCAAATGAACGGATAAATTTATGCATAAAAAATAAGAAATGTACACGAAATAAATGCATCACTTTCAGCCGTAAGTAGTCAAGTTGGTTTGCCTGACGGAGTCTACCTTAACAATGGAGACTTTCCAATTAATTGATATTTGATAAAGATCCTGCTTTGCCGAACTTCAACTTTGCCCTTTGGCATTCTGAAATTGCAATAAAAAGCGAATATTTTACTCCCTAAACATGCGGCGAACAGACCATCCAAGCTGGTATGATCCTGTGCCGATTCGAGCTTCCCCAACAGGATCCTACTATGGGTGCAACTTGGGCCGGGTTCGGCCCGAACCCGGCCCGCCGAACCCCGAAAAAATGCAATGTTGAAACTCTGAGATTTTCAACCCGAACCCGAACTCAAATAGGTCTCGGTTTCGGGTTCAGGCAAGCCCGAACCCTGTAAACCCGAACCCGAATTTGCATTTATATAAAAAAATATAATTTATATTATATTAATAATATATTATAATAATAACATATTACTCATGGATGGATGATGGATAACAGGAGTACGGCATGACAGGCATAGATAGCTCATCGCCGAGACAATCTAACGTCTTAACTGATTTCAACAAAATACCTATTCCCAATTTACATTACGATATAGGTCCAACAGTTTTTTTTAAAAAAATTACTCTTCACACCTTTTCTACTGAAGCCTTTTGACCAACGAAATCCTGTGATACTAAATATTAAATTTTTTTGAGATCTTTTTTTCCAACGGAAAAATTTATGAGAACTTTAAAATTATAGTTGTAAAATAAGCTTAAAACAATAGAGGAGTAAAAAAATACAATTAATGATTAATAATACAATTTTATTGACAACGTTTACACATAATCCATATTCTACTAGATACAAAGAGAATGCTCAAAACAGGTTTCTTTCTTTCTACTCTTAAGCAGTATTTGAAATTTTCTTAATTTCATACAATAAATTGTTTTTAAAACTTTTTTATATAATAGATTTGTGATAAAAAATTATATATAAAATGAGTAACAAAGACATATTAATAGAAGATGTCAACCCGAAACTCAACTCGAAACTTAACCCGAGCCCGAATTTCAAAAATAGGGTTAGGGTTAGGGTTAGGGTTGAAGTTTTACAAATAGGGTTAGGGTTAGGGTTGAGGTGAACTCAAGTTTCATGAGCCCGAGTTGCACCCCTAGATCCTACAATGTCCATTGGAATTGGTTGTTTATCCGGTTTCGGTCTCATCAGTCATCACTCCAGATTACATGTGAACCACTGCAGTCGGCTCCGACCACAAATCATTTGTTGCGCCTATTTTTGGGCATATCTGTGATTCTTCGAAAATGTTTCGGCTGTCCAGAAAACATGGGCACATTGACCCGCGGGGTAAGGCCCAACCGCCCCGGGCCCTGTTAAGATCAGATGAAAGCAAACCGCCAAAACCGATTTGGGGTCCGCCATTAGGCCGAAATAATGTCTGTATTGCTGTTAGTCACTATACCTCGGACATGGCCTTTTTATCTATCTATTTATATATATTTTATGTTATACATTGCACAATTGATAACTTAATTAATTGTGATTCTGAGGGAGTAGAAAAAAAGCGAGTTTATTCATAACAAAATTTATTGATCAATATATCTTAGTAAATTTATAATACTCGAACTATTATAATTTTTTATCAAGGGTTATACATATAATTGCTGAGAATTCATAAGTCGCATTACAAATTATCTTTAGAATAAGTGTATAAATCTTTTAAACTAATTTAATATTTATTATATAATGATATATATGTTTGACATATTTAAAAGCCATAATCCGGTTAGCCCAACCTAAGTAAAGGTTTATTTAGGCGGGCTAAAAGATATATTTTTAGGCTTTATTTATTTTTTCATAAACATGTCAAGTCATGTGTATTAAATATATAAATCTAGTTTTACCGTTTTTGGATATTTTCAAATATCTATTTTTTATTTTTAAAGACAACGGCATTCTCGTAATTTTTTGAGCGGCCGGCGGAAGTAAGCCCTAACCAGATCATGGCTCTACTTTTAAATGATTTGATTTCTCTTTTGTTTTTTTTTTTCCCAAAGAAATCCGCTGTGTCTGAGAAAATTTTGACCTTCTTTATATTTTATTGTATCTATTGTCTTCCGGGTCATAGTCATTTATTCCTGGGTTATAGCTAAATTCTTCTTATCGAAAAGAATTATTTTCAGATAATCTTGCAAGTTTAATTCATTTTCACCCATTCAGTTATTCAGAACCCATGTTGCAATCTTAGGTCAGTTTAAACTTGACCTAACAATCTGTGTTCCTTCAACGTTAACCTTAGACGTTTACATGAACAGGATGAGGAAATCAAAAGGCGTGAGGTTGGTATCTTCATATGAATGGAATCCAATTTATAAATCGAATTCGATTGCGGCAATGGCAAAGCAACATTGCCAAATTTTTGTACGTAATTGAGGTTGGACTTGGTACTATGAAGGCTTAACTTCTCTCTACATATTGACTCAAATAAATAAAGAGTTTGCACATTTACGTATTTTTCTTGGCCATTGACGGATGAAACGCTTCTACTTTATCAACTGTTGTTGTTTATATTCATTTAATAAAAGCTTAACGTCGAAGTTGTATGATACTACGGCCGTTTACACCAATGTATGAAAATTCCTTTACTTTTTTACTGGTACTAATTCCTATTTCCACCATGTTTTTCATCCCATTTTCAATCCCTCAAGCAACCCAGCTGTATCCGTATTCCCTAATAATTTCATTATAGAAAAGAAGAGAAAAGAAAACCAACTGACAGAGAGCGTCTGAAAATGGTCCCCCACTGTACAATCTTACAGCCCACATTCCACAGGCTCATCATCTTGGGCCGAAGTGGTAATGGATGGTTCGAGAGGAATGATGGCAGAGGGGCCGAGGCCGCCGGGCGTCTCGGTGACAGGCACAGCTCAGCCGACCGTACATGCCACTGTTTTTGATGTTTAGATGACCCCGTTCTGATTTTTGGGTCGGAAGATCTGAAAAAAATGTGGGGCTGCCGCGCCTTTGGTGCGCTGGCAGGCAGGCAGCAGGAATTCATACGCAGGAGGTAGAAAATGAATTTGCAGGGGCAATTGATCTGTTGGGCAAGATTTCATGCGGATACGAGGCTTTCAATCCGCATCGTGGTTGTCCACGCATTTCCATGCGACTGTGTACGTTAGGGAATTCGTGGGAGGTGGGAGTTGGGTTCTGCCAGCAGATGCTGATGATGGGAATTCGTTCTTGGAATTATTCATCTGGAACGTACATTTGATTGGAAAATTCATGGCGAAAAGCGAACCCGTATGGCATGGACGTAAGGATGTAGCTGACGCAGGTCGATACGGTGGACGGATGGCGCCGCGTCGTGCCAAAAAAGTGCACGGCCGTTGGATAAAACTTCAGGATAAAAAAATTTTAGCGTAAAAATTTTTATACGAAAAAAATAATATAATATAATTGTAGTAATAATAAGGAGTAAAGAGAATAATATTAAAATAGACAAGTTAATTGTGTACAAATAATTTAAAAGTAGTATAGTTGTACAAAAAGATGTGTACAAATAATTAAAATAGGATAATTGTGAATAATAAACAGTTTTTAAGGTGTTTTTAGATAAGTGTAAAACTTTTTAATTTAAAAATTTTCAATCTTTATAATTATTTTATTTTTAATTATTTTGTTACATTTTTTTATACAAATACTCTATTTTTAATCATTTTTATTCAACTATTCATAGAACTAACATGTTTAATTTTATTCTCTTTATTTTCCAACATTACTTCTATTATATGATTGCAATGAAATATGTATATTACATTATTTTATTTCAATTCAAAAGTTTTTACATCAAAAATTTTACCACCTTCCAAACACACATTTGATTTAAAAACTTTTAAATGTAAACAAACACATAACGCGTTTGATATTAACCATGCCTAAATGTTGCATTTAAACATGGGTCATTGGATCGTAACACCAGTTCAAGTGTTTACTTTTACTTTCTCTTAAATTATCCTAACTTAAATATTTTCTTCTCTCAAAAAACATATTTTCTTTTTTAAAATCTAGTTTCTAATCTATTATATAAATTATAATAAGTTTTATATTTAACTTTGCTAATAATCTTTTTAGGTTCTATTCTTTAGGTATATTTGGCTATATTAAAAACTTTCAAATCTCCATCATTACTAAATTTTTAATTATTTCTTCATATATTTTTATACAATTATCTCACTTTTCAATTATTTTTACTTTTAACTTTATTTCTTTTACTGTTTATCCAAATATACCATTTCGTTGCTGTTGGTATTGTTGATATATTTTTATTGCTCTCTTCTTTTAAAAACTTCACTTTTTTGTCATTTGCAACTTTTTAACACCCAAACAACTTGGAGATACAGTTCCACCTTAAGAAAATATGGAGCTAAGAAAATAGTGTTTCCCAGTCGAATAATCAAGGACAGCAACCCTGTTTCGAGCACGAACACGCATCGTTGCAATAGCAGCTGGCAGCTCTTCCCAGTGGGCCTAGCGCCTCGCTGGTTATATATTAATTCTACTTCAATTTCTTGATTATTGACCATATTATCATTTTCTAACATGAGGATAAAACAATATACTGAAAAATGATATTGTTTTCCACCGTTTCGATACTATGGGTTGATGACGTCGATTTTATCAACCAAAAATTGATAAAATGGGATGAAAAATCGATTTAGGGTGTTTGTTTATCAAAAAAAAAAATTCAATATCCACAACTATCCTATTTTTAAATTATTTCTTCACTTCTTCTTATACAATTATTCTACTTTTTAATAATTTTTACATAATTACCTCTACAGCTAACATATCTATTTTAACTTTATCCTCTTTACTTTTCATCATTACCCTTATCGTATCACTTTATTTCTTCAATTTCAAAAATTTTTTATTCCAACAATTTTTCTTTAAAAGTTTTAACATTTCCCAAATAAAGAAGGGAAATTTTCTTCGGCAAGATTATGTTTCGCTGTGGTATTATGAGGTGTACGAAAATATATGCACATGCGGCCAATATTTTCACCTGCACCATTGATTTGCTCGTCGTTCTATTTGACATGGCAAATAGATATAAACTTTACTTTTACAAATTTTTACAATTGTATTTTATGTATTAAAATTTTTTGTATGTTCCAGTTGCTTGAAAACACAAACCAACAAGACGGTTATTGCACATATTATATTGAAATTTTATTTTATAAAATTATGTTCTTAGATAAGCAAATTAGCCTTTCGTTACGTATTAAGATTTTTACTTATATATTATCCAAAATTATAAAATAAAATAAATTATATATATTTCTTATGTACTTGAAAAGATGAATCCAACAAGACCCACATTGAATATATAATCTTGAATTTGTTAAATTTATATTTTATAACATAATTTTTTAGGTGGGTAATATCTATTAGCGAGTTTTATAAACCTTGAATGGTCTCTTATATTTTCATTACACTAAATTTATAAATTATTAAAAAGTTGAAATATGATACAATAGTCTCATATTTTTTATTACACTAAGAATGTGTTTGAAAAGTGATAAAATTTTTGACATGAGAGAATTATATAATACAACAGGGGTAATGATGAGTGGTAAAAAAAATAATGTTCAGTTTTGGTTTAAAAAGTTTCTGTTTAAAAAGTTTCTGTTTTAGCCAAACATGTCCTAATGTTCAGAGTTTGGATGAAATGAGAATGAGATGGTGATGAAATAAGAATTTGGTATAAAAATGTATCGGGAATGATAAAAAAAAAAGGGCATTAATATTGAAAAAGTTACATTGAAAATGAAAAAACAGGCTGTTATTTTTTGGGATATATAATAATACTAAAATACACCATATGTATATTTGTTACTCAACAATAATTTTTTATGTTGTTTTTATGTTTTTAAAATTATATATTTTTGTTTCATAAAAAAAATTATATATTTATGTAGTTTTAATTCTAGTTGTTATTTAAAGAATTTTAATTTGTTGGGGGCAGCAGACGACATACCTTTTGTGTTTGCTTTGCTTTGGATTATCAAAAAAGGGGCAGCTCGGAATGATTACAGCCAAGGATTCTGGGCCTAAGTAAAAATTATGTCAGGAAATTAAGGCAAGAACCGAAACAAGAAATACTCCGGCCGTGATTATCACTTGTTTGTTGTGGGGTAGTTGACGAGGTGGATGTTTTGTCTTTGCTTTACTTTGGATTATGATTTGTACGAGTTGTAAATGATCAAAGATTTATTCAGTATCACGTGATTTGTACGGAATGAGATATAATTGGATGAGAAATGGGAAATGGGAAATTTTCTTTTTGGGATAAGTGAATCTCATCCCCATTACATCGAATGGGTATCTTGAATACACACAAAGTGTACCAAGAGTCAACAATCATTCCCCCGCGGAAAAAATAGAGTGATGGGCAAGTGGAGCCAGCCCCACTCATGTCTCTGGGTTTCCCCTTCAATGGCCAATGTCAGTTGTAAGGCCGCCGGAGAAGTCCGGTTTTTGTTACTGCTCTTTTGGAATGTACAGTGGATTTAATTCATGGGCAATGCTAAATTCCACATGTACTGGGTCATATGTAGCTACGTAATTAACCGGGTAATAAACATCCAGCCTTCATGGGTTCGTTGCAAAAAAATATATATATATTTCTCCGAGAGGAAGTTACCGGAGCCTGTCCGACTTTAAATTAGCCAACGATTTTCTTGGGGCTTGGCACAAAGGATTTCCCTCTGTTTTAATTAGCTCCAGGTATTTTCAAGCCTAATTTATTCATAAAAAGGTTTAAGTAACGCCTCAGACTAGTTCATTGATTTCATCCCCTTGATTTTACAAGTGCTTCTATCATTCCCAAATCCTTGTAAATATTTAGCTCACTTTAAACTAAAACTTTTCATTCTACGCAATTATCTAAGTTTCAATTATTTCTTTACATCTTACTATATAACTACTCTATTTTCAATTATTTCTACATTACCTGTACAACAAACCTATCTATTTGAACATTATTTTCTTTACTTTTCATTATTATCTATATTATATTATATCATTTTCTTCCATTTTAAAAAATTTTCATTCAAAAATTTTATTACTTTTTAAATACACCTTTAATTTGCATGAAACTAAACTTTCTAATAAAAGCATATAATTTCAAATCCGACGAGTAAATGTATTTCATTTCGTCATTATACAGGTGAGCCAAACTGAGAGTTTCCTATTAAATCAAATATCTCTGCGTATACAGCAACCATGTCACTAATTAACGTCTTCCTAATTATGAGATTATTAATGGTATTATAACCTATAAATGACGTTGTCAGTCAATCATGGAAATAACCTCACTTGACATAGACTTATAAATATTATTAGAGTTTTTGCTAACTGTCACTATTTTTTTTATTCTTGTATTTACAACTCAACCAAGGTACATCACATAATCCAATCCAAGCTCCAAAGTGTAAATCTAACAATGTTGTTAACTATAAAGACATTGTTCAAAAAAATGAAAGATAAACTCTTTAAGCCGGGACTTGAAGCCCGGAGAGGTAGGACTCTTGCTAGCTATGTTAGTTGCATGTTGACCAAGCTATCACTACTATTGACAAAAATTTAAAGATATCTACGTGGTTTTGTTGAAATTAAAGGGCTATCATTCCGTTGGAGGTATTTTCTATTATAATATTGAAAATTAATTTTGAAGAATATTTATGGTAAAAAATTTCAAAATCTAACAACACAAAATTAATCTATTTAGTATGAGGAATGTTTTTCAAAATAATTTTTATATTTTAACAGCATAAAATATATCTAATTGATTATTTTTGTGTTATTATTTAAATATTTATTCTATAATTCATTATTAAAAAATTTTGCAACAAATAGTAATTTTGCTTTTCACATAAGTATTTTCATCGTTTCAATAATATTTGTAATGCTCATTAATGTACTCCTAATAATTGAAGTGATATGCCTCTAATTTTAACAAAACTACATAGGCACACTAGCAATTTTATCATAAATCACGGTATACTTACAAAATCATCTAGACTATGTAGACACAAATGAAAAAAATCTCATATAATACACTTGAAACTTAGAATTGAATAAACTTTCTACTATGAAATTAATATAAGAGTTGCTTTCATTGAGTCACACTTCTATATAATCAAGTAACGTAAGAGTAATTTCATGTAACTCCATCAAATTTTCACATCTTGATGATTGATGAAAAATTCATTTCATTCAATATTTGTTTGGCAAAAAAACAAGTTTCACCCCAAATAATTTACATTGCATTAAAATGAAAAAATACTTTACAAAATCATTTATGTACACATTAATGATATTTTAGAAAGTATAGATGTTGAAATATAATTATAAAAGCAATATTTAGCATAAAATTATTTTATTACATCGATTTTATATATTTGTGGATAAGACTTTTGTATAATGATACTGGACAAATGACAAAGTTTCCATAACAATATAGATTGAGTGAATTTTTTATCAATCATTAAGGTATGGAAAATGAATAAGATTACATGGAAGTGAGTTTCACAAAAGGCAAGTCCTTTTCAATTATCTGTCATTATAAATTTTATTACCGAAAAACACTTCTATTTAGAATAAATGTTAGGGTCTGTTTGGAAAGATAACGAGGGAGAGGGGAGATGGAAATCTTATTTCACATTGCATTTTAATTATTTACCTATCTTGACTACTATATTCTTTTCATTTCTACTTTATATTTCAATTATTTTTCATATCATTATTATTATTATTTTTTTACCTCTATCATATCACATCACCTTCATAATTCCACAACACGTTTGGTAATAGATACTACTGGTTTTCCATGGTTTTCTCTTTCTTAAATATTATTTCATAAATCATTTTACTATTCAACAATTTTATTTTTTCAACTTTAGTTCTATATTCCAATTATTTTTCTTACATCTATCATATTTATTCCAACTTTACTTTTATTATTTTACTTTATTCACACAATTTTTAAAATATTCTCTTATCTACTTACTACACTATCCTAAAATTTCATAAAAATTCACATTATTCTAAAAAAATTTCCCACCACTCCACTTTCAACCTAGTTTGTGCAATGGAAATTTTAGTGTGATTTTGAGATAAGGTGGGGTCTGAGAAAAAAGAATATTATGAAGTTTGTAGGAATAATATAAAATGATAGAAGTAAAGTTGGAAAAAATAAAATAATTTAAAGAAAAATGATTGAAGTACAGAAGTAAAGTTGAAAAAATAGACGGTTAGATAGTTAAAAAATACTACAGACGACAATTATCATTTCTCATAGGAAACCATCCCATCGATTACCAAAAATGCCCCTACATTCCCGGGCACACCTTAACCTAACAATCATTTTGTTTTGGATGAAAACAATCATTTTTTAAAAAAAAAAGGTAGTTGGGAATTTTAGTGCAGTTGTTCGGATCGATGCACGGTATGGTCTATGGACTGCTGAACCGAATCTACAGTCGGGGTAGGCTGTCGAAATCAATCAACTCAGCCGGTGCGGCCACTGCTTTCGTTGCCCCAGCCATTTATATGTACGATGATGCATGACATGAACGGTGAGGATGATTCTCTAGGACAAGTATGCTTTTACAGGCCAAGATTCTGATGCGACGGGGCTGATTGGAATTGGTCCGGAATTACATAAAATTACCGACTCGTCTTTCCAGCTGTGGGTGATGGGGTTTTTGGCGTAGTACGAAGGAAGTCTGGGGAAAGTGATCGAAGGAAGTTCGGTTCGAGTAAGAAAAGGTTGACACCATTCACCAATGAAAATTGACAACGACACGCATTCTTGTGAATCTGTGATGGATATCCCCATCCAAGACCCTGTTTTTGGAAACGTCGATAAGAACATTGGAGGAACATGTTGCACCGATAGCACACGGTGCGGCTGGTCGTATCAGAAGAGGAGGTCGTAGATAGTGGTGGACACCATAATACTGCTTATTCCAGCAAAATCTACGTTGGATTTCTTCTGTCGGCATGTTTCAATCTATTTAAGCAGCGCTCTTCTTCCTGCTCTTTTCATGCCATTCCTCTTCTTGCACATGTCTCACCTCTTTCTCAAGGACGCCGCTGGCTAGTTCTTCCCATCGTCCTCTCTTTCTTTTGAGTTCTGTCTGCTTCATCGTTACCAGCAGTAAAGCGATTGTGATTTTCTGTTTGTAGGTTTTCCTTATGTACCTAGGGTCATGAAGTAAAGGAGCTCTCTTCAGTCCAGTTCAGGATAATAAGAAGCTAATCTCCGCTGCTGACTCGTTGGCTCATGAACTCATCCAACGGCGGGGATTCGATGGTTTTTTGATCCAACGATGCGGGAGCCGTGTTTGGCTTCGTCTGTCTTGTCTTGGACTGAAGGGAGCTCCCTTCCCTTCCACACCCCTCATTTCTGAGTTCTGACATGTTCTTCTCTTTGGGTGTGTTTGGTAATGAATAAAACTTTTGATGAAAAATTTTAGAGAGTAAAAGTTGTCGAATGATGTGATATAATAGGGGTAATGATGAATAATAAAGAGGATAAAGTTAAAATAGATAGGTTAATTATGTGGATAGTAGTGTAGAAATGATTAAAAAGTAGGGTAGTTGCATAGAAAAATGTAAAAAAATAATTAAAAAATATAATAGTTGTGGAAAGTGAAAAGTTTTAGATTGAAAAGTTTTAACTTGATATTTTTTGTCAATTGCCAAACACACCCTTTGACTCTTTATTTGTTCAGCTGCCACCTTCTTCGATCGATAGAAACGTCAAGACATCAAACATTGTAAGTGCAGGGAGGTAAGCTCAGATTTACCTAGTCGTCAGGTAAAATCATGTTATTCATCTGAAAGTAATCAGTCTTTCTTAGATAGTTAACCACTTCTTTGTAAGAAATGGGAAAAAATAGGAATTTTCTTTCATTTTTCACATACAAAGAAATTCGCCCTGGTATTCGGACCTTCTGATGTCTGATTGACTTT
The DNA here is from genome assembly GCA_030490835.1 of Annona cherimola. Taxonomy (NCBI): domain Eukaryota; kingdom Viridiplantae; phylum Streptophyta; class Magnoliopsida; order Magnoliales; family Annonaceae; genus Annona; species Annona cherimola. The sequence goes on along the minus strand of CM059973.1, from coordinate 82,763,123 downwards.
CATGCCGTCCATGTTCCCATGTACGTAATTTTCACAGTTTGAAAATAATGCGGAATGGCGTCGTGATTTCTTATTCAATCTTGTTGTGGGACATGAGAAAATTAGCTCCCTTCAACGTGATGAGGTATTTATAATATCGTTAGGAATTATGTTGCTAAGCTACATTAATGGCTTCCTAGAAAGTGTTTGGTGACAACCTAATAGAATATAATGGAATGTGAAGGTTGAAGGTATTAATTATATTATCATTTAATTTTTTATTTTTATTTTAATTATTTATTCGTATTTTTCGTACTTCTATCATATTTATTTCCACATTTTTCTTACTTTATCTCTTTCATATTATATCTTTCTTCACTTCTTAAAATTCATTCCATTTCATTCACACCCTTTATCGAATGCCAAACATTCTTTAATTACCACTATGCAAGCCCACGCTTCTGTAAATAATTTAAAGTGTTTAGATGGGGAAGCATTTCTCTCCTAAATTAAGGATTTGTTTGGCCTTGTGATGACTATTTTACTTTTGCTTGAGAAAAAATGAAAGAGCATTTTTAATAGAAGTGATATTTTGAAGCTTCTGTATTAAGCAGTTTTGAACTGTCTTTTTATTTAAAAATAGTAATGAGTATATCCTTAAGCTATAACATTTGCCAAATAGGATTTCATGTCAAATGAGGCTTAATTTTATAAAACCAACTTTCGCGGAAAGCTATTAAGGCTTCTCTTGGCCGAGTGATTCTCCCGCACAGCATGTCAAATGGAATGTTGATTTGCAGAAAGCTAATTAATTTAGTTTACTGGAAAATATGAAAATTTTATTTATGTATTTATTTTTTTTGTTTTTTAGCCAAGGAATTTAGAAACAGATTTTTCGCCCCGTACATCCATCGAGCGGCCAAATGAAGCCTAAAGGGAACTTCCTCGTGATGCCCAGTAAAGCCCATAATCAAATCAAAGATCATGATCACCGGATGCCAGGGGATATGTTGGACTCAGGATCGGTGAATGGTATGTTTCCTCGTAGTTCCAGTTCATTAAAATGTGTACAATAGTAACCTGGCTTGTAAATTTGTTGAGATATCAATAAATCACGACGCAGTAATTTCTGTCCTAAAGGATACTTCTGTGGAGAGTATTTGTTGTGTAATTTGAATAAGTTGGATGTGTTGATATAAGCTGTATATATAGGGGATTATAGCAGAGGAAATATTATAACTAATGGCTGATCCATTACTCATGTTTGCATCTATGCTACCAAGATGGTTTCTAATGAAGTAAAATACAGATAACTACGTACAAATGAATATAATGCAGAGGAAAAAATAGGCGGCCGGTTGGGATTTTATCAGAAAGTAACGCGTTCCCTAGCTTGCTCCTGCATGGGAATTGGAAAGTGCTTCAAGGAGAGATTAGTTGTAAACTAGTGTTGAAGTTGGAGAGTAGTAGGAATTCCCTCGCCCATTCAAAAATTGTATAGCGTTCAGGCAGCAAAGTAGGTTATTTTGAAACACGACAAATGGAGTCCAGATGGTAACATGAAAACAGAAGAAATGGTACGATGAGAGAGAATGGATTAAAAGTAAAATGAGTAATAAAGTTTTAATATTAGAGAAGGGTAGGGATGGTGAGCACTATGTTTGTACAGCGCGCCATTGCGGTCGCCAGATAGCTGTTCCGCATTACGTACACTACAGCTGCATCTGATTGGATTCCAACTGACAAGATGAATTCCATCCGATCTGAGTTGTCCCTGACAAGATTCACTGCGAACCAGTTGAACGGACTGTTCCGTCAGTTAACGGTCTGTTTGAGAGGAATTGGAAAGGAATGAAATGTGAACGATAAAAGGTGGGGTTGCCGTGTGTTTAAAAATGAAATTTTATACCAACGCTGGCTGTGGCGCAATGGCAGTCAGCGAGGGTTCGAATGACGGTTCGGCCCTTTAGGATAAATTGGGAGCTGTTGTCTCCCTTTGGGGGCGGTGTGGGAGCAGTTGTCTTCTTGATTCTTTAGTGGAGCTGTGTCTCCAGATTTCTTTGGCGGAGTTGTGTATCTCCGTAGTTGTAAGGTTGTCTCAGAAAAACAATATAATATGTGTTGAGATGTATGTAAATATAAACCATCAAAAAAAATAAAATTTTATATTAAGAATATAAAAAGTAATATTGCAAACGGAAAAGAAAGGTAGAAAATAGAAAATCTTATTCTATTCATATCTGGCTAGATCAGGGGTATACACACAGTGAAATCATCTGATTTATCTTCACGTGGCTGCAGATATATTCATCCGTCGATTTAGGGCTTAATTGGCCTAGCCTCCCTACATACCAAAATACTGCCACCAGCACGTTTGTACCTTTAAGGGGAAGCATAAGCAAGCAACCCCATGCAGATGTAGAAATTTTTACTGACAATAGCCATTATTCAAGGGAGATTAAAATTTTTGGATGCGGCCAAACGCTTAAATTTTTGTAAAGTGCTGGCAGCCAAAGATAACGCACAGCAAACAGGCCCTCACTCCATTTACTTTTCAAGTATTTCGTTCCATTTCTGGGGTTGCTAATAATAAAGCGAGTCGTGACATCGTTTCAGTTGCAAATCGTGAAAGGAAAACGTTAGATACCAGCTGTTTGGAGAGCGGCACGTACGTAATTGAAGTCATATAAATGCATGAGGAATACAAAATTGCTCTACCATGCATAGTAAACATATGATCGACGTCAATAATCACTATAACGAAAATTAGACGAGAATCGGAGTAAGAACCAAAACGCGACCCCCGTCCACTCAAAACTTTGCTAGTTCTTTTTCCAACCAACGGAACCAGAAAAGGGGGGGGAAATTCAAATATTATAACTCAGATTATTTCTGTTATTTTACTGGTTCAATATTGCTGATTGTGTGGGAAAACAGGCCAGACGATGCGAATCCCTACCAATGCCCACTATGAGCTGAATGGGGCCCAGGCGTAGGTTATGGGAATCTACGAAATCCTTGATGACAAGCAATCAAATATATAAAACTAGTGCGGAAGTCTTCGCGACAACCGGACATGCTCAGACAAGTTACCCACAAAGAAGCCCTTAAGCCCATGCTTTATGGACTTACATTAATTCGACACTATGAGATCCCAAAAATTCTCAATAAATATGGAGAAATCTGCATGCCGGTATTCATTCGACCAAATTGACCATATGTGTTAGGTGGATGCGTCCTGCTTGTCCTTTATGTAATCTTCACGTAATGTTGCATACCATTCCAACAATCCAGGAGAGAACGATTAATGGAACAAAAGAATTCCCGGCTTTCACAACTGCAATTGAAGAAAAAGGCTACAACGAAAAGTCATGCTTCCCAGCTGACCAACCTTTCGATATTCGATCTTTCTGGGCCTCCCATGTCCGTGACCCAGTTGAAGTGTATGTTGTCACAGGTTTTGTGCAACCACCTTGGTCTCCGTCAACCATTTCCTTCTCCAGGGGGAAATTGCCCAGATGGAACATGCGCCGTATCCGGAAGATCGAATAATCAGACCATTTGCTGGTTTTTAATGACCGTCCGTACTGACAGACGATCACAACTAGGAAGAGGATGAATGGGACTTGCAAATATTAGGTGATGCTTCTGAGTAGGTTGGTCGACTGTTCTGGTGCAGTTGGAATTATGGAACTGTAGGCATGTTTGCATAGAGAAGAGTGTAGAACAGGTCAACTTCAGGCAAACTTCTGATGATCTGAATAAAGGTATTTTTGCTTGGCTCCTCTAGCAGCTGCGGACCAAGCTGTGTGACTTGCGGCAAAAGCTTCGCAAGTGGGATTCCTGATGAAGGACCAGCACTTGATTGCGCTTCCAGCTCCTCCATCAATCCATTGACTACCTTCCTAAGCGATATTTCCACAATCCTTTTGAAATCATCACTGCAAAACCATGGGTCCACAATAAAGGAAAACTATTAGGAATACCATGAATAAAGGCAACAAAAAGGGTCAGACGGAAAACACTGTTCATGATGAAGAAGATTTCAAAATGCACAGACAGAAAATAAAGAGTTGTTCTAACGCCCTCCCATGATATGTGTCTCAGGGAGGGGGAGCTAGAATCTTTCACCCTTCGCCATAAAATTGAAAAAATAAAAAAAAGAGTATGTTCTAATGCCAACAGCAAACAGGATTTTTCTCCGTTCACTATATTCAGATATATTCAGATATCCAAAGGACTAATCGTCCAGTCAGCAGACCTAAAAATGTAAATGCCCTTTCTGAGGAATAAGATTCAGAGGAAATATATACAGTGGTCAATCGACTGAAGGATGGTTCATATTCCCATTATACAATTACCAGAAATTCCTAAAGGGAATACAGAGCCTGTGTTTTGGAGGTCCAAGAGATTGACCTCTTTCATCTCTGATCCAAGCGCACCTGCTCCTCAAAAGGAAGCACAAATATGGGATAAAAACTTCTTGGCAAAATATATCTCATGGGAATAAAACCGAAAATATATTTTAAAAGAAACTTGGCAAATTTTTATTTTATTTTTTATAAAAAGTTTGTCTTAAATTATGGGAACCTGAACTTGCCCAATCCGACTTAGAAAAACCTGGTTTGGGTTTAAATTTAATTGCATGCTTGAATGTAGGCCCAGTTTCTACCCAACATAGAGTGGATCAATCAATGTTGTTAAAAACAGAACGGTTGATGAACAGATCAATGAACCAGTTCTGATTCAACCATTTATGAAAACCGAATTAAACTGGTGTATTTGTAACTTATATAAGATATATCATAAGATAAATACCATTTAAATAATAAAACAAATTTTATTTTTAAGGGAAATTTTCTTAAATTGTATAGTAAAAAACAAAATTGAAAATAACACAAGAAAAGCTTAAAAGAAGATATTTTAAAGAAACAGCATAGTAACTATATAAAGTTATAAAGTAAAAATAATATTACTATAATAACTTTTCATATTTTAGATAATAATTGCCTGTGAACATTTAATTAATCTGCCTACAATTTTACCATGCCAATTACTTAAGTTATCATATCAATACGAAAATTTCAAGCCATCGAAACTGAAATAGAAAATCAAGGATATCGATATGGCAAGCAACTCATTCCAACTTCCAAAGCCCCAAAAATCTTCCGATCCAAGTTTCTAACAAATTTCCTCTTTCAACAAATTTCCAAATCCAAGCTTTGAACAAAGTTGCAGCTTCAAAAGATTTTTAAAAAGCTTTGATTTTAAATTTCGTATCGGAAAAAAGTTGCAACTGCTTGCCATTTTCAAGGATCTGATTTCTGTTTTTGATTCCAACAACATTCTAGCTTGGGTTTGGCAGGGAAGTAGATGCAACACATTGTAGGCAGGGAAGATGGTGCAATCGGTTGAAGTAGGAATGCAGATCACATGCGAGGGCTTAAAGCTGATGGTTTTAGTTGTTGGAAATGGGAAGAGGAAACAACAAGACGACGTAGAGCAGAGGGCTTTAGAATTACGACTTCGAGTTTTCTATTTAGGGTGTGTTTGGTTGGACACAAAAAATGTCAATAAAAACGTTTCAATATAAAACTTTTCACTTTCCATAACTACCTATTTTTTAATTTTTTTTCACATTTTCCTATACAAACAACCCTACTTTTCAATCATTTTCACACAACTACCCATACAACTAACTTATCTATTTTAACTTTATTATCTTTATACCTCGTCATTACCTCCATCATATCATATTATTTTCTATTAACTTGACAACTTTTACCCTGAAAACTTTTCATCAAAATGTTTTTATCTCCATCCAAGCACACCCTTAGCAACCAAACTGGTTAAACCGAGTTACCGACTGATTCCCAAACTGAATCAACCACTGGTTTAACAAGTTCTGAATGCTTTAATAATGTTAACCGACAACCTAGGTGAATCGGACTGGTCAGAGGACCAGTTTCCAGTCAAACTGGCCAGTCCGATTCCAATTTTGATAACATTGAAATCAGTATTGGGTTCGGGCGCAAGCCAACCTAGCCAAAAACCTGACTCAAAAAAGAGGGGAAAAATCAACAAGTTATCTAAGGTGAGAAATATATGCTTCCTTGGCTCCCCCAACAGGATTGCCGTGGGCCAAAGGCAGTCCATGGAGGCCTTCATGTCATTAGACACAAAATGAAGACAAAGGCGATAATCTAAGGGAAAGGGATGAAATTGTGGAGGTGGGATTGGCAGAAAGGAGGACTAGGAATGAGGGATGAAGGGGAGGAGGCCAATTAGAGTGGCGTGGCAAACTGAAGGATTTCATGATGAATTGGTCGCTGAAACGGAGGCCTTTGATGTCACAGTTGGGACTGAATGGGGGATATATATTGTTGTTGCCGATTTGTTCTTGGTCTGTCTTGGAGCTTGAGTGTGGAGATTGGAACCAAATTCCAAACCCAACAGAAACACATCAACAAACATCTAACTAGCACTACAACCAAATTCTCCAACTCTGGCCATGAAATGCATAGAGTACCCTTCATCTTCTCAATCTGGCAACGCACCAACACCATTGCACCCTCCGTCCATGACTAGGTAGTTGGCTGTGAAAGTTTCGGCTTTGGACCGAGTCGAGGATGAGAACTGCTGATTTCAAGGAGGGATTAGTAGAAAAGATTTGGGACCTCTGCTAATTTGTCTGCAATGTTCAAAATCTATTAGGAGATGGCGATGAAAAGGGAAGGATGGTACAGTCCAAACTCCAAACCTAGGGTTATAGGGTTCAATTTTGGGTTTTGGTTGGGATTGCCATAAAAGGCTAGGTCTAGGCTTGTCAGGTAAAACACACCTATATTGCACCCCATATCTTAAACTCATTGCCTCTCAAAACCAGCAAGTGTGACTTCTATTCAATATCCTAGCTTGCAAGTCATAAAAATTGAAAAAGCGGGACTCTCCCATAGTCACCCCCCCCCCCCCCCCCCCCCCCCCCCCCCCCCCCCCCCCCCCAAACAAAAAAAAAAAAAAAAGGAAAGAATTATAGCATTCCAATCAGGGCAAATCCTATGGAACCTCTCCATTTAGGACCCACCTTGATGAGTAAAAATTCTTTCCACTCATTACATTTAAAATTCTTTCTTAAGGAAACCAAGTTTCATCTCAATCAAAGATATGCATGGGCTTTATCTAATAAAAGTATAAAATCAACATAATATAATTATTTGATCTACATTCAATTTTATAGCTATCGGATCAACATCAAAACCATCTAAAAAAATTTCTATATAAATGAATGGTCAATTTGATGAATTTATAAATATGGACCCCAAGTGTTTTTCATAATTTTCACATGATTATATATATTTTGATGCATGTATGGCCCACCCATAACTCCGAGTTAAATGATTTTTCAGGTACCATGGTAAATCAAATGTAAATGCTAAACAATATGACGAGTTGGATTTCCATTTTATCATCAAAGTGGGCCCTAAAATGAAGAGCTTCATAGGATTAGGACCCTATATTATCTTATTCTTATATGTTCAATTATAGGAGTGAAAACTATCTTAATTAGAAATTCAGGTGGGACACAAGAAATTAAAGCCACATGATTATCTTTTTACTATATCTCACTTGAATTTTGAATCAAGATAATTTTTATGCTCACAGTTAAATATATAAAATAAATGTCAGTTTTGACTTTTCCTAATTGGGTCTGTTTTGTGAACACGTAAAAGCGAAAAAAAAAAATTTCCACTTCTTCCCATACATCATTTGATATAATATAACATCTTAACTACCTAATTATCCTACTTTTTCTATTCTCACCTCTACATTTCAATTATTTTCTTACATTTTTTTCATACAACCACCCTATCTATTTTAATTTTACTACATTTACTGCTAATCATTGCTCTTATCACATTACATCATTCTCTAGCTTTTTTAAAAAAAAAAAATTCCATTCCCACTATCACACTTCTAAATCTTTCCAAATGGACCCTAAGTGAGAAAGGACTTGTTAAGAATGCATTCTGTTCAACAAACAAGAGCTTCGCATAACACAAAAATATGGCTGCAGCATCTAAGATCCATGTATTGACCAACATGTTGCAGTATGCGAATTCTGAGAATAAATGGGCATGCTAATAAGGTAGTAAAATGTTATAAGCTCAGGGAAAAAAAAGGCCAAAGGTCCATAGGAAGCACCCACTTGTAGACAGGCAAAACAGTTTCTATTGTCTTACAGCAGACATTTCTTAATTAGCATGCATCGCCCAAAATTTCTACTGTGTCAGTGCGTTTGCAATGCCAAATTGGCACATAAAGTGGCCGCATTTTAACTCCAGCTTGGTATTAGAAAGGTTAAAACTTCCTCACAATCCAGATTGATATGCTGTATGTCCTAGTAAGCTTGCCCAAATAGGTTAACTTTGTCAACAATGCAGAACAGAAAGTGGGAAACTGACCTTGACAGAACAACCCTTGTCTCTGCCATTAGTTGGTCAAGTTTACTGAAATCTGGAGGCAGTGAGGAACCATCATTGGATGCCATCATCAGTTGTTTATATGCAATTGCATTATCAGGCACCAAGTAGTTCACCCACTGAAAAGGGCCAACCATGTTCACAAATGACTCCAATATCTGCATGATGGTCTCACGTAGCTGAGCCATACCGAAAAGGTCCCTCAGCTGTTTGCTGCAGCAAGTTGATAGCAAACATGATATCAACTGACGTGATAACAATTAACAAATGCAATGTCATTTGAGGACAATGAGCAGTTGGGAACAAAAAGGCCATTCACTGTTTTATCATACATGTGCTAAACACATAATGTGCATAACCAACAGATAGGGCCCAAAATAGACGAGTACTCATAAAAAATTTACCAATCAAATAAGGATGATGCATTAGCTGATAGGATGCCATTGTCATTTCCTAGCTGTTTTTGTTTCCCTTCCTTTTCTAGCCAATGGTTAACTGGGGGAACTTGACTGTTGGCGAAGGCATGTCCATCCGTGTCCAAATTGATCTAGGACAGTGCAAGACATAGCAAATCCAAGTACACAAGGGGAGTGAATTCAACATTGCCATCAAACCAAAGAATTTTAGGCTTTAGACAGTATGTTCACTGAATTGTGGTTCCAAAAGTGATAATTTCATCCCTGATGTTTTATTTGGTGTGACACATTTGATAATGAGATTTTCCTGATTTTCTCGTGGTGACATAAATCCATTAGAAAAAAATTTTAACAGAAGGATAATAGGCATCTGCTGTTACTAACAGGGAAGCCATGTTATTCCTTAAAGAGAGCTTGATATCGCTGTCACAAACATGTTATAAGAGGCATTGTCCATCGGTAGTTCACTGCTAGCATCACCATAACTTACTGATAAAACCAGGCTGTGGTGGGGTCAATGTAATAAGTCATGGCATCCAATCCCTCCAAAAGGTGTCTCATACCATCACAATTAGATGAATCTGGCAACTGAGCAGGAGAAACAATGCAAAATGGGGGGGGGGGAAATTTTTTTAATAAAAAATCACAATCTAAGTGCCAGATTGGATATATTGACAGGCCACACCACCATCACGTTAAGAGTACACCTTCTCAGTAGGGATCCATGGTACTCGAAATTTTTGATTGACTATTTTCCACATAGGCATTTATCTGAATGTACCTACTGGATGGAATGATGGATCAGCGACATAACGAAACACTTGAGTAACAAGAAAGCCCAATACCAACATACTTTTTAGGGGTAACACTGAGACAGTACTAATATATCAAACTCAATATCAAACTCAATTTATCAGATAAATAAAAGCCTAAAATGGTAATTCGCAATGAAAAGAGAGGGAGAGAGAGAGAGAGAGATCAGACAGCTGGAATGTTTTGGAAAGAGGCATTCTAGGCAACCAGAGCAGGTTCATCATGCAAAAGTTTTGAACCCATTATGGATGTGCGCTTCAACTTACTCCTTAAGAACTTCCACCGCTGCTCTCTGCATGTTTGGAATTAACGCATTCATGCCATAATTGGAAAGATAATCAGCTGTTGCTAGAAATTCTTGCTGGCTGTGCCTGTCCAAGGCTGTGTCTTCATCCTGCATCGTAGAGCCTGTTAATTATATACACAACCAAAATGCATGACCGACTGAGAACATTTAAAATATTGTAGACAGTCCAGGTCAAGCATGTGACACACCCACTTGTGGGAGCAGTAGGAGAGAGACTAATAAATCTATCAAAGACAACTTAAGAAAAAGAAACTTGTGCAGAATAGAATAATTTTTTCCACCTGCCGATACCATTGTCACCATTTAATCCATAAGCAATCACACTCATATTAGATTTAGAGACACAATGCACTGACAGCACAGTCATAGGACCATCCACATAACATGTTCGCCAGCAGAAATTTATAATAACTGGAGCAGACAAGATGAATTTAAACGACACAAAAAAGTTCTCTAAAATATGCACTAGCATCATTTTCAGGATACAAATCTCATTCAGTTTTATATTTTGCTTCCATTATTTCATGGTATTTTCAAAAAATAGGTTCTGACTTAATTTGAAAAGCTCCAATTGCATCACAATGACGGATTGCAACAACACTGTTAAAAGCAAGGTTATTGCTGCAACAAATGGACTCCGAAAGTAAATAAATAATGTAATTAACATGGAAGATTATGAAAGCCTTTTCACAATAACCATCTTTTACTTGAGAATGATGAAATTCCACAAACAATCTAAAATAGGTGGAGTGAAACAAAGTCCCTACCAGGATCTCAGAGTTTCCCAAACCCCGTGCTGTATTGATATAGAGATGTCTTCCCAATATGTTGACCTGGACTCTAATGAACAATGTCAGCAGAGTCATTGACCATAATGACAATGCAGTTCTTGTGAAACCTGTCACCAAAATAGACAAAAACAAACAACTCAGCCTCCTAAGAAACTTTTTTTTTAAAAAAAAAAAAAAGATAAATCCAGTATCCCAATACAAAATTGAACAAAAAGTAATTATTCGTAGAACAAATAGCACAAATTCAAATTAACGTCAGTAGAAATACATAAAGTTATAGGAGATCGTCTGCACGAGCTCATTTACTGCAACTATGAAGACTTAAGAGTAATTCTTCCTGGATGTTGTCAATGATCAATTAGAGCAAAGAAACAACAATATAGACTGGTAGCTAAAAATGACTTCTGCAACAGAGTTAAGATACAACTCTTAATAAGTTGCTTTATTGACATATCAGGATCAACTAGGTGGTAGACATGCACTTTAAACAGAAAAAGAAAATAATTTATCTCCAAGTTCAAATTTGCAAGATGATTAAATCGGCATCAAATTTATGTAACAGAGACATTTCTGGGTGCGTTTGGGAAGTGATGAAACTTTTGGATAAAAAGTTTTTAGTGTAAAAGTTTTTGAAATGGGAGAAAATGATATGATATGATAGGGGTAATGATGAGGAGTAAAGATAAAAAAAGATAGGTTAGTTGTATGGATAGTTGTGTAGAAATGATTGAAAAGTAGGATAGTTGTGGAGAGTGAAAAGTTTTAAATTGAAAAGCTTTGGTTGAAAAGTTTTTGTCCTAAACAAACACACCCTCAATCTCATAATAGTCAAATCATTAGCCTAAACCTTCCTTCTGTTTTGTTTTACATAAAGAATGCTATCTCCAGTCATCATTTATGGACTGCAACAAAATTATATCAATTTTGAGCATATGAATCATACAGGCTAATACTTTCCCATAATCAAATCCTAAGTCCATGGACTGCATCAAATCAGAGGAAAATCTTAAGCAGAACGTCAGAAATAAAAAGGAAAAAGATTTTGTAATCAAGAGAAATTTTGAATAAATGGTGTGTTTGGCAATGGGTATAAAATGTCAAGTTAAAACTTTTCAATCTAAAACTTTTCACTCTCCATAATTACTATATTTTTTAATCATTTTTTTCACATTTTCCTATACAACTACCCTACTTTTCTATCATTTCTACATAATTACCTATACAACTAACCTATTTATTTTAACTTTATCCTTTTTACTCCTCATCATTACTCTTATCATATCATATCATTTGACAACTTTTACTCTTCAAAACTTTTAACCAAAAGTTTTATCTATTCCCAAACACACCCAAAATGTAATAATTTTGCATAAGTGTAGAAAATGTTATGTAATAGGGTTGTCAAATGTCTACCAGCACCAAATCCAAAACCTTAACTTGCACTGACTTAGAATTTTCCAGAAACTACTAAAATAATCTGAAAAGATATTGAACCCTGTAGAAGCTTGGACGTCGATTCAGTAATCAAGACTGAAACCAGACTCAAAAATCACATAAACACAAAAAACGGAATTTTCAAAAGACAACTTTCGTTTTGAAATGCAAATTTTATCTGCCAAGTGACTGAACTTTTGGCTGATCAAGCACAAGAAATCTCAGGCCGCTGGTGATGCATAGAGCTTATCATTAGTTTGCAGTCACATAACATCCACTTCAAACCCAGGAGCACTTGGTGAGTTAAGGAACCAGCTTTAGATGAGATTTTCTTGTAAATTGCAATTCCCAGTCCATTTTCGCTTGCCCATGCATGTAACAATGTAAGTCCTACTCAGGCAGCTAATTCTGCATCTGATTGGTTAATAAGATCTCACATAACGATAGCTTTCATGAAAACCAGCAACTGCTACATCATTACAGCAAAAATGTATCACATCACTCTAATATCAAGTATTACACAATTCACAGTGTGTCATTATTCTCCTATGCTTCCAAGAAACCCATCTTGAAATTCCAACAAGTGTGTTTCAACCTTATACAGTTGTAAAAATGAGAAATTATTTTCAATAGAGGGTAAAAAACGAGTGGCCTAAAATAGAATGTACATAGGACAGTTGCCAAGCCCATCTGATGACCAACGGAGTTGCTCATTAACAGCCATATCTAATATACAAGCATCACACTTCATTACCCATATTTGAGGAGGTTCTGTTGAAACTACACCAAGCCTGTCTAAATACACAACATTCACTTATATTCCATTCTTGAAATGAAGCAGTCAGGATCATATGAATTAACATCATATTCCATACAAATGTGTGTGGTGCCTCCCAATGTATGAGCATGTCATCTTGCTGATCCTATATGCGCCTCATGCCCATATCTAGCCTTTAGTAATGATCAAATAACTCATTTGTCAATTCATTGACACCTACACACGCCACATATCCAAGTATGCTAAAATCAATATTCAAAAACCTCCATACATGCTACTCTTCACACAACTGCGATCCTCAATTTTATAATACCCTTCGATGTTTCTATTCTAATATTTAGTTAACATTCATGTGCTAGAATCCAAATATTAAACCTTGCAATTTTGCATTCTTATACATCCATCCCTCGTCCGATGCAAATAACAATCAGCATCCAAGTAGGGGTAAGAACCTTATAAATACAAATCTGTGCCATAGTTGTTAAAAGCATGCGCCTAGGTTCAAAGCACACTAAGCCTCTTGCACCTGGAGGTTCACATGGTGGACCCAATTGAACTTGCTTAAAATCTAAAAACTTTTAACACTAATCAAGTTCAGACTTTTCCAATTTTACCTTTTTTCAACTTAGCCAAAGTTCATTTTCTCCATCCTTCACTGTGTCTATTTTTAATTACATTTTTATGTGATTCATTATTGATATAATTAAATTTACTTAATTTTGCATAAGGTGCGCACCTTGCTTTACTCGAGTGCACGCCTCAATCATGTGCCTTGTGCCTACCCCAAGAGTCCTTTGTGCCTTAACAACTACAGTCTATGCACGGGTTGCCATAACCTTCCAGGACTACGTCCTTGGTAAATCTAAACAAATATATCTGGAGATATAACTATCCAATTAGATATTTGTTCTTTGCAATAAAGGCAGGTTTATATATGCTGTTAAGTATGCTCAGAGATTCACTTCCGTACAATGCAGGTGTCACCTACATATATAACAATACTTAATAGATCAAATCATTCATCCTTGAGCATTTGACAAGTACATCATACCCACATTTGCCCTTCTTAGTTACATAAATGATAGTAAGTCTGGGCATATCCATATCACATGCTAATATCTGCTATGTAAAATTGCAAACCACCATGCTAACTTTCCGATGTTCAAGTAACACCATCAAGATAGTGAACCTAGCAAGCACACAAATTTGTGCATTAATCCCATTCCAATTTGTTTGACAAAATGTATTCGAGGTGGGAAGATAATTTTAAATGATTGCTGCCTCAAGACATGCTCGGCTTTCTGAACATTATCGAGATATGTTTGTTTCAAACACACCTTAAACTTATCCTACCAAGACAAAATCTCGTACACAGCAGTGATAACACATTCCCAAGCCCCCAGTTAGGAGTCTAGTGCACTATGGAAGCAAAAGATAAATGTGGCCTAGTGACTGTTCAGAATTGAGGATAATGTCGACCATTTGTAACCATTCAGGCACCAATTTAATAATGCATAGGCCGTCAATTTCAAGAAAAAATAAATAAATTGGAAAAAAAAACCATGAACATGAAACAGCATCATACTTAGAATTTTCAGTCTTTCCCATAGCTCGAGCTTCTCTTTTGGTGAGAGGGCATTGGGCTGAGCCTTCCCTTGCATTAGCCTCTCAGTCAGCTGTGTAAGGTCGAGTTCTTCTGATATTCGACACCTCAAGTAACGCATTGCATAAGGCAATGTCATTGAATCTGATATTCTCTGAATGTTCTCAAAGTGCGTTTGCAATCTAATAAAACCAAAATAGCTAATCAAAATATCACCCTTTAAAAGATCAAGCAACTCCGGCTCACAACAATAGGAAAATGAAGGTAGAAGAAAATGTATGAATGTTGACTCAGAATGCCAAATTGAAGGATCTTTTTGAAAACATTCGAGATCTTGAAAAAAAAATGCAGATTCAGCACCCTCGCTTTGTAACTAGCTTGAAAGATAGGAATCAAACAAACCCCACAGTTGTGTAATATTCAATTAGCTAGCAGACCTTCCACTGGCATATTGTGATAATTGCATCAAGAAATTCATGGGTTATAAATGCAAACCAAATTGAGATCATGTGAAGTGGTTTTCTTCCTTGTCCACCTTCTAATCCAGAATGTTCAACAGTACAAAAGGTGAATCCAAGAGCAAAGAGCTTGAAAAGGATAGTACATAGAAGGAATTGACAAAGACAGCCCAACTTTTGTGCCAATGCAATTACATGTAGGAAATCAGTTGACTGCATCTCTTGGCCCCAATGGCCAATATCTGTCATGCAAGAATGCCTTGAAAGGCAAACTAACTACCAGCTATCCAGCATCGGTTTTAACTTAACTGGCTCTTAATTATCTCGTCGACCTCACGCTGCCTGCCTTCATATTCGTCCTCCAGATCAGACTTTCTCTGTCTATGAGCAGCATAGAGTTTGTACAACAGATACCCACTCCCCAGAAACCCCACTGAAACAAGAATCTTTCGTTTATGTCTTCTCCAAAAATCCCTGCTTTTCCAACACAGCGAAGTTCAAACTCCAACATGCATGCTAAGCAAGAATTCAATATTTTACAAAGCTCAGAAAGATTAGGGAGAGAGGAAGAAAGTAAGTAAATAATTCGATGAGGAAACACACACCTCGCAGAAAACATTGCTTGGTGTCAGGGGTGACAGATTTCCATGGACGGAATCTGATATTCCTTAAACCCAACTGAATTCGAAGCAGACGAGGCTTGAAGGAAGAAACTAAATCGACTTCCTTCGATATATACCGCGTTCTCAATGCAAGATCGAGATGGAAGAAGACGGCTTCGGCAGTTGAGGTGCGGCGGATAATTCCGGGTGGATAAGCAAATTCCTAGACGAAAGATGGTGGCAGCCGCTTTGACTGCTGAGGTACGAGCGAGCGAGCGAGCGAGCCAGCGAGCCAGAGAGAGCGATAGAATCGAAGCAAATACGCAATATAATTGTTAGGCTTTCGTTTTGTGGTTTCCAACGTCTGCAGGAGCGAAAATGTCGTGAATTTATCGGGAACTTCTCGGGCTTCTATCGTCTCCCGATTATCGTGGGGCGAAGCACCGGACCGGACAGGTGGATGGACGCGTCGGGCTTGTTCGGGCCTCATGTTGGGTGAGTTTGGCCATGGGTATAAAATGTAAGTTAAAACTTTTTAGGGTATGTTTGAAAATGTATAAAATTTTCGATGAAAAATTTTGAAAAGTAAAAATTGTCAAATAATATAATATGATATGGGTAATGATAAAGAGTAAAGATGATAAAATTAAAATAGATAGGTTAGTTGTATAGATAATTGTGTAGAAATGATTGAAAAGTATGGTATTTGTATAGGAAAATGTGAAAAAATAATTAAAAAATATAGTAATTATGAAGAGTAAAAAGTTTTAGATTGAAAAGTTTTAACTTGACATATTATATTCATTGTCAAACACACCTTCAATCTAAAATTTTTCACTTTCCATAATAACTATATTTTTTGAATATTTTTTTCATATTTTTATATGCAATTACTATACTTTTTAATTATTTCTACACAATTACCTATATAACTAGCCTATCTATTTTAACTTTATCCTCTTTACTTCTCATCATTATCTCTATCATATTTCGTCATTTGACAACTTTTACTTTCCAAAATCTTCGCCAAAAGTTTTATCCATTCTTAAACACACCATTTATGTAGCTCACGTTCTCGGTACTCTTTTCATTTTTAAGGTATACTTGGATGTGTCGTGATCATTTACAGGTCGACTCATGGCTGCACCCAAAAACATATTTTTTTTAAAAAAAATTGTTTTTTCATGGATAAGTAAATCTAGGTATATTAATTTACATTTTTATATACAATTACCCCACTTTTCAATTTTTTGTACACAATTACCTATACAATTAGCCTATCTATTTTAACTTTATCCTCTTTACTCCTCATTATTATCTCTATCATATCACATTATTTGACAACTTTTACTTTCCAAAATTTTTCACCAAAAGTTTTATCTATTCCTAAACACACCATTTATGCACGTACTCGGTACTCTTTTCATTTTTAAGGTATACATGTACATGTCGTGATCATTTACGGCTCAATGCATGGCTACGCCCAAAAACATATTTTTAAATTTTTTTTATTTTTCATGGATAAGTAAATCTAAGTGTATTAAATTTATAAACTAATTTTTCTAATTTTTGATTTTGTTTAAGTACTTATTTTGAATTTTTAAAGACAGTGACATTTCTGTAATTATCTGCGACGGCCTCATGCATCCGGCCATAAATGACCAAGCCTCCTTTATAAAATACTAAACACACTATCTCTATTTTTTTAAAAAAAAAAACATGGTGTATCTGGGGAGTAATAAAAAAATTGATGAAAATTTTTGAGTGTACAAGTTTTTTAAATGAAGAAAAATGATACCATATGATAGAATATGATAGATGTGATGAAATAAAACATTTGCTCTTTAGAAAATGGTGGAAATGAGATGGAATAAAATTAATAGAAAATGGATAAAGAATGAATGGAGTGAAAATAAATCAGATAACCGTACATGAGGTACTTAAAAATATGTGTAAAATTTTTAAAATAGAATAAATAATTAAATAATTACGAAGTTTACTTTTCCATTCCGTTTCCACCCACTCCATTTTTGGGATCACAACGATAAGCAGTAAAAATCCAATCTTCTTGTTCTGCTTAGCGATTTTATCATAATACTGTGAATCATTTCAATCAGAACCGGCAGAAATTGCTTCAAAATAGTTTTAACTATATGAAGAATATAGGAATAACTTTTAATTCGTTTGCTACAGAGGAGAACGATTGAAATTAAACATCTGTACAGGAGAAGGTTTATGTACTAATGGCTGTTTTTCATATTTTTCATGAGACTTTTCAATGCTTAAACCATTTATAACATTTTTTCCACAGCTAATTGCAGTGCAAAAAATAAATATTTTAAACACTACTGTTTACATGCTATATATTTATTAATAAATTTTAACCGCTTCATACTTACTTCTAAGCCTTGTTAATAATACACGACAAAAGTTTCTCATTAAGGGTATGTTTAGGAGGTCATGAAACATTATGGATGAAAGATTTACAACCTAAAATTTTTTCAAATAGGAAAAAAATAATGTAATGTAATATGCATAATGACGAATTATAAAGAAAATAAAGTCAAAATATATAACTTGGGTAATCGTGTAAAAATAATTAAAAGTAAGGTAATCTTATAAGAAAATGTGAATAAATAATTAAAAATACAATTGTCGTGGAAAGTAAAAAGTTATAGATCTAAAATTTATGGTTTGAAAATTTTTGGTGTAGCCAATTTGCTCTAAAGTGAATTTTGATATAATAAGTATATGTAAATTCTTTTTATCATTTATAAATATATGTGTATAAATTTATATTTTACAATTGTTGGATACACAAAATTTTAAAAATATAGAACGCAACCATTTGTTTAACGTTCTTTTACATATATTTGTTTTAAAAATTCTGGCAGTTATATTAAAATACAATTAGAAAACATAATCTTTAGAGAACTCATCTCCACAGTCAACTAAGCAAACTGAGCAATCATTGATCTAGCACACTAGCACTCTTTAGAACACTCACAAGGCTCGAAGACTCTTCGAATGCCTCATACACAAACAAGCATACCTATTTATAGATAAAAGAGAAACGAATTTTACAATGGGTGAAGTCCGGAGCGGACTTAAAAGGAGAATAAGTCCAGGGCCTTACCGGTTGGGCTATGTGTCCTGGAATTGAGCGTCCCAATGCGATAAGAGCGAATAAAGTGACCCGAATAATATCGGCGACTGATGAATTTAGAATCTTGAATAGTAGCTAAATAATAATAGCGCTTCTTTTGACGTCGTCGTATTAACTGGACAACGACTGTGATGATAACTCCATTTGATCCGAATCTATCTGGTTGTCGATAGGGGTGCAAGTCGGTCCGGGTACCCACGGGTTGACCCGATGGGTACCCTAAATCGGTTCGGTTTCGGTTTTTCTACCCATCGGGTAGGTTCGGTTCCGGTTCTGAATTACCCATAGGAATTTGGGTAGGGTCGGTTCCAGGTGTCGGGTACCCGAAAACCGACTCGGATTGCACATAAGATATATATATATCTTATATTCTTGCCTGCCCTAAGTGCAGCCGGCAACCCTGGCCCTAATCCTCTATTCCTCCATTCATCCCGATTCGAAATTCCGAACAGACGAAACCGGAAACCCCTTGCCGGCGTCGCCGCAGCCTCGCTGGATGGACGCTGGTCACTGCCTCGCATTCAATCGGCGACACTGGACGCTGGACGTTGGTCGCTGCCTGCTGGTTAGTGGCTTCGAGTCTTCGACGGCTGCGGTGCCGGCGTAAATCCGAAGATTCCGAACAGACCAAAGTCACGAAATCGGAAGCCCCTTGCCGGCGTCGCCGCAGCCTCGCTGGACTCTGGTCAAATCGGGTTGACCTCCTGCGGTCATGCTCGCCTCCTGCTGCGGTGCCGGCGTGCTGCTCTTCCTCCGAGTTCTCTGCTCTTCCTCCGAGTTCTCTTACCGCGATTGGTATTCCTTTCTTTCAATCGTTATTTCGATTGTCGTTGGAGAATTTAATACATATCAATTTTTGTTTGACCGCCATTATCAATGGGTTTTACTGCTCTTCCTTGGAGAATTTGATCGTGTTCTTCCTCGCAGAGAGCATTTTTGTTCGCCGAGATTGTCGAGTTTGTTGTTTGCCGTTATGACTTGATTGTGATCGATCTTTTGCCTTCTTAGCAGTTTTGGTGCAAGCTGGAGAATTTGGTTTCGTATTTGTTTGTTGAGTGATTTGGGGTTGATTAGAAAGCGAATGGTCATCGGCGTGTGTTATAGTAGTTATCTTTTTTGAGTTAGTTGTGATTAGCAAGAGATTAGTGAGTTGCATCTTTTGCATGTCTTTCTTTTCTGATGTTATTTGTTGATCATTATTTATTGTCAGTCTCTTGAGGGTGTTGTTTGTGTGCCATATCAGTGTTGTTGAATTCTAAGGCTGATGTCCGAAGAAGGGAATTGATATGATTCTTCACTACCAATAAAAAGGTCTCATTCTTGAAGTTTTAAGCCATTGAATTTTTGGGCTTTGACTAAGTGACTATTATGTTATGTATAACTGGCATGTTCAGTATATAATTAGAGTTAAGTTCAGTCATCGGGCTTCTGGCCCAATTTCAATATGCATTACATTGACCTCCATGACAAACTCGTACAAACTAGTTCATACTCTCCAAAAAAAAGTGTGGTTTGGAATCCTAACTCGTATAAACTGGTTCATATAGGTTGTGTGTTGTATATAAGTCTTGTTAATATTTCTGTTTCATTGAAAAATTCTTTTCATAATATAGTATTTCTTTATTTGGTGCATGTTGGGATGCATGACGTTTTTAGGAACCGATTTGGAACCGAACCGGAACCGACCCGCACTTGAAAAAATTGGGTAGGGTAAGCTCCGGACCGACCCGGTCTAAAATAGGGTAGGGTAGGCGTTTTTAAAAAACGGGTAAGGGTAGGTTCCACCCCTACCCGGGGGTACCCGGACCGACTTGCACCCCTAGTTGTCGAATAATAATTCAAATGCTTTCACCTTTTGATTTTTCGGAGATAGATGGGGAAAATCTATTTTGATAACTTCTAAAGCTCTCTTCATTGCCTCTTTTGTGGCTTTTGATTGATGCAGAAGTTGAGAAGCTGATTCAACTTTATTTTTCTCCTTCTCTTCATATCAGCGCAGGCAGTGATATTTTTCAAGAATATTTTCATAATCAAATTTAGGCCATCATTTTATATGAGAAGAATAAGTCATGTAGGGAATAGAGTCTGCTTTGGTATAAAAGGTGAAATCCCAACGAATAATCCAAGGAATATTTTTCTCTATAATAAATCTGAGAAATGTTGGACCATTCTCTGATAGAAGAGATTATGGCATAACTGACTTTGGCAATATTTTAAATAAATCTTTTGGAATAATTTCTATATTCATTCCCCATAAGTCCCAAAATTTATTTATAAACCAGTTGGGAATCTCTTGTTCTAGATTTTTGAGTATAAATCTAATCCACCAAGAACGAGAGAAGAAATAATTTTGTATAAATAATACTTTTAGCCAGACTTCCTGATAATCTCAATAGTTATATTTTAATGGAGTAGGTCTGAATTTAGACCTTTCAGTAATAGTAGCTGGTTCTGGGAAAGAGAATAAAGTATTTGGATTATTTAAGAACCATTGTTCTAATGGAATAATTTTTCTGATATGCATCTTGGAATATAAAATACAATCCTCTCTTGGAGGTTTAGAAACATGTTCTATGGTAATAGATTGAGTTTGTAATAGAATTCTCTCATAATAATTTATATCTTTTCCAGGAGCCGAGGGAATAAACCATTAATCTTTTGAAAAATACCTTCTATAAATATTAGTAGTTACATCTTGAAAAATTTTCTCATTTTTTTCTGCTGAGGTTATAGTGCTGGGAAGATCTTTGCCTTTAATAAGATCAATATCAATCTTTTCTAGATTTTGTATAAATTTATCTACATCGTAGATGAAGTTATAATTCTGTTGAATACTTGGAGAAGCTCTGTCAGCCGAGTTCCTTGGAGGAACCGGTGATTGAGTTGGCCTTGCTGGAGGTTGATTTGAGGATTGAGCTGGTAGCGGTGTCAACCTGAGGCGTTCCTTGCAAAAATTCTCTTGATAGATAATCAGGCAGAGAATTATTTTCTCCTTTAATATATTCTATTTGAAAATTATAAGGTGATAACATTGCCTGCCAACGAGCAAACATGTGATGAGAGACAAAATTCTTTACATCATTTTGAATGATCTGTTTTACTGCTCGGCAATCAACTATTAATAGAAATTCTTTATTTATAAGATCTCCTTGAAATTTATCTATACAAATAACTATTGCTAACATTTCCTTTTTAATAGTTAGATATTTCTTTTTAGTTTCATTCCATAATCCTGATGTATATCTTACTAGATATTCTTTTTCTTGATCCTTTTGTTTAAGTATACCTCCATAACCAATATCAGATGCATCTGTTTCAACTATTCTAAATAAATCTGAATTTGCTAGATGCAGACAAGGTAAATATTTAATTTTTCTTTTAATATTTTGGACTGCCTTTGTATGTTTTTCAGTCTATGAAGATGGATTTTTTCTTAATCTTTGTAATAATATTCCTCTATCATAATTCATAAGCAACCTTTTCATAAAATTCTGCCACATAATTTAGGCAACCTAAAAATATTTGTAATTATTTTTTATCTTTTATTTCATCTGAGAATTTATCTGCAAATATTATAGCTCTATTGACATGTTGAATAATGTTGTGTTTTATATTGAATCCTAAAAATGATATTTCTATTTGAAATAATTTTATTTTTCTTTCTGATAGTACGAAACCATTATGATGAATTATATTCTTGAAAGTTTTTAGATGCTTTCAGTGCTCATGAATAGAATTAGAATATAATAAAATATCATCAATATAAACTATTATAAACTCAAGGTAAGGATTAAATGTATCATTCATAACATTTTGAAATTCAAAAGGGGCATTTTTAAGGCCAAACGGCATAACATTCCAGTCGTAGTGTCCAAAAAGAACTGTAAAATTAGTTTTATACTTATCTTCTTCGGCTATTTGAATTTGCCAATACCCTGATTTTAAATCAAATTTAGAAAATACTTTTGCCTTTATAATTCTCTCTAAGAGCTATTCTTTCAATTTCTGCTGCATTATTTACATAAAAGGCTGCACAACTCCATGGTGATTTGCTTGATCTTATTAGTTTTTTTCTAATAAAGCATGTATTTCTTGTTTACAGTATTTTAATAATTCTACGTTCATTTGAATAGGTCTAGCTTTAGTGAGAATTTTTTCTTCATTAAATTCTTTTATACAAGGTAAGGTCATTATGTGTTTTTTTTTTCCAAAAAGCATTAGGTAATTCTGAGCATACTTCTAAACTTATTTTTTTATAAAAATCTTCTATATGCTTTTTTAGGGGTCCTTTAATTTGTTGTTCTATATTTTTTATAATATTTTGTTCTTTAAGATAGCATAAAAAAATTTTCTTGTATAATAATGTCTGTTTTAATTCTGCTAATAAAGACATTTCTGGAGGTTTTATAAACGAGAATACTAATTTTTTATTTTGTATAGTAGTGTAGATTACTTCATCTGTTACTGTAAAAGGTTTAATCAGTTGTAAGAAGGGTGTTCCAAGTATAATTTTTTATTGCATATTTTTTATTAATATAAATGGGGTTTGAAAATATATATTTTTATTACATATATGAGCCTTTGATAGTTTATATTTTACTGTCATGTCTGTACCATCAGTGGTAGCTATAGAAGAATTTGTTCTTTCAAAATACTTAAGAGGAATTATACCTTCTTTTATACAGTTTAGATCTACTCTTGAGTCAATTAAGACTATAAGTTTTATAGAAAAATCTTTAGGATAATCAATAATTTTTTAAGTAATTTTTGAATACCATTTTTGCGATATAATTTTCTGAGTTTGATATAGAGTATGTAAAGATTATTTAGGCTAATTGAGATCTTTTTCCTTAATGATGCTATTTAATTCTTGTTCAAATTCTTCTTCTTGTTTCTGCCCTTGCTGAGTTTGATTATCTGTTATATTTTGAAGTTCTAGTATTTGAATTCTATGTTTTAATTCTACAATTTCTTGTTTCATTTTCTTTATTTCTTGACATAATTCAGAAATAGTTGGAGACTTTGGTACTGTTTTTAAATATTTTTTTTGATGTTTTATTATGCTAAATAATGAAGTTGATGATTCATTTGGAGATGACCATCCCTCCTCGGGGGTTTTTTGGTTTGAAATATTTAAAAAATTAGTTAATAAATCAGCTTTTCGTTGAGAATCTTGCATTTGATTTATTAAATCTAATAGGATTTTATCTGTAGAATTTAACATATTTAAAGAGTGATATTCAGAGTCAGAAGTTTGATAGTTATTTGGAGAATAAGAACAATGACATATATGATCTGATTCAGAATCTGAGGAGTCTTGTTTTTCTAAGTAATTCAATTGAATGTCATCTGATGTTTCGGATTCTTCACTAGATTCTTCACTAGATGTTACGACTAATTCTTTAAGTTTTTTAGTTATAACTTCAAGACTTTGATTTTCTTTTGCTAATAATTTTTTGACTTGCCTTTTATAACATTTTGAAGCATAATGTCCAGTTTTACCACATTTATAACACTTAACGTCTTTTTTAGACTTAGAATATTTGGGTTTTGTTTTACGATATTTTTTATAATTCTTTTTAGATGGTTTTTTAGGATAAGTGAGTCGTTCATAATTCTGATGAAGAATTCTTTTATAAGGTTTTGGTTTAGGATATCTTGATTTTTTTATAATATTATTTTGGAATGGCAATTTTTCTATTTCATATTGTGAACAAAATTGTGATAGATCTTGAGACTTTAAAAAATGAGTTTCTTCCATTTTCTTTTGGTGACATAATTCTGTTCTTACTGCTCTAATTTTTGGAAATAATGTTCCTCATGTATAATTTTCATAGTTTATTTTTTCACTATTTTCTTGTTTAATTAAAGTTTTAATTTTATTTTCTATAACAGAGGGTAATCCTTGTAAAAATTTTTCTTTATATATAGATTTAGTTCCATCATCTAGTAATTGAACATCTGTTAAGAATACATTTTTATACCACCTAAAATTAGATATTTGTTTACATCTTAATTTTAATAATCTTTCTCTAATAATAGCTTGATAATCTTCTACTTTTCTTAAAAACTGGTATATTATAGTACTAATTAGGGTATTTACAGGTTGATCATCATTTAATATAATCGCTTGTTCTTCTGTTGTCATTTGTATATCCCACCAGACTTTAAGTTGTCCAGTAAATTCCCATGTTAAACAAATAGCAGCCATTCTTGCTGGTATTCTTCTAATATTTATTAATATTTGAGCATACACGACCATACTATTGCATACACTCCACATCTGATATTCACTTGCACCGTCTATATTCCATTCATATATTGAATTAGGATTAAATTCATTTATGGTAGATTTTTTCTCTTCTTCAAATTGTTGATCTATAGGTGATAGTTTTGAATAATAATTTTTTGTATTTTTCATATACATTCTTTGTAATAAATTAGAAGGGTTTTCTCGTTTAATAGATGGATTTGTTTCAGCTATAGTGTGTAAATATTTGTTATCTCTATATTTATTATCAATTTGTTCAAGTTTTTATTTTAAATCATTTATTCATGAGGGCATAAAAAAGGGAGGAACGGTCGGAGTTGATTCTGGTTATTGTGGAAAATCTAGATGAATATCTAATGGCTTCTTAAAAAATGATAAATTTTGTTTAACTGGTTTTAGAGTTATAATTTTTGGTTCTTTCATTTTTTCCTTTCCTTTTTCTATTTATTTTTCTATATTAATAAGTTTATTGTTTGATAAATTATTTTATTCTATTAACTGGGATAAATCTTTTAAATGAACTGACATTTCTTTATAACAATATTTTTTATAAGGTTCTTGCACTATAAGTCCTTATAGTTCTTTATTTGCTCTGTTCATCCTCCTTTCAAGTTGAATATTAGCATTAGTTATAGGAGGAGTGGAAGATGGAGTTAGATTAGAGGACTCAGAGGTATCTGGTTGTTGTAACATATTTACTGATAACAGAACTTGCTCATCATACCATTTAAAGAAAGAAACATTTTGTTTAATATTTTCACAATAATAAAACTATTTTCTTATAATGTTTTTAAATTCTCCTGATTTATAAGTCTTGGATATCCATTCTTTTTTTTCTTTTTTTTTAATGATTTATAATCTTTTAATCAGGTGATTTTAAAGTGATTTTTGGAGTGATAGGTCTAGAGATACTAAAAAAATGTCTTCTTTTTGTTGGTTCAAAATTTAATATTATATTGTCTGGGGTTTCTATTATAGCTTATATTTTTTCAGCAGATTGTTCTGGAACTTCGGGTGATAAGTCGCTATCAATTTTCTATTCTGTTGGTAGATTTATATCTGACCAATGATCGAGGTACTAAGGTTTTCATGGCTTTGTAATATATTTTATACTGTATACACAAAGGCTTTGATCCTAATTTCATGTTAAATCCTTGCGTTTGGATTAACAATGATAATACATCTAGAGTATATGGATCTGATAAACTAATAGAAAAATTTGAAAAACTATTAAAATACACTGGTCCAACATGTAATGTTGTTTGTAATATTTCTAAAATAGAATCTAAGAATTGTCTATGTCTATTATTTTTTAGATATGCTAATACAGAGGCTTGAAGACCTGCTCGAACTAAAGGTTGAATAACAATTTGTATTAGTCCAAAATGCATAAATTTATATTCTTTATCACATAAATCTTTTAGAGCTTTTTTCTGTAATAATTGTATTTGGTGAGATCCTTATCCAAATTCCAATACAGTTTCTAATGTTTTAATTCTGTATTCGGTCTTAAAATCAAATGCTCTGATTTTATAAATTTTTTTAATAGGAACTTTGGGGATTTTCCAGTTTTGTATTGATTTTTCAATATTTTCATATGCTCCTTCAGACATGTTTTGAATTTCATCAAGTCTTACTGAGTGGATCTTAGTATCATTAGAAGAAGAAGATGAAGATGTAGAAAACATCCTCTTTAGAGAACTCATCTTCACAGTCAACGACTTATATGCTTTATTCTCTTAACGCAAACTTAGCAACACATGATTTCAGCTAGATGTGCGACTTCGTGATTGAGTTTCTTAAGAGAGATATTTATACAATATCAACTTCAACCAGGCTCTGTTACCAGACTAACTCAGGAGACTTTGGTATTATTTTTATATATTTTTCTTGATGTTTTATTATGCTAAATAATGAGGTTGATGATTAAGGGTATGTTTAGGAGGTCATGAAACATTATGTATGAAAGGTTTATAGTCTAAATTTTTTTCAAATAGGAAACAAATAATGTAATGTAATATGCATAATGACGAATTATAAAGAAAATAAAGTCAAAAGATATAACTTGGGTAATTGTATAAAAATAATTAAAAGTAAAGTAGTCTTATAAGAAAATGTGAATAAATAATTAAAAAATACAATTGCCATGGAAAGTAAAAAGTTATAGATTTAGGGTGTGTTTGGGAATGGATAAAACTTTTGATGAAAAGTTGTAGAGATGAAAAATTGTCAAATGATGTGATATGATAGGGGTGATGATGAAGAATAAATAGGATAAAGTTGAAATATATAGGTTTGTTGTGTTGGTAGCTGGGTATAAATTATTGAAAAGTAGGGTAGTTGTATAGAAAAATGTGAAGAAATGATTAAAAAATATGGTAGTTGTGGATAATGAAAAATTTTAGATTGAAAAGTTTTAACTTGACAACTTTTTGTTATTAACAAACACACCCTTAAAATTTATGGTTTGAAAATTTTTGGTGTAGCCAATTTGCTCTAAAGTGAATTTTGATATAATAAGTATATGCAAATTCTTTTTATCATTTATAAATATATGTGTATAAATTTATATTTTACAATTGTTGGATACAAAATTTTTTAAAAATATAGAACACAACCATTTGTTCAACGTTCTTTTACATATATTTGTTTTAAAAATTTTGGCAGTTATATTAAAATACAATGAGTGTATTTGGATGCGTGTTTGAAAAATGATAAAATTTTTGAATGAAAATTTTTTTAAATGAAAGAAATAATGTGATGTAATAAGAATAATGATAAAGAGTAAAATTAATAAAGTTAAAATTAATAAGTTAGTTGTACGAGCGATTATAAAAAATATTAAAAAATAAGTTAATTGTATAAAAATACGTGAATAAATAATTAAAAAGTATGGTAGTTATAGAGAGTAGCAAATTTCAATTGAAAAATTTTAGGAGAAAATAAAGGCATCCTAATGTAAAAACTTTTTTTTGTTCAATGTTGTAAAACTTTTCAATTTACACGAATATTATATTTTTCGATTATTTTTTTCATGTCTTTATATATGACTAAGCAACTACTATTCAACTATCTTAACTTTATATTCTTTATTTCATATTATTTTTTTTATTATATCACATAATTTTCTTCAATTGAAAAACTTTATATCAAACCATTCACATTTTTAAATTTCATCTATTGCAAAGCATAGTAAAAATTGATTGACATAAAAGTTATTGAAATTAGATGAATAATGCAATATAATAAAGATAACAATGAGGAGTAAAGACAATAATGTTGAAATAGTCAAGTTAATTGTATGAGAAGTTCATAAAACTAATTGAAAAGTATGATAGTTATGTAGAAAAATGTGAAGAAAAAATTTAAAAATAAGTTAGTTGTATAGAATAAAAAGTTTTTAATATACTTAGGAAGCAAAAAACTTTTATATGAAAAAATTTTAAATTTAAAGAAAATAATGTGATGTAATAGAAATAATAATAATCGGTAAATAAAAAAATAAAATAAATAAGTTATTTATGTAAAAATAATTAAAAATATAATATTTATATTGAACAAATGATTTAAAAATATGATAATTACAAAAAATACAAGCTAATTTGAAAAAATTTATATTTATCATATATGACTATGCAACTACTATTCAACTATCTTAACTTTATATTCTTTATTTGATATTATTATCTTTATTATATCACATAATTTTATTTAATTGAAAAACTTTATATCAAACCATTCACATTTTAAAATTTCATCTATTGCCAGGTACAGTAAAAATTTACAGACATAAAAGTTTTTGAAATTAGATGAATAATGTAATTTAATAAGGATAACAACGAGGGGTAAAGAGAATAATGCTGAAATAGTCAGGTTAATTGCATGGGAAGTTTGTAAAAACAATTGAAAATATGATAGTTGTGTAGGAAAATGTGAAGAAAAAATTTAAAACGAAGTTAGTTGTTGAGAGTAAAAAGTTTTTAATATACCTGGGAAGTAAAAAACTTTAATATGAAAAAATTTTAAATTTGAAGAAAATAATGTGATTTGATAGAAATAATAATAAGAAGTAAATAAAAAATTAAAATAAATAAGTTAGTTATGTAAAAATAATTAAAAAATATAATATTTATATAGAAAAATGTAAACAAATGATTAAAAAAATATAATAATTACAGAAAATACACGCCAATTTGAAAAATTTTATATTGAACTAAATAAATCCAACATTCCCTCCCCTCTAGAGGAGTTTACTCGCAAGCTTCCTGTCCTAAACCATATATATTCATATTTGTAATTGAAAGAAAATGTGATGATATAGGCTGAGGATGAGTAAAGTTAGATAAGAAATAGGTAAAGTTGTATTGAAAATTTAAAAACTAATTGAGAAATTTTCTCGGAAATGATAATGCAGATTCAATCCAGCAATATCCTATGGTTTGGAACATGCTTCATGTCCACGATTGGATCGTCGCCACGTGTCGCGGAAGGGAAGGCGGGCATACGATTTCCAGGCCATCGCCCTTTTTCTTACATAGACCATCGCTTCGCTTATCCCGCCTGTACCCTGGCCTCTTTCCTTGGTCCTGAGCTTGGGTTCAAAACGGAGCGCAGGAAAACCCTTTCTCCTGTTTTTATTTCGATTATCCCCAAAAAACCCTTGCGAAGCCCTACTGCCGATTTCCAAATTTGGTTCCGTCGCATCTGAATCTTTGTGCAATGGAGTCGTTTCCTCGGATGGACGCCTTAGACGGAGACGACGACACTTCAGACGAAGACCTGGGTTTCGACGATTCTTTCGACGAAGATATGGAAGCCCTTAAGCGCGCCTGTATGCTCACCGGCGCGAATCCGGACGCCATCCAACCTCCTTCTACCCCCTCCGCTGCCGCTTGCGGGCCTAACGCTGACAGCGGCAGCGACGCCGACGACGATCTTGAATTGGTTCGGAGCATACAGCAGAGATTCTACCTCCCCTCAGTCTCAATCAATGGGCTGAAATCTCGGAGAACGGGGACATCGTTGGAGTCTGACGACGAGGATGATTTCGAGACTCTGCGTGCGATACAGAAGCGGTTTGTTCGGTACGATGCCGGTAAGCTGTACTTTTTTGCACTGTTCCTGTTCGGTGCTTTGAATTGAGAATTATCCGATGTTTCTGCCGTAATACGAGGAAAAGAATTCTAATTTCCAAGAATTGCATTGATGGCACTTTGATGTTTTTGTTGATTGTTGATTGTTTATCATCATTTTGATTGGCGATCTTCTTCTCATGTGCCGAAGAAAAGGCGTGTTATATATTACACTAGTTGGTGGAGCTGTTAGAGACGAGCATGCATGCGTTACCCAGGGTTCAACTCCCATTACTTATCTTCAAAATTGAGCTGCTACTGTGTTCTTTAGCCCATCTGATTATTCACAGTTAAGAATGTTAGACCATGCTATGTAGAAATTTTTGGGTTGTGGTATTTCTGAAACTGATTGGGATCTGTCATGGAAGCTTTGGTTATTCCTTTTGCTGTTATCGTGCAAACTTCCAATCCTATATGAATTCTGTTCCACCACCCATATGGACTGGATGGTGAATTCCATTAGTTCCCTGTATGCTTCATTAGTTCTCAGCAGCTGTTGTTGTCCTCAGTTCTTCCTTTTAGCTATCTTTGCCAGGGGGAAATATTGCAAGTTACGCATTTAACAACCTGGCTTGAAATTTTGCCTTCTAGTTTTGACCAATGAAGAAGACTAGTGAGTCATTGAAATTATATTATTGTTATCCTGTTAAGTTGGTGATGGCCCTTTTCAGTCATAACTATATTTATTTCCTTTTTTATACATGCATCTTGGTTAAACAAACTGCTTGGCCATTGTCATTTGGTAATGGAAATAGGTTGCTTTAATGGTCCATCATCATCAATGCCAGGGGCACTGAGCAAATTTTGAAATGAATGATAGCTTTTATTTTCTTTTGTTGAAATGTCACAATGTGTAATTTTACAAAAGTGCAATCAAGGTTCACTGCTATTCGATGTAAAATTAATATGCGAAATGGATATTGGGTGGCTCAAGTTCCAGAGGATTAATTTCGACTCTTTGAAATGGGGATTTGGAGATCAGTTTTTAGGCAAGAGTAACATCTTCAAAGTGTTTTATTTATTTATTTATTTTTGATGGAACCTAGTGGTTTTAGTAATACTGTGTTTTGGTTATTTTGGTTGAGCATATATCTTTATTTCCCTTGTGTGTTTGCAACTGTAGACAGATTCAGCATGTCCTCATTTGAGGTCCAGGGAACCGAGATCTTCATTCATCTTGATTTTATCAGATGCCTTTTGTCAGCGTTGAATTTTTTTGGAATTCTTTTAAGTTTAATTCTGCCTCTTCCTTCTGCCATTATTAATTTATTCACCTTTGGAATTGGAAAAACGATTTACTTAATTTTTTATTCTTATGAAGGCTGTCCCTTCTATTTTATTTATTTATTTATTTATTTTGGGGGGGGGGGGGATGGGGGATGGCTTTTTGCAATACACTAACAAAGTTCCATTCTATGTGTGATCACTCAAATTCCTAATTAGGTAGCATAACATCTTCTGATTTTCTTCTATTTGCTGTCATATATCTTACCTGTTACATCCCTATGTAGATGCTGTGAAAAAGATAAGTGAGAAGCCTTTGCAGATTGTGGGAATAACAGCTGGGGAGATCGCTTTCAACACGTTGATTGGAAACAAAAATAATGGTGAGGCATTGGGTGAAGGCTTTCCAGATTCAGATGATGCTCATGCCAATTCTCAGCATTTACAATATTTTTGTAACAGAAGTGATGGCAGTCAGTCTACTGGTGTCACTGAAAAGCACCCACCTGAAGATGGCACTTCCATTCCATTCAGAAACACCTGCCTCCCAGCTTCTGCACAATTTTTCATTACTGCCCTCAAGAAGAATAGGTCATGTCAGAAACTTGTAAGAAGTAAGCTCATACATATGGAGGCAAGAATCGAAGAAAACAAAGAACTGAGGAGGCGTTTCAAACATCTTTTGGACTTCCAAGCTGCCTGCAAAAAAAAAGCAGGGAAAATTTTAAGCCAACCAAAAGATCCTCGTATTGAGTTAATTGCACTTCCAAAAGTCAGGGCTAACAGGGCTTCTAAGGTCTCAAGGGTAATGCTTTCTTATGAAATTGTTTCAAAGTTCCTTTCCATGTGTTGCAACATAATACCGTGGGAACATAGCTTTTTCCCCGTCTATTGTATTTACATATTGAAGTGACCTTGTCAATTTCAGTTCTTTTGATACACATTACGTGCTTTGAAATTATATGAACTGATCTTGTCCACAACTTCCAGGTATTACATAAACTTATGGAGGAACTTACTGCTGTTAATAAATTTACCAAGAAAATTAATTAACTATTATTTGTGTCCCATGTTTTTTCTTTCCTATATCTGTATACTTGTGTCCGCTGATGGGGTAACTAAGATTGTCCAATGAGAGTACACCGTTTGTCTTGCCGGATAAATGATTTGGTAATGGTGTCATATGTAGGTTTAGCCTGTATCTCATGGATGTGTTATCCATGTCTAGGCATATTTCAATAAATGATGATTTCTTGGTAACAAACGGTTTAATCGAAACATTTCTAAAGATGGGTTTCTTCTAAGTTGGGAAATTGCACAATTCACAGCGTCTTTTGTCATAAACTGCTACATTAAATTCTGGTATTAGGTAACCTGGATGGTTCATTAATTTGCATCTAAACTAGCACATAGCATGGTTGTTCGATGTTACCTCTGGCATTCCTTAAGGTCCATGCATGAATAGCTTGCTGTACAGTTCTGAAGCACTCTTCTAAGATTAGTGCAGTTGGGCTTGCACGTGGATCGTGACCTTAAGATCAGATGCTTTGTACAACACATCAATGCAGTTGTGATAGAATCGATCACGTTAGGCTTGTGATGTCATCATTCTAGAAGTGTAGTTGCTCCTCTGGTCATCATTCTTGCCTAATACATGTTTTTTGATTTGCCATTTGTGTTGACAGGCTGCTAAGAAAGTTAGGCCCATGTATTTTGGACTAGAAGAAAATTCTCATGTTGCCAACTATAGGGCAGTATTGGAGAAATTCCCAGTTTCTCTTAGGAGACAACCTTGGTCAAAGGTTGAGAGGGAGAAGCTGGCAAAGGGAATAAAACAACAATTTCAAGAAATGCTGCTGCAGAAGTCGATAGAAAATTATAGGTTTTTTTGGCCTTATCAGCCTTCTTCTTCTTCTTTTCTTCCTTTTTTTTTTTGAAAGAGGTTCGGGGGGTGGGGGGTTGTAAATTTCCATGTTCTCTAAGCTGATGTCTGCTAATATTTTAACCTTGACAGTGGAGATGACTCTTCTGGAGTTTCAAATGTGGATAGGGTCATTGCATCAATTAATAGTCTTGGAATCACACCTGAAAAGATGAGATCTTTCCTACCACATGTTGATTGGGAGCGGCTGGCATCCATGTACGTCATGGGGCGTTCAGGTGCAGAATGTCAGGCAAGGTAACTATTTATTTTTGAATGTTGTCACATTCTTTGGTTCTG
The DNA here is from genome assembly GCA_030490835.1 of Annona cherimola. Classification (NCBI taxonomy): domain Eukaryota; kingdom Viridiplantae; phylum Streptophyta; class Magnoliopsida; order Magnoliales; family Annonaceae; genus Annona; species Annona cherimola. Next base: position 82,729,448 of record CM059973.1, on the reverse strand, counting down.
AAATATTTTTTGACTTTTTGCTGGATCTTGAATCTAAGAGGTTTTTGATCCTAACATTTTATAGGAATTTATATCCTTTTTATGCACATTTTCCCTCAGTTTCATTTATGCATTCATTTCCTTTATTTTTAGCTGTTGTTATTATTATGATTATTGGATCGCGTCCCATTATCTGTACTGCATTATTCATTTGGTGTTTAGGATTGATACCATGCTTGAAGAAAATGTTTAATCTTACAGAGCAACCATCTGTTGCCTACTGAGGTGTGACTTATGGGCCTATGGCATTCAGCGTCATTCATTATTATTTCTGCGGTTGTTCATTTATTACCTAACTCGGGTTAACTGTAAAGTCTGAAGTGGAGGTATCATCAATATGGCATCTCTGCATAATGTTTTGGTTATCGTGCTATTGATTGGAGGACTTTTAAGGATCTAAAATGGGCGGCTGTAAAAATCTGGCAGGTAGATGGCATTACATTCAAAATATCACTAAAATTTTTGAATTTGCCCCTCCAGTCTGCATGGTTTGTCCAAAGCATGGCCTGAATGCCTGATGGATGAATGGATATTTCTTACTTTCTGCCATCTCAATTTCCAAGAATTGTTGAAAACTAAGCCTGTCTTTGAAAGTCAGCAAGTTCATGCATCATTGTAGCTTAAACAGAAAGAAGAATCAGAGTATTTTATCACTTTTCGTGTCCTGTTTCTCTTGCACAAGCACAAGATTAAAATTTTCTATTGCCAAATTCTGTTCTTTTATCCTTTCCTGAATGTTTTCAGGAGCATATTGAGTGTGTTTATATTTGACCTACAGGATGCTTTTGATTGGAATCATTCTTGAGGCATATAGTGATTTTTTTCCCTTTGCTTTTTGTCCTATTTTGCAGGTGGTTGAACATTGAAGATCCTATGATTAATCACAATCCATGGGATAAACTTGAGGACAAGAATCTCCTGTTTCTTTGTCAGAACCGAGGAATGTATAACTGGATCGAAATTGCAGCTTTGCTGGGCACAAACAGAACCCCTTGTCAGTGCTTGGCTAGATATCAGAGAAGTCTAAATGCATTTATTCTGAAGAGAGACTGGACAGAAGAAGAGGATGTTCAGCTTCGTGCAGTTGTAGAAATTGTTGGAGAGAATGATTGGCAGAGAGTTGCGTCTTTTCTAGGAGGCCGGACTGGTCCTCAGTGTTCTAATAGGTGGGTTGCATTCTGATGGACAATTCTCTCCATTTAGATAACTTATGAAAAGTCATAACTGTTTGCTGAATTCAACAACAGTGCCGGTCATTATTAAGATAATAGAACATAGGTTCAAGTAGTCTGGCCATGTGTCACAATTGACAAAGACTTTGAGTTGACATGTTAGAAAAGGTGTCTGTTCAGATTTGGAGGCCATATTTCTCTTCAGCAAAGGTTATGCTTCTGAATAGAAGATTACAAGGATGCTGAATATGTCAGCATGTTGGTGACTTGTGATGCATTTTTGGGGTTTCTGACGTTTTCGATGCATTATAAATAACTAATGCCCAATGCATCATGGCATCGGTTATCACCGATTACTCCTCCAGGCACAAGAAGGGTAGTGATTGTATGTGATGTGGATCTTGCACAGTGCTTCTGGTATCTAATAAATGAATTTGGTCACCAAATGTTATATTCAACTTCCAGGATGAGTGCATCTCTTCTGGTCTTAAACCATACATGTTCTCTCTAATTCTATTACTGCTAGGCTTTTAATTTTGCGCCTCTATGCTTTAAATGGATGGGCACAAGTTATCAAATGGCTTATTTAGCTTGATTAGTAATTAAAAGTGGCTACCTACTGGTAAGATTAATGGTTCAACAGTGCCAGGGGTCTTTAATTAAAAATAAAAATAAAAATAAAAATTCAGGGTATATTTTTTTGGCAAAAGTTCTTTCATGGTAAACAATAGTAGAAGCTCATTTTTATTTTCTGTTTATGTTGATTCGACATTTAACCATCTGTAACTATCAGTGATTTTATTTTCTCTCACCATTGTTTGACAACTGGTTCAAGCAGATGGCTGAAGACACTCCATCCTTCGAGGAAAAGGGTGGGAAGGTGGACACCAGATGAAGACAAGCGCTTGAAAATAGCTGTAATGCTTTTTGGACAGAAAACTTGGAAGAAAATTGCACAATTTGTCCCTGGGCGAACCCAGGTTCAATGCAGAGAGAGGTATTATTTCCGAAACTAATCTTTCAATTGCTTAAAACCATAAACCTGTCACCGGTTTGTCTTCTGCTGCACTAATCCCTTCTGCTGTTCTTGTATCCATAAAAAGATTATAGTGCTAAAATGGTAGAAAATAATGCAGAAAAAATGATGAGGTTTCATATTGCTGTTTGTTGAAATACTGAGCTCTTTATTTGATTAAGTTTGAGAGTCTCGAATTTGGTGACAGGTGGGTCAACACTCTTGATCCGTCTTTAAATCTGGAACCATGGACCGAAGAGGAGGACTCTAAGTTGAAAATATCGATTGCTGAGCATGGATATAGCTGGTCCAAGATTGCAGCAATGGTGCCTCCACGTACAGATAATCAGTGTAGAAGGTATGGTTTTCCAATTTTATTCTTTCTTTCATGGGTACTATATTGCTGCATTCCCTGTTGGAATTGAGGGTCAAGGTCGTGTTGTATTGCGTTTGGGTAACTGATGCAAATGCAAATGTAAACAATGGTGGAACCCATTCAGGTTATGATTTGAAGGAACCCATTCCACCGAGTTGAATTAGGGGAATGGCTTGATTTGGGCTCTAATTCACCTTGGTGGAATGTATTCCATTAATATTGCCTATCTTTTTGATATCATTTATGTCCTTTACTGAATTAATTTAGTTGAACCCAGAGTATAGAATATCAACACAAATTTATAGTCACTTGATTGTCTTGAACATTAAATACAACCTAGCCTAACTTGTCTGTGGACTACTGGTGATGATTTCCCATTTGAATGTGTAGGAGATGGAAAGCTTTGTTTCCTCATGAAGTGCCATTGCTCCAAGCAGAGAGGAGGGTACAGAAAGTTGCTCTTATATCCAACTTTGTTGATCGCGAGGAGCAGAGGCCCACTCTTAGTCCCAGTGACTTTGTATCAACCTTTGCATTGAAGACGGACCCTATTTCTGAGGGTGGTGAGGATAATAGTGGAAAAAGAACGATGAATAATGGTAGAAAAAGAAAGTTGAATACAAGGTATGCATATTGCAGACCAACATGTATCTGTCTTTGATATTGTTGACCTTTTTGATGAGTAATTAATTTGATATGCAGTGACGATCCTCAACCAATTAACACCAAAGTGTCTGAGAGGAAAGCAGCAAGGTCTAAGGAAACTGAAGTTACAAAGGAGGGGAAGAGGAAAAGACCAGCTAGGACTGAAGCTCAAGCACATCCTTGTAGATCACTGAGAACATCAGAACATAATGATGTCAAAACTCTTCACGATACTACTACTAAGCAGAAGAAGAAGCAGCAAAGCAGGCCTAAGTTAGCAACTGACTGTGATGGATCCATTGACACACCGGAAGGCCATGGAGATCAACAACATTCTAAGCATTTGCTGTTGGAGATGGGACAAAGTGGTGATGCCTCATTGGAAGGAAGTTATTTCAGCGAGACGGTTGAAGATGCATCTCAGGACCATCCGTCCAAAAAAAGGTCTAAACGTAAAGCCTGCCAGAAGGAACCCATGAATCCTCCTGACCATTATGACATAGTTTTTGGTTGTGGGTCATATGCCAATGGGAAAGTAGCCGTCTCAGATAAATCTAAAGTTTGGAAAGTAGAAGATAGGAATAAAGAGTGGCCATCTAGAGAATGGAGATGTGAACATAAAGCCCTTCCAGAAGGGACATTCGATGACTTGAACAGTGACGACGAAACACTAGCGTCTTTTGTCAGTAAGCAATTGAAGAAGCGTGGAGACAAATGTCAAAACCACAAATTTGGGTAACTTCCTGCTAGGAAGAGGAACACAGAAGTTTCGAAGATAATACCTGACAGGGATTCTCATACCTAGCTTTCAGTTTCGGATGTGGTGGATGCCACCAGCAGCAGTCTTGCTGAATAGCTCAGAAGATGTTCAAACTACTCCAGATTTTGATTGCATGCTGTGGTGCTCTAGAGAAACCTTAGCTGAAGAAAGGCAGTGTTCTGGCTGTGGCAGTTCAGCGGAGGGCAGGGACATCATTGAGCCAGCAATGGATGGGGGAAACATGATCATCCATGGAGAAATGGAAGATTTTGGAAATGTTCTTTTAGGTTCCTTAGAAATGCATGGAGAATTTTCAGTTTTTGTCATTTACTTGAACCGACAGGCTAACATGCAGAGCAATCCCTGTGAGAAGGCTTGGTCTCAGGATTTTGTGAATTTATTCGAGAGCTATAAGCTGGCTGTAACTGGCCATGATTCAGTGTCATTCGATTTTTTATTTATGCCGTCGTTACTTTGGAGGAGGCGGCCTCTGAATAGGATCTTTCTGATACTGATTTGTTAAATGTGGGTATATGCAACCACACACGTGTGTAGCTGTGGTGTGCAAAACAGATCTGACTGTAAGAAACAAGCTTTCGAGGATTTTCATGATGTGCACTATTTTTTTTTATTTTTTATTGAGATTTATACAATGTAGCAATTGATATTACAATCTAGTACATGTATAACCCTCACAACATGGAGGGAATATTTTTTACAAACTCCTGTGCTAGGGGAAATTTTTGTACGAAACCCTCACATAGTCGGGGGGACTCTAAAATCGCCACATATCACGCTGGCGTTTTCGAACCTGCGACCCATACCCATTGAGGCAGCCAGGTTTACGCCGTCATGGCCTGATGTGCACTACTTTGTATAGTAATAGTTGTGGGGATTGTTTTTTTTCTTAAAGTTAATTTGTATATGCTGCGTGGGTAGTCATTTTCGTCGCAGCGCAATGGTCAAAATTGTGTCATTACTGAAACTCATTGGTACTTTGGTGCTCCTTCAATTAATGGCTTATAATTTTGCCATGAATCTTATCTATTCTGATTGTTGCTTCAAGACATTAAGCCTCCCTTCTTGGTTCCTAGTGGATGCAATGAGAACAGAAGTTAACTATCAGAATGTCACACGAGCATTTCCTTTTTATAATATGCACCACATAATCAGGATATACTGATTTCTATTAAATATCAATACAGAGAGACGGGATTTATAGTTGCCAATTAATTTAAGCTTTAGCTAAGAGGTAAATAATAAGATTTCTGACCAATACAAGGTTAAAATCTATATTATAGAGTATATAATTTTTTATTTTTGATTCTTTAGGACGTGATATTGCAAATTTGCTTCTGCGATCTTGTATAAGATATAGCACGAGCAGGAAATTAATGAAATATTCAATATTCAGGATTTAGAAATTTTTTCGTACGATCTTCATTTTTATTAATATTTTTATGTAGAAAAGACTTAAAAATAAATGCCTCCAGTGTTGAAAATGTGCATGCTGCTTACCGCACTTATATGGAAACTTATGTGTCGATTAGAGATTACAGGTAAGAATTTCACGACAAATGTTTCTTTTTCCCATGAAGTTATTAATGATTTCTTTTTCTAATGAAGTTAATAAGGGTGTGTTTATTTTACTGTAAAATTTTTCATCTAAAACTATTTAATTTAAAAACTTTTTATTCTCCACGATTATCTTAATTTTTAATTATTATTTTTTATATTCTCACACAGCTTATTCTGCTTTTCAATTATTTTTACACGACTGTCCATACAACTAACGTTTCTATTTTAAGTTTATGCCTTTTATTCTTTATCATTACCCCAATTGTATTATATCATTTTCTCCAATCAAAAAAATTTTTACACAAAATTTTTTTTATTCAAAAGTTCTACTACTTTCCAAACATATACTAAATATTAACTTTTCTTCTGTAAAACAGGATACAATTTATCTCCCCAGGGTTTTTCAAAATCCAAACCATACATTTTGCTTAAAACTATTTATTTAGATGAATTAACTTGGTTGAAAATTTTTATAATTTATAATATCAGAAAAATATGTAAGGAAACTTGTGCACTTGCACTTGCACTTGATGCGGATGAGATATGTAATAAAATGATTATTTACATCATGCAAATATTCACATAGGAAAATTTGATAGGTCACTTGGATTTCGAAAAATTTTTAAAAAAGAAATTAAGGAGTGCAGAGTGCATCTAATTTCATGGGAATAAAGATCATTAGTATGAGATAATATTTATCAGAATATTTAGATGAATATAAGCTGATATTTATAAAGGGAAAATTTAAAAATGTTTCTTTGATAAGAATTTAATTTTGGAGAAAATTAAGCTTGTTCTAAATCATAAAAACTTTTTAAAAATCCGCTTCAGTTCGTTCCTGATTTGTGCACCTACTGCAAAGTTAACGGAAATAATCAGCAAAAGATTTCACAAACTGGAGCATCCAATGGGCGATCCGAACCGTTCAAGTTGCAGTTCTCTATGCCAATTCTAAACGACCTTGAAATCTATCCTATATTGTTATTTCGTTCACTTTTTACTGTAAATAAGAGTTGTTGAGTCTAACTATTATAAAAGCTACTAATCTTCTTCTCCCTGTTAATCAAGGCAACTGGACAAGTCAGACGATGACGGTGCAGATATTGCAAATTCGCGAAAGCAGAATAGAAGATACGGCGGAGTACGGGTGTCACACTAACATTTACTACGTCGCGTTGCACCGGTTGAAGAACTAGCCAGCTGCTAGGAACAGAATATAAGTATTCTGGTTCTCCTCCTTGCATTGCTTTCCTTGCGCCTCTCGCTCTCGTTCCCCCGTCTCATCTTCTCGTGATATATCCAACTTCGCCCTTCGGATCGGGCTGTTGTGATGGCTTCTTCTAGGGACCAAAAGAAGCCCGCCGGCGGCATCCGGACCCTCTCCGATCTTAACCGCCCTCCTCCCGGACGTGACGGAGGCTCCGACAGCGACTCTGATGGCCCACAGGAGTACTATACCGGCGGAGAGAAGAGGTATCTGCCCTCTTTCTTCTATTCTAGGGCGTCTATTTCTTTCTTTATTGTAAATTAGGGCGTAGCGCATGGTTCTTTATCGGATATAACAAAATTTGATATTTGGTTTCTTTGCGATGGTTGCGCAGTATCTGTGATTAGTAGGTGGTGATGAATGAACGGATTAATTGAAATTGGGGATGGGATTGCCGAATTATACGATAGGGATTGCCAGTGTATGTGTTTTGTCATAGAGTTGGAGTTTTTGACATAAGCTGCGTGATTGGAGCTATGATTGACCTGTTATGTTAATGATCTAGCCACTTTCGGGATCATGTTGCATCGTAGTGGTTGCTGGTTAGGGCACTCAAATTGCATTATGGAGGCTTAAGGATTAAAAGATATGATCATATTATATACGTATGTAGTGTTGTTGTTATGTTCGGCATGCATGAGACTCATAAGCAAACGATAAATTTTAGCAGCGTCGAGATTATTCTCCATGTATTTAAAGACAGATCCTGGCAACGAAAATACTAACTGATTTCATATTTCCTTTGTGAAAGTCGAAGAAAGAAAGGTGGTTTCTAGCTTTCGGGTGGAGGGTTTTTAGAGTTCTTTGTTCTTGGTGTTTCCTTTGTTTTGTCTCTTTCTTCTTTTGCATTTGCTTTGTTTGCACAAAAGGTAAAATGTAGACTGGCAATATGGATTAGAATCATTACCACTGTTGATGGTGCATCCCTCCTCCTGAGAACTTCATGCCAAGGAAGCCAACAAGCGTCAGCGTCTTCGTCTTCGTCTTCGTCTTCATCTTCGTCGTCGTTGTCGTCATTATAGTTAATATGATATTAAAACCCAAGCATGTTAATGCAAGATATCAACTGAAGCTCTGGGATTCTTTCACTTATGCTGTTTTCCCTGTATAGTTTATCCATGACTTTGGTCTGTCTTCAACTCCTAGTGTCAATGGCCTCAGCTACAGGTTTTGTATGAGATGTTGGGAATTCCAAAACCCAGTTGGTTGCTACTTTAACCAATAAAGTTTTGTCTTGCAATCGTGTACTTATCATTGTAATAATCTCATTCTGTTCTGTTTATGCATGAAGGATGCTGAAATTATAAATCATTATCTGGTCCAATGTCCTTTCAAGCAGAATATGGGATTAAATATGTTAGTTTCATCTTAATTCTTTCCTGGAGCCTGGGTCAGTGTGTCAAGAACCTTGTATTTACAATTACCATATATGTATATTATAATCTATAAACACCATTATCGAAATTTTCAATATTCAAAATTAATGGATTAATAGTATTCAGAATGGTCAAAAATTTTCGGGGCATTATCATCCATACCAACAAAAAATTAAATTATTTTCTTCTATGCCAATGATTTTAGAAGTCTTTCATCAATGTCAATATTTTCTAAATTAATTTCTTTCATGCCAAGATTGTTAAATTTTCAATATAAATGGGTTGTGAATGATTGGATGAACAAAATAGTTATTCTTCGGAACCAGGGACATATATTCACGACAATTTAACTTAGAAATCCATTAGTGTTGGTAAGAATGAAAGACTTTAAAAATCGTTGTCATGGATAAAATAACTTATTGTTTGTTGGCATGAATGTTAATATCCCAAATTTTTTTTATAAAAAAATCTAAATGCAAAATGCCGCAAGTGAGATGTTTGAAATAAAGGGTGAATGCCTCATATACTTATGAATTTCACTTTCAATTCTACTTATACACAAGAACTTTAAAAAATGTCTTGTATGTCCAGAAATTTTCATCTTAATTTCATATACGCCCATGCTGTTAGAGATCCGTTGAAGGAGCCGTTAACCCCCTATGAAATGACGAATATGGTCATCCCTAATTATGATTTTATTGCTGAAAATTCATACTATAATGAATTTTTTGTAATTCTATAACTATAAAATAATATATTATTTGAATATGAATCTTTAATTCTGAGCAAAGCAACTTCAAATAATATTAAAGTCTGGGCATATTTGTCATTTTACATGGGGGCTAATGACCATTTAACAAATTCTTAACGGCATGAGTATATGTGAAATTATGATAAAAATTCGTAAGTACGAGAGACATTTTTGAAGGTTCATTGATATAAGTAGAATTAGGGGTAAAATTCATGGGTGTATGTAAAATTTGCCTTGAAATAAAACTTAAAAGTAATAATTAATTAATTTAAAAGACAAAGACAAAGGATACAAAAGTATACAATACATTTCCATTATATGATACAACAAATTAAACAAACAGCATTACAATACAACATATGAGTGACTGACATAGCAAACCAACAAGAAGATTGGTGATGACTGACAAGTGACCAATGGACACAATAGAAAATTGCAGAAATTTGTCAAATTATCCGTTGGGTATGGCTAAACTCACTTCAACCATAGAATGCAGTGCATGGATGCTTGATACACATGCTCACTCACTCATAGTGCACTATTCTTAGGCATGATAGTTGGGCTGAGGGGCTGCTCCACTTCGTGGCTCCACCTTACTTTGCACCACTCAGTCAGCCCCCTTATACTCACCCAGCTCTTCTGTATGGTTCTTCATCTTGGTCCTGCTATTGACTTCAGCTTTTTTCATGTTCATTGATACAACTAGTCTTCTCATTCCCATGCATAGCTGCTGCTTATGAACATCATCTACTCTCTTGCTTGCCACGTTATGTCTCTGCTGGTGCACTAGGCCTCCTTGGTCTCTTGCGTTACCCACTCATGCGCACACACGTCCGGCACCTTATCTCAGAGTAGCACAACTGCTTCGATCAAGCCGCCACCGTCTTGTCTTTTCTGAGTGCAGCTGCTTAGTGCCTCAGTTGCTCAGTTCTTAGTACAATCTTAACTGAACTTCTTAATTAGGGGTGCAACTTTGGTTGTTTCAGGTAACAGATCTTATGCCAACTGCAAGGATGATTGTTCATGGTACCTTAAATATCTTGACCTAATCTGCCTGCCTTTTCTTATCTGGATTGCATGTTCCTTTCTGCATCTTTCAAATCTCGTATCACTCAAGACAAGGATTTTTGTCCTGTTGCATAACTTGCAGTTCACTTTTCCATTGAATTAGGATCTTTGCAAGCAGATTATATGAGGGGATGGTTCCTTGTGGCATGAGGCAAAATAGACAATCTGCTTGAGAATTAATTCTTGCCATGATCCACCTTTTCTATTCTTCTCTTTTTCTGTTTTCCCTTTGTTTTATACTACCATGGACCTATCCTCCTAACCAGGTTCTCTCATGTGACATTTGCATTTTATTCTCCTGCCATTTTGTCCCTTTTAGTTTGTCAGGCTTCAATGTGATTCTCCATTCTAGCTAGTCCACTATTTGTCTTTTTTTGTCACTTATACTCAGATTTCTCTGGCTATCTTAGAGAGAACATATGTTGCAGTTTTGGAACAGAAGTAATATACTTTTCTTCCCTGGCTTGTCACATAATGTAAAATTACCTCACCATATGGTGGCAAAAACAGTTTTCTTGAGCTTGTGAGTCTCCACGTGTAAGTCAATGCAATCAAGCTGGTGATAGATGTGCTGTAGCTTGTTTGATGATACTGTCCAAGACAGTTGATTGCTCAAGGCATTCCCACTATCCGTGAGAAAAAAAAGTGCATTATTTTAGTGGGATAGTATCTGTCCTTATGAAGATGATTCATATGATTCTTTCTTTCTTTCTTTCTTTTTTTTCTTTTTTTTTTTTTGGCGGAAAGCGATTTATATGGTTCTGAAATATCTCTTAGATTGCTTGTATGGCTTGCAGTATGCACTCAACTTTGTGAGCTATCTCTTGTCTATGCAATGGTAGACATTTGACTTAACCTATTATGTGGCTGTGGCCTACCCAAGTTTCTGATGAGACTTGGGGCCTGTTATAGTGGATGATGCCTAAACAAGATGTGGGTCATATAATGGTTAGACAGGCAACTTGTCATGGAGAGCACAGGCTGACAGATTAGTTTCCTGATAATCATAAGCTTCACAGATATCTCTCTTTTGAAAATCATTCGCTCTTGTAATAATCAGTTACTGTTTGAGGGTGCTCAGTCATTTTCCGTATCATTTTTCAATAGCTGTCTGACAGTTGACAAAGAATCTTCTAGGTTGAAATTTCATTTTTAGTATAGTTGTATGTGGAGACTGTTTGTTCATCCATGCATTTAAAAGTGTTTGCTATCGCCTTCTTTTGCAATAGACGATGTTATTCTGGCAATTTTTTTCCCCTGAGGATTGTCTGCGAGAAAACTTTGGTCATGCAATATTTAATTCTCAGTCATCGTGCTTTGAATTTTTCAGTGGAATGCTCGTCCAAGACCCTTCCAAGGGAAATCAAGATGTAGATGCAATATTTGATCAAGCCAGGCAATTAGGAGCCATGGAAGCACCTGCAGATCATCTCCATCCATCTTCAAGTTCAAGAAGTTTTACTGGTACTGGAAGACTTCTATCTGGAGAAACAGTATCCTCTGCTCCTCAGCAACCTGAGAATGTCATTCACAACATTGTTTTTTGGAGTAATGGATTTACTGTAAATGATGGTCCTTTGAGGAGGGTTGGATGATCCTGAGAATGCACCTTTCCTAGAGGTACTGCCCAAGTAAATATTCTTGTTCGTTTGTCCATGAGTGTGAATATGCTTCAGGTCTTTGGGACTGTCTATCTGGTGAGTTCCGCCATGAATATACTCTACAAAAAAAGTAGGCCTGCCTGCTCCTAGGCAGTTCATCCATCTATATTATTGATCTTTTATTTAGTTGTTCATTACGTGGTATGCAGGCCCATAAAATTAGGCAGATTCTCCAGGTTTTGTGTCAAAAAACTTTCTTTGGGACTTGCATGGCTAATGGCCCTTGAGGTTGCATGGGTGCTGTTAGTGTACTTGGAGAATTCCTATCATCTTTGCCTGAGTATATTATTGGTGGGGCAGGAGTCTTAGCTGTCATCTCTACATCATGTTTTGGTTGCATATCTACTTGTTCTGATTGGTCTCTGGAATGCTGTGTTTGATGATCTTTTCCCCCCAGTTAGCTTATTGTATTTTTCATAATCTGTGTTGACAAACTGAATAAATTCATCTTGCAGAGTATCAAGAGATCAGAGTGCCCAAAGGAGCTTGAACCTGCTGATAGGACGTCAGCAGTCCATGTTAATCTCATCAGGAGAAATGAGAACTACCCTGTATGTCCCTGCCATTTCCCTTTCCTGGCACAATTGTTTTTCTACTGCTCTCTGATCCCTTTTCTTTGCTTTTCTTCTGTTGCATTTGTGCGTGGATGCAGGAACCTGAGAAACGCCACTCCCCTTTTCAGGGCGTGGGGAGAACTTTAGGTGGCAGTTCTACCTCCTCCTCTGAGCCAACTACTGCTCCACCTCCTACAAGTGCACCATCACCGTCAGTAGGCTTGTCTGTAGATCCTTTGCTTCCATCAACTTCAATTCAGCTTAGGCTTGGCGATGGCACGCGTATGGTTGCCCGTTTCAATTTTCACCACACAGTTGGAGACATTCGCGCATTCATTGATGCGTCAAGGCCTGGTGGTTCAAGAACTTATCAGCTGCAGACTGTGGGGTTCCCCCCCAAGCAACTCACAGATGTGAACCAGACAATAGAGCAAGCAGGCCTGGCCAATTCGGTTGTTATCCAGAAACTCTAGCAAGGTTCCTCAGGTAAGCATTCTCCCTCTGATTCAGACAGACTGGGTGTTTAGTCCTAAAACAGAAGTTTATATTCCCGACAAACTTTGATGTGGGGAAACTGGTTTTCTATTAACCGTGTATGCATTCGCAATTACTCTATTTTGATTTTACAGCTTGAGGTTAATTTTTTGAAAACCTTTCATTGTCCTTTCCCCCTTGCTAGATCTGTATTACATGATTCATCTTTGCTATGAGGAAGTTCAGAATCTCAATTCCATTTGGAAACGTTGCATCAGTAACAGCGTCAAATCACATGCTGTTAGAAGACTTGCCTCTTTATTGTTGTCACTGGCAGGCATCATTCAATCGTCTAGTTTTGGTCTGGTTGGCCCCCACAGTGGACCGGGCAATGCCGTAAGCTCGTTTTGGTAATAAAGAACAGGAAAGCCGGTCATTTCTTTTCACAGCCTAATGATATGATATTCACTTATCCTAATTATTAGTTATTATTAAATCTTCAATCGTTACCATCTGTCTTTTCCATACAAAAAAAAAAAAAAAAAAAAAATCTTGTCTTCATGTTTTTTTTACCTTATTTTCAATTATTACCCTTGTCCATTTTAATGTATCATTTTCTCTCTCTTCTGCTTTTCATCATCTTTTCTATGGCAAGAGGGCCCTGTCCATGTTGTGACTTTTAGTCCATTCAAAATTAAGTTAGCGCAATTTCTAATATTAAACCATATATAATAGTTAAATCTTGGCCGTACGTAAAAATCCATCCAATGATTTCTATAAAAGAATATCTAGTTAATTTTATATATTTGAAAGATTTTCAGAATACTGAATTAGTTTAAGTAAGTTGATTTTTGGTTCTGTTAACGGATTACCAAAAAAAAGCATTTATTCTATTTGTATTTAGGGTTATTTTCAAATATACCCACTGCGTTGAACCTTAATTTCAAATATGTTTACTACGTTTCTAAAATTCCAAATATATCAACTAGCTAAAACCGTTAGAGAATATATAAAATTACTCATATGCCCTTCAAATTTAGGACAATTGGAAAAATTGAATGTTATAACTCATTAGTGCCCTAATTGCACATGACTTCTAAATTTAAAACACTTTAATTTCATTTTCTTTTTATTCATTTCATCATTTATTATTTTACAACAGGGGTATTTTGGGTATTTAAACAAAATTTACTGACGGTTTTTTGACAGAATGAGCATTTTTGGGATTAAATGCAAATATAGTGGGTATATTTGGAATTTTGGAGATATAGTGGGCATATTTTTAATAATCCCAATGCCAGCCCCCTAACAGCCTAACTGCAAATTTCTCAGTCAGGCAAAATTGCTATTCTGCCCATAAAGCTTTTGTGTAGATGCTTGTGAGCCTGAGAGACTCTCCTGATGAGATGATCCGCGGAAGATGGGCCGCCCTTGCTATAACAAATAGCAGCCTGGATTCTCGTCCGTGTATGCTGCTGCACTACGTTTCGGGATAAGTTCATTTTTCCGGCTTTTACGCAAAAATTTTGATCCCAAGAAATAAGCTGGGCCAAAAATCTACAAGAAGCTGTGCTTTAAAAAAAAAAAAAAAAAGGATCCACAAGAAGCATGAAGTTTTAGCGCTTTTTGTTTATAAAAAGCAGGTTAAACTGACCCTAAATCCTAGCAAAAAAGGTCGAATAAACAATAATATAACTTCCCTTTAACCTACCAATCAAAAAAAAAAAAAAAAACTTAATCTAAATGGTTGGGTTATACTTTTAGGTTCAGGGCGCATTGGTGATTATGTATGTGCACATACAGCCATCGTCGCCTAGTGCTATTGGGTGAATTTTCGGGACGAATCTGATAACCTGTTGTAAAAACCGAGTCGAACCGGTTGAACTGGTAATCACTGGTAATCACTTGGCTTCCCGGTAGAAAACCGGTCTCGTGTTTATTACATTTACGACTCTAAAGTGGGCGCTCATCTGCATCTTATACCGAATTGGTGTGGCCCGTAGAAACTTGAACCGTTTGATCAAAGATGGTCTAATAATAGACGGCGGTGGACGGTGGACAGCAACCGTTTCTTTACGATGAGTTCAAAGCATCAGGCGCAGAGGCTACTGCTATTTCCAATGGATACAAATTTAGAGGGAAGTGCGACGAATTCAATCTATAGGAGGCCATTCTAGATGGTTCCATTCACGATCTTGACATCTTGTTGTGAACCGAGAAATTTTAAAATAAGGGGTGTGTTTGGTTGGAGGTAAAACTTTTGATGAAAAGTTTTGGGGGTAGAAGTTGTCAAATTGATAGAAAATGATGTGATATAATAGGGGTAATGATGAGGAGTAAAGAGAATAAAGTTAAAATAGATATGTTAGTTGTATGAGTAATTGTGTAGAAATGATTGAAAAGTAGGATAATTTGTATAGAAAAATGTGAAAAAATAATTAAAAAATAGAGTAGTTATGGAGAGTGAAAAGTTTTAAGTTAAAAAGTTTTAGTTGACATATTTTGACCTCAAACAAACACACCCTAAGTTGTGTTGCGTCACATATAAAATAGTAAAAAAAAAATAACTATTGATTAAATGGTAATGATCTGATGCAACCCTCATTTACTCGCGCTCCTTTAATTTTTAATTAAAAATCGTTTTCTTAAATCTAAAGTTCTAAACCAACTATAACATTTTTTTAATATTATATCTTCATTTTAAAATTCTAATAGTTATGTTTTTCTCGCAAAAGATGTTAAATTTTCAAAAATGTAAATTTTCAATTGAAATGATTTTCGTCTTCATAAGTAAACGAGACATAATCTTATTAATCCGGGCTAAGTAATGATTTACTTACACCATGCTAATAAACTCATTTTTTTATTTTCATACACTTGTTAGTATAGGTATATTTAATCAATAAATTAAGTTTTATCATTTTTGGAGATATGTATACATATTTGATCTTAAACATAAGGATATTTTAGCCATTTTTAATGCTTGAAAATTACTAAAATAAATTTATATTTAAAAATTCAAAAGAATATATGCACATATCAAAAAACAATAAATTTTGGTTTATATAATACATAATGCTTTTTATCAAAAAATAAATGAGGCTAGATTAACACATTTACGAAGAACAAGCAAAAAATTTTAAATAGATTTTTTTAGCATGACTAAGTAAACTATTACTTAACTTGGGTTAACAAGATAATGACTTTAAGTAAATAACTATTAATAAAAGAAGCATGATATTATTAGCATGGGTTAAATAATGATTTTTATAAACTTGTTAATCTAGATGTAGTTAATGTATAAATTAAGTTTTATCATTTTTGGATATATAACTATTTTTTTAGATTTCTAAACATAAGAATATTTTAATCATTTTAGTGGTTAAAAATTACTAGAATAACCATGTTTAAAATTTTAAAAAAATATATACATATATTAAAAAATAATAAAACTTTATGTGGTATATATAATAAATACATATTGATTAACAAGTTTATGAAGAAAAATTAAAAAATTTTAATTAAGTTTTTTGGCTTGAAATAAATACATCATTACTCAGTCCAAGTTGATTAAGATTATGCCTTTTAATAAAAAAGAAGAATTTAGATTCAAAAATAAATTTTTTAAGTTGAAAAAGAAAAAGGACATGCACCTTAGTTGTATACTTGTATTAGATCATAACCATGTAATGGTTGTTATGTTTACTATTTGAATTTAGTAAGTAGAAATTTTTACTTTGGGAAGTGATAAATTTTTTGGATTAGGGGTAATGATGAGAAATAAAGATAATTAAGTTAAAATAGATAAATTAGTTGCATGAATAGTTATGTAAAATTGAATGAAAAATATGATAGTTATATAAGAAAATATAAAGAAATCATTAAAAAAAGATAATTATGGAAGGTAAAAAAATTTAGATGGAAAAGTTTTTGTGGTGTACAAAATGTCCAAATATAATACTTTTTATCAATTATTGGAATAATACTTTTCAGTGTACTCAATTTCTCCTTAAGCATATTCAAGTTTCTTGGATATGTTTATGTGGGGCTTTTTTAGTTGAGGTTCCCTTTTTATCGATAAAAAAGATTAACATATTATATTCATAGATGTTTTTGTTGAACTTCTTTTTTATGTAATTTACTTTTATTTTTAATATTTAGATAGTTGATAAAAAATTCACTCTATCTATTATGTTTAGTAAGGGTGCAAATCGGGTCAAGTTGCACCAGGTTTAAGTGAACCCGAATCCTAACTGTACCCGCTTTATGTGAACCCAAATCCAAACCCAAACCCTAATAATAAAATCCGGGTTTAGGTTGGATTCGGACCAGGTTGGTATTGATTTCGGGTTGAAATTTGAGTTACTTTTAAACCAATAGAAGTCGAAATTATCAATAGATATGACGAATTTTTTGAACATTATTCCATTTGCACATTAATAATTTACACATTAATATATGGATCATGATCTTCCGAACTCGGGTGTACTTAGCTTCAATGCACCCGAGTGCATTTAACTCATTTTTAATATTTTTTGAAATATTTTCATAAAATTGTTAATCTAGTTACTAAAATGCCACTGATTTTTAAAAATCTAAAAGAAATTTTTAAAATTTTTAAAAAATTGGTAAAAATTGATAGACATGTTAAATACATAGATTAACAATTTTCTCAGTTTTTGGTACTGGGTTAATACCGAGTTTGGGTTTTAGGTTTTCTTGGGTCCAGTTGAAACCGAGCTTAATATGAGAAAATTTTCAAAAATAAAACTCAAACTTGGTTCTAAAACTAAGTCTGGTCAGGCGGGTTCGGACTGACCCGGTACCAAGTTGCACCCCTGGTGTTTAGTATCACTTGTATTATTATGAAAACTCTTTCATTGGTTTAATATAATCCAATGGAAACCATAAATTTCATACACAATAAGGGTATATGATAGATTTTTCTTTTTCGATTGTGACCGAAGTTCTCATAATTTATCCAATTCATTGGTACTGGAAAAATCCTCTCGTTTGTTTTAGCTCGTGATTTGTTGGTATTGAGGACATCCTCGAAGCGCTGGGGCTTTTGTGATATTTTTGATTGGTCGTCTTGGTTTTCTAATAAGTTGTCTGGTAGTTGGCATGCTGAATCTTATACAAAATGAGCCAATTTAGATCAATCCTAACTTTATGAGTATGAATTAGGAAAGAAAAAGTAAAAATAAAAAAGAATAAATTTCATTTCAGATTTATTTTACTATGAGGAGATTAAATCATGATTCCTTGGATTTATGAATTTGAATATTAATCGAATTATGGCTACAATTATTAATTTAACCTTAATAATATAATAGATATATGAGTTTCATTGACAAATATGTAAAATCAATGTAATAAGATGATTTAATGCTAAATATCAATTTTTAAATAGTATTTTCAACATCTAAGCCATTTAAAATATCATTATTATATGAATAAATGATTCTGTAAAGTATTACTATATTCCAATACATATATGAATGAATCTATGCATTTTTTCTCATTTACACATAAATATATTTATTTTTGAGCAAATATAATCTATGCACATATTAGATCTAAACGAAACTTAGTTTCATAATAAAACAAATAATGTTAAGTATAATAAATAAATTGAATTTTTATCAAATATTAAAATTTTAAAATTTAAGGAGTTACGTGAAACCGCTTAGGTTTTTAAAAAACTTCGGTGACGTCAGATATGCAGGGGACGCTGAAAGTAATTTAATTATCATATACCTGAATCGAGGGGAAATTTTCACTCAGAAATTATGGCCTGCGGGTTGATTTCGCCTTCAAACTTCACAGCTGTAGGCCACTGAACAAAATCCCAATTCCGGTTTGGAGAGGATGGCAACTGCACTAGGATCTTCGTCCATTCTCTCTATTCAGTCTTCGGGCGCGGCCAAATCGCCAATTTTCCACCGTCGGATCCTGCCATCGACCTCTTTCCCCGCGAGGAGGACCTCCATCCGATGCGCAGAGAACCCCAAAAGAACCCTCAAAACCTGCAAGAACTGCAAAACTCAGTTCGACCCTTCTTTCAACCATCCTACTGCTTGCCGATTCCACACAGCCCATTTCGGAGGTCGGTCTCCCTCGCTCTCTCATTCTTTTTCTTCCTTTTCTTTTCCGTAGTTCTCTCCTGGTAACTGCCGCCGCAAAATAATCGAAATCTGCTAAATACCTAGTGATGTTGACCCTACGCACTATAGAATTCTTCTATACAGTCTTTTTATGATATAGGAGGGTCAAAGTATGTTTAAATTTTAAGACATTTGTGTTTGGTAATCAAGGGGGGAAAAAAAATCCCCCAGCTTCACTTTATTCCTGATTATTACATTTGTCATGTCACATAATACATCGATTTAAAAAACTTTTCCACTAACATTTTCCCCCACAATTTCCTAGCCACCAAACACTTGAAAAAAAACAAAAAAAAGAACGCACACGTCTATTGTTAGTCTGGATTTTGGATTCTCTCGGGGGTATAAACTATCTATCAAAAGCATTCATGGGCTTCTCTTCTTTTATGAAGGAAAGAAGACTGAGAAAGGAAACGTTCTGGACAGAATTATCCTGTGCATGGCCAGTCTTACTTCAACTTGTCCTCGTTGATTTTGCCAAAATACTCACAAACGATGACATTCAAATTTTATTTATTTATTTTCATAGAGTTGAAGCCTAAACAAAACGAACATAAAGCAGCACCACGGTTGTCTGTTGTTTCTTCTTAGCCCTCTTGGGTGGAAAGTCTAGGTGGCTAGTACTGGAATCATAGCTGGTTTTGCACCTTCTTTGATTGCTGGATTTTTCGTTTGATCTTCATACATTGGTGCATAGTATGAGCAGCTCTATTATGGAGTATGGTTTCCTGATTTCTGGGATCCTCTCTTGCTCTTTGAAAACCGTCTTTGTGCAGATGAAAATTTGCAGATCTAGTGCCTTTTCCTCCCTGCTCCCTGCTGCTTTACTCCCTCCTCTTCTTCTGGCTCTTTTAGGGTTTTAGCTTCTGAGGAAGCCTTTTTTTGCACAATGGATTTTATTCAAACTTGCTTTCTTGATCGAAACAAAAATTATTTTGCATGTGCTAGACTTTACTATCATTTAGTCGTTGTTTTACTATAACCAATTGAAGAATTCAATATCTTCAAGTCTGCTGGTATTGCTTTTGTAAGTTGGTTCTTAGGAATTAGAAGCCGATCACCAGGCGGAAGCAGGGTCAGATCTCTCTAGGGGCAAAAAAAGAAAAAAAGAAAGAATCCCAGAACGCAGCTTCCTTTTACCTTTCTAGCGCAATTGAGAAAGAAATTTGATGTAAATCCTCTTGATTATGAGGCTTTCCTTGTGTAGGTGAAACGAAAAGGAAGTTTGAGAGTGTATACTCAGGAGGCACCATGAATACTCCAGACTCGGGCCAAGTTTTCCAGTACTGGCATTGTTGCGGCTCCGAAGATCCCTTCGACGCAGGTTGCACAGCAGCTCCTCACTGCTCTTACGACGACTAATAACTTCCACCCCGAGATTGCTTGAGCTTTCCATTGCTCATCTTCCTATCTAAGCTGTGTTCTAAGTTCTAATGCATTGCATTGAGTATCCATGTATGTGGAAATAAAAAATAATGCTCAGTTCGCTTCTTTTGTTTCGTTTGGTTGCTAGTTGGGCCAACAACAGATTACTTAAGAGCCCAAAGATTAAAAAATCAGGACTATTGATCGATAAAAAAAAAAAAAAAAAAAGAGTCTTCCGTTTCAGTTTTTACTGGGCACCATTTGGTGATGTGGTTACAGTCCTTATCGGATTCCTAATCACAGTAGCTTTGATTCCTGTGGATTTGGCGATAATCAGCCCCAGATTCTAAGCTAATCCATAGCTTGGAAAGAAGAGTGGTTGGATATCAATTGGGGCATTCCAGCAAGGTGCTATTTATCTTCTCCTTTGTGAATTTTGAACAAGACGAGGAACGAATTAATGTCCCAAGAATTCAGAATTGCGGTTAAAGATATGAAGCAAAATTCGAGAAGATATAAAATAGACATGGTTTTTAATACAATAAAATCATTGGATTCTTCATTTGTATTACCCACCTCAGATGACCCGCCACCTAAAGGAGTATAACTTAGAAGCAGAATAATAGGGCTATTATTTTTATTCTACATTTGAACTTTGGACCTCCTACTTATACTATACTGCTTTATATTGATTTGTGTTAGACACTTAAGCATTTAGCTAGTAATAATAATGTATGTTTTGCAAGTTTTAAAACTTTTTGAATTAAAAATTTTGAATCTAAAACTTTTCACTATCTATAACTATTTTATTTTTTAATCATTTTGTTTTACATTTTCTTATTCGACTATATTTTTTAATTATTTTTAGATAACAAGTTATACAACTATTTTATCTATTTTAACTTTATTTTTTTACTACTTATTATTATTCTTATTATATCACATTATTTTTATACCAATTCAAAAAAATTTACATTAAATACTTTTCATCAAAATTTTTACTTTTTTCAAACACGCCCTTAAAAAAGAAGTTTTATTTGGCTGATTTTACATTTTAAATGATGGATGTCCATACAAATCATTAATTTATCATTAATTTTTATAATATTTGGTTTCCTTATTGAATGTTGCTAATGCAATGAATAAGTAGATTATGGGTGTGTTTGGGAATGGATAAAACTTTTGAGTTTTATCGAGTAAAAGTTGTAAAATGACGTGACGTGATAGGGGTAATAATGAGTAGTAAAGAAGATAAAATTAAAATAGATAAGTTAATTTTGTGGGTAGTTGTGTAGAAATGATTGAAAAGTAGGATAGTTGTATAGAAAAATGTAAATAAATGATTAAAAAATAGGATAATTATGGAGAATAAAAAGTTTTAGTTTGAAAAGTTTTAACCTGACATTTTTTAAGTATTGCCAAACACACCCTACGTGATCATGAAAGCGTGTCCGTGTGAGCAGCAGGCCACGGTAGATTGAAACGAACGAATTGTCTTGATTCTCCATGTCCGATCCCGCTAGGAGAATGTTGGGCAAAGGGCCAGAGGCTGGAGTCCCCGAGGGTGACTACGACTGGGTCGGGTCGACGAGAAGTCTTCGATGGAAACCCATCATACTTTTTTGATGAGAAAACCCATCATACTTGGATTATCGCTCTTGCGCACAAAACGAAAATGCAACGATTACAACATGTGGGCTGGCCTATAAATTAGTTTTTTTTTTCTATACAAATTAGTACTGTACAATATATCATTTGAAATTACATTCGGATTCTTTCATGCAAGAGACAACATATTCCTATGGATTCTTAGAGGAGCACCCATAATTCTGTTTTTAATAAAAAAGGATAAAATCTACATGTATTCACCAATTTTAACCTTAATTTTTGTTAGGTTATATTCATAAATTTTTGAAAATTTTAAATATATCTACTTATTTTACATAAAATTTCATTTATATCTATGTCGTTATTAGTTAAGAATCTATTGAAGGAGTTGAAAATTTACATCTAAATAACATATGATTTTATAACTATAAAAGTGCCAAAATTTTCTTTGAACATAAACTTTTAACTATAAATTATATTTAAGGGCGAGTATTTTCGTAATTTCAGTATTTCACACCGCTGGAAAGAATAATGTCAGCGTATTTTTTCGGATTGGGCTGTGGAAAATTACGGTGCAACAACCTCGTCTCCTACATATGGTCTGATGTTAGATTAGGCCATCGGCGAGGGAGGAAGACTGAGAGTGAGAGACAGAGAGAATGGAGTTGGGTTATGGCGGGAAAGGAGTGGGACAGATGCTGTTGGCTGTAGCTGCAGCATTCCTCCTCCGTCTTCTTTCCGGACCAGGGCCTGCCAAGCTGCCGGAAATTGAGTCCGACTACGACGAGTCAGCCGACGAATCCGCCGAAAAATCTGACGTCGATGAAGCTCAGGCCACCGGGAAAGTCTTCCCGGTCACCATTCGCTGGACCGACATCACATGCTCGCTGTTGGACAAATCCGGAAAAACAGTAATCAGTCCTCTCTCTGTCTCTCTCTGTGTGTGTTACTCTTCCTTGTAGAACTTGCTATGGGATGCTTGATTTTGCTAACATGCACGGCCTTTCGGAACATTTTACTCCAGCCGAAGTAGATTTTCTGTTGCTTGAGAAATGGCGTGCATATGCTAGCAGCAACTGCCAGGTTTTGCTAACTTGCTGGGTTTCAGATCTGTAGAGATTGTAATACAACTTAGACGTACTTCCCTGTGCTCTTTTCGGCTTCTTTATTGCTCTTTCGCGAACGACGGAGCAGACCATGAAGCTGTGCGCGCTTTAGCGGGACTAGAACCTAGAGATGCGTTAACTTGATGAAAAGAAACAAATTCGAAAGGAGGTTTAGGTAGGAAACTGATTGAAAGATTAGTTAAATATACCTTGAAGATTTCATTTTTTAGTTTCTTATGTTCGAAATATGCCATGCCTGAAGAATTTTAAAGCTGCCCATGTAGCGTCATCGAAAAATTGTTTCAGAAAACTCAGAGCTTCTTAATAGGCGGCTAAGAATCAGGAAGATGTAGAAGTGGCTCACATTCGCTCAAAGCAAGAGGGCCACATGTTGATATAGTTCCAGGGTTGTAATTCCTTGATTTATCAGTTGTTTCTTTAAATGTGCTGAATAATCTATTTCACATTCTTGCCACTGTGTAGATATGTTGATGATGTAATAAGCTATTATCTTCCGATTAGTCTCTGTGTGCTGGCCAATCCTGAATACCGAAGGATTGCTTATAGTTGAAAGTCAGCGGTATAATTTCGCCTCATCTTGGTGATGAACAAGATTCAACTAGTATATGAAAAGTCTGATTTTTTTTTGAAAATTGTCTGAATGTTGTTGATATCATTTGTTTAGGTCAAGTCAATTTTTGTTTTTTGCTTTTTTCCCTTTTTGGGAAGTAATTTGTGACTGCAACAAACATCAATTCATGTCATTACAAGTATGCTAAGCCCTTCCAATACCTACCCTGCCAAATCCACATGCACACAAAGCATGCTGACCAATAAAATCAGTTTCAGCGGCCTAGTGAAGCAACCTTGGAGATATGCTATCCATTTTCTCCAGAATTATACGTAACATAGATTGTTTCCATTAAATGAAAAGCAAGAAGTTGATGACTAGTCATTTTAATCTCTATTACTTAATTATGATTGCCTTAAATGTGATGAACATATTTGTCGCGAACTAAATGGAGGCTTATGGCTTTTGGGGTTACATTATCCATCAACCGGGAGGGCTCTCACCTGAGTGGCTTATGTCATATTATAACATCTAGATTTCTATGAATTTGCATAAAATCTACATTGCAGGTTGTGAAATATTTATTTATTTTTTCACTTCCCTTTTCTTTTCCAAAAGGTGAGATTTCTACTCTCTAATGTGAATGGAGAGGCAAAACCAGGAAGGTTGCTCGCAATTATGGGCCCGTCGGGCTCTGGGAAGACAACTCTGCTCAATGTTCTTGCTGGACAGCTAGCATCATCTCCTCGGCTGCGTTTAACAGGCCGTTTGAATGTGAATGGACGACCAAAATCAAACAGAGGACACAAGTAAGTGTGGATGGAGGAAATGTGCAACTCATTTAGTATCACACCCTTGTAGGAATTCTTATCAGATGCCATATGATTCTGAGGAAGCAGTGGCATTTTTTGTATGGAGTAGCAATGTTGGACTGGATCCACCTTTTGGTCATGTGAAATATGTTTAGCTATGTCATGAGATTGGCCATGCTAGGGGCCTGTTTGGCGTAGCTTCCTTGCATAGCAAAATACAGAAGCATGTTTTGGGAAGCATCGATGACCAGCTTCTCGCAAAAGTGAAAACTTTTACTAATAATAGGAGCTTTCTGTCCAGTAACATACTTCTAGATATGGCCAAACACATTTAAAATTTTCAAAAATGCTGGTCCCTGGAGGGCCAAACAGGCCCTAAGGCTTGTATACAAGATGATCCTAGCAATTAGATTTGCAACCTCCAAATAGTCAACCAAAACCTTATTTTATGAGGATATTTAGGGAATAACCAGAGGGTAGGCTTATCACAGCTGGTGGGCCTAACAAAATGCTGTAATTTGCATCGTGGTTCTTTTATGTTTCCCACAGTTTCTTCTGTTTATTGTGCAAAATCTTTTTGTAGGGTTGCTTATGTAAGGCAAGAAGATCTTTTCTTCTCACAGTTAACGGTGCGTGAAACACTGTCTGTTGCTTCTGAGCTCCAGCTTTCTGAAACATTATCAGTGGAAGAGAGAACTGAGTATGTGAACAATCTCTTGTTCCGGTTCGGCCTGGTAAGATCGAAATATCTAACATCTAATGTCATCTTGCCTTGATGCACTTCAGCACTTTCAGATAATCATTTTGACCTTCGTGCATCTGACTAGTTAATCTCAAATCCCACAATTTCTCTCAGTGTGCCAGCCATTCTTGTTTGAAGAAATCTGAACTGTGGAGTTCCCATTGGCCTGCTTGACTTTTGATAACTAAATAACATGAATTGAGCTATTGTATTGATACATTTTTTGCCTCTTGTTCAATGTGAATTTTTCCATTTTTTTAAAAGGTAAGTTGTGCTGATTCGAATGTTGGTGATTCTAAAGTTCGAGGAATTAGTGGTGGTGAAAAGAAACGACTCTCACTTGCCTGCGAATTGATTGCAAGCCCCTCCGTAATATTTGCTGATGAGCCTACAACAGGTGGGCTTCTTGTATTGCTTTGATTTTTGAATTCCTTCATATTTCAATGTTCAATCCAATCCAATTCAGCTATTAGCTATTAATTTATCATAATAGTTAATTTACTATGAAATAAATGCTTACCTAGGTGATTACTAGCCAGGGGTGAAAATCGAGACGAGTTAGGGTGGATTAGGGTGTTTCTAACCCTGACCTTATATTTAAAAAATCTTGTTTGACTCTACTTTTTATACTGATCGGGACCAGGTTGGCCCGATCCTTCATCATTATCATCATCATCATTATCATACGCCATTTCCCTCCTAGGTGGGGTTGGCTGCATGAATTCTGTTTCGCCATTCTTGGCGATAAGAGATTGAATTTTCAGTAATTTGTAATATTTTCAAATCTTGTTTAATTACTTTCATGTATGTTTTTGTGGGTCTTCCTCTCATTCTCCTTTCACCTTCTACTTGGATAGACTCTACTCTCCTAACAGGTGTCATTTCAGGCCTCCATTTAACATGACCAAGCCATTTTAATCTATTTTCCCTCATTTTATCACCTATTAGTCTCACTTTTAGATTTTCTCGAATTATTTCATTCCCAATTTTATCTTTTCTTGTTTTATCACTCATCCACCTTAACATTCTCATTTCCGTTACTTCATTTTATGTGTATGTTGTTCATCAACTGCCCAACATTTTGCGTTATAAAGCATAACAGGTCTAATCGTAGTCTTATAATATTTTCCTTTTAATCTAATTGGGACTCGACAATCACATAAAATTCTTGACGCATTTCGCCATTTCTTCCATTCTGCTTGAATTCTATGTATTGTATCTTTTTCAATTTCTCTATTCTCTTGAACTATTGATCCTAAGTACTGGAAGTGATTACTTCTTATTACTACTTGATCTAAAATCTTAATTGGTTCTTCATCTAAGTTCTCACTATTATTAAAATTGCTTTTTATATATTCAGTTTTTGTATGACTAATTCTAAAACCATTAGATTCTAAGGCATCTACCTTCCTATTCAATTTCAATTTTAGTCATTCTCTAGTTTCATCTATTAGAATAATGTCATCTGCGAATAACATACATTAAGATACTTCTTCTTGTAGATGTCTAATCATTTCATTTATTACTAAAGTAAAAAGATAAGGACTCAAGGCTGAGCCTTGATGTAAACCTATTTTAACTGGAAAAATATTAGTATCTCCACTAATGGTTTTCATATTTGTTACAACCCCCTCATACATATCTTTAATGATATCAGTGTATCTATTATTAATTCCATTTTTTTTCATCACTTGCCATATTAACTTTCTTGGTACTCAATCATATGTTTTTTCTAAATCAATAAAGATAAGTATAAGTTCTTTTTTTTCTCCCTATACTTCTCAAATAGCTGTCTAAGTAAGAAAATGACCTTAGTGGTGTTCGAAATCTTACCGCAAGTGCACGGGTCGTAGATTGTAGTATTTAAATTATCGATCCACAGGGAATTCAGGACTATAAATTTTACTTTTAAACGCTTTCATGTCGGATATGGAGAGAATATAGCAAATAAAACAGAAAAGTGGGGAGAAAATGCAGTAAATAAAAGGGAAAGAAAATAAATAAAATGGGAAGAAGTGCAAATTAAAAATGAGGAGAGAAAGCGAAAGTGCAAATACCTAGGGTCTAGGATTTCACATGCGTATTTTGCAACGGGTAGTGGTATAATTATTTAATTTGGATATTGTTTGTTAAAGAAGAACAAACCCTAATTTATCCTTGCACCTTCTCTCGAAACCTACAAGGTGTACCCTAATTTTCTTAACCACCTATTCTCATGGGATTAAGTTAATTAGAATCCATCAAGTTCTGTGGTTTGTTCATGTAATTCTTCAAGGTTATCATGCCTATTTTCATGGTCTTAGATTTCCAGGTTTAATATCTTAATTTTCGTATATTAGATTTCCACCTTTCGGTTCCATCACCTAATATATGGAATCATGCAAAAGTACGGGCCCGTGTACAAAGCAAACATAAAAATCACAAGATATTAAATTAACAAAAAATATCCATCATAAATAAATTAAAAATCCACACCACATTGCATTGTACGCATGCTACATCATAAACCCTAGATTTAGGATTTAGCCAAGCATGTTTAAGTTCAAAATAAAATTAAAATTACAACCCATCTTAAACAAGATAACAAAAATTAAAAAGGGAAAAGATAGAAAAGCTTATTGGTTTGAAGCCCCGATGGTGTGTCGGCTACTCCACGCAACTCGCCGGTCTGCCTTTTGCCCGTGCTCTCCACCTTGCTTTTGCTCTCTTTCTTTCTCAGAATTTTGCTCTAATCTTCTTCTAAAATTCCTGCTAAAATATTTTGCAGTGATATTTTGCAGGAATTTTCTATAGCTTGCTATTTGGAATTTTTTTTTTTCGTCTGCCGAATGCTGTCTTCTCAAAAATCTGCTGCGGAATGCTTTTTTTTTTTTTTTGTCGCCCCCTCAATCTGCTAAACGGTTGCTGTTTTATAGCTGAACAAATGGGTCCATCACTTAATGTATTTCACGCAACTTGAATTGAGGATTTGTTGCTTCTGCTCCATTCTCGTGAGATTGCATAAATGGATGTGCTGCTGGATGGGGCCCATTGGAATAAATCGTTACTGATGGAATGAAGTGCACATTCACGTGAAATGGGCAATGAAATTTGCTGAGTGAGCAGCCATCTCACGTGATGTGTGGTCCTTCTCATTTGCTGCTGCCATTTGCATTTAATTCACTTCATGGAGAGGCTGCTCATCACGTGAGGTTGCTGATGGTGGTGGGCCAATGCATTTTCTGCATTGTCTGCTGTTGGATTTATTCACGTTGAATACAATGCTTTTGGTGGGGTCCATCATAAAAATGCATTGTTGCTCATTCTCGTCATTGTATTTGTCTTGTTGCTGCCCATCTCGTTTGAAGAAGAGAAGCTGGCGGGGTCCATGAAATGTGCATTTTTTACTACCTATTGCTGCTGAATAGTTTCGGTGGGCCACATATTAAATGCTTTTGCTTCTGACTCGTACGCGGATCTGCGTGTTGGCGCCTAGTGCTCGAGTGTGTTTGTATGTGGGATCATCTTGGTAAAACCCCCCTTTTTTTCTGTATTAAATCATTAATCATTAGTGAGTTTACCAACAAATAAAATTTAATTTCAAGCCAAAAGAATATAAAAGTTGTTTGTATTGCTCGAATTTAATATTTAATATCAAAAAGTTGCAAAACCATATTTAAAACCAAATTTCATATAAATTTCAATTAATTACCCACAAATTTGGTATAAAATGTTCATAAAATATAATATCAATTTTCCACTTATCAAGTGGTTAATCTTCTTGATATAAAACCAAACTGATTTTCAGATAGATTAGTTTCCCTTCTTACTCTATGTTCAATTGATCTTTCCCATAACTTCATAGTGTGACTCATTAGTTTTATTCCCTGATAATTTGCACAATTTTGAATATCTCCCTTATTTTTATATATTGGAACTACAGTGCTTTTTTCTAGTCACTTGGCATTAACTTTGTTTTTATCATCTTACTAAAGAAATTGGTTAACTATGTTGCACCTACATCTCGCATGCACTTCACTTTTAGAACTTCTTTTACTTTGGATATTCGAATTTTTGGGAAATAACTAATATTCCTATTTTCTTTTCTATTTAAACTAACATCTAATGTTAAATGTTCTGGTAGGGTATCATTTAGTAGACTATAAAAATAAGTTCTCCATTTCTCTTTAATTTCATCATCTTTAACTAGAACTCTTTGGTCTTCACTTTTAATAAATCTAATATGTGCTAAATCTTTGCCTTTATTTTCTCTTAATTTAGCTAACTTAAATATATTTTTTTCACCTTGTCTAGTTCCTAATTTGTCATATTAGTTGTCCATAAGCTTTGTGTTTAGCGTCGCTAATAATCTTTTTTAGTGGCTTTTTTTGATAGCTTGTTGTAAGTTTGTATCATTTTTGTTACACTGCCATTTTTTAAACTTTTCTTGTTTATCATTTATTGCTTTTGAACATCCTCATTTCACCACCAAGTTTCCCCATGTAAGGATCTATGGTTTTTATATATTCTTACAATACTTCGTCCAACTTCTTTTATGCTAGCTGACATTTTATCCCACATTGATTCTACTTTCTCTTCTTTTAGGTCCCATTTTTCTTACTCTATCATTCTTTTACTAAAAAGTTTCATGTTATTTCCCTTTAAATTCCACCATTTAATTTTTGGAATTATATTGCTTTTAGTTTTTGTTGACTCTTTTTATGTATATATATCCAGCACTAGTAATCTATGTTGCATAACTAAACTCTCACCTAGGATAACCTTACAATTTATACAAAGGGATCTATCCAATTTTCTGACAAGGAATAAATTTATTTGGCTAGAATTGGTCCCACTCTTGAAGATTATCAAGTGTTCGTCTCGTTTTTGAAATAAGGTATTTGCTATAACCAAATCATATGCTATAGGAAAATCTAAAATGACATTCCCTATTTCTTTCCTTATTCTAAAGCTAAAACCTCAATGAATTCTTTTATATCTTGCATTCTCCTTTCCTACATGTTCATTTAAATCTCCACCTATCACAACCTTTTCTTGGTTAGGTATCCTTTGCATTATGCTATCTAAGTCATCCCAAAATTGTTTTTTGATTCTATCATCTAATCCTACCTGTGATGCATAAACGCTAATGACATTTATGACCTTTGCACATTATACAAGTTTTATTTGAATAATTCTATCATTTATTCTATTGACATCTACAACTTTATTTATGAATTTATTTTCTACTTTTATCCCTACACAATTTCTATTACCATCTTTTTCTATATACTATAATTTAAATCCATTTACCTCTTTAGTCTTCTCTCCTTTCCACCTAGTCTTTTGAAGACATGCTACATTAATTCTTTTCCTTCTTTAATAAGTCTTGAGACAAAATTCGGGTTAGTCCTATGTTGGTATTGAGATAATGGGTCGGGTAGAAAAAACAGGTAAAAGTTTAAAAATTTATACACACATATATATATATATCAATATAAACTCATATCTATGATAAATTTAAAGTGTAAATGTTTCGGTAATACTTCTATGAAACTGGGTTTTATAGAATTGATTTTGTGAAACCCTTTTCGTTTTTAAAATGTTGATCCTCGATGGAAAATCCAATCAATTCATTGTATTTTACACCATTTGTTTAACTAGGAGACCAAGTTTCATCCTAATCTAATATGTGGATAGGCCACGTCTGCTAAAAAATAGGTGCATTCATGTGTAAATTATGAAAAACGCTTAGATCCATTCATACATGTATTAGAATGTAACAATACTTTATAGGATCATTTTTCTACATATTATTGATATTTTAGATGGTTTAGATGTTAAAAAAATTATTTTAAAATTGATATTTTAATATTGAACCATTTTATTACGTTGATTTTACACATTTATAGATGAGACCTATATACAGTGAAATTAAAAAAATAAAAGGGTTTCCAGGATATTATAAATGATGCTAAATACAATGGATGAAATAAGTTTTCTATCAACCATCAAGATTTTAAAAATAGAAGGGGTTTCATAGAAGAGGGATTTCATAGAAGCGTCCCCACAAATGTTTTACTATTTGGTGAGAAAAACACAATTATCATAATAAGACATTAGTAAAATTTTTTTATAATTTCGTTTACAGCTTAACCTTGGTAAATATGTATATCAACATTAACAAAAACATTCATGTAAATTTTGAATTACAATTAAAATTGCTAAATTGCAAAACAATAAGATTCATTCTCGTAAGATATAAACAGCATAAATAATATATTTTATTTCATTGATAAATCATGTGAATGAGACAATTTGAACAACATATATGCAATTAAGAAATAAAAATTTATCCATATAAACAAGTCATAAAGTTAAATGTACATCAACATAAATCATATTTGCATTAATAAGGCATAAAGTTAAACATATTTATTCAACAAAATAGCATTCACGTAAGTCATATGATTTATAAAAATAATTTACACTTTGCATAGCGGGTCGGGACATGGTCGATCTGCCTTGCCCTTTAGAATTGAAACACGGGCCTGAAATCCTGACTCACCCTACTCCATTGGGTCAAAATCCTTGTCTTGATCCTCTGTAAAATCGGGGCGGGGTAGGGGCGGGTCATGAGTTGACCCGACCCTATTTTCACCCCTCTTACTAGCAATGGAGGTTGATATGAATAGCTTTTCATTTTTCTGAAGAGGCTTTTTGCATAATGTTATAATCCAGGACAGTAGTTGGATCAAGCAACATGGCGTTGTCCTTCCCAGGAGCTCTCACAAAGAAAGAAATCCTCTTTCAGAGGGAAATTCCGTTAATTGCACTCAATTGAAAAGAACAAATCATACAAGCTACCAGGGCCACCGAGACCTTTTATAGGATTTGATTCATACAATCTAATATCCAAAATGCCCTTTCCTATGGCCCATTGGCCTACATGGCAACTACCCCGCTCATTGTTTACATTGTATCGCTTAATTCTTCAAAATTGTGCCATGAATGACATGGACAAAGAGACTTACCATCAAGCGAGACAACATCAATAGGTTGTATAATGTGTCTGATAATAATTTTTTTTGGTTTTGTATTTTATTATTTAGATATTTATGTTCTTGAGTTGTGGGGATAATTTGGAAATTAGACCTACATCAACTGATTAGGTTCAAAGCGACTTTTATGAACTAAGCTGATGCACATTTCTATTTCTAGTGCAATCCTTATGATTTGATTATGACATTAGGCCGAATGCTGTTTTTTTCTTCAGTTATATTTGTAGTTTTTTTTTTATTAGAGTTTGCGTTTATAAGTGTTTCTATTCTTCATTGGTTCTAATTTCTAGATGTGTATTCTATTTATATTCATTTTTCTTGACTTTTTATTTGAAATTCTTAATTTTCTCCATTTACAAAAGCTTTCTTATGTTACCAATTTTCAAATAAAATCATTATTACATTCAATAAATACAGTAAACTGATGATATCTTTTTCAGGACTACTAATATATCCGCAATCTAGAATAAGGCAAACACTAGTTGAACTATGTAAATGCTATCATGAGTCTATGACATTCCATTGCATGATGCCCAAAGAGAAATATAACAATGACCATAAATGTTGAATTTTCTTGTGGGACATGCAGGGCTTGATGCATTCCAAGCAGAGAGGGTGATGGAGACACTACAACAACTTGCACAGGATGGACATACCGTGATTTGCTCCATACACCAGCCTAGAAGTTCAGTGTATGCTAAATTCGATGACATTGTGTTGCTGTCAGAAGGTGCTGTTGTCTACATGGGTCCTGCACAAAAAGCACTGGAATATTTTGTAAAATTCGGGTTAATTTCTGAACTTCTGTCTAACGCACTTTAAACCTGTCTGAATAAAGTTCTTTCGAACGTACAGTTGCGCCTGCCTACTGGCTGTGATTTTCAGTTTCTACTGCTGGGGACTGCATTATGCTCTTTTTTTTTTCCTTTCTTTTTTCTTTTTTTCTTTTTGGTTTAGTGTCAAGTGATTTGTAGGCAGAACCTTGTCTGATCTATTCTAGATCTGCAATTTCTTCTCTGTCTGTGTACCCTGCAGTCTTGATTTCCTTAATATCTTGCTTCTTTGGTTAATTCAACAGCATTTTCGTTGTTTTGAAAAAGAACAGAGAAACTTGAATTGTGGATCTTGTATCATTTATATTATTTTCATTGTGTGTACTGTCCTTTGAAGTGGTTCCTTTTTTTGATGATCAAGATCATGCAATTCAGACTTCTGTTGTGGTCATGAAAAGTCTTTCGTGTAGAATTTAGGGGAGCTTAGCTTTATATTGGAGATCTTTAGGTCTATGAATGACCGGTTAGAGAAATGCTGAAGATTATACCTGTATGACTTTGAATCCGGTACATTTCTGAGCTGGTGCTCTTATTTTTGGGTTGTCAGTCGAACTGTCTGAATTTTGAATGATGGCATTTAGTTGCATAGGCTAAGTGCTTCTGAATGCAGCCTAGATTCTGATGCATTAGACCAGATCCTTAACTCCTTAAACAAGATAAAAAAATAGTATCATGATTTCTAGAAAGCTGTTGTTCAGTACCTTCTTTAGCATCTCTCTCCCCCCCTCATCATTTAGTTTCACAGCTAATTGCGAACCTAATCATTAACCAGGTATTCTTGCCCGGACCATGTAAATCCTGCTGAATTTTTGGCTGACCTCATATCTATAGACTACACTTCTGCTGAAAGTGTCCATTCTTCCCGAAAGAGGATAGATGATCTTGTAGAGGCATTCTTGAGGAACACATCAACCATTCTGTATGCAAGTCCCATCATAAAACATGAAGCATGGAAGGTGCCACCAAGGGTTGCGAGTAAATCTATTGTGAAAAGGAAAGGGGGATGGTGGAAACAGTTCTGGCTGCTTCTCAAACGAGCATGGATGCAGGTTCATTCTTTTTCTCGCAATCCAGTTGGCCATTTTCTATTTCATTCAATTTAAGTCATGTATTCTTTTCATAAACAAGGGTGTATTGAGGCACCGTAGTCAACAGATGCTGGATTGGTCTAAATTGTATGATCAAGATATACATGTATTTATCAGCTTCTGAACTCCCAATTATATTTATTCTCAGGCTTCTCGTGATGGTCCCACAAACAAAGTTCGGACAAGAATGTCAATTGCATCAGCTATAATTTTTGGATCAGTCTTTTGGCGAATGGGAAGATCTCAGACATCTATACAGGACAGGATGGGATTACTTCAGGTATGCATCGCTCTGGCTTTCTTTGAATGCCTATTAAGAAGGTTGATTTGTTGGAAAATTTTGCTACTTTACATGTGATTTAACATGTTATTCATAGTTTTTTTGATGTTGGATCTTCTATGCTATCATCATCATCATCATCATCATAAGCCATTTCCCACCTATGTGGGGTCGGCTGCATGGATTCTGTTACGCCATTCTTGGCGATTTAAGACTAAATTTTCAGTAATATGTAATATTTTTAAATCATGTTTAATTACTTCCATCCATGTTTTTTTGGGTCTTCCTCTCATTCTTCTACCACCTTCTACTTGGATAAACTCTGTTTTCCTAACCGGTGCTACTTCAGGCCTCCTTTTAACATGACCAAACCATCTTAATCTATTTTCTCTCATTTTATCATAAATTGGTCTCACTTTTAAGTTTTCTCGAATTATTTCATTCCTAATTTTATCTTTTCTTGTTTTACCACTCATCCACCTTAACATTCTCATTTCTGCTACGCTCATTTTTTGTATGTATTGCTCTTTAACTGCCCAACATTCTGCCCCATAAAGCATAACAGGTCTAATCGCAGTCTTATAAAATTTTCCTTTTAATTTGACTGGAACTCGACGGTCACATAAAATTCCTGACGCACTTCTCCATTTCTTCCATCCTGCTTGAATTCTATGTATTATATCTTTCTCGATTTCCCCGTTCTCTTGAACTATTGATCCTAAGTACCGAAAGTGATTAGTTTTTGTTACTGTTTGATCTAAAATCTTAATTGGTTCATCATCCGGGTTCTCACTATTATTAAAATTGCATTTCATATATTCAGTTTTTGTGCGACTAATTCTAAAACCATTAGATTCTAGAGCATCTACCCACCTATTCAATTTTAAATTTAGTCCTTCTTTACTTTCATCTATTAGAACAATGTCATCTGCAAATAACATACACCAAGGTACTTCTTCTTGGAGATGTCTAGTAATTTCATCTATTACTAAGGTAAAAAGGTAAGGACTCAAGGCTGAGCCTTGATGTAAACCTATTTTAACTGGGAAGACATTAGTATCTCCACTAATGGTTCTCACATTTGTAACAGCCCCCTCAATGCTATAAATCCGATTTATCAATCTTGTATTGATAAACATAGTAGACATAATTTGTGAAGATCTTTTTTTTTTTGAGGAGTTAATTTGTGAAGATCTAATTGCAGTTAATATGTCGATCACATAATTCTTTTTCATTTCTACTTTTGGTGACTTCTGTATTTTAGGCATGATATTTTGGAATTGCTTTACACTTTATAGTGGTCTTGCAAGAAGCAAAAGCCAGTTTTTGGCAGGCGGGACAAAATAAAATACCTGTAGAAAGTGAAATAGAGCAATGCATAACTGTAGCACCTGCTGATATTGGTGCATACTAATGTAAAATGTCTTTTCAGTAATCTGTAGCAGCTGCCAATATTGATACTTGATGTCATCCTTAAAAAATTTTAAAAGATAATCAGAGAATGTTTCTGTTGTGTGCTTCTTGAAGATATATAGGAGAAGTGAAGAAAATAGAACTAATATAAAGCTCAAATTTTGTTTTATTATTTTTTCTTATGATCAAATGATACCAAGCAAAGGAGTTCCTCAATTTGTGAGTCTGGATTCCAAAAATATGATCATGTGACCTCTGACTTCAAAATTACGAATTTATCAGCATTGAGGTACCACTTTATTATTAATTGATAGAAGTTGTATTTTTGTTGAGATTTCATACGCGGCCTTGAAGGTCTGAGCAGAGCTGATTAATTAAATTTATGCATGTTAGGTACTCTTCAACTGTTAAAGTAATGTTTCTTGATAATGAGCATTCAACTAGAACATGTGATCATGTCCTGATCTGTCTTCATGTTCTTTGTGTGTATAGAAATAATCTTTCATATTGTAAATAAAACATGGATTGATCTAAAATGAGATCTTTTACTGAACATTCCCTGTTGACTGTTTACTGTGGAGGTTGCTGCCATAAACACTGCAATGGCAGCACTTACAAAGACTGTTGGTGTATTTCCCAAAGAACGTGCAATAGTGGATAGAGAGCGTGCAAAGGGATCTTATGCACTTGGACCATATTTGTTTTCAAAATTATTGGCTGAAATTCCCATTGGAGCCGCATTTCCACTACTGTTTGGTACAATCTTGTATCCCATGGCTCGTCTTCATCCGACTTTATCCAGGTAATTTCTTGCTACACTACAACATTTTAATTCATGAGTTTTAACCTCATGGATTTAAAAAGTTTTGTTTTTATATTTTTACCACAACAAATTCTGGAGGAAGCCGCCTAAGTTTCATCAACAGTTTCCATAATTCACTTAGCAAATGTTCTGAAAATTGGTTTTCTATCTCACTACCACATGGTCACTGTATCTGCCATTGCAGCCCAAAAATCTATTCCATTACTCATGGAAGGTGGAGGCTTCTGTGTTGCTTTCTTGGTCCAAAAACTCAACTTCTGATTTGAAGTTTGCCGAGTGGATTGGCCAGATTCTGGACAGAACCTCTGTTAGTTGTCAGCGTTTTTGATAGATAGCTCGGAATATAACTTCAGAGGGTCTGTACTAACAGAGTTTGTATTATAGCCAGCTGGGGGGCAGAATACTTCCTTCTCAAAAGGCAGTGAGAGAAATGTCCATTGCTTTCAGATTCTTTCAACTGTGCTCTCTGTTCAAATTCTAGGATAAGACAAGCTATTTTGACCAAACACAATATAATAACTTCTTTTCAATCCAGATTTGGGAAGTTTTGCAGTATCGTCACAGTGGAGTCATTTGCTGCTTCTGCAATGGGCCTCACAGTTGGTGCCATGGTTCCAACAACCGAAGCGGCAATGGCTTTGGGGCCATCTCTTATGACAGTCTTCATTGTTTTTGGAGGCTATTATGTCAATGCTGAAAATACTCCAGTCATCTTCCGCTGGATCCCTCGAGCGTCTCTCATCAGATGGTAGTATTCTACATGGACAATTTTGCATGTTGATCTAAAAACTGAAGGACTTTTTAGGTGTACCCTCCAAAAAGGAGAACTGGTCTATGCCGGTTTTATTGACTTATTCTTTGCAACTGGAATGTTTGGAGTATAATGCACAGTGCATGCGGGTTAATGCGCTAGATCCTCCAACCAGTTTGCCTTCAAGAATTCATTAGACGCAACCTTCTCATTTTCCTCATAGGAGAGAGATGCTCAACTATATGTTTTTTCTCCTGGGAAGCATCTGACACTTGCTGGCTAATGATTATCATTCATCTTTTCAGGGCATTTCAGGGGCTTTGTATCAATGAGTTCCGCGGGCTGGAATTTGATCACCAGCATTCTTTTGACATCCAAACTGGAGAACAGGTATGTGGAGTTAATGATGTTTATTTTATTTTTTTTTCAGTAATCATGCTGCGTTTTACAGAATACATGCATAGCAAAACAGTTTCTCAGATAACAATGATCTGCCCAAATCTGGGTTCTGTTTAATGATACCCATGCATCCCAATGTTTCCCTACCATTCAGACACCAAAGACAACTGTCTTAACTTGCATTGTATGTTGGGCCTTTCAAGAGTCGAGACCACTCCTAGAGTGAGTTGGTGCTGATTCATTATACCATCAGGAAAATAGTTGTTGATCTTTGAATGCGCTCATGGCATATTCATTCGGCAATGGCGGCACCCAGTCCAAGAGGCCTTAGACAAAACTACCAATAGTGCATGATATTAATGTTCTCCAAAGAGGATAATTACAAGTTCCAGTTTCTCGCTTGGAATGAAGCACTTATGGTTCAATACTTCCATCTGGTGATTGGATTGATGATTTAGAGAGGCCTCCATCCATGTCATACTCATGGTGGAAAACAGAAGTATGCCCATGTGTGGGAGTGACTTCAGATTATTTCCTTATTTGGCAAAACCTAACTTATACTACCATCCATGAAGTAATTTCCTCCCCAAGTGGCACAGCATCTGCCTGGTGAATTATGGATGTTACAAGAATGAAACTTCCAGACTGCAAATAGAACATCCAGAACTATTGCGTTGAAAGCCGCTAGCAATGGTTTCTATGTTTTGGATGTCAAATTCCAAGATAAATGGCGTTGTAGGATAGGCATACCACTAATCCGCATCAAATGATTTCTACTAGTCATTGAAGTTACCAAGCTAGATGGTAATTTCTTAAATGCATTATGAATAGTGTATTCCTTTCTACAGGCACTGGAAAGGCTATCGTTCGGTGGAAGTTGCATCAGGGACACAATGATAGCTCAGGGCAGGATATTATTGTTTTGGTACTGGGCCACTTACCTTCTCCTAGAGAAGAACAAGCCAAAATATCAGCAGCTTGAACCTCCACCATTGGAACTCAATCCACTCAAGTAGTCTGTTCTTCTAGCTGAAAATCGATGTTTTGGCTGTAATTAGTAGCATGTTTTTGGCATAAGGTCAGACACCATCTTCTCATAGATACATCTTGCTTGTTTCTGAAGGGTTAATCAAAAGAACTATTTCTATCTGCGCATACCATCTATCAGTCAATGAGACTGCGGAAGTGCATGTGATGATGAAAAATCTGTTATATTTATATGGGAATGCTTCTATGAAACCCCCTTTATATATGTGTGTGTATATATATGGGTTCCGCGTCTATATAACTATGTTACATAGAAGCGGACCCATGTAACTCCCTTTAAAGTCTAAGATTTTGGTCTTTGATGGAAAATCTAATCCATTCATTGTATTTCACATCATTTGTTTATCTAGGGGATCAAGTTTCATCCCAATCAAGTATATTTATGGGCTACATTTGTTAGAAAATATATATATTCACGTGTAAATTATGAAAAATGCTAAAATATTAATTTTAAAGTAATATTTTCGACATCTAAACCGTCTAAAATATTATTTCTATGTGAATAAATGATTTCATAAAGTACTGTTACATTATAATACATATGTAAATAGATTTAAGCGTTTTTCATAATTTATACATCAATATATATATTTTTGAACAAATGAGACCCATAAACATACTCAATTGAGATGA
Organism: Annona cherimola; assembly: GCA_030490835.1. Taxonomy (NCBI): domain Eukaryota; kingdom Viridiplantae; phylum Streptophyta; class Magnoliopsida; order Magnoliales; family Annonaceae; genus Annona; species Annona cherimola. The sequence continues at coordinate 82,690,034 of CM059973.1, read as the reverse complement.
AACTTGGTCTCCTGGATAAACAAATAATGTTAAATACAATGAATGGATTGAATTTTCCATTAAAGATCAAAATCTTAAATTTTGATATACACACACACACACGGTCCTGCTTCTATGTAAAGGGTTATATAGAAGCGGACTCATATAATCCCTAGATAAGCAAATGATATTAAATACAATGAACGGATTAGATTTTTCATAATTTACACATGAAAATATATTTTCTAACAAATGTGGTCTATAAACATACTTGATGGAATGAAATTTGATCCACTAGGTAAACAAATGACATTAAATACAATGAATGAATTACATTTTCTATCAAGGATCAAAATCTTTAATTTTGAAAGAGTTATATAGGTCCGCTTTTATATAACCCGGTTACATGGAAGCGAAGCCCATGTATATGTTCCACGTATACTTATTTTAATATATTTTTTTGTTTGATTTTATAATCAGGGCTCCATGTTGATAGCCAATGAGAAAGCTTGCCTTCAAACACCTTCGGACCGTAATCGGAATTAAGTGTATGGAGGATGTTTGCTTGGCTCGTAAAATCGGCTTTGCTGCTGTGCCAGATACGTTGTTCAACCGGTCCCGTTTGTGGTGCCATCCATCCCCGGAACCGTACATGCGATGCACCAGCAACCAGTAAAATCTCCGGATTCATCTCTTATAGAGATTTCACATCTTGGAGCCAGCACCACTCTTATCTTGCTGACTGGCTCTGTTGTAGTACTGTCTCTGTGATGGCTCACCACTGATATATATATAATATACGTGTATAGGAAATTGATCAAGTATATAGACTGCAGCAGTGGGGCCCACTTGATTATGAATAAGACATCTACTCCACTCATTGCATTTAGAATTATTAACTTTATTAGTATATGATTTTTCATTCAAATCAAACATGTGTATGAGCCCCATCTTAAAATTGTTTAAAATCAACATAATAAAATTATTTAACATAAATATCAATTTTAAAAATAATATTTTCAACATCTAAACTGTTTAAAATATAGTTTTTATATGGATAAATGATTATATAATGTATTATTTCATTTCAATACATGCGAGGCCTATTTCGTAACGAACTATATTGTAATTATGGTAAACATATCTCATGTATGTATGCGTGTGTGTGGAGAATATTGAAATACATTTGGATTGCACTATAATTACAGTGTCGTCCACTAGAAAATGGGGCTTGTTTGATAATCGATTTAACATTTATTTTATTCATTGTGTTTAGAACTATTTACTTTAATAGTATGCTAATTTTTATTCAAATCAAATGTGTGTGGGCTACATTTTAAAAAAGTATAAAATCAACGTAATAAAATAGTTTACTGTAAATATTAATTTTATTATATTGATTTTGTACCATTTTAAGATGAAGTTTATACACATTTGATTTAGATAAAAATTAATATGCTATTAAGTGAATAATTCTAAATACAATAAATGTGGTAGATATTAATTTCTTGATCAAGTGGTCCCCATTTTGTAATAGATTGTATCATAATTATAGTGTGGTCTAAATGCATTTGAATATTATCCTATATATATATATTAAAAATGGTAACTTTTATTCAAAATAAATCAATACAAGAACAAAGTTCACACACGGTAGACATAGACCAAATACCAGATCCACTCGAACACTTATCATTAATAAAGCAAAAGAAATACATGAGAATTACACTATATAGCCTTTTGTATCTAATGTCTCTAACAGCCACATCGAAGACTGTCTTAGGTCTTGTGTTAACTTGTTCATGAGGCTGTTATTTCTCTCCATAAGTGATATCTCACAGCATGGGAAAAAAAAAAAAAAAAAAAATCTCTACTGGCTTCTGCCTTCTCATTTCCTCTGTTAGTTTGTTAATGTTTTGAAACCAGTTTAAAACTTCCTCCCATTGTCTTTTTTTCTGTTCTTAAATTCAATTTCTGGAGGAGGTGCCTAAAAACCTCATTAGAGAAAGAACAAGTTTCTCTCGATTCATTTGAACACCCACATAACAAGCAACAATAATCAGTAATAAGCCCTCATTCTGCTAGCTTGTCTCTAGTTTTAAGCCGGTAATTTGCAAGCCAAGCAAAGATGATTATTAAGCTTGACCATCTTTATCACCTTAACAAAAAGTACATTCTATCAATTGAAAACTTCCTCCTCCAGTTCTTTTTTAATGTTTATAAGGCCCCAAAATATCTTTTAATCTTGACAACTTTTTTTGTGCCCAACAGTCTTCTGCTCTTACATTCGTTTCCCAGAAATTATTATTTTTTATATAGAACTCGAGCATGAATTGAACCCATGACATCTCTTTTTGGTTCTGAAGGATGCGCAGATGTTTTACATTGATAGCAGCATTCTAAGTTGGGGTTTCTAATCCTATGCACTTGCACTTGGGTGCACAGAGCTTCGAATGTGCTTGAATGTCAAAAATCTATTTTTTAATTTTTAAATATTTTTTATAAAACCATAAATCTAAGTGTATTTAATATATAAGCACATTTTTACTATTTTTGGAGATATATATATTTTAAAAAGGATATTTTAGTAATTTAGTCATTTTTAAATAACTAAAAAAATATGTGCAAATCTCCAAAAATGATAAAACTTAATTTATATATATATATATATGGATTTTGTTCCGGTGCAACGTCACTGCACCGGAACAGCGGTGCAGTGGGCCCAAAATGGGCCCCACATGATCATGAAATCATGATCTACTCCACCCATTGTATTTAGAATAATGTATTCTATTACCATACCAATTTTCATCCCAATCAGATACTTTAAAGTTGTTATTTACATCAAACTATTTTATTACGTTGGATTTGTACCATTTTCAGATGGGGCCCATATACATATCTGATTGGGATGAAAATTGGTGTGGTAATAGAATACATTATTCTAAATACAATGGGTGGAGTAGATCATGATTTCATGATCATGTGGGGCCCATTTTGGGCCCACTGTACCGCTGTTCCGGTGCAGCGTCACTGCACCGGAACAGCTCTCTCTCTCTCTCTATATATATATATATATCACACTTGGATTAGCAGTTTTATAAAAAAAAATTTTAAAATGAAAAATAAATTTTTGCACTGAAGCGCACCAAAGTTCCATGCACTTAAATGCATAGGATCCGGACCCTTCTAAGTTCTAAGCCACCAAGTTGTATAGGCCTAAGTTTCCCTTCTTTTTGGGGCACACATCATCCCAAACCACTGGAGTTGATATACCAACAGCACTTTGTGAGAAGACTCTGCACACCTTTGTAGCTCTCTCCAAAACGGAATTATTTTTGAATGACTATTTGACTCCAACACGATTATCCCAAACAAAACGGAGTGGATCAATGAAGCCTCCCAGGATATGATAGAAAACGACTTGGTCCATGAGGCAACCTTAGCTACCGCCCCGTCAATAAACTGAATACAATCCTTAGCTGTTATCCTTATCTCTGATATTTACAGGAAATGAGCGGTGGAAATTGTATAAATTTTACGAACAAAAACCTAAAAAAGTGGGAGGAATATAATCAGCAAGTCCCAACTTATTCTGCTTGACAAAGGGTAAATATGAGTCCTACAGTATAAACCGCTGGTTTTGCAACAAGATGCTGTGCTTTGTTTTGTTTCCGAAATACCCGAGGGGGAAGAAAATAAGCGCCTTGCTGGCAAGTCATTTTAAATAATTTAAAATCACTTAAATATTCTTATATTTAAAAATCTAAAATAAATGTATATACATGTCTAAAAAAAAATAAAACTTAATTTATAGATTAATTATAACTAGATTACCATGTTTACAAAAAAAATAAAAAAATAAAAAATTATTTTTAAGTGACGATTGTTAATGTATAAAATTGTGGAAAATGATGAGAAATAAAAAAAGAATATTTTGAAAAATATGTAAGTGATATGAAAGATAGTTAGTAGAGAAAGTGATTGGAATGTAAAGATAAAAAGAGAAAAATAATATGATTGACAGAACAGTTATCCCACTCTTGCTCATCATTTACACTCTTTTCTGTTACCAAACAACACTTACTGGACTGGTCATAAATGATCCGTTGACAGCTGGATCACCTAAAGCTCACACAATGAACACCTATATACAAAGATAAAATGGGATCTTGATCTTATTACCCTATATATATCCGTGTTATTTTATCGATCTTATTGCAAATATACCATCTTTTTTGTGTATAAAAAAAATCTACAAAAAAAAAAAAAAAAAAAAACTCCAATGAGTTCACACCATTTGACGTCCAGCATACCTTAGCTGACCCCATCTCGAAACTACAAAAATACCCTATCCGGCTATCCGCCACACCACATGGTCGGCTGGGAAGAGAGGGTAACATCGTCGGCGTAGTAGGGGCGTGGGGCCCGCAGATCGGTTTGAACAAATGGACCTTTATTGAGAATTTCTTTTAATAAAGAGGAAACTAAGCAACGAGATATCCTTGCGTAGTTACATTTCACGTCAAATAATGTTGAGTTCATGCGTTAAAAAAGAGTAAAACACACTGATAAGACGAAGCATGTGTCACGCAAACACCCCCAATTATCTTATTTTAATAACAATCTTCCATACAAAAGAAAATTACTAGGCAGCTTGTAACATAGAAGACTACAAATTTGGACAGAGGTTCTTTTTGGAAAAAAAATTCAAAAAAAGAAATTTAGAATTTTTTTCATCTAAACCATTTCCAATACAAATTTATAATAATTTAAAATATAAACTTACAATGTCAAAAAACGCTTTGATTGGAGTATGCAGTGACATTGGATCGAATATTTATTCAAGGAATCCAAACAAACAAACAAACAAACGGACAATCCTGACGAACGAAGCAGTACTAACCACAGTAAAGATGTAAATATCAATCAACTTAAATGGTATATGATCTAGAAAGCATTACTCATATTCGAAGACAAACACAGCTAAAAAAAAAAAATTCTTCCACAACGTTAACCAAAAATAATTAGCTTCATCGAAGCCGTTCGGATCTCGCCTCCATAAACAGTACTAAAAAACATTTGGTTGGATTTTTAACCCTAAGTTCATGGCAAAAACTTGAAATCTAACAAGAAAGTTTTTCGGCTGCCCTCTGTATAGCACAGGTTGACCATCTAGTAGCGACCAATGCCCCAAACCCTGATGGCGCCATCGGTGTAACCGGTAAAGAGAGTGCTTCCATCAGAGCTCCAACTTAGACTTGTGCAGTAGATCATCTGCATTCACCATCAATTAATTAGCTGAGAATATTAAATATCGTTGTGAATAGACATTGGAAAAAAATATGAATAAATCATAGCTCATAGCATTCACGTTGACTGGCAATAGTAACAGCACTATTTCCAGTCTGCATAACGTAAGTCTATTTCTAATTTTTATCCTAACTAGTCTATCATCCACTCAACAAACTTCTTATCTGCTTACTCTCATCAGTGAATATAGATACAGATCGTACTTGACTTCGTAAAATTCAACTTGCAAGCCATGAATATAGACACACATATGGTCGTGTAAATTTTGAAAAATACCTAAATCTATTCACGTGTTAAAACATAATAATACTTTATAGAATCATTTATCTACATAATAACAATATTTTGAACAGTTTCGATGTTGAAAATACAACTTTAAATTTGATATTTAGAGTCAATCCATTTTATTATATCAATTTTACACGTTTAGAGATGGAGTCTATGCACATTGATGCAAGATGAATGATGGGGCTTCCATGATAAATACAATAGATAGATCAGATTGTCCATCAATTGTCAAGATAGGAAAAATGGATGAGATTACATATTCATAGAAGCAGAACTCTTTACGGAATAACACCAACTTCATTTAATAATTACCAGCATCGATTAAAGTGCTATAGATCATTGCATTGAAAACTCACAGAGGCCAGATTTATCCCTTGTGATATGCTTTGGATGCAGCATGAATGTCTGTTCCCCTTAAATAACAATCTTATGCAATTTTAAAGGCACATCACTCATGTGCAACTGCATCACATACCATGAAAACTGCTCAAGAAATTTAGGTAATCTTGCCCAATCATCATTAACTTGCCACTGATAACTAGTAAACCATGACTACCCACATATGACCTCATAAAACTCTCCAGTCAAAAAAACAGTGCATAATATGTTCAACGCCAAGCCTAAAGGAACATTGTGATACCAGTGCAACAAAGATCCTAGTATTCACTAATTATCATCTACCCCATGCATTCAATGTCAGTATGCAGCCATTTTTACTCCCTCAACCTAATAGTTACAACAAACATGAAAGTAGAAGCACCCAGGCCTACTTTTCTCCTTTCCCCATTCCCATCCAAATTTCTCACTCTTCTTTCACCCGTATGCATTGAGCACCCATAAACAAGCATATGAGTGTTTTGGAAAAGTATCAAGTCCGTTAAAACTATAGCTCCACATAGAAATATCATTGAGTGGTTAAATTCCAGGACATTGGCATAGTTACCTTAAGCCCTCATATCACTTAAGGTTGCAACTTTATGTGATCATGCATGAAAGAAATCTAAGCAATCATTATATACAATTTATTAACATAATATACATTTTTGGCCATTCTGAAGTTTGAAGACTAACATACCAGCAAAATTGAATATACAAACATCATGGCACTTCTTTACTATGGTTATACCACCCGCTTATTATGATAGATTAAAAACTCGTACTGTTCATGCCTTCTAACATACCGGTACCTTTTCCAATAACAGTTGCTTATTTGCCAGGTCTCCTCTTATCTTCATGGTTGTTTTATTGATAATTTCAACATCCTTCAACATGTTGTTGAGCAAGACACGCGACCATCAACAAAATGGGTTACAGAGCAGTGAAAATTCATACTGGAAATGTTATGCTCAGCAGCAAATTCCAATCAAACACTTGTTGAAACTTGGTAAGGATGCATTTTTTAGCCCAAACAAAAACCAAAAGACACAACCAAGGCCAACAAGATGGCCAACCAAAGACTATGGCTAACCAAGGATACAGGTCAAAGATCTAACAAAACCCTTTCATCTGCCAAAAACTAATCTAAAACAGAATAGTCCGGTAAATATTTCCTGCCAGAGACATCCCGGGAATTTAACTATCAGGAATTTGACAGATAGAGATGCCCAGGACTTTAGACTTCTCGTTAAATCCAACAGCAAAGGACATTTCAAGAAGCAAATCACACTTCAGCCAACACAAGTGAAAGAATCAGATGCAATAGTGAAATGCACTGATAACCAAAGTCCAAAACTGAAATCAAACCATCTGGCGAGCTTCCAAAAACAGTAATAATAATCAAAACCAACCATAACAAGTCAGCTCACCTGATTACTTACAGACATCTCAATATCAAAATACAGAAAAACGAAAATAAAACGAAAATAAAACAAAAAATGAATTCAGAATCTCAAGCAATATCCATTGTAAACAGGAACGAGTATGATGATTGATCCAAACAATAGTTAAGTGAATGAACAACAGCAAACTAAAACAATACATATGCCTTGTTCCTGTCACATTAACAAAACCAATAGCATTTTTTCGCAGAACTCAGATGACCCAAACCAATAACATATCACATGTTATATCACTAAAACCACAAACCAAAAATCAAATCTACAGAAACAGAACACAAAATATACCTGATTCTTCCCAGGAGTCGCATCCGTTGGCTTAAGATCTTGGACTATGCTTTTGCTCTCAAGATCCCAGATCTTAACACTCTCCTGCGTAGCAGCACAGAGCCAATACCTATTGGGACTGAAGCATAGGGAATGGATGATGCCGCCTGCATCCAGAGAATAAAGCCGCTTCCCCTCAGCAAGATCCCACAAGAGTGTAACTCCGTCCTTCCCTCCGCTAGCGCACAGGGAACCATCGGGAGAGACGGCGACCGTATTCACATACCCACCATGACCGGTGAGCGTGCACCTCAGCTTACAGTTGGTCAAGTTCCAGACTTTCACCGTCCGGTCCCAGGAGCCGGACACAATCGTGGGCTGGAAAGTGTTAGGACTGAAACGAACGCAGCTCACCCAGTTGGTGTGGCTGTCGGCGTCCTGGATCGTGTATTTACACTCTCCAAGGGTGTTCCATAGCCTGATGGTCTTGTCGCGGGAAGCGGAAACGATCTGGCGGTTATCGATGGAGAATGCGACGGAGAGGACATCCTTGGTGTGGCCGACGAAGCGGCGGGTGGTAGCGCCGGTGTTGAGGTCCCAGAGGCGGAGCTCGCCGTCCCAGGAGCCGGAGAGAGCGAACTGACCGTCGGAGGAAAGGACGACGTCCTGGACGAAGTGAGAATGGCCGGTAAGGCGGCGGCGGGGGACGCCGTAGGTAGTATCCTCCTTGGTTAGATGCCAGACCAGGACCGACTTGTCACGGGAGGAAGTGACGATCATGTCCGAGTTGTCGATCGGCGTGGCAATGGCCGTCACCATGTCGGTGTGGCCCTTCATCGTGCCGCGAAGAACTAGGGTTTCCGCCATTGCTGCAGGAACTGAGGTCTCTCTCTCTCTCTCTCTCGACCCGTGCAAAAATGGAGAGAAGGCAGCGATAGGTAGCGAAGGGAAGAGTCGTAGTGAGGTTTTTATATCTCTAGGGTTTTTAGGAAAGGTTTGGCATTTGTGATTTGTTGCAGGTCTGACTAATGGTGGTGGACCTCTAGTTTCAATTGCTCTTTAATGGGCCCTTCTACACTATTTTGGGCTTCACCCTCGCCCATTTCCTGGATGGTCTTGTGCATTTGAACAAAGTTCTTACTTTACTCGATCCACCCCAGCCCACGAATAACTTGACATGTGACTCTTTTTCTTTCCATTGATATTGTTCATCGTGGCAATTGATATTACATGTCAAACTCATGCATAAGGAGACAACGAACTCTATTTATCTAAAGAGAAATAACAAATTCTCATTTATTCATTAAAAGAAACCAATTGCTCCCATCTTTTTTTAGTGGAGACCAAAGATTCAAATTAAAATCTAGTCAAAGTCATCTATGTGTGATTCGAACCACACACATCCCTATTCTTGTCGGAGCCCGATCGTATGCACCCGGGTGCATTCAGCCTCAGTGCACCTATTTTTTTTAATTTTTTTTTGAAAATTTTTTCATGAAGCTGTTAATATAAGTTTATTTAACATATGTATCAATTTTTACTATTTTTGGCTATTTTTAGATATTTTTTTTAGATTTTTAAAAATCAGTGTCATTTTCCGTAATTTAAAATTACCGAAAATGCCACTGATTTTTAAAAATCTAAAAAAAATATCTAAAAGTCTCAAAAAATAGTAAAAATTGATACATGTGTTAAATAAACCTAGATTAACCATTGTATGAAAAAAATTTCAAAAAAAAATAAAAAAAATAGGTGCAGTGCACCCGGGTGCACTGAGGCTGAATGCACCCGGGTGCATACGATTGGGTTCCATTCTTGTCGCCCCGAATGCTCGGTTGGTTAATTAGATATGTGACTTTGTTCTGCCGGCTCCGCGATAAAATTAATTAGTAGGACATAGATCCTTTTTTTGTTCCATAGAAAAAACCCTTTTTTGTTAGTTCTTTTAGCAAGTCAAAAAAGAGGAAAAGAAAATTAAAAGTGGGAAATAATAATAATAAAAATAATAAATGCTAATTACATCCAAAAATAATTTAAGAAAAGCTTGATTATACGGAAAATAGAGCTTTTTTCTTTCCAAATTGTGCCCGCTTTTGTTTTGCTGCATCGTTTGGGAGAGAAACGTGCAGTGTAATCACTGATATAAACATTTTGTTTAATTTTATCTCGTGAATAGTCTTTCTTCAAAAAATACTGTTTAACAGAATTTTTGAATTAGAAAGTTCGAATCCTATGACTGTCAATAACTTGAGCAATTTATGGGCGATCAAAATTTTAATTTTTTTTTTTTTTGGTTTTGTATACATATGAATTTTAAAATAGCATGGTACTTTTTATTTAAAAATGATTTATTTTAAAAATAAAAATACTAAATAAATATAAGTGACAAATTTGACAAGTATAAAAATATAGATAAAACTCAAACATGTATTAAAAATCAATTTTAAAATTTTTTAAACTACTCATAAATTGCCTGATTCGCAAATGTATTAGGTCATGTTGTCATCGCTAACCGTTTTGCAAAAAGCCTGTTTTGACTCTGAAAATCGAAGGCACAATACAGACATCACTCTTCATCCCGTTTGGCCGTGGTTTTTTTTTTAGAAAAAAAAAAAACTTAAAAAGAGTGTTGCCAATACCTCTGCTTTTTTTGGCTGCACTACGAAGATAATTTTCTAAAATTTTAATATAATTTTTCTTATTTTCAACATGTATCATTGCATTCTCATATTATTTTTCCATCTTACTCGTGCTCGTTGAATTCTTCTAAACATTTTGTGTTAGCTGAAAACTTTCTTCAAATCAAATGACTCTAGGGGTTCGGGCAATTCTGCTAACCTTGTTGGCATGGATCTTTGGCGGGGAATGATTCAATGCACCCGCCACTGCACCTTAACCTTGTTGGCATGGAACCCATTTTGGGGCCACTGCACCGGAACAACATCCTATATATATATATATATTTAAAACTCTTTTTATACAAATGTTAATTTAAATATATTTAACATGTGTATCAAATTCTCAAGTATCGATCATTTCAATTATGGAAATAGTTGGTTGAGGGTGTGTTTGGTTGAAGGTAAAACTTTTTGATGAAAACTTTTCAAAGTAGAAGTTGTCAAGTTGATAGAAAATGATGTGATATGATAGGAGTAATAATGAGGTGTAAAGATAATAAAGTTAAAATAGATAGGGTAGTTGTATGAGTATTTGCGTGTAAATGATTGAAAAGTATGGTTGTTTATATAAGAAAATGTGAAAAAATAATTAAAAAATAAGGTAGTTATGAAGAGTGAAAAGTTTTTTATTGAAAAGTTTTCATTGACATATTTTGTGTGTAACCAAACACACCCTGAATCTCTTCGAATATTTAAGTGATCCGTATATTTGAAGCCAGCTTTCCAAGGTGTCACTTGATGCAATCAGGTCACGACCACAACCACTTATCACCGCTTACAATCACATCTTGCAACAGAGGCCACAGCCACAACTTTTTGCATAATCCCTTTGGATAGAAGGAAAAGCAAAAGCCTTGTATATGATAAATCATGGAGTAACTAATTTTCGATATCTTCAACTCGTCTTTTTATTTTGTTTGTTCGTTTTTTCTTTTTCTTTCTTTCTTTTTTTTTTCTAACGGACTCAAAGTTCAAGTGGCAGTGTTGAAGAAATATTTTGGACTCTTTGTCTGCGCCAGTGTCAATGGATGCCCAATTGCCCATGGCCACCAGAATTCAGACTGCTAAAGGTGTCTTTTTTCCTTCCATTCATCCATGCACACGTGCCCAGCAAGATAAGTGGATGAGGGGTTATGGTCGTAATAGTGGTGCGCATGGCCCACGCCACGCCACCAAAATATTCGACACGCTGTAAAGGCTGGCTCATGCACCATTGGGATGGGAAGACTTGGTTGTGGGGCCCGTGCAATAATTCTAGAACGCAATCGGTACTTGTACAAGTGTTCGTGAATGAGACGAGTGTGGAAAAGGAAAATGGAAAAGGCAAGAGGGAGGAAGCTGATGGTGGCTCTTGAAGATGGCGAGAAGGACATCTATGCCTTGGAATGGGCATTGAACTGCCTTGTTCCTCGGCCTAATTGCAACGCTGGGCCTGATCACTTCGTCATTTTCTTCCTGACCACACAGCCACAGTCTCCCTCCAGAACCCACCGAAAAGGTTTTCTCCTCCTCCTTCCAAGCTTCTTCAGTGTTTCTAATTTCTGTTCACCGTACGTACGTGCGCACGCGCAGGTGACTCTTTGGCAAGCCATCTTTTGGCCGGAGAGGAAGAGAAACATAAAGCCATAATCGATCGTGTGAAGCATGCATGCGAAAAGCACGATGTGGGTGACCTTTGAGTCAGTACTGGAATTATTCCGCTCTGAGTTCTGAGCACTTACTTGGTTTGATTATTATAACATATATCCGTTCTTTTCTTAAGAATGGTAGAATTTAAACTACAAATTAACCAATTAATCTTTCTAATTTTTTTTTAATGTAAGGAAACTATTGCTCCATAATTGCCTATAAGTTTCGTTTTGTAATCTTGCACTTTCGAGAGGACAAATATGTGATGGCATCTGGCCTAATTGTCGTATAATCAATTATTGCAGTCCTCTCTCCAATATAGAAATGTAAAAACATCATCCTTTCTTTTTACCGCCTTTTCTAATGTCGATCCTTTCTTTTTACTGCTTTTTCTGATGTCGATCCTCTCCTTTTACTGCCTTTTCTAATGTCGTAATGTCTAAAGAGAAATGTGCAAAACGAAAGACAAAGCTGTCTAAATAAGACTCACATGTTAATTAAATAAATCAAGCAGATGAAGTGAGATTTCCGACGAAATTTATCAACGATAACAGGAGAGAGATACTCAGATTGGCAAATTGCTGGGAAGGTATTAACTTGCGTGCCATGCATCTTAGGTCACATACGAAATCAAGATAGCCGAGGGAGAAGCCAAGGTAATCATCTGTGAGGCAGCTAAGACATTAGGCGTGGATATTTTAGTCATCAACAACCGCGGGCATGGATGGTTGAAAAGGTATGAAAATGTTGTGGTGTTGATCGTGCCTTAGTATTAACCTAATGAGAGCACTCGTATTCATACAGTTTTTACATTCCAATCCAACCTCAACTCAGATTGCAATTCCAAGAGCAAGCGTGAAGACCTGCACGAATGTAATTTATAACTACTAATCTAGATTGGATCACGTTTTCTTAAACTGATCAAGGCCGTTAATTTTTATTGATGATATATTTCGGTTGTTAACATGTATCCACCAATGTCGTGCATGATTGTCCTTCCTCTATTTGAATATATGTATATATATATATATATTTATAAAAAAGATGGTAGCCCACTGAACCTTCTAGTCGATGCCCGTTTGTATTTTAATTTGACGACTCGTTTATTTTTTGATAATTTCAGGCTCTTCTCATGGAGTGGTATTGTGGACTCCTGCATCCCGAACGTTAGCTGCCCCGTCGTGGTCGTCAAGGGTCGGAGAAACTCTGCAGTTAATTGATTGTAAATCCCAGGCAACGGCTTTTCTACCCCTTTTTTCACCTATTGGGTACTGATCTAATGCACCCCCACTGTTAGAGCATTACCACCATTTCCTTTTTTGTTAATTTATGTCGATGCACCCACACTTCGTTTCTTCTCGAAGGTCGTCTACTCTTTTATGCTGTGTTTATGTTCCTGGTGATGTTTGTTAATCTGGTTACGGTCTTGTCTAATCTTTTATGCTGTATTTATGTCCCCAGTGGCTACGGCGTTTAATCTGGTTACGGTGAAGAAGTGAGAAAGGATCCTGTGTGAAAAATATTCTAATATGAAAGGTAAAATTTAAAAATAAACTATATATTTTTAAAAAGATGAGTATAAGTAAAGGTTGGTTTTTAAAAATATTCTAACTCCTATGTCGATTACCAAATGTCCCACGAACCCACTCGTACGTGACATCTGTACTTCAACCTGCTCTCATAATTACAAATGAAATTATTGCCCAGCCGTCTCTTTGGGTATGAAAAGTAGATTGGTGTATGTATTAGTGGATCGATTATTTTGGCGATGGGAACAAGAATTAAAAAATCTGGGCAATCCATCTGGCTACCCTCGTCGTGATTATCAGTGAATGAATCCGAGTCTTTGGACAAAACTAATAAAAGTTAGACGTAATTAGAGTTTTAGTGCTCATTCAATTGTCGTTTTTCCGGCAAGCCCAGGGACCTCCTCGTTTTCGAACGTGAGACCCATGATAATAGTGCAGTGCAGGCTGAAGAAAATTTCATCCCTTCTAAAAGTGGGTTTTTGCACGAGTTAATCCACACTTGGATGAGATTTTTTTATTTTTTTTTGCGAACCAAGTATGACATTATATTTAGGGTGTGTTTGGTTGAAGGTAAAACTTTTGATGAAAAGTTTTTGGAGTAGAAGTTGTCAAATCAATAGAAAGTGATGTGATATAATAGGAGTAATGATGAGGAGTAAAGAGAATCAAGTTAAAATAGATAGGTTAGTTGTATGGGTAGTTGTGTAGAAATGATTGAAAAGTAGGGTAGTTTGTATAAAAAAATGTGAAAAAATAATTAAAAAATAGAATAATTATGAAGAGTGAAAAGTTTTAGATTGAAAAGTTTTAGTTGACACTTTTTTTCCATAAACAAACACACCCTTAGTATCTTTTATATTGTCGTAAAATATTTTTTCATTTGTGAAATATTTTTGTATATAAGTACATGGAACATTTATATACACTTGGGTTCAATGAGGCTCAATGCACTCGGGAGCATACAATGCGCTCCATATAAGTATCCTCTATAATTAAGTACCATCTATAAATATATAAAATTAACATAATAATATAATTTAGTACTAATAGTGTGTTTGGTAAGTGATGAAACTTTTGAATGAAAAATGTTTATTGTAAATTTTTTTGAAATAAAATAAAATAATGTGATATGGTACGAGTAATAATAAGAAATAAAGATAATAAAGTTAAAATAGATAAGTTGTTTGTATAGATAATCGCGTAGAAATGCTTGACAAGTATGATAGTTTGTATAAGAATATGTGAATAAAAAATAAAAAAATGAGGTAATTACGGAGAATGAGAAGTTTTAGTTGAAAAGAATTTTTTTAAAAAAGAAACACATCCTAAATATCAATTTTGAAGTCATATTTTTATGTCTAAACTATCTAAAACATTATTTTTATAATATTATTACATTTTAATGCAGATTTGAATGCATCTAAGCATTTTTCATGATTTACATATGAATACGAATTTAACCAAATGTGCGACGCACATTTTTATTTCAATTATTAATCCACTCAAAGGTGTGCTTATGGTTTATTAAACATTTTAGTAAATTTTCTTAGAAAATGTATTAGGGCATGCCCCTCAATAAGCGTAGCTTATTTTTAAATAGACTTAAAATAAGAAATAAAGTTGCATATATGTATTAAGTAACGAATCCGGCTCTTAGTGTGACTCTCTTCGTTTTTTGCCCACCTTGATTGCATATTGCATGTACAAATGAAACCATCTATTTAATTACGAAATCAAATTTCAGACAAATAGAAAATGTCCACAGGGGATGGACAAATATGAAAAATTTGCAAAATAAAATAACATTATTTGATATATATAATTCTAAAACTTTATTTTCAACATTTAAATAATTTAAAACATCGTTATTATATTGATGAATAATGTTAGAAAACTATTATATTCTGATGCACATAAAATTACGAATTTTTTTAATCTACAAACAAATTTATATTTAAGCAAATTTGGCCAACATCATGTTTTAATATATCCGGATGCCCTAAAACCTTAATACATCATATGCAAAACTCATTTTTCAAAATTCTTTTGCTTTTTTTTTTTTTTATAAAATTGTTAATTTAAGTGTGTTTAATATATAAATCATATTTTATTATTTTGAGAGATGAGTGTATATGTATCTTTTTTATCTTTAAACATAAGGATATTTTAGTCATTTAAAATACTAAAATTACCCTATTTTTAAAGATAACAAATATATTTACACAAAATAATAAAACTTAATATATAAGTTAGATGCACCTAAATTAGTAACTTTATAAAAATAGAAGCAACAAATTAAAAAAATGAGTTTTGCACTTTTGTGCATTAAAATTTCAATGACTCGCTAAAACTCTCATCATGAAATGATTCTTGTCTTGTACCAAAATTTTATTTGATTTGATTTATATAATCTAAAACTGTATTTTGAACATTTAAATAAGCTAAAATATCATCCCGTATTGATAAATAATTCTGAAAATTATTATTGCATTTTAATACATATAAACGGATCTATGTATTTAAGAAAATTTGGCCCATCTACAATTCTCATTGTGAAATGATTTTTGTCTTGTAACAAATAAAAAATTCTGATCAATAATCAATATGAATGATTGATTTTTTTGTTTTATCATCAAAATGATTCCCATCGACCTGGTTGGTGAGTGCTGCAAGTGAGCAGCAGCGCATGTTAACTGCTAAACTTTGTTAAATGATTTAAAATTTCTTAAGTACCTATATATTTAAAAATTCAAGTTAAAAATATATAGATATTCAAAAATGATAAAACTTGATTTATAAAATTAAATATAATTAGATTAACATATTTATAAGAAAAAATTTTAAAAACGAGAAAGTACTTTTTGGACAGGTGATTTCAGATCGGTTTCAAATGATCCAACGCCATTATTATAAACCGCAAAATCACATTGAACGGGAGGATTGTCAGGGATAATTTCAGGCGGACAGAGAAATTTTCGTAATATTTTTCTTTTCGTAGAAGATGCCCACTTCGATGATTGATTTTAGAAACACATCCCACATTTTTCGGCCCCCGTATGTTTTCACGACATTGTGGGAGGTGGCGCATGACGCGAGCGTGCACTCGAGAATCGAAACAGAAGTAGCTAAATCACCGCCTCGGGCGCGATCAGCCTTGCCTAGTCCAGCGTTGTCATCGTCCATTTGTACCGCTGGAAAACGCGAATGCCGAAATTCTCGGCGGAAGGAGAGTGCGAAGAGGGGCCGAGCAGCTCCCTCCGGAAGAGGAAGCGATCGCCCTCGTCTTTCGACGGAAGCGATGATGAGGATGGACCCATCATCTCGGTCAGCATCGACTCCGACGTCCTTGATTGCTCCATCTGCATGGAACCCCTGATCCCACCCGTTTATCAGGTCTCCCCTCCTTCCTCAGCCTGCTTCTTCCGTTTCTATCCTGGGCTTATTCGAAATTGAAATTTCGATGGATAGGGTCCATCAAAATTTTGATATTTTTAAGGCCAATTTATATTCGGTTGAAGTCGTTCTGATCGCGCCTGGCAAAATTCGCCTTGTTCTCTTGTGTTTTCCGCTACCGAAGATTGTCAACAAAGTATTATATTCAATTCCATTTGCCAGCCTGAACCTGGCCCATTTGCGGACGGTGACAATTTGGGTGAGATGGTTGATTATGGGAACGACGTTGCCTGTAAGGGGGAGTGGTAGTCATCATGGCGTCGGCGGCAATAATCGAGTGGAACTGTGAAAAGAAGGGATGCAGCTAAAAGTGCATCTTAGGATATAGAATCCCTAGAACCAGGCTGGAGCATATAGATGGATATTAGAGTTTCCAAAGTAGAGTTGCCCGTTGGGAAGGTTTGGAAAGAGGGGGCGACGTTAGAGTGCTAGTCTGCAGGACATTGATAATGCGTCTGAGGAACCAATGTGATAATTGATATGTTTCTTCTTTGAATGGCGTCAAGTGATTCCACAGATATTATTTGGATTTGGGTTGATTAGTTCAATTTTCTTTTTTTGAAAGTAGATTAGTGCGAAATTTGAGAGGTCGTTTCTGTTGAGATCTTTAACCTCTTGGCATCGAGATACTCTGAACAGTTGAAGGGTGGGTCGATTCAAAAACATGTTATGGCCAAGGGTTCAGCTTCACGTTAGGTATGGTTGCGATGTGAAGTACGTAGAAATTGCAACAATTAGTGTTATCGGCAATGAAATTAATAATTATCGTAGAGAAGGGCTTTAGAAATTTTTAAAAGCCAAAATTGCCAAGGATGATCCTGGCAAAGGTGGAGCCCAATGTAACACTTTCTAAGCAAGCACTAAAGGGGCAATATTTAGGACTGTGGATGTATTTTTATGGATGCACAAATAATGGGATGTTGCTCAATCTTTCCTTACTGTGTTCAAGTTCCCACTTTTTGGTCCAAATTTGTTCTTGTTGCATGAAACCTAAGAAATCGGATGCCATCTTGACTTGCTGAACTTGCTCAAACTTTTGTTTGATGAATTTATGGAGGTTTCAGATTTGGCAGTGAACAATGGAATGAATCACATTTCAGATTTTGATATGAATTATCCTTTCTGTGTTAAAATATCTTATTCCAAATCAGGACAAATTTTGGATGACCTTCTAGAGTTGTCTGATTCAGGGTAACTAAATTTCTTTCGTTTGTGAAGATTGTATTGATCCTGATGCAGATATTTTGGGGTTATTCCAAGTGGGACTTCATATGCAACATATGTTGTTGATAACGGATTTACATAGAAACACAAGAGAAGAAAGAACATCAAGTCAATATATTAAAATTAAATTTTGTAATATGGTAGTGCCAACAGGGAAGTAGGTGTAACCCTGGGATGGGTTGTACAGGTTAGAAGCTAACCCTAATCCTAACTCATAAAAGATTTTTAATCCTAATATGTTTACTATTCATTTATATTAACCTCCATGCTAACCACTTAACATAAACGAATTGGGATGCGGATTACTAATGGGTTGAATAATCAAAAAATAAAAATGATAAATTATTTAAAATATAATTCTAGACAATCAACACAGCTTCTAATGCTAATGATTTACTAATAAAAAAATGAAAATGATGGACTTAAAATATAATCCTAGACAATCAACAAAGCTTTTAAAGTTAATGATTTACTTGAATTTAAAAATCAATTTTCATATGTATTTTTAATTGGAATGTTGATTCTATTATTAATAATTATTCATAACTTAAAATAATTAAGGATCAAGAAAATTTAGCTTTTTTTTATTTTATAGACTGTAAATGGGTTATTCAGGTTGATGGGTCAAATAGGTTTGATTATTAGGTTGACTAGTTGGTTAAGTTAACCTATGACCAACCTATTTATTTAAAAGGCTACATGGGTCATGTTAATGGGTTGAAATTCTCAACCCTAAAATGATTGTATTCATGGTTTTGACCCTAACCCAGTTACACCTTCTACATGGAACTTTTTAATAAAGAGATGACAGAAGAAGGAAAATGAGAAAATATAAATGTTGAAGTAGAATCAATGTGGACTTGATAGCAAAATATACCCGAAAAAGTGGGTGGTACTTAGGAGCATTGTTTAGGAAAATAATATAAGAGAAACAATAACTTATATGTAGTTAGTGTGCATGTTCATATGTATTAATTATATTTTTCATCTTGAGATGTAGTGGACGAGTATGACATAAAATTTAGTCAAGCTGAAGCAATTAAGGGTGTGTTGTATGAAGTTTATTTAAGATAACTTCTTTTTCTGTAATGCCACAATGTAACTACTTCCAACAATATGATGTATTTGAAAGTGTGTTTGAAATGTATATCGATCTGTAAAATAGAGATGATGTAAGAAAAATGGGCTTTGTTTATGAATAGTATGAGACTATATTGAGAACAGAGGTAATGATGAGAAGAAAAATTAGGTTGTTGAAAGTACTTATAATGTCATCTTACATTAGAATTTTCAATACTCTTGACGTTGCTCAACCTTTCTCATCACCTTTATCCTTGATTATTGCCCTCTTATTAAAAAGCTTATTTTGTTTATCATGTATTTCAAGTACACATTTCTGATACATATTCTATTAGATACATTCAAAAATAAATTCTATCCAAACACATGTAATTGTTCATGTGGGAGTGGGGAAACTGGTGGCAAAAGAAAATTTTTGAAAAATAAAGGAAAAACATAGGAACGATGCAAGATGATATGGGTAATAATGTAAAATAATATGAACAAAGATAAAATAAGTTTTTTGAATAAACTACTGATATGGTGTATATGGTAGAAATAGTAAAAGTACTGTTACTTGGTAGTTAAGATATCGAATTACCTTAGAAGGCATGGTAAAGGTAAAAAATTCTTTACTATGTTTATGAAGCCTAAGGGTTTATTTGGTTTGGAGTAAAATTTGAGAAAAAAAATTTGTGGGAAAAATTTTTAGAAGCGAGAAAGTGATGTGATGTAATATGGGTAATGATTGAGAGTGAAGGGAATAAAGATAAATAAATAGGGTAGTTTTATGAAAAAATGTGAAAAAATGATTGGAATGTGGAGATAATGATTGGAAAGTAGGGTGGTAAGATGTCAAATTATATCAAAAGACATATAAGAAGGAGAGAATTTTTTTTTCCCCTACAATTTTCAATTTTTATTCCATACGAAATGCACCCTTAGAGATAACTTCCTGAATGTCCAAATTACGTTACTAGAATGAGCATTTCGAATATTAGTTGATGTTTTAGATTTAGAGAATGTATAGGGATAAGTGATTAAAAGGATTAAAATAACTATTGAAAAATAGGGATAATGATTAAAAAGAAATGAATACAGGATGTTGTGAATATGACTTTGTCTGTATGAGGTTTGGCATGTAGCAGAGGGGTGTACTTCAAGGACTACACGCCTTCTTATTTGACTGCAGTATAGTGCTCCAAACACACCAGAAACGGAAGCAAATTGAGTTGTTTTCGTAAGGTTGAACCCTATGATGCTCTGTTGAATTCGAAATCAATTCTGTTAATCTTCTGAATTAAAATTCAGTTGGTTCTCATAAAAAAAAAAAAAAGAAAAAAGAAATTTGGTTGGTTTTGTTGTGAGCTTTATGGCTATAACATTCTGTTTCAGATTGGTGCCAAACCATTGCTCAGATGAGAAAAGTTCTTTGCAGTTCCCTTCTAATGGGGTATTTGTCAATATATGCGATGAATTTGATACTGGTCAAGTGAGCTATTGAAAGGATAGAGATTTTGTATAAAAAAGTCAATGGTTGGGGACCAGATGTGCTATCATTTGCCTGTGACTGTGATATTGTACATTATTAGTCTGCATTCAACCAACTATTGGGCTTTGAGTTGGACCAGAGTTCCTGCGGGATTGGTGGATCACTATATCAATGATCCTAATAGATGGACTTATTCCTGCTTGTGCTGTGAGGAGGCTGTCCTTACTTTTCCCTTTTGTTTTGTGTGCATTACATATCTAATTGGTGCCATGCATTTTGATTTCGAATGGGTCTGATCTGTGAATGTTATGATACAGTGCGATAATGGACACATTGCATGTGCATCATGCTGCATCAAGCTCAAGAACAAATGCCATTTATGCTCTTTTCCCATTGGTTACAGCCGTTGTCTGGCAATCGAGAAAGTTGTTGAATCTATCAAAGTGTCTTGTCACAATGCACGTTATGGATGTAAAGAAAAAGTGAATTACGCTAATAAATTCACACACGAAAAGGAATGTGGTTATGCTCCTTGCTCGTGCCCTGTTCCTGACTGCAACTTCCTTGGGTCGACTGAGCAGCTGTCTTTACACTTTGACAGCAACCACTGGGCTTCTTCTGTGCGTTTCCAATACAACTGCTCCATTCCACTTTCTTTGGATAAGAATCGGCTATTCATTATTCTTCATGGGGAAGATGGCCGTCTCTTCATCCTCAACAATAGTAACGAGTCTCTTGGAAATGCCATTTCTGTGGCTTCTGTTGGGGCCAATCCAGTTGAGTGTTTCAGCTATGACCTCATGACAAGGAGTGGAGGTAGATCCCTACGGCTACAGTCCTTCACAGTAAGTGTCAAACAGCAGAGAGATGCCTTAGCTACTTCTGTGGATTTTCTTCTCGTACCTCATTACTTTAGTCGTTCTGTTGAGCAGCTCAAGTTGGAGGTTTGTATTTGGAAGGCTATGAAGATGGCATAGGACTAAGGAGAGGAATTATAGCATCTTGAATGGGTTTTTTCTCATTGGACACAAGTTTTTTTTTTTTTTTTTGTTTGTTTTTGTTTTTTTGTTTTGGGTTCTGATGAGTGGGGGACGATCGTGCAAATCCCATCAAGGTTGGAACAACAGACATTCACCTTTTTCTGCCCACACCGTCCAGACTGGTCTGCTGCCTACCGACTGGTTCAAAGCAAATCATACTCTCTCATTAGTAGTATAACATAGTTATATCACTGTGTCAAGTCATAACATGCCTTTTCATTAGTCCTAGAATGTACTGATATCACTGAGAATTTAGAAAGGGTATCTCAGTAGGATTCCAAGCCTCATCACTTTCAAACTCCATTCAGATCATTGTTGGCAAGCATCGTCTGTTGTGGCTTAAGGCATACTATCCAGTCTGTCCGTCTATCTTCCTCTTCTTCAATATCTGTTTAGTTTTAAAAAAAATGAGAAAAAGTCTCTAAAAGGAGGAAAGACATGACTTGATCAACCTGTTAGTTGGCCAAAAGTTACTTGTCTAAAACTTGGTTGTTTTGTTCTAAGTGAAATAGGTGGCTGCATCTCCATGTATCTATTCCAATTGATATTTCACTTTGGTAGGATTCATGTTTTATGCCATGTCCCAATTTTTATGGAATAAAAGTAGACAGGCCAGTTGATGCTCCACTTGCTTAACTTAGTGTTTTAGACCATGCCACAATTTTGTATAGAGAAAGAGGAGACAAGCAGCTTGAGGTGCATGACAAGTTTCCATGTTTGATTTTGTTATTTGAGATTCAAATCCAGTACCGCTCAGCCTTTGAGTTGCACTTTGGGTTGGAAGTCAAGGCCTTTATTGTCAGATTGACTTCGTTGAAATGCTTAGCCCTCACTAGTGGGCCTGCAGGCAGACTCCAAATGCTCCTTTGTCCAAATTCTGTTCTAGATGATCACAAACTTCTCCATGGATGGTTTTGTTTTAACCTACATTTCTGCCTGTCTTAGTTCAAATTTAAAATCATTGACCTGTATATTCATCTGCTGACTTGGGTGTTGGTTGGAAAACATTGATTGTATCTCCTTTTGCATTTCTGCATGGGTGGGACATTCTTTCCTGATTATAAAGCTCCTACCTGCCAATCAAGTGCATTCTGTCAATTTATATTGACTGATCCATTATGAGCTGTTTATTTAGAATGTAAAGCCAACTAGATTTTTTTAAAAAAGGTAGTCAATGTCAGCTCAAAGAAGTCGTAGGTGAGCATGGTAAGTGAAATTAGGCGTTTATTTGGTCCCAGCTTGTTTTTTTTTTTTTGTTTTTTTTTGTTTTTTGGTTTTTGCCTTTCTGGGCTGTAGTATTTTACCATTAGCTTATGCCGTCCAGCTCTTTTTGGGATATTGTCCACCCATGAAAAATGACCAGTTGTTGAATCATGCAAACATTTGATTACTCATTGCAAATGAAGAACTTGGTGTTCTGTGGAGACACCCGGAAAAAGATGCTATAATTCCTCTGTTACCGATGTCATGATATGGCTGCTCTATAGAAGTGTTTTTGAGTTTGTCACTTTCTTTCCTTTAGTTTGCCGGTGGTTTTTCTTCCTGAAAGCATGCATATGACATCGGAATCAGTCATCAGCTATGCGCCGACTTCAGTGGACAGCTCCCACAATCATAGTGAGGGATCGAAATTCTCTTCCAATTCAGATGCATCATGTGAAGGAAATTTTATTCATCGGTAGCTCATTTGTTTGGGGTCTGGCCCATCTGAGTCATTGCTCATGTATGTGATTGGTTGGAATGTTAATGCCTGTTTACAGGGATGGAAAGCTAGCTGTTTACTTTATGTAAAGGAAGTGGCAAAAACCCTCGTTTGTCTGTAATATCGTGTACAGTTTGCTTGTAAAATAACTGTAAATAAATAGGATTGGACACGCCTTATTTATTTGTATTCGTGCGGTATATGCATTTGACTTTATTTCTGTAAATCGCCCAATCAATGCTAATCCATGGCTGAGGAAGATGCTGTCTGCCATATGAATGAGTTCATTTTCGAGGGATATCTCCGCCCATTTTCTGCCTTTATCCAATCAAGGTATAAAATATCGAGTGAACCTGGTCTTAGTCCAGCACTATCACATCGGGTGCATGAGCGTAAGGTCCTGGCTTTGTTATTTTCTTTGTAATGCAAAGTAAAATATTATGGGAACTGAATAGGTCAATCTTTCAAATGTCTTCTTTGATTATAAAAAACCTGATTTTTTTTTCTTGTCAAACGTGGCGTTGCTACGCACCTACCTGTTGTTGTCGAAGATCCAATGATTGATGATGTGGGTCCAAATAATCACTGATGTTCTAGAAAGACGCTAAGAAAATATCAAAGAAAACTAGATGCAGAAGCTGTGGACATGACAACAACAATGAATTGGGACAGAAAATGGAGGAAAAATTTTGGTAGAAAACTTTTTTAGATAGCGAAGGTAAAGATATGATATGATAAAAGATAATGATTAGGAGTAAAAAGAAAAAAGTTGAAAAAAATAAAATAATTGTATGATAAGATGTAAAAAAGTAGTAAGAAAATGGAATAAAATATATTTATTTTCTTTTCCCTTCTTCCGTACGGACCTAATGATTTCTCTTTCGAGCATTACTTCGCTGCAAAATGTGTGGTGATGTGTGTAACAAGAGAATGGTCATTGTAAGGAGGTAGCTGGTCTCAGTTCGAAGTGAAAGCGCCTACTCTAGAGTACACGAATGGACGATATGGGATGAGAATTTTTATTTTTAAGGAAATGTTTTTCATTGTTAATAATTTCTTATTTTCAATGTATAATTTTTTTTTGTTTGTTTTCAATACCACTTTTTTTTTTTTTTTTCAAATACACAACAATATATTCTCATCTCAATCCATCCTTCATGTACTCCAAGGCACCCGCGCAGGGAATTTCAAATCATGATTGATTGATGTGTCATGTTTTTTATTTGTTCAGTTGTCAATTCCTCAGCAATCTAAGACATTATTCGGCCATTTTAAATTTTTTTTTGGGCTTAACATGAGATATGTCAGATTCTATAGTCAACCATCGGCAGTAGCCGGGGGTCGTCTCGGTGACAGAAGAAGGCTCCCATCGTGAGGTCTACCAACCAGTACTGGTAGTCCCAGTAAATTTCCCATGGAAGAGCAGCGGCTGATTGTTATCAAAGAATAAGGACGACGACTGCGAGCCCACCAAACTCTAACAACTCACTCCCCCTGCAGGCTAGAAAACCCACAGCTCAACACGCAAATGGGATTTAGAACCTCGATCTCTCCAGCCAGCCAGCCAGAAATTCACACCAGCATGCATCTCCATGCAGCTTCACATATTCAACATCTCTGTCTTTGCTTGGAATGCATGTAATGCAGATGATTGCCAAGATCAGACGATTAACCATCCACTGATCTACAATAACGTTGATCCACTCCATGTCCATCAAATATATGAGATATAAAAGACAAAATTAATTTATATTCCTAATTGTTTTTATTCCCGGCAAATTGCGATTTCAGACCGGCCCAAAAAATGGGTTGTTTTGTTTTTCTTTAATTTTTTAATAAAATTGTTCTGCGATCAAAAAATAAGTATATTGTTAAATATCAAAAAATAAGTATATTGTTAATTTAAGTATATTTAATCTATAAACTAAGTTTTTCATTTTTGGAAATGTGTATATATTTATTTTGAATTTTTAAATGAATTTAAAATAACTAAAATGCTATTGTGTTTAAAAATTCAAAATAAATACACACACACACACTCTCTCTAGAATGGTAAAAATTGATTTATTATTAAATATACTTAAGCTAACAGTTTTGTAAAAAAATTTAAGAAAATAAAAATATGTTTTTTTTTTTTATTGGTGTATTTAATATTCATCTCAACACATATTACACTGAAGTTCAAAAACATTCTTACAAATCTGGAGACACTCAGCTCCCCCAAAGAAATCCGGAGACACAGCTCCGCCGAAGAATAAGAAAGATACAACTTTCAACAACCGAACAGGAGACCACAGCTCCTACTAACCATTTTTTTCGCTTCTGGCCGAAATCCCGTATGCGGGATTCGAACTGCACACCCCAGCACCAGCGCCTGCACAGCTTTATCAGGCCTGCGGTGACCAACCGAGCACGACTAGGTTGGTAAAAATATGTTTTTTAACCGGTCTAACAATGGCCTTACCTCATCCTGTTTAAAATAATAATAAATGTTCCACATTCAACCATGTTCAGACAACAGTGTCCTTTCCTTTGGAATCATTATTGCTATGTACAACATTTGAGAAACGAGGCATGGAAAAACGGTACAATACCGTGGAAGATAAGAAGGGCGGAAACTTACATCGGTGCCTAGACTTCATTGGCATGTCCTCTTGTATTTAGATGCATATAGGTACGAGCTGATAAACACGATAAATGCGCTGGAAAATTATTGGGTCTTATTCCACACACTGACACACCCAAACTTTCTGAACATATATACAAACCAAAATCGGGTTCTCATACTCAAAGGGTATGATTCGGTTCAAGCTCTCGCAATGCAAAAAAAGTGATTGCATTTGCAACTATAATAGATCATTACAGATCCGTCTAATCTAAATTAGTTGCATAGTAGGTTAATTTCTCGGTGACGAAGCATAATTCAGCGAACCTACAGAGCATCAAGAGTTCGAGCAAACATGTAAATGCAGATGAATACCCACGGTCGAGAGTTTCATTAAATATAAGGGTTGGAACATCCAAAAAACCCATTTTCAAAACATTAATGAAATGACAGAGGCCGTGCAGAAAGCTTTGCACTTAATTCTGTGGATTATACGATACGTCCAAGGCTTCAAAATATCGGAGGCAGCAGTGGTCTGTGAGATATGCATGAATTTGTGTAAGCAGGGGTCCATATTCTTCTCATCTGGACTGTTGAGTTGCCGGGCACCGTCCACCTTTGATGAAACATGATCTCCCGAAGAAAAAGGAAAATTGGGTATCAACCTAAGGGTGCTTTTTGCCTGTTTTGGCTGTGTTTATTTTATAAATTACATCATTCTTAATAAATTGCTGTGGTCTTGCTTATGGTTCTTGTCATGGACACTACGGCGTGTGTGACGTGCGAGTGTGCGGGCTAGGCAAGCTGTCCAAGGAAAAGAAAAGATCTAGGGGGATTGTGATTTACGAGGGACAAATTAACAGGTCATGATCGAAACGTCCTCTGATCAAGGCTGGCGGGCTATTCCAAGCCTTCAATAATGCGACAACCAACGGCCCCGCTGCATTGACTGAGGTGGCCTGCTTCAACTATAACTATGAATAGAGACCCTTACCCATCTGCACAGCCGATTGTGACAGGGATGCATGCGTCAAGGAAAGCTCACCACACAAAAGGCAGAGAGATGGTGGTCCACTACTGCTCAGATTGAAATTTCAAGGGATCTATTCCACAAAAGCAGGTAACGCTCAGATTATCAAAACCATATATCAATCTTCAAATTCAAGAAAATATGACTTAAAATTTTTTTTTGATTAGTAGTATACACAAACTGCCACATTTGATGTTACAAATCAAACAATTTTATAACCTTACAACAGAGGAACATTTTATAAATGTTCCTACATTCAGGAGGAACAATTATAAACACCTTAATTACAAAGAGACAAATGGTTATACATTTGCACTTGGCAGAGTTTGAACTCAAGTTGTTTAGCAATAATGCCAACGAACTTGACCACTGGTGCAAGAGCCCTGCCGTGAAAGGGTGGCCTAATTAATTAAATAGAAATGTGATGAACTTAAATGCGCCACGTTCTTCATTTTGATTTTGGTTCCTAAAAGGGTAGGTACCCACCAAGTAACAGTAAGGATTTCCAAAGAAGGAAAGAGAGGTGGGGTACGATAACAAGAGAAATCAAAACAATGAGAAGGTTTTTCAAATTCTTTGTACTGGTAAAGCAGCAAAAGCTGGCATGAAGGATGGACAAATACAGCAGGAAAAGGTGGGCATCCGCCAAAACTGAAGAGACGGTTGCATCAACGAATGTGGAAATTAGTTAGTTAGTTTGCACCTGGGTCGGAGAACGTGATGAGGAAGGGTTCCAATCGGAAACCAGTTCGGTCGGAAATTAGAAATGCCTACTCATCCGATGACCCACACATGCCCAAAAAAAAATTTGAGGCAAGGGAATGGAGAAAATGCTAAGAAGAGGGGAGAGAAAAAGGAGAAAAATTAAGTGAGCCATCATCGACACACTTTGGTTTAATGCGTATTAATTTATTAATAAAATCTACCATTCATTGCTTATAAAATTACTTGTTCAGCTAAGGATATAATTATTGTAAAAATGTTTATTTAAAATGATTTATAATTTACCTACTAACCTTTTATTAGGGAAATAATTAATTGCATTCTTAGCTAAATAAATAAATTTAAACAAAATAAACCTGTTTGATTTCACAAACTAAGAAGGAATCATAATTCACATTCTGGCCTGTCTGCTTAGTCCAAGGTAAATCCCTATGAGAAGCATTGCCTCCGTTGATGACGTAACAGAAAAGGGGGGGAAGAAAAATAAGAATCATAACCATCAAAACTTCCGGGTTCACATTCCGCGTACAAGCGCGGCAATGACAGGCGTACGCGGGTACTGCTGGGTTAGGTTGTCTACTTATCTGGTTATCTATCTTTATTATTTCAAATTTATAGACGGCTAAGATCGACGCGCGCTCCTGACAGATGCCAGGTTGCAATGGGCTGCTAGCTGACAGCCATCAGCGCTGGGCGAAAATCCAACACTTGCCACGAAACAACGCTAACGGCTGATATTCAATACACGAGTCTTTAATTATCCCACAAGAAAGCGCATGGTCGACGTGGCTGGTTGCTTCGTCTGGTAACCTTCGCGTAAAAACGGAATAACTCTAAACTTTCACACACTTTTCGCGTTGGCACGTGCTGTACGCGTTGGCAGTTGTCGTGGGAAGATGGTGGCTTGCAAAACTCTCCCTATATATTTGCTGCTCGGGCCCATCTCTCTGATATCAAGTCTCTCGCCACGCATCTCTCTCTCTCTCTCTCTCTCTCTCTGCGAAGTAGGTCGAAGATGGGTATTATCGATCGCCTTTCCGACATGTTCACTGTGGATGGCTCAAGCATAATAAGAGAACGCAGGATATGGCAGGTTTGTCTCTTTCCTCCGTTTCTCGTGGAAGATAAATCTTCTCCTCCTCGTCCTGCAGTTTTTCGTGTTGGGTTCTTGACTCATCTCCCTTTCATTTGTTGGCATTCGTCTTCTCAGACAGTGGATGTTAAGGTGAAGATGGACTGTGAGGGGTGTGAAAGGAGAGTTAGAAATGCTGTATGTTCCATGAGAGGTAAGATTGCCTAGCTAGCTTCCTTTTCCCTTCGATTTGAAATGAAAAAAAAAAAAAAAAAAGAGATACTTCTAGCAAGTGTCGTCTTTTTCAAATTAAAAAGCTACTTGAATGTTTTTTTTTTTTTGGATGATTGCGACTTGAATGTTTGAGATTTCAGTCATTGTGTTTTTTACAGTTTCATCTAATACGAATAATATCTTCCTGTCTCTTTTTTTAATTAGTGCGTCCACCTGAACCTCAAAACTAAGTGCAGGAGTGTTTGGGGTGGTACCCACCTATATACGGGATTAAAAAATATGATGGCGTCTGTCAGAACATCCCACCTCCAGGCACCAGCTAATAAGCTGATTAATCAGGTTTTTGAAATTAAAGCAGTCCCAGGATGGAGATTTACCGTTTACGTAGTTGGGATTCTGTGGCTATCCTCTCTTGTAATTGGCGGAGATGACTATCATGAACTAAATACACGGCCCATGCATGATCTGCATATATACACAGGCTTGGAAACTAGCTCCAAGTGGGGCCCACAATATAGGTAGCCAACTTACATCGAATTGCACAAGGTCGCCATCCGAAATAGGATTTATTTTTATTTTTATTATTCCTTGATGCATGGTTTCTTATTTTGAGATAATGATTTTCCAGGCGTAAGATCGGTAGATGTGAACAGAAAGCAAAGCAGGGTGACAGTCAAGGGGTACGTGGACCAGGGCAGGGTTATCAGCAAAATACGAAGAGCGGGAAAAAGAGCTGAGCCATGGCCGTACATAGAATACAAGCTTGTCGCGTATCCCTACGCAGCTCAGGCCTACGACAAGAAGGCTCCTGCTGGGTTTGTGAGGAATGTTGTGCAGACCATGCCCAGCCCCAACAACCAAACGGAGAAATATACTTACCTCTTCAGTGATGAAAACCCACATGCATGTGCAATCATGTGAGCTAATGAAAGCATAAACGGTTTTGACAGATCACAGTACGTATATTAATTTATAGAGTTATAGAGCGGAGATTAAGGTTGATCATGAGTGTGTAGATGTCTAATATGTATGGATGGTCGCAGTAACAAGAGAGAGAATAGACTGACGGATGGGTTGTGTTCTGTTCATGGGCTGATTTCGGCCTGCTTGAGTAGGGTGACAACGTCTTCGTATTAACTGTCACGACCCCATCCTAGGGTTGTTGACCACCCTCATTGGGCGAAAAACCCGGATCAGTTATGCTTCAATGAATTTAATAATTAATACTCCATTCACTAACATCCGAAATTTATCACATTTTTTTTCACTGAGTTAATAGGAATAATTCCCATTAATTTATTACAAGCCAACAATTAAAAATAAATAAATAAATAAATAAAAATAAAATGTCTCTGCTGCACCATCTTAGCCCATTAACCCGCACTATTGACCAGATGGTCCCGCCTCTCCTGAAATTTAAATTACTCAGGAATGAGTTAAATAACTCAGTAAGCAAGAAATAAACCACGTATATAATGGCGTATAACATCATGAAAGCACCATAGGAAATGCACAAACCACTGACCCAATGTGTAAGGTTATCCACACTGCTCATAATGGAGCAAACTCACGACCTTTCTGGGCACACAACACAGTCCACAAAGGGACAAATCACAGCCCATTAAGGTAATACCACACTGTCCACAAAGGGACATTCCAAAGTAGCCTTCTAGCATGCATAGGACCTACTAAGGAAATAAATAAAACCAATACACATATCCTCGGGGTCCCACATATGCAATTCCGTTCCACTCGGTAATAATCATGATGCATTACACACACCATTCTCACTTTCTATCATAACAACTACCTCAACCCAATTAAATATTTTACCAACTAAAATAATTTGTCATCCACATTTAATTGGGTGAACTAACTCATTGGATTTAATTAAATAAATTCAGAAAGACACTTCCATCATAACCACAAGTAGCCAAAATTTCAAAATGAACAACCACAAATGATCTACATAGCATAACTTGTTGTTCCCATT
Organism: Annona cherimola; assembly: GCA_030490835.1. Classification (NCBI taxonomy): domain Eukaryota; kingdom Viridiplantae; phylum Streptophyta; class Magnoliopsida; order Magnoliales; family Annonaceae; genus Annona; species Annona cherimola. The sequence goes on along the minus strand of CM059973.1, from coordinate 82,658,889 downwards.
TATTTTCCATTAATTCTCAACATTCTCTTTATTTTATTATGCAAATGCACAAATCTCACTCTTCTTATTCCAATAATTCCGTTAGAAAATAACATAATTTATTGGAATGTAATTATAAACTCTTAATCCATCCTCTATCATAAATCATAATTTAATTTATCCTCCACCATACCCTATTTAATGTTTTCCAAACAAAATGTCTATCTATATAATTTATAGTTGTCAACACAAAGAGTATCAAATAATTAATTTATTGTTATATAAATTAATTATATAATTGCTAGCGCAAAATATAATTTATATATATCTTGTTTGTCTGTAAATAACCATATCTCAAAAAGGGTTTTGTATGAAATCTAAAAATAAATAATAAAAAAATTATAATAAAAAAATTCATGGATGTATATTAACTTCGGGATGTGCTTATATTTTTAACCAACTAGAACCGACCGTCCATGGACCTGTCCATGGACCCTTGAAGTCCAGAAATATTAAAACGCACACACATTTATACTTTTATTTGACAAACATATAAATCTGCGATATATATATAATATATATCTCTAAGGACAGATCCTGTTCGTAGAGATCTCAAACGTGCCGTTAATTTATATACATCAAAATAACTGAGCTTGCATCACAACTGTTTCCATCAATTAGAATTCTATCTGGTGTAAATAACCAATCCAATCCCGTAAAATAAAAACATATATATATATATATGCAACATATTATAAATACCCGTCTATACCTTATATTATATACAGTGGTTCCAAACTGTCGTCCAAACAAATAAATAATATACATTGTCATAACACGACAGCCTTGAGTTTTAAAATTCTCGCCAACTAATATATAACACATATATAGGTGACGGTAAATAAAACTTTAAGCTTTTATGTAAGATATATACATATATTATATTTAAATGGCCAACCCGGGAGGTGTAGTGCATTCAACGAAAATTTGTATACTTAATACATTATATATATACTATATTATCTACCACCAGTGCTAGCGGATTTGGTTAAGTCCTACAGATATAATATATACTGTCTTATCACGTAGATGACTGGCTCGAGAAGTTTTTCGATAGATATAAAATAATAATAATTAAGTAAATTTGATATAAAAAAAAGGTGCATTGTGAACAAATTAAAACCATCAAGCTGAATTTAAATAACAGCAACCCGTACGAATGACAGATGATTATAAGGAGAAATTATTATAAATATTATTCAGTAATACTAACTATTGATAATGATATTAACTTGGATACATCAATATTTCATCCATTCCCCACTGGCAATAATAGATAAGCTAAATATATATTATTATATTTGACCCGTTAATAATCCAGATGCTGATTAACTTAAAACCACGCATGGCCTACCTATTAAAAGTAATATTATGTCCATCACTCCTTTTGCATATTGAATACCTCTTTGATATTACCGGCCCTCAATTTACAGCAACTTCATCGCATAAAATAAAATAAAAAAATCAAATAAAGAATCCGATAAGATAAACCTTATTGATCCAGATAAAAACAAATCTGCATCATTCCACCGACGATACTCAATAATCATCAATCCAGCATATTCAAATTATCACAAAAGCCTCAAACTAGACGTTCATCTGTCGTGCATCCTAAATGAATAAAAATTAATATAATTTATTTATTTCCAAATAAATTCTTTAAGCATAAATCCTCATAAATCTTTTAAACAATCTATTTCATATAATGTACGTGGCTCCATAATTTAATTATTTCTTTACTTACCTTTTTGTAGAACCCACGGAGGGATTTTCTGAAAAAAATATTTTGTTTCCTTCTCGAGTTCAATCCGCAACAAATTCTTCCTTTCCCTTCCAAACTCCGTTCACCATTTCTTTTTTTCCCGCATCTCATTCCATTTAATCGCAATCTCCCATTATTCTCTCTAATGCTTTAAATTTTAAAATTTAAATTTAAAAATCAAATCTTATCTCTTTGTGGGTCCCACATAGTTAATTGCTAAAAAAAACAATTATCTAATTTTACTAAGGTGTAATTCGATCCCACTACCTCAACTTTACTTGCCATAAATTCTAACCATCTTAGCATTTTAACAATTTGTTAATTTAAATTACAATTTAATTTAAATAAATATATTTGTGACCCTATTTTCTTGAAATTATATTTACCTACCTTAGTCACTAAGTCAAAGTAAGTAAGTCAATCCGGCCACCTCAGCTATTTTTTACTGACACATCAGACGGTCAAAAATTCAACGGTCAAAAATTCAACGTGTCACAACAGTATGCCACGTCAAGTCAACATATTTAAGTTGGGTTATTACATCCTCCCCACCTAAAAAAAAGTTTCGACCTCGAAACTACTCACATACCTGCAAATCTCATGAAATCAGGATAGAGCTTCCACATTTCTTCTTCAAGCTCCCAAGTAGCTTCAACTTCGTTGTGATTACTCCATTGAATACGAATGTGCCTTACGGTTCTGCCTTTCTCGTGTCGATCTCGACGATCAAGTACATGCATTGGTTGCTCTGGGAATGTAAGATCCTCCTCCACATGGAATTGCTCAGCACGTAACACATGTGTTGGATCTGCCACATACCTCCTCAACTGGGATACATGAAATACATTATGTACACCCGACAATGATGGTGGTAAAGCCAATCGATATGCAACATCACCAATTACCTCAAGGATCTCGAAAGGCCCAATGAACCGAGGACGGAGCTTACCCTTGATTCCAAACCTTGCTACCCCACGAGTCGGAGAAACTTTTAGGAACACATGATCACCAATTGCAAAATGAAGTTCTCGTCGCTTGTTGTTAGCATATTTCTCCTGCCTGTCTTGTGCAGTGGTAAGACGTCTTCTAATCTTGTGGACCTTCTCAACCATATCTTGTACCATCTCAGGTCCCAACAATTGTCGCTCACCCACTTCATCCCAAAATACTGGCGATCGACACTTTCTACCATATAATGCCTCGTAAGGTGCCATACCAATACTAGCCTGATAGCTATTATTGTAAGCAAACTCAACTAATGGTAAATGTTCCTCCCATGTCCCTTTCATATCCAAGGCACAAGCTCTCAGCATATCCTCTACAATTTGAATAGTCCTCTCAGACTGACCATCAGTTTGAGGATGATAAGCAGTGCTAAAATTTAATTTTGTACCCATCATCTTCTGAAGTTTCTGCCAGAACTCAGACACAAATCGTGGGTCACGATCAGAAACAATAGATACCGGTACCCCGTGTAACTTTAGGATCTCCCTAATGTAGATCTTCGCCATCTGTGTTACTTTAAAAGTCATCTTATAGGGTAAGAAATGAGCAGATTTGGTTAATCGATCCACAACTACCCATATTGCATCAAAACCAGCTTGGGTCTTAGGTAATGCTGTTACGAAATCCATGGTAACATGTTCCCATTTCCATTCAGGAATATCCAATGATTGCAACTTACCTGCCGGCCTTTGGTGCTCTGCTTTTACTTGTTGACAAATTAGACATTGCGCAACAAATTCAGCAATCTCCATCTTTATGTGACTCCACCAATAATGTTCTTTCAAATCTCTATACATTTTTGTACTACCTGGATGTATCGAGAACCCAGATTGATGTGCCTCCTCTAAAACTTCTCTTTTCAATAAAATATCATTTGGTAACACTAGCCTTCCACGAAACAAAACAACGCCATCTGTCCCATATTGAAAGTCACATTGCTTCCCTTGATCTAGTTTGACACAAATTTCCTGAATAAAAGGATCTTCCTTCTGTTTGGCCTTGATTCGATCCACCAAAGTCGGTCTAACGTGTAGAGCATTCACCCAATTTACATTTTCTGAAGTAAGCACTTCTAACCTCAAATTTTTCATTTGCTCGATTAATTTTTCTTGTTCTGTAAACAGCACTGCCGCACCAACACAGGATTTACGACTCAAAGCGTCAGCTACTACATTAGCCTTGCCTGGGTGATATTGAATAGTGATATCGTAATCCTTTAATAATTCCAACCATCTACGTTGTCTAAGGTTCAATTCTTTTTGGGTGAAAATATATTTGAGACTTTTATGATCTGTAAAAATCTCAGTCTTTTCCCCATACAAATAATGCCGCCAAATTTTTAAAGCAAAAATTACAGCAGCCAATTCCAAGTCATGAGTAGGGTAATTCTTTTCATATGGCCTTAACTGACGAGAAGCATAAGCAATTACTCTACCATGTTGCATTAAAACACATCCTAAACCCTTTCTCGACGCATCACTATAAACCACGAAATTGCCTTTGTTATCAGGTAATGCTAACACTGGGGCTGTTGTTAATCTTCTTTTCAACTCCTGAAAACTCTGCTCACAGTCTTCTGTCCATATAAACTTGGCATGCTTTTGTGTTAATTTGGTCATAGGTACTGCAATAGTAGAAAACCCTTCTACAAACCGTCTATAATATCCTGCCATACCAAGAAAACTACGGACTTCAGTCACGGTTGTAGGCCTTCCCCAATTGACCACAGCTTCAACCTTAGATGGATCTACTGAAATTCCTTCACCACTAATAACATGACCAAGAAAGGTTACTCTTTCCATCCAAAAGTCACACTTCTTAAATTTGGCATAAAACTTCTTTTCTCGCAAAATGTTCAGTACTTCCCGCAACTGCCTTGCATGCTCGACCCGATCTTTAGAGTAAACCAGAATGTCATCAATAAACACCACTACGCATCGATCTAAGTATTGATGAAAAACTCGATGCATTAAATCCATAAAAGCTGCTGGTGCATTGGTTAGCCCAAAAGGCATCACCAAAAATTCATAGTGGCCATATCGAGTGCGAAATGCAGTTTTGGGTATATCTTCCTCCAGAATCTTTAATTGATGGTACCCAGATCTTAAATCTATCTTAGAAAACACTGTTGATCCTTGAAGCTGATCAAATAGATCATCGATTCGAGGAAGAGGATACTTATTTTTTACAGTGACTTTATTCAGTTCTCTATAATCTATACACAATCGAAAACTTCCATCTTTCTTTTTAACAAAGAGAACTGGGGCACCCCATGCAGAAGCACTAGGACGAATAAATCCTAGGTCCAACAATTCTTGCAATTGTTCTTTCAACTCCCTTAACTCTGCAGGAGCCATACGGTAGGGTGCTTTAGAAATTGGTGCGGTTCCAGGGACTAGATCAATAATAAATTCAATTTCCCTATCAGGTGGCAACCCCGGTAACTCTTTAGGAAAAATATCAGGGAACTCATTTACCACAGGAATGCTTTCTAATTCTGCTTCATCATCATTGATTGTCAATACTGCAACTAAGTATCCTTGCTCCCCTTGTCTAATTAACCTTTGGGCATGCAAAGTTGATACAAGACAAGGTAACTTCTTCTGACTACCTTGAAAAGTAACTTCTTTTCCTTGTATCGGACGAAAATGAATCCTACGCTGGGGAAATTTGATACAAGTTACCCACTTATCTAACCAATTCGCTCCCAAAATTACATCCACATCCTTCATCGGCATAACAATAAGATCTGATGGTATCACTATATCTTCTATTTCTATGAGACATGCAATACAAATAGAATTCACAACCAGAGTTTGTCCCATAGGTGAGATTACTAACAGATCTTGACCCAAATTATCAACATGCAAGCCATGCTCAAGCACAAACTCAGTTGTAATGAAAGATTTATCAGCACCGGTATCAAAAATAGCACGAGCATAACTTCCGAATATACAGATAATACCTGTCACTGCGCTTGGTGGAGCCTCTGCCTGACTTGGGTTGAGGGCAAATACTCGAGCTTGAGGAGTAGCTTCTTTGTTTTGATTCCCCTGTTGTCGATTATTTGTTGCTGGTTTATAATTCTGCTTTCCACGTTGTCCCTGATATTGCTGTATTTGTTGTTGATGTTGTTGTCCTGCAGGTCTTACTGATGGACACTTCTTATAATAATGTCCGGTTTTACCACAGAAGTAACACACAGCAGCCGAAGTGCAGTCCCTTGCCAAGTGCCCAATTTTTCCACATTTCAAACATGCCCCTGGTGGTATTGGACATTTGCCTTTGTGATAAATCCTACACTTATCACATTTTGGAGTAGTTTGTTGATATTGTTGACTTCCCTGCTGTCGATTGAACTGCCCTGCCTTAGTGTTTTGTATGTAATTAAATTTTTGCTTTTTCGCCAGTGCATCACTTGTATGTTGTTGCCCCTTCCTTTTGTTCACTTCTTTTATCATCTCGTGGAGTTCAGATTCTGCAATTAGGGCTTTCTTAACTGCCTTCGCATACGTTCTACAACCTTCATACAGGACCTTTGCCCGTATTCCTCCTCTTAGTCCACTGATGAATCTTTGCAGACGGTATTCTTCGGTCTTAGTTGACTCTGGAGCGAAACGTTGCAAGGAGGTAAACTTCCGTTCATACTCAGCCACTGACATTTCATTCTGTTTTAGTTCAAAAAATTCCCGAGTCTTTTCTTCTTGAGCAGTAATTGGAAAGAATTTCTCGAAAAAGACTTTCTCAAATCGTCTCCAAGTGATCTCTCGTCGTTGTTCGACGAAGACTCTCTCCTCTGTCTCCCACCATCGCTCTGCATCATCAGTCAACATATAGGTTGCAAAACGAACCTTCTGCTCATCCGTGCAACCCAAATGTTTGAAAGCCTTACGCATTGCAGCCATCCATGTGTCAGCCATTTCACTTGGTCCACCAGAGAATTTTGGAGGATTTAACTTGTGAAAAGCAGCAGCATCCTTCCTATCTTGCTCCATGCCTTGTCTTATCGACCGTGGCCCCCTGCGGATAGGTGTCCTAGATGGTGATCTAGACTCGTGCACTTGCTCTTCATGTGAATTCTCCCTTCGCCTTTCTTCTTTGTCTTCTTGCAAAGGAGGCCTTTCTCTGCTTCTTTGTTGATGATGACTAAGTTGCACCGATGGAGAACCATTCCTCTCATATCGTTTATCACCACTTGGATGATCATGAGTTTCATGCCCTATAGTCCGTCCTTCGCGTGTTTGTGAGTGACGCTGACCACTTAGCAAGTCTCGCATCTCTTGCATCTGCTGAAGTACCTCATTCCTAAACTCTGTATTTTCTGCTTGTTGCTCATCTAAGCGTCGAGTTAATGCATCCACATATTTTGGATTCTTACGGCTAGGTCCTGGCTGATCTGCTGCAACAGTTCCAGAATTTTCAGCCCCGACACCTCGACTTCTCAGTTCATTCACCATCTTGGCTTCCTTAATAAAATAATAAATAGAGTATTAGCTGCATATACTATGTTCCTATACTCTATTTAGCTACAAATAAGTTTAACCCACACAACTTTCAAATCTAGCGCACCCTTATTACCCTCACTAATTATTAAATTCATTTACTAGGCATAACATTGCTCTGATACCATAACTGTCACGACCCCATCCTAGGGTTGTTGACCACCCTCATTGGGCGAAAAACCCGGATCAGTTATGCTTCAATGAATTTAATAATTAATACTCCATTCACTAACATCCGAAATTTATCACATTTTTTTTCACTGAGTTAATAGGAATAATTCCCATTAATTTATTACAAGCCAACAATTAAAAATAAATAAATAAATAAATAAAAATAAAATGTCTCTGCTGCACCATCTTAGCCCATTAACCCGCACTATTGACCAGATGGTCCCGCCTCTCCTGAAATTTAAATTACTCAGGAATGAGTTAAATAACTCAGTAAGCAAGAAATAAACCACGTATATAATGGCGTATAACATCATGAAAGCACCATAGGAAATGCACAAACCACTGACCCAATGTGTAAGGTTATCCACACTGCTCATAATGGAGCAAACTCACGACCTTTCTGGGCACACAACACAGTCCACAAAGGGACAAATCACAGCCCATTAAGGTAATACCACACTGTCCACAAAGGGACATTCCAAAGTAGCCTTCTAGCATGCATAGGACCTACTAAGGAAATAAATAAAACCAATACACATATCCTCGGGGTCCCACATATGCAATTCCGTTCCACTCGGTAATAATCATGATGCATTACACACACCATTCTCACTTTCTATCATAACAACTACCTCAACCCAATTAAATATTTTACCAACTAAAATAATTTGTCATCCACATTTAATTGGGTGAACTAACTCATTGGATTTAATTAAATAAATTCAGAAAGACACTTCCATCATAACCACAAGTAGCCAAAATTTCAAAATGAACAACCACAAATGATCTACATAGCATAACTTGTTGTTCCCATTTATTTTCCATTAATTCTCAACATTCTCTTTATTTTATTATGCAAATGCACAAATCTCACTCTTCTTATTCCAATAATTCCGTTAGAAAATAACATAATTTATTGGAATGTAATTATAAACTCTTAATCCATCCTCTATCATAAATCATAATTTAATTTATCCTCCACCATACCCTATTTAATGTTTTCCAAACAAAATGTCTATCTATATAATTTATAGTTGTCAACACAAAGAGTATCAAATAATTAATTTATTGTTATATAAATTAATTATATAATTGCTAGCGCAAAATATAATTTATATATATCTTGTTTGTCTGTAAATAACCATATCTCAAAAAGGGTTTTGTATGAAATCTAAAAATAAATAATAAAAAAATTATAATAAAAAAATTCATGGATGTATATTAACTTCGGGATGTGCTTATATTTTTAACCAACTAGAACCGACCGTCCATGGACCTGTCCATGGACCCTTGAAGTCCAGAAATATTAAAACGCACACACATTTATACTTTTATTTGACAAACATATAAATCTGCGATATATATATAATATATATCTCTAAGGACAGATCCTGTTCGTAGAGATCTCAAACGTGCCGTTAATTTATATACATCAAAATAACTGAGCTTGCATCACAACTGTTTCCATCAATTAGAATTCTATCTGGTGTAAATAACCAATCCAATCCCGTAAAATAAAAACATATATATATATATATGCAACATATTATAAATACCCGTCTATACCTTATATTATATACAGTGGTTCCAAACTGTCGTCCAAACAAATAAATAATATACATTGTCATAACACGACAGCCTTGAGTTTTAAAATTCTCGCCAACTAATATATAACACATATATAGGTGACGGTAAATAAAACTTTAAGCTTTTATGTAAGATATATACATATATTATATTTAAATGGCCAACCCGGGAGGTGTAGTGCATTCAACGAAAATTTGTATACTTAATACATTATATATATACTATATTATCTACCACCAGTGCTAGCGGATTTGGTTAAGTCCTACAGATATAATATATACTGTCTTATCACGTAGATGACTGGCTCGAGAAGTTTTTCGATAGATATAAAATAATAATAATTAAGTAAATTTGATATAAAAAAAAGGTGCATTGTGAACAAATTAAAACCATCAAGCTGAATTTAAATAACAGCAACCCGTACGAATGACAGATGATTATAAGGAGAAATTATTATAAATATTATTCAGTAATACTAACTATTGATAATGATATTAACTTGGATACATCAATATTTCATCCATTCCCCACTGGCAATAATAGATAAGCTAAATATATATTATTATATTTGACCCGTTAATAATCCAGATGCTGATTAACTTAAAACCACGCATGGCCTACCTATTAAAAGTAATATTATGTCCATCACTCCTTTTGCATATTGAATACCTCTTTGATATTACCGGCCCTCAATTTACAGCAACTTCATCGCATAAAATAAAATAAAAAAATCAAATAAAGAATCCGATAAGATAAACCTTATTGATCCAGATAAAAACAAATCTGCATCATTCCACCGACGATACTCAATAATCATCAATCCAGCATATTCAAATTATCACAAAAGCCTCAAACTAGACGTTCATCTGTCGTGCATCCTAAATGAATAAAAATTAATATAATTTATTTATTTCCAAATAAATTCTTTAAGCATAAATCCTCATAAATCTTTTAAACAATCTATTTCATATAATGTACGTGGCTCCATAATTTAATTATTTCTTTACTTACCTTTTTGTAGAACCCACGGAGGGATTTTCTGAAAAAAATATTTTGTTTCCTTCTCGAGTTCAATCCGCAACAAATTCTTCCTTTCCCTTCCAAACTCCGTTCACCATTTCTTTTTTTCCCGCATCTCATTCCATTTAATCGCAATCTCCCATTATTCTCTCTAATGCTTTAAATTTTAAAATTTAAATTTAAAAATCAAATCTTATCTCTTTGTGGGTCCCACATAGTTAATTGCTAAAAAAAACAATTATCTAATTTTACTAAGGTGTAATTCGATCCCACTACCTCAACTTTACTTGCCATAAATTCTAACCATCTTAGCATTTTAACAATTTGTTAATTTAAATTACAATTTAATTTAAATAAATATATTTGTGACCCTATTTTCTTGAAATTATATTTACCTACCTTAGTCACTAAGTCAAAGTAAGTAAGTCAATCCGGCCACCTCAGCTATTTTTTACTGACACATCAGACGGTCAAAAATTCAACGGTCAAAAATTCAACGTGTCACAACAGTATGCCACGTCAAGTCAACATATTTAAGTTGGGTTATTACATTAACTGTGTTCCTCTTCTGTTTGTTAAATATTTGGAATGATACATATATACATACAGAGTTTTGATCTTTTGAAGCCGGCTTCACGGTGGCTTCCGTAAAGCCAGCCCAAAAACCTATTTTTTAAAAAAAAAATTTGATTTTTTTTCATGGGTAAGTAAATCTAGGTGTGTTAAATCTATAAACCAAGTTTTACCATTTTTAGATGTTTTTAAGTATTTATTTTGGATTTTTAACCACAGTGGCATTTTCGTAATATTTTGAGATCAGAAAATTACGGAAATGCCACTGTGTTTAAAAATCCAAAATAAATACTTAAAAACATCCAAAAATGGTAAAACTTGGTTTATAGATTTAACACACCTAGATTTACTTACCCATGAAAAAAAATCAAAACTTTTTTTAAAAAAAATAGATTTTTGGGCTGGCTTTACGGAAGCCACCGTGAAGCCGGCTTCAAAAGATCATTCACCATACATATATTTATATATATACACATACATCGTTTGACGTGATGCATATGCAACATCAAATAGTGTATGTGAGCTTAGAGTTGGTTGCATAGCTGACAGACACGGTCTGACGCGAAGAAAAATCTGAATTGTTTGCGCCTAATTCAGCATTCCCGCGGAAATCAAACTGCAATGGGAACTTTCTTCTGATTCCTGATGCCAGGCTGATTTTCATCCCCAAAAGTCGTTAAGAAAGAACTCCTGAGTACGCTAAAATGCTACTACTAACTTGTTTGAGCAATCTCAGGTTGCCTAACGACGAAGTTGGAGTGTTTCCGAAAAGTATCTTTATCTATGACATAAGTTGTTCACTTCCGCGTCCAAGGCCAACCTTCAACCTTAACAAGTTAATTTGTGATGATCTAGCAACCTTAGCATTTTATGGTTGCTGTCTAATCCGTTCGAGTTAATCGGAAATTAAACGATTTTATTGTAATTTAATTATGAAGATGTTAATGTAAAATGTTTTTTTGGAAGTCCCCAAACTGCTTAGCTAACTTTTAAAAATTCATTTCAAGTTGATACTTGATACCCTATTTTCAGGTCCCCAAACCACCTTGATAATTGTTTATGAAAACAATTTTGACTATTATATTTAAAATAGAGTAATTTGCTGATATATTCATTTAGTTTGATACTAATTGTTGATATACTCTCATTGCTTAACGAATTATATACTACCCCTATAAAATTTCATCAAAATTGCTTATATACTCATATTAATGACTAGCATTTAACATAAGTACAAGAACTGTTAAATAAAAATAATATTTTGCTAATGCTAATATACTCACTTAATTTGACTGTAATAGGTTGTATAGCACATTATTTCATGAATTGCTTATTATTTCACAAAATTTTATTAAAATTGTTTGTATATCCATGTTAACTGTTGGTATATTACCTCTCAAGTAACTCCCTTCCACCATAGGTATTTAATAAACCATGAGATTTTAACATAACTTTAAATAGGATCATTTATATTATTATTTAAAATTTTAATGCATGGATTGATAGTTTCTGACGATAAAGAGGCATCATAGGTATGCAAGTAATTTTGGTGAAATTTTATGAGGGTAATATACAATTCATGAAACAAGGTGTATATATTAGCAATTAGAGTCAAACTAAATGGGTATATATACAAATTACCTTTTTATTTAACATCTTATGTACTTTAGTTAAATTTTAGTCGTTAATATAAGTATGCAAGTAATTTGGTAAAAATTTACAAGAGTAATATATAATTTGTGAAATAATATAAACATATCAGCAATTAACATTACACTAAGTGAGTATAATAGCAAATTACCCTTTAATATATATATAGTAAGGGAAACAAGTTTTACCCGAGTCAAACCAGTGTATATATGTGTCAGGCCCACCTATTCAAAGTGTAAAATCAGCACAATAAGGGTGTGTTTGTTTAGAACAAAAAAGTGGCAACTAAAACTTTTCAATCTAAAACTTTTCACTTTCTATAATTACTCTATTTTTTAATTATTTTTTCACATTTTTCTACACAAACTACCCTACTTTTCAATCATTTCTACACAACTACCTATACAACTAACCTATCTATTTTAACTTTATTTTCTTTACTCCTCATCATTACTCCTATTATATCATATCACTTTCTATTGATTTGACAACTTCTACGCCAAAAACTTTTCATCAAAAGTTTTACCTCCAACCAAACACACCCTAAAATTATTTGATTTATAAATTAATTTTAAAGTTGTTAATTTAACAACTAAAACATTTAATTCGTGTAACTTTCTAATGAATAATGTTAATAGATCTAAGTGTTTTTTTTAGAATTTATACATGATTATATGTTTTTAAATAAGCATAAATTACCTAAGACTTCCATTGAAATATTTTTTATTACTATAATAAAACAAATAATTTTGAATAATATAGCATGTTGGATTTTATTTTCATCATTGGTACCCAAATGGAGCCCGTTACATAGGATTGGAATCCCGTAATTAAAATGATTATTTAAAGCATTTCTAGTAAATAATACGTGGATTAAATTTAACTTATATTTCATTATCTCTCTTCTAAAAAAATGTTAGTTCCATAAAATTTTCATGAAAAATTACGGAATCATAGTTACCATCATTTTATTTTAGAGTAATTTGCATATATACCTGTTTAGTATAACCATAATTGCAAATATATCTACACAATTTCAAAAACTGCAAATAAATCCCATATAGTTTGACCATGATTTTAGATACACCCACACAATTATGGTGTTGTTATTATATCATTATAACGTTGGTATATTTGTAAAGATATGCAAATTACGTGAGTATATTTGTAAATATATGCAAACTAGGGGTGTGTTTGGTTGGAGGTAAAACTTTTGATGAAAAGTTTTTGGAGTAAAAGTTGTCAAATCAATAGAAAGTAATGTGATATAATAGGAGTAATGATGAGTAGTAAAAAGAATAAAGTTAAAATAGATAGGTTAGTTGTATGGGTAGTTGTGTAGAAATAATTGAAAAGTAGGGTAGTTTGTATAGAAAAATGTGAAAAAATAATTTAAAAATAAAATAATTATAGAGATTGAAAAGTTTTAGATTGAAAAGTTTTAGTTGACACTTTTTTGCCCTAAACAAACGCACCCTAGATTGACATATTTGTAAAAATTAAGTATATCCACTTAATTTTTAAATTGTGAATACACCTATGAAATTTGCATATCTTTGCAAATATATTCACACCATAACGGTGTAGTAGTAGTGCCATAACGACATGATATATTTGCAATTATAGACAAACTATTTGTGAATTATTTATAATTTTTGAAATTATAAAAGTATATTTGCAATTATAGCCAAACTAAGTGGGAATATTTATAAATTGTCTTTTTATTTTATAGCAAGTTGGTCCGGCCAGCGTCATTAAAATTTGCAAGAAACGGCGCATGGTTGTTTGAAGTTGAGGAATGTCAAAGACATTCTTCGCTTTCTTTTTTGGCACAAAATTTTAACAAGGGAGTAGTTTAGGTTTGAAGGTTCCGTGATTTTGGGATAAGATTTGTCAGACCCATTTCCAATCATGCAACAATGCATCAATCATGTAACTTGCATGATTGTGCGGCCAAAGGCTTGCATTCTTAACAAAGACCCAAGATTTGGAACATTGATTCGATGGATGGTTGCTAGACACAGTCGGAAACGAGAGAATGTAGGCACATATGATCCTTTGTTGTTCAACTGGCCTGGATTGTAGGACCGGATGCTGGATTATGTGACAATGGTACTTCATCAGCGAGAATAAATATATATATGTATAGTGAGGTGGGCAGCTGCAGGCATAGCCGCATAGGCTACGTGGAACGGCGCCGCTAACAACGTTGACGAAAGAAATGGATGTTTAAGCAGCACCAAAAGCATCGCGGTAACTCACGCGCGTTTTTGGGAGAAACATACATATTAAACGTAACAATATTTATAATTTATAATTCATAAACCGGAGAGAGAGCTTATAAAATTAGCTTAACGGTCCAACTCCTCCTTACAATGACCCTTAATAACTTGGACCATACGAGGTGAAAAATAAGTTGAGTGGACCACCTAACCTCACATTTTGTTAGCTTAAAATAAAAGAAAAAATGAACTTGCGTTTATTATACTGCCGCATTTCGTGGCGCTGCGTTATGGCACGTGGCACTTTCCCCCGCTCAAATGGCAAACGTGAAGAACTGCATCAAGCATTGGGTTAAATGGTGGCGACCAATCACGCATGCAGCTAAGCTCCCTGCGCCCCAGGGTGGCGAGAAATGCCCCTTTCACTGACAACAGATGGATGGCTGGCGATAAACTATAATTAGACAGTTGGATCGTTAGATCAGTAACATCAAGGCATATATAGAATACGTAATGATCCAGGTAAACCCAAAATACCATGATTAAATATGAGAACGGGGATAAGCTTCATGTACTTTTCACAAGTGGGCATGATCCATTAATTAGCCATGATGCCCCTTATCTCCTGCAGCTTAAGTTCAAAGCATACTCAAATACTCAAATATCGACCAGTCAGGGATTGCAATTTGGTAAGGGAAGAACTGATCTGCATGCCCCTCCATATATTTGAACCTTATAATTATCTGCTTAGTTAAGCTTTTAAGAATATTGGGATAAAATCGAATTAGTTCCTTTGCAATTTCTAAAAGAATTCTTTCGTTTGCTTATAAAATTTAATGTATCTAAGATACTTATTTGACTAAAAATATGAGTATTAAACTGTTAATTTTCGTAGGCCATGAAATTAAATTACTTCAAAAATAGATATCTTTAACTCCTGTCGCTTTAATAAGTATATTGTTAATTAATAAATATTTTAAATATAATGAATGAATTGAATTTCGTAAATTAGTCCATTTAACGTTAAACTAAGAGATTCTGTCGGAAAAAAAATTCGGAGTTCTTAGGAATCACTGCCGTTTAAGATATTGAGTGGTGGGTTTTTATCCAATGAA
The DNA here is from genome assembly GCA_030490835.1 of Annona cherimola. Taxonomy (NCBI): domain Eukaryota; kingdom Viridiplantae; phylum Streptophyta; class Magnoliopsida; order Magnoliales; family Annonaceae; genus Annona; species Annona cherimola. The sequence continues at coordinate 82,643,243 of CM059973.1, read as the reverse complement.
TGAGATGCATGTTTACATATTCTAGAGATGTCCTAGTGCGAGTTGCATATACACCTGTTGCTCACATAATGCATCTCAATTTGGTAAATGGTAACTTTTAAAGGGCAGTGGTCTGTGTTCCCTTATAGCCCAGCCTGTTCAACCGGTTCAAGTGGGCCCCATTTACATCATTTTAGGATGTTCATTTTATCCATGTTGTTCTCTGTTACTTAAAATCATTTTAATCTGTAATGTGTATGTGCTGCGTATAAGATAAGCATTTTGACATGTTTATATTCAGATCAAATACTTATGAAGCATTTTAACATGTTTATATTCAGATCAAATACTTATTTCATAGTTCACCTATATCTACTTTTAAATCAAAATAATATATTTTCGATAAGATAGAATATTTTGAATATAATAGATGAAATGAATACCTTAGAATGGTTTAAATGGAGCTGATAATTAAGTTTGCCAGGACACAACCATCCATCCATGTTTAAAGGAAAGAAGCAAAAGGTTGAAAGGTAGGGATTTGGGAATGTATGAGTGCACATAAGTAGTTTATCTTTCAAATAATATAATATTTTTGAATGAAATTTGTATTTGGGATGAGAATGTAATTACGGAAATAGAAAAGTTGTATTGAAAATATAAAAAGTTGACTCCAAAATTGAAAAATTGTCTTAAGAAGGATCATACAAATTCAATTTAAGAATTTTATATGACTCGAAATAGACTATGTAGTTTTCTGATTTCCAATCAAATTAACACACTTGTGCTTTTTAGGGTGTATAGTTGTTATGGTAAAGAGTCCTACCTTAGGTGCAGGAGGTCTGAGCTCCGAATTCCAATTTGAAGAGTTTATTTTAGATTTTTCAGAGCATTGTCTTTATATTTACTTGATTAATAACATTGTTAGATTTACACCTTAGAAGCTTAAATTGAATTATGTACTTGGATTGAGTTGTAAAATACGAGAATAAAAAACTATTATGTAATATCACTTTGGAAGACACTTTTGCTTTCCTTCAATCCCCAACGGTGGGTATTTACTCCTGCACTCCACATATTTCAATTATTATTTTTATTTTTACTCTTTCAGTCACTTATATCTATAACTCCCCGCCTTTTAATCATTCACCCTCATTATTTTAATCAGTATATTATTTTATCTTTTAAAAATACGCTACTCATCTGAACGTCCGAAATATCCACATGAAGCTAGCCTGCAGGGTGCAGCTCCCCGCCCCCTCAAAATTTGAAAAACATTTCAATCCTTGTAAAATTTTGAAAAATATGTTGAAGTACAAGTAGATTTACAACTCATGGATAAGACAAACGAATCGCCCCTCAAAAGTTAAAATTGCCGAGATAAATACTTGTGGAGATAAAATTAATATATACGACAAAAAGGAAAACTGAAGCCATTGTTAGGGAGGGAAGACAGCGTTGACGAAAAAGGGCAAGGGCTAGGAAAAAAGTAGCCGCAGATTTCCATGATTGTGTATGCATTTTCTATGGAAAATCATTTTGTCTGAATGAAGACAGCTAGCTAGCCAACGCGTCGAATTTGACAGCCGCAGCTGATCTTCCATTACGTGGAAAAAAATTGCAAAGCCGTTGATGTGTGTCAGGGAAGTGAGAAATTAAGGTAGTCGCATACTGGCTTTCTTACAGCTGTTTCTCTCCTGTCAGAACCCTACCCAAGGAATGATTTACAAATTTCCCGCTTTAATTCCGTTTCAATGTTTTTGATTTTCTTATATATGGCAATGCCTAGTTATTTCATTTTTCCATTGCTTTCTGCCGCATCCAATCATTTAAAATATTGGACGGTCACGCATTTGCCACCTAATTTTGGCAGCTTATTCATGTTTGACGGAAAGAAAAGGCAAAGAGATAGACTAATAAAAATAATGAATGTGGCAAAAAAGCCAATGACGTAAGAATGAAGACGGTCTTAAGCAGCAAAATGGTCATTTCAGGCTAATATGAAATGTTCTGGTTTTAGATCGGTCCAAAACATTTTTTTTATTTTTAATTTTTTTTTTTTGCAAAACGGTTAATCTAGTTACGTTTAATTTATAAATCAATTTTTACCAAATTTGGAGATATATATTTATTTTGAATTTTTAAATATAAGAATATTTTAATTGTTTCAACAATTTAAAATGACTAAAATACCTCTATATTTAAAAATTCAAAATAAATATATACACAGCTCTAAAATTGATAATAATCGGTTTATAGATTAAACATAACTAAAATAAAAATGCTATAAAAAAAACTTTTGAAAAATATAAAAAACTATGTTTTAGACTGATCTGAAATCTTTTCCACAGATTAAATCGCTAGATGGGACCTTCCCTTTTATTATTATTATTATTATTATTTTGAAAATGACTGATGATGATGTCTAGTCATGTTATTTTGATCATCAGTCGTAACCCAACAGACTGTGTATCACCTAATTAATCTTCTCAACTTATTATTATTATTATTATTATAAACTGGGTTAAAGTTTTTTTTTTTTTTTTTTTTGAAAATAAACAGGGTTAAAGTTATATACATGTTCTTGGATTGATTCCACAGGCACTCCTTTCAGTTATTTCTATTCTGTGCCACACACATTCAAAAGCCAGCTCAAAAGTCGAAGTTTGTTGCAGCTCATTTAAGGGACGCCCATGTGAATTGAATGCTTCATAGGATGAAGCTGACCTGATCAACCAGTTCGGGGCTTGCAATGATGATGTGCCCGCGTTTAATTTGCAACTACACGCCCTGTGAACTCAACCGGATATAATTAAAAACAACCGTTTAGACAAAAGGGGTTGGACAATCAGCTATTTATTTTGTTTTTATTAATTTTAATATTTAAATTCCTTAAGATATTCGATCATGCATGCATGTTCACAATTTAGATGAGATATTTAGGACGGGACGGAATTTTATGTTTACTGAAAATACTTTTCTCATTCTTAAAAAAAATAACTTTTTTTTTTTTATCATTTATCATACAATTCCCAATTCAACCGGCACTTTTTTTTATTCCTAATGCACAGTAACATTTTTTTTTTCAAATCTCACGTTCTCATCTCATCTTCATCGTATCCAAGTTGAAAACAAACTCAATTATTGTGCAAACATTAATATATTTTAAAATTTTTATATACTATATATTTGTTTTCAAATTTTACATTCCATATTCAATCCAAAGTAATTTTAAATTTTTATAAATGCAGGGGATGATAATTTGCACTCGGTTGCAAATGGCAACCACCTGCAACGGGACAAAAATGGTATTTTTTTATTTTTTATAAAGTAATTTATCTAGGTGTGTATAGTGCGTTTATATTTTTTTAGAATTTCAAACCTAGGAATATTTTAGTCATTTTTAATCTTTGGAAATTACTAAAATAACCCTAATCCTGTCAGCATGACTTTAATGATTCAAATCGACTTTGAATCAGTAATCCCAAGTCTGATTCTTTTTTGTTCAATAGATCTTGGACCGTCTTTACAAATTTATAAATAAAGTGATTGTTTGTTGAAATGTTCTGAAAGATGGTCCAAAGATACAAGCGCATGCCTAAATCATGTGTTTGGTAATTTAGTGCTTTCTCCCTTGCTGAGTTTATAATTTTTCCCAAAACAGAAAAGTTTATAATTTTTCAAAGGGGCTTTTTGAATACTTTCAACATGGTAAATTTTGAGTTTTAACTTAAATAGTAACCATGAAACATGCCAAGAGACAAAAAAAGAAACTCAAAAACCCATCTGTTCATTCATACAATTATTATAAGCTTTCCAGCATAACTCTGCCATAACCAAGGTCAGGTAATGACAACAAGTAGAAAGAAGTACAAAAGCTGCTTTGTTGCTCAGGGCTTATTTTTCGGGCGAAGCATTTCCCTGAACCAATAAGCAGACATTTTCGGATACCGCTTAAGGTTCCTGTAGTCAACATAGACAATACCAAACCTTGAAGTGTAGCCAGACAACCACTCAAAGTTGTCGAGCAATGACCATGCAAAATAGCCAATTACATTAGCCCCATTGTCGATCGCCTTCTTGAGATTGGTCAGGTAGCTACCATAGTAATGTATTCTTGTTGTGTCACGCAGCCCCACAGTCAATGAGACATTGCCGGGGTCATCCATACCTGTCGCCAAGACAAGAAGGGAAAAAGGTTTTTAAGTACGAAAGAAAGAGTTACAATTCAATGGAACAGGTTCCACTAAATCGAATTCATGGACAGGTCAGTGAAGAACACGCCAGATGCATACAATGTGTAATATGGGCCAGGCCAGATTAAACTTTACAATTTCCAAGTACGTGCGATTATGAAAACAGTCTTAATATTTGCGATGTTTAGGAAGAGTGCTTTTAGCTCACACAAAAAAGAGATTTCTTTCCCTGATACAAACTACCAAAGCATTAAGATGTGTTAGTGCTGGAACAAAAGTTTCTAGCTGGATTTAGTTCTACTCTGTCTCATCAAGGGATCACATGACTTCCTGATTTTATAAATAAAAGAAAGCCATGAAGCTGCATAGCTCATGGTGAATCTCAGCCTGTCATTAGCTCTGACTTCAAAATTAGGCTTATGATCAGTTATGAAAGATGATGATGTTTGGTTGGAACAAAATGCAACCAAACAAGATTGATAATCAGTCAAACATCATACCATTCTCTGAGAGGATGACAGTTGGGTTTCTGTAGTGTTCTTTAATATATATCACGGCTTTATACATACCCCATGGGACAATGTATAGCCAGGAAGAATGAGCCTGCAAATGTTTGAATGTCAGAACAATCCAAATCTTAACCAAATAAGAAAGAAACAAGCATCTAACAGGAAGGCAGAATTTAACAATAAAACCGAACAACAAAAGTCTCAGTTTTATGATCCTGTAGAGAAGGCATGCCTCAGCACGAAAACAGTGAACTTCCTAAAAGACTTCTTGGTATTAAGCTGTTCATCTAGCATACGTCAGGGTTTCTACAAAATGAAAGTCACCATCTTATGGAGGGGTTTTGGTTTACTGAGGTATGCTAATAATGTTTCATAAAAACTAATGAATTAAATGATATTTTCCCCAAAAGATGCAAAGCCTTTGTCAATTCTAATGCTGTAGAGGCATGGAAAAGGTTGAATAGACTTGTTGGGAATTTGAGGCTGAATGAAATGTAAATGATACAATACCGCCCCATGAGATTTTGTCACAGAAGAATGACCTTTCCCAAGAATAGAGAGGGTGTTATTTGTTTTTCACGCGGTTCAAGAAATACTGAATTTCAAAGCAATTTAGTTTGATTAGTCAATCAAGAAAATCAAAAAAATAAAAGTTATGGCCGGAATACATTACCCTTGGACCAATGGGCACTCCATTACGTTCAACTGCAGAAAAAAGTGCAAAAGATGAATTTTACGATAAGACGTGTGGATGCAAAACAACATCATACAAAATGAAACAAGTCTTACAAGCAAATCCAGCATGCCAATCCATCTGATATCCTGGGATCTCTGGTGGCTTTTGATGATTATCATACATGTAGTATGCAGTGTATTGGTTGATCCCCACATAATCTATGGATCCTTTTACAATCTTAACTTCTTCTTCAGTGAATTTGGGAAGCCTCTCCTTCACTATTTGCTGCATTGATTTTGGGTATTCCCCGTACACGATGGGGTGAAGGAACCTAGAAAGGAGCATGGACAAAGTGAAAATGCAGTTCATCAAACTTGTTCAACAAGTGATTTGGCCCAAATCAATTTCTTCTACCATCATGTCTGCAACAATAGTCTTAAGAACATAGAATGCCAATGCTTAGAACCCAACAAACAAATAGACCTCGAGTCATGGTTGTCACCCAAATGCAGTAGTCAGTGTATTGAGACAAATCCTCTAATCAAGATATTTGACAAAAGTCACGGTTATTACCATCCCACGTGGAAGTCCCTTGCTCTTTGAGCAGCTGCCTGATCTTCAGTTGAATTTGTTAGTGGTTCATACCAGACAAAATCTAGGAGAATCCCAATCTTTCCTTTTTGTTTTGCCTGATATTGTACAATGTCATTATGCGACTAATTAGGAGTTGCTCTAACATTACACTTTGAAATTTGACTAAAACCATTAATTGAACAGTTTTACTTACTTGGTATCTCTCGCGGTATCTTTTGACAGCCTCAGCGTGCGACAAAATCAAATTATGGGCCACAATGTATGGCTCTGTACCAGAATTTCCTTCTGTGCAATTCCCATATGTTTTAGAACACCTCCCTGGTGCAAAAATCCCGTTGTCATATCCAAGAGCTGCTACAACCCTTGGTTCATTGAATGTCATCCAATTTTTCACTCTATCCCCAAATGTCTTGAAACAGAACTCTGCAAAATCTGCATAATCCTTTCTGGAAACACAACACATCAATGTCAAAATTTTGAACAGATTTAGACTATCATATTACTGAACAGAATTATACAATTGAATTTAGATCTCGGAACTTAGGTTGTTGTGCAAATTTTGATAGTTTATTAGTAAACAATTCAGTCTTCATTTGTTCACACTCACATTTAGGCCACGCTATCATTATCTATATATTTGGGATTCAACAGCAAGCAGAAAGCAACCGATTTCATAACAACTAACTTCATACAGGGGTATGCTTCAAAAAAAAAATAAAAAAAAATCATACAGGGGTAATGTATTTTTATGTTCATAAGAAAAGACATAAATTAGCTAAAGCCCCATGTTGTTACATGTTACCATTTTTATGTTTTCAAATGATGAACCAACTCTCATACAGAAGTGAATAACTTTTAACCAATAGACGCATGAATCTTTTTTTCTCTACGAATATTGGCACACTGATAGTTATGCACAGAACTTCAATTCATGGGGTCATATTTTTCCTATGTACTTAAGATATATGCAAGCATTTCGCATTATTGGTAATGTCCACGTTTTCATATGTTTCGGTTTCCAATTATCCTCTTTGCATTGACGTGAAGATTGGTTTTTTGCTTTTTCATTCCTTTTATGATAGTCATGATTTTAACACAGTAACTGCATTCTGTATAAAAAGAGCTTAAACCAAATTATCGTAAGAATCAAATAGTTATAAAACAACAAAATATTGAATATGCTATTGACTTACACAACTTGTCTGCTTAGTAACCCTTTGTATTTTTTTTCAAGAGCGTCAGGAAGATCATAATGATACAAATTCGCAAAAGGAGTAATGCCTGTTATCAGAATAATAAGCACAAAGTAATCAAAAACCATCATCAGGATATAAGATCTATAAAACTGACATTTCATTTGTCCATCGAGGGAACTTTTACCTCTTTTGATCAAGTAGTCAATTAATCTATTGTAGTAAGCAACCCCTTTCCAATTCACTGTTCCTGCTCCCTCTATACACAAAAACAACGCATATTAGAATCAAAAGCACAGAGTTCAACAACAAAAGGAAATTAATTATGGGATGAATGAAGGTAGTGTCCGAATTCTTGTTTACTTGGGAAAATCCTTGACCAAGATATTGAAAACCGATAAGCATCAAAGTTGAGACTTTTCATGAGATCCACATCTTCCTGTACAAAAAAACGTTCAAACCCAAAAAAGAAAAGAATGCTTAGAGAAGGAAAAATCAAGATGTTATGAGTTTTTGGTGTCTTGTATTCCATGTATTAGTTATACATATGGGTCTACACATGGATTTATGTGTAAGAAGGAATATATGTACATGCTATAAATAGACATAAAGTCTAGAGCACAACAATTTTGTGCAAGAAAGACAGTCAACCCACCTGTTCAACAAGTTTATAAGTGGATTTGGGTTGAGATTTTAGAATAAATGATTTATTATCCACTAACCAGCTCGACAATTTAAATAAACAAACATATTAAGGTTAGGATTTTATCACCCATCAACCGCATTTAACCCACTGAACCCATCAACCCGTTTATAACTAGTTAGGCAGAAGTACATAGATGTTTTCCTTGAACCCTAGTTGGCCTCTCTTCTTTCGTCATCCTTCCTCTCCTCTTTCTTCCCCTTTCCTTCCCTTTTTTTCCTCTCCGTCTCTGACTACCCCTTTCTCTGTCTTTGTCACTCCTCCCTCTCTTTCGATCGGACCATCCCACCCTCTTGGCACACCGTGTTATTAATTTATGCACCATGTTAATATTAAGCTGCACAATTTATGCACTGTTTTGTTATTATGAGTTATATAATTTATGTGCCATGTTGTTGTGATTGATGTATACAAAACTTGTTGATAACCTGCTAATCCATTCATTACATGAGTTGTAAATGGATTAGTGTTGAAATTTTTAAATAAGTTAATAAATAGATTGTGAGATTTTTAAATAAGTTAATAAATGGATTGAGATTGAGATTTTTTAAATTAAAATAGGATTAAGTTTTAATTTGTCCAACCTAATTCATTAACACCCTAGTTCCAATGCCACTTAAAGAATCAATTATGCTAGGAATGTAGCTGCAAAGATGGAATCTTTAAGTTGATGTCCATCTAACGTTTTGAGTCTCTGGACCATATTTCAGGCCCAAGCAGATAGAGATTGCGGATGTCATGTAATTCCTGGACGATCACCTTCAATTTCCGTCCCTTTAGAATTTAGGAATTACGTCCGTTATTTATATGACATTAGTACCCAATACGAATTACAGCATCGAGGATGGCGTTGAAGTCGATTCCGTGGGCCAAAGGCACTCCAAGAAGCTTTTTCATTGTAGTTCATTCAGCCGTCCTTTCACACACATGAATTGTGTTGGTAGTTAAGAATATGCGAATATGTATAGAAGCAATAGCTTAGATTAAAAAATTTCTAGATTTCGCGCCGGGTTGTTGACTCAGATAACTCAGCACCGAGTCAAGTGGTTGAAGGAAACAAGAAAAAACAAAAAAAAAAAAATCCACATCGCACGTGCCAGCATCATCAAAATTCAGAAAAAGAAAAAGAAAAAAGGAGGAGCATACCTTGTAGCGGTGATACTCGTCCACCGACACATCTCCCGTAGCATTTTTGGCAACAACACCTAAATTGCATGAACAATAATTTTATAGTTTTATTTTAAAATAATACACGTAATAGGCGGGTATTTAAAAAAGGCAGTGGGTTGAAAATCAAATCATCACCGGGTTTTCTAACAAAAACGTCCCAAATGCTGGGCCCTCTCCCGTCCTTGCGAGCCATTCCCTCCACCTGATACGCGGATGTGGCCGTCCCAAAAATGAATCCCTTTGGGAAGCTCCCTCTGCTGAGTGGGTTTCCGAAGTGGAGTCCGCCATGATGCTTCGGACCCGACTTCGGATCCGCTTCTGCACGCACCAAGGGGTGGCATTGTTCCTGCAGGAGCAGGAGGAGCAAAGCAGAGAGGAAGAGACCCGCCCTCCCCATTTTCTTTTCCAATCACTCCTCAATGCTGAGGATGAGGAAATAAGAGCAGCCCGTAGCTGCTCTGCTCTGCTCTGCGTTTGGATTTTATAAGTGGGACGACTGCTCTCGCCTGCTGAATTTTTTACTCGCACTAATAAATTAATAATGCTTCGTGGGGCCTGAATTTCGGAACGGTGAAACCCAATCTCTTCCCTGTTGTCTTAGCATGGAGTAGTGAAAATGAAAGATTAAAATAGGGGACCAATATCACGCGCAAAACGTTAATGTTGAAAAAGGATTATTGTGGATTGTAATTTGAAAAAGTATATTGGGATGAGAAAAGTTAATTCTTACGTACTGAAAAATATTCCGAAGTAAAAAACAGATAATTTTTCTTATACTCATTACAATTATATATATTTTTTAATATATCTATGACATTTCATAAATTTTTCTTATACTCGTAATATTTTATTTTAATTTTTTTTTATACTCATGCCGTTAAAACTACTATTATCTATTTAATCAAAGAGACAATTTTATCATTTTAAATTTTTCTAATTAAGATAAAGCGCAAAATTGTATTTTCAATGTGGTAAATAACAGTAGTTTTAATGACGTAGGTATGATAAGAATTTAAGATAAAATATTATAGATATAAAAGAAATTTATAAAATATTAAAAATATATTAAAAATTATATGCAATTATAAATATAAAAAGAATTATTCCTCTCGACAAAAAATCATCTCTATCGTAGCAGTCGGACGGGACTCCGATTCAGTGCTGCGCATACATATATTTTTTTTTACTTTTTTTGAAAATATTTTCATAAACATGTTAGCCCAATCGTATTTAATCTGTGTGTAAATTTTTACCATTTTTGGAGTATTTTAGGTATTTATTTTTTATTTTTGAAAATCAGTGGCATTTTACGTAATTTTAAATTACTAAAATGCCACTGATTTTCAAAAATCAAAAATAAATACCTAAAATACTCCAAAAATGGTAAAAATTGATATATATGTTAAATACACTTGGGCTAACATGTTTATGAAAATATTTTCAAAAAAAATAAAAATAAATAAATGTATGCGCCCGGGAGCATGCAGCACTGCATGCTCCCGGGAGCACTGAATTGGGTTCCGGACGACTGAGGATCTAAAATGTGCCACCAGAAATTTACAGGTTCCTTTTTCAGCTACTCGTCAGCGTCTCCACCGGACCACAAGTAGTTTTTTTATTTTATTTTATGAAATACCATAATAAGTACTTTGAATTATTGGTCTGGGCCGACATTGTGGGCCCCACATGGCGGTGGATCGAGCAGCAGGAATTCTTCCCTGCTGCACTTTTACATGAACTGACGACGGATATCAGTATCCCCATGATACATCATGGTGTATCTTATACTGAAATAAAACATTCGTATATCTTAAAATTAATCATATTTTAAAAAATTTCTTCATAAACATATTTTCTAGGTGTATTCAATCTATATATTAAGTTATTGCATTTATAATACTTTTAGATATTTATTTTTTATTTTAAAAATAAAATTTTTGAGTGAAAAATGACTCAAATGCTTCTTAAATTGATAATTTTAAAAATTAAAAATAAATATACAAAAGTATTGTAAAATGAAGAAATTTGATATATGGATTAAATATACTTAGAAAAACATGTTTATGAAGAAAAATTATATAAAAATAAAAATAAAATAAATAAATATTGCATTTTACCATAAAATACACCATAGTGTATACAATCAGGTTCCAGAAACCGTAGGTACTTGCAAATGCTGCCCTATCGTCTAGGGAGTAGGAATCCGAGTGCGATCTCCCGGGCGCATACAACTATTTTTTTTATTTTTTAAAAAAAAAAATTTCATAAACTTATTAGCCTAAATGTATTTAACCTCTGTATTAATTTTTACCATTTTTGGAGATTTTTAAATATTTATTTTTGATTTTTGAAAATCAGTGGCATTTTAGTAATTTAAAATTACTTAAAATGCCACTGATTTTCAAAAATAAAAAATAAATATCTAAAATACTCCTAAAATGGTAAAAATTTATAAAAATGTTAAATACACCTATATTAACATTTTTATAAAAAAATTTCAAAAAAAAATAAAAAAAATAGTTATGTGCACCCAGGAGCAGGCAACGCTGCCTGCTCCCGGGTGCAGGAGATCGCGCTCCGTAGGAATCGACATTATATCCTAAGGACTTATTCCCACCTAGCAGATCCTAACAAAATTAGTGAATGTTATAAAAATTGAGCATTTGTAGCAAAAATAATTAAGCAAGACACTGCAATCTAATTAGTTGATGTAAGTTAAGGATGTATATGGTAAGTTTAGGGTTAAAATTGTCCCAGTTTGTTTTGATGGGAATGTGATCCAATACTCTCGAGAAAATTGAGTTTTAATGCTCTCGGGTGCATATACTCATTTTTTTAAATTTTTTCACACAAATGTCAATCTAAGTGCATTTAACATGTGTTTTAATTTTTACTATTTTTGAAGATTTTTAGATTTTTTTAGATTTTTAAAAATCCGAAAAAATATTTAAAAATCTCCAAAAATAGTAAAAATTGATATACATGTTAAATACACTAGTTTAACAATTTTATGAAAATTTTTCAAAATAAATAAATAAATATGGATATATGCACTAGGAGCATAGGATCACGTTCCATTTTGATTACCACTTCTTTATAAAATAAAGTAGGTTAAACTTCTTGGTTACTTTCATGAACCGTTCAAAACTGGCTTGCATACCTTGAAAAATCTACTTTATTATTTTCCTTTAAAATAATTTGTTTAGATAGTAAATTAAATTTCATCTGAATCAAAATATGCATGGCCTCTATTTGATAAATGTGTAAAATTATTTGTATTAAAAGTATTTAATTTATATTTTAATTTTAGAGTTGTTAGTTAACATCAAAATTGTGTAAAATATTGTTTTTTATAGATGAATGATTCCATAATAATATCTTAATATATTTGTGATCGGATATAAATGTTTTTCATTATTTATAAATAATTATTTAAGAAGATATACATCACCCAATACTATTGTTTCTTTTTAGATGAACGATTTCGTAAATTATTATAATATTTTAATACATTTGTGACCAGATATAAATGTTATTTCATTATTTATATAATTATATGTTTAAGCAGATATAGATCACCGATGCCTGGATTGAAATGATTTTTAATAATATGATAAAATGAATGATTTTAAATAATATGAATAGTTGTTTGATTTTATCATTAAAGTGAACCTCATTTAAGAATTTTTCACAAAAGTAAAAATAAAAATAAAGAAAGAATAGGGTGGCCAAAACAGAAATAAAGGAATAAAAATAAAAAATTGAAAACCATAGGCATGTTCGGCACTTGGATCGTAAAAAAATTCTTCCGCATTTGGAAATAAGAAACCATATTAGAACTGAAAAATACTATTGAAAATAAGAAAATCAGAGATGTTACATTGTTATGTATTGAAAATAAGAAATTATATTAAAAATGTAAAAGAATTACAGAGATTCTATTCCATTCTAATCCTATTTTATTCAATTATATAATCTTATATAGATACTCAATTCATAGAAGATGATAAAAGTAAAAATGAAAGAGAGTAAATAAAAAATTGAACTTTTCCTAAATATACTCGTTACGTTTGATTTTAATTCCAAATATATTATTCCATTTCAGAAATTCTAGATATATCAACTAAGTTTGTATTTGATCCCAAAAATGCTCATTCTATTAAGTAAGTTCATGGTCATCCGCTTAAATGCTTGTTATATTTTCATAAATTCCCAAAATACATTTGGTATAAAATAATAAAAGATGAAACAAAATGAGATGGGAATGAAATTAGGTGTGTCTAGTTTAAAACTCTTATGTAATTAGGGTAACAATGAGTTATGATATTCAAAATTTGAATTCAACCCTATATATTTGTAATTTTGTAAGTGGGTTAATGACGTTTATTAATGTACATTTGGATGAAACATTAAAAATTTTTAAAAATGAGTTAGTCATGTAATATAATAAAAATAATGATTAAAAGCACAGATAAATATTTGTATGGAAAGACAGAAAAATAAAAATAAAGTAGAACAATTAGCTTGTAAAGATATCAAAATATGGTACAGTTAGGAAAGGGCAGTGGAAAAAAAATCTTCCCCACTTTTACCCGTTCTCAAACGTATCTTCAAAAATATTTAGTGAATGCACGTAAATAAACTAATAAACACGGATTACTGTCACAAAGCAGGTCTCATGATTCAAGAAGGAAAAGCATCTTTTCTTTCTCGAATCGCTACGTGCGGAGGCTGCATGGGGCGCCTCGGGATTTTCGATCATGGAAAGAAATCAATCATCAATGCCCATACGCTGGTGGGGCAGCAGTGCCGAGCATCTTATCCGAATCCATATTTGGGCCCTGTCGGGTTCATCAGAAGACCAGGTAAAATTGATCACGACTCACTGCAGTCGCATCCTAAAAATGAGGATGTTTGGTAATAGGTTGTGAGAAACATGGGTCGAAAATGGTAAATGCACGGATTTTAAGGCACCTCATTAATTAACTAATTATTATATTTTTTTATTTTTACCTATGTTTTATAATCAATTTTCCTATCAACTAACTTTTAACAAATCTATTTATTCTAACTTTATTCTTATCATTTTATATCAATCACACAATTTTCAAAATATTTTATTTTCTACTCTCAACAAATAACCCATTTCCCACAACTTTCACTTCCCCAAACGTCTCCTAGAGTCGGGTGGAAACTGCTCCAAGTGAGCAGTTTACTACCCTGCGCTGACATAGGCAGGTTGGCGATGTCAGTAAGTTAGAGCTTAATTTTATTTCTAAGTCATTTAAAAATTTAAATTTAAATTTATTTATTAATTCATCTAAAAAACTTCAACTTTAACCAATTTACAACTCATTTAATAAAATAGTTCTATAAAAAATAAAAAAGTTAATGGGGTCTTAACAAGTTATGTGAGGCCATGAGATATGTGAAGGGAACAAGAGAGAGGGAGAGAGATGAGAGAGAAGGAAACATGGAGTGGTGAAAGAGAAAACAAATTTAAAAAAAATTAAATTAGTTAATGTGTTATGTGAGGTGATGCTGTAGGTGAAGGGAACAAGAGAGATGAGAAAGAGAGAAACGTGGAGTGGAAAGAGAGAGAGAGGGAGAGATAGAGAGAGTGGGGGATAGTTGGACGAAAAATGAGAGAGAGGGAAACTGGGAGAAAGAGGAGAATATGGTCAATTAGAAAGAAAGAGAGAGGAAGAATGGTCAAATGGAGAAAGAAGGAGAGAGAGATGGTTGGATGAAAAGAGAGAGGGAGAGAATAGGGAAATCGAGAGGATAATAAAAGTGGCGAGGAAAAGAGGGAACCAAAGAGAGAGACAGTCGGAAACGTAGAGGGCGGAAGAGAGAGAGAAGAAGTAGCTTACTAGCAGTGGTAGAAATACATGGAGGTGAGCAATAATAATACCATAAAAAAACAAGAGAGATAGATGAAGAAAATTGAAATGAAAAATCAATTTAGAGTTTAGAGTAACATTTGATCAGTTGATTATGACTATTAATACCCTTAGTTAACAAGCAACGTGAAAATGCCCTTGAGCTATTGCCACCTTGTCCTAATCCATCTTCGTAAAAAAAAAAAAAAAAAAACCTTCTTTTGTAACATGAATATGCTTAAAATCATTTATAGGTTGTTTTCGACATTTGAAAAAAAAATTTGTACTTTATATTTTCAAACCCTTTTTTATAATGTGATACACCCACCTAAGATATTACACTTTTCAATCATTTTTTAAATACTTTTAATACAACTACTTTATCTATTTCAACTTTATTTACACTAATAATCATTAATCATGTCATATTACAGTACTCCCTTACGTTTTCCAAATTTTTTTTCTAAATTTTTTTTTTCTCATTCCTCCCAAATAAAAAAGGAGCACATAACGCTTAAAACCCCTTCAATTTGTGTACGATTCTTTTATATGTTACCATCTGAAAAATAGTTAAGAGCTAGTGATTGGATCATCGAGATTTGAATTCGAGGTGGGGCCACGGTGGTTTTCGGAGATTGGACCGCTTCGGCTTCTTTGGGACGCTACCATGCAAGCTATACGGGAAATTGACCAGGTTCATATGATTGATATGATTAAAGTGCCCCGTGCGTGGCTTTTTATGCTAGAAGTGAAATGATATTACCTGAAAGTGCCACCTCGTTAATCATTATCCGAGTATTTGCTGATTTACAAGTAATTAACCGCCAGACGCATATTAGATTAGTCGGATCTTCGGTGATATTATTCCATAATTTCCATCTATTTAAATGATCTGATGCTGATTTTGGGTGTTCCGGAAATCTTCTTTAGAATAGCATGTCATTAAGATTTAAGGGAGACCTCAGCTCTCTTTTAAAAATTTTGGCCGACATCCAATCATGCAGGATTCGAACCTCTGCTCACGCACAATGCACTGTCCTTATTTTAGCTGTGGTGACCAACCGGTTGGCCGCCGGAGGGAAAATTGACGTATTCCCACGTGGAGTTTCTTGGACCAAATGCTTTTAAAACAGGAACGTGATGCAGTGCCGTCTGTATCATAATACTTTTATTCAATCGAAGTCATATTTATTATATTTTTAAAGGGAGATCTATAATTACGCGTCCACATTTTTTTTTTTTTTTTGTAAAATTACACTTTTATTTACAAATTTGGAAAAACCACAAATATACGTGCACATTTTGGCATTAATTTCACATATACCTACGGTTACTGAATGTAAATCTCTCTATTTAAATTATTTCTTTAGTTAAAATACATAAAATTATTTACGCTGGAAAGCCGCACGAATATTAATTAAAAAAATATTCTACCAAAAAAAATCTTATTACACTATCGTCATGAGTACTTAAATTATCCCAAACTTAATATAATAAGTAATATTCTGGATGGAAGAAATATCTGCCTACTATGATTATATGGATTATAGAATTGATTAGAACAGTTTTAATGGATTAATATATAGTCCTTAAGGTGTGTTTATAGTTACAACTTATCCCTAAGAAGAATATTCCATGAAAATAATAGCCTGCTCCATTTTTTTTTTTTAAGAGAAGGCGGCTCCAATGGGTCCCACCCATCACATGGTCGACGTGTGAGGGCGTGTCCACATCTTTCAGTAGCGTGCATGGTTGATGACAGCTGCTGTCCAAGGCATCTTAAGAAAACGGCTCTTTGATCCGCAGCTGCTGAGGAAAGCTGTCAATTTCAACGGCGGTAGCAGCTTCTACAACTTTTTTTTTTTTTAATAATTTTTTTTTTCAAAAAAAAAAAAAAAACAGCTTATCAAATCAGATTTACGTGAAAATGTTTGATCTTTTTCTGGTTTGTTGTTGGAATATTTGGCATTACAGGAACAAACATAGTGTAAATGGGGAACCCCTTTCTTTGATAGAAATTGCAGATTGGAGCCAGGAATTTATTCATCAATACAGGGCAATGCAACTGTTAGCACAGAGCACTTTTGATCCTCAAACCTTTCTCTAGGAGAGAATAATGGTAGAGTTTAAAAAGAAATCGAATTCTGTAGTTGTTGCTGTTGCTGCATGTGCAATAATGCTGGGAATTCAGTGGCTGAATGATATGAATTGCAGGGGAGTAATCTGTGAAACAGATTCACTAATCCGAAATCATATGATCACAGGAAATGTCAAGGTTTTGCCAACGACTGGGCATTTAATTGATAGAACCAAAGAAATAGGTACAAATTTCAGAAGCTGTAAATTCTCTCATATATCCCATAGTAAGAATTTTTTTTTTTTTTGATAAAAGCGATTACTCTAGCCTGACCCCCTCACAGCTTGAAAAGGGTTCGGAATAGAGAAATCCGCAGAATTCGTAGCCAAAAAATTATCTATACAGATTTTCTCAATGATAGGTTGTGGAGGATTTCCCCACCAAGACATGTGTTCCAATTCAGAAATAGATACCAGATCAGCTAAAGCGTGGGCAACCGTATTCTCCTTTCTTAGAACATGGTGAACCGAGAGATGAGGATTAACAAAGAGAATTGTTCTGAGCGCAGAAATGGTATGACCCACCGGTGAGAGAATTTGACTGTCATTTGTTGAACATAACTCTGTTAAATAAGCATTACAGCAGGGCGTCGGATTGCATACTTGGTGGGATGACTTTCCCACTTTTGTACTTTTGGACTCTTGTAAAGATATTTTTTGCCTTTTGAATGATACAGGGGCTCTTTCTCCCCATTTGCAAGAAATTGCTGCAGCTAGGAAGAATGAGCAAACCCACAGTTTCAAAAAAATGGCGGTCCATTATTCAAATCAGTCAAACGTACGACGTTTAGATATATAACACCCTTAGCAGGCGGCTTGTTTATCACCTTCATCTGTGTCGACTTCTCATCCCAGTTACTTGCCACTAATGTAAACGGATCAGATTGCTACTCTAACCCTAGCTCATTTAATATAAACTAATAAAATTTTTAGTTGTTAGCATGTTGGTAAAATGGGTAGCAAATAGATTGAGTAATAAAATTACTTAAATATAATTATAAATAAATTAACCAAGACTTCTAACGTTAGTATTTACTTATATTTAAAAGATTAATTTTTATATTTATTTTTATCTGAATATTAATTTTATTGTCAATAATTATACATAACTTGAACATCAATAAAATGTTAAATTTTTTGTCCTTAAGGGTTATAAAAAGGATATACGGGTTAAGCTATCAGATTGTCAGGTTACAATCCATCTCAAAACTGGTTTGGTTAGCCGGAATATGAGTTGATGGGGTTGTATTTATGATTTATTTTCTTAAAATAAATCTCCTGTATGGCGGGCTAATTGTCGTGGGGCTTGAATTCTTTATTGTCATATATATTTTAAAAATGTTCCAGCTGTGATCTAACTATTAATCAAAATTCAGATCTAATCTTGTTTAACGATTGTCATTTACAGCATTTATTTGCTTCTAGCCCTAACACAATTAGATTGGGTTTGTTGTCGCATGCAGCGTTTCAACGGTTTAAAAAGGGGTCGAATTGAGTTCGAATTCATCAACCACATTAATTCCATCTCACCCTAAAATTGTCAAATTGAATCGTTCAAACCATGCATTTAAGTTTGTTTTTTTAATTTATTAATGCTTATGCAGACCTTGGGTTGTCTTGGTGTGTTTAGTTACGTATAAAAAAAAATCAAGTTAAATTTTTTTTTATTTTCCTTAGCTATTTTATTTTTTAATTATTTATCATAGTTTCTTATATAACAACTTTACTTTTTAATCATTTCTACGATACTTATATCAAACAACTAACCTATCTATTTTAATTTTATTCTCTTTACTTCTATCATATTACATCATTTTCTTTCAATTTAACAATTTTTATATAAAAAACTTTTCATTCAAAAATTACATTACTTCACAAACACACTTCTTATAAATTTAAGAATGATGCACATGATTGTGAATGACAGTACAGAAATATAAGAGTACATGTCCAAAATCATGTGTTCGTTGATTCAATTTTTTTCTTCCTACAGCTAAAGATAAGAGTACGTGATTGTGCGCATCAAAAAAAAAAAAAAAAAGAGTACGTGACTGTGAACGACGTACAGTACAGGAATATAAGAGTACATGTTCAAAATCATGTGTTTGTTGATTCAATTTTTCCTTCCTTTTGTTAATACCTTCAACATATTTTTGAGTTTTAACACCAAAAGAAAAAGTTGTACTTCTATTTATTTAATCATAAAACCAAGTTTAATTAGATTCGACACATGCATATGAAAAGAAATAAAAACTAGCCACTGATTTGTACATTATATGATCAGTTTTCCAGCTTGTATAATAAGCTTGAGATAACGACCAAGATAACTAGCTAGGAAGAGAAAATTAAAAGGGGAAAGCAAAAGAAAAAGGCTAATATTTGGTGGTTGCTTAATTAGCTTAGTGCTTGTTTCGACGAAGCATTTTCTTAAACCAATAAGCAGACATTTTGGGATAGCGCTTGAGGTTGCGGTAGTCAACATAGACAATGCCAAATCTGGAAGTATATCCAGACAACCATTCGAAGTTGTCCAGCAATGACCATGCAAAAAAGCCGATTACATTGGCCCCATTATCCATCGCCCTCTTCAGCTGTCTGAGATACCTGCTGTAGAAACGGATTCTTCTTGTGTCATGCCGCCCCACTAGAATTGACACATTTCCAGGGTCATCCATGCCTGCAGTACTCACCGGCACAACTAACTATTATAGAACAAAGATACGTTGCCAAGCTGAAATAATTAAGTAATTCCTATGAAGTCATGGAAAATCACACATCGCTTTGAAAGCCATTCATACCACTTTCTGAGACGAAGATAGTTGGGTTTCCGTAGTGTTCTTTGATGTATGTCACAGCTTTATACATGCCCCACGGTACAATGTACAACCACTTTGAATAAGCCTGCAAATTCATATTGGAATTTCCATTAATTCTGAAAACCCATTTCTTTAGTCAATCAAGCATATCATAAATTTTATCTCCAAAAAGAAAAAAGTATATCATAAATTAGCTAAATTCCTGGCTACAATAGATTACCCTTGGACCAATGGGTACCCCATTACGTTCAACTGCAAAATTAAAGCCAAAAAATTTAATAATGAGATCAGGTGAGAATAATAAACAAATAGCTTGCGTAAACAATATTGGAACCATATCTTACAAGCAAAACCGGCATGCCAATCATTCTGGTATCCTGGAACCTCTGCCGTCTGTTGGTGATTATCATACATGTAATACGTGGTGTATTGGTTGATCCCCACGTAGTCCGCGGATCCTTTTACCATCTTAACTTCTTCTTCCGTGAACTTGGGAAGCCTCCGTTTAACTATTTGCTGCATTGATTTTGGGTATTCTCCATATATGATGGGGTGAATGAACCTACAGAAACAAAAAAAAAAAAAAGGAGCGTTGAAAATACTTGTTCAAAACAGGTCTATAGGGAAGATTCCTCAGCGTTTGTTATTACCATCCCACATGGAAATCTCTCGCTCTCTGGGCAGCCCGCTCGTCTTCGGTTGAATTTGTGAGAGGTTCATACCACACGAAATCTAGGAGAATCCCAATCCGTCCTTTTTGTTTTGCCTGATTTGTGTATATCATGCCTAATCATCAGCAATTGCTCCAACATTAACTGTACTCGGAAATTTCAGCAATTGTACCTGGTATTTCTGGCGATACCGTTTCACAGCCTCGGCATGGCATAAAATCAAATGATGGGTGACGATGTAAGGCTCTGTACCGGAATTTCCTTCTGTGCAATTTCCGTATGCTTTAGAACACCTCCCTGGTGCAAAAACGCCATTGTCATATCCAAGAGCCGCCACCACCCTTGGTTCATTGAATGTCATCCAATTTTTCACTCGGTCTCCAAATGTCCTGAAGCAAAACTCTGCAAAACGTGCATAATCCTTTCTGGATAATCCAACACAATCTGTCAGATTATTAAACAGATCAATAAAACTATCATATTACTGAAGAGAATTATATATAGGATCGAAATATTTTTGATTTGAAATTTGAGGTTTTCCTGTGCTGAAACTGATAGAAAATTGATTATTGGTAGCCAGTTTGATCTCACTCATATAGTTGCTATATATTTACTTACACAACTTTTCTGCTTAGTAACCCCTTGTATTTCTGTTCAAGAGCTTCAGGAAGATCATAGTGATATAAATTGGCGTAAGGAGTAATGCCTGTCATCATATGAAAATCACAGAAATCATAAATTACAGAGAACAAGGTCAATGAAAGTAACCATTTCACTTGTACATCAGTTACAGATACCTCACCTTTCTTGATCAGATAATCAATCAATTTATTATAGTAAGCAACCCCTTTCCAGTTCACCTTTCCCGTTCCCTCTGTACACCACAAACAAGGCACAATCATCAGAATCAGATTAGAATTAGTATACAGTGTTTAATTGGAGGAATGTACTCTAAATGTTTTTTTTTTTTTTTTTACTTGGGAAAATCCTTGACCAAGATATTGAAAATCGGTAGGCATCGAAGTTGAGATTGTGCATGAGATTCACGTCTTCCTGTAAAAGTTTGAAAAAAAAAAAAAAATCAATTCCAAAAATCAAATGAAGAGTTTTTTTCATGGGTATTTACAATCATCTTAACTGATATTTTCAACTAAGTTCCGAGACATTCTAGTAATTTTTTAATAGTATATTGACACACAACTAACAATATTTTTAAATTTATCTAAATGATGGACACTCTCACACCACTTGGAGAAGATTACTATCACCACTCAACATTTTCTCCTGCTGCTGCTCACTCCCCCAACGCCCATATGCTGCCACGACTTGAATCTAGTACATATCGTAATTGAGGCTAGCAGGGTTACCATTACCCCAAAGGCATAACGGCAAATGAAGAGTTAATTAGAAGGTTTAAATTCAATTCCAGAAAACAAATGAAGAGTTAATTAGAAGGTTTCTTTTATGAGGGCTACAAATCTTCAGAAAAATGCAAACGCCATCGGTTTGCATGAGACCGCGTTAAAAACGCGCCAAACATCTAAATAACGAGATTTTTTACAAGGGGCAAAAATATAATTTTAACTAAATTTGACGGCAATTTGACCATGCTCCAAATTGTATATAGACTCTTTTTAACTGTTGTATGTTTATTTGAAAATACTAGCAGTTTGAGGGCCATTTATGTTTGCCTCCGCCATCCTTTTAAAATTTACAATGTATATCCAATAACTTTTATTTTGCAAATATATTTCCTGTTACGGAATTCTATTTGCAAAAAGACCATTATAATCAATTTTAACGAGCTTGAATTTCCGGCCCAATTAAACTTGACCAAAGCAACATGATTATATACTTAGCATCATGCTCCATTTTATCTCCACGGTCAGTAAGTCAAAATTGACTAGAGAAACCAAATTCCACAAGAAACTTTAATTGCTTTCGTCGACCAGGGTATTTTTCCAAACAAGGTTATAAAGGAGGACCTTTTTGCAAAATCTACAGTTACGAAATGTTCAAACTGAAAATTACAAAATTGCAGAAAGATTAGGGCATGAATGCAAGTGGCCCAAGTTCCATCGGCCCATTCACACTTGAATCAAAAATCAAAATTAATATATATATATATATATGCTTATTCGTAAATATAAAGGAGAGAATAAAAAATGAGAAAAAGAAAAAAAAATTGCAATATTATTGGTGAGACGTACCTTGTAGTGATGATACTGATCCACCGACACGTCGGCCGTGCCATTATTGGCAATGACACCTAAAATGCATGAAATTTTGAAAGGAAGATGACTAGAAATATCTGAAAATAGAGGTAGGTAGTGGTTTATCATCCTAGAAAATTAATTACCGGGCTTCCTAATAAAGACGTCCCATATACTGGGTCCCCTCCCCTCCTTGTCAGCCATTCCTTCCACCTGATATGCCGACGTCGCCGTCCCGAAAGTGAACCCCTTTGGAAAACTCCCTCTGCTCAAATTCAGTACATGCCGCTGGTGGACTGTGACTCCCCCGTAAGGCTGCGGACCTGGCGCCAAATCCGCTTCTGCACCCACAGACCCATTGCAATGGCATTGCTTCAGCAGTTGCAGCAAAAGCAGAGTGAGACCAGCCAGAGCCACGCTCTTCATGATTTTCCTCCTCTGTCTTATAAACCCGTAATAAGAGGCAATTGCTGGTGCAGTCCATGGCAGAGCGCTGAGGTTGCGTATTTATAAACGAGAAGATCAAAACACGCGTGCGTGCACACGCGCTCGCACTTATTCCAGAAAGTGAAATGCATGATTCAAAACTAACATGTGCACTGCATCCACAGGCAGCGCAGCAGATCTTTTTCCATAACTTCGATTTACCGATCGAATTCGCGGGGAGGCAGGACAGATGGATTGCAGTGCGGTGCGGCGCCGCGGACAAAAATGGCGGGAACGAAGCTCGCCCCTGAAATGCTGTGTCCATCCCGCCGCCTTGCCTTGTGAGAAGGTTATTTGCGTATGCATCCCTTGCGCTTTCATTAAATTGCATTTGACGCCATATGCTATTGCTCAATTCTTTATAAATGCACCCCTAAAGTTTGTTTCATCTTTCATCAACCCCCTTGAAATTTTGTTTTGCTTGGTCCACAAGGTGGAACCGCGGTGGAAGCCGAACTGTCTACCGTCAATGCCCTGAGTAACATTTCCGGAGCCAAAATTCCGTTCGGCCCGACGTTTTAGGCGACATATAGATAAGTAGCGTCTCTTCTCATTTTTTTAAACTTGATTTCTAACTTTTTTTTTTTTTTAAAGTATGTTTAAGAAGTAATAAAATTTTTAGATTTCTTTGCTATAATATTATAATGGGTATTAAGGAAAAGTAAATTAAAATTGCTTTAACTATAGAGCAAAAGCCCAGTTGGTGGCGCTGGTGGTCTCCATAAATGAGTTCTGGCATTCAAATTCTTGGCCAGTGCAGGAGTTTCAGCTGTTTGAGAGCTTAGTCTTTTATGTCTTTAGATAGAAGTTTAGTCTCCTATAAGTATAAGTGAGAGCATATTGACTTATTTAACGCGAGATAGGAGCTTGTGAACGAGTTTGAATTCAATACTAAATATTATATTGTACAATACCCATAAAAAAATTGCTTCACTATAGAAGTCCTACTCTAATAGTCGGGCAGCGGGCCAACCAATCAAGGTCTTAATCAAGTCCTACTCTAATGTTTATGCTAACTTTTTTAGTTGTAAAGTAAAATATGGGAAAGAGAATGTTAGACTCCAATTCCCGGAAGAAGAGTAATGGCTATCTTATTGATTAAACCGACTATTACAAATTAAGCTAGACAACGAACAGGACAATGTAAAAAAACTCCATTCCCTTATTGGACACCCCCTTTTATAGACGAATCATAACAACTCTCTCTCTCAGTTAGAGCCAGCTCATCACTTGCCTGGACGTGCTATTAAACTCCACTTCTGTGCCTATGGCTAAGCTAACAAGCTACCAGCACTTCCATGTTCGATCTCTCCTTCTAACAAACCAGTTACTGCCACCTGGGCCCGCTGTAATCTCTGAGACTCAAGTTGCATCTCTAGCCCACTAGTTCCGCCCTCTCTGCAATCCTAACACAGAGCCCTAAAAATACCTTTGGACTTCTTCACAAACTATCCATTCATAAAAATAATACAAAAAAAAAAACGTCCATTAACAAGATTTTTTTTAAAGTCAAAGATAAAGCCAATCAAGGCTAGGGGTGTTAACGGATCGGGTTAAACGGGTTAGAACTTAATCCTAATCCTAACTCATTTAAAAAATCTCAACCCTAATTCGTCTATTAATCCATTTTAAAACATCAACTCTAACTCATTTAAAACTCATTTAATAAATGAGTTAGTGGGTTATTAAAGGGTTATATATGTTATGAACAAGTCAAAATAAAGCTAATTTAACATTAAGCGTGTTGTTTACAATTGTCATAGTGAATTGATATATACCAACAAGATACATAGCATGTCTAGATTTTCTCCGGAAGAGGAATGTATATTCAACACACTAATATAAGAAAAAAAGACGGTAACTTGACAAGACAGAGAGAGAATAGAAATTAGGAAACAGTAATAGAGATGGAGAGAGGAATGATTAGAGATGGAGACGGAAAGATAGAAAAGGAAAGAAAGGTAGAAATAAGGGGGCAAAGAAAGCAAGCAGAAATAGCGACTGTGATCGTAATGCCAAAACATATTAATAAAGAACACATTGTAGAATTATTATAGACGAAGGGAGGAAAATAAAAAATAAAAATGAGAGAAATAGACTTAAAGTTTAACAAGTATATATACATCATTCTTAACGAGTTAACAAATTAAACAGGTTAAATGGGCTTGATGAGTTGTAAAATCTAAACCCTAACTCGTTTATTGGTTTAAATAATTAAACAATTTGACGAATCATAAACTATTTATTCAAAAATCACAACCTAAACTCATTTATAAACTAGTTGAACGGGCAGGCTGCCTATTAACACTCCTTATCAAGGCACATGCCAGGAATGCATGTGCAGAACCTACCTTAGACTTCTCTAGTCCTCGGCTGAATCATAGAGGACGACTGGATTATCCAGTCTAATCAGTTGCAATCAACTCCGGGACTTATCCATGAAAGCCCAAAATGGCAAATGATTGCACAACCATAATAGACGTAGTTGTGCGCTCTACTTATTTAAGTAGCCGTGTCCACCACACCCATAATTTACAGTGGGCCACCAGAAGAATGCATTGAAGACAGATTGGATGAACATAACGGAAAGCATCAAACAGCCAGCCGATCAAAATCATCAGACCTTGCATCTTGAGAGAATTCTTAGTTCAAGTATCAAAAGAGATCCTGCCATTGGCGGGTTGGCTGAGACAACCAGTTTGGTGATCCAAATTGACAAGTCAATTGCAAATACATACGTTTCGTAAACAATAAAGTGCTGTAGCATAAATTTACATTTATAAGAAACAATAAAAAAGAAAAGCTCATCAATAACTCTATTGCTACAATCATCTCAATACAATCAGCGAAACATATGCCGGCAGTTCGTCATTGAACATACATAGATTAAAAAATCCAAAACCAAAATGCACCACTCGGGCACCCAATCTCCACTCCTCCCTTCGAACAAAACAAGGAAACAAAGCAACTGGATGGACATCAAACTGCTTATTGGTCGAGCCAAACACATAGCTGCAGTGTGGTTGGCTACATTACTGTTGTGCTATTTTCCAGACACGCACACAGGCATCCTCCCCAGAACTAACGACGCTTCTCTCATCAATAAATGCTAATCCATACACCCCACCAAGGTGGGCACCTTTAACTGTTATCCTACTTGATGCTGGCTTATCAATTTCATATACAATGATGCACGTGTCCAGTGACCCAGTGGCAATCATGCTGTTATCAGGGGACCAGGCCAGGCAGTTTATACGGGCACTGTGATACAACATATTCTTAAGCTTCACCTGCAAACAATAGTCAAGAATAAATCACATAGATAACAGGTTTTTATTCATTGAAGTAGCAATTCTCCTCTTTTTCGGTTTCCTTTTTTGATGAAATTGGTGATCAAACAGTAAACTGACCCAGTAAAAATAGCTTTATGTTATTTTAAAATTGAAACCATATTTTTAGTCTACTTGCATTGAGCAGCACACAATTGCAGAACTGAATTGGATCATAAATCAAAAATTCCTGCACAACTATGCATCATCATCGTAAGCTGCTTCACACCTTGTGGGGTCAGCTGTGTAGATCCTATTGTATCATTCTTTACAATCATGAACTAAGTTTTCAGCAATCTCTAATGCTTTATATATATAGAATATATTCTAGTGCATGCGACTGCACCTTGTAGTCCATGCACTGTGGGCCCCACATGATCATGAATGGAAAATCCACCCCACCTATTATATTTAGAATTGTTCACTTTATTAGCATCCTAATTTTCATCTAAATCCAACATGCGTGTGGTCCCTATCTTAAAATGGTGCAAAATCAACGTAATAAAATAGTTTAATATAAATATCAAGTTTAAAATGGTATTTTCAACATCTAAATCGTCTAAAGTATGATTTTTATATGAATAAATAATTGTATAAAGTTTCATTACAATCTAATATGCGTGGGGCCCATTTTACAGCGGACTGCACTGTATTCTACACATGAATGGGTCTGTGTGTGTGTGTGTGTGTGTGTGATAGGGAATGTCTTTATATCTTATTTCATCACTTTTATCCATGTTTCTCGTTGTTCCTCTCATTCTCTTATTGTCTTTCATTTGCATTAACTTAATCAATGTCCTTTTAAGCATCTACATGCTCAAACCACTGTAACATACTTTATCTCATTTTATTATCTATTGGCTTCACATCCAAATTATATCAAATTACTTCATTTTTAGTTTTTATCTTTGTTTTTATTTTACTACTCATCTACTTTATATTCTCATTTCTGCTACACTTACTCTGTACATGTGTTGTTCTTCAATTACCCCACAGATGCCCATATAGCATAGTTGGTCTAGCCATTGTTTTGTAAAATTGTCCTTTTAATTTAGTTGAAACTCAATGGTGACAAAAAATTCCTAAAGCACTCCAGTTCTTTCATCTTGCCTAGATTCTATTAACAATGTCATATGCTCAATTTCTCCATTTTTTGAACTATTGATCCTAAAATTCAGATGGCCATTTATTGGTTAATAAAAACATTCAGGCTGGTTTCATGCAACAAAAGACCTCAGTTTAAGAGAACTTTCATTTTTGTTAAACCTACCTCCCGAGAGACACGATCCCAAACAACAGCTTCACGATTAGCATCCCCTGAGGCAAACATGGAAGCATCTGGAGAGTAACATATGATAGTAATAGCACCTCGATGCTTCTCAAGGACCATCTCCTCTGTAAGTGTGTCACCAGATACAGAGCATATGTGCAATTTACCATCTTGTCCACCAATGATGGCCTCAGTTCCATCTGGTGCAATTGCAGATGCTGCAACAGCATACCCAAGTTTGATGGTTGACACTATTTTTGGCCCCTGCAGTATGACAACTCCCGTCTCAGTTGAAACTAGAGCAAGTCCAGGGCACTGAGTTGCAAGATTTACATCCTTTGGTTGAGCACCAACATCAATGGTTTCCGCCTCTCCACATTGATCCCCTTGCAAAGGAATTCTCTTAACCTGATAATTAGATGGAGAAGACAATGAAGAATTTTATATCAAAAAAAAAGAGAGAACTGGGAGTAAATAAGCTCAGAAAATCAGTTAGAACATGTAAAGTATAGCTAAAACATACCCTACATTATTAAATATACTCCAGTGATTAAATCATCAACAAAAACATGCAGGCAGTTATCAAACAGGTATCTGTATGCAGAAGTTTAATTAAAGAGGCAAACACAAGTGGGAGGCGGGGGTTCATGATCCAAAGCATTCATATAAAACTGAAGAGAAACATGGGAGAGCCTCGTGTTACTCACCTCCCTTGTTTTCTGGGAGGGTAAAAATGGTTCCCGCATTCTAATCATTCAATCTTTGCCAAAAAAATATGTGTGAACGCATCATATTATAATTTTTTGCAGAACATTCCATGAGGTATATGTAACAAGCGAGTTTAGAGTGAACTTCCATCAGTACGTTGGCCACATTTAGTGATAAAAATAATCATCAATGTGAGTTCGTTGTAGAAAATGTAGCAATAAATACACCACCAGGTTTAGTTCCAAACACTTTTGAACACATCATGAGGAAATAGGATAGCACTTCCACGCTTCTGAACCACAGTAGCATTTCTCTCTCCTTTCCTTTTCAATTGTCGACTTCCCAAGGACTACATACAGCTGACATAATTTCAATATAATTTTCATTTTGATACCCTTCTGAGAGATCATTTGGGTGTTTGTGATATTCGCATGCAAGAAAGTGAGATGTGCATTAATTCCACAGCTGCCAATATAAGAAGGAAACAGACATCCATAAATTAATCAAGTCTAACAAAAATCAATATGTGAACTAAAACATGCCTCACATATCAGCTAAAAATTCCCATGGATTATTATTCACCTTATTGTCAAATGCATATGTGACAAGTTCTTCCTCTGCTGTAACAAAGCATTTTATTTGAGAATTGTCTTTCCTCTCTAGCTTGCCACTGTACCCAATTCCTTTAATCCATCTCACAATCAAGCCATCATAGCTGCTGGATAATATAGTTTTCTGACTTCCTTGGGGAAGCACAGCTAATGCAGAGACACTCTTAATGTGCCCAGAAAAAGATACTGGCTCTTTATCAAGATCACTTGCAGAGAATACAGTAATTGTGCCTCCAAGGGAAACAGTAACAAGGTAGTCATTCTGCCAAAGGCAACCAACAAGCATATCTTCCACTCCACCAGAACCAGGGCATGACAATGTTTTATGCACCTTCCCATTGCCATCTTCAGTAATCTCCCATATCTTTGCAGTCTTGTCAGCAGAAACGGTCAGTACCTACAATGGAAGATTCTGAATGACATTAAAAACCAGATTATACAGTTGTTCCTGATAGCATTACAGGCATCCCATTCCCATACAGTAATAATCCCAACATCATTAAATAACAACGATAATAATAAGAATTATAAGTAACAAAGAAGCAAATGATGAAATTGATTTACGAACATCAAACAAGAAAACACATTAGGAAACACTCAGAAGATGATATTGCTCTTCCAAAGACACTGCGACAAGTTCTTTTGGATGAGATCAGTTGTAAAAGAAGAGAGAAGTCTTGCAATCATACCTTCTTTGTTTTGAAAAGGCTGTTTTTGGGTATTGAATCTGCGCCATTAATGATGCGTGCGAAAAGACATATTGACATACCACGCATTGCCCTTTTAAGTGGGGTCAGCTAGATGGCAGAAAATACTGTTTAATACATACCTGTTTGCTGTCAGGACTCCAGCTAGCAGCATAGATACTGCCTTTATGGCCATCTTCCGCAGACAACTCTCCTATCTTTTCTCCAGTCTTTCCATCATATAACATGCCCTTCTTATCTGAGCTTACAGATATAAATTTAGTGCCATCAGGGGAAAACCTGACGCAGTTAACGAAATTTGAATGCCCCCTGCATATCCCAAAAGGAAAAGGAGGAGAAAGGGAAGAGTGGTAAGGACATACCAATGAACAAATCACAGATCAAACAAAAAGAGGAAGTTGGGAATTAGCCATCTCCTGATAGCATAGTTTTGATTGATATGACAAAGAATAGCTTGCACACGTGATGGAAGATTTAGAATCGAAAGATCATAAAATAAAATCTTACAAGAAGATGAATTGAGAAGCATGTTGACTGTAGAGTTCAAGATAAGTAAAGACAAGCATTTTCAAGCTCTATTGGACTAACAAATACTAACTATTAGCAATCAAATCAATAGGGATGGGGCAGTTCACAGTTGTCAGTCTAGTCATATCTTAATAGAGAGGAATATAAGACATCCATAAAACTAATTACAAGATAACTGAATTCAAAATAGTGACATTGAAGAGGATAAGGGGCAGGCAAGAGAAGTAGCCACAAGATTGGAAATGAATGCATCGAAGATGATCAATGGTATAAACAACAAGAAGTAAGCCAAGGGAAGGCACTAAAAGGCATCGAGCAAGAGAGCATGAGTGGAGGAGGGTGTAAAAGGAGTGGAGGCCTCAATGTTCAAAAATGGAAATAGTTCAAGTATGGAGAGATGGTGTTGCAGCTAGCCAGAGCCATGAAGCCAATGCTAACTTCTCGCTGTGGAACTCAGATTTTTAATGTGTCTCATCATCAAGCCCCTCATACAAAGGATGTTGAGAATCATCCTGCACAATAATCTCGACTACGAAAATTGGTAGGAGATATTTTCCTGATAAGAATCTTTATTTTCAATAAGCTCTATCATGTCATGAAGAGGCTCCTTGACATGGAGGTTTATTGATCTCTAAGAAATAATTGTCACATGAGATTACAACAAAATATACAAGCCGGTGAATTGCATTGAAAGGGAATTGTCAACGTTTATTTAATCCCTCATCAGCAAGAAAATCTATGGGACAAACCTTTGAGACATCTTGAATTTGAATGGTGGCCCTTCATAAAAGTTCACCAAGAAATCCTCTCCACATGTAACAATGCGAAATGGTCTAGTTGGCTTAAATGCACAACTCAATACCCGCTTTGAATGGCCATCAAACTCCCCAACAGTGCTTCCTGAATCCCACCTGCAAAAGTAGGATTATCTGTTTGAGAAATGACTGTGATATGAACTAAAAGCATAAACCAAAAAGAAAATAGCGCAAAACATTGCATAGACAAAGCATCTTAGCATGAAATTAGCCATGCAAACAGGATGAGAAATGAATTTAGTTAAGAGGGGGAAAGTCAAATCAGCAGCAAAGAACATCGGTAGTTTTTTCTCCTGGTGGAAACAAAAAGTAAAATTCCTCAAGGCAAATCAACCCCCAGCTTGAAGTTTAGGAAAGCTTTCTACAACCCTAATAATTGTAAATTGGAAGTAAAATCATAGTATCAAAATATTACTGAAAGCAAGATCAAGCTCCCTTCTGTAAAATGTTGATAAATCAACTTTACCAATGCTACACCACCTGGGTAATAGCGATAATAGCCCATTCCAGAGGGCACGACCACATGGATTAATTTTGAAATGGCAAGGAGATTAGATCGTGCCAACTTGACAATCAGGGCAGGACCCTAAGGCTTAAGCAAAAGACAACGTGAATTTGGCAATTTTCTGATAACTGCTATGACAAAAGGCCAGTCGAGAACTTGAGATGGTGTTGTACACAAAACATTACAGATAAGAGACACAAGAATGAAACGATATTTTCCATTTGAACTTTCTGAGCCTTATTTCAGTTGCAAACATTTGCAGTCAATGAAACACTTGATGATCCAAAACCAGAAGTTGCCTTCCAACCCATCCAGGTCTGTTGGCAACTTGGCACGGATATTCCTTCTCAGACCAAACAGCTAATTTTTTATTTCATTTTGCAAGTGGGCTCCAATGATCAATCCCATGTCAGTTGCGAAACTTCCAAAACGTTAATGCTGGACCGTTCATTTTGATCTATATAAAGACAAATGAAGACGATCAATCCCCAGCAATGCAAGCGATCAAATCCATACTGTATGCACAAAAAATCAAATGACCAATTTCCCAAATCATTCAGCGGAACCTGGCCACCCAGTAAGAAACTTCAAAACGATTGCTGACCACATCCAGCCGGGTGTCCATGAATTTCGCGTTAGACTAAATCAACAATCCAGATCAATCTATCAACGCACCAGACGCCGAACTTCCAATTCACAACACTACGAAAGAGATCAGTCACTACACAGAAAGCGAGAAAAAACTGAAATCCGTAAAATTTATCGTCATTCCACTCACATGAATGCGCGGACGAAGGACTTGCCCTTTCCGTCGCCGGATGCGACGATGCGGAGGCCGTCGGGAGACCACTGAAGATCGTCGATTCGACCGGCGAGTACGCGGAATTCAGTCTTGAGGACGTGTTCGTTGTGGACACCCCAGATGCGGACGGTGCCGGAGACGTCGGCGGATGCAACCCATTCGCCGTTGGGGGAGTATCGAGCGACGGTGGCAGGGTAGGCGTGGTCGGCGTAGATGGAGACCTGGAGCGGACGGTCGAGCTGGCGAATGATGACGGATCGTCCGTTGGTGTAGAGGATGGTGTTGGACTTGGGATGTCCTGAGATAAGGATGCCACGCCCACGCTCGGTGGAGGGCACGCAAGCGTACGTTTCTTCCAGCTCCGTCATTGCCCAGAAAACGCCTCGCTGAGAGAAAAAGGTTGGAATTAGAAAGCCAGAGCTTCTGAACGTAGGAAGAGAAGGCAAGTGAGGATTGAGGAAGAGAACGTCGTTTATTACTCCGGCGGAAAGGGACGGATGATACGCAAGCCTGGAGAGACTAATTTGGAAATTAAGCGGATCGCAAATTCTTATAGGTTTCGATTTTGAACAATAGTACCGAGAAGTGCCCGAGTATGAAGCATTGGATGCTGGCGTTATGAGCGGAAAGGAAAGAGGAAGAGGCAGGACGTCACATCGTCAAATAGCTGGGCCATGGACGTGTACAAGACTACGAGTTTGCCGCTCTGTATCCGTCTAGACATAATAAAGGATCGAGGCTAAATGCACTGAGGACCCAAAACATGAGACCATGACCTTGAGAATGAAGAACGGAGTGCATGCTTCAAAACAGCAGGCAAATCTCCGCCATCACGCGCTTTGCGATCATTGGGAAGGGCTAATGGCCCCATATTGGGTCTCTAGATCCACGACAACAGGGAGTTAGGCATGCATAGAAAAACGAGAAGCCACAGCAAAAAGGAGCAGCAGTCATTTTCATTGCATGGGTGGGCCACCCGGTACAACGTAGGTGTGGGAATGAAAATTGAAGAACAAGAATGGAACGTGGATGTTAGATGTATGGTGGAAATAAAGAAAAAATAAACAGGATAATCATATAAAAAGATACGAAAAATAGTTGAAAAATATGAAAAAATAATTGAAACCGACGAATAAAAATAAAAAACGAGATTATTGAGCGTTGATTTTTGTTTGATATTCTCTTCTAAACACACATGCGTATATGTGACTGAAAGGTCGACACAAGCCCATGCAGTCTGGTGTGCCACTCGGTTAGTGGAACGTTTAAATGTACGTAATAATAACAGTAAAAACCGATAATTTTGAACTCGTTATTTAATTTGTTACCTCAGGAAGTCTGCCTTCCAATCCTCCATTTTCTCCTTTTTTATACCAAAAAAATAAATATATAACCTGCAGCTTTTAAATTTTCAGATTGTCAATGAACTCCTTGAATCGCCCAAGTCAGATTTGGAGATGGCTCGATGATCCATGTGTTTTGGTCTGAGTAGAGATCCGTCGCCCAGGATATAGTGACTTCGATGAGAACAGTGAGGAAGGAACGCAGGAAGGCAGACGGGAAAAGTCCTTCCGCGTCCGTTTGCACGTGCAGCGTAAAATCCCCAACGTGTTGTTTAAGGGTGTGTTTGGTAATAAGTGGAAGTTGTCAAGTTAAAATTTTTCAATTTAAAACTTTCCACTCTTCACAACTATCATATTTTTTAATAATTTCTTCACATTTTTCTATACAACTATCATACTTTTCAATCATTTCTACACAACTACCAACACAACTAACTTATCTATTTTAATTTTATCCTATTTATTCCTCATCATTACCCTTATCATATCATATCATTTGACAATTTTTATTTTCTACAACTTTTCATTAAAAGTTTTATCTATTCCTAAACACACTCTAAGTTGTACCAACTCCAAATTATACCTATGCCAGCTATTTTAAACTCAACTTGTTGCACTTATTTTAATAAAATTTGAAGTATTTTTGCATTCAATATTACTCTAAATTTTGTGACCAACCGCCCGTTGATAGCACATGTGGACATCATGGACTAGCTAGTTTGGAAAATCTTAAAAGTTCAAGCATTGAAACCTGCTCACACTCCATGTAAGTGCATATATACAGGAAAATTCTTCAACGACTCTCATTCCATACCACTAGGCCGTAAGTTAGGCAACTAACGATTAGTCAGAGGTAATGAGAGTCGATAATCAAATTTTATATTATAATACTAAATTTTAACCAAAATACAATTAATGGACTGGGTATCAAAAATAAATTATATACAAGGTACATTTGGAATGGATAAAATTTTTAAATGAAAATTTTTTGATATAAAAGTTTTTAAAAATTTAAGAAAATGATGTGATATAATAATAACAATTGTGATGAGTAAAGAGAATAAAGTCAAAATAACAATTTAGTTGTATAAGTAATTACATGGAAATGATTAAAAAGTGAAATATTTACATAAAAAGATGTGAAGAAATGATTAAAAAATAGAATAATTGCAGAAAATGAAAAGTTTTAAATTAAAAATTTTTAATTTGAAATTTTTTGTATAAATAACACACTCATAATATACAATTTTAAATGCTTTCTCTATTAGAAAAAGCGTATTGCTCTCTCTAATTCCTCTTGTTGGTTTATGGTTTCGAAAGTCGATGATTAGTAGTGTTCTTGCGTAGATTAAGCTACATAATTTTGACCTTAAAGTTTGAAGCTTTGCATAAAAAGTCGTTCTTAATTTTTTCAAATAAAGGTGTATTTGGAAAATGAAAGAACTTTTCATAAAAAAAATTTAAAATTGAAAAAAATGATATAATATGATATGAGTAATGACGACGAATAAATAGAATACGATTAAAATAAATATATTAGATGTATTACTAATTGTATAGTAATGGTTGAAAAGTAAGCTAGTTGTATAGAAAGAAGTGAAA
This sequence comes from Annona cherimola, assembly GCA_030490835.1. Taxonomy (NCBI): domain Eukaryota; kingdom Viridiplantae; phylum Streptophyta; class Magnoliopsida; order Magnoliales; family Annonaceae; genus Annona; species Annona cherimola. Next base: position 82,607,799 of record CM059973.1, on the reverse strand, counting down.
AATAATTAAAAAATATGATAGTTGTGAGTTTTTTTGTATTTTAAACCTCTTAACTTTGCCTATTTACATTTTAAACTTCAAAGTTTGGTCATTTGCATTTTCAAAGTTGGAAAATTTGCACTTTTGCATTTTGGACCCTTAGCCATGACGCCGTTAGAAAACACGTGAGATCAGCCCGCTCGCATGCTCATTTTTCTGAAAATGACTGAAATAGCCTTCAAAGCAAGGTTATAACTTTGCCTGCGAATATGAAATATTCGGACTACATCCTGCTGTGTGGAAGACGAGCCTGCGAAGACGAAACATTCATCTAAGCTGCAACTGACGATGGATGCTAACAGGTATCATTTTTATTTTTATTTTTCAGAAATCTGTTTATAATATTTTATTCTGTTTCTGTAATCTTTTTTTGCTGAAAATTTTTTACCTTTCAATATTTATGTGCTAAATCTTATTTTTATGACCCCATAATGTTATTTTTCTCGCCAAAATAATTTTTGTGGTTTGAGACCTGTAATGCGCTTTTTTAAAGAATATATTTTTTATAAGCTTAAAATACATAATTTGTTGAATGCCGGTTAGGTTTTTTCTTTCGATTGGAAGTTTATTAACTGAAATATTTTACGTTTGTGTCACCTTACTGGTTGATTTTTTTGCTGAACTTGGAATTTTTTAACTGGTTTTATTCATTTTTTGTCACCTATTATTTCACTTTACTGGGTTTTGAAGATTTTCCCAATAGCCTTGTTTGTAGTAACAAGCTTTGTGGAAATATATTTATTTAACGGAATTTGGAAATCTTTTTATCTAATTGCTTTATTAAAACAACGTGTTTTATTGAAATACACATTTTTAAGGGGCTTTGGAAATTTTTTTTTGGTATTGGTAATTTTATCTATCTCGGAAGATATTAGTTTTTTGTCCAAAATTTGATAATTTTATTTATCAAGTGGATTCAATGTCTTTTTTTGCTGAATTTGGAAGTATTTTTATTGTAATTTTATAATGTATTTCGTTAAATTTTTCGTCACTTATTTCACATTTAAAAGGATTGGAAATTTTTTTTCTAACGCCTTGTTGTACTAATTGTGGAACGAGCTTTGAAAATTCTTATTGGTTTTGGTAATTTTATTTATGTTGAAATAGGTTAGTTTTGTTCTAAATTGGTTGAAATAGAAACATCTCTGGCTGGATCAAGCAGATTCAATATTTATATGGAATGGGAATGTACAAAGTATTCTTATCAAGGAATAAAAAGAATTCAAATAGACGATTTTACCATTGTCCAAAAAGGTAAGAAGAAAGTATTAGCTACCATTGTAATTAAACTCTTTCATCATGTATAATATAATGATATATTTGATTAACTATCAATTATTTTGTAGGATATCGACGAACATAATTTCTTTCATTGGTGTGATGAATATAAATCTAATGTAGAAAAAAATGATAGCATAAGAAAATAAAACGGAAACCAAAACTGAATGCAACAAAAGTACAAGAGTGGAGCTAGAGAACATGAAGAAAGAATTAGCTGAAATGAAAAAAAAAGTCAAGTTGATGAGATCACTAAAGGAATGAGTAGTGATTTATCTTTGTTTAAGAGTATGTTTGCCTAAGTAAGAATATTTGGATGTATTTAGTTTACTTGTTGGACATGTAGTGTGAAAATTGATATTTTATATGTCTTTAAGTTGAAATGTGTTATTTAAATGTGAGCCACTTTTAAGAAATTGAAATGTTTGTCACACCCAAATTAATTATTCCAAAATTCACGAGTGAAGTGGGTGCAAATAAATACTATAACTGGTGCTCGGTAATTTGGTGCATGTATAGTAATATTACAATTTATTTTCGTTTTTACTTTCGTGCCTTGTAATTGAGGAGCTCCATTTTCTAATAAAATTTAAGTATAAACTATGGTAAAATTAAAAAGGAACTTAATAGGACAAACTGTTCCATGATAAATGCAGAACAACTGTTCCATCAATTGGGAGTTTTGGTAAGCAGGGGTTTTTGACAGAACAAGGCATTTACAACATTTTGCATTCATTAACAATAATTTTAAACGGATGGCTCAAAGTTCAAAACACAAAAATGCAAAGTTTTCAGAGTTTAAAATGTAAACCGCTAAACTTCAAGGTTTAAAACTCAAATAATCAAAGTTAGAAAATTTAAAATACAAAAAACCGAAAGTAAAAAGTTTTAATTTGGAATGTTTTTGGTGTAAACAAAAGGCCCTAAATTAAAAATACTGTGAAATGAATTATGTGGCAACATTTAAACGATCATTTTAGACGTGAAACGGCTCAATATATCTTATAATATTTCAGAAAACTTTGAAACCATATTTCTCCCAATCCATAAGTAAAATTTCTTGATCCTTGCCTCAAGTTCGCAACTTATTGATCTTCAAGAGTTTCACAAATTTGTCGTTCTTGTGACCGGAGGACAATGAAGAATTTGGTAATTGCCAATAGTTGGGATGCAATAGCTTCTTAGGTTCCTTGAACAGAAATCCATTTACCTTCTCTAATTCATAGGTCGTAGTCTATTAGATGTTGACTAGTATAGCTATTACAAAATCATTAAATCACAAGCATCTAAAATACTCGCATGCTAACAAATGCAAAAAGAATGCAATTTTGGTCTCTGATATCAAACTACTTGCATCGAATGAATCGATACAAGAATGGCTTATTTTCAAAAATAAAAAATAAAAAAATAATTAGAAGCACGCACGAATTATTGCTAATAATTGATCTGCTCAAAGACCAACCCTTGCCTGCCAAAAGAAAAAAAAAAAAAACAACTCCAAAGGTTGGTTTTTGCTTTCTTACCCCCCACGATCGAGCATCAACGTTTTTTGCCCGATAAAACATCCGGTCCGGCTTTCAAGAAAATAACAATAAGAAATTCTATAAAGCCATTTATTTTATCAATTAATTTCGCCCTTTGAAATAATACAATGGCTATAATAATGTTCTCATTTTTCTCTCGTATACATAATCGAGAAGAGAACTTATTTCACTCATTTTTTTGAGAACTACCCGGCCCCTACCTAATGGAGGCCTAATTTTCTTGGAGGGCAGACGCACACGCAAGTGCGTAGGCCTAGGCAATCGTATTGACATTCAGTCCTGCAGCACAGTGCACAATCAGATCGTCTGTCGCAGCTGGAGCAGTCACCTGAAGTGTTGGATATGAATGGTCCACCTACAAATGTCCAAATTTCACGTCATACAAACATATATACAATCTTATCATGCAAAACAAATTTTTTCTCCTAAAAAACGAACGATATATACGATCAGAATCTCAAGTGCAATCAATTTATTTTCAAATTTTTAACCGTCATATATATTAATTCTCAATTGCATTAAATATTTAGAACTATAAGTTTTCGGTCAAATGTATTTTCGCATGATAAATATGTATACAATAATTTATATTCTAAGTGGTCAGATTTTAATAAAATACTTTTTTTAAAATATAAGAAGTGATCGAAACTACAACCGTTTGCGTATGATCAAATCCCCTCTTATATAAATTGAAATTTTAAGAAAGAAAATTAATTAAATACTAGCTAATTAACCTGAGACCATGATGACGATGACCAGCAAGAAGGCGCACTTCAGGGAAACTTTGTCCATCCTCGATCGATCGATCTATTCGTTTGTGTACTTTTACTCTGAATGTTGAGGTAGATGTCTACATGGGCCTTTTTATAGGGAAGGTTTTGTCCAGATTAAGAAGAGAGCATTTATGGTCTTCGGATTTGTGTCACGCTGGCAGATTTTTATTTTATTTTATTTTTATATTACAACTATCTTAAACATTATCTTTGCCGGCAGGCTCATGAGATATTGTAATAATTTCCTTTTATATAATCTTAAAATCATCTTAACAATTTTTATTTTTCAACTAAATAATTCCTACACTATCACTGTGGATGAGTACGCTATCAAGGGAGAAAGACTCCCACAACACCCTTTTGCATGATTCGAACCCATCTAAGCAGTTGTGGCTCAATGATGAATTACCACACACTGGCATATTTATAAGACCCACAATGCATGTATACCATTATTTTTTCTTCCTTGGAGTTGTACCGTAAGACTTCTCATATCTAATATTATAATTATGTATATTCTTTGAGAGAATATAATTTGTAATGCCAATTCATAGGCGACTAAGCCCTCTACCTACATATAAGGAAGGTAAAACTCCCAAATAGCCAAAACCCACGTCATGGGATGTCTCAAATTCATGAACGGCTACTTGGCAGATATTTGGTGGCGCATGTATGCCATTAATTGGAATAATATATATGGAGCAAAGATGGAAATAATATAGATTTAAAGTTGAATGGGGATAAATCTTTATCTGCCTTCCTAAAATAGAAGATTCTTTGAATGAAAATTTTCTCTTAGTGATTAGGCACCATTTGGCATTCGCCATATCCATCAAATAAAAGGCATGAACAATTATATAAGTTCCGATTCAATGCACGCGGTTGAATTAAAATTTTAGTGTAACCATGTGCGAATTTTTTATTTTTTTAAATTATTAATCTACGTGTATGAAAGTTTATGTACTATGTTTTACATTTTTGGAAATTTGCATATATATTTTTATTATTAAAACAGAGATATTTAGTCTTGAAAGTTAAAACATGTATATATATTCTTATTTTTAAAAATAAAAAATATATACATATCTTAAAAAATGATACAAATTAATTTCTAAATTAAATATACCTAAATTAATAATCTTATAAAAATTTTAAAAATGAATTTTGCGCATAATTGCACTAAAATTTGAATAAAATCGAGTGCATTAAAACATAACTCGCTATTTACATAGGGCAATAATATATCCCCATGAGGCCTACCTCACCATAGCTGTAGGTTTTAATAAGTTCGGGCGTATTGATTTTTTAACAGGTGGATTGTAAATGTTAAAATCTAGACAAGATGTAATAGGTTCGAGGCATGGACCCCCAAATCGATTACATTAGAAACCGGAATTTTACGGAGGCGGAGAAGAAATTAGGAGTTGAATTGGATTACAGAAACTATTCTCACCAAATCTACTACAAGAAAAACGACATTTAACAATAAAATTTTTTGTTGTTTTTCGTGGCAATAAAATTTTATTACGGGTATGTTTTGTATATATCTATTGTGAAAACTATTTGTAAGATTATATTTTATTGTCGTAAAAAATACTTTCACAGTAATATATCTATATTGCTAATTAATATAAGATTTAGATTAACCTAAAGATTTTGAGATATTGAAGGTAAAAAAGGATCTCATATGACTAAAATTTTATCTTCCTTTTTTGGTGTTAATGGAGATTATCACTCCAGCTATATCCAACTCATGTACACGCTGACAGAAAACAACTTGACTTTTTTATTCTGGGTGTGTCTGGTTACACACAAAATATGTCAATGAGAACTTTTTAATAAAAAACTTTTCACTCCCCATAACTATCTTATTTTTAATTATTTTTTCACATTTTCTTATATAAACAACTCTACTTTTCAATCATTTCCACACAAATACTCATACAACTATCCTATCTATTTTAACTTTATTCTTTTTACACCTCATTATTACCCTATCATATCACATCATTTTCTATCAACTCGACAACTTACACTCTGAAAAGTTTTCATAAAAAAGTTTTACCTCCAACCAAACGCACCCTCTATTTTAACCCGAATTTGTTTCTCCCCCTTTAATATCTCTATTTCTTATTCTATTTGATCTAATTTGGTTTATTATGCTTCTTCTATTGAAGTGGATACTTCGAGAGTTTTTTTTATGCTTTAAAATTTTTCAATCTAAAATGTTTTACTTTTTATAACTATCTTATTTTCTAACTTTTTTATATCTTTTTATATAATTATTCTACTTTTTAATTATTTTTATATAACTGCTCATGCAACTAACTTATTTATTTTAAATTTATTCTCTTATCTCCTTAACATTACTTCTATTATATGACATCTTCTTTTATTTCAAAAATCTTTACGTCAAAAATTTTTCATTTAAAATTTCATCACTTTTCAATTATGCCCCAAATCTCTAAAATTGTATAAAAATTCTATTATGGGTTTTACAAGGCTCCTCCTTGTAATTAGTCAATAACAAGCTACCGAAGTTGCACGTAATTAATATAAATTGAGATGAAATTGACAAATATAAAATAAATAATTTTGATAATTGAATGTTATACTTTTTTATGTTAATTAAATGTTACTCTTTTTTTATGAAGACAATAGCAAAATGTAAACTTCGCAAAATAGTTGCTATCTATTTGTAGAGAAAACTAAGAAGCGATGAAATCTTTCATTTTATGATTCTATTCATGCAAAATTGTAAAATAATAAATTACTATAAATAAGATTTTTTATAATATTTTAATTAAAATGCAATATTTTTCGTGCACTATATATTCACTCCGAGGATAACTTATGAGTAAGTCCAAACTGAAATTAAAATCATAATAATAGATTCATCATTTCAATCCAATAGCCAATTACTAGTAAAAAAATTTCTAAACAAAACTACTAGTATTAAAAAATCCAAAATATGTATGTCATCATCTAATTGAAATCAGAATACTTTTTTCAAATAGAGTTTTGGATGTTATGTGTACTTTTAACTAACATATATTTCTTTTAAATTTTTTTGCTAAAATACCTAGACATAATCAATCTAAATCTTGTTAATTTATATCTAGTTCTCTAAATATCTTGAGCCTAAATTACCTATATGATGGGAAAATATGACATTCTTTGCAACTCTTAGAACTGAAAGTTGAATTTTTGCCTTGAAAGTTACCAATAATTAGATTTAATTGGGTTTTTTATATTATGCAAGAATAAAAGTAGAAACACTAGACATCTTCTAACTTGAACTCAGGCTTGTTTAAGAATAAAGGTGCAATTCAAGTCATTTAAGTTTAGTTTTTGACTAACCTAAACTCAAACTCAAGTCATACATATGAAGTATAATCTTGGCCTAACCATATTTCTGAAACATCAAATCCAACCTTACCTTAATAAGTTGAGTTCAAGTTGAGTTTAGGTTGTATCTAAGCGGTAATTTAGGTTAAAATTAAGAAAAATTTTAGGTGTAAAATTGGGTTTCATGGCTTGAACCTCTTTCATACTTATCTAGACTTTAAACTTTTCAATCTACCTACTAAAAAAATCAATATTTTTAATTTAGTAAGACCTAAATTACCTATGGTAAGGTCAATCTCATGGGGATATTATTACCCCATGTATATAGCTAGTCATGCCTTTATTGTTATCGATACGGGCAATGCCAAACGGTTCGTAATTATTAAGAGGAAATCTCTGTTCAAAGAAATCTCCAGTAGTAAATATTATCATCATCTGTTTAGTTGAGGCCAGACAAGGTAAAGATTTATCCATATTCAACTTTAAATATAGGATTATATTTCTATGAAATCTCTCTTTTACACAATTTCTTTTATTTTTAATAACTTGATAGTTGACGAAAAATTCACTTAATTTATTATTTTTAACATTATTTACATTATAATAAAAATCTTTTGATTTGTTTAGTATCATTATGCATATGCTTCATTTACAAATATAATTATTATGAGGATAAATAATTTTATAAAGTATTATTATATTCCAATATATATGTAAATGACCATAAGGTTAGACCAGGCGGTATGCTTGCATACTCACTCATAGTAGGCAACGGTTCAAATCTCAATAGTGGCATTTATCTTCCTCTTTGATGGAAGCATCTACTCAATTAAAAATAGGACATATTGTTAAATTGTGTTAGGATATTATTTGAAAAATTATAAAAATGTCTCATGGCCTGAATGTAATACTAATTGAGATGATTATAAATACATACTTATCAAAAATATATTTGTGAATGAATCTAATCATTTTTTCTAATTTACACACAAACAAATCTATTTTTAAGCAAATATGACTCATACACATATTTAATTTGGATAAAATTTGGTCTCTTAGTTGAACAAGTAATATATTTTTTTGATGAGAATAAATAATATTAAATATAATGAATAGATTGAATTTTTTTATTAGTTAGCAACATTTTAAAATTTGAGAAATTTATCTATGTGGCCTCAAGTTGAACCCTTAAATATATATATGTATATATATATCATTACCATCTTTGCTTCGGATGTTTCGGATGTTGGTTCAATGCACTCGGGTGTATTTTACCCATTTTTTTAATTTTTTGAAATTTTTTTTACACAACTGTTAATCTAAGTGTATTTAACATGTATATAAATTTTTATCATTTTTTGTTTTAAAAAATTCGAAAAAAATCTAAAAATGATAAAAATTTATACACATATTAAATACACTTAAATTAACATTTTCATGAAAAAAATTTTAAAAAATAAAAAAACGAGTGAAGTACACCTAGGTATTAAGGGAACCTGATCCTATGCTCCCGGGAGCAGGAGCGCATACACCTATTTTATTTATTTTTTTTCAAATTTTTTTTTACAATAGTGTTAATCTATATGTATTTAATATGTGTATCAATTTTTACTATTTTTGGTGATTCTTAGATATTTATTTCGGAATTTTAAAAATCAGTGGCATTTTAGTAATTTAAAATTACCTGAAATGCCAATGATTTTCAAAAATCCGAAATAAATATATAAAAATCGTCAAAAATAGTAAAAATTGATATACATATTAAATACATATAGATTAACACTATTGTAAAAAATTTTTTTAAAAAAAAAAAATAGGTGTATGCGCTCGGGAGCATACAATATGGGAGCATAGGATCATGTTCCGGTATTAAGGCTCCAGCATCCCTTTGCTTCAGATCTATTATTCCAATTAATGGCATACATGCATTTTGGGCCTCGCAAATCCGCTAGCGTGTCACAAAATCCGAAGACTCTAATTGATCTCATGTAAACCTAGACAAAACCTTGCCAATAAAAGGCCCATCTACGCATCTACCTCAACATTCAGAATACAAGTACACAAACGAATAGATCGATTGATCGATGATGGAGAAAGTTTCCCTAAAGTGTTTCTTCTTGCTTGTCCTGGTCATCGTGGCCTCAGGTTAATTAGCTAGTCTTTAATTAATTTCTTCCCCATTTCTTCCTCAAAATTTCATTTTTTTCTATTGCTTTAATTTGATTTAGCTGCTGTATATTTATATGAGAGGGGATTTGATCATATGCAAGCGGCTGTAATTTTGGTCACTTCTTATATTTTAAAGGTATTTTAATGTGTATAACTGTTAAAAAAAAATTGAAAATCAATTGATTGCATTTGAGAGTCTGATCGTAAATATTGTTCATTTTTTGAAAGAAATTTGTTCTGCATGATAAGATTATAGGTATGTTTGTTTGACGTGAAATTTGGACATTTGTAGGTGGACCATTCGTCTCCAGCATTTCAGGTCAACCAAGTCAATGTCCCTATTGCGACTCAGACGCTGATTGTGAACCATGCTGCCCTAATTGTCGTTACCAGTGCGAGGAGGCAACACAAAATTGCCGTTGCATCGACTGCCCTGGAGGAAAATTAGGAGGGTTTTAGCCAGGGGATCAGAAAATGAATGAAATAAATTCTCTTCTCGTTCCTATATACGAGAGGAATGTGAGAACATTAGTAGTAGCCATTGTATTATTTTAAAAATTAATAAAGTCAATGGCTTCGTAGAATTTTCTTTTATTGTTATTTGGCTAAAGGCCTGACCGGATGTTATCGTGAAAAACATCGTGCAATTAATGCTCGATTGCGGAAAGACAGCAATAATCAACCTTTGGAGTGGCTTTTTTGCTGGCGAAAGTTGATTTTTGAGCAGATCAATTAGATCATTCGAATAGATTCCACTACTAGCAACAATTCATGCATGCTCTTTTTTTTTTTTTTTTTTTTAGCGTAGTTCGTGCATGCTTCTTATTGTTATGAAAATAAGCCATTCTTGTATAGATTAATGCAATTCAAGTAGGTTGATATTTCCATAAAAAAAAGTAGGTTGATATCAGAGACCAAAATTGCGTTCTTTTGCATTTGTTACCATGCGACTATTTTGGATGCTTGTGATTTAATGATTTTGTAGTACTGATACTAATCAACATCTAACAGACTTCGACCAATGAATTAGAGAAGGTAAAATGGATTTCTATTCGAGAAACCAAATAACCTATTACATACATCCCAGTTGTGACAACTAGGCGTGTAAGGGGTTCCATTATTCAGGTCGGAAGCTAACTGCGACGCTAACCCATTTAATTAGCTAGTATATTTGGCTAGGAGAGAAGGTAAATTCAGGAAGTTATTGGAGGGGGAACCATATAAAAAATAAATTTAAAATATTTTTTAAAAACACTTTTTCATTTTTTTTTTAAATTCATAGGAAGCGATTTCTTTCATAGCTTCATGTAGCTTTGCCCAGTCTGACATAATAGGAATTCTGATTACGAATAATGACAATAAAGTAAAAATAAAATAAAATAATTATATAAAAATGTGAAAAAGTAGTTATAGGATAAGATAATTGAATGAAAAAGTATATCAAAATAGGAAATAAAATTTAAATTTTTTGCAAATATGCCTAAAAGTTTGACTAATATTATATCTGTATTTCTAAATTTGCTGAAATAGCAAATATGCTTGTAACATTTGCATAAAATTACAAACATATCATTTTCGTTAAGATGACTTTAGATTTTTGTATAAAATGACGATAATGTCTTTTAAGTTAGATGATACACTTACTATTTTTACTAATATTATAAGCATATTTGCACAATCACACAACATTTACAAAAAAATTAAAATAATAATATACGTAAAACTATATAAAATAATAAAATTACAAATATATCTACAAAGTTCACAAAATTGGCAAGTGTATAACTTAACTTAAACAATGTTACTGTAATTTTAGAGAAAATTCTAGTGGCATCTTAATGGATTATGGCATATTCACAATGTCATCAAATTTAAAGCTACGAATGCAATATTAGTTAAATTTTATTAATATATTTGTAAAAACCACTTTTTTTCTTTTTTTTCCAATCACCGGACAAACGTTCTCGTCTGGGTCGAGGGGTTTCGCTCAAACAGGTTTATTTATTATACGGGCCCATCTGGGCTAAATGTCACTAGTATTCCTGTTCCCGCCCAGAGTCCCAGACTAGTAATCAACGACAGGTTTGGTCCCTGGTGGTTGAACCGTTGAAGTCGAAACCGCCATTAGCCTCCCTTCGGCCATCTGTTCTCTCCCTCCCTCTGCCCCTTCAATGTTGCTCCATCACAGCCGTCCGTTAAGACTCGAAATAGATACTGTGGACCGTCTATCCAGACCGTCCGTCCGTAGGACGCACTCGCCCTGTTCTCCATTTCGCGTTTCCTGCTCTCGTGCTGCTGCTTATCCTCAGTGTCAGGTATTTTTCCGCCCCCATCGCCTCTGCGTTCTTCTCCCTTCTCGCCGCGTTGGCACACTGGCGGCAGTCCTCACGTGTCACATGGTAGGCCCCGCAGTTTTTGAGGCCGTACACGAGCGTGATGATAGTTCCAACAGGCGTAGGCGCTTCCATCGGTGGCTACGCGGGCGACGCTTTACCCGCCGCTCGAGCCCTTGCCTCCATCGTGGATTGCCTTATCTCCCATCCCAATGTATGTGATATCTACTGAGGTTAATTTTATCATGGGTTTTGTGTTCATGAGACCCTTAACCTCATTCAATTTTTTTTTAATAATTAATAAAAAATCTACTTCATCTATTATATTTAAAATCACTCGTGTTATTACGAAAATTCTTTATTTGTACTGTATAAGCCACATCTACGTGTGTAAAATTAATGTAATAAAATAATTTAATGTTAAATATTAATTTTAAAATCGCATCTTCAACATCTAAACTATCTAAAACATAATTCTTATGTTGATAAATTATTTTATAAAGGATGGTTATATTCTGATGCGTGTGTGAATGTATCTAAGTATTTTTTTATGATTTACACAAGTATGCATAAGTTTTAAAGCAAATGTGGGGCGTGCCATTGAAATTTAGTTTTTTAGTCAAATAAATGATATTAAATATAATATAATAAACAGAGTGAATTTTTTATAAGCATCAGGATACACGGGAAAAAAATTAGATGAAACCACTTTTATAAAGTGAAACTGACGCCGTCTTTATCATACTGAATATTTTACCCAATCGCACACCTTTCCACCTTTTGTACATTGTCCCCAGCCTCCACTAGTTTGGAGTATGGACGGCTAGGATTGGTTGACCCAGTTCAGATCAGTTTGCATTTTGCAATTGCAACGTGGCAGGTGCTGAACGCAGCCATGCTTTATTGGCCGATGCCCAATGTTCTGTACGTCGAAGGATATGCACTGGATCGGTTTGCGGAAGGATCATGGGCTCTCCGGCCCGTGCACCAAAATAAGGTGAGCATCTTTCTTCAGGTGTTATGGTAAGATCCCTTGGATTTACACTTGAGAATTACATTCTCAAAAACTGGGTAGATCCTTTGGATTTAATGTGCTATGGTTTTTCTAAAAAGCTGAATTTTTGAACTTCTTGAAAAATTGTAAGAGCAAGCCATATGTTGGTTTCTATGATCAATCACCCTTGGAAAGGTCAAAGGTACTGTACACCTAATTCATTAGGATCAGAAGCCAACGTCAGGAAAACAGTTTCCTGGCCTTGCCGAACAGGTTGTTGTTTGATGGTGTTAATTAATGGTCTAATAACAGGTCGGCCTGGTTCTTGATGCTGGTATTGAGGAGGAGTTTCGAATGAGACATTTGCAGGTTGCTGATGCTACAAGAGCTTCCCTTGGATTGCCTGTTCTAGAGTCTATAGTGACGGACACTCCTTTAGAGGTTATGGCCTATCCAAAGCACCATAGGAAGACATGGATTATTATTTTATTCATTGAATTTTTGCCTAGAAAATTTAATGGGCTATCTTACCTTGCAAAAAAAACTTGATGCCTACATGATAAAATTTATCTGTAAATTTGGTATTCTTCAGTCATGCGAACTCTCTTCTCCAGTTCATTAATGGCATGGATAGGACTGCCTTTTCTTCTTTCACATTATATGCCAGCTATAATAGCCCCAGATAAAAAACACATTGCTTGAATTATCAGTCACACTTTTGCTGTCCCTTTCATAATTAACTGTTTTGATCTTACATAAATTGTCTATTTTATCTCCACGATTGACTTCTTTTTATAATTTTGGCTGATCTAATGGGGGAGACACGGGCTCAAACAGGAGGGCTCAAATATGGATGCTCTGGATTTCTGACCAGCGTTCTACATTTGAGCATTGGTCTCAGGAGCAATAGCTAAATTTTCAAAAAATTTTACAGGTTGAGAAGTGGGTAGATCCTAAATCTGGACAATCCACAGGAAGGATAAGACATCCTGATTCACTACTAAGGGCAGTACACAATCTCATTAGCCGATCACAAGTGAATGCAATTGCTGTGGTGGGCCGTTTTCCAGATGATGATATTGAAGAAATTGAAGATTATCGACATGGAAAGGTACAATATATTTGTCTGATAGTGGATAATGGTGTGCGCATGATATATTTCACTGGACTCCTTATGGAACGCAACGTTTCTGAGGCAAGCCATGTATTTTTGCACCCATGAAAGTAGTGTTTCTTACTAGTTTAGGAGAAATCCTTCAGTTGAAATTGCATACTCATGATTGATGAACCTGTCTCAGATTGGCTGCGACAAGGAAACCTCACCAACTGAATAGCCTCATTCATGGGATGGCAATAGTTCACTAGTACTTTTTTGTATCTCTCTATCGTGCAGGGCATAGATCTGTTGGCAGGTGTTGAAGCAGTTATAAGCCATTTGGTAGTGAAAGAATTTCAAGTCCCTTGTGCACATGCACCTGCGTTGGCACCTCTTCCTCTTAGCTCATCCTTATGCCCTCGATCTGCTGCTGAAGAGGTTTGTACATCTTGTAGTTCTCCATATCAGAGATGAAATTTTGGTTCATTTGCATTTGTTACCATGGAAATAATTCAGATTCCTGACTTGGTGATACTGGTCGATGTCATTTATTTAATGTTAGAACCTGCATATCACAATTCTAATAAATCAAAAACTGGCTAAACGTATTACTTTGACTTTCCTAGTCTAGTTACTCATGGATTTAAAATTACATGTGACAGATAGGATATACTTTCTTGCCATGTGTGCTTGCTGGGCTGAGCCGTGCGCCCCAGTACATGGTGAGGAAGGTCGGATCCTCAGATCATGGATGCGTGTTGGGAAGTGATGTAGACAGCATAGTTCTTCCTAGGGATGCTTGTGGAGGGGAAGGTACTCTTGCCTTCGCAAATAGTTCACATAAGGTAAAAACCGTTTAGTATCTAACATGTTAATTTCCCTCACATTTGGAACATTTAGAGATCAATGCATTTATAAGAACACCAATTGAAGGCAAGTCCACAGCTGCCAAAGCAATAATGGCTCATGTCTAATGTTACGGAGATATCCATTTCCCTGGAGAGGCAGAAAAACTTGATTGGGTTTCAGAAGGTATTAAATCTGAAAAGTAGTCAGACCCACAAGTAAAGCGATGCACGACATCCTGCAGTTCAAGATCAGCATGTGGTACTCCTTGTGATGCTAGTCAGACCGTTGATCCGGTGGGACCCACTCATGGACATGGACTCTATAAAACCTTCTGGATCAAAGATCTTAGCTCCATAATCCATATTAATGGCCTTGATATTTACTATTTGCGAGGCATAACAATTGTTTATGTACTTGAGAAAGGAATGTCTATCCCCATACAGGGGTAATATTTGAAAATCCCCATGTCAACTTTTAGCTCAGCAGGTTAGTAGTCTTACCAATCCTAGCAATGATGTGAAGAGAGTACATTGTAACGAGGCAAGTAGTTATAAACTTTCTTTGCAACTCTGTAAACTTGACCTTTTTATTCATTTCCAGCCCCTAATGGTTGCTGTTGAGGAGAATGAAACTGTGCTTGAGGACACTCCAGATAAGCTAGGAATTGAAGTGGTATGTTCCAATCCATTTCCCTTATGATCTTACCTTTTTTGCCATTTTTGAGTTGAAGCAGCAATCCAAATGTGGACAACATGATACTGCAATGGGCAATACTATGTGCGGGCTGGACCACTTGTGCTTTGGCAGCCCACCAAAAATGACCAGACTAAAGTTTGGCTGTTTGGAACCTCTGTTGAGTATTTTGCATCAGAATTGGACTGCTAAGAAAAATTTATCGATGATCTTAGCATCAAAAAGCCTATCTGAAGAGAGTGATTAAAAAGAAGGGGGGGAGGGGGGGGGGGAGGGGGGGGGGGAGGGGGGGGGGGTGCGGCTGTTGAAGACTATATGAAGAGTGGAACGTCTAGAGTTAGGTATGAGGGCCATTTTTACTATCAATACCAAGAACTCCTGTTGTCATGTTTACATGTACTCCGTCTGTCTAAAATTTCTCAAGCATTTTGTTTCGGTTTTTCTTTTCTTTTCTTCTTTTAAGAGAAAAATACAACTCTGGCACCTGAAAACAACGTAAATATGATTTGTAGGTGAAGGTTTCGAACTACTGGGAGGCTTTGGGAGTGATTGCAGCTCACAAAGCGGGAATTGAACCAAAATCTCTTAGAAGAAATGGAATTAGTAGCATCAGTTGCTCTTCTTCTGTGACCCCATACATGAATGGGTCTATGGCTTCTGCTCTAAAGTCAGCACTAAATCCAAGATGACAGATTTTTCTTCTTATACAAATGACGTGATGGCCTTGGCATGATATGGTAAACAAGAAAAATGCCCATGAATTTGTAGAACCCCAACAGCTTTGGCAATGCCTGCATGATGTTTAGGAACAATTGGACTATCTACAATACTTGTTAGTGGGCCTGGAATGGAAGAAGAATGATGCTCCCATATTTCTTTACGTAGTTACTCTTACTGCGGGCAGTGTCATTTCCTCAATGTTCTCAGTAGCCGGGTCTCCATGAACCACTGGCTGTAATGGCAGGACAGCAAAATCGGAAACATCATTTCCCTTGCTCCCTGTATTACTGTCCTTTGGGACTTGGTTGTCTGGATGCCAAGTCTTATCTGAATTACTTGTATCAGCAATGGCAACCTAAAACGCTGTAATTGCATTTTATCCAAAAAAAGGGGTTGTAATTGCATTTTATCAAAAAAAAAAAGCTGTAATTGCATTTTATGACCGCTAAATTAACTAATAATAATGCTGTCTGTTTAAGCAGCTTTATGCAAATCTGTTCGATGACTAATATCCAAGGATTTCCTTGGATCTTTATGCTAGATGAATTTTGCCTTCCAAATTGGCAACCAGCTCTTGATATCTCTAGGGTTTTGCCTCCATCTCGCAGCCATTTTATTTTGATATTCTTTATAGGCTTTTAGTCCACAAAAGGAGATGCCAAAGTGCCTCCCTTCCCCCAATGTCAATACAAGCACCATTTCTGCCAGTCAAAAAATGTAAGCAGGAAAACTACCATTATGCAATCTGAATTCACACCCCCACAACACCCACAACCAACCCCCCCCCAACAAAATGCCTAACCAACCAAAGAATCATCAGAAACTAGTTAAACCAATCCAAGCCCAGCGGGAGACCACAAAACCTGCTCCATCGATTTATGTGCAATTCGACTGCAGGGACAATGTGACTAACGAAGGCCCAAAAGTAAGTTCTCCAGCCATACAAAATAATAAAGTTTCAGTGGGTAGAACTTATAATAGTGGCCAAATGAAATCTCCCTCCAGTTGAGATCCTTCACAGATGAAAAATCAACCATGGGGCATTACCTTTTCATTTATTAAAAAAAAAAAAAAAAAACTCAATGGTAAACAAGCTTGCTGCCAAATGATGATGATGCACTTGAATGGCCACGGATATGGTCTATTTAGAAACGAATGGCATGTTGCTGACATAAACTAGTTTGAATAATGCATTCGTGGTGATGAAAATGAGTAGTTGACAAGTTCACATCTTCTTTCTTTCTAGCTATAGCATCGGCGTCAGTGGTACGAAACATCGTAATTTCTACCAGTCAAGGGAGGAACCTCCCTGTAAAGAAGGGAACATGATATTTTGATGCAGTTGGATTTGGGTGGTTGTCTGTCCATATGCATCGAACGCAGGCCATTTGGTGAATCTGCTGCATCACCCAATTTCGTTAGGTTTGAATTCTGAACTGTTGAACTAGTAAATCTCGCAAATGAGGAGGTATAAAGTGATCGCTATGAATGTGCTGAAGCTTTAAGTGAGTGCCGAATGCAGTTTTCTTTAATTTTCATTCTTTGAAGTTGACAGCCGATTCTGCAATTTTCTGATCGGTTGGTTAGAAAGGCAAGGAAATGGGAATGGAAAGCAGTAGCGAATGGTTTGCCATGGTGGGTTGAGACGTTGGGAAGTCTAATAATCTATTCGTGATTATTAATTATAATCTGGAATGGACGTGGATTTCATGGAGTCCATGTACTGTTCTCCCATCCGGAGAGTGCAACTAATGCCTTATCCCTTGAGGTTACAAGTTTATCATGTGTTCACAATAATAGAATTAAAATCATTCGAAAACAAGTATATATCATCAAGTCGTTAACATTGTCTGATCGCACTGCAACAAACTTTAGTATCTGCTATGAAATATCCGTGCCCATAATGGTATATCCATGTACGAGACACCCCATCATGAACAATAATGTTGCAACAGACTTTGCTTCCAATAGCAAGATATACTATAGGGTTAATACAAAGGCCCCACTTGTGCGTTTTTAATTAAGCATATTTAATTGGATTATTTTCAGCTTTCTAAGCTCTGACATAGCATTCCTGATAATACTTGGGGATGGGGATATGAAGCAGAAAACTCACGTTCATAGAGTAGTCTCGCAAGAAGGAATATTGGAAGTGGAAAGAGGAAGTAGCTGTTGCTAGGAATGATGATCTTGAATCGTTTGCTTTCATTCTCTAGGTATATACAACAGCTGTTCTCGGCAACTAGTAAAGCCCGTGGCTGTAAAGATTGCTGACTGGCGTCGGTCTGCCAAGATTGAGCACAGTAGCTGGCTGGATGCTTCTTCACGAGCTGCAATTAATCAACGAAAAGCTGACATGGTCCGTCTGACTCAATCTTCATCGATCGTGTGAACCACGGTTCTGGCATCATATATGTCTCATCTGGAGCCTTGAGGACATGTAGGTGGGAACGGAAATCCTTGCGTGAGAAGCGCTTGCCCAAGGGCAACCAACCAGTCAGAGAGAGAGAGCCAATCAACTGCTATCTCTAATAAGCGATGGAGGAAATACAGGCAGGCAACTGTGGATGGCTAACTTGCACCAATCAAAAGGCTTCATGCATGGGATGAATTTTATTTATTTCGTCAAATACGCCCCCCTGCTGCGCCTAAATATATTGCCAGAAATATACATATGATCAGAAGCGTTCGTATGATCCGGAGTGCCTCATCCACATTGCCAGGCGTGATCAGAAGCATTTGCATGCAGTGCAAAACTACCTCCCATAAAACTAATTGCTGTTGCTGGCTGACCGGTGACAACGGTTAGCGGATCCCTATTATAAATTTCATCGATTTTATGGTTTTATTCAATTTTCGAACAACCGCGTGAATAAATGAGTTTTCTTGGATATACTGGAATAATGAACTCTCTTCACAATACGTACATGTTTACCCAATGTTAAAATCGATCGTATGAGAGTTGGTCGATCTTTTCTTATGGTGTATGTGTGTGTATATATATATATATCTATATCAACGGCGTTTCTGTTATTGGCAAAAGTGTGGGTCCCAATTAGGGCTGGCGAATGTAGAATGGAGGTTGGCTACCTCCATCTCCAACATCAACATATAATCACAATAATTAAGTGATCATGGCTGGCAAACTCCACAATGCTACACCACAAAAGCATCATCAATCTATCATTTTATGCGACACCACAAAAGCATAATCAATCTATCGACTTACTTTTCCTGCAGGAATTGATGTGTTTGCTGACAACATCGCCAAATACACTTTTCTCCTTAATAAAAAATAAAAAAAATCTGGAAAACTACAATGAGTCATTTGCCGAGAAACGATGAGAAGGAATGAAAAGTCGTCGGCGGATCGATCTATGTCAATTAATACAAAGAACTATTCAACTGCAGTCCATATGTATCATAATTATGATGTATTTCATTATAAATTAGGCCCTTGCATGCATTAGAATGTTGTAATATTTTATACAATCATTTATCTATACAAAAATCATACTTTAAATGGTTTAGATGTTTACAATAAAATTTTAAAATTGATATTTATATCAAATTATTTTATTATGTTGATTGCTTACTATTTGAAAATGGAGCTCATACATATGTTTGATTTGGATGAAAATTAATACGTCATTAAAGTAACATTTTAAATACAATGAATACGATAGATGTTAATTTTATGATTAAGTGGACTCTATTTTGCAGCGGACCAAACTATAATTATGGTCCCGTCCAAATGCATTTAAATATTTTTCATATGAGAACCTATCAGGTGCTGATAATGGTGCAGTCTGCGGCAACATGAGCCTATTCATGATCTAGTAAGCCTCATTTTGCATATGACAACATTGTGTGGTCATATGCACTGGAATATTATCCTATACGTATCAAAATATATCAATGAATAAAAGTGATTTTATGGAACCTTTTTCATTTTTGAAATGTTAATGATTAACGCAGAATTCAATAACATCATTTCTTTAGCTAAAAGACCAAGTTTCATCTAAATTTAATATTTGCATAAGTCACATTTGCTCAAAAATAAGTATATTCATGTTTAAATTGGAAAAAATATTAGATCCATTTTTATGCATATTAGAATATAATAATACTTCATAAAATTATTTATCTATATAGTACTGATATTTTTAGATGATTTAAATATTGAAAATACTACATTAAATTGATATTTAATATTAAATTATTTTACTAAGTTTGTTTTATACGTTTGTAGATGAAACCCATATATAGTGATATTAGACAAACAATTTTTTTTATCATATTATAAATGATGCTAAATAATAGATAAAATTTATTCATCTATCTAAATATTAAAACTAATGAGGGTTCCATAAAAGACAAGTGCACAACATTATCTAGATGTCAACCATACATACATATTGTGCGTGTGCGCACAACATTATCTCTTTTGAGATCTACAATTACATGCCACCATATATGTATGAATTAGAGAATACATAGTAAAGAAGAATAATCAAGTAGATAAGTGCTACTATCAAAAGAAAAAGTAGAAAAGTGCCCTTTTTAGCTTTCGAAAAACTACACATATCCCTGTAATATATATTTTAGTTAATTTTACAAACATCTTCCTAAAGTTTGTTAAAGATCAAACACTCTCACCTACACGATATAAAGATTTTTTTAAAATGAAGATGCCCTTATTGATGGAAAAATTTGATGAGACTTTTAATCTCACTCTTTTTAGATTCCTTTAAAAGAAAATTAGGAATAAAAAAAGGAAATTTGGGGATCTCCCCTTTATATTAAAATTTGAAAACTTGTACAAACTCGTATTAAATTACTTACAATCAAACTATAACAATTTAATCTATGGTCTTTTCTCTAATATGTGGCAAATTTTTCAAAATGAAGGAAATTTATATAATTATCCTAGCAGAATATGAACTTAGCTTCAACATCTTTTTCCACTATTGTGCCTAGGATCATTGCCTTTTATAATTGTCAATTTCATAATAACCACTATAGTAGTAGTTTGAGATGTGTTGGAAGTTATGATAACTCCTAACCACGTACAGTGCAACAAGTGGTGAGAGTGGTTATCATGCACTGTAGCACATATATATAACATGTATAAGACTTAGTTATATGTGACTTTTATTTCATTTATAACGATCATATATGAATTTTCAAATTCATGTAATTGGCACATTTATTCACTCATTATAGACTAAAATAATTTTATTATTAGACTCCGCACTGAAATGTCAAATAATTAGGTTGCATCAGTAATAATAAGAAAATTACTGACAAATTCGTAAGGGAAATTAATTAAAGATCATTAAAGTAAAACTATAAGAAAATCAATGTTTTGCAATACAATTGTAGCAAAAATCAATTATTTTCATTACAAAAGACACTAATTAGGAATGTAAATAATTATTGCAAAAAGTAAGTTTTAGTAATAGCCCTAAAAGATATTATCAATATAGTAAGTGCATAGAAATATTGTTGTTAGAAATATTTGCAATTGGTCAAACACGACTAAATTACAAGAGATCGAGGACATCATGTCAAAGTAAACTATGTATATTTTAAAGTAATTTTCGAATGGTTGAGGGGATATTTTAATTTAAAAAATCCTCGCCCCTTGCTCCATGTGTAACTCTGTCTATGCTAAATTATAACGACATAATAATGCAAATTCATACAAATAACTTAAAATTTCATCCGTCCCTAAAGATTCATTTGAGTATGGTACAAATGGTGCCAATTATTCTTTTTGAAGTAAAGTGCAAATTACTTTGAATCATTAATCATCTAACAATGGAGAATCCGATCGTTTTATTTTCATCATTTATTCAATATCAATATTGCTTAGCTGTATTATTTGTGTACGATCTTAATCAGCATGTTGCCATATAAACGAATTTGGTGCAAGGTTTAATTAGGCACATGTGGTAGATACATACTTTTAACACTAGTAGTATGAGGAATACATTATAGGCACGTAACTGAATTAATTAAGATGCGTGAAACTCATGAACAATTAAAGTAGAAGAAGGCAAAATTACCCTAAATTAAAAGACACTTTTCTGGAACGAAAAAGGAGATTTCTGAAATTAGGTCTACAAGGTAGCTTAGTAGCTGCCGCTGCCTGCTTAATTAATTGCAGCTGATCTGCTGCCTCTACCAAACAAAACAGCCAAGCGCATGATCCTTTTCACAACCAACGTCTTCCATCTTCGTCATTTCATGTAAGAACGTACGAGCCATATATGGGCTAGTGGCTTTTTTTTTTTTTTTTTGATGTAGCTATGTGGGCTAGTGTTGGTTGCATCATATGGACAGCATTTCATCGAGCTCATTTTAATGATCATCAGTAAGCCCCGCCAATGTTGAAAAGTTGGTTAATATCTCATTTTCAGTAGACCAACGAGAATTTCTTGATCAATATTAATTCATTCCGCTGATAGTAAGGCTGCAATTTGGCCATCTTTATTTCTGATGCAGTACAATTCCTTCTTTCATGGCAGATGAAGCCCACATCTCCACTGCAACAAATTTCAGTTAATTTAACTATTTTTTCACTACATGTAATATATATCTAGTTTTATGAGCTATATTTTATTATAACTAATTATTTAGTTATGAATAATTACTTGCTTTTAAATGGTGACATTTAGTTAAATGTAATCATTTTTATATCAAATGCAACCAAAGTACATTTAAAGTGAATATAATAAAACTTCTTGCTACAATTAACATATGATTTTGGCTCAAAAGCAACCGTAGTTGCATGTTAGATTATGTGGTCCATGATTTTGGTGATAACAAAAGTTGCATGTGCTTGATCTTTGATTTAAATCGATCCTATCCTTGACAAGTTCGATAAAAACATATCTTGTTATTAGGTATGATTGTGATTGGTTGTACTATTGTACTCTTAATACCATTAAGTTGTTTAAGAAAACTTAGTAATAGTGGTTGCTTGAGATTTAAGCTTAAGTTTAATTTAGAATGGGATGTGATGATATGGATAAATTTTGAATTTTTCAAAGAAATTTATCTTCTCTAGAATTGGAGAAACGACCAATATTTCTAGACAACAAGATCAATTTGATCACAAAAAGGTCAATTGTTTTGTGATCTTCTTGTGGTGCTGGTCATTGATCCGGATTGCGCGTGGCTAACTAGCCTGCGCAAGAACGTTCACACATATAGGAAACAAAAGATATTGATCCGTGTGGAAGATTAACATTGGCCAAGAAAAACGGTTAAAGTGGAAGACCGGATCATATGATTTTTTTTTTCGGAGATACATATTGTTGACACCCCACCTTTGGGCCCAAAAATGGGTAAAATGAAAAAAAGTCTCAAACTCAAACAAATTCAAGGCAAAATGAGGTTCAAGCAAGCTAAGCAGGCCCTTCCAAACACAGCCCACAGAGCGAAGCTCCACCAAGCCTCGAAGCAGGCTTTTCAACAAACCGGATCCGGCCCACACGAGCGAAGCTCCTACAGGCCACCTCAACGGGCTCCACAATGCAGCCCACCAAGCCTCAGAAGTAGGCTTCTCTACAATTTTGGACCTCTACAACGGCCCACCCAGAACAACGGGCTTAGCCAAGCTCTAGCCCACTAAGTTCCAGCCCACTATGGAAGGAGCCCGCCAAGCTCAAGCTCATGGACCAAGTCCAACACCTCTCAGCCAAGCTCAAGCTCATGGACCAAGTCCAACACCTCTCAGCCAAGCTCAAGCTCATGGACCAAGTCCAACACCTCTCAACCAAGCTCAAGCCCATGCTCTCAACCAAGCTCAAGCCCATGCTCTCAACTCAAGCCCAAAGCCCATTACCCAAACTCAAGACCAAGCCCATGGACCAAGTCCATGATCCCACTCAAGCCCAAGTCCATGGACTAAGTCCATAACCTCAAGAGAGCCCAAAGCCCACTCTTACATCTATAAAAGGAGAGCACCCCCTCTCATTTGAAGACTTGAAGAGAGGCATCCCAAAGGGGGAGGACGGGAGTCTGCAGCAACGCCCCGGCATCCCGGTTTTTCCCGCTCTACGAGCTCCGCGCTCTCTCTTCCACGCCCCCTTTCCATCTCTCCCATTCTCTCAAATCTTTTTATTTCCCCCTTTCACGCCGTGTAAACCGCATCGGGTTGGCAGATTTCCCCATATTTGCTTCAACCCGAAGGCCGGAACCCGGACTCTGTATTATTAGTGCCTTATTTCATCAAATAGGGGCTGATCTCCCTTTAAAGATCAGTGGCGACTCCGTTTTTCTTTATTTTGTGTGTGCGTGTTTAAGCTAACGCCTCGGCAAGGCGGGTGCACGTGGGTCCACGGATTCCAGCATAATACGCTACCGTTATGCTGCCGGATTTGTGACTTGACCCGTGTACGGAAAGCCCCGTCTTAGCCGTTATGCTGCCGAAATCATGAGAAAATACCCACACGCCAACTTTCCTAAAAGATATGAAGCCTAATGCGTTTTACCCCATGTCAATGCAGGAAATCTAAGCCCACGTTGCTTTTCAACATGATCCACATTTTCAAAGCCCGGGAAACCATTCCGAGCCCATCGTAGCGCTCCCGGCGGGTGCTACAGCTTGGCGACTCCGCTGGGGATGGTATTGCAAGTTCACATCGGCGCAAGGGGGTCAGAATCTGAAGAATCGGAGCATTTTCCTCGCTGAACAGCGAGTTGCAGATGCATTTCCGTCTTCCGGCAGCGAGTTTCTGAAGTTTCTGCCCAAATCGCGCGAAAACCTAAAAAGTTTTTAGGTCCAGAGGCGTCCAGCTCAAAAACTGGACAGAACTCGTGAGGAACTGTTGGATACCGCTTCGTGACTGTTCACGCACCTAAGACGAGCCCTAAAGGGACGACTTCCAACAAACATGAAACCGGTTAAGGCTAAGTAAAAAAATCCGGCGTAAAAATCACTTCTTTTTCATAACCTGAGTGTTTTCTGGTCACACTTCCAGAAACGCTTCAAGCGAACTGGTCTTCCTTCCAGAGACTCTTCAAGCGAACTGGTCATTCTTCCAGACACGCTTCAAGAGAACTGGTCCTTCTCCAGACACGCTTCAAGAGAACTGGTCCTTCTCCAGACACGCTTCAGGCGAACTGGTCACTTTTCCAGAGATGCCTCAGGCAAACCCAAATCTGTAGACCTCGAACATTCTCACGCGCAAAACTTAATATAAATAAAATTTGAAAAAAAAATGCACACAAAAGGACTCGGACTTGCAAACATCTATCCAAAAGTTGATCTTTTTTATTATCTGTTTACAAGTGCTAACCATTTTTCATTGATTGCTCAGGTTCTTCACCATATCTCGAAGGCAAAGCAAGTCAATCACTGATGTGACAGGTGCTGAAAAGCGCTGATAAGACAACTGACATGACATAAAGGTGCTGACAAGACCATTGATGTGACATAAAGCTTACATGCCTAGAAGTCAACTGTTGACCCAAGAAGTATGCTGACAAGACAATTGACATGACATAAAGGTGCTGACAAGACCATTGATGTGACATAAAGCTTACATGCCTAGAAGTCAACTGTTGACCCAAGAAGTATGCTGACAAGACAATTGATATGACATAAAGGCGCTGAAATGACCATTGATGTGACAAAAGGCACAGACATGGCATAAAGGTCCAGCAACGTCCAAAGGCATCACGGCGACGCGGCAGTAAGCTAGCAATGGCTTTTCAAGTTCGAAGATGATTAATCAACCTTTCTACCCTTGGTTCTGAAACCGGGGGGCATCATATCATGTTTCCGTAATTTTACTTTGACTTCCTACTTAAAAAAAAGGTTAAAAAAAAGAGAAAAAAAAAGAGTTAAAAAAAAGAGAGCAAAAAAAAAGGTTAAAAGAAAAAGCAAAAAAAAAAGGTTTTAAAAAAAAAAGTGAAGAAATTATATATCTTAAAGTTCTAGTTGCCTTCAAGCTGAAGATCGCATACATGGAGCCGACAAATCATCTTTCAAAGGAAAATACTGCATTCCCATTTGAAAAATGTGATCGGATGATGCAACGAATGCAACGGATGGAGGACATGCTCTACAAAATATTAGAGCAACGTCAATCAATGGCAAAACAACAACATCAAGCGTCATCCTCTCCATCACAACATCAGCAAATGGCGAGTTCGAGCTCACAATCCGTTCCAGCTCAAAGATTACGCGGCCTAGCGAATGTGCAAGGCCAAATAGAAGAGGTCAAGATACAGTTTCAAAGCCAACTCCAAGAGTTGCACAGAAAAATCGAGCGACAGCAAGAGGAGGACCTTCATTTGATAAAAATTAAAGACTTATGCCCATTTCCAAATGCACAACTACCTGAAAATTTCAAAATGCCAACCCTCCCTATCTATGAAGGAAACTCATGCCCACATGCCCATATCAAAGCCTTTTGCAGTATTTTATACCCTTTGGTAAAAAAGGAGGAAATTTTGGTCATGCTATTCCAACATAGCTTGAGAGGAGACGCCCTTGAATGGTATACGTCGCTCGACTGCAAGCAAATTAAAACATGGGAACAACTCTCCTTAGCCTTCATGGACCGCTTTTCATATATGCTAAATACGGCTCCCAAAAGGGCCGATCTCGAAGCACTCAAGCAAGAAGAGGATGAAACGTTCTCAGAGTACGTGGCTAGATGGCGTGCCTTGGCGGCGAAGATGAAAAGCCCGTTGCCGTTGGATGAGCAAATCTCCATCATCATCAACTCAACGCACCCGAGCATCTCGGGCTACCTCATCTCTCACCCATATGTCAACTTCACTCAACTCCTCCAAGCCGGGGACCAAGTGGAGGCGGGAATCAGACATGGCACCATCTCCCCATGGCCACAACAAGAAAATGCAATTCATCTTGAACAGGCAAGCCAGACACCTCATATAGCGGACATTGGCATGGAAGTCAATTTTGTGAAGGGTAATGCCAAAACCTTCTACCCTTCTATTTTCATAACAAAAGTCCAACCCCATAATGCTCCTATCATTTTACAAGGCCGAAATGCCAACTCCGTTGTCCTTCAAAGAAGATGTGTTGAGCCCGTCATTTTAGTGGGAAAATCCGTCATGCCTACGCAAGAGAATCCTATGTTGCACAAACCTCCTATTGTCCAAAGAACATCCTCAAATACTTTTCCTACAAACTCGGGAGCTCCACCCAAAGTAGTGAGTCAACCCACTTTGCCTCACTTTTCCCCAGAAAATATCTTCATCCAAGTAAACCAAACAACATGCCCACAGTCCAGAAATGCAGAAGAGAACCCCAAAGCTCCTTACACCTCTACTCCTAGCATTCCTCTAAAGCAGTCATTGTTATCATCTTCTACACAACCATGCCCGGCCACGGAAGGTGAAATATTAATCTTATTAACAAAGCAGACAAGCACCTCAGAAGAGGAAACGCTAGCCAAGGAGCACAAATCTCAAGAAATTCCTGCACAAGAAAAGCCAAATGGAAAAGACCATCTATAAGTCACAAATGAAGTTATCCCTCACACAGACAATCAAGCAGGGGCGTCTAAACAGCCTCGACAAACCGTCATCAACACAGGCAATGTCGACGAAGTCGAACAGCCAACAAGGTTAGCCCCGGAAGCCGCAGAATGCGCAGGGCACACAATCATCATCTATCAACCTACCGTCACAAATACATCTTCATCAACACATCCACAAGGGATAGTTCAAAATAGCTACCATATAGTCTTTCCATCAAGCTTGGCAGGAAAAATGCCAACAACCAGTGAAGATAATATTTCACAAGGGGCAAAAAGCGCACAAAAAATAAAAGACCGGGGGCATGCCAGAGAAGCATGGGGGCAACCTACCAAAGACGCGTGCCAGAGAAGTATTAAGTTTAAGATACAAAGAAAAAATTACAAACGAAGGTTGAAGAGGAAAAGGTGGAGAAAAATGCATCTACATCATCCCGAAACATGGAGGCATATGGTTCTGAAGAAAAAGAACGCATATTACTTTTATATCATGTTCCATCCTACAACAAACAAAGTTTGGGACCCGGGAGGCAAAGCTATATGAGGAAATGGTTCCACAGCGCCGCTCGCAAGGCAAACTTCTAGACACCCGTAGCAACCCCGTAGCCTTGAAGGACAACTGCAGAAAACATGGGGAAGAAATTTTGAGCCGGACGGATGAGAAAATCCAAAAAATCGTGCAAAATCTTGAAAGTACGGACAAAATCGTACAAAATCTGAAAAATGCGATTTTGGCAGCGTGAATCACGGTTCTGGCAGCGCACAATCCGGAGGGTACGAAGAAATCCCGCAAAATCCGGATTTCAGCAGAAAAATCGCGGAAATCATGGAGGACGCTGACTGACCTAAAAAGTTTTTAGGTCTATATATATAATGGACGCACAACAGCCCTTATGCAGAATTTCTAATGGCTTACGGCCTACAAATGACCAAAGCATTACAAGGGATGTCAAGAAGAAGAATTTTACAAGATCTATACCCCGCAAAGGCAACAAATCATATAGACACATCCTCCAAAAAAAAGAAAAATGAGCCGGTATTCACACGGCTTTACATTCAAAAAATGGGGCATACAAGCATTCAAGATTTACAAAAGTACAAGTTGGCCAAAAAGGAAGAAAAGATGAAGAAAAGTCTTCAATGCACGCCACCGGCAACACCAGCTAGTGCCGGAGAAGACGAGCCGAAAATCGGCAGCGGCGGCGGCCGAACGAGAAGAGCGACGGCGGCAGCGAGAAAGGAGAAAAGAGAAAACAGGAGAATAGGGCCCCCATCGGAGACCCTAAAATTTGGTAAAATTACAGAAAGCTCCCCGTCATCTACAGGAATTGCGAAATCATCCGGATTCAAGACTAGTGCAAAACAAGCCAGCAAGTCCACAAAATTTCAAAATGGACCACTCTCCCAGAAGAAACTTCATGAGTTTGCAGAAATTACGAAGTGACCCAAAAAAAAAAACAAAACAAAACAAAACAAAAACAAAACAAAAAAAAAGAAGAAAGAAAGAAAAAAAAAAAAGAGAAGTGTCCATGTCAATGCCAAAAGGGGTATCCAGTACTTTGCCATTCACCGTCAAGACGCCTCTGGCAAAGGGGGGCAACTGTTGACACCCCACCTTTGGGCCCAAAAATGGGTAAAATGGAAAAAAGTCCCAAACTCAAACAAATTCAAGGCAAAAGGAGGTTCAAGCAAGCTAAGCAGGCCCTTCCAAACACAGCCCACGGAGCGAAGCTCTACCAAGCCTCGAAGCAGGCTTTTCAACAAACCAGATCCGGCCCACACGAGCGAAGCTCCTACAGGCCACCTCAACGGGCTCCACAATACAGCCCACCAAGCCTCAGAAGTAGGCTTCTCTACAATTTTGGACCTCTACAACGGCCCACCCAGAACAACGGGCTTAGCCAAGCTCTAGCCCACTAAGTTCCAGCCCACTATGGAAGGAGCCCGCCAAGCTCAAGCTCATGGACCAAGTCCAACACCTCTCAGCCAAGCTCAAGCTCATGGACCAAGTCCAACACCTCTCAACCAAGCTCAAGCCCATGCTCTCAACCAAGCTCAAGCCCATGCTCTCAACTCAAGCCCAAAGCCCATTACCCAAACTCAAGACCAAGCCCATGGACCAAGTCCATGATCCCACTCAAGCCCAAGTCCATGGACTAAGTCCATGACCTCAAGAGAGCCCAAAGCCCACTCTTACATCTATAAAAGGAGAGCACCCCCTCTCATTTGAAGACTTGAAGAGAGGCATCCCAAAGGGGGAGGACGGGAGTCTGCAGCAACGCCCCGGCATCCCGGTTTTTCCCGCTCTACGAGCTCCGCGCTCTCTCTTCCACGCCCCCTTTCCATCTCTCCCATTCTCTCAAATCTTTTTATTTCCCCCTTTCACGCCGTGTAAACCGCATCGGGTTGGCAGATTTCCCCATATTTGCTTCAACCCGAAGGCCGGAACCCGGACTCTGTATTATTAGTGCCTTATTTCATCAAATAGGGGCTGATCTCCCTTTAAAGATCAGTGGCGACTCCGTTTTTCTTTATTTTGTGTGTGCGTGTTTAAGCTAACGCCTCGGCAAGGCGGGTGCACGTGGGTCCACGGATTCCAGCATAATACGCTACCGTTATGCTGCCGGATTTGTGACTTGACCCGTGTACGGAAAGCCCCGTCTTAGCCGTTATGCTGCCGAAATCACGAGAAAATACCCACACGCCAACTTTCCTAAAAGATATGAAGCATAATGCGTTTTACCCCATGTGAATGCAGGAAATCTAAGCCCACGTTGCTTTTCAACATGATCCACATTTTCAAGGCCCGAGAAACCATTCCGAGCCCATCGTAGCGCTCCCGACGGGTGCTACACATATCTATCAATTTTGTGCTTTTTTTGCTCAAAGACTGGACCAAGCTAACCAACGGTGGCCAATGATAAATGCTGAGGCATATATACACATATGGGAATCTTTGCATGGATGTGTATGTACACATATAAATTAGGTTTATATAAGTATATATCCATCAATTTCTAATAACAGGTTGGCCCAAATGGTTAAATCGATGATTGAAAATCGTTTTTTCCGAATATATATATATATAGAGAGAGAGAGAGAACAGGAACAGCGGTGCAGTTGCCAAAAAATGGGCCCACATAATCATGAAATCATGATCTACTTCACCTATTGTATTTAGAATAATGTATTCTATTACCATACCAATTTTCATCCCAATCAGATACTTTAAATTTGTTATTTACATTAAATTGTTTTATTACGTTGGATTTATACCATTGGGATGAAAATTGGTATGGTAATAGAATACATTATTCTAAATACAATTGGTGAAGTAGATCATGATTTCATGATCGTGTGGGGCCCATTTCAGCAATGCTGCACCATAATATATCTCTGTATATATATATATATACACTACCTGTGCGTGTTGTCCACTTTACGAGGTCACCATTATATTCTATTCTATGCTTCTAGCACAATAATTAGTGACTTAGAAATTAATTACATCAAAAGTTCTTATATTCGGCCAAATTTGTAGTCATGTTTTTAGCCAAATTCAATATTATTGTAGCAAAATTTTGTTATCGTTTGTAGTCAAATGAAAATCATTATATGAAATATTAATTTTGGTCGCATATATTATAAAAAATTAGCATATTTAATTAAACGTCTACCAATTATTGGATTTAAATAAGTATATGTTGTCAAATTTATGCATATGCAGTCAAATCTATATTCTACCTGCATTTAAGATTCATTATATTATAACGAGGGTTTTGTTGCTTATAAGCGTAAGCCTCAACGCTCCCGCGTTGTTGCATATGATATCTATGGTTTGTACGTACCCTTCAAAATATGATAAAAACGAAATTACTATGCTTTACCTGCAGAAGTACTCATCATTATCACTTCCCCTCCATTACCTATATATGGAATCGCACAGCTACCTGTTTTTAATTTTTGGCAATTGGAGAGCATTTACTCGCACCGCCAAGATAACAGCCCAGGACAGAGATATTTTGGATAGCTCCATTGCATCGATGCCAAGCGTAACTGCGTAAGGCAGACGAAAAAGCAAGATGGAAAAGAGTTCTGAACTATCACCGTAATAATTTTCGGCCTTTTGGCCCCCGTAAACGGACGCGGAAAAGATGTCAGCTATCGGTCAACGCGGAAACAGATGCACGCGCGAAGCGTGCCAACTGCGTTTTTTATTTGATTCAACTACATATACTATTTTTCTTCAAAAAAAAAAAAAAAAAAAAAACTACATCTACTATTCCTCTCTCCGTAAATACTAATCAAATAACTACGAAAATATTATTCCGAAAAATAAAATAAAATTTCCGCCAACAGCAATTTCATCCACTGTTCATGAGTTATGTCTGTGGCATAACTTCTTGCATATTATGAGTGTGTTTGTTTAGGGCAAAAAAGTGTCAACTAAAACTTTTCAATCTAAAACTTTTCACTCTCCATAACTACTCTATTTTTTAATTATTTTTTCACATTTTTCTATACAAACTACCCTACTTTTCAATCATTTCTACACATCTACCCATACAACTAACCTATCTATTTTAACTTTATTCTCTTTACTCTTCATCATTACTCCTACAATATCACATCATTTTCTATTGATTTGACAACTTTTACATACAAAACTTTTCATCAAAAGTTTTACAACTTCCCAAACACACCTATGAGAACTCGAATAGGATGAGGATTGTATCATAAGATGAAATTTTTTATCTTTTAAAATAATAAATTTTTATTTTTATATAACTTTTTTCGTTTTAATATATAATAACACTTTTTCATTCAATGTTCTCGTAACATTCAAGTCGCAAAAAACACTGATTTTACAGGAAATGTCCACCGGTTTGTTGACCAGACGACTTTTGTGCATCCAAAATATGTTGTGGATACCGATAAAAAAAAACATATGTTGCGGATGTTGTGATAGTTTGGTTTAAGTGAAAAAAATTCGAATGTACTTTGGCACAAATAATTAATATAAAATTATAATTTTCAAGCGAATTAGCGGAATAGTTAAGAAGGGGTGGAGGTGGATAGCGTTTTATGACTTATGAGGAGTTTCGTGAGTGACGGGAATTGCGATTTTCGGATAACCGACGACGAAGACGAAAAGGAGACGAGGAAAGCGACTCGTACTGAACGGCAACCAACTTACACCTCAGTCTCACGCCCGCAAACCACCGGTCAACGTCAACCCTCGATGCAACCTACGAATTATATATATCTTGCAGTCATTCCTTCCTCGCGTTTGTATTGCAGCATTAACCTTGACTGGACTCCCTCTCCTCTCACCCTCGCTGCAGGTAGAGGACGATGAGGAAGCCCTGCTGTGAGAAGCAAGAAATGAACAAAGGTGCATGGTCTAAGCAGGAAGACCAGAAGCTCATAGACTACATCAGAACCCATGGAGAAGGCTGCTGGAGATCCCTCCCTCAAGCTGCAGGTTTCACAGCTCTCTCTCTCTCTACATATTATATACATATTCTCTTGGATACAAATGTCTATCTTGTATTCGGGGGGGGGGGGGGGGGGGGGGGGGGGGGGGGGAAGTCTATCTGCATATTATATACATATTCTCTAGGATATACGTATCTGCAATGAACTTGAAAATCCAATTCGTTCCAAGGCATGAGGAAAACGGAGAGCCTCTTTTTGTCTTTGCTCATTTGTTGTTGGGCTTTTCTCCATCCTTTTATCTTTCGGCTTACTCCTTTCATGTCTCATTATCGTTCCCCCCCAGTGCAAAGTCCTCTCGAGCGAGCTTGTTTCTTGTTCTGACATCATTCGTCTTCCCCTCTTTTAGATTAAAATCTTGCGTCCCCACCAGATTATGTGGTTTTGTCTTGTCGAGGAGCAAGTGAATTGAATGGCAGTACTCCCTGCTATATATGCAGTTTACACCAAATAGACGCCAACGTTGAAATTTTTGGCGACTGGAAAATATTTCCATGTTCTTGTGCCTCGTTGTTTAACAGACGATTTATACGTATATTTGAAGGAACGATGCTTCCGAATGTACACATACACGGGCTATAGTCGTTCTTCACAATCATGACATGAAATTTAGTAGCATTTATATGAATTCTGTAGTAGGTACAGCATATATACAAACTATGCTAATGCACTCCTGGTTTCATTTCAACTTGTAGGATTGCTTCGGTGTGGCAAGAGCTGTAGGTTGAGATGGATAAACTATCTGAGGCCAGACCTAAAGCGAGGCAACTTTGGAGAGGATGAAGAAGACCTCATCATTAAGCTCCATGCCCTTCTTGGCAACCGGTTAGATCTCTTTTCCGAAAACCTAAACAACTAGGCTCACATTGGCATGTTGATATCCCTGCCGACTCTCAAGTAATTGAACAAATGTTCGGACCAACAGCGATCACGTAGGCCAAATTTTAGTAGAAAAGATGCCCCCTTTTCACGAACCGTCTAGTTTGTGTTATTGCTGTCATGTGGACGGCGTCATGATAGTGATGAATCTCGAACCATTCGCAAGGTTATGCAGAAGGTGGGTTCTAACAGATGATACAAGGCTAGGATGTCATGCGTGCGCGCGGTTTCTCTCGAGACGCATGCAAGACTAAGGACAAGGACAGTAAATGGTTGCCCTCCGACTGCATATATATTCACTGTTTTTTGTTCTCTTCTAACAAATGGATAGGGTTCTATACATATTCTCGCCGTATTGCCATGTCTGCAAATCTGACACAGTTGCAGAATGCATACGTTGCACCTTAAAGTTATGGGCCACCATCAGTAAATTTTTTTATTTTTTTTTAAGGAAACTACCCCTCTCTGGGTCATGGAGCTCCACCTTGCGTAATTAACAACCTATATACGGCAATGCAAGTATTCATGTGTGGCCCAGCAAAGACATATCCGGAATGCAAATGGTTGCATGAAATCTCATAAATTACCCATAGTCAATGCTAATTAGTTAGGAAAGAACCCAGGAGTACGCAGGTTTTGATTGTCTAAAAATCTTATGGTGTGTTGGGATAAGAAGATTTCCAAAACCTCCCATTATTTCTCCTTCTCTTGTGTAACATGTCTTCATCTACCTTGACGAATTTAATTTATGTTTTTCATTGTAATCTATATTATTCTAGTATTGTCGCTATTTTTCTCATTAAAAAATATTTATTTTGTTTTTATTCACTTCCTAACTGAATTAAATATTATATCTCATTCCCCGAAGGTTTCTATAAGTACCTCCATTCAGGCACCTCTTAAGTTCCTGTCAGAGCTCCAATTGGCTGTTGTAAAAGTGTGCACATCCTATTATTATATTGCTGATTGGAATTTTGCGATACGATCCCTTGGATTGCATGGGAACTGGGCCTGGATAGCATCTGCCATTTTTGTATGAGTGTCATAGCATTACTGACGTAGAGTTTGTCCTACGTAATAATAGAATATATACATCATATAGCATTATTCGCGTACGAAACATGCAGTAACATTTCCGAGCTGTTTGTTTGGTGGGTGTAGGTGGTCGTTGATTGCGGGGAGGTTGCCGGGCCGCACAGACAATGAGGTAAAGAACTACTGGAATTCACACCTGAGAAGAAAGCTTATAAACATGGGAATCGACCCCAACAATCACAAGTTGGGCAACGACATCACCGTTCCGCAGCCACAACACAAGCATGGATCTAATAGCTCCACATCATCTGGTTCAAAGAGCCTAGTATGTGAACCTCATCGACCGGCGAGATCGGACAGAGACAATGACCTAGTGTCCGACGCAGCCAGCTGCCTCGATGATGATTCAATCACTGTGCCCGACCTGAACCTGGACCTGACCATGTCTATACCTTCTCCTTCTCTTGCTGCACAAAGAAGAAAAGACGAGGAATTCAATGAACTCAGAAGGCACGAGCACGAATCGTCTCCAACGCTTCTTCTCTTTAGTTGACTACATAGCCAATTAAGAATATACTGGACAATCATGCATGTGTAACCGCAGCTATACATTCACCAACTGGCCCATCTGATCTAGGCCAAGAATTTGTGGAGATGTGCCAAATTGGCTCTTCCAGAATTGAATAACTCAGCATGTAGTTTCAGCGGTCGTTCCTTACGAATAGAAAGAGCAACATCGATGAAGAGATCAGCGGACGAATAGGAAGTAGGTGAGACTATCGGTCAGATGACGAGGATGCATGCATGCGTAGAAGGGGGTGCATGCGTAGAAGGGGGAGCTGGGGCTGACTGGTTGGTTTGAAGCCATGTAGCTGCAGCACCCACAACATCGTCACATCTGCATTTTTAGCAAGGCATTGCGGATAAGATAAAAACGCCCCAGATCAACAGATACAATGCTTTTGGATGAGTAGCGTGCATGCACCTCTTGTTTGGTCATAGGATGCACATGCTGTACTCCTTTTCATCGCTGTACCCATTCTAATCTGTATGCGTAAAAAATAATTTTTTACTGAATGCTGGGTCAGGTTTTGGATCGCTTATGTTGTACTTTATATACACTAATGCTACTGCTACTAGAATATTGTTCTTTTGCCAAAAAATCATTGCTAAGAGTTAAAAATAGTGGATTCATTGTTAAAGGTGACCTTGTTATATTTGAACTAACTACTCAACTTTGTACAATCAATCTAAAAATTATGGTTAAAATGTGAGTTCTAAAAGCCACGTATCTTCAGCTTTTCATCAATACATATATGTGGCAACCCAACTATATTATATCTTCCCATAGGAAGAAGCCAAACATCTAATTTGTGATTCCTATCACATCTCATCATTATGAATTGAAGGATAATTACTTACCAATTCTACATCATGCTGAGATGGCAACTTCGGTCGGATAGATAGACTCTATCCTTACCCTATTTTAAAAAGTTTCTATCTTACCCTATTTTAGGCTGAATTGGTTTAAGCTTATTTAACCTTTTTTTTGAAGGATGGGTTAGTTCTTGCTCTAAACCAATTCTCAAAAATATTATGCAATCATGTTCATCTATAAAATATTTGTGCCTAATACAACTATCATCAAGAATAAGAGGTCTGTTGCTAGAACATGTAATATGTTATATATCTATTGAGTGCCAAGTAGAAAAAGGTTACAAAATTTCTATAGACAAACTATGAACATGTTGATAAAATTAGGATTTTTGTCAAATATACCTACTACATTTGATCCTAATCTCAAATATACCCATATGTTTGTATATATTCCAAAAAATACTTACTTCGTTAAAGGCCGTTAAGTAAATTAACGGTCGTCTTTTTAAATGTTGGTTATATATTCCTAAATGTCAAAAATATCCCCGGTATAAAATAATAAAAGATGAAATAAAATAAAATGAGAATAAAATTAGAGTTCTCCATATTTAAAATTCTTGTGCGATTAGAATAGTAGTAATTTGTGATATTCAAAATTTTGAAACAAACCTTAAATTTGATGGGCATATCGGAAATTTCACAAATGGACTAACGACGTTTATTAACGTCTGTAACAGAGTGAACATGATATTTGGAATTTTTGAAATGTAATGGGCATATTTGGGATTAAAGTCAAACGTAAGGAGTATATTTGGGAAAAGCCCAAATAATTAAAAAATCATGAATTTGTACAAGTGTATAAATATAACAAAAATATTTAAACATACTGCCGAATTACACATCCAAAACTATCTAGAATTAACAATAAAAAATAATAATAAACTATCCGAACATCTAACAAACTAATAATTCTAATATAAACATATCAACATTAAAGTTCAACAATCTCGAATACAAAAATTTGATAATAATTTGATAATAGAAGGGAAAACATAAGCATCTAAAGCTTTACCAGCATCCTAAGGTAAATCAAATTGCCTTGCAACCTTATTTTCATTTCTACTTGCATCATTCCATTTGACAACACACAACATCTAGTTGTTTCCATGCTTGAACTTTGTGATATGATCCCCACTTTCCAAAGTAGAAGGTAATTCTAGCACAACACACTTCCATGCTACTATAAGTGTCAAGTAACTCTAGATAGAAAGTTATTTTCCACAAATCATCCAACGTAATGATGTTATCCTCTTGTCTATGCCACAAGATCCCTTCATTGTCTATCATCAGAATAAAAATATTTAAAATTCAAAAAAGAAAACAACTTGTCTAGAGATGACAACTTGAATGCCCTCTCAAGGATCAGCCATACTGACTGGGAGAGCCCTATTGAAGAAATCTCGCTTCTACATCAAGAACAACTTGCGAAAATTCTCCGATGTGTAGAGTTGAGTCTAATCATCATCGAGTCCCCTATCGGTCGTTCTATTATTTGACATTTTGGTGATGAAGGAAGAGAATTTAATTAGTTGAAAAATGTAAAAGGGTACTTAAGAGTGAAAAATAATGAAAATATAATCTCGACAAACATGGAGTATTAGAGTGTATTCTATTATCTTCAATTAGACGATTCCTGGACCACTCATTTATGCAAAAACCTTTACTACATTCATGAATGCCAAGGTAATCCCAATCTCTAGTAGCAAATTTATAGCATCTGCCTAATGCTAATTCCTAAATACTATACAAGTGAATGCAGTTCAACCCTTGTAACCATAAATCTGAGGTCAAAATTTTCAAGAAACAGAAAGTTCCAACAAAGCATGTCATTAGAAAGAACACGACATTGCTAACTAAACAATTCCATTTCGTAATGAAGATAGTCAATCTAGAGGTTCTCTTGTAATTGAAAAATAAATTAAAAGTTAAAGTGAAAGGCATCAAAGAACCTAAATAGCCTTAAAAACAACCATTGCTAAGAATGCATTGCATATCAATGCTGCTATCAAATTTCAATATGAAGTTCATGGGAGCAAGAATCCTCAATAAAATTATGCAAAAAAACAACAAAAACCATAGCCAGGGCCAATGTTGAAAGAAGAGTCACCTTGCTAAGGATGAGATATAGAGACTGCATCTAGAGATTTTATGTAGGGATGATGAGATCTAAATAGTAGAATTTGGCTGCGGCATCGACTATGGGAGGGGAGACTAGGAGAGGCATGCAATGGTGAAGCGCTATAGCTGATATAGAGACAGGGTTGTGACGGCAATTAAGCACCTAACGCTTTTAGGCTGGAGGGTTGCGAGAGAAGGAATTGTAAAGAGAAAGAATGGGCAAATCGGTAAGCGAGATATTTAGATAGGGTATACAAAATAGTAAGGAAAATATTATATATTTTATAGTTAATATATGTAATTTGGGTCGATTTTGAGTATTCAATCCTTAAAATCAATCTTGCCAAATTTTAGAGAATATTTTATACGCGAAATTGAATTGATCATAAGGGTAGAAACCCTAGGAACCAAAGCTACTCGATTTAGGATATCCGAACCAAGTTGCACCTCTACATGAGACAAACATGAATTAATCTCATGATGGAAGTATTAGATTACACAACTCACCAGGCACTCAGCTTTAGGACAACTTTTACTTGTTATTTATCTTTGGAATATTGTAATTAGTTTAATTAAAGTAGTATTTTAATTAAGCTAGTACTTGAATGTTCGGCACCTAGTTGAGCTAGATGTGAGAAATGCCAGCCCTAAGTTTAAAATATAAAAAAACTAAAATTTAAGAAAAAATATGACATTGATAGTGTCAAGTTAAACAATGACAATATTGCAACAGGAGTTAAGTAAGAGAGTTTGAACTTACATCTTGTTTTACTTGCTCCATTTCTTATTAAAAAAAATTTCACCAACTATATGGTTGTTGTCTTTCATATCATTAATTTTTTGATATTAGGAGCACTGGATTTAGTTGATGAGGTCCATCATAACAAAGCTTAGGTAACTGTAGTAACTAAAAATAAAATATATATCAAATGGTGAATTAATAATGTGTATTGTGATAATATATGATTGATGGTTTATCACTGATCTTTTAGCTTAGCAGGTTGTACACTAAGAAGTAGTTGCAGGCAATACCTATTATCTGTATCTACTCAGTTTTAAGGTTTTCTTTTTTGGGAGTTTTACATCTTCTTTAATTTTTTTTTCTTCTTTTGCTTGATTTTCATTTTAGATTATTTTTTTTTTTGAGTAAATCGATGTCTACTTTAATATTTTTTCTTTTGTCCCTTTATTATTTTGAAATTCTGTATTGCTTTATTTTGTAGTATTATTCCCCGCGAAGATTAATATTTTTTTCAGTCGTTGATTAGACGCCAGCAAAACGTCAAAATCTAGATCCGCACATGAAACATATTTCGGCACGTGTGCCGGCTCTGGTTGCGTCACCGCTGGGCGCACGAAACATGTGACGCACCCAGCACCGACCCACTTCCCACTCCACGCCCATGCGTTCCTGCGCTGCGAGACGACGGTGGATCGTAAGAGCTGGCAAGCGTATTCTCTTCCTTGACATTGCCCAAAGTGCCAGTCCAATTTCATATTACACGAAAAAATTTCATCTTGATATTACATGATACCATCTCCGATTCTCCCTGATTGTGGCCATTCCTTGCGTGCTCATGTCTAGAAAAGAACATTATAGTGGCTCCATTATTTTAAAAGAAAAAAAACTGCTCGCTATTAAGACTATGAATCTTACTCTGACTTCAACCTTGGATTTTGAATCAGACGGATTCTATAATGTAGCCGAATTTTTGTGACATCGTCACCCCGTCTCCACATTACGACGTTGGAAGTGTATTGAGCAGTTTTATCACCAGATTATCAAATAACAGCACCTAAAACATGAGCCTCCTAACGCAGTTTCCCCATCCCGCGAGTGGTGGCAGCAGCAGCTCAACAACCGTGACTTATCCTTCAACCATTACTAACGGATGAGGTGAATTGATTACGGATCATGACGATCCAATGATCTAACCGTTCTACGTATATTTCAGCCCTTCTTAAATAAAGACCAAACCCGGCTGCACGGACAAAAGAGATCGAAGAGGACAGCGTATCGTGAAGGCAAGATGCCAGAGTACTGCGTGACAGGTGGGACCGGTTTCATCGCCGCGTATCTGGTGCGGGCTTTGCTCGAAAAGGGCTACGTCGTTCGAACCACGGTGCGCAACCCAGGTGCGTGCGCTCCATGAGACCGCGACGCAGCTGTTACGATCCGTTTACCCTTCATCTCGTATGCTCCCGCTGATCGTTGTTGGTGTCTGATTTCCCGATATTTGAATGGCGCAGATGATGCGGGGAAGGTCGATTTTCTTCGGAGCATGAACGGAGCCAAGGACAGGCTAAAAATACTGAAAGCTGATCTGATGGTGGAGGGGAGCTTTGACGATGCTGTGGACGGCGTAGATGGTGTCTTCCACACTGCATCGCCCGTCCTCGTGCCTTACGACGACAACGTCCAGGCAAGAAAATCAAATCACCCAAAACCACCAAGCTAATAATTACCAAACATACCAATCAAAATAATAATAATAATTACCAAACGTTCCCATGAAAAAAAATAATTACCAAACATAGAAAAAGAAATCATTAGATCCCTGTCTCTTTGATTGCAGGCAAATCTGGTGGATCCTTGCATAAAAGGCACGATGAATGTGATGAAATCATGTGCAAGAGCCAGTTCCGTGAAACGGGTAGTCCTCACCTCCTCCTCTTCCACCATCCGATACCGTGACGATGCCACGCAAATCCACCCACTCAACGAGTCGCACTGGAGCGACACGGACTACTGCAAACGCTACAAAGTATGCCCATTTTTATTTATAGCTGCATTGTGATCGATGATCTCTAATTTTTATTTGGAGTTAATGCAGCTGTGGTATGCATATGCCAAAACAATCGGGGAGAAGGAGGCCTGGCGACTAGCAAAAGAGCATGGGATTGACCTTGTGGTAGTCAACCCATCTTTCGTGGTGGGGCCTGTGATCACGCCGGAGGCCACCAGCACACTTCGCGTGATCCTCGCCATTGTCAAAGGTAGCAAAATTTAATTAGAACTTCGTTTTCTTTCGTTGTTTCCATCGTCCGTGACTCGATCGGGTGCGCAGGCGAGACGGGTTTCTACCCAAACACAACCGTCGGGTTTGTCCATATCGATGACGCGATCGCCGCCCATATCATCGCAATGGAGGATAAGAGAGCCGAAGGCAGGCTTATTTGTTCGAGCTCGGTCTCTCACTGGTCAGAGATCGTCGAGATGATCAAGGCCAAATATCCCTCCTTCCCAATCGCAAACCAGTGAGATGAAGAGCATTTTGATTTTATTGGATTCGTTTGGATCTGAGTAGGTAGACTGAAATGGTATACCTTGTTTTGCAGGTGCCATGGACAAGAGGGGGACAACAACCCACATAGCATGGACACAAGCAAGATCAAGCAGTTGGGACTCCCAGACTTCAAGTCCATTCCCCAAATGTTTGATGACTGCATCAAAAGCTTCCAGGAAAGGGGATTTCTGTGATTTCCTTTGATAGGTCCACTGAGATGGGCTTGTGGTGGCTAGTTGGTTAGCTCTATGATTAATTCAGCAAATGCAGCAACTGAATGCCTTTGAAAGTTGGAAAATAAATATGAGAAAGATCTTGGGTAATGTGTCAATGACTCGATATTGATGTACAATGTTCAAAAGAATGAATCAGCACATTCATTCCATACTAAGGGTGTGTTTGTTAATGACTAAAAATTATCAAGTTAAAATTTTTCAATTTAAAACTTTTCTCCCTTTACAATTACTATATTTTTTAATCATTTCTTCACATTTTTCTATAAAATTATCCTACTTTTCAATCATTTTTACACAACCATCCACACAACTAATTTATCTATTTCAACTTTATCCTATTTATTCTTCATCATTACCCCTATCATATCACATCATTTGATAACTTCTACTCTCTATAAGTTTTTATTAAAAGTTTTATCCATTCCCAAACACACAAACTTAGATTTGATCTAGGCTTTATGGAGCAATAACCAATGTTAAATTCTTCGTTTAAGGCTTCAATTGGATGGGGTTTGCTTACCACTAAAGTCGGCAGAAGTAATTTCACTTTGCTACTTCTAATAACACATTTTAAGATTATTTGATATATGAGGTCTCATACATATTACTTCTTGATTGGAACAAGGATTTTACATGTACTTTAGAAACTGTGCTTCTAGACACAAAATATGGTGCCAAATCAAGCCTAAGCAACCAAGATATATCCGTCACTCACTGATCGTAAGTGTCCATCTTTTGGGCTGCTTCATTTTAAATCGTTCAAAAATATATTTTCGATTTTTTGATTTTTTTATAAAACTATTAATTTAGGTATATTTAATATAAACTAAGATTTATCATTTTTAGACATGTGTACATATTTATTTTAGATTTTTAAGTATAAGGATATTTTAGTCATTTTCAATTGGTAAAAAATGTCTAATATTCATATTTCTAAAAATTCAATAGTAAATATGTACATACTTCAAAAAATGGTAAAAATTAATTTATAAGTTAAATAACAAAGAATAAGAATTATATAAATTTTTTTAAAAAATACATTTTTAGATGGGTCTAAAATGGATCAGATAATATGCCTTATGGGACCGCTTCCTACTAAAGATTGCACTGCTGATTCTGGGGGCCATTTGCATGAAAACCGTGAAATTCCACCTTTGATGACCGAATATGAGATTGTAAAATTCGTAGTTAGTGGAAATTCCTAAGAAAAGATCAATGGGTGATGTTTAGATGAAAAACTGATAGAACCATCTGCTCTCTGATCATTCTTTCTCCCCCAGTGCACCCGCATTCCATCATTCTTGCCCGTCGAGAATCTTGACCACAAGGCATCAGAATGATGTAGGACGCATAAGACTAAGCATTTTTCGTGCTGCCGTTGGCTTTGAATTTTCATCAATCACCGCATGGAAGTAGATCAATGCCAGAATGTTTCTGGTATGGATTCCAAGCGTCACTAGACGAACCAGCTGTTTGGTGCAGCTTGCACGCGAGATGGAACAACCACATAGGCTAGCTCCAGACTCGAGTTTCGATTTCTGCTTTTCCAATCCAAATCAACCGCTCAAACATAACTAAGAGAATAACCAAGTTCTGATTTTATCTCTTGTGAATTTGCCTACGTTATTTGTTGTTAGTTTAAAAATAGAGATGATAAATAATTTTCATACATGCATTTCTCAGTTCATATATGCGAATTTACATTTCAAGGGCTTCTTCCTTTCACCTCTCTTTATCCTTTTTATGGTTCGAATTTAAAAGCTACATATTTATAACTCAATAATTAGAAAATATATTTTTTCCAGTTTGACATAATAGATTTGCCATCAGCGAGTACAACCATACGCTCCTGGAATACGAGACAAGGCTCCCCACTAACATTGGATAACTGGACATATTGGCATCGTAACCTTTCTTTTTATTTTATATATTTTATATACATCACGATATCATGAAATTATAATGAAGCATGTTTACACGTTACATTATGGAGGG
This sequence comes from Annona cherimola, assembly GCA_030490835.1. Classification (NCBI taxonomy): domain Eukaryota; kingdom Viridiplantae; phylum Streptophyta; class Magnoliopsida; order Magnoliales; family Annonaceae; genus Annona; species Annona cherimola. The sequence goes on along the minus strand of CM059973.1, from coordinate 82,563,955 downwards.
AAATTTTTCCTGAACTCTCACTAAAGGACCATTGAAGGAATTTTTGCTAAACTCCCATAATAAAAAAAATTATAAAACTATTGTTATAGAAGAACTAAATTGTTAAATATCACCTATATATATCAGCTTCCATAAGATTCGAACCAACGCAAGCTCACAGAGGAGCATGTGCGTTACTACGACGCTTTGCATCATTGTGGCCATAACCTTTCCTTATTATTAGTATTATTATCTCAGCTTATTGTTATTTTCTAATTTTCATTTAAATTATTATTTATTATCGATGCCCTCTAATAAATTGCGCCGTTCATAATGATGAAATGAAAAAAAAAAAAAAACGAACTACTATGATTTTACCGCTTTAAACGAACAACAGAATCATGATTCGAATCCTACTTATGCAGAAAATAACTTATAAAGATAACGATGATTTTTTTGTTTGTTTTTATATATGTTTGCCTCACCTTGATTTTTTTATCCTGTGGGCACATATATTCATGCCATTTTGTTCATTTTAAATGAAAAATATTAAATAAATTTGAAAAATTATTGAGTTTCACATATCGTAAAATCTAAATGGAGCTCATACATCTATAAAAGAATTTAAAAAAAATATAAAAATGCCCCAATTTTTCACGGTCGTCCGAAAATTATTTCTTCTGTAATATCAAATTATTTTCGCTACTTCGCACGATTTCTGGTGTTCCTTATTTTGCCCAGTTTTTCCATTACCATTTTCCTTAAATAAAATAAAATAGACCGAATTACCGCGGTACCGTCTCCTCCAAAACTCTTTTTGGCACTGTGATAGCTCTTTTGCTTTTGCTTAAAAAAATAGATAAAATATTTTTAATAAAAATAATATTTTGAAAATTTTATATTTAACACTTTTAAACTATCTTTTTATCTAAAAATCGCTTGCGAAAGACAAACTCAATTCATGGCGTTCTGGGAAACGAGTAAGCGATGAGCACATTTTAACCGCACTGACACACGGGGCCCAAATCTCGGATGAAGTGAGCAAAATGCATCACATTCATGCCTGGGCATCATCCATCAGCAGTAGAAGTATCCGGTTTCCAAGCTACAAAAGCCCCCAGGCGGAGAGATTCGCGGCCCACGCTGCAGCGATGTCTCTCATACCAACGCGCGAGGGCCACCACCATCGCCGCTTCTCCGCTGCGCCTTCCTCTGCTCCCGTTGAAAGGAGACGCATCGGTGTCGCACCTCCACACACGAAGCGCATTCCCAGTCGATCTCGAATACACGCAGAAACTCCCAGGCCCCACGCCCCTCTCCATCCCCGGAAGCGCAAGCACAGGCGCAGGAGTAGGGACCCAGACAAGAAGAGGAAGAAAAAAGCAAGACTCGAAATAGATGCAGCAGCGGCAGCAGAAGCAGAAGCAGAAGAAGAAAAAGAAGAACGCAAATGGGTTTTTTCCCCACGAGATTGCTCCCAGTACAAAGGTAAATAAAGCACATGTCTTCAGTCATTGCTGTGTTTGGACCTTGATTAGAAGGAACTGCAAAATCTGAATGCAAAACTCCTTCTGAGATCTGTCGTGCATGCTGATAAAGCCATTCCGTTACGCAGAAAGGATCGTTGTGGTTTCTTATAACATACTAGGCGTTGAGAATGCTTCGAGACATATCGACCTATACGATCGAGTCCAACCGCAATATCTGAATTGGGAATGGCGGAAAAAGCTTATTTGCAAGGAAATTGGTCTTTACATGCCGGGAATTTTGTGCTTCCAGGCAGGTTTCACTAATCTTTGTTTGCTGTTTTTTTTTTTTTTTTTTTTTTTAAATTTTTTTTAACCCATGTTCATATATTTTTTTTTCAAATTAAAAGAAGGAAATACTCCAAGAGCATGGTTAGACATCGAAGTGGTATGACAAACTCAGTAGTGTGTCTTAAACTGAAAAAGAAAATTCTTCAGTTTCTCATAACTCAATTTTGGTGCTGAGTCTGGATGCTTGTGATAAAATATCTTACTTTTCAAAAACTGATTGTTAATATAAATATTGGATCGCACATTGCAGTCTGACTCATATTTCTTTTCTTTCCTCACTAACCTGATGCTCTTAGTTGTGGGTCTTCAGCCCATTGTTTTATTGAAGGTTATTTCCAACACTGAAGAATCAGGTCCTTGGTTATCAATAAACATCCATTTTGCCAATTTTAAAACATAATTTGTCGATGCTTGAGGTTTGAAAGTGTGTGATGCATGGTGAAAAAAGCTCCACTCTTTTCTCAATTTAATTGTGAATGGATTGTAGCTAGAATCCATATTTTGCAATAAAACACACCATCACTTAAAATTTCGAACTTTAATCTCGAGAAGTAATTTCTGGAATTGTGTTAGAAAGACCAATAGGATTAGTGATAACAATGAGTAATTCTAATTTTATAGCTGCAAAGTAAATTTGCCAAAAATGCAAATAGTCATTTGAAATGTTTTTTCCTTTGTTTCTTGATGTGTTCATCATAGATTCGATGCCATCCTACCCATCTTTTGTAACTCATATGTTCTTGCAACTAAATGTCCCCAAGTTTTTACTAGACATGAGCATTGTGATTTCTGATGTCAATTAACTTAATATGGTCAATATTTTTTGGACTTTCTTTCCCTGTAGTATTTTTATTTCATTTCTTATACAAACTTTAAAAAAAAATCAAAAATGACTGATAGAGGGAAAAAGTATTGGTTGCAGATTATGTGTATCCTGTATGTGCCTCCTTGTTCTTACTGCAAATTTCCTGTGTCACAGGAGGTTGATCATTTTAACGACTTAGGTGATCTCTTGCATGAAGATGGATTTCAAGGCATCTATAAGGTGTTTGCAAATGCCTCAATTTATGAAACCTCAGATTGAAGATGTTTCATACTTGTAAATTAATGATTATTCTTGAATTTACAACTGTCATGGATTCTAGGGCCGCACCGGAGAAGCCTGTGATGGATGTGCCATATTTTGGAAGGAAGAACAGTAAGGTTCTTCAATCTTCTTGCATATTTAGGCAATTCAACTATTAGAAATCATATTATTTGTGTGAATTCTCGCGGATTTAGGCATTGGTTACTTATGCTATTTGCAGTTCAAGAAAAGATTATTTAATCTTCTTATGGAATGCATGCTGGTAGAAATTGCTATTAACATTTGATCTGTTTCATGAATCTACTCAAGGAAGTTAGATGGTTCATCTTTGTTGATGGTGTTATAATCCCTTTTCCCTCTTTGATTTAGAAAATGTTTGTTGACATATGCTGGTTGATGTAGGACAGGTAGAGAAGAAAATAGAAGAAAAAGGAAGGAACCTCTAGAGATGAGAAGTGAAGAAATAAGGTAGAAAGAACAGATGAATAAGGAGAGAAGAACAAGAATAAGTTGAAGAAGTAGAGAATACTTTTATAAATCTCAGAACTAATGTCCCTTTAGAACTTACAATGACTGTATTTATAGGTGAACATACCACCCAATCTTAGCAAATGAAATCCTTCTAGGAAAAGCAATATATATTTTAAGTAAACTTCTTAAGAAAGTAAACTTCTTAAAAAGGTAAACTTAAAATAGATACATGCTTATTTTAAACAGATTCTAAAATATCCTAGGAATCTTCTAATATCTTTCAAAAATAGCAAAATAAAATCTTTTTAAATATCCTATGATTATTTCCTTTTTACAAAATTCTTGCGCCTAGAATAGACAGATTTGAAAAATTTCTTGCTATTTTCATCAATTCTCCCCGGCTTCGAAAAACTCGCCACTGGAGAGTTCTGACTTTGATACTGCTCAAGAATATTTGGATCCAAGTGGCGTAAGTCATCTTCAGTAACCCATGTAGCATCAGAATCAAGCTTGTTTTTTCACTTGACAAGAAATCTTTGCATAATGCCTGATCCAGTAGTGACAAGTTCATCTTGTAGAATATCCTCTATCTGATCTGAAAAAGTAGACGATATTCGTGGAAGTATAGGCACATGTGGTGATGCTGAACTGTTATCTGTTGAAATTCCTGCAGACAAACTTGGAGGCTCAAAAGTACCTCGGTAAGGAAACAAATCCTCTATATTGAAAGTAGAACTAATTCCTATATCTGAAGGCAAATCAAGTTCATATGCATTGGATCCCAATTTTCTTAAAACACGAAAGGGTTCACTGGCTCGTGCATGCAACTTTTTAAAAGAATTTTTAGAAAATCTTTCTGGATGGACACGAACCATGACGTAATCCCCTACATCAAACTCTTGTTTTCTTCTATAAACATCTGTAGCAAGCTTATAATTTTCATTACTTAGAGTAATCTTTCTTCTAATATCAGCATGAATATCTCGAATGTGTTGAGCAAAAGATTCAGCAGTATCAAATGAACGGGTATCAATAGGTAAAGGAATTAAATCAATGGGAGCTCGAGGAATATAACCATAGACAATTTCAAAAGGAGATTTCCCAGTAGAACGATTGACTGAATTGTTGTATGCAAATTCGGCAATAGCCAATACAGAATCCCAAGTTCCAATATGTTCTCCCACCAAAGTCCTAAGCAGATTTTCCAAACTCCGATTGACTACCTCAGTTTGGCCATCAGTTTGTGGATGAAAAGCAGATGAAAATTTCAATTTGGTACCCGAGAGTTTCCACAATGTCTTCCAAAAATAGCTTACAAATTTAACATCCCGATCAGAAACGATGGAAGTTGGTAAACCGTGAAGTTTAACAATTTCTCTAAAGAATAATTTTGACATATATGAAGCACAAGCAGATTTCGTACATGGGATAAAATGATCCATTTTCAAAAATCTATCAACTACCACAAGAATTGAATCAAATCCTCGAGAGGTTTTAGGCAATCCGAGAATAAAGTCCATACTAATGTCTTGCCAAAGAATATGTGGTATAGGCAAAGAAGTGCATAGTTCAGTGTTTCTCTTTTGAGCTGTATTTGCGTCCTCTTTGGCTACTATAGCTAGAATGAGTCTCGAATCTTGTCCTTCTTTTTCAAATTGTTTTCTTGTAAGAATATGCAAAGGTCGTTTTTCAGATGAATCAACTGGAGACTCTTTGTGGGATCTATCACTTTCTTTAGGTTTAGCAGGCTTCAAAAGGATAGATTTTCCATTATGCTTAATAATATAGGTGTTGGGTTGCCCATAATGGATTACTTTTAAGTCATATAGCCATGGTCGACCAAGAAGAATATGAGCCGCATCCATGGGTAGCACATCACACCAAATATGATCAGAATAATCACCCATCGATATAGGAACCAAGCATCTTTCATTAACAGGAAGTGTAGTTTTGTCTACCCATGCTACACAATATGGATGAGGATGTGGTTCAATTTTCAAATTCAATCTGGCTATAGCTGATTTGGCAATCACATTCATGGAACTACCTCCATCTATAACAATCTTGCATACTGTATTCCCACATTTAAAAAATTGATGAAATATATTTGTACGTCTCCAATCACTATTTGAAAAAGTAGTCAAAATGCAACGCATAACATTTAATTGCAAGTCCTCATTATAGCTATAGTCTCTATCAAGTTCACAATCCGATGGTTCATCAAAAATTTCAGCAACTTGATCAATGGTCACATCTTCATGATCCTCTACATGATTAATTGTAAGTGTGTGCTGAGGACATTGTGATGCAATATGACCTTTACCCCCACAACGAAAACATGGACCATTAATCCGCTTACTAGTAGCATCAAATCGAGAAACTGGATAACTCTTTTCCCTACTTATGTATTGTTCAGGCAATGGTTTAGTTGTTCCTTGAAAAGACGTTAGATTAGAATTTAATTTGGATACCCTTGTCTCTCCAGTTTGTGGAATCAAACGTTTGTTAGTGAAAGATTTTTGAAAATTTTCCAATTCTAGAGCTTTATAATATGCGTCTTCCACAGAAACAACTGAATGCAATTTCAACAAAGTTTTGATTTCTGGTTTCAAGCCATTGATAAACTTTGTTCGTGTAACCCAAGGATCTTCCTGTATTCCACATTTCATTTTTAAATCTTCAAACTTATTAAGATAGTCAGTTACACTTAATGATCCTTGTCTCAAGTTAACCAGTTGTTCCAATAGTTGAGTCTGATGATATTCAGGAAGGTATTTCTCTTTCAATTTAGCTTTCATTTCAGCCCATGTTGTGATAGGTACTCTTATGCGTTGACTTTCATCTAGAACCCCTTGCCAATAGCGTTTGGCAGACCCAACAAGTTTCATTTTTGTAAATCTCAATCGTTGGGCATCATCCGTATCATACCAACAAAAGAAATCTTCCATGTCTGCCAACCAATCTAAGAAAGCATTAGGGTCTAGACGACCGTCATAACTAGGAGCATCTACCCTGACTTGTTTTGCCACCCAAGAATTATCAGTTACACGCCGTTGTTGTTGTGGAAAAGGTATATTATAATTTCTCTGATAGTTCCCATGTCTAAGATTGTTTGCAAAACCAATTTCATAAAAATTATTGTCGTTTTCATGATTTTCCAAATTTGTATGCATTTCTGGAATATGTGAATGCTCTGGGTTATGATGACCTTTAGCATGTATGTTTGGATTTTGGAGAAGGCCAGTTATGATAGGAGAGCTACTAGAAGCATGAGTATTGTGTGATTGACCATTTCGAAATGATTGTCCAGTCTCAATCATAGGACGTTTTCCAACAATTTCAGTCAACCTATTTACTGAGGTAATGAGAGATTGAATGGAAGAGGTGGTTTCTTTTTGGAAATCTTCTTGCTTTTGGCCCAAGGTATCACAAAGGGCTGTTAAAGATTCAAATCGATTATCAATAGAATTGGATAAAGCTTCGAGTTCAGTATTTAATTCAGCATTAGTAGGCATGGTGACTCAAAATTCAACTTATGCTGATATAGGAAAGACTTACTACTAAGAATGATTTTTTTTTTTCTCCTTTTTTTAAAAGGTTCAAAAGCAAAGAACTTGATTGAAACAGATATGAATTAAGTACTTTCAACTAGAGAAAATGTACCTGTTGAGGTCCAATATTACCAAGTTTAGCGAGAGACAGCTTGAAAGTAATTTCAGCAACTTCTTAGCAGTATTTTCGCGATGACCAGTAGGTTGTTATGATGGCAGCAGTAGACAATGACAGAATTAAGGGGAATGGGCAGCGATGATAACACCAGCTTGTGGACAGCAAACTCCAATAGAATAGACAGCAATGATAGTACCAGCTTGTGGACATCAAACTCCAATAAAATGGACAGCAGTGTTTTGTAGATGGCAGCAGTTCGTGGACAGCAATATGGCAATAGGATGGACAGCAGTGATTTGTGGACAGCAGCAGTTTTTTTTTTTTTTTGAATAGCAAACAGTAACAGAATTTGGGTGAAAGTAGTACCAGGTTTGGCTCTGATACCAATTGATGTAGGACAGGTAGAGAAGAAAATAGAAGAAAGAGGAAGGAACCTCTAGAGATGAGAAGTGAAGAAATAAGGTAGAAAGAACAGATGAATAAGGAGAGAAGAACAAGAATAAGGAGAGAAGAACAAGAATAAGTTGAAGAAGTAGAGAATACTTTTATAAATCTCAAAACTAATGTCCCTTTAGAACTTACAATGACTGTATTTATAGGTGAACATACCACCCAATCTTAGCAAATGAAATCCTTCTAGGAAAAGCAATATATATTTTAAGTAAACTTCTTAAGAAAATAAACTTCTTAAAAAGGTAAACTTAAAATAGATACATGCTTATTTTAAACAGATTCTAAAATATCCTAGGAAAATCTTTCTAGAAAAGGAAGTTGCATATTTTAAGTAAACTTCTTAAGGAAGTAAACTTAAAATAGATACATGCTTATTTTAAACAGATCCTAAAATATCCTAGGAATCTTCTAATATCTTTCAAAAATAACAAAATAAAATCTTTTTAAATATCCTATGATTATTTCCTTTTTACAAAATTCTTGCGCCTAGAATAGACAGATTTGAAAAATTTCTTGCTATTTTCATCACTGGTGTTTTGAACCCTATATCATCTATTTGGCTACATGGACTGTTGATTAGAGAAAAGATTAAGGGGAAGGCTGACTATTGAACCATCAAGTAATGGGTCATTGCAGTCTCTCAGAAAAACAATTATTGCATGTAACGGTTACTTTTTAATGGATATAACCTTGAGAAAATAGTGTGAAGTCCACAGGAATTATTGGCACGCATTTTTAGCATCTTAATCATGACCATGTTGATCTTCATATCTTTGCATTGACATTAGGATGGATGAGAAAGTGAACTTACGGTCATGTGAATGAGAGAGGAAGTGGAAGGCTAAGTGGAATATGGTTAGAGGTCATTAGAAACAATATTAAAATATTTGAGCCTGTTGAAGGCACAACTCAAGATGGTTAGGAATTGCATACTGGGATTCATGGGGCTAATGGCACTGGGATGGGAAATATCATCTAATAATTGCAATGATCTTTACATTGACTTGTGCATCCTTGTTAGTTTGTCTTTTACCTCTTTGATGCATGCATGTCAACTATTTGCATTGATATGCAGATTCAGTCTTTTACACAAAGAGGATTTAGAATTCCAGAAGTTTGGGCTTCGAGACAATGTGGCACAGTTTTGTGTTCTTAAGGTACGGTCGATCACATTTCTGTAGATCTTGTTTAGTCTTGGTTACAAATCAAGCATATATTTCACAAAGAGTATTTGGTTTATTGAATGACTAGACGTTTTGATCTTCAGTAAAGAGTTATGTTTTGATATTTTGGTTTTTCTAAGTGGATGGAAACAATGCATAGTTTTGCAATCAGGAGTCTTAGTTTGCAATGGAATGTTGAAACACAAGGGGATCAGTTTTTGGAGTGCCGTCAAAAGATACAAATTTCAATTTTGGGAACTGAAGTCCTTAATGATGTTTTTATCTCTAATTGATTGGATATGAGATTAATCTTTTCAATACGAAATTCCATATCAATGTTAAAACTCTTTGTGCTGGTTATTCTCTTTATAATATTGATAATTATGTGTTGCATATGTAATTATTGGGTCTGAGATGAATCTCTTCTAAAAGGGATTCTGTGTCAAGTTGTTATGGTATTTTTATGCTGGTTAATCTCATATTGTCTTTATTTTTGTCTGCCTCGTTCCTATGCAATCTGGTTTGTGAGTCTTTCATATTGTTATCATTTTTCAGATGAATCCAAATTACTCAAAATCATTAACAAGCGACGGCTCAAAATCTCAGACGGCTCGGTGAGTTTAAGAGACCTGTGATACAGTAATAGAAAATTGTATGATTTGTAGAGAGAGGGATTCCACACAGGGTTTTTCAATTTTTGCAAGGGAAATATTCCCATAATTTGTTGAATTGGAAATGTAATTCTATTGGAGAGTTGAGACTCGCCAAGGGTGATAAAAGCTGTAAATGTCTGGCAAATTGGTGGTTTCTGTTGATGATAGTGACAACAACCTTATCTTGTAGACCATGATTGTCATAGCCACCCATCTTGGGGACACTAATCTGAAGGTCAAGTTGGTTCTGCTCTTGCAATCGTTGGGCATTGTCGTTGCTTGTTATGGTGTAGTATTCCAAATTGTTGAATGATGGGCAAGTTGCAGAAATAAGTACCTTTATATGTTGTGCAATGACTATTGGCAGTTTTTATATTCTCTGAAAAAGCATCTTGTTGCAAAATAAGCATAATTAGGCTCTATGCACTACCTGTAATCTGCAGGTAGGTTTTGGTTGACATTGATCATTGCATTCATCTTTGAGGGGAGAATAAGCAGCTGGGGCATCTATTTCTCTGCTGAATGACCTAACGGGCATTTTATCAAACCTGAAACTATAGATGGATTATCGAAAATTCCTTTTCTGGCACGTCATGGCTCATACAGATCCCATGAATGTAGGACAACACCCAGTCGCAGTATACTTGTTGGTAACATACACGTATTGTTCAATCCAAATCGTGGAGATATCAAGATGGGTCAGGTAAAAGAATTTATTACTACCTTCCTTTTTTAGAATGAAATGAATATTTTGTAACACAGGGTTTTCCCCTTCAATTTATTATTTCTATTATGAAGTTTCTTTATTAAAGGTAATATTACTGGGAAGCAAACTATTTGGCCATTCTTGTATAATTAAGCATGTGTAGTGGTGGCAGCAGTCTGTCCGTTATTGTGGAAGTGTCTCCCATATGAGGAAATCAGTGATATTGTTAGATGTTTGTTTGAATATGGTATGAAATTTATAAGAATATCTCAAAGCTTAATTGTAATATCAATTGAAATAATTGTAAATACCCATAAAAAAGGATGGAAGTGTCTATTTTTGCGGCTACATGAAAGCCTATAGTTGTCTATCCTGTTTCACGTGTCTAGATTCTGTCACATATACTGTTTTTGTTTGAGAAGAGGAGGTAAAAATCTCACTTTCTCCTTTTTTTACTCCCTTTTAATTTAATGACAGAGAACTACTGCAAGTCTATTTTTTTCTCCATTATTACCTATATTTTTAGTTATTATCCCTATGTTTTCATTTGAAAAGCCTATAAAGTTTACCTTTATTTACTTTATTTTCAATCATTCTTCCACCTCTTTTACCAATTCAGATGGGTCCTCAAGCCTGCAGCAGTTGGACAAGTCAATTGGGTGTGATCAGATAAATGCTTTTTATTAGCAAGCCATTATTTCCAGCATGCCACTTTTTCTCCTTTGCGAAGGCAAAATGACAAATGGAGATGTTAATGAGTTGATGAGGCATCATCAGATATCAATATTGCGAGCAAAGATTTCCCAAGGCATGCTTAGAAGGAGCACCAGGATACTGGTGTTTTGCAATATAAATAGCATATTCCTGTTCTGTGCATGTATACTAGTTTGCGGAATAGACAAATTTGGGACTTCATTTGTATCTTGATCTCTGCATTATCTGCTTACAACTCGATACATTTGTTAATTCTGTACTTCATAAGGATATTGGTATGTTGATGTGTTGTTGATCTCTCCGGCTCTTGACTTTGAAATCATAGAAATCCAAAATGATTCCATCCATTATTTTTGTGCTCTTTCAAGAAAAGAAATTATTCATATGCTCCTATAAGGCTGTGAATGCTCATTTCTTGCAGGTCCGACTCTTTCTTGAGAAGGCCCAAAGGCTCTCACAGGTTTGGGGTAACATCCCTGTGATACTTGCTGGGGATCTAAATAGCATGCCTCAGGTGGTTATTGCAATGCCATTGTGCATGTGCAGATTTCCGGTTACTTTTGTTATCTGTAAAATTCTTATTACTCTTCTAAATCAGGCTATGGTTTCATCTTCATGTCACAGAGTGCAATATATCAGTTTGTAGCTTCATCAGAGGTGTGTGATCACTGAATTGCTATTATTTCTTCAGGATCCTTTTGTAAGAACTCTGCTTTTTGGGTGGGTATGTCATAAGGAAGTATGATATTTATCTTCAACATAAGTATGACGGAAAAAAAAATCTATGTATGACTTGTACTCTGCGTACTTGTGGTGCCACAATTTGCAGAATATAGGTTCTGTAATAATGTTGTGATTATTTCAGAATGATATTCATGTGGGTAGATTGAATGCAAGGGAAGATTGCACGATGGTACCCATTTGGTAGAGGAACATGTGGCTAAGATTGCCCAATTAGTGAATTTCTAGGTAAACCATCTAGATAATGGTCATGCAGTTTTGATGGTCTGAATGAACATGCATCTCTTCCATGCATACCATGGATTAGATACACACCTTACCAATGCCTTGCATGGAAGCACAGATCGGTGGCTAGCTCTCTGTTGCCTAAATTTGAACTGTGAAATGGTCATTGTATTTATTGCAGTTGGACATTCTAATGCATGACCGCAGAAATATGTCTGGCAAGATTGAGCGTCCATCAAGCTCGAAGCCCTTCAGCAATTTCAATGCAGCAGTATCAAGGTCGCCATTGTTTAAAGAGATTTAATTATCTGTATCTCACTGTTAATATGCTTTGACATTCTTTCTTTTCTGTTCAAATGCAACTAAGGTTTTGTTTCATGTGTCCCTTGTCTTCTAGTTTATTGATTTGGTGTTTGGATACTGTTACGATGGCTTCAGGTCATGGACGTCTGTCTCAAATCCGATTAGATATAGATGGGGCGCAGAAGAGATTCAATTCGCAGCTGGAAATAGAAGATGCACCCTTATCCAGCACCACCTAAAACTAAACAGTGCATACCGAGCAGTTCCTGTAAATTTTCCTCATAGCCCTGCTCATTTTCTCAATTAATATTTGTTCCATTGTGCAACCAACGTCGGGGATTCTACTGAAGAGAGGATTTTCAGGGTCCATCCCGGCACTGCTGACGCATATGAATAAAATTCTTTCTGGTTGTGGGATCTGCATTGATTCCATGGTCATCTGTTTTGTATATTGTCATTTTCACTCTCATCATGGTCACAGTCTCATACCACATATGCATTTGTGCAGGGGAATCCACATACTAGAGACCACAATGGGGAACCTTTGGTGACTTCGTATCATTCAAAATTCATGGGAACTGTTGATTATATCTGGTGCAATATGCTATTGATTTTTTTCCCTTCTTGGCGGTCTGTGGATTGGGAAGGTTTTATTTTCTATCTAACACATTTCATTGGTTCAAGCAGGCACTCAGAGGAACTGATTGCTGTGGGGGTCGTTGATACATTACCCACCAACATACTAAGAAAAAAGGGAGGGCTCCCAAGTGAGGTACACCCTTCGTCTGTTACATCCACCGGCATATTTTAAGCTTATGCTATGTTTAATTCTTAGCAAGCAATCAGAAATATTTTGTTATGTTTTCTTTGCAGAAATGGGGCAGTGATCATCTGGCACTTGTCTGTGAACTTGCATTTGGAGATGAGGTCCAACTATGAATGTTTTATCTATCTCAAGCTCTCTATGAACACGGAGTGTTGGATGATGAAGTCATTTCTCCAAGCCAAGGACTTGAACCGATAGCAGATTTCTTTGACAGGTGCGATCTTTCTAAATTGGTTCTCTTGCTAGCGGCCAGAATTCAATTGATCCATCGGAATTTTATTCGAATTAAATGAGGAAAGTGTTTCTCCAGTAACTGTAAAGCTTACTTTTAAAATGCATTCTTATGTTATTTTTATATGTATTTGTAGTTTATTCACTTTGTTGCGTACATCATCTCTGTGGTTTCCGTTCTATTTCCTTTTATGAGTTTCTTTAATAGAAAGGCGTAGACATGTTTAGAAACCGTTCCCGTGAAGATTGAGGGTGTATTTGGTTATAAGTAAAAGTTGTCAAGTTAAAACTTTTCACTCTCCACAACTATCCTATTTTTTAATCATTTCTTTATATTTTTCTATACAACTACCCTACTTTTCAATCATTTCTACACAACTACCAGTACAACTAACCTATCTGTTTTAACTTTATCCTATTTATTCATCATCATTACCCCTATCATATCACAGCATTTGACAACTTCTACTCTCTATAACTTTTCATCAAAAGTTTTATACATTCCTAAACACACCTTGAAGAAATTATTATCATTAGTCTCAGGTTAATTATGAGAATTTTGTTCTCGGCAAACTTAGGCTCATCGTTCTATTCAACGAGGGTATTGTTCATGATAAAAAATTGGAAATGATTATTCACCATTACATATTTTAGTATGTTAATATCTAGTCAATGATTTACACGTCCAAAATTGCAGAGAAAAGCACAAGGAAAATTAGCGATCTTCATGTTCGAGGCCATTAAGATAGGGCTGCGATCGTATGCACTTGCTCAATGCACCCGGGTGTATTACACTTATTTTTTAAAATTTTTTTGAAATTTTTTCATGAAGCTGTTAATCTAGGTGTATGTAACATATGTATCAATTTTTACTATTTTTGGATACTTTTAGATTTCTAAAAATTAGTGGCATTCTTAGTAAATTTAAATTACTAAAAATGCCACTGATTTTTAAAAATCTAAAAAAATATATTGAAAAGTCTCAAAAAATGGTAAAAATTGATATATATATATATATATGTGTGTGTGTGTGTGTGTGTGTGTGTGTTAAATACACTTACATTAACTGTTTTGTAAAAAAAAAAATTCGAAAAAAATAAAAAAAATTGTTGTATGCACTCGGGTGCATTAAGCCTCAATGCACCCAGGTGCATACAATTGCAGCCCATTAATATATCTCATTTGATTCGTCATGTTTAAGCTTAATACTTTTTGCTCACGACAAAAATCTCGAACGGAATGTTCATCGAAAAGACAAAAGAAAAGAAAGAGAACAAGGAGCAAAAGAACGTCTTAAGCGAGAAAAAGAAGAAGAGCTTACTCAAATGCTTAATCAACTACTTAAAGAAGAAGAATAAGCTTAATCAAAAAGAAAAAAAACAGCCGGACCAAAAGAATCTTGGATCAGATCCGCAAAACCAACAAAAAGGTCTTGAAAAAGATTACGCGAAATCAGACATTGATCAAGATCAAGAAAGTAGAAAACAAAAACAATTCGAGAATGCTATTCGTGGAGCACAACTAAAATTAGCCTTGGAAAAATATTTGTTTTCTCAGTTCGACGTGGATCCAAATGTGAATCAGGGGTATCTAAAATTAGCCTTGGAAAAACATTTGCTTTCTCAATTCGACGTGGATCCAAATGTGAATCAAGGGGGTATCGGGGGATTTTCTTTCGGGCTTAAGATGGCGAAAAGTCAGCCCATTAATATATCCCATTTGATTCGTCATGTTTAAGCTTTATACTTTTTGCTTTGGACGTAGCATCCATGCAAAACAATCCTACCGACCTCCATATTCTAAAAGAGATGCTAGTCTCCTTGCAACCAACAGTCGCTCAGAGACCTTAACTTGGAGCCGAGCTAAGGGTGTTAGGAAGGCGATGATCGTGGCGATGACTACAATGATAAAAGAAAAGCATATTTCACTTGAGTTACGCTTGACAACTGAGTTTTTATTGGACGATCAGAATACGAATCCCTTCTTCATCATCTGCATAATTCCCATGGGCGGTTTGGGAATTTTGGATGTCCATCAAGGAAGCCATCTTCCCAAATATATGCAGAGACAAAATTCTTAATTCAGAAGAGTTCTTTCTTGCTACAATGTTGTCTTATCGTGATTGTCTTTACTGATTTTCGTGTACACACGATAATCATTAATTTAGATTCAGATATGACGCACCATGTTGCACCAGAATTAGGGTGCGATGTTGATGAAATGGGACTCATGTTGATGATGAAATCAAAATTTAACGGGTTACATGGTTTAACATCATTTATTTTGTAATGCAACAAAAACAGCTCAATTGGGATCTAAGGCACATATATTTACTTAAAATGCATATAATTATGTGTAAATTATGAAAAATATTTGAATCTATTCACGAATGAAAATGCATCTTGATAAATTATGTGTAAATTATTCTTTCCCTTTTCTGGTAAAAAATATTTTATGAAAAATTATGTCTCTGAAAGTTTTCATTTTCTTTTAAGTTGCCCACCCACTTAAAATAAATGTAGGTGGGTCATTTTTTTGTCCCTTCTCTTTTTCGGTTGCCAAGGGAACTTATAACAATTGCTATTTTTTTTGTAATTTCCAAAAGATTATCAGAAATCTTTTTTTTTTTTTTTTTACTTTCATGTTGTAATAATATATTGAAAACATCCCAACTTGTGGAAATAGTTTGATTAAAAAGGATATTGATTCGCCACTAAGGCATTTCCTCAATGGTACGATGACTCAAGCTGGGCGTAATTGATTCAACACTCGACAGCAGCATTGCATGTAGAGCAATTTCTACTGGAGTGTCCATCTATTGGGATATTTAGGAAATATTGTTAGAAATATTGGAAAGATATTTGTAAAAATTGTTATGAAATTATAAGAATGTTTCAGGGCCTGATTGTAATACTAGTTAAAATAATGTAAGATATGAATACTCATAAAAAAGATATTAACTCTTAAGATTATTATGAGTCATTGTGTTTCGTCATCCAATAATTGCTCTGTAGCACCGCATGAACATTCCTGAATTGTAGCAATTGGTCTAATAAAGGCCGAACAGGGATCATTTTTGGGTCACAATAGATTTCTTTTGGAATAATGATATCTTCCTTAAACTTCTTATTTAGGGTAATAATAAAGAGTAAAAAGAATAAGGTTAAAATAAATAGGTAAGTAATATGGGTAATTGTATACAAATAATTGAAAAGTAGAATAGTTGTAAAGGAATATATGAAAAATGATTAAAAAATAAAGTAGTAGTAAAGAATGAAAAATTATAGATTGAAAAGTTTTAGTTATAGCTACACACCCTTAATACCTATGCTTTGCATGATAAAAAAAAATATCTACGCTTTGATACCCCGAGAGAAATAATGGAAAAACTTTTCATTTCATTCTTTATATAGGTGGCCTTCCCCACCAAACATGATTACGTTCGAAACCTAAAGAGGTAAATCTCGAAGCATATGTAGAAAGATAACTCTATCGAAGTTCAAGCAACAGGACTTGATCTAATTTACCAAAATTTCCCAGACCGGACAAAAAGATGAACATTGCCTGCAAAAAAAAAAAAAAAAAAAAAAAAAAAAAAAAGATAAGCACCAGAGAATCATGCTCCACTTCAACATCCTTATACAAAATCACTGTTAATTACAAATTATCTCTGTCGCAAATCGCTGTTAATTTTAAATTTTCCTTTTAAAGACGATCTGTTAGTATCTTGATATAGATTCGAATAATCTCCTCTAGATATCTTCATGCAAATTCTCACATCATTAGCGTAGGTAAAAGGCTTGGATTTGGTACTATCAGAATACGTGTTGTCGCGTAGCAGAAATAATATAAGCAAGGAAGGTGAATTACCTAATGTGGAACCCAACGTGCACGTTGCATCTTTATCTTTAAACCCAGCCTCGCCCAATGATACAAGTATTATTCGCCTTTCAATCCATCAGATTTTTACGCCACGCTTACCCAAATTCGTAATCAAGATATATGTGCCGCAAATCATATGGACCAATTTCGAAATATGGACGGCTGATTATGCAAAAAAATTTTATACCCATCGATTTTTAGGCCGACCTACATATTTTTTACAGCAATTGATCTCGCGTGGACGACATGTCCTAAAATTTGTCTAGTCCATGGCCCACACGACAAAGGATCTTGATTTCATGCATTCGGCACATCTGCCAATGGACGACCACTCGCTTTCTTCCTTTTCATTAAGAAATTAGCCAAATACGATTATAAAGAAGTCTGGCCATGGACTTCCACGACCTCCTCCTTATTCTTTGGGGTCGCGGTATTCAGGCTGCTATCTTCTTCTTCATTCTTCATCCGCCGTAGCAGCAGGATGTTGGCTATTTTCAGCGGCGATATCGTAAGAGCTCCGGAGGAGCTGGTCCAAGCTGGTAACCGGACCCCAACGCCCAAAAGATCCTCTGCCAAACTTCTCGAGTCCTTCCTACAACAATTCCCTTCCGCCGTGACCCTCAACACCGGTCCCAACATGTCATTCTGCTACACCCACGATCATCAAACTCTATTACAACCAAGGTAGGTGTATATCTCCGATGATCATTAATTAGATGCAATTAATTACCCTAACAGTTTGTATTGACGTACATTAATTATCATAATTATATTGGTCTACGTTGTTGGTGTTGTGAATATAATGCTGTGACGCAGGTCGTTCGCGGCAAAGGCTGAGATATTTTGCTTGTTCCAAGGAACGTTGGACAACCTGACAAGGCTGAGACAGCAGTATGGTCTAGGGAAGAACGCAAATGAGGTGGATCTGGTGCTGGAAGCATACAAGGCCCTCAGAGATCGAGCTCCCTACTCGGCCAACCATATGGTCGCCCACCTCGCCGGTCAGTTCGCCTTCATCATCTTCGACAAGACTACTTCCGCAGTCTTCGTGGCAGCCGTGAGTGATCTCCTACATACGTATTTCTCTACTTGTACATATTAACATAGTAGAAATTAAGAGTTTTGTGAGCCGCAGAGATTAAAGATGGGGCCGATCCTTGTATATTTTTATAAAAATGTTGTCCTGAATGTATTTAATTTAATTTACTCACCAAATTTTACTCTAGTGTTTTGAATTTCAAAAAAATCTACCACTTCTTAGGATAATTAAGTAATTTTTTTACCTTTGAAAACTGTTGATTTTTTAAATTAAAAAATATACGCCCATATTCAAGAATTTTTAAATTTAATATGTGACTTACTTAAATACTCTAAGGACAATATTTTTAATAAGAAATTAAAAAATGAAAAAAATATCTTCTGTTAGCCCGGGCTAACAGAATCCATTAATTATTGAATCTGCCGGTCAGGTATATATCTTAATTAAGTTGCGCAATATATCTATATATGTGTGTGTGTGTGTGGTGTGAGCATATAGGATGAAGAGGCTAAGGTTCCATTATTCTGGGGGATAACCGCCGATGGCTACCTCGCTTTCTCGGACCACATCGATGTACTTAAAGGTTCCTGTGGGAAATCACTAGCATCGTTCCCTCCAGGTAATTAATCTTCATGAAATTTCTAACAATTGAAATATATAGTGGGTTGGATCCATATATATACGCTTTTTTTTTCATACGTAGCCTATCAAGGAAATTAATCATCAACTACTTCTTTCGTTATTTAATTTCTCTGCTGGTTTGGGCCATAAATTTATGTTCAGGTTGCTTTTTCACATCTGCAATGGAGCTCAGAAGCTACGAACATCCAAAGAACAAGATCACTGCTGAACTCACTACCGAGGAGGAAATCTGTGGTGCCACATTTAAGGTTTATTTACATTAAAGGAAGGCTATACATATATTGATTTATTCATGAAAAATGGCCATTAATTGTTTGATTGGTGAGATTTGCTATTACTTAATCTCGTGAATTTAGCAATCCAATCTTTCGTGAGATCGGTGGGAAATTAAAAGACCAGATATGATTTTATGGCGCATAAAAATACATCTACTGTTTACTTCTCTTTCTTTTTTTTGACCTAATGTTTTGTGTGATTTGTAGGTGGAAAGATCTTATCTCTGGGCTACCATCGAGTGAAACTGCATTCCTAACCTTATGTTTCAAGAAATGTAATTTACTGGGTATCCTGTAGATCTTTTTCATGTTTAGTGTTGGTAGATGCAACTGTGAGATATGCAACAAGATAAATTAGAAGGCAAGCTTTCTGTAATTGCTTTGTGTTTGAATAAAAAGTGCGCAAAAGTGGCTGTCCTTCTTAAAAAGCCCTTTTCCATCACGAAATTAATCAGCAATACGCAGATTACTTGCTTCAAGAACGTTTCCAAATAGGCAATCAGGAATATATATTGCCAAGTGGGGAGCCCTTCGCTGCAACAAACGCTGGCATTGGAGACGAAATAAGCAATGATTTGCTGCCAAAATGGTTGCTAATGGGGCATCAGTAGCAACTCTGGTGCTGAATTTTACTGCCAACAACAAGGATTCTTTTAGTGATTCTTATGGTTGCATGTAAGTATTTACTTCAATTGAAAATACGAAGTTCACTTTAGTAACCATTATCATTAATTAAAAAAAATAGTTTTTGCAACTAAAAAATTTGTTGCTATTGATTATTTACACCTAATACTTACCATATAACGTGCTAAAGTAAAATTGTTGCAACTAAACTTAAACTTGATCGCCAAAGGATAGACAAAAGTCATCCTGTCATCCTATTACATTGACAAAGCCATTGGCCAAAAGCCAATGTAATAAAACGCATATTATTCATTGCTAAAATTGCATTCAAAAGCTTCCTAAAAAGATCTTAGCAACTTAAAATTTAACTTTTTTATACCAAAAAAACTCATTGTAAGGTATAATTTTAATTAAAACTAAAAACAACTCAATTAGTTAAGGTAAATATAATATTCTTTTCATATGAGAGTGGACGGTAGCTCCGTGCATTAAACTCGTGCTATGTTGGTCCCGTGAACGTTGAACCACTTAGGGACTATAGTACTAATCATATCTTATGAAATAAGATGTTGGATTAATAACTCCAACTCTTGACCTTCAAATCATACGAGGATGAATCACTATAAGAAATTTAAATTTTCCCAAGATAAGTTTGCACTACAAGAATATCCCATCCATTACAAGAAGTTAGAAATTTCGCTGTTAAATAATTTTAGTAACCATATTAGTTCGCCATTAAAAGTTTGTTACAGAGTACCTTTAGATATAAATAAATATAATTTGCTGCTAATTGTGATCATTTAGCAACCAAAGAATTTTAATCTTACAACAATCTTCAAAGTTGTTTCTAAAAATATGATTTATTAGTCATTAACGATAATAAAATTACGTTGATTGTCAATACTTTACGCCTATTCTAACATATTCAAGAGGCTTGAATGGGATGTAAATGGAACGCAATATTTTATTTCTAAGATAAATTTTTCAATTTTTAATATAATTTTTAGTTTTATATTATAACTTTTTATATTTTCAATACTATTTTTCTTATTTTTAATACATATCAGTACATTCTTATCCCATTCAACTTCTAATTTGTATAGAGCCGAACAGGTGTGTTGATTGCAAAAATCTGTGCTACGGTTTGCTAAAAACATAGCGGCCATCTTTGATGCTAAAATAAGTTTTATCGTAAGAATTTAGTGGCAAATTATAGTCTTCAGCAATTAAATTCTAATCTGATTAAATTAGAAAATATTTATTGTAACAACAAAATGCTTGGTTGATGATACGTATTAGATGAAAAGTAACAGCTATTTCATTGAATGAGTGTTTGTTAATACCTAAAGTTTTTCGAATTAAAACTTTTCACTGTTTATAACTTTTAATTATTTTTTCATTTCTTCCTATATAATTACCCTACTTTTTCAATTATTTCTATGCAACTACCCATACAACCAATCTATTTATTTTAACTTTATTTTCTTTACTCATCATTGTTATCCATATCATATCATATCATTTTCTCACATTTAAAAAACTTTTACACCTTTAAAAACAAATTAATAATTCTTTGTCTTTATCCAAAACAAAAACAATTTATCTAAAATTTCTCTCCTTATTCGTATTAAACTTAATTAAGACTTTAATTACTTGAATTAAATTTTTTAATTTCCACCAGCTTTATCTTTAAAGTTGGAATGAACTTGATTAAAATGAGATTAAATGAAAAAAAAATAGATATATATATATATATCAATAATACAGAAATGAATCAAATCATGTTTGCTATAAAGTGACTAAGCGCGTCTTACCTAAGTGATAAAACTTTTGGTAAAAAAATTTTGATGTAAAAATTTATTAAAATAGAAAAAATAATATTAAGGATAATAATGAAAAGTAAAGAGAATAAAGTTAAAATAGATAGATTAATTATTGTATAAATAGTAGTGTAAAAATAATTGAAAAATAGAATAATCATATAGGAAATTGTGAAGAAATACTTAAAAAATGTGGTAATTATAGAAAGCGAAAAGTTTTTTTTATTACGAAAGTGAAATGTTTTGGTGGTAAACATACACACTCTACATTAAAAAATATTTTTAAAATGTAATAAAAAATTATTAATGTCAAATCAAGTCTTGAAAAATGAATTTTCTACGCAATTAAAATTCGTCGTAGCCATCAGTGAGGTAGAACGTCGCAGGCCCAAACAGAGCATTTAGACGAAATTTTTTCACGGCAACATCATCAGCAGATCATTTCTTTAAAAAAATATATAAGTATATTCTTTTATAAAGTAAAGTTGTCTTGGTTGCATCCATTGGCGTATTCACATGGCACCCTTGTAAGCTCCAGTAAGTTAGGAGAAGTAGTGTATAAAATAAAGTTAAATAAAAGAGTAGGTTGTATTACGGGCATGGCGCATTTAATTAAAACATTTTTCTTCTCCGCTTCTTGTACTGAGTCTGAGACCGTCGAACAAATGGCCTGCAAGATGTTGACCGCAGATGACTGGAGGAGCAGACTCCCGTCTTAAAAAGGCATGAATACCTAATCATCCCCTGCCATATCTGTTACGCTACACTCGAAATTTTTCATTTTTGATAGGTGGAGACCTGGTTATTTATCTCAACCGTGCAAAATAATCCCTGAGCATGAGTGATATCCTTAATTCCTCCGCGATCCAAGTAAAGGAGACAGAAGGGGGAAAAAAGAAAGCCAGGGGATTGCTTGTAGTGTCTTGAAAGCTATGAAATTTGTCTGGTGGTTCATCTGTGATGGGATGTGAAATAGAGATGGTTCGGATTACTAGATTACGGGACGGATCCAACTGGGGGAATTTTTAAAAACATGACTTATTCATCTGATTTCTGCGTCAGGTCACCATCCACTGAATTTTGTAATTTCTAGCCCACTTGCTGTGGGTTTATCCATACGGCAGGGAGTTTGGTGGCGGCCAATTTTGAAGAATGGTTGCTTTGGAGATCCTCCACTTTGATCGTGATTGGCCCGGGGATACTCTTGGCCAAAATCTTCACTTTCATGTCTCTAACTCTTGTTGAAAATCTGCCCATTTTTCATTATATCCTTACAATGGAAGAAATCTTGATTAGATATACATATGTAATGCATGCTAGATATTGAGATTATGCTGCTTTGAGACGGCTAAATATATTACAGCGACTTCATATATATTTTGAGAGTGCTCCAAGTCACTAAGTAGAGTGGGTAACCTGGCTCTGGGCTAAAACTAGATATACTAAAATTTTTGAAAGTTTTATCCTTTGTAATATACTCTGGGAAGGGTTGATTACTGGATGATCTTTTAGGTTTGAACTTGAGAAATCAAGGAAACAAGTAATTGGTTTGCTCCGCTCTTTTTATAATTGTAAGAAGATTAGGAAGGACAAACTCAGGTTTCTCCGTTACTCATAAAAAGCTTGGAATGAGTAGGATTAAGTTGACTAAGTTCAACTCAATAGTTTTGACTCAACGAGTTAGTTTGATTTTCTCAATTGCCCATGAGAAACTTAGAAAAAGTTAGATTATTGTGACTAGGTTTAACGAACTTCGCTAGTTTAGATTAATTGCCTCAAAAGTGGGTTGAATTCCCTCAATTGTGCATGAGAAGCTTAGAAAGTGCAAAACACTAGATTAACTAGATTTGACTCAGTGAGTCAATTGAGTTGATTAATAAGTGGTGAAGTACTTAACTTCCACATGTAAGACAATTTAAGGATCTAAACTGCTGCCTCAGATCTCTACTCATGTCTCAGTCACTCATGAGCAAAGGATATCAAATTCTAAGTAAACTTATCATTATGAATCTTATGAGATACTAATGGAGACTTGGCAAAAAGATACCTTTTAGTTAACTCAATATAACATGACCTTACTTTTGTCACTTACAAGTTTTGAGGTCTTAGCCACCAAATAAGCTAGTTTCCCTAAATATGGATACATAGTATGAAGGGAGAACACAAGCACATATCAACATTATGACTTGTTTCTATCCAAGAAAATGAACAATCACTGAAGATGCAGTACAATTTAATTACTCCAATTATGAAAATCAGATGAAAATTTAAAAATATATTTATACACATCCGAAAATAATAAAACTTAATATATAAGTTAAATATACCTAGATTAATCATTTTATAAAAAGATTTTCAAAAAATATATTAAAAATGGGGTTTTACACCCGCATACATTGAAATTTCAATACATCAAAATGCATAAAAACATTTATGGTTGAAGTATATGAAAATTAGCCTATAAGTTCTCTATTTATAAGCCTTGAGAGCAGCTTGTAGCAATACATAAGGGTTATCTGCTTGAGCTGCATTGATTGCGAGTTAAGTAACCAACAGGAAAGGGATTTTAAAAAAAGCAACTAACAGAAAGAGGAAAAAAGTTAACTACTGTTGGTGTGATGTAAAATTTTCACTAACTAAAAATCTTACTTTTTCAATTATTATATAAATTTAATTTATTATTTCACGTTTTGATGCAATTACTATATCTATTTAATTCTTATTTTTTGCGACTAATAATTTCCCTTATTGCATCACATTATTCTTTCAATTTTTCAAAATATTTTCTGTAATTTTTTTCCTCATTCTTTTCTAGTTAACAAATGTATACAAAGCTTTGTTACAGGACCTAGCAGTGTAATGAGGTTCGCAATCTATGATTTGATGAGCCAAGCAGTCAAAATTTTTTTTTTTTGGATTGGTATGTAATTACATATATCTCAACACATTTCATAATTTTTTTGAAGATCTGAGACATTCTTACAAATCTGGGGACACACATAACATCCCAAAGAAATCTGGAGACACAGCTCCACGAAAGAATCTGGAAGACACAGCTTCCAACAGGCCACCGAGAGACTACTTGCTCTCACACCCCCTCCACCCAGGAGACTACCTGCTCCCACATTTTATTTTATTTTTTGGGCCGAAAATTCCATCTGGGATTCGAACCCGCACCGACAGCGCGACGCGGTATTTGCGTCGCTGTCGGTGACCAACCGAGCTAGCCTCGGTTGGTAGCCAAGCAGTCAATTGATTTTGCTAATTTGATGGCCCGGCAAATTATTCAATGAGCTTGCTGGCACAGCAATTACCTTCTAAACCTGAATTTAATTGATCAATTCACAAAATAGATGAATCTAATTTTCTGATTTGAATTTGAAATAGATTTTATTTGAAATTTTAATGCGTTCCATAAGCAGATAACAAGTAAATAATTTTATAATATCTTTAAGCAATTTCATAACTTATTTTCTACTGAATTGTACATTTAGTTAGTTACAAAGTAAAATCGAACCGAAAAGGATCAGGCAGTAGTCGAGCCTGAAAGTATGGGCTTCTGTTTGCCAATGGGCCAGCACTGCCCAAGAATTGGACGTACAGATAAAAACTGCTAGGCTTTTTTTTCCGGATTGTCTGTAATTGAATATTGTTCATATTGCCACTTTTCCACAAATCTCAGCGAAAATAACTTCTTTCGTCAACAGATAACGCACTTAATATAGTTAATTCTTCTACGTAATTATTTTCTGCTCCAATTGACTCTCTCCTAATTATTCTTTTTTAATTTTTTTTACTCTGTTGGAATTTTGGACACACATATATATTAATTATATATACGCTATCATAAATAGCGGGCCAAATTTTAAAGTGTTCCTATAATATTTTAGGGGCCTAAATTATCTAATAAAGTATGAGTCTCCTATGCGTAAAGACCCTAATGCCTAATTTCTAATTTCTATTTTTATGATGAACTAAATTAGAAATATGAAAGATAGACTTCCTATATAAATGGTTGTGGTCTCTAGGTTATGCACCAATTAGGGTTTCTTTTCTAACATCCCATTATTGGAAAAGATAGCCACATTCTACAAAAAACTCTAGGGCATTAACTTGGAAGACCGAGAAACTACAAGATTCAAGAACAACTGCTGTCATGGATTCAAGTACGCTTCTGCTTATGGTTTTATTTTTCTTAGTGATGTAGCATAGAAAATTCTAGGATTTATGGATTTAATCAATAAAAATTTTCCATCACTTTCAGCATTCAATAACCCTCTTTTTGGCGGTCCTTTCTGACTTCAGCCTCAGGCTTAGAGGGGGTGGTGGTTGTTGGGAATTTTAAAGGTATGTCAGAAAAATGAAGCAATAAAACATTTTAATAAAAATGACATCATTTCTGGTGAAAGTAATGTGGAATTCAGCTTTGAAGATGGTCTGCCAATTGGAGGAGGAGCACTGAAGATGTGACTAACCTGTCCATGCAGAGGGATTGTCCTTTTACGGAACCAACCTACACCCCTAGAAGGCATTCCATCAATTTCAATTGCCAATAAGGATGTTAACATGACAGTGGCCATTTTGGGAACGGTGAAACTAATGGGGGAAAATTATGGGAATGTAAAAAATGAAAAAGGTGATGAAATGTATCAGTAGGAGTAATGCGAACAGGGACCAAATATTTGACTTCCTTGTCTGAAAACATGGAAAAGAATGACAAAAAAATAGATATAAATAATAATTAAAAATGGTTGAGTAAGTTATCAAACAGGCGTCGACAAAAAGGGTGGGATAAGACGGAAATGATTTCCACAATCTTTTCCAAGTTACCAAACACAAGCTTGTAGAAGTAACATAACTAATACTAAAGTATCAAGAGCCTCTGAAACAAATACATGCGTGTAATTCTGCAAATGTGCCTGTAAATACTGCATCCTTGTTGATCAGTCGATGGCCTACAAATCGATGGTGGAACTGTAGCAGTGATCAATGAGAGGAATCAATTTCTCGTAAGTCACTAGGAAACATCAAGTGACAGAGCAGGTGGATCAATCAGATCAACACACTCAACCCACTAAAACAGACCAGATTCCTCTACAATCACAAACCTCTGCTGTAGCCCTTTTTTTTTTTTTGAATAATCTGCTGTAGCCTGTTGGTAGTGCATGCAACAGATATCTGCGCCACTAAACCGTGCCACCGTACATTTTCTTTACACATCATATCGTCCATCTCATCATGCGAATTATGGAGTTGCAATCAATTGTGTTGAATGCAGGTGAAGATTTTTGAGTGTCTCTTCAGAGGGAATGGAAGGGCACTGTACATCATAACGGGACCAAAAGTACAGAGAAGCATCATTTGTGCGGAGAGATTCGGTGCATGGCAATCTACAGCCATCCATAGATAGTGGTGGGTGAGAATCCAACACCCGTTTGGAAAAAGGAGGATTGCGACTGCCAAGATGGGGAATTAATGGAGGAGATGCAACAACAATGAGACAGCGAATTCCCCATTATTCTGCTGTTGGTCGAACCACCATTGGGCTGCTACTGATATTTCAGGCACTTGAATAAAAGTCATGGATGGTGGCGTGGAACTAATGGGCATGGAAAATGTTTGAAACAGCAGTATGAACTGCCCATCTCTGGGTGAGGCATTGACCATGACATCATGGCATGGCACTAACAAATGCAGAAACATAAGACAAGCTAAGACATGAAATTTAAAAGAACCACTACTATGCCATGTGATTATGACAGGACAGATGGACAGGGTCAGATGGACAGGGTGAGTTACAGCTAATGGCAACTTTATGTTATATTATAATCACATCGAAACAAGAGGAATGGTACATATACTTAGCGCGAAAGAGAAACATAAACAATTCCAGCGATTTTAGAGCTCATGCTTGTCATATTTCAAAGCAGGTCTACGCAGATTCTGACCTGCATTTGCTCGAGCCATATTAGAACAACACAGCTCTAGTCCGTCACTTGAAGCCTAAGTAGATTATGTTGATTATTCCTAAGTACTTTTTATATCGTGATAAATCAAATATTTAACTTTGAAAATTGAAATTCGATATCTGATTTAGAGCAACTATAAACAGCTTAGTTGAAATTAGTCTAAAGTTTAAATTTAAACAAACTCCACTATCAACCCAATTTTTTTATCAGGAACTTTTTTTAAAAATAGTATAATCAGGAACTTTTAGAATTAGGAATGTTAAATTACAAATCCAGAGGCTTGTTAGTTTCTTTTTATAAATTTTCATTACTGTAACATTTCAGAGAGATCTAGACTGACTTTAGCATGACTAGTTACTAAATTTTTGTTGTACGCTACAGAAAAATACAGATATTTGATTTAGACCTTTCAGCAATTGCCAAATGCACCTATGTACATCAACTCCCAATTTTAAAACAAGGTTAATTAGCTGGTTGACCCCAAGTTCACCTAACCCAATCCATGATTATTCTGGACGCCTGGGTGCCCACGTCTTGGCTTAAACCGTCCCTCGACCTCATTTGTGGGTGGAAGATGCACGCACATCAATCCCTTGCATTCATGGATACCATCTGTTGAATCAGTGGGCTACAAATTGATAGTGGATAATGAAAGGACCCAATATTCTACATTCATCGCCGAATGCAAACATGACACACAACTGAGAGAAAGATCTCCTAAATCCCAATCTGGGATGTTGTTCCATGCCTAGCTCTATAACCTTGCACTTTTTCCTAAAGTACTTGGTGCCTGGTGGTGGTGGTGGCAACTGGCAAGGTGGGGGATGGATATATGATGGAAACATGCTCTTAAATCCAGCAGGCAATTCCCGTGTTTTATTTTTATTTTTTTAAAAAAAAAATTCAACTTTTGCAGAGTCTTCCAACTACATTTCATTGAGAGTCGTTGTAAGTACACGGATGTTCCACCATCCATCCATAAAAAAAAAAAAAAGGGGGGGGGGGCTGTTGGCGGGGATCAACCGTTTTTGGAACGGACGGTGGTGGGTGAGGAATGGAGATTCAGCACCCATTTTCCAACCACGGTAGTGGGCGAGAATCCAACCCAACTACTGCTTCAAATTTGGGATTTTGGCCATTTTGGAATTCCTCTTTATTGACGATTTGCCTTTGAGATGTTCTAGATTGAAAGACCCTGGTTGTTCAATAGCTAGTCATTTTTCTCGTCCGTTGGAAAGTATCGCTTGGACCGTTTAACCGTGGATGGACTAGAATTGAAGGTATTTTTTTAGGATTAATTTCAAAGATACTCATAATTTTTGCCTTTAATTACAAATATACCCACTAAGTATGAAATATTTCACATATACCTACTAATATGTGAGTATGTGTGAAATATTTTATACTTAATGGATATATTTGTAATTAAGGATAAAAGTTATGAGTATATTTGAAATTAATCCATTTTTAAAAGGAAATAAGTTTACAATGAAAATGATTTTTGGCGGTATAATAAAACATCACATATTAAATATTGATAAGGGCTGAGAAAACAAGCAATCTCTGACCCAAAGAGCTAAGCAACACTTGGATAATACTAAGGGAGACAATAAGCTCCTGAAGACCAAAGCTCACACGATCAACTACTTCCAAGCCCCGAACCCTTAGAGTTCGAGAGCCAAGCCCTCCTTAAGAAAGTAGGATCGGATGGACACAATGACATCGCCTTGATGTCAACTTACTTTTTGATTAAGGAAGATCATTGATGTCACGGCCCTCAAGAGGCGCATCACCTTCTAACATTAATGACAACTCTAATGATCTTAGGAAGCAAAGTTGGCTTAATTATCATAATCTACTTATGGCAAACCTTATTGGGCACCCAACTTTTTTGAATCGGTCATGTCGCCATGAGAAAAAAAAATTCTAATAAGTTGATTATGAATTTTTATCTAACACCTAGCATGGACAGTCTCGGGATGAACCTGGTATAACCTCCTGATTGGCTGGATCCCTTCACTACGAAATCCCCAAGTCATGCTAAACCTTTTGGGTCTAACTACTCAAAGCAAGGCAGTCTTTCTAGGAAAGGGGTTTGACGTAGCAAACTCGTCCTAAAGATTGTTTTTTAAAGACAAAAGATAGGATTCACTAGCTCTTCTCTCTATGAAGAAGAGAGGAAGAGGAGAGTTCAAGATAAGAGAAAATTACTCAACTTTATTTCTCATCAATAGCAGAATTTTGACTAGAATTGATAAAGTGGTTTTTTTTTTTTTTGGAATAAAGTGGTTTTTGAATGATCTTGTATTCATAAGTAACTTTTTTTCATATAAATCCTTTGATGACTTAAAATTTAGATATAGCCTCAAACCAAATTCTGACTCATCAAATATGATAAAAGATTTAGATTTCGAAAAAAATATATATTTTTGTAATAAAATAAATAAATGTAAGCATGGAGCCACGCGTATGGTAAGCATGGAAAAACCTTCTACATTTTTGGGTCGGAGGGAACGGAACAAGGCGCCGTGGCGGATGCAGGGAAAATGGCACCTAATCACATGGGGACACAAGTGCCAAAAAATCTACGCGATGACATATCCGTGTGATTGTTAGGTATGCGTATGCATCCATGATGACGTATTCCAAGTGGATGAAAAGGGGATAAGCCGAGTCAGGGTTTGAAAGAGGCTTGTTTCTTATCTTTATCTGTGATTTGTTGCGGAGAAACGTCTGCCGCTGGTTTTGGTCTTCAAAAACAAAAAGGATTAAAAGACGTGTTATAACTTATGGGGGCTACGCTTCAGAGTTCACAGTCTTCCCTCATGATAAAGGCGGTGGTGGCCTGATGAGATTTGAACGGCATCGGCATCCACTTGAAAATTGAAATTTCATCGCGACTAGTAACGCGTACCTATCATATTCCCTGAAAGCATGGTCTCAGCTTTTTGAATAACACCACGCTTTGAAACTGGAAATTTCCATCTCTTGGAAACTTGGTGTGCCTTCCTTTGGCTTTTGAATAACGCCATTCCATCCCATTCCGACCGTGGGATCCAAATTTCAATTGGTGCTTATATTTACTTTTTAAAGTTCGACTTCCCACAGTAGCCCCTTTTTAAAAAACGACGCCTTATCATTTGCACCGTCCGGCACAAAAACATATTTTTTTATTTTTTTATGGGCACGTAAATTTAGATGTATTAAGTTTATAAACCAAATTTTTCATTTTTGAATACTTTTAAGTATTTTTTTTGAATTTTTAAACACAGTGAGCATTTCCGTAACTTTTTAAGTCAAAATCGAAAAAAAATATTTAAAAGCATACAAAAATAATAAAACTTGATTTATAGACTTAATATATCAAGATTTACTTGTCCATAAAAAATAAAAATATAAAAATATATATTTATGGGCCGGACGCACAAGATCAGGCCTCTTTAAAAAATAGCACACGCTGCTATGCTATGCTTTGACCATTAATTTTAGAGGAGGCTAGATCATTTCGGACCGGCTTGAAAAATAAAGTCATTTTCGACTAGTCTAAAATATGTATTTTTTTTCAAATTTTTTTACAGCATTGTCATGCTAGTTATGTTTAATCTATAAATCAATTTCTATTAATTTTAAAAATATATTTTGAATTTTGAATTTTTAAACATAAAGATATTTTAATCATGATTCAACGATTGAAATATGACTAAAATACTTTTATATTTAAAAATCTAAAATAAATATATATCTCTAAAATTAGTAAAAATTAGTTTATGGACTACACATAATTAGATTAACTATTTTGCAAATAAATTTTGAAAAAATATACATATATATTTTTTGGACATTTCGGATTGTTCTGAAATGATCATTTTGCATTTTAAGGACGTTTGGTACTCAAAAAAATTTCTCATTATTTTTTACATACCTTTTAATTCGATTAGATTACTTTACTTTTCTATTATTACTTCTACATTTAAATTATTTTTATTTTGTCATACAATTATTATTATCCGTTTTATTTTTTCAATTGTTTCTCATTCCTCTTATCATATTACAATACTTTCTTACTTTTTCATAAAATTTTACCTCATTTTCTTAAGTCATTCTGAACAAAACATACTCTTAATTTCAACCTAAATTAGCACCCATTTAGATATTATTAAGGCTAAACCGTGTCCGGCCTCATTATCATACTCAATTTGCATCCGTTTAGATATTGTCAATATGTTAGTGATATCATGAAAAATTGGAATCTAGGAATAAAAATTTCCGGTGGATAGCATTTTGGAAAGGTGAAGTGTTTATTGGAACTCCAAATACTTCTTGACCTAATCTTGATTGTCAAAGACAAGATAAGACCTCAAAGACCAAAAATCTAATTAGATAAGATTTGATATGAAGAGGCCAAAGCCTCAGCATGGCCGCCCTATCTGGAACATCTGCTAACCCAGCTCACCTCGTTATATAATATGAGGCTTGGAATGCTTGGGGTCACCACCGCAACGTTCAGGAGCATGCATGACGCTGTGTATAACTTAACATCTTGTATGCAGCTCCTAGAGAAAGAGAAACCATGTGGATCAACACTTATCTTAACCATAAGACAACCACCATCTAAGTTGCTACGATCGATTAGCCTCTTAACACTGCCACTGGAGACTGGAGAGCAGCAGCCCATGCCTACCAAACTGCTCTTGTTTTCCTTGATCAATTCATCCATTTTCATGATGAGATTTTCCTCGTATCTTCTTAATGTAAAGGATCTCATTTAATCATGCATTCGAGGTGTTCATAAGAATTACCTAGAGACGGAGAAAGGATTCCACTTTGAAGTATTCTCAAACCCTATTATATTCAATCCTCATAGCAGATCTCTATTTTTTATACGTAAAAGGTACGGTGATTTCCTTCCTAAGTCCCAACTATAGACGTTTAAGGGGTATTAAAAAGTATATAATTGGCTTGAATTGAATATAAATCAGATAATGAGAGTGAACAGAGAGGTCGTAGTGTTTTGAGACTGAAAAAAATAGTATTGAAAATAATAAAAGATCTTCTAGTAGTGAAAAAGTTCATCTCATTTACATTTCAATCAAGCCCCTTAACTAGCGTTTGGAAAGTGATAAAACTTTTGTTGAAAATTTTTTCAAATGAAAGAAATTATATGATATAATAAGAATAATAATGAGAAATAAAGAAAATAAAGTTAAAATAGATTATTTAGTTGTACATGTAATTGTATAAAAATGATTGAAAAATATGGAGTTTGTATAAAAAAAGTGAAGAAATAATTAAAAATATAATAATTGTAGAGAGTGAAAAGTTTTATCTTTTAATAAACACACTCCTGTATATATTTGTTGTGAACTTTAATATAATGAATACTCTCTTTTCTATGACCACCTTGTTCGATCAAGATTCCTAGAGTAAAAAGCGATTTTTGCATCTACATTTGCATAGTTTGGGCAAAATTGCAAGTGTGTCATAATTTTTGAAAAAGTTGCATCTAGACTTATATTGCTTGCTTGAAATTGCAAGCGCATTACTTTTGCTAAGGGCATTTAACATGTGTTAAAAATTTTATTTGAAATGACGAAAATGCCGTATAAATTTTTTTTGTAATTTAAACATATTTTTATACAATATTAAAAATTAATTTTTAAAATTATCATAAAGAGTGAATCTAACCTGAGAAATTTTTTTAAAATAAATTTTCTATATTTAAAATATTTTCTTATAATTTTTACTTAACATAAATACATATTCAACAAATTGTTTTTATTTTATTTTATTTATTTAATAATATTTTTGCAATGATTGTTTAATACTTGTTTCAAAAGGGCATATAAAACATCCTCATAAGATTAGACTCCCTTTAAGGATGTAATTACTCATTCTTAATTTAATTTTTAGAATGTATTCTAAATTATCCTGTAGGTTTGAATGAGAAAGGCTTAATTTCCCATTTTCAATATAATTTTAATTTTAATATAATTTTCATCTTCATTGCAATCATTATATTCTCATTTCATTATCCACTTAATGTCATTTCATTTTCATACTATTCAAGCATTGATTTCTTCTCAATTTGCTACTAATAAGGGACAAAAGTCAATTTAAAATATTTTAATAAATTACCTAACATGTTGTCCATCGAGTAATGCTTGGTTGGTCGCAACCAAGCTGCCAATGTAAGTTCAAATTGAAGTTATATCTTCTTATTTAATATGTGGTGCTTTGTCTTCAAAATTGTTAAATGAAAGTCAGTTACCTCCCAAATAACATTTGGAAGTTTATGGCCTCTATCTTAAAATGTATTATAAATTAATATGAATATAAAGTGCCTGATAAAAAATTACATAACATATTTTTTAAATATTCATTTATAGCAGAATTTTTTTTTATAAAACATTTTTTAGAGACAACTACCAAAAAAACCAATACTTGAGGGAAAATTTTTTAATGACGAGAAAACAATTGAGGGAAATAAAGAATGCTCTAATTTTAACTAAGATATTTGTCTATATCAATTTGTTATGAGAAGTTGTAAAACTTTTAGATAAAATTTTTTTAATGTAAATGTTTTTTAGTTAATAATAAATTGTATGATATAAAAAAAATAATGATAATGAGTAAAAAAAATAAATTTAAAATAAATAAGGGCACATTTCAAGTCATATAAGATTCTTCAATTGAATTTATATTTCTATTTCCAAGATAATTTTTTAATTCTTAAGACAACTTATTAATTTCCAATGTAACTTTTTATATTTTAAATATAATTTTTTTCATTTTCAATACCCATTATTATATTTTTATCTCAAATACAAATTTCATCCGAAATCTTGTATCTTTTGAAGACATCCAAAATCTTGTATCTTTTGAAGAAATCTAAGTTAATTATATATATTGTTCTGCAGAAATAACTGAAAAATAGGATAATTATTTAGAAAGATGTAAAAAAATAATTTAGATATAATATGGTGCAGAGTGAAATTTTTTTAATTAAAAAATTTTGATTTTAAAAGTTTTTATTATAAACAAGCACGCCATTAATACATCATCTCGGAAAATTTGTACTGTAGTTTTATTTGATATGATGTTAACCCACTTGATTTGAAGAATATTCCTTATCAAACATTCCGTAAATTGTCGTAAAATATAAAGCGACAAAAACCTTCCAGTTTTGGATCGGTCAAATATCGCTTTCGGTGGCCGACGGAAATGGCAGAGATGGAATTGTCCAAATATCCAATGGCTGGGGATGGGATGAGAGAGCTCGCTGTATATTAATAATAATTTTAAAAAAAAAATAGTTAAGTTGTTCAACATCAAAAATAAGTATATTGCACTGTAAATTAAAAAATATTCAGAACTTGGGAGTTTGATGATGAAAAAAAAAAAATTGAAATAGTTTGTGGAAATTTTTTTTTGTAAAATGTGAGATGTGATCCGAAAATATCGGGATAATAATTAAAAGTAATGTTAATTGTATAAAAAATAGTAATAGTTATATTGAAAAAATATGAAAAAATAATTTAAAAAACGAATAATTGTATGGAGAAGTGAAGGATAGAATCCATGTAAAAAAAATTTTGAAACAACAAACAAAAAACACACCCGTGCTGAAAGAAACAAAACCAAAAGGGCTTTTATCATTTCTTTGAAAAATATATAAAAATAATTGAAAAATTGAATAATAATGGTGGCATGTAAGAGGAGAAACTAAGGTATGTTTGGTAATAAATAAAACTCTTAATGAAAAAAAATTTTAAGAATAAAAATGGTCAAATAGTGATATAATAGAAATAATGATAAATAATAAATAGTATAAAGTTAAAAATAGAATAATTATATAAGAATTTATGAAAAAATAAATAAAAAATATAATAATTATGAAGAGTAAAAAATTTTAGATTGAAAAATTTTAACTTATATTTTCTATTAATTACCAAACACACCTTAGTAAAAAAAAATTATAAAAAATTATAGAACAACAAACACCCGCACAAGATCGGAACAAGAACCAAAAGCACCTTTTTACCGTTTCTATAAAAAATAAAAGTAATAATAATAACATCAACCTACTTCTATTTTTTAAAATATTTTTTGAAAACCAAGATCACAGACCCCATGCCATCCATCCCATCCCGAGTCGCGTACAGGGATTGAGATTGTTGGACAATGAAAACCTATTTGTGGTAGGCCACCGGGAAAAGGCTGAAATGTGCAGGGCTCACACAGGCTGAATGCAAATGCAGGAAGAAAATGGTCAATATTCGATGCAGAGAATAATCGATTTTTGTACCCCGACGGCGTAGCAAAGATGGATAAAAAAGAACTCAGACAAATCCCGTATTGGCTGGCTTGCGAATTACCAAAGAACTTGTTTAAGACATCTTAGTGGAGTAGAAATTAATTAATGGAAGAACAA
Source organism: Annona cherimola (assembly GCA_030490835.1). Lineage (NCBI taxonomy): Eukaryota > Viridiplantae > Streptophyta > Magnoliopsida > Magnoliales > Annonaceae > Annona > Annona cherimola. The sequence goes on along the minus strand of CM059973.1, from coordinate 82,528,235 downwards.
TCTTTAATGGAACGGTCCTCATTTCACTTCATTCTACCTATAATTTTTTTCAGTTCCTTCTTTCCTTTCCTTTACAGACTTGTATCAACAAGTAGCCAAAAACCCAGCACCACCATCGTATCGGCCGATATTTTTTCCTCTAAAGGGCCGGTAACGATTCGGGCTGCCACGAATACTCCGAAAACTCCGACGGCCCAGATCCCGCCACGTCCTCGTAACTAAAGAGCCCGTCGAAAACAACAGCCCCGTCGTCGGCCTTCTCCCCGTCCGGCCGAGTCCCGAAATCCAACGCATCGTAGCTCGGTATTGCGTCCTCAAAACCCCATATCTGCCCGAACCCGACGGTCTCCTGGTCGCCGGCGGTGGCGTCCAGACCATCGTGCCCATCGTTCCCTGCGCTAGACAACGTCGGAGGGAGGCCGAGTTCGTCGTCTGACGCCTCGAAAAGGTAGCCCAGGTTGGGCTGCGACTCGCCCGAGTCGGACTCGGAAGCCTGAATAGGCGGAGGAGCGGGCAGAGTCTGGGATATCTCTTCCTCGAGGCTCTTCATGACCGTGGCGAGGTCTTCTGTGCTGCCGGCTGCGTCCACGTCGTCCAGGATGTCGAGAAGGTCGGGCCGGAAATGCTTCGTCTCAGGCAACTCGGTGGGGGACTCGTCAGAGTCGACTCGGAGCCGCTTCTTAGACTCGGTTTCCGCCATCAAAACGAGGGAGGAGAATGGGTCTTGGGGCACTGCGGAGAGTAGAGATGGATTGATGTTTGAAAAAGCGGGAGAAAATGAAGGAGAAGAGGGGGTCGAACAGAGGGAGATGGACGGAAGTACGGTGTATGCGAGTTTGGAAGACGAGGGATGAGTTTTATAGGGAGGAGGAGATCGAGATTTTAATATTGGTGCGTTGGCGCGTGTTGATCGGATGCTTAGGCCATCACGGACGCCTCGCTTTTCGCCTTTTTCGTGTTCCGGATTTAAGTCCTTTGAATTCGAGGTTTCGAATCCGGGCCCACCGACGAAGTCGCGGCTCGGCTTTGACCCGGCTCGGCTTGGTTGTGAGTGCTTGTGTCTTTTCCCGGATTTAGTGGGCCACGGACGCAGACAAAAAGAGGTGGTCGTTAGGAAGTTACTGAAACACCCTCGTGGTTTCGGCGGTTGCTTGGAGGATCCGGACCGTAGGCATACTGTTGATTGGCACCCGCGGATGCCGATGGCCGATGGCTATCGCGATTTTGCCATTTCTAGAGACTTTCCTGCTGTAGAACCGGGTGTTCTTTTTTTTTTTTTTTTTCTTAGCATTTTTTTTCTAAATCGGAGCCATATATTATGTTTAAAAATATTTCTTTAGCCTAATTGTAAAAAATAAACTTAATTGAATGTTTTTTATAAAGTACAGTATTGAAAACATGATGATAAAGAATCTCATGTATTTACACTTGCCGTGATTTATATACAAACTTAATTAAAATAATTTTTATATCAGGAAATTATTCATAAAGAAGAATATGATTCATGGCTTGGATTTTTTAAAAACTGAGAAATCCAATGACGATACGGCTTGCACCTGGTTTTGCAGTAGAAACGCGCGGATATCTCGTCCATTGGATATGAATCCGGGGAAAATAAGTATACGGCTATTTGTTCTTACAGCTTACAACCACCGCGTGTTATGTTATGTGTTGGAATGGTTTTAAAAAATTTGGTAGAACAGATGCATATCTGAGTATTTCCGCAGCGCTCACAACCACTTTGCTTGAATAGCGACGAGATCTGCCGCAATGGAGCGAGGACAAAAACGATGGATGCCCGGCCGTGCCAGCTGTCAACAAGACGGTCCAAATTATGTTTCCAGATTAAATTCATCGCACAATACAGATTAGAGATGCAAGGCACTAGACAATACATTTTGGAAGGATGCAAGCGAGATAAAAAAAAAAAAAAAAAAAAACCCAAGCTCCTAGCTTTGAGTTTTTTTTTAAATATATATATTTATATATTTTTAGGGCGTTATATTCCAACAAAATAATCGTAGCCATGATCGGCAATGCAAAGCTCTGTTTCCAATACGCCATTTAAAGCCTCCGTTTGAATATCTAATTGATTTCCCCGGAGAATACAAACAGATCATATCCAGGGGAACCAAGGCATGAATTTGGTCCATCGTTCTTGGCTTGAATTTTGGTCGGATTGTACCAATCAATCACATGTGGACTATCAATCTTGCTCAAGAATTGGTTGGATGGCATCATCAATCAATCCTATTAGGTTTGGTTGTCCGAGAGAGATTTCCTTTTTGTACAAAACCTAACATGACAAGGTGACAAATGGACGACAATTTCACCTAAAACAAATTTCCCTATTTTAAAATATATCGATCGAGATCTAGAGATGTCCCTGATTATGGTTGCAGACCAACCAAATGACAGGCCTCCGGGAATAAAATCAAAGAAAAATACTCTTGCTTAAATCACAGGAGATTGCTTTTGGTAGAATTTGAGTGGACGTAAAACTGATGAGATGAAACGTAATTTGGCATTCCAGCAAACTTTTTTAAAATTCTCAAATATCTTCTTCTATGTTCAATACATCACAATATTTTTTAAAATTTTCAGTAATATTTTTTCTATTACTAATATATTCCAACATCTATTGATCTTCTCGTCCCATTCTGCTCCACTAAACAGCCCCAATATTACATTTGATCTTCTCATCCAATTCCACTATTAAACAATCCCAAGTCAATTCCTTTCATTGACTAGAGACTGCCCTTTGTTAACTGGACCATTGCCCTAAAAATTGTGTAAACTGATCCGTTCAATTCTTAAGTGTGTAGGCCTTGATTTAAAAAATGATAATAATAAATGTTTGGACAAATCAACGCCATTTACCGTTCTAGAAAAAGTTAGCTGATAAAACATTTTGAATGGACCTCAAATAGGTTTGGTAAAAAATTTACAATAATTAACAACTAGACAGGATACCAATATTACCAAAACAAAACCCATAATCAAACTATTAATCCATTTTTAGTTTGAGTTGGGCTAACCATTTAATCGTACCAAATTGAATTGTTGTATTACTTTTTTTAATTATCTGATTCATCACTTATTAATATTATTTGAGTTGCATATACATGATTTTTCTACTTTGCATTCTTCATGTGAAATAATTACCAACACAAGTATAGCCCGATTAGTACTTGCCATGGACTTGTCTTCCGTGTGAGGAACTAATCTCCTTCCTCATTATTATTGTTGGCTGATTGCAAGAAAAAATAGACAGAATTTGTTAATGTTAATATAAGCTACTAGTAAGAAAGTAGTAAGAATTTTTTAGGCTTTATTTGTAATGTGAACTATCACAATGATAAAAAAAAATGAAATAATTTGATATCACTTTTGAATAATAATATAAATTATGATTGTATGCTACTATGTACTATTATAGAAAGCAATTAATGAACTTCTGTACATTTAAGATTTAACTGATAGTTGTATTAGATAAGACAAGACACTAAGTCAAACATAGGCGTTTAACAAGATCATTAGATCTTGTAGAATCTAAATTCTAATCTATTTATAATTTATTTGTCAAAATTCTAACCCTAATCTATAGATAATTTATTATCATGTTGAATTGGGGAGTTGTAATTAAACAAGTTGAATATGTGGGTCATAAATAAGTTGAAAACCAATAAGAACTTAAACAAATAATAAACTTATAAAAAAGCTGTGAAATAAATTTTAACAACTTAAAAACAAACTTAATTAGCAAAACACGGAGAACAGGTGGTTCAATTCTCATTACTGAACAATAGCGACCTAACAACCATAATTTTTGTTGTTTTACATTTAGTGATAAATGACGAAGAAACATGTGGTGCACCAGTTCGTTAATTAATTTTCACACGTTCTTCTTTTATAAGCAATATTCTGACACCTAATTATTAACATATAGTTATAAATTTTGTTATTAAATGGAATAAATAAATCGTACACAATACAAATAATGCAAAAAATATTGAAATATACACGGTAATATTCACTAACGGATTGTAAATAGGTCAGGAGAGTTAAATGGATCATATATAGAGTAAATGGGTTGGATTTCATTAAAAAAAAAAAAAAAAAAAAAAAGAAGGGTTGGAAAACATCTACTCATGAGTCATGTCTTGCCTATATAACTAGTTATATGGGGTGACGGTTCAAACTTCAAACTCGATTCTATATAACTAAACTAGTCATATGGGGTGACGGGTTCAAACTTGTATAGTAGCGTTCACGGATACACCCCTCGTGGTTTGACGATTGAATTGATCGAATTAGGGATTAAACTATTTTACCCACGGATTTTCAAACTTCCAGTTAAACCGCAGTTCAACCCAGCCTCCACCATCTCGACAATATCGCCGGTAATATTGTTTTTCCATGTGGGCGATAAAGGGGAAAACGATATCATTGATTTCTCATAGGTTCGATGATGGACAAAATCGATTTTATCCAATATTATCTGAAAAAATCGAATCGATTCTATCGGGGGATAAAAATTGATTTTATCATGCAGAAATCGAGGTACAAGAACGATTTGAGACGACGACGGAGAGCAGAGCCTGGGAAGAAGACGATGGGTGCTATGGTCTTTTGGCAGTGTACAAAGATCCGTGTATGCATTTAGTATTTCGGTGAAATTATTCATCTGTTGGTGGTTCCACTCGATACATCAAACAATATAGCTTTTGCTTTTATAGAATTTTATAATTTATATTTATTATAAAATTACACAATAAATAATTTTTTATTTTTTATTGACTTGAAATGACTAATCCAACAAGACCCCTTTGTATTAAAATTTAATTTTATAAAGTTGTGTTCTTAAGTGAGTAAATTGGCCTTTTACTACATATTGTAAGTTTTTAACTGATATTTTATACACAATTATAACAAAATAAATTCTATGTACTTCTTATTTGCTTGAAAAGATGAATACAGTAAGACTTATATTGCATATACGACGTTGAATCTATTAAACTTATGTTCGATAAAGTCATTCTTTTAAATGGGATAATATATATTACTTGGTTTTGTAAGTTCTAGATATTCTTATATATTCTTATTACATTAGATTTATAGATTAATTGACAATATAATGCATGGTATAATAGTTTTATATGTTTTATTACACTAATTTATATATTAATTCAAGATATAAATATGATAACAAAACATTAATTTATATTTTGTGCATGTCTACATATCTCTTAATAATAGTTTCTTATAACTACATAGGATTGTTCAAGAGGTAAAAGCGTTGACATGTGATCGAGAGATGTAGGTTTGAAATTTATTCTCAATGTGGTAGCATTTTATCTCTCTCTATCTCTCTTGATAATTTGGGAGTGTGTGATCTTCCTAGAATAATTGTAGAAATTCTTTAGTTTGATTGTAAGATTAAAAGTGAAATGCGATATATGGACACTAATAAAAATAATATTTTTCTATGCAGATTTCTTTTAATCGTTAAATTTCGGACACACATATATAATAATTATATATCATACGCCGTGACAATGACAAGACTGATCCTATTAGTTGGGCTAAGTAAGTCACAATGACTCACTTAGCCCATACTAATAAATTTATCTGTAATTTTTTCTCTCATAAACTTGTTAATATATATAATGTATAAATCAAATATTACCATTTTTTAATATACATATACACCTTTTAGATTTTTAAACATAAGAATATTTTGACCATTTTTATGTAGTTTTAAGATCATTTTCTAAAAATTTTATTTTACCATAAATTTCTCCGATAAAATCAATAATACCACCAATAAAAACATAATATTTTTTAATGCAACCAATAAATTGAATTTATCTAAAAGGTAAACATTGGTTCAACCATAGTTTTATCGATTAAATTACCAAACGATAGTACCTAGTTCATGGTTAGACCGGACTATAGCTTTATCAACTAAATTACCAAACTATGGTATGACTATTTCACAGTTAGACACTTAGACTGCCCAATACAGCCTAAGTTTTTAAATGGTAATGCTTCTATGAAATCTCTCTTCCATGTAGCTTTTTCCATTTTAAATATCTTGATAAATGATAGAAAATTCATTCCATCTATTATATTTAGTATTATTTATAATATCTTGAAAAATCTTTCATTTTTCTAGTATCATTATGCATATGTTCATCTACAAATGTGTAAAATTAATATAATAAAATGATTCAATATTAAATATCAATTTTAAGTTGAATTTTCAACATCTAAACTATCCAAAATATAATTTCTAATGGATAAGTGATTCTATAAAGCATTATTCCATTCTAATATATTCGTGAATGAATCTAAGCATTTTCCTAATTTATACATAAATATATTTATTTTTGAGAAAATGCAGCCCATACGCATATTTGATTTAGATAAAACTTGACCTCCCAGCTAAATAAATAATATTAAATATAATAAATGAATTGAATTTTCTATCAAGGATAAAAAATTTAAACTTTGAAAGAGGTACAAGGAACTTCTGCTCAATTTTTAAATATAGAATTTGCTTCTATGAAATTCATCTTCTATGTAACTTCTTTCATTTGTGATATCCTAATAATTGATGAAAAATTTACTTCATTTATAGTACTTAACATCATTTATATTATTGTGTAAATACTTTTATTTGTTTGGTATTAATGTACAAATGTATAAAATTAATATAATAAAATAATTTAATACTAAATATAAATTTTGAAATAATATTTTTAACATCTAAAATATCATTACGATGTGGACAAATGATTCTATAAGATATTATTATATTTTAATCTATATATATCTAATCATTTTTCTTATTTTACAGGCCAATATATCTTTTTTTAAGCAAATGTTGTGCAAATTCTTTGTTTGGATGAAACTTGGCTAAACAAGCAATGTTAGGTGGATTAAATTTTTTATCAATCATAAACGTATTAAAAATAGGGAGGGTTAAATGTATAGAAGGAGACCTTTTAAATATTATCTTGGACTGGTCTAATCCAATTCTTAAACATTGTACCAAGCATATACCAGTCGTAAATTGAGCTTATTCTACAGTCTAACTTGAAAACTTTTTGATCTAAAGTTTTTTAAAGATAGGTGACCTGCTATGTTGCTCATGGAATTGACCGCTCAACAAATAATTATAAAAGTCATCTTGCATCGGGGCTTTGTACCTGCTTACGGTGGATAATCACCAGAAGCAATTGTTGAAATAAGATTATAAGAAGTGTAGCCCCAATCAAAGATTGACCATCTCAACCACGGGGGGAGTTGCCTTATGATAATGGTGGGTGGCTTACTTGTCAAATACCAGCATTCAAGTAGTTTTATAATTTCTCTACCAATGTAAGAGTATTTTACAGATTTTTCCTCATGTATAAGTGTTTAAAGAAAAAATTTTCTTCCGTTACGAGGGTTGTGAATGCATCTTATTTTCATATCACTTGTTATAATGTATAAATATCAATTAAAAAAGATTGATCAGCTCGGGTTTTGGAATGAACTGATTTTTTTAACCTTTCCTTCATCTATGAGGAAACATTTTTCTGATCGCAGCTACTATTGCAGCATCGATCATATAGAATAGGGAAGAGGTCTTAAGTGGTGGTGGTCCATCCACATCAACGCGTAGCAGCAGTTTGGAATCCTTGGGATTTATTAATAATTTTTTGAAAGGACTGCTTTGGAAACTTGGGGAAAGCTATGCTTGATGCCTGGTAGCGTGATTCATTGCTGGGAAATTACGTACTCTCGTCAGGAATCGCGAGAAGTTATGTTAAACAGCGAAGAAACCACGCAAAAGAGAAGAAATTCTATCGGGCAAGACGTACGGGCTTGACCTTGACACAACCAAATGCAAGCTTTTAATCCATATACATTTCCCAGAAAGTTGGCAAAGCATCACAAGCATGTCGGTGTTTGAAAACCAGAGGAAGAAAATGAGCAAATTGTGGGATTTCATTTATTTAAGATCAATAATTGATTCATTAATTACACTTTTTTTATTTTTTACCTATACGTTTTAATCATTTTTCCTACCAACTACATACGACAAACCTATTTATTTCAATTTCTATCCTTTTCTATTAATCACATATTTTTCAAAATATTTTATTTTTTCATTTCCCAACATTTCTCACAATCTTATAATTTTTTTATCTTACCAAACATCCCCTAAATTTCCAAAAAAGTGGGCCTGTAATGGAAGATATTATTGGATGGGATGGAATAATGAATTATGTATTGAAAATAAAAAGTTACATTGAAAACTAAAACTAATTTTGAAAATAAGAAATTGAAAGATGTTGTACTGTGAAAAATCAACGATCATATTGCAAAATGAATGATTATATTGAAAATAAGATAGCTTTTTATAAATAAAAAAATCTTAGTGCATCCCATCCAATTGTTGCATCACCATTCTCTTATAGTTGTCCTTCTTTAGCTATGTCATCAATGATCAAAAAAATTTGATATATACTCTAGTACCGAAGAGTTATCAGACTAATAAAACAGAGACAAGTAGAGAATAAATGGTTTGAAAATTTTCATTTATTGAAGATACCGCTTATTTTCTTTGGTAAACAGAAGATACCACCTTTTAAGGCATATATGACATATAACAATAATAATAATTTGATCATTACTTAGATTTTAATTACTATCTTCTATGTACTTTATGGTTATGTCATACTCGATTCTCTCTTTGTTCGTATTTGATTGAAGAAAAAAAAAAAGAACGAAATTTGTTCTATTAGCTCCATTTATTAATAAGGATTAAAGAATTTTCTAATGGCTCACGACATCTTATTTACCCAACTATTCTTTTTATCATTGCTTTACATTTCGATTATTTTTATATTTTCTCGAAATTATCGTGTCTACTTTATTTTAGTCATTACTTTCATCACCTCGCTTGGCTCTCCCGCTTTTTTAATTTTTTTTTCCATTTTTCTCTCGTCGCCAGATGAACTATTGTTTAGAGGTTTAGCGTTGGTTTATAATTCTTCCATGAATGAGAATTGAAATGAGGTATTACTGTGTACGAGAAAATGAGAATATTTAAAGCAATATTGATAATGAAAAATTTTGAGTTTTTATCTATTAAGAAAGAAAATTTTATACAAATTAGAAAAATAATATCAAAAATGAAAAAATAGAATTGACAGTTTCATAGAATTATAGAGTTGCCGCTGGTCCGGGAGGGCCCGATGAAAACGGAACCACATCATACAATTTTTTTTTTCCCGAATGGACGGAATATTTTAGCGTGAGGTTCATGGGCATCTTGCGCCGTACCGAACCCAGGCCTTTGCTGTTCTGGGATGATAAGTCGAGCCGAGCCGATCCGAGCCGAGCCGATAGGATATTTGCAGGGAGCAACTGTAGGAGCGGTGCAAATTTGCCGCAGGCTCATTAAGCAGAATACGCCACGTGTACAATGCGCTACCTTACGCCCTTTATCTCCCTCGACAGCCCGCCTCCCCCGGCGCGTTTGCCCAGAGCTAGCCACATTGTTCTCGAGAAGCGCAGCGGCTCGTCCCTCGGGTCGCCACGTCATACCGCCAATCAGAAACAAGAGACGTTCTCGATCCAGTGTTCCACAATTCCAGTCCAGTCCCGACCACTCAACCCACCGGCTGATCCGGTAAACGGCGTGGCTCCCATTCCGCCAACTGGTAATGCCACGTTTCGATCATCTCGAGAGGAGTTGTACGTCACGTGATTATGAGCGGACGCACGTCTGAACCTCGTGGTTTGCGGGCACCAGTCATCAGATTCTTCTGGCTTACTCGCGGAACGAGGTCTCAACCCCAACCCACCTTTCGGACCGTTCGTCGTGTGGAATCGATGGCGAATATTTCACCGAATGGCATTCGGATGTTCATGGAATGGAAAATATTAACAGGATGGGTTTGAACAGAATCGCACCGTTGTTGTCTTTTTTGCTTACATATATATTATAATATATATATATATATAGGGAACCGATCCTGTGCAGTCGCTGTAAAATGGACCTCACACATATTAGATTGTAATGAAACTTTATACACTCATTTCTCCATATATAAATCATACTTTAGACGGTTTAGATGTTGAAAAAACCACTTTAAACTTAATATTTACATTAAACTATTTTATTACGTTGATTTTGTACCATTTTAAGATGGAGACTACACACATGTTGGATTTGGATGAAAATTGGTATGGTAATAAAGTGAACAATTCTAAATATAATGGGTGGGGTGGATTTATGGAAAATGATCAGGTGGGGCCCACAGTGCATGGACTGCACGGTGCAGTCGCATGCACTGGATCATTTCCCATATATATATATATATATATGTATGTATGTATATTCGGTCCGCACAAAAGTAAGCATGCATACGCCCAATCCAGTCGTTGTTGGAGGCGGGTAAAATCTCAATCGTTGATTATGAGTGTGTGTAAATAAAGGTCAGAATGTACAATCAACGACTAAATATACGCGGAAACACACACACCTCAACTTCGAATTCCAAACCCCTCGGATTCCCGCTCTCCTCGACATCTCGACCGACTAAAGCAAGAAAAAACTCAACCCTAAAAAACTCCATCGGCGCTGAAGAAAATCAGTCTTTGATTTTCACTTATTTATGTCATTCCAAGCAGCTCTAAAAATAACTCGAAGAAGGAAACACTATTTGGCATAAAAGAAGAAGAGAAGAGTCCCCTCGCTTGCGACAAAGAAGATCGCCGCCTACAAAGAAGAGAGTTGTCCCGCTTCCAAATCGAAAATCAGCATGCGTATTCTAACTTACACAGGTCAAATGTACCTCCGCTTCCTCTGTCTCAAAAATCAGCATACGGATTATTCTAACTTGGAAGGTCAAATGTACCTATGCTTACTCTCTCTTGAAAATTAGCATGCGGATTATGGTCCCGTTAGAAGACAATATTTGTGCAACACATGTCAAATGTACCTCCGCTTCCTCCGTCTCAAAAATTAGCATACGGATTATTCTAACTTGGAAGGTTAAATGTACCTATGCTTACTCTCTCTTGAAAATTAGCATGCGGATTATGGTCCCGTTAGAAGACAATATTTGTGCAGGCATGGTGTTGATCTGCATGCTGATTTTTGAAAAAGAGAAAGCGGAGGTACATTTGCCCTTCTAAGTTAGAATACACATGCAGATTCCATAATCCGCATGCTGATTTTCGAGACAGAAAAAGCGGATGTACATTTGACTTGTGTAAGTTAGAATACGCATGAATACGCATGCTGATTTTCAATTTGGAAGCAGGACGACTCTCTTCTTTGTAGGGGGCAATCTTCTTTGTTGCAAGCGAGGCGGGATGACGAAGGGGCGCAGGATACTGAGGGGTTTTCTTCAGGGTGAGATGCCGAGGGAATGACGAGGTGAGATGACGGAGGGGGTGTGGGATGATATGTCACTCAAATAGCAATTTTCTTCAGCGCTGATGGAGTTTTAGGGTTGGGTTTTTTATTGCTTCAATTGAGTGGGATGCCGATGGGTTTGATTTTCGAGCAACAGATGGAGAGTCGGGGCGTGCATGTATGCCGTTATCGGTCATGTATTCTGACCTCTATTTACACGCATCTCATAAGGGATGACTGAGATTTACAGCTAGATTGGGCATCTGCACGCTTACTTTGGTGCAGACCAAATGTATAAGAATATATACCACACACACACACACACATATATATATATATCTCTGTTTTTCACTCGCCTCCGACCCTTGCCTTAGAGCGCTCCGTGGGATGCCCTGCGACTGCGAGTACCTCCCACTGGCAATTCCCAAACTGCTAAATTCTATCTCATTCAAATGCAATTGGTTGTACTGATACTACTGGGGTTCTTACCTACTCAAAACTAAAAATTTATATTTAAATAATATATAATTATATAGTTATAAAAGCACTAAAAATTCATCAAAATGTAGACTTTTAGATATAAAATTATAATTATTGATGAACATTTTCATCATTTTATAGGGGTAATAACGGCTCATTTATTGGATTTCTGATAGCGCAAGTATAAGTGAAATTTAGATAAAATACTCGGATATATTAAGAATTTTTGAAAATTCGTAAGTATAAGTGGAATTATGGATATATATGAAATTTACTCTAAATAATTTTACATTCATCCACAAGTCAGGCTAAATGTCAGCATGTACCATGCTTATTTTATTAATCTTTGAAAATTAAAATAAAATTTTTATCAAATTGAGTTATGTACGCAACACGAGAGGCCGGGTAGGATTAGGGGTGTTAACGGATCGGGTTGGATGGGTTAGAGTCTAATCATAATCCTAACCCATTTAAAATATCTCAACCCTAATCCATTTATTAACCCATTTAAAAAACCTTGACCCAAACTCATTTACAACTCATTTAATAAATGAATTGGTGGGTTGTTTGTATAATAAATAATTTGAAAGCCTAAACTCTAGTAGATGATGATCTCGCAGGAAGAGATGAGAGGGTGTTTTCGACGTAGGGGAAATGAAAATAGGGCAGTAACGGAAAAATGAAATTAGGCAGTAGTGGAAAAATGAAAATTAGGTGACTTGAGGAAAACTTAGAAAGAGAAAATAACTAAGGAGTTTACATGTATATATATATATAAAACTTTAATGAGTTAAACGAGTTAAATGAGTCGAACAAATTAAACAGGTTGAACATGTTATATGGGTTAAATGAGTTACTAAATAGGTTGATAAGTTATAAAATCTCAACCCAAATTCATTTATAAACGGGTTTGACGAGCGGGTTGACGGGTTGACCATGACCATTAACACCCCTAGGTAGGATACATATAGCCAACCAATATCTGAAACTCGTATTTTCATCTCCCACGCAAAACGAAACTTCTCGAAATCCCAAAAGCCGAAACACATTCTTTTTCAAATTTTTTTTTGGGTGTTCTTTTTCGAACTTAGGGTGTGTTTGTTTAGGGCAAAAAAGTGTCAACTAAAACTTTTCAATCTAAAACTTTTCACTTTCCATAATTATTCTATTTTTTAATTATTTTTTCACACTTTTCTATACAAACTATCCTACTTTTCAATCATTTCTACACAACTACCCATACAACTAACCTATCTATTTTAACTTTATTCTCTTTACTCCTCATCATTACTCATATTATATCACATCACTTTCTATTGATTTGACAACTTCTACTCTAAAAACTTTTCATCAAAAGTTTTACCTCCAACCAAACACACTCTTAGATGGAAAGAAAATGTGAAGGCAATATGAGATGAAAAAGTGCTATTGTATATTGAGAATGAAAAAATATACAATGAGATTGAAAAAAGATGTATTGAAAATGAAAAAGTAAAAAATTAACTTTTATAAATGAAAATATTTTGAAAAATAAAAAATTTTATTTCATTGAGATCATCCCATCCACAAATCTTGTGTGTTTGGTTGGAAAAAATATCAACTAAACTTTTCAATTAAAAAATTTTCACTTTCCATAACTACTTATGTTTTTTTATACAAATTACCCTAATTTTCAATTATTTCCACATAACTACCTATACAACTAACATAGACTTTTTAACTTTATTTTATTTATACATCATTCTTACCTTTATCATATCATATCATTTTCTATTACTTTAATAACTTTTATCTCAAAAACTTTCATCAAAAAGTTGTACCTCCAATCAAACACACCTTATTTTCAATGGAGTCACGTGAACGGAAGCTGTCCATTTTTTTTAAAAAGTATTTTGGAGTATGAGCTGCCCGCATTCACTTTTATGAATGAAAATATGAAGAGGCGTGATACAGTGCATTCAGGTGCAAAAACTTATTTTTAAAATTTTTTAAAATTTTTCATACAATTGTTAAGTTAAGTTAGGTGTATTTAATATGTGTATTAATTTTTACTATTTTTGATATTTGTATATATTTATTTGAGATTTTTTAAAATTAGAGGCAGTTTTGTAATTAAAATTCAAAATGATAAAATTTAATACACATATTAAATATATCTAGATTAGCAGTTGTATAAAAAATAAAAAACGAGTTAAATATACCTAAATACACTGAAACTAAATACACCCGGATGCATTTAAAAATATCCCAAATATGAAACGACACAGTTGCTTAATTAGGCCGTTGCATCGAAAAGACCGTTTCCCCAGCGTACCAGAACGGACAATTCACTTTCGATGAGAACCGCTGAACGGACAATTCTGGAACGTACAACTCCGATATGGACGGCTCGATCGTGATGACTGGTTTGTACTTTGAATTTGAAGCGGTAATGGAGGAAATATTCGCACGTGCGAAAGAATAATTTCAAAAAATCCGTGCCGTCCATCGACATACAGCGGTGGCACTTGCTCTGGCCGTGTCCCAAAAGTCAGGTGACTCAGGTCGGGTTGGTAGCGAAGTTGGGCGTAGCGTCACGCGGAGAAATTGAAAATTTTGTATTGGAAACCATATTCTTCTCCATTAGCGCCGTGGAAAGTGATGGGAAATGAATACGAAGCAAGGGAAAGGGAGAGCCTTCCGGAGAAATCAGGGACTTGCTGACTTGCATAGTTGCATGCGAGCGGAGTGTGGTGACTGGTGAATAAAGTGAAACCTAGCGCTGGAGTTATCTTGTTCAAATTTCAAATCCCAAAAACAAGCCTACAGGGGAGGGTCAAATTCAACGTATCGAAAAAGTAATCTTGCATCAAATTTGTATATTGAAAATGGATAAATTTGTATTATAAATTAAAAAATTTGTCTTATGAATTAAAAATTATCTCGGGAACAATGATACAAATTCAATTCAAGAATCTTATTTGAATTAAAATAAGCCCTAAATTAAGGGTATATTTGAGAAGTAATGAAATTTTCGAATAAAAACTTTTTGTATATAAGTTTTTTAAATGATGTGGTATAATAGGAATAAAAAGAATAAAAAATTAAAATAAATAAATTAGTTGTATAGATAATTACATAGAAATAATTTATAAGTAAGATAGTTGTATAGTAAGATGTAAAGAAATAATTAAAAACACAATGATTATAAAAATAAATTAAATTAAAAGTGTATTCAAGAAATAATGAAACTTTTGGATAAAAAATGTTTGTATAAAGTTTTAAAAATAAAAGAAAAATAATATAATATGATAAAGTGTAAAAAGAATAAAATTAAAATAAATTAACTAATTGTATGGATAATTGTGTAGAAATAATTTATAATTAGGATAGTTATATAGTAATATATAAAGAAACAATTAAAAAATACAATGGTTATAGAAAATGAAAATTTTAGATTAAAATTTTTTTATTTGAGAAGTTTTTAATGTACCCACAACATGCCTTAAAATTTTTTATTCTTTCTGTTTCTACTATTAGAAATGAAGTTTAAAGTTGCTCAAAAACTACCTCAAGCAAAGTTAAAATCGACCATTTGTAATTTTCTAATGAACAAAAATTTCAAAAGTTATTCTTGCACAACTTTGTAGTTTTTAAGGGTTATTTTTATAAATATCTAAACTATGAAGTTAAAATTTAATTAAAGACTTGGGAATATTTTTGCAAAAGCTCTCTTTTTCAAACTTAAGTGTAAAATATATATATATATATATTTTTTTTTCAAGGTTTTCAAATATATTTCTACTATAGAAAATTAATCTTAGCATTAGGTAATTTTAGGAATTTTCGAGATAACACCAAATTAACAAATTAATTTAAGAATTTTTGAAATAAAAAATATTTTAAAGGTGTTTATTTGTATTTCATATAACAATATGACGAATTCAAGTTTTAAAATTATTTGTCTTGAAAATTTTAAAATCTGAAAAGCATGAATTTAATCTATTTAATTTGAGAAATATTTTTTCTATTTAAAAAGTATTTCTTATATTTTCCATTATAATATTAGAAAAATCACTTCTATAATTTTTTATATTAATTTTTTTTCAAATTTTCACAAATATAAAAAATTAATTTGTGTAACGTCTTTATTTCTATCATTACTTATATCCATGATTGTTGCTTTAAACACTTTTTTATTGTCTTGTCTGGTCGCCCATATTGAGCATAGCATTGCCGGCTTCCGTGATGGATCAACCTATTGCTTGGCTTCTTCTTTCATTGACAGGTCTGTATTTCCTTTGTCAGAAGGTTTCCTTCCTGCATGACATGATGGCAGGGAACACCTTTCTGGAGGCTTTGGGCTTAGAGATGAAGACGTTGAGAGATCAATTTGTTCCACCCCTCTTAACACCACGTCGCAATCTCTGCTCTTCTCATCCACGAAGTATCGTCTGCCTTAAAACTAGCGAGGGAGAACTGACTCAATCTCTGAGTATCTTCTGTTAGTCCCAAGTCCCAACACATTACTTATTTTGAGCTATCTAACACAAATACTTACAGAGGGTGGGTGAACCACACTGATAAATCGCTCAATTGATCTCAGATTCATTGATAAAATCACCTAATGCGTCATTACGCTTGTCTTGTGCAGAGATGTGCATTGAGGCTTAAAGTCGTAAAGATTGAACTTGTCCAGGTAAAATGGGTCTAAATAATCATCACTTAATATCTCGAAAAAGGTTTTTCCCCACCCTCCCTCTTATTAAGAACAAATTCTCCTCTCTTCCTTGAAAATATTATTACTTATCTTATTTTACAGGGCTGTATGCCCCATATAGCCTCCACCATTTGTCTTTTCCATCTTTATTTATTCATTTTATTATCCACCCAAGTAAACAACATGTTAAGATAAGCAAAAGTAAAAAATAATAATAATAATAATAACATGATCAACTAAGGGCAAATAAATAACTTAAATGGATAAAAATAAAAGTTATAAAAAATTACATTTTTTCATTAAAAATCTTTTTTATCA
The DNA here is from genome assembly GCA_030490835.1 of Annona cherimola. Taxonomy (NCBI): domain Eukaryota; kingdom Viridiplantae; phylum Streptophyta; class Magnoliopsida; order Magnoliales; family Annonaceae; genus Annona; species Annona cherimola. The sequence continues at coordinate 82,511,316 of CM059973.1, read as the reverse complement.
GTGTATTTTACATCGCATTTTAATTCATATTACAAGCAAACTCAAGAGTCTTTACATTTTATTTCATTTCATATTACAAAAATCCTTATAATTTTTCATATTGTCAACTAAGAGAAAGACCATACACTCTCCACTTAAGAGACCACCATGCCCACCATTCTATATATGATTCGATCTTGCAACCTCAATAACGTTGGCAGCCGCCGCTAACACTAGGGCAATACCCCCAGTGATGGAAAAATCTATTATGACTCATGTAAATAGGATACGAGAAACGTAAAGCATAGGTGCACACACATCAAAATGCTTCTTTTTTTTTTGATTGGTATATAATTACATGTATCTCAACACATATTATACTTGAAGATCTGAGACATTCTTACAAATCTGGGGACACATAACATCCTAAAGAAATCTGGAAGACACAGCTTCCAACAGCCACCTGAGAGACCACCTGCTCTCACACCTCTTCCACCCGGGAGACAACCTGCTCCCACTCCAAACTATTTGGGACCGAAATCCTGAAATGGGATTCGATCCCACGCCAACCGCAGAAACGCCGTTCTGCGCCGCTGCTGACGACCAACCGAGCTAGCCTCGGTTGGTCAAAATGCTTCTTTAGATGCACTACAAAAAATTTTATTTTGGTAAGCAAAGTGTTAAAGTTTAATTACTAAAGAGAAATTGATTGCTAATAATTTGTGATGTATGTCATACAACAACTATTAAGAAAACTTTAGTTATTAATAATTTATAACTTTTATATCTGGGCAACAATTTAATTCTGATTGTAAAAGCATTCTTATGAGCAAGTAAAATGTTCTTTGTCTATGAGAACATCATACTAAGTATGTTTGGGAAATGATAAAACTTTTGAATGAAAAGTTTTCAATGTAAGGGTGTGTTTGTTTGGGGCAAAAAAGTGTCAACTAAAACTTTTCAATCTAAAACTTTTCAATCTCCATAACTACTCTATTTTTTAATTATTTTTTCACATTTTTCTATACAAACTACCCTACTTTTCAATCATTTCTACACAACTACCCATACAACTAACCTATCTATTTTAACTTTATTCTCTTTACTCCTTATTATTACTCCTATTATATCACATCATTTTTTATTGATTTGACAACTTTTACTCCAAAAACTTTTCACCAAAAGTTTTACCTCCAACCAAACACACCCTAAATGTCTTTGAAATGAGAAAAATGATGTGATATAATAAGGGTAATAATTAGAAGTAAAAAAAATAAAGTTATAATATATAAATTAGTTGTGTATAAATGCTTTATAGTTATAAAGATTAAAAAGTTTTAATTTGAAAACTTTTAGGTGTAAACAAACACACCTTAAATAAAATTTTCCTTACTTACACGAGCAGCATAGAAGTAAAAAAAAAAAATTCTTAGATATTTTTAGTAATAAAGATTATTTAAATGAGAATAAGAGCCACCAAAAATTAACTTTTTCATAGTGATGTCATGCATCAGGATTAATTTATTATCGAAGAGGAACAATTTACAAGTACATGAATGAAAAGAGGTTTGTAACAGTAGCAAGTTAGTGGCAGGGACAGGCTGCTTGGTCCGTCGTGCCATTTCTCCCTACATTTTTAGAACTTGGGAAAAAAGTTTACTGAGAAACAGAGTCGGCCAATAGTCTCTGTGCTTATCCTGAACAGTTGAAGAACAGCTGATTCTCGTGCTTTTGTTTGGCAGCTGTCAAATCCCGTCTGAGCAGGAACGTCACACAATGCCAACATCTTCATATTTGTACTGGATCACGCCAGACTTGGTTCGAAATTGGAATGGACGCCCATAGTTATTTGGGACTTGAGCATTTTAACCGGTCTACAAAACATACAGTTAATTGGGGCTTGGTCATTTTAATCAGTCTAAAAAACATATATTTTTATTCTTTCAACATTTTTATAAAAGTAGCAATCAATAAACCAAATTTTATTTTTTTTGAGATTTAAATGTGTTTATTTCGGATTTTAAATTTAGTCCTTTTAAATTGTTGAAACATGATTAAAAATAACCCTGTACATAAAAATTCAAAATAATTATATACACATCTCCAAGAACGCAAATCTTAATTTATAAATTAAACATATCGAGATTAAATAAAAAATTTAAAAAATATGCTTTTTAGACCAATTTGAAATAATCGTTTGCCTAGTTAATTTTGCTTCCACACCCCATGCTTCATATTATTTTTTCCTTCCGCTACAATTTTTTTCATCTATTAATGGTCATATGCCGCATACCACCTGGGAGGTCCATGCAGCCGGTGTATTTATTTGTTTTTCTACTTTTCATAAAATTATAATTTTAAGTATATTTAAATTATATACCAAATTTTATCATTATTAAGATGTGTATGTATTTTTTAATTTCAAGTTGTTTAAAATGACTAAAATACTCCATAGTTGAAATTAAAAAATATATCTTTAAAATGGTAAAGCTTGCTATATAAATTAAATATATTTAGGGTAATAATTTTATGAAAAAATTAAAAAACATAGAATTAGAACTTTTATTTATTTTAGTACACTGAAGTTAAGACTTTGGAGCTACTAACCAACCACGAGTGACATTAATTTCGCCTTAATGGAGGGTGTGTTTAAAAAATTTTGAATTAAGAGTCCGTTTGGCATTATAGAAACTTACTCACGCAGTAAAAACTTTTCGGGTGGGTTTGTTTGAGGTCAAAATATGTCAACTAAAACTTTTCAACCTAAAACTTTTCAACTTAAAACTTTTCACTCTCCATAACTACTTTATTTTTTAATTATTTTTTCAAAATTTTCTATACAAACTACCCTACTTTTCGATCATTTCTACACAACTACCCATGCAATTAACCTATCTATTTTAACTTTATTCACTTTACTCATCATCATTACCCTTATTATATCATATCATTTTCTATCAATTTGACAACTTCTACTCCTAAAATTTTTCATAAAAAATTTTACCTTCAACAAAAACATGTCTTTTCATCCCAGTAATAACGTCTTTCAAATAGGCACAGCCTGCCACTCGTACATAAAATGACGACTCCTTGAGAAGAAATACACAATGGGTAGAAAAACGAGTTGGGTGGAATTAGACGCAAACTATGCTATGTTAGCGTCATCAACATTTTCAAAGCTGCATTTTCAGTCAATATGGGCAAAAATGGACACTTTTTAAACACTAAAAATTGTCACCAGACTTGCACTGATTGCCAAACAAACCTTAGAATAAGAAAACGATATGATATAATAAAAGTAATAACGATGAATAAAGAAAATAAATTTAAAATAGATAGATTGGTTATATAGATAATTGTGTAGAAATGATTGAAAAGTAAAGTAATCGTATATGAAAATATAAAAGAATAATTAAAATTAAGATAATTGTAGAAAGTGAAAAATTTTATATTGAAAAGTTTTAATTAAAAATTTTTTTTATGGTAAACAAACGTATCCTAAGTACAAAATTATTCTGGAATAATTCCATTGAGTCTGAACCTGCCTGGACGTGTCATTAGGGTTACCTAAGTCTAACTGGATTACATGCTCATTGATCGAAGCAATTAGATTTTGGAAATGTTCTTATCGTTGCCTACGTCAGGAATAGAATGACCTCGGCTTTTAAGAATGGTATTGTACATGCATACAGAGCAAGCAAGAAAATTCCATGAGTAAGGCAATCCACCTGCGGCCGTAGCTATCTGATCCGTCAACCGCCGAAAAATTGTCCCTGCACGGTGACATGATCAAGAGCCACCATGATCATCCCTAAATACCCAAAATCAATATTTTAAAATAAATTTAATTAAGAAAAGATTTTTAAATATTATATATAACTCAAACCGAATTGATTTCTATAAAATTACAACGAAGCTCAGTTAAGGTGTAAAAAATATAATAAAAAATAAAGTTGAATTAAGATCTTACAATATGGGTTAGGGTTGTGTTTACTCCAACCCCACTCGATTTACCCCCTTAGTAAGAGGTTTGGAGTTTAAACCCATACTAGGGCATTAGCCTTTATTTAGAAAAAGATAAAACAAATAAAGTAAAATATTTCGGAGAAGTGCATACTAATTTAGGCTAATCTTAGGCTAATTTAACTTAATTTTAAGAAAATATTTTTGGAGAAAATATAAATTTTCTAGTTGTTGTTAATTTCTTACTAAATTTTAAGAAGATCCTTTTCTAGAAAATATGAACAATGATTTTCTCATAGTCGTTAACTTTTAGAAGAATATAAAATCTAGATAGATTTGTGTACAACTTGCTCATACTTTAGTTGTCAAGTTATGAAAATAACTGCCTAAAGGATTTTTCAGCATGTAAAGACAACTGGCCGCCATCAATCCTAGATGAGTTAAGAAGCTCAAATTTATCTTATGAAAGACAACATGTTTCCATTTATTTTTCAAGAAGACAAGTTGCTCCAACCATTGCATCTAGCTAAAATTGAACAAGTGTAGGATTCAAACCTAACACACTATCCATTGAATACGTTTATATAGGGCGTCGTAGGGGTGTAAATCGAGTCGGGTTGGGAAAACGCAAACCTAACCCACCTAATAAATTTTCAATTCAACACTACTTTCAACTCTATTTTTCATATCTTAACTCAACTCTATTTAAACCCTATAGAAATCGGTTTGATTCGATTTAGGTTAGAAATCGGGTTAATAAATATATAACATTTAAAAATATTTTTTAATTAAATATTTTGAAATATAAATTTATATAAAAGAATAAAAATTAATCATTTCTATATGAATAATTTCCAATTTACGACTTATACAATGATATAAATGCTAAAAATATTATTTCAAATAAATAATATCTAGTTAATTCTTATGTATTATATACTAATGTAAGGCTATTTATTAATAATTTATTATATTATATACTAATATATGAAATTGGGTTGAAAATCATCCAACCCAGACTAACGTATTTTTGAAATCGGTTGGTTCAAATAAGGTTATAAAACATATTTTTTTCAAAATGCCTAACTCAACCCTATTATAATTGGGTTGTGTTAGTCAGATTCGGGTTGAAACCAATCCTATTTACACTCCTAAGGTGCTATGACCAACCAAACAATTTGACATTTCGTAAAACAAATACTTTAATTTTCAGAACTCTATAGTGTAAACCTTGCTTATTTATGCTTTTTAAGTAAAAAAGGAAGCCTATAAAATAGTTCACGGCTGGAGTGTTTAATATTTTTTAAAAAATTCATAATAGAAAAGTTTGAGATTTAAAGTCTTATTTTATAGCTATGCATACTTATAAGATTTTTTTTTTGTAAATATTTCACTAATTTCTATAGCGTACTAATTTCCAGGCATGCAAGAAAGGTATATATGCAAAAGTTTAGTGTCTCACAGCGTAATGTGGCCAACCATAAATATATTTTTTTAATTTTCTTTCCCATCCATGTATCCACTCTCTTTTTCATTCATTTTAAAGAATCACAATAAAATGCAAAAAACTTAAAATTTTGCCAAATTTCAAAAGGAAGAAGATATAGGTGGAGCTTGCATATTTATAAGAAAATTTTCAACATGTTTTTCCAGACAGACACATTCTAAAAATTTTCCAAATTTCAAAAGGCAGAAGATATAGATGCAGCTAAGGGTGGGAATCGGGGTGGGGCGGGGCGGGACGGGTCAGGGTGTGCCCAACCCTGATCATACTTTTCAAAAATCTTATTTGACCCTTATTTTTATACCGGGTCGAGACAAGATCGGTTTGATCTTTACTTTTTTCTACTAGGTCCGGGGACAAAATTCAAGTTTGTATCGGGTCAACGGGTTGGATAAAACTGCAGATCAAGTAAGAAATTTTTAAAAATTAATAAACCTATCAAATATAACGACAAATTTATATTAAATTTAACTACTATATGCTTAAATCTATTATAAACTAGTCAAAGTAAAATATAAATAATTAAATAAAACATGAATATTAGCATTAAATGAGAATTTTTTTAATGTGAGAGATAAGAAAATGGGTCAGCAGGTAGGTCCGCTCCGCCCCACCCCACTACCGCTATCCTTTAAAAAAAACCAAAATTCGCCCCGACCCACCATTCTTAAAAAAACGTCAAAATCCCGCCCTGCCGGGTACGTAATCTCAACCCGCCCTGGTATTAAATAGGGTCGGGGTGGGTCACTGGTCGATCCGCCCCGATTCCCACCCCTAGATGCAGCTCGCATATTTGTAAAAGAATTTAAAAAATATTTGTCTAGACAGAGGCATTCCTAGTAGTCCGTTGAAGTCTTGCAGAGTATCGTCATCTATAATGTTTTATAAACGGATGAGTAACCGATTTGTAAATACGTCAAAAAAGTTTGATTAATATTTCATCTATGTGCTTATATTTATAAAAATTACAAATATTCTTGATATTTTCGTAAAATTAAAAGTGTCTCTGTTAGTTATTTTATTTCACTCCGTTAGAAATTTTCACGTCCACAATGGTACGTAAAACCGAGAGCATTTTCATCAAAAAAAAAAAAAAAAAAACCGAGAGCATTGGGAAAGCACCGGAATGAAGTACTCCATCATCTTTCCAAGACGATCGGCTGATCGGGCGCGACGGTCGATCTAGAACCACCCAAAAGAATTCGAACCGCAACTTCCCATGACGATTGGCTATCATCGGAAGAACCGGATCTCTCATTATCTTCTTTTTTAAATTCGAACTTAGAGAAATTCATATCCAAAAAAATCACCAAATGACAAACTGCAGAACCATTCTGTAAATCAATGCTCTGATTAAAAAATTTAATTAAAAATGAAAATTCATAAACAAAACGAAATATATACGCAACACTAGCACTTAGGATAGGAGTCCGGTGAAAAAAGTCGCATACTCCGGGCGCAACTTTTCCATGCTAAATACAAATGCGCAGAATCTGTGTGTGTCAGATTTCGTTCGAAGACATTAAGAGTGTGTTTGTTTACGGCAAAAAAGTGTCAACTAAAACTTTTCAATCTAAAACTTTTCACTCTCCATAATTATTTTATTTTTTAATTAATTTTTCACATTTTTCTATACAAACTACCCTACTTTTCAATCATTTCTACACAACTACTCATACAACTAACCTATCTATTTTAACTTTATTCTCTTTACTCCTCATCATTACTCCTATTATATCACATCACTTTTTATTGATTTGACAACTTCTATTCCAAAAACTTTTCATCGAAAGTTTTACCTCCAACCAAGAGTGTGTTTGGTTACACACAAAACATGTCAATGAAAACTTTTCAATCAAAAACTTTTCACTCCCTATAATTTACATTATTTTTTAATTATTTTTTCACATTTTCCTATATAAACAACCCTACTTTTCAATCATTTCCACACAAATACCCATACAACTACCCTATCTATTTTAACTTTATTCCCTTTACACTTCATTATTACCCCTGTCATATCACATCATTTTCTATCAACTTGACAACTTCTACTCTGAAAAGTTTTCATCAAAAAATTTTACCTCCAACCAAACGCACCCTAAAAGAAAAAAGGCCAAAAAAAAAAAGGTGGGGGGTGGGCTGGGGATGTTCTGGATCATCTGATAGTTTTTTTATAATTATTATTCCACATGCAATCTTACTTGCAACATCGGAATTTTTAAATTTTTTTTCATAATTAATTTATGTCATTACAGCGGAGTTCGAAGGTCTCACTTTAGAGAGATAAGTTCTGCTCGAGAGACATTACTTGCACTAAATTTCAATTCGAACAAGAAAGAAATCAAAGACCGTCAGACAGCCGTTTTAGGGTGTGTTTGTTTGGGGTCAAAATATCTCAACTAAAACTTTTCAACCCAAAACTTTTCACTCTCCATAACTACTCTATTTTTTAATTATTTTTTCACATTTTTTTATACAAACTACCATACTTTTCAATTATTTCTACACAACTACCTATATAACTAACTTATCTATTTTAACTTTATTCTTTTTACTTATCATCATTACTCCTATTATATCACATCATTTTCTATCAATCTGACAACTTCTACTCCCAAAACTTTTCATCAAAAGTTTAACCTCAAATTAAACACACCTTTGAAAAAAACTGAAGGAGCATACAGTATTTTGATTTTTAGTCGGCCATCCAGCAGTGGGCCTACCAGCTTAAATTATTGGAAGAAAGAATACGAATATTAATGCGCACCAAAAATTCAAAACTCAATTAAAATAAAAGTCTTGAGAAACGTGTGAGGCGGCCAGAGTCCAGATACGGGCATACGGCACGGCGTCTTACTTCACAACGCAATTGCATTTTCAAGCTAATTTCGCTTTTACCCTCCTCCGGTGCCCCGACTTTCACGAGGAACTTGTCCAGCTGTAGGGTGCTTGATGTCATGCTACCCGAGGCAGATATTCGGCAGGTCTGCACGTGTGTTAAGTCCAGCACGCGTGAGCCTGGATGACACGTTTGTTAGTCAAATTTTCTGAAAACAAAAGCACTTTGTTTCAGTTTCACGGTAGTTTTGTCATAATTGTAAATATATCTTGCTAGCTTTAAAAATAAAAAACTATATATCTTCTGATGCTGTGCAAGTATTTTTTTTTTTGATTGAAATATATATTTACACACATCTCAATACATATTACATTGAAGGCCTGAGACATTCTTACAAATCCGGAGACACTAGCTCCACCAAATAATCCGGAAGACACAGTTTCCAACCACTAAACGGGAGACCACTGCTCCCACACCCAAACAATAGGAGACCACTGCTCCTACTAAATCACTTTTTTCGTCGTGTCAGGGAATCGATCCCACGACCACAGTGCTCGGTTGGTCTGCTGTGCAAGTATTTGAAAGCATACTCATTATTTTAAATTTCAGAGAAAAATCATTATAAAAATATCTTCAAAATCCCAAAATTACCCCCATCTTCCTCCGTTATAATGCTCAGATGAGATATTCCATATCATTAATTCAGGAATCCATCTTCCTTGAAGTTTTCTTTCTCAATTTCCAATATCATAAAATTAACTTATTTTTTGGTTCCTCATCTCACAACTCAATCATCCCCGTATATATATATATATTTATTTATTTTTTTGAAAAATTTCTTCAGCAGATGTATATCCAACTATGGATAATGCGTATCTAACTATGTAGCGGAAGAGACACAGCTCCTAGAAAAACGGGAGACAAAGCCCTCTTGCCTGGATGGAACAAAGGAAGTCTGACACGTAAGGCCATAAAATTAAGTTATTTAAGCAATTTATAATTAATTCTTTAGCCTTTAAAACAAAACATCCTACCGACGTGGGAACCAAGTTTGTATATTTATAAAAATAAAATAAAATATTCTTATGGGAATTCACAAGCAGCAATATGGAATCAGAGTGCACCAACAAATTATATGAGTGTATTTACAAATAACAAAAATATTTAGTTTTTAAGAAAAAGAAATTTTATACCTACAATTTTTTCTCATAATTTCAATTATACCATAACATCTTAAAAATTTCTTTTATATTCATAATATTTTACCCTAAATTTCTGTCATACATATATAGTCAAAACAACTGTTAACTATTCCATTGAAAGATGATTTTGCCTTTTCATAATTTTTTGAGTAATTTGCATATATACTCACATAGTTTGACGCTAATTGCAGTTATACTCACGTAGTTTCACGAATTGCATATTACCCCCACATAGTTTCACTAAAATTGCGTATTACCCTCACGCTGTTAACTACCGTTAATATCTGCCGTTATATTTTCAAAAATGACGAAAATGTCATCATCCATAGTTTCATGAATTGCATATTACCCCCACATAGTTTCACAAAAATTGCATATTATCCTCGTGAAGATGAGGGCATTTTCGTCATTTTTGAAAATATAATGACAGATATTAACAGTAGTTAATGGTGTGGGGGTAATACGCAATTTTGGTGAAACTGTGTAGGGTAATATGCAATTCTCGAAACCATGTGGGGGGAAATATGGAATCACAGTGCACCAACAAATTATATGAGTATATTTACAAATAACCAAAAATATTTAGTTTCAAGAAAAATTTCTTGGGTAATTTGCATATATACCCACATAGTTTTGCCGATATTGCAGATATACTCACGTAGTTTCACGAAATGCATATTACCCTCATATAGTTTCACCAAAATTGCGTATTATCCCCACACCGTTAACTGTTGTTAATATCTGCCGTTATATTTTCAAAAATGACGAAAATGTCCTCATCTTCATGGGGGTAATATGCAATTTTGGTGAAACTATGTATGAGAGCATTTTTGTCATTTTTGAAAATATAACGGTAGTTAACGGTGTGGGGGTAATACATAATTTTAGTGAAACTATGTGGGGGTAGTATGCATTTCGTGAAACTACGTGAGTATATCTGCAATTAGCGTCAAACTATGTGGGTATATATGCAAATTACCCAAATTTCTTTTATACCTACAATATTTTCTTATAATTTCAATTATACCATAACATCTCAAAAATTTCTTTTATATTCATAATATTTTATCCTAAATTTCTATCATATATAGTCAAAGCAACTGTTAACTACCACATTAAAAAGATGATTTTACCTCTTCATAATTTTTTGACTAAAATAATTCTTTCTTAACCAAAACAATTCAACCTTAATATAACTTAATTAATATTGGTAAACTATTAATATATTTCATCAGGTGATTCAAATGTCATGTTTAGACTAAATCGTTTTAATTAATAAAATTTGAAGAGACAAAATTGTTTTTTCAACGGGCATTTAACAGTTGTTTTGACTATATGAATATAATAAGAATTTATGGTGAAATATTATAAGTATGAGAGAAATTTTGTTAAAATACTATAGATATAATATGAATTAGAAGTAAAAGTTGTGTGTGGAAGAGTAATTTTATCTTTTTAAAAGTAAATAAAAGGTTTACAACGTTCATAACAAGTGCCTAAAAGATGCAACTGTTTCTTTTGTGAAAATCAGGTGACCCATCTGAGAACAGTATGTCAGTTTTCCACATGGAACATCGGCAAAATGGATAATCTTCTGTTATCTCAGCTAAGAGAAACCGAAAAATTAGGGCGCACAAAATTTATTATTATTTTTTTTGTTGACTCGATCATAGAGACACGATGTCGCCATCCCTGTCAGCGATCGTTTTATGGCATCTTTGGCTCGCACCAACTCCTCTTGTCTGCCTTTATTCTTTCCTCACCAATGGATTAAAGCCACTCTCATGTGATCGCTTGTAAAGAAGGATCCGTCCAGCATCCAGATAACTTCAAATCTATCCAACTTAACTAACATCCAAGCCGTTCAATACGTTATTTATGCCATAAGAGTGGGTGTGGATTTAAATTTTTCTTTGACACAACCATTTAACATTTGAAGGATGAAGAAATTTTTGCTGCAAACATAGTGAGTATATGTGGGATTTTATTTTATTTTATTTTTGAAAAATACCGCTAGGTACCAAGACAATTATTTAAATGTGGATATTGAATTGGATTTTTCATTATCACATATAATATCAGTGACCCATAGACGAGCTGGGTGAATGGCAACATCCCAACCAACAGGCTAAAAGGGAAGCATTTTGTTCGTTGCAGCATTCCATTTGGGTGGCTTTTCCTTATCCAGGACCGTGTACCAGACTACCAGTTATATGCTCAAGTGCCGCCTTTCACACTTTCTTTGTTTGATTTGCTTAGCTTTCAAGGAATCGTATCACGCCTTTCATGGTTGTGATGGTGTGGGTGGTGGACCATCCACTTCTATAACCTAAATTTTGTTTCACGGGCTTCCCATTACGCATCCTAATCCTATACTTACCACTTTCCCACCCACCCTTCAACACTTTTGAATCTTTTGGGAAGTTGGACAAGAAGCTGCACTTATTTGATTTATGACTCGGCCAGAATTTATTTCATCTTTTACCACGTAACATCAAGCAATGGGTGAAAGGCTTTTTGGGAACATTTGATAATCGTTAAGTGGGGGATCTATGGAAAACTTATAGGATTTGGTTTTTCAAAGTCAATTATTACTCTATTAATCATACTATTTTTTCCGCTTTTACTTCTATATCAAATTATTTTCCCTACCAACTACATACAACAAATCTATTTATTCCAACTATATTCTTATTATTTCCTACCAATTATTCATTTATCAAAATATTCTTTTTTCTATTCTCTACAATCTCATAATTTTACACATTAGCAAACCTCCCCTTTGTCATTTAAAGGAGGAGAGGGTCGGGCGCATAGGTGTACGTGGCATCAAGAGGGTGGAACGCTTCTGTCCAACCCGCATTCGTCATTTGTTACTCAGCATAGACATCCACCTTCGAAGCTTAGCATTACACGTACATTTTAAACATTTTACTCTAATTATTTTACCGAAAATATCAAAACCATTATAAATTGCTGAAATTGTGTAGTTTCTTCTTTTAATGTACATTTTAAACATTTTACTCTGATTATTTTACCGAAAATATCAAAACCATTATAAATTGCTGGAATTGTGTAGTTTCTTCTTTTACCATGCTGGCGTTTTTTTGCGGACGAAATGAAGCAAGAACTGAAGGAATCCCAAATTCACATGTTTTACGCTATGCAATCAGGAAGCTCATTGGCTTGGAAGGTATGCAATGTCAAACCAATGGGAAGGAAGTGCTTGGCGGAGGGATCCACCCATCCGTTATGGTGCAATCTGCTATAGAATGAACTCTTCATATATTAAAATATAATAATATTTTATGCAATTATTTATTTATATAAAAATTGTACTTTAGACATTTTAGATATTAAAAATACAACTTTAAATTTGATATTTATATTAAACAATTTTATTACGTTGATTTTGTACTATTTTAAAATAGAGTACATAAACATGTTGGATTTGAACGAAAATTAATATGCTACCAAAATAAATAATTCTAAATATAATAGGCAAGATAGATGTTATTTTAATATATATGGGGCATATTTTTGGGCAGACCACATTGTAATATGCATTGGATTAATTTTCATATATTTATAAGATGTATTACTATGTATTTACATCTACCATAACTTATGGCGCATTTAGCTCAACATAAGCCCTACATGCATTTAATTCTACTAATACTTATATAATCATTTATCTCTATATGAATTATATCTTAGATAATTTATATGTTGAAAAAAATTTTACATCAAACTATTTTATTATATTGATTTTGTACTATTTTCTGATATAGCCAATACACATATCTAATTTGAACGAAAATTAATATGCTAATAAAAAATAATTCTAAATACAATAGACGGAGTAGATGTATAATTTATGATCATGCGGGGCCTATATTAATATAAATTCACCGTAACTTACAGTGCATTTACATGCACTGAAATATTTTTATATATATATAAAGAGAGAGATAGGGATTTCTTTCTATGTGACCATATAACCCTCTTAGTTTTTAAGATTTTGATCATTGATATAAAATTCAATCCATTTATTGTATTTAATATTATCTTTTTATTTAGGAGACCGAGTTTCATCCTAATCAAATATATTTATAGGCTTCATTTGTTGAAAAATATATATTCGCGTGTAAATTATGAAAAATACTTAGATCTATTTACGTATATATTAGATTGCAATAATACTTTATAAAATCAATTATTCACATAAAAATAATATTTTAAATAGTTTAGTTGTTGAAAATATAAATTTAAAAATGATATTTAATGTTAAACTATTTTATTATGTTGATTTTCAATGAGGTTTAGACAAATAAAAAGGTTTCCAAGATATTACAAATGATATTAAATACAATAAATGAAGTAAATTTTTCATTAACCATCAAGATATTAAAAATGAAAAAAGTTGCATAGAAAAAAGAATTTCATAAAAGCGAGAATGACAGAGAAGAAGGCCAAAACTTTCCCTTTATCCCCTTGGTCTCACCCGCATCTTTTTTCCCATGCTCCAACATTTAACACCCACCGTCAAGCTCTATCCCTCAATCACAAGATTAAGAGCTTTGCTATTATGATTGTTAGACGTTACCAAAACCAATGGGTACACAAAAATTAGCCGCATATGACCATTACGTAGCATATATTATGACAAAATCTAAAAAAAAATCATTCATAGTTGAAGACTATTGCTAACATATATCAATCCTGGTTCCAAAGCGTAACTCTAAGAATATTGCTAATAAAGTAGCAATGAAGACATTGCTCAGCAAAATGAGAAATAAACTCACTTTGCAGCCTAGACCTCCTACACTGTAGAGTCTAGATTGGATCTTTTTTAGAGGCATTAGTCACATTCTAGCTAAGTTTACTCATTCTGAACGCCTTAAAAAAGTAATAAACATATAATAAAAAGCATCAAGTTGCAGTTTTTCCGAAAAGGTGGACATGAGTGGTTTTGATACATCAAGGCAAACAAGCCCTTCTTGCTATAAGAAGTCATTTTTTTTCAAAAATTCCAACCATCAAATTTAGCCATACTTTTTAAATTACAGGTTGGATGGATAAATATTGTACATGGAATCTTACCTAAAAAAATGCACCTAAAAAGAAGTATTGAAAAAAGCCGCCTAAAACTTCTAATGCTTGAAAGTTCTATACTAACAGATGAGCAGTGAACAAGCCATCCAGCCAAACCAAGCCTAGACAATGGGTTCTCTAACATTTAAAAACATTCTAAAACCCAACAACCATTACCCAATATCTAGAATAACATCCCCACCATATTGCCATAAACTGACAGCCATCAATTTGGCAGTGCAATAATTAAAATTCAAGCCGTCCTTTATGCGTGGATGCTGAGAGCAAATGGTAATTGGAAATTGGTTTGAGTAGAATTTACTGGCACATGTGACTTGGAGATTTGAATTAATGAGTCCTTGGACTTACCCAATCTCGTTTTTTAGTGGTTAAGGTCGATACCATGGTCGGATTAAGAATGCCTGCATGTTGTTCCACCATGATACATACATATATCATGATTTTTCTTAGTCATTGTTTCGAGACAACTTACTCACCAACCAGCGAGTCTATCTAGTCTTTTTTTTTTTTTTTTGGATTCAATGGTCTGCATAGTCCTTAAACAACACTTATGTTGTTTTTTTTTTCCCTATAACGACATTCGATTTTATTTAAACACCAGAGAGCCGAGTGCAGGCACGTACAGCTAGTTGCTTCCCAGCCTTATCTGTGATTAATGAAAAGGGTAAATTCTATGTTGTTTTTTACTCATATAAGCCTTGTTTTCAAGCAATTCACTTTTGCAAGTTGACCCGTGACGGCGTGAGATTAAGAGAACTTAAACAGAAAGTGGATATGTAATTTTTATTTGGACCACATCATTCTACTTTATGATATAGGACATGAATACATTCGATAAAACAAAATGGGAAAATGCGCTTATTTATATTGGCAATTGCCAAGTTTTCTCGGCATCAAGAATTTTCAGTCCTTTGGAATCCGAGTTACATTTTCCTAATTAACACATTTTAAGACGATTCAACATTTACGGGATTAATGGAGTGGAGTGGGCACGTGGCAGTATAAGATCATTACTCACTCTGCGTTAAGGTGTACAGTGGGATGCCACAATTATAGATCGCCTCATAGCTTTCAACACAAATGTATTCTACTTCTTTCCGTGGTACTTCAAACGTATTCTTTAAATAATTCGTTTGCTTTTTCTAAATACGTACTCTAATCAGCTTTATTTATCATATTAATTTTTTACATACACTCTCTATTATATACATATATTTAGTAGATCACATACCCATTACGAAAATAATTTGGTTTTCCATACTATTATCAATTTTATTGAAAAAAGATTCAAATTTGGGATGTGTCCGGCAATCCCAAGAAGTTTCAATATAAAAAATTTACTCTCTATAACTACTCTGTTTTCTAATTATTTTTTCATATCTTTATATACAACTATCATACTTTCCAATTTTCAATAATTTTTCTATAATCACCCGTCTAATTATTCTATATATTTTAGTTTTATTTTCTTTACTTCTATCATTACCCATATCATATCATATTATTTTCTCTATTTAAAAACTTTTACAATCAAATTTTTTCCATTTTAAAACAAGAGTTGTGCGGGAGGTAGGATAAAATTTTACACCTTATTTGTTCACATTAAAACATGATTTCAAGCAAAATGAATGGTTTAGATTTTAAAAAATTAGTTTGGCGGGGTTTAAACCAAACGTTTTCACATTTGGGAGATACAGGAGACGTTTCCACTATATCAGTTCTTTTATGGAAGTGGCAAAAATGAAAAGATATTTTCACCATGTGTCCAAATATGACAACCCTGTTAATTTTGCCTATATATTATTACCAAATACCCTCGACACCCGTGTGTTTTTACCAGAAATCCTAGCTAAAGCATAAATTTGGATTAAAAAAAAGTCCTTGTTTATGCGATCATCCAAATATAAAGTTATGTTTACCGCAAAAAAAAAAAATATATATATATATATATAAAGTTATGTGAATATATAGTAAAATCATTGTGAACATAAGAAAGGGAAGATATATTTAGATATTTTAATAAAAAGATACGATCAGAATTAACGATGTTGCCCTGTTTAGAAATATGGTGAAAAATGTGTGGTCGGATTTATGATTTTATTAAATGTGCCCCTCAACTTGCACAACTTGCTTCCGACTGTACCAACGAAAAAGTCCGTAATAACAGAAATCTTACATTGGAATCAATGACCGGCTCATCTGCCCTCTCCTCTAATTCGAGGGGTGATTTGTGGATGGGGTCGCCTTCCTTTAAAAAAAAAAAAAAAAGAGTTTACCATTTTATAAAATGCGCGGTGATCTCTACTAATAGGAGTGAATTTGTGGTAATATTTAAAATTAACCCGACCAATGTTATTAAAACTAGACTGGGTTCGAACGAACAATTGGTTGATAGTTTTACTATTGAGCAGCATATATATATTAATTATAATTATTATACACAAATAAATATTTAATTGCCTATAACACTCATTATGCGATCCATTGCTAAAAATAAATTTTCCTGTAGACCCAAACAAAGGTGGAATTGAATTCAGTAACTGACAGAGGGAATTTGAGGGGCATGTCATGTGGAAATGTGGAATGAGAATAACTGCTTCTTTAATTTGCAGTTATTTTCAAAGCACGCATGAGTGGATGCCATGGGCCACGCCCGTCGTGGAAAATCGAGTTCAGACCTTACATCTGGTTCCATGCCAACTGGATGGACTAACTTTATATGGAAATTTCAGTACCATTTTACAAGAAATAGAAAGCAGAGATGCCATTTGGAAATTGGAAGGACCTTCCGGATAAAGCCCAGTTTAACATGCACGCATCATCGGAATATGACATCTGGCCCCACCATACACGTAAAATCACATGGGAACAGCTTCATCCGGCCGAAAGAGCAATATGCAACAAGCTCTGACATTGCCTCTCATCCCTTGATCTCATCTTCCATCCTATTCCTTGTTAGGTCGGACAGGAAAGGGGAGGAAAAGTCTCCAACTTTGGTTATCTTGATAATTAAATAAAACTTCAATTGATGATTGCTTTGGAACAGGATATGGCAGTCTCACATCCGTATAAGATATTTTTGAATGAGTCCAAATCCTTACTCGACAGAAATGGGACATCAAACTTCATCATAGTTTTAGAGAACTTGTTCAAGCAATGGATTAATTAGCAAATTGTGTTCTTTCTTGACCTCTAAGCTGTCATAGACTTTTATAAATTCTAGTAAGTATTCTTGACATTTTATTTAATGATAGAAGAGACATTAGTCGGCCTAAACTTGCCATTGCATAGTTTGGTTTAGATTTTTTTTTTTTTAAGTAAAATTTTAGAGTTTTAGCTTCCTTTCCAACAAAAAATCACTGGTTCATTAATTAAGTTAAAACAATTAGATTGAAGGAGCCTAATCAAGTGCACTTGACTTCGGTGCACCTGAGTGCAAATATTCATTTTTTTTTTTTACATAGTTGTCAATGATTTTAAAAAATATATCTAAAATTTCTAAAAAATGGATACACATATTAAATACATTTAAATTGACAATTTTATGAAATTTTTTCTAAAAATGGATAAAATAAACCCATGTGCATTAAAGCTAAGTGTACTCGGGCACATTTAGTAATATCTGCACGCGGGTGCATTTAATAATATCTCTAGATGGAAATTGATTTATCATCTGCATAGACTCAATCATGGAGTTGTGCTAGTTCAAATTTTTACATAACAGGTTCCACTAGCTTGGGGAAAAAAAGAATCTTGGATTGTTTTGTAAAGGGCGATAGATTGATTATGGAGGCCCACACCTTTTTTTTTTTTTTTTTTTTTTTGTTTCGAAAGGAAGCCCACACCTATTAGAAATGCCTTCTACTGCGTGGATGTCACGTAGCTTCAACGCTCACTTCTGTTAATCACGTGTCATCTCATGTCTAGAAAAATTGCCATTCAATCTCATATCATATATGTGGTGAAGTCATGGAACAAAACGGGGTCAAAAAAAAAAAGTATTTTACTTTTAATTTTTAATAAAAACTGGCACTCGGCATCATATATAGATGTGCCCCACATGCACTGATGCGCCACGTCCATGTATTCACGATATTCTTTTTTTCTTTTTTTTTTTCTTTTGATTGGATGTATTCACAATATTCTAACATTAACATTGTGACTATGCCATATATTCTTCTCTTTTTTTTTTTTTTCAATGCAATAAGCTGTTCTTCTTAATTTGTAGTGGCGACCTTTTTCTGCCGTTTAGATTCTCGGATTCGGCGGCGGGATGTATTGACACATAGTTGATTGAAGGCCGGATATAGATGTATTGACACATAGTTGATTGAAGGCCCGATATATATATATAGGATTAACTTTATACAATCATTTATTCATATATAAATTTTATAGCAAATGGTTTACATGTTGAAAAAAACCACTTTAAAGTTGTTATTTACATCAAACTATTTTATTACGTTGAATTTGTGCCATTTTCAGATGGGGCCTATATACATATATGATTGGGATGAAAATTGGTATGATAATAGAATATATTATCCTAGATACAATGGGTGGAGTGGATTATGATTTGATTATCATGTGGGGCCTAATTCAGTGATGCTACACCAGAAATTCCAGTGCAGCATGCTGCACCTGAATATATATATATAAGGCCTGATCTTTTCAGGCCCGACCCAAAAAATATAATTTTTTTTTTTATTTTTTTATGGGCAAGTAAATCTAGATGTATTAAATTTATAAACCAAGTTTTATTATTTTTGGATGCTTTTTAAGTATTTTTTTGAATTTTTAAACACAGTAGCATTTTCGTAATTTCCTAAGACTAGGGGTGGTGCAACTTGGGTTGGGTACCCACGGGTCGACCCGATGGGTACCCTAAATAAGGTCGATTCGGTTCCCACGTGGTTATCCGTAGGGTCAGTTCGGTTTCGGGTAAAAAATACCCTAGGAGAATTCGGGTATGGTCGGTTCCTGGTCACGGGTACCCGGAACCGAACCGATTTTTATATAGTAATATTATAATAAATATATATATTATTATTTGTCGCCTCGCCTCGCCTGTCGCAACTCGCCCCTCCTCACGCCAGCCCCTGCCGCTGTGAACTGCCGAGTAGGGGTGCAACTTGGGCCGGGTTCAGGCTGAACCCGGCCCGCCGAACTCGAAAAAATACAGTGTTGAAACTCTGAAATTTTCAACCCGAACCCGAATTCAAATAAGGCTCGGTTTCGGGTTCAAGCAAGCCCGAACCCTGTAAACCCGAACTCGAATTTGCATTTATATAAAATATATAATTTATATTATAATAATAATATATTATAATAATAACATATTACTCATGGATGGATGATGGACAACAGGAGTAGGGCATGGCAGGCATGGACAGCTCATCGCCGAGTAGGGGTGCAACTCGGGTCGGGTTATACCGGGTTTGAGTGAACCCAAACCCTAAGCCAACCGGGTTGGAGTAAACCCAAACCTAAACCCTAAGAATGCAATTCGGGTTCGGACCGGGTTCGGGTCGGGTTCGCAATGGTTTTGGTTTGGTTTCGGGTTTGAATTCGGGTTACCAATAAACTATTTTTTTCCAAATTCAGTTGTAATCTAAAAGAAAATTATTGAAATATACACACATGTGTTTATGAAGTCAAGCCTCACGCTGAATTCTACAAGATACTTTCAAAGAATTCTACAACATCATGCTAAATTCTGCAATATTCTTTGAATGAACTCTGCAAGCAATTTTTCAACACCCTATAGACACAAATAAATGACAAATTAGTTAGTTTTATGACTAGTTAGTCATTTCTATTTAATAGCTAATGGAAATGACTCAAGTATACTAAATAGAAAATGAACATATCATACCAACTTTGTAGTTGAAACTAAACATTATCGTACAAATTGCTGAAATTAAATTCAAACTGAATATTTATCATACAAATTGCTAAAGTAAAAATTGACCACTTGTCATACCAATAAACTTAAAATATGAATCAAATTTATACTACAATCTGAAATTCAAATTAACAAATTTCTCGTACTAATAGAAAGCATAATATGAAATAGATTTATCATGTCGACTCAAATTAAAATATAATCCACATAACAGTTATTCAAAGTAACTAAATTTAAATACATTAAGCATAATGGTTCAACATTCCAATCTAATTTAAGTGCAATCCAAATTTAAAATGACAATATAAACAAATCTCAAGTTTAAATAAGTTTATATCTACTTTTAAACAAATTCAAATTTCAAATGAGTTCATGTCTCCAAAGTTTCCAAAAAAACTAAAAAACTATTCGAAGACTTCCAAGTAATTTCTCCCTTGATTTTCATCTACATTTCTAATGTCAAGTTCTTCCTCCTCGATTTATATATTTGAAAATAATATGCATCAACCGAGACGAAAAAATACATGCAACTGTTAATAATAAGAAGATAATAATTATAAAAAATCATCCTAGAAATTAAGTTACCTCAAGTATGCTTTGATAATGAAGAAAGAGGTGATTTGTCTGAATTAGAGTTAGTAATGCCTAAAACATGTATATAGATATATTAATATTACAAAAAAGCATGTATAATTGATGAAAAAATTATATAAACTACATCGGGTTCGGACCGGGTCGGGTTTTGGTATCGGGTTTCTACGGGTCGGGTTGAAACCGGGTCTATTTTGGAAAAAATCTTAAAAATAAAATCCATTTTTGGTTTTGATACCGGGTCGGGTCGGGCGGGTTCGGACCGACCTGGTACCAAGTTGCACCCCTATCGCCGAGACAATCTAACATCTTAAGTGATTTCAACAAAATACTTATTCCCAATTTACATTATGATACAGGTCCAACAGTTTTTTTTTAAAAAATTACTCTTCACGCCTTTTCTACTGAAGCCTTATAACCAACGAAATCCTATGATATTAAATATTAAATTTTTTTGAGATTTTTTTTCCAACAGGAAAATTTATGAGAACTTTAAAATTATAGTTGTAAAATAAGCTTAAAACAATAGATGAATAAAAAAATACAATTAATGATTAATAATACAATTTTATTGACAACGTTTACACATAATCCATATTCTACTTGATACAAAGAGAATGCTCAAAACAAGTTTCTTTCTTTCTACTCTTAAGCGGTATTTGAATTTTTCTTAATTTCATACAATAAATTGTTTTTTTAAATTTTTTATATAATAGATTTGTGATAAAAAATTATATATAAGATAAGTAACAAAGACATATTAATAGAAGATGTCAACCCGAAACTCAACCCGAGCCCGAATTTCAAAAATAGGGTTAGGATCGAGGTTTACAAATAGGGTTAGGGTTAGGGTTAGGGTTGAAGTTTTACAAATAGAGTTAGGGTTAGGGTTGAGGTGAACTCGAGTTTCATGAGCCCAGTTGCACCCCTACTGCCGAGTCTCTTGCTCCCTGCCTGCAGCCTGTGCATGCCCGTGAGAAGTATTCTCAGAGAAGAGGCAGTGCCGCAGCGGCCCGTGCGATTGCGAAGCTCCATCTTTGGTTCCGGTGGCCACCACAACGTCTTCATCGAAATCCATCAAGCTCTGCTTGCGCCAGATCTCGTGGACTCCTCTCGGACCTTTCGAGAGAGAAAGGAACGAGAAATCGGAGGCAGGGCAGCGTCTAATCGTCACCGACTCACCGGAGGCCAGGCTCTCTCGACGATCTCGGATCTCCAGGCTCAAATCCTTGTTCGCTTCTTCGTCATCGCTACTGATCAGGCAAATCACAGATTCCAGGTGCTCTCCTTCTTCGTCTCTGCTTTCCATCCTCGCATTGCTTTTCTTTCTCTTCCCCATTTCGTCTGCTTTCCATTCAGGCGCCGGCGCCGGCGTCGACAAGGGGCAAGACGGCGACGAGGGGGAGGAGGAGGAAGACGGCAAGGTGGGTGGGGGAGAATGCGGGTAGATTCGCCATTTGGGTGTGTCACCCGTTGGCAGGGAGCCCTCTCTTTTTTTCCTGCTTTGCGACTGCTTTTCCTGCTGCGGCGCTGCCCTGCGTTTCTCGCTGCGTCGGGAAGGGTGAGATTTACAACTATAGAGGTGTGTGGCGTGGGGCAGGCTTGCCGGTGGGAGGTTGGATCGATTGCACCTTTGTTATTGATGATGGAGGGATCTGTGGAGTTGGCATGTCATGGCTGGCTGGACAAATTGATTGGGGAAATTGGTACAGCTTGGCACAATGGAACCGATGTTAGATTTGGGCACCTTTTGGCTTTTGCATATGGTGGATTTCCATCAACTTTCATGGTGGCTCCGTTTTTGGCATGCAACTGTTTTGAAAATTCCATCTGACGAAGCACACGTTAAGAAATCCAATCCAATTGGAAAAAAAAATCCAATCTGCTTTTCATTTTTATGCTATTTGATTCTTCTTTAACAGATTTCATTACGTACACATTACACTTTTTAAATAGATTTCATGTTTCAGTATATATAAATTGAATTTTTTTACACAGGTTGCATTTTCTTATAGATCATCTTTAGGAACCGATTTTAGAACCGAACCGAAACCGACCCGCTCTTAAGAAAATTGGGTAGGATAGACTCCGAACCGACTCGGTTTAAAATAGGATAGGGTAGAGGTTTTTACAAAATGGATAAGGGTAGGTTCCACTCGTACCCGGACCTACTCGACCCAAGTTGCACCCCTACCTGAGACCCAAAAATTACGAAAATGCTACTGTGTTTAAAAATAAAAAATACTTAAAAATTCAAAAATGGTAAAATTTGGTTTATATATTTAATACACCTAGATTTATTTGCTCATGAAAAAAATTTTAAAAATAAAAAAATGCATTTTTGGGCAGGACGCGCGTCCTATTACGATGCAGCCAAAAAGGGCCCCACATGTATTATAATGAAATGAAATTTTATACAATTAATTTATCTATATAAATAACATACTTTTGATGGTTTAGATCTTGAAAAAATCAGTTCAAAGTTGTTATTTATATCAAACTATTTTATTACGTTGAATTTGTACCATTTTTAGATAGAGTCCATACACATATCTGATTGGGATGAAAATTAATATGGTAGTAGAATACATTATTCTAAATACAATGAGTGGAGTAGATTTTAATTTGATCATCATGTGGAGCCCATTTCAGCGCTACTACACCATAATTACGGTGTTGTAGCGCTGCACTTGATAATTCCTCACACACACACATATATATCTTATATTTATAATTCAAATATCGAAGTACATATTTTCCAATCTTGTTCAAGGAATCTAGAATCCAATATATATATATATAGAGCTGTTCCGGTGCAGCGCGGTGCAGCGTTACTGCACCGGAACAACGGTGCAGTAGCCCAAAAATGGGCCCCACATGATTATGAAATCATGATCTACTCCACCCATTGTATTTAGAATAATGTATTCTATTACCATACCAATTTTCATCCAAATCAGATACTTTAAAGTTGTTATTTACATCAAACTATTTTATTACGTTAGATTTATACCATTTTCAGATGGGGGCCATATACATATCTGATTGGGATGAAAATTGGTATGGTAATATAATACATTATTCTAAATACAATTGGTGGAGTAGATCATGATTTCATGATCATGTGGGGCCCATTTCAGCGATGCTGCACCAGAATATATTCCATATATATATATATATTGTTCAAGGAATATAAACAGGAGATGTTGCTTCTGAAATAGAAGATAATTTCTTTAAACCGAGACTCCATGTTCAGATGGTCCAAGATTGAAAGCCTAATTTTTTTATAAAGATTTTGATACGGCTCAATAACTATAAAATGAGAGGCAGACTAATTATCTTATCTCCCATAATTATATCGCATAGCTAGATGGTAGTCCAACATATTTCCTTGGTATAGGATGTGCAGACGCATTGAAAAATGAAAATGTGTGTCCGAACCGTGTCGATCAAGCGGATGAGCCTACAACCAAGATGGTATAAACCTGATCTGTCCAACCACCCTGCAGATTATTTTGGATTGGGTGAGGGGCGGATCCACGTATAGTTACCAACTGAAATTTAAAAAATATTAATATATATTATAAATTATATTATTTTTTCTATATTGCCCCCATTCACCAAAATTTATTGTCACCACTGTTATTAAAAACTTATAATTTAATGCAATTGTTTATACTTACTATCAATATATATTTTTTTAAAGTTGGTTGTTGGTTCTAATAATATTCCGTTTTGATATTGGATTTAATAATATTCTTCTTGGATTTAGTTTTTGGTTGATTCTAACAATATTTTTTTCTTTTCAATACATGTTTTTATTCCCATAATTAATTTCTAGAACTCATAAATATTATTTAACAGTACTTTATGATAGATTATTACTATCTTCGACTTTCTTTCTCAAACTAGACTTCTTCATTTTCCTACTGTCTCTCTTTTATAGTTTCACTTCTCTTTTTTTCTTCTACAATTTAAAATAGGCTTTTGGCATTAAAAAAGTTATGTTATTTTTCTCTATTTTAAATTTAAATCTTTAAATATGATGGATATAAATTGATAGCTTGTAACATTATCTCTGCTTTCTAAAATTGCAAGATGCTTTAAAAATAAATCAATTGCAATTGAAATTGTATAAGTGAAGTAAACAAAAACAAATAAAATATTTATAGAAATTAAACTATTAATGTAAATTATTATAGTACAAGTAATTTATATTCAAAAAATAATTATTAGAAGAAATATTTTAATATCATGGTAAAACAAGTAGTAAAAGATTACCATGTTAATACCATCACCATTCGTCTCAATATATGTATTTTCACATATTAATATTATCATCATTAATTTAAATAATCATTAAAAGAAGTGTATTTATTTTGAAACTTATATTGTAATTATTGAGAAACTTCATGAATTTGAATTCATTGATTCCATAAGATTAAGATCATTTCTTAATTTAACATCATAACTTATATGCATCTAGTAAGTCACTCGATCATATTTATAGATAACTGTTTAACTTTAATCATCAACAACTCATAAACAAACTCCATAAAATATTAAATTAGTTTGTCATCTATTATTTAATTTTCAAAGACTAGAAAATAAGGGAAAAGATCTAGAGTAGATAAAATGATATATCATGTGTAAGTGTAGCACTTGACAACTATTAGACATTAGAAATTATATTATAATTATTTTCAATTAATCTAATTTTTATTATTTTCAATATCTTTAATCATTATTTATACTTTCTTGTAAGAAATTTTCTCGTGTCTTCCATGTATAATGTTGACATTATTATATGACATTACAACATTGAGTAAAACTTATCCTTCTTTGCTTTCCTTTTCTTTGATTTTTTAAAAAAAATCTAAGCCACGGATAGTATCTTCTCCATGAATATTTGTATGCTAAAAATTATTATAATTAGATACATATAAAATTTATAGTAGATTCAAGTGCATGAGATTCTTTAAAATCATATTTTAAAATATTATATTATAAAATTTTCAATCAAATTAATTTTTCTATAAAGACAAATAGTTAAAAACACAATGCAACATTTAGACAAAAATTCAAAATTTTCTATTGTTAAATTAATGATAATGTAAATTAACTTTTCGCACTTTTGTGTTTAAGTGATATAATCTCATTTACCTAATTTTAAATTCAGGATAATGTTTAAAAAAAGTTTTAAAATTTTTTTATGTGATAAAATGTGATAAAAATTATTCTTAGACATATAAAAAATTTTAAAACAGGTGTAAATTTTGCCCCCACTGATCCGCTACTCAGTGGGTGAGATTTGGATGAAGATATCAAAAGGAAAATACAAAAAGAGGAGACACAGAGAACTAAAATATTGTTCAAAGGTACGTGACAGCAAATGGGGGCCACGTGCTTGCCCGTCCAGTGTTTAAATGTTCGTAAAGGTAATAGCTT
Organism: Annona cherimola; assembly: GCA_030490835.1. NCBI lineage: Eukaryota > Viridiplantae > Streptophyta > Magnoliopsida > Magnoliales > Annonaceae > Annona > Annona cherimola. Next base: position 82,484,767 of record CM059973.1, on the reverse strand, counting down.
CGTTACCCTGTTTTGTAACACATCTTTTTCAGATACCTAATCATATCTAAGATTAAGTAGATGGAAAAAGAATGAGTTTCAATTTTTATTTTCAAAAAAAATAAAAAATCATCCTGAAAAAGCGTTTTACATTTCCAGTGGAGAATGTTTCAATGCATTGGATGCATTGAAATTTCAACACATGAGGGTGCAAAATCTTATTTTTTAATATATTTTTTTGAAATTTTTTATAAGAATGTTAATCTAGTTGTATTTAATTTATAAGCCAAATTTTACCACTTTTGGATATGTGTATATATAATTTTTTTAATTTTTCAAAAACAAGGGTACTTTGACCATTTTTTTAAGTGACTAAAATACTCTTATTTTTAAAAAATAAAAAATATATATTTATATAGTTCCGAAAATCGTAAAACTTAATACATGGGATCTTATAAAAAATTTTAAAAATATATATTAAAAATGGATTTTCGCAGCCAGATACATTGAAATTTCAAGGTATCAAGGTGCACTGAAACATTCCCTGAAACATGTAATAACTATACTCTTCCAATTTCTAATATTATTTTTTCATAATTTATATAATTTTGTGCACCCTAAAAAACAGCAATATTTTTTTCGTTCAATCTCTGGATTACATCCTCCTCCTCATCCAATTGCATCACCTAAACACAGCCCCAAAAGCTTACAAAAGAAGGGACGGAGAATTTTCAGGCATGTTCGGATTCTTACTTACGTGGGGAGCTAGATTTGAATTGATAGCGTGCAACATCCATAACTATTGCAGACGCCCTCACATGGGAAGTTGGGACATTTGGGCAGGTATGCACCGTGAAATGCGCTTAATAGTTAATAACACGCAAAAAACTATATGGGCTTTTTTAGGGTGTGATGACCAAACTGAAAATAAGTCATGTAGCAGTGAAGTAGCTAAAGAAGGGCGACGACTGAAAGAGTAAATGGATTCCTGTTGAAATGCGGGAAAGTAAGTGGAGGGGGAATCCGTTGGATGGAGTTGGGCCTTTTCATGCCGTTGGAATATAATCGAGACACGCACCTCACATGTCATGCTACTGAGCTATTCGATGATCCCAGTGGTAGTCAGCAATAGACTACAATCAAAATCTATTGCTGCTGCTTGACTCCATCCGCGGAATAAATGGATATGCGAGTGACGACGCGAAGTTTTCCCAGGGCCATATAAATTTAAACCCATAATCATAATTTGGACGGTTCAAGTCATGTAATCTTCACGTTCCGAGCAAATATTAAGCTTGCAATCATAAATAGGTCAGTTAGAGACAAGTAGACTGGAACTTTCTGGTATAATACGGTCCATAGTATCTCCAATGCCCGAGCATCTATATCACATGTTACTGGTGTATTAAAGTTCTTATCTGCGCAGCGTCCCATGTTTTCATTGGCTCTTTTATGCTTTACTATTAATTGGGTAAATCTTCTGAGAGCCCGTCTATCGCCAGCACATTCTGTCAGAAGAATAAATAATAGTAGAATAATAAAACTATTTGTGCGTTCCCAAACTGCAGGGTCTAGGTGAGGAAATTCTCCCGAGCCCGTGTAAGCAGAGGTCCGAAAACAAGCCATTTGGGCGCCTTGAGTGAGAGAGCCCCGGTCCAGCCTGAGCATTTAGATCTGCCGCAAAAATAGATGGAACATAGAAAATGTTCCCCACTTTCATGCTTATTCAGCTTTCTTCACGTGGGCCTTAAGCCCGATGAATATAGTTACTCCTCAGCAGTGCTGAAAGCATGTTGATTACGTAGCGAATGTGTCTTGACATGGCCCGTGAAAGGATTAAATTTTTAGCCACTTTTTTTTTTTCCCTTAGAAAAATGGCTCGAACATTGGCACAGGGTAATGAAATATGCATGATGACCCAACATGAAACCCATGAAGATAAGAAATGGCCATTTTCTATTGGGTTTGCAGTCCCGCTAACCACACACACAAAAAAGATGATGTTGTTAACATGTTGGAGAACATTTCAAGAGCAATAAAGGAGAAATGGGAGAACACATGAGTAGAGAATGCATCTGTCATCACTTTCAACGCAACAGATGAGATTTATAGATAATATAACCTTTTAACCTAGAAGTGGATTGATTGAACATTAGAAAAAGTGAAAGAAAAGGACCTAAAAATACACACTCCCAGTTCGGTCCTGCCTTTCGTAGTCTTTATTAACCCCGCAATGTCTCAGCCACGGACGGCCATCTTCCAAGACATCGCAAAATTCTTGCCCAGGGGCAATCCCAATCCTCCAAGTTCTACCACCATACCCTTCTGTTTATTTTTACCCTCTAACCTATTAGGATCATGCGGTGTATCATCAACAAATGTAGCATGATTGTCCTCAAGTGGGACTCCATCAATCTCAATTTTAAGGCCTACCCCACTTCCATCCAAGCCCAAAACAACCACCCTCTCAATTTCGTATCCCTTATCCAATGCAAACTTCCCTTCCTCAACTTCTGACCAGACCTTCACCAACCTATTGCTCAAGGTAGCATAGAATTCAACATACGTTGCTTGCCCATCACCCATTTTCATCTCGACTCTTTCATCATTATCCACAAACAGCTTTCCCTTGGCCTCCCCATCGGTAGCCTTCCAAGGGAAAGTGACCAGAAGTGTGTACGGTGTCCTCCTTGCCTCTTGTGACGTCAAGCCCCCACGATGCAAGGGCAATATTGTGTTTTCGTAAACATGCACGTTGATTTCATTCAATGGTGCATCTAGCGTAAGGTAGTGGGCTTGATTTGATATGACGGTTTTCGTCACGTCGAACAGGTTGTACCATGTTCCGGGCGGGAAGAGTGCCTTCACAGATGTTTTGCCCCGTATAAGCACGGGTGATACCAGTACACTGCTTCCCACCAAGAACTGAGTGCTCAATCCATAGACTTCCTTCAGGTTAGGGAATGAAAAGAAAACTGGCCGAGCAATTGGCGCGCCAGTATTATGTGCCTCATAATTCAAGGTGTAGAAGTAAGGAAGGAGCTTGTACCGTAGGCCAAGTGCATTTCGAGCTGACTTTGCAACTGAATCCCACACATAAAGTTCTTGGCTAGGTGAGTAGTAATTTGCATGGTCTCTTGAGAACGGGTAAAATGCACCAAGTTGAATCCACCTGTTGCAGAGTTCTTCAGTTGGCTGAGGGTAGAAGCCACAAATATCAGCACCAACCATTGGCATGCCAAAGATGCCAAAATTGAGCATGGTTGAAATCGAATACCGCAAATTCTTCCAAGTGCCCTGATTATCACCAGTCCAGTGAGCTGTGTACTTGCCTGACCCAACAAATGTTGACCTGGACAGCACAAACGGCCGCTTCCCTGTTAGACTCTGGAGGGCATTGTGAGTGGCAATAGCCATTGAGAAACCATAGATGCTGTGAGCATTGTATTCCAAGATACCATTGTAGTGAACAGCACTTGTGGCTATGGTTTTGTAGCCCAAAGGCACATGGGAGCCAGACGCATTGATCTTGTAAGGTGGCTCATCCCACCGAGTGTTTGTTATGTTCTTGCAATCCAAGCAGCATACCCAAGGATCCCCACTGTCTCTTGGGCATGGGTGAGTTTTGGGGATTTCACATTTTCCTGTGCAGAAATTTGAAACCTCATTCATGTCAATCCACAAGCCATCTACAGGAACTAGTTCACGGAAACGTCTGATTTCATCAAGCCACCAAGAAACGGTTTTTGGGTTCAGGTAATCTGGAAAGTAGACAGGTCCAGGCCAGACTTGTGCTAGATATGGTTCACCCTCATATTTGATAAACACATCATCTTTCATTCCTCGAAGATACGAGCCATATGTACCATTCACGTTGATTCCAGGATCAATCAAGACAATGTATTTCATGCCTTTGGAATGTAGTTTGTCAACAAATGCTCCTAGTTTTTCTTTGGAAAAGTTTATGGGATCCAGGGTGAAGTCCTTTGCTGCATCCATGTGATCATCATCAGTCCACATTACATCAAGAGGGATTTGAGCATTCTTGTATCCCTGTACGACCATTTCCAATTGGGAAACATTGCGATAACCCCACCTGCATTGATGGAATCCTGTATAAAGCAAAAGAAATGCAGAAACAATGCAATTAATATAAAGGGAACATCACTTCAAAAAATATATATATAAAGGGAACATGATCATGTTGGTACAAAATACATTTAAAGATGCAGTAGAATGATAACGGCTCAGATGATAGATAGGATGTTTCTGCAAAGGAAAATGATAAGGCACAAACCAAAGTTTCTTGACTCGACACAACTAGCTACTGCAATTGGGCATATCATCCAAGCATTCATATAGATGCTAGGATGTTTGCAGTGATTGATGGAATTGCCTAACTTTTAGGCTACAAGATTGTGGGGCCCGCCTATTGACTGGATCAGATATCCCACACAAACAGCATAAATGATAACAGAATTAGCATAGCATGCCACAGGTACCTTTTTGTGGAGAATAATTCCTCGTGACCAATTATATTTAGATATGCCTCGGTAGTGTAGATATCCTCACATGGTTTGGTTAAAATATCAGAATAATCAGGAGCTCATTAACAGACGCATGGGGAATGTTTAAAATAATGATACTGAAGGAATTTACAGTCTTAGGGACAATTGTATAAGCTTGAGTAGGGCCCAAAATCTGATTAGTTGAGCAATTTTTTGTTGTTGAATATATAACGTTGACTTGGTTTCCAAATGAAAAGCTAGGATCCTCCAATCTGGAAGGTATTCAGAGGATGGGGCGTTGCCAGATTAATGAAATGGAAGTCAATAAGGAAGGTGATTCTTCGTACATATATCACAAACAAGTGGGGTTTAACATGTCATGTCATGTGATGCCATTATGCATCATTGAAAGGTCATAGAAATGAGAGATATATCACAAACAGCTAAATTTATAGGCAGTTAATACAAACAAAGGTGAGAAGCCAGCAGTCTTTAAAGAAAAAGTCTATCTTTTACAAAGGTCAAGGCACCTCATTCGAGGACAAAAACAGGATCAACATTAGATCACTAGACATTCTATGATTTTTAATGAAAATGGATGCCATCGGTGAACTAAAACATGGACTGCAGGTGTCACTTCCCACAGTCAAAAGCAAAACATTTCTTCTTGTAAGAGGAGGAAAGCGTAAAGGGTTTAAGGGACCAGGAACACTCTGGATAGTAGAGTTCGAATATTTAAATGAAAAAACAGGCATTGGTATCCCCCGTTTCTCGAGTTTTGGGTAGGGAAGGACAGGTCTGTCCTTTTATTAGGATGGAAAGAAAAAAGGTATCTAAACTGGAATTTTGAATAGTGATTTTGGTTTTCTACCTACACGTGAGGGAGCACGTTTGAGGATTAAAATAGGGTATTAAACAAGAAGATAGGAAACCAGATACCGGTCCATATCATTATTAACCGTGGCAGAAAACTCAATAAACAATCTCTCAGGGCATATTATCTTCACATAAGCATGGCGTGTGGCGCGTGGTGCGTGGCGCAAAGCTCAAAGCTTACCCTAAAGCAATATTAGTGAAAACAGAAGAAAACAAAGACTATAAACTCACTCTTGCCTTTTTTACCTTTTAGCACTTTACTTTTTCTAAGGAACCATAGAATTGAAGCTCAAACATTGTTCAAAATTCAATCCAACATACAAGAATGCATTCATTCATTAAAATTAAATAGCAATATATTCAATGTAATGGAGCTAAAAAGTTGAACTTAATCAGTTAATGGCGCCCATAACCATTCAACTTGTAATTTGAAAATGATGAATCCCCACAGAATCATTAGTTAGTCCAAAAATCAAATGCTTAAAATGGGGCTGATGCCATTTTGCCAATACGAACGCATGAAGATGCACCATGACCACAGCAAAAACCATGGTCCACCTCATCAATGAATACTCCCAACAACTCAATATCCAAAAGGTAGGTCATAAAGAAACATACCTAGAGCCCAGTAAGGCATGGCTGCAGGCCTTCCAACAAATGCAGTGTACTGATCAACCACCGCCAGAGGTGCTGGCCCACTGAAGAAATAAAAATCAAACACCCCTCCAATCACTTTGTATGTCAATGAGCTCCCCCTATAGAAAACATCCATGCCATTGCTGTTCAGCAGCAGAACGCCATGGGCAGCTGCCTCTCCTTTCTCATTCCTCAAATCCATATAAACAGGATGCGAACCATACAAGTCTATATTCAGATTAATAGCAGATGCATCTGTGGTGTAGAGGGTATAAGGATCATACGGCTTTAGCCTGATTCCACTAGGCTGCGTATTCTCCCCAAGCCCATAGAGTGCAGCGCTAGAAGGCAGCTTTGAGGATATCTCAAGGTATTGGTCCTTGAACACTAAGCTGGAATAAAGATCCGAATCCGTCGAGCTTGTGTCGAAGAGGGTCTCCCCATTTGATCTCCTCTTCACTGAGAAGGAAAATGGGTCTGCTTTGTAGCTGAAGATGAGCTCATTCCCAGTGTACTCGCCAGCAGTGAATAACTGCCCCTTGCTGCTGTCGAGAGATTTTTTCATACGGGGAGGTTGTTCCCTTGGAAGAAAGTTGTAGGGGACTTCCCATCTCTGCGTATCTGCATCAGTGATGTGGACCCTCAATCTGTCTTGGGTTTCATGCCTGCACAACCAAGAATCACACCTTTTGTTAATCTAATGCGCGGTTGGTTAAAGAAATCTGATGTTTGGTAAATAAAAAAAAACCATAGTTGACAAGCAACTTGCACGTGTTCATTAATATGAATCGCATTGACAAACAGGGGATGTTTCATCTCGCTGAAAAAGAAACAAATTCCTCCGCTTGCATAGTCCTTAAAAAAATCGCCTACAACAGCCGAGAGAGAGAGAGAGAGCGCGCGCGAGAGCGAGCGAGAGAGTTCCATTTTCCTTTTCTCGTGATTATTAATGCTACGCCGGACCAAAATTCATCCAGTGAAAATTATATCTCCTACTTCCTAGGAATTCTGCCTCCATTCATCTAAAACCCTCTGAAAAGCATGAATCCTTTTCCGTGTCAAAAGTAAAGAAGACGACCCAACGTGCATGACATGTGAAAAAAGGAGAATCTTTGCGTCCAAGAACAAAATTTCTTTTTTGCAAATGCAATGTAGTCAAAATAATCAAGACCCAAGACAGAGAAACAACTTCCCCATGAAAATGTACCCACGGCAAATAAAAAACAGAGTGGTCTTGTTCCTTCTCTGCTACCCAAACACAGAAAAATAGGAAAACACGACATAAGAGAAAGAAGAGAGCTTATGTACTTGACAAAAAGCTGGAGATAAGGAATATCGGGGCCATATATACTGGTTTTCTGCTTCACTTGCAAGAGGCCTAGGATGCCTCCATTGGGGGCCTCTTTTATGGAGATCAAACGATATCCTTGGCCTATTTTGGAGCTGTTAGTAGCAATGCATGAGCAGAAAGGAGAGAAGAGGAGTAGAAGAAGGAAAAGAAGGAACGGGAGGTAAGAAGATCGCATCTTTGGAGAAGCAGGAGGAAGAGAAATGCTCATGCTCAGCTGAGTGTGGCACTAAAGCGTAGTATAAATTGGGGGAAAGGAAAGGAGGAGGAGAAATGCTCTTGCTCGGCTTGAGTGTGGCAGTACAGCACGGTATAAAATGGGGAAGGGAAAGATAGCAGTCATCTGATTCATGTGAGAGTGGGCCCGCCCGGCATGTGTTGGTGTCTCTGGGTCCCACTTTCTTTTTCATTCGGGGACCAACGTGTTGATTTCTATCCGTTGATTTCAAGGCATTGGCAGTGGTGCACCGTACCAATTGAATGTGCACACGGTTCTGCTATACGCATTCATCCATCGTCTGCTGTTTTGGAAAGCGAAGACCTTGATCTGAACCATTAATGCAGGTCCTCACATCAGATAAGAGGTGGGATTTGTTTTTCCACAGAGATTATTTTAGATTTTTGAGTTTATTTATCAAATTGTATGCTGTGAAAATCAACCGGACGATTTTTTATTTGAGATTTCGACTCGTGTGCATCTGATTCTTATTGCTTGTCGAGGGATGTTTGGTCCATGAATGGAAATGGATTAACGAGCATCGATCCACCGGAGTTATGATTCCTTCTTCTGACAAGAGTCATTTAATAGGAACGGATTTGTAACAAACGCATCTCGTATTCCTCGCTTGCCGATGCCCAGCATACACGTTTTGGACATAGATCGATTAGTGATTTACTGCTGGCGTCGCCAGTTCGCCAAACAATCTTTTTTTTATTTTAAACAATTTGTTTAGTTGATGCGTGAAAAAATAGTTTTGATTGAATATTAGTGTGATTAAATCTAACCATTCAGCGACATTATTATATGTAAAAATAAAAAATTGAAATTCGTTGATTTGAAAGTCTTTAAATCATTTATAATTAAGTGCAGGAACTCATCCATGATTATGAACACGTAAAATTTCGAGTGGAATAAATAATTGCCTAATCTTTGTGAATCCTAAATTAAGGAAAACATTTTAATGATTCAAAATGCGCTGTTTGGGATTTTCTATGATAATTTTCATGACTCTAATTTATGGCGGAGATGACTTTTATAAAATTATTAAGTGCGTCGAGTAAATATGAGGTGACTGATATGAATTTAGGAGGACAGGTTAGGATCCTTAAGAAGGCGGCATCGAGATTTAGGTGCTGCCGCGGCTATCTACAGTCAAAATATAAGAGAGATCAAACAAATCTATTTTCCAACATTTGATGAGAAAAAATATCCCATTGTGATCGCTTGTGCCGAAATTTCTCTCAATCGGCTTTTTCATGATGATGTTTTTATTTGCTCAGAACCAATTATTATACATGACTGAAACCAGCGGCTTTGTGCTCTGTCCAAACTATTTCCCAAGTGTATGTGATAGGGGAGATGCATATTCTCACACGGATTCAGTCATTTAAGTCGGATTTAGTCGGTTGCTCTTCTTGGCATGAGAATAAAGAAAGAGAGATGTTTAGCTTTTGCGCCCGGCACTCTTTTGGTGCCTATTGCCAATTTACCATCATTTATTATTTATTTTTGAAGGTTGATACGTTTAAAGAAAAAGGCTGTGACCTGTGAGTAATAAACCGTGAGTGCTCCCGTCTCCCAAAATTTGTGCCGACTTTTGGCCCAGGAATATCATATTTTTCAATTAAATTTAAACTTGCACATATATTTGCGTTTTTATATTTATTAACAATAATATCCAATGCTATATTGATTTTAAACTTGGATGAATCAATTAACTATCTTTAACGATACGCATGAATCTAGTTATTAAAATATCTACAAGAGCGTAAGCCAGCAAACATCAATTCTCTCTAGGCTGTTAATCTCTCATAACCGAGCTACTGAAATAAATTATCAATTTTTATAAGAAGCGTGCAAACAGCACGAGAGATTGGACCGCTAACCCTGTGGCTAGGATCGGCCTATTTACCTGCTGACGTTGCCTCGATTTCGACCGTTTGGATTTGTTGCCAGCATGCGACGCTTGCTACGGGCGGTCGGTGCGTCAAACGTCGCGACATGGAGCTGGGCGCAACTGACCAACACAATCATTCGCTCTTTCATGCACGTGAGATGCATTGCCCACCATGCGCATTCAAGCGCCCGATTATAGTTGCTCAAGTGTCTTGCCCCCATCCGAGCCGTTCAAATCACGGTCATTGGAATACGATTTTTACGTGCATAAAATCCGATGACACTGCCCTAACAGGCTATCCTGTCGGATTTGTAATTAAATGTCCTTCTTTATTATTCTTGCATGTCCCAACAGCGATTCGGCATTCAATCTCTTTACCAACTAACGCCTAGAAGTAACAAGTCCTACTCCAACTGTTTCCACTTCGCCACCGTGATTTGCGTTTACGATTTTTGGAGTAACGAGATAAGCCGCAGCTCAGAAGACGGGAAATGACGCCATTTTTTAATAAGGCTGTTGCAAAAAAATCATATTTTCGTCTGTATTGAATTGGATCGGGAGTTTCGGTCCAGATATTCCGTATTCGTGACCCATGCGTAAAATGCACTCACACAAAATCCTACAAGCGTGCGGAAATATCTGTGGATTTGATAGGTCTCCTGCGAAATGTGCGGACCTACCCTTTCCCTCTACGAAAGGGAAGAAAAAGGTTGATCAGGAATCTCAACATAAATGCCGACGGAATGGAAGGATTGGATTAGATTCTTCGCAATATTTATTTTCAAGAGCTCGCACGCATGCACGCATAGATGGATAGGGTTCACATGTGAGGGAGGAGAAGAGCGTGTGAATGCGATGACACTCAATGTTGACTTTTTGGGTATGCCGGGAAAGGGATAAATTTTTCAGTTGAAAAATTCGTAAATTTTTTTTAAATAAGATAAAATTATGTGTAATAATAAAAATCATAATGAAAAATAAAAAATAAAGTTAAAATAAATATGTTAACTATATAGATAATTACATGAAAATAATTGAAAATATGGTAGTCGTATAGATAGTTATATGAAAATAATTAAAAATGAAAGGGATAAATTTTTTAGTTGAAAATTTTGTAAAATTTTTTGAAATAAGATAAAATTATGTGTAATAATAAAAATATAATGAAAAATAAAAAATAAAGTTAAAATAAAATATGTTAACTATATAGATAATTACATGAAAATAATTGAAAATATGGTAGTCGTATAGATAGTTATATGAAAATAATTAAAAACAAAATAGATATAAAGAGTAAAAAATTTTAGACTAAATTTTTTTATAAAATAACAGACATAACTAGAATTGTCCTGACGAGATAATATCCATAGCGGACTGTAAAACAGGCCTGAACTGCCGCTGGGGAACAGTTCCCGCCCCTTGTAAGGACATGCTTGCAAGCTCCCACCTCAAATACAGCCGCGAATTAGGCAGTTTAAGAATAATCGAGCGGCAACGGTTGAAAAAAATCGTTAGCATGCCATTAGCACGTCGACGCTCCGGACCGGCTTCATCTGCATTCTCCAAAATCATCTTCATGCATACGTGGCATCGCAGGGGCATGAACTGCCCCTGGCGGTTCAGGGCAGTTCGCTCCCAATAATAATTTGCTGCCGATAACGTTCGGCTTTTTGTCAGGCATCCGAAGGATGCACTTTGCATGCGGATGGGGAGGTGGGTGGACCATGTCTGCCGGGAAAAGCAGCTGTCATTGCTGCCGATGGCTTCGCCAACGTGGGATGGATTTGGTGGATTGTTCTGATTGATTGCTCCACATGGTAAGTGCGAATCGGGAGTGCTGGCTGACGGTGTACTTCGAAATAAGTAACCTCATGACTAAGAAGATCCTAGCCGTTAATCAGATATGACTCGCATCGTAAACTGGCGGATAGGCGACACGAACCAGAAAGAAATAAAAAAATATATTAAGATTTTTTTTAAAAAAAAAAAAAGTTGATCTGATATATAATGCCCTTTTTTGCGCGGACTGAAAGATCGACTTTGGGCGACGACAGAGCAAACCGCACCAACGTTGTACGCGTGGCCGCTTTGCATGGTTGAGATTTGGACATACGTGCTGCTGCCCTTTTATTTTTAATTATGGAACTTTATCTCGGTCTGATAAAGTGCTTAGCCTGCTGTCCCCATGCTCTCCGCCTGTTTTTTGCAGCAGCTGCTCACCAGTTGGCAGATTAGCTGATGGCGATTCCCAGCCCCGACATCAATGAAACCATGGCGAAGATATATGGTGATAGAAATTGGATGGTCGGGACAGCCAACAAGGGGCGAGGATGAGGATAAATGGCTCTAGATCTTCAGAGATGATGGCAGATGGTGGTGGACCGTGTACGGACGGAGTACACGCATAGCACTGTAGCTGTTGTCCGCGCCGCAGAGGAATCTTCGTTGTCGATATTAGCTTGAAAGTGTTAAAAAATTTTATGAAAAGATTTTATATTAGTAATAATGTAACATGATAGAAGTAATGAAGAAGAATAAAAAAAATAAAGTTAAAATAAATAAGTTAGTTGTATAGATAGTTATGTAAAAATAATCGAAAAGTGAGATAATCGTATAGAAAGATGTAAAAAATAATTAAAAAATAAGATAACTATAGAGATTCAAAAGTTTTAAATTAAAATTTTTTTAAAACTTTTGGTTTCAATTTTTTTTATTTACCAAACACTCCTTAAATCATTTCCTTTTCAGCTTCAGTGCTCACCACTTAGTAGTACCTAAAAGTATGACACATTCTTTGTACTCCATTAATTATTCTGTCTTAATCATCCCAAGCAAGTTTTTTTAAAAAAAAAATTGGTACATATTTAAATTTGTCTCAACATAGGATTGTTTGCAACTAGATATCCTATCCAAGCTTTGAAACTCATTGAGGCTAGTTTCTTCATCCTTGTTTGTGGGAGCGTGGTCACCGAATTGAGGAACTTTAGCCTTTCTTTTATAATGTAAGGAATTTATAATAATTTATATGCTTGATTTATAAAGACATTTGTAAGAATTCAAGTGATTAATTTGTAAAAAAAGAGGAAACAATGAGGTATTATAAGGAAAGATTTGAGATATAACAATAAAAATATGTATATTACCATTAAGTCTTAAGATATTCTGAAAAAAAAATTTCTTATTTTTTGAGGTAAACAGCAACCTGCACGTCTCGACTTTCGAATTCTCCCCAGCACTGTGACGCCCAACTAGAATTACCATTCGAAGCCAATCTTAAATCAAGTCTTGACCAATCTCGTTTGCTGATAGCCAACATGTCTCCGAAGCTTATAACGAAGCCCTTTTCATGGCCATTTCCTCTATTTATTTTTATATATTTGTTTTATTATTTTTTCTCGTGCCCACTTTCGACGGTGACATTCACAGGCAGCTTTTTTCATTTCTTGGAATCATTTGCGGTGTGGTTGCACGGATTGAGTAATGAATTAAATGTTTCTTTAATGTCATCCAATTGAATAGAATAAAATCTGAATGAGATAAACTTTCCTAATTTTTTTTTTAAAGAAACAACCTTCGATCCTGTTTGTCTAATTGGAAACCGGGGTCCATGCACCTAGCTGAAATTTTTAAAAGTTTTTTGCTTTTTCATAAATATATGCTGACCTCATATACTTCTTTCTCTACATGAAAATTGGCAATTTTAAAATTTATTTCGTGTGTTTATTTTCAAAATAGATAAAAATTTAAATAAAATACCTAATAATTTTTTAAAATTACCAAATTTTATAGTAACGACGACATAAGTGAAACCAACACATACATATAATAAAAATTTTAAGAAATCATTTTTCAGCTGAATGCATAGGATTTATGTCCTTAAAAAAACTTTTCCTTTGTAATTCAATTTTTAATATATAATAAATCTATCTTTTCCATTTCAAATAATATTTTTTCTTTTTAATATAATTTTTCATTTTTTAAAATTTTTTACACAATTGTCAATTTAAGTATATTTAATATGTGTACCGATTTTGGAGATTTTTAGATATTTTGTTTGATTTTTTAAAATCAATTGCATTTTTAGTAATTTAAAATTACAAAAATTCCACTGATTTTAGAAAATAATAAAAGAAGAAAAGAAAATTCAAAACTAGTAATTTCATCCTTCTTTCAACAATGAAATTTTTTATTATATCCCTTGCTTTAAGCCTTTAATCCTGAAAATAAACAAGTGCACATTTTTGTTTTCTTATTGACATTTAAAGCGACTTCCACGGTTCACAAAAGTAAAAATATTTTACTTGGGTCTCATTAAGATAATTTTGTGAAATCTAAATCATTTATCTTCTTTGAAATAACATTTTATGTATTCTAAATAAAAATATTTGAACGAAAATATATAATAAATTAAACTTTATTTAAATGTTTTAACAAGTCTATACGTGCTAAATAGTTTTTATGGTCTGTTATAATTACCTTGGAGTGGAATGTTTTTTTTTCATAATTAAATATGATATATTAAATGTGTTAGTGGTTTAAATTTCACAAAATATTATTAATGGTGATCAGAAACATTGGATGTCGATTGCCAGACGTAATAAAAAGATGAATAAATACAAGTATTTACATGGAAAAGTGAAATCCCAAAGGAGTCAGAGCTTTAAAAAATGTCCCTTCAAAGAGGAGAGTTTTACCTTTTTTTTGTTTATATATACATGTATCAAGTCATCTGATGTTACAAATTAGTGTATGCATAATGTTCATAACACGGATGAACCAAATAATACTTTTATCACTGAGAGGACAAAACGAATACCAACTCTTGTTGGGATGACTAGAAACGGCGTCGCATTATTGGGCGGTGAAGGCTGTTACTACCGAAGTACAACCTGAGTGGCGAGGAGGGTGTTATCTTAGCTAGAGAGAGATTTGCAATCTTTCAAAAAAGAAGATAATAGTATAAAAGGATAATTTAGAAAATAGATTATTATAGACCCCTAATTTCACAGTGCTAAGTACTCTTTATATATTGCTCTCATTCCACAGTGAAAGAATACTCTAAAAAGGTTATCTCATTAGAAAAAAAGTGGAATTGCCAAGAGGTTCCATCAAAATATCACATTTGCTAGTCGAAAACAAGGTCATTGAGTGATTACATGTTGTAGCTTGGGCAACATCATGTATCATGTGTGTTGTGATTAAAATACCAAGTTATATGTTTGTCGACCTTAGCTTCCTAAGCCACACGGGTGTGAGACGTTGTATTCATCTTACAAGCAAAGAAAATGAAGCAATGTCTCATGCACTCTAAAGTCTTGATAAGGAGTAATGAAATGAGGGTCACAACGCGTGTCGAGAAAAGTATAACTTAAGCCTTAGGAGAAGTTGCTAGGCCATATCAACCATTGTAGGGCCCAAACTGAACATTTCCATGCAATAAATTACTGTCCTATTTTTTTGGGTCTAATGCAAATTATGTATCCGTGCACCATCTTTCCTTTTTTAAAATTATTTTAAATTTTAAGTCATTTGTAATATTCATCCTTTTATATTTGTTTGTGATGCTAAAAATTATAAATATTTAAAAATGTTTTATGTTATCTATTTATTTTCAAATTCAATAGTTGTATATTTATTTTCAAAGACGTTAAATTTTGAAATATACAAGTATATATCCTTATGAATAAAAATAATAAATGATTTAGGCTTCAAAAAAATTTTAAAATTAAGGAAAGGGAATCACAACGTTTCTTCATTATTTTTTATTCATAAAATCTCTTCCAAATTTATACTCATGACTATTTCCAAAGTATTAACTCTAATCAACTATCTCAAATTTTAATTAATAGTAACTACTTTATCACAATTGATGCAACATCTTAGGTGAGGTTCAACACCTTGGTTAGGTCCCATATGATGACTACTCAAAAAACTTCGGTAAAATAATATGAATCAAACAAAAATACAAATCACAACAATGAAATCAAGCCACAAAGACAAAAATACGTATAGTGGATAGTAGTTCGGATTTCCCTATTCTATTTCACTCTTCAAGAACAATAACTTAGGTTCTACTAGTCAATTTTAACATACAATTTACAGCAATATAGTTTGTTCAACTGTCTTCTTGATTTGTACTAAGCTCCAGGTAGGCTTTTGAAGTAATCAACATTTTGATTCACTTTTTTTTAATTTGATCACTATTGACACCAAGGTATTACAACTTTTCTCTTAGTTTAATCATCATCAACACTAAGCTAATGTAAAGAACAAAACTTTAAATGAAAAGCAAGCTAGTTTAGCACATCTGCAAGTAGCAACTCTTCAATTGATCAACACTTTGTAGCTTTGAATACCCAATAGTAACACCTTCGAGAATTTGCACTTCGATATTTTTTTTTCATTTTTTTGATGTCATATAACTCTCCTAAGTTATCTTTTTATAGCGCCTTAATCCCTTGAAACATTGTCTAGAAGATAGCTTAAGAGGTCTCCATGAAAATCTAATTTATTTGAAATTTTAGTTTCTATCGCGTCACAAAGGTTTTGCTGCTCTAATTGAGACAACAAGAAATCTAAACTAGAATGTTAACTTTTTATTCCAAAAGGTCAACCTTTCCTCCATTTTTTTGCAAAATACGAATTTTGGGAAAAGTTTTTATTCAATCATGTTGATCCACTTAAGATAATCATAAATGAATAAACTAATCTTAATTCAAAATTAAGCACATCTCATAATGTATATTTTATGATTATTCCAAATAAAGTTATCAAGTGAGCATATTTCAAGATGATTCCAAGCATTCTAAAAAGCATATTCAATTTTCAAATTTCAAACTCAATCTTATCACATCTTATCTTATCATAATTTGTATCATAACTCAAAATAATAATTTCACAAACACATTATTCTTTTCAATCTTTTCAAAATCTCATATAAGGTCATAGTTTCACAAAATTATCCCAAACTACAATTTCATAGTATTAAAACCAATGACAAAAAAGTATTTCCTTTGTCATCATCAAAACCAATCAAAAATAATTATTCACAAAAATTCACAACCTCTAGTTAGCTCTGGGTATCGATCCACTCATACTTATCATAGAGTCGTAGTCCCAACACCCATAATTATTACCACGACTAGCTTAATGCATGTAGGATATGTTTCTGACTGACCACTTCGACTATAATTAAGAGAAATCCATGCAAATTAATACCTTGTCCACATGTAAGACAATATAGATTAACCTTAAAGTTCTCTCGTCGTTTGAGTCACCACTCATGTTGTTTCTCTGATACCACCATTAGCAAAAGGTAGCCTAAACTAGCAAAATCACGCTAACATCATCAAGTTACTTGATCTTATGACGAAAATTTTCTTAAGCTTATGTTAATTATAGACATTGTTATATTATGTTTCTATATAGTGAAATGCATTTCTTTGTGGTTTTCATGAAGACTTTTGGTCAACTGACTCTTTCTTTTCTATAAAAAAAAATTTCTGTTTTCTTTACTTTAGCACATGTTTTCACTTCATAGATGCCAACTCTTGTCAACCTTGTGTGTTAATGACTAGTTATTTAAATTTTTTAATCATTGGCAAAGAGCCACTCATTTTATTTTATTTTTTTTTACGGTTGAGGAATTCCAATTATTATAGGCACTGGATGATATCGCCTGTGATTGTAATATGATTGTAATCTCTTTGCGCAAACATGATTTTTTTTCTTGATCTAGCATTGAAGTTTAAATTGCTCCGAGCACTGGCCTATTTTAAAAGATGCAATAACATTAAATGGAATCTGTATTTTTATTCTCAATACAATTTTTTTAATCCCCAAAACACCTTTTTGAATTTTAATATATAACTTTTTATATTTTCAATTTAAATTTTCTTGTTTTTAATACACGTCATTACATTTTCACCACAAGTTTTATGATCTCGTATAACTATTGATTAGCAGGACAACAATGGAATAGATAGAATTGCACGCCATATGGATCTCGAACTTCTAAGTCACCTTGAGCAGGCTAAAGGCCTGCAGCAAAAGCTGACGATATATGGATAGATGATGGGGGCTGGACAGATATCACGAGATTTTTCCATTCCAAACGCTTGTCGGGAGATTTGGCATATATGGAGGCGACTCTGGAAGATCCAAATTTCGGCGAAATTGGCTACTGTTTAAAAGGCAATTTGCGTTCACCTCATGTATCTATCTAGCAGCTCATATGTTGCAATGTTCGTCGGCATTGTAATTTACATGCAATTGTCTCATTTATAAACTTTGCTTGCAAAAACACTTGTCCATGGCATAATTAAATGTTTGACGGCTTAACTCTTCATTTGTTAATTTTAACCATTTTTTTTATTGTGCATCTAAATTTGTTAAGGCGATATAATACTGCCTTTATACATTTCATAAAAATATATATATGTACACACAAAACCTTTATACATACCGTGCCTTGCATCATCTTGATGGTTACCGAATAAAATGTTTCTATGTTGACGTAAAAAATGGAATATACTTTAGATAAATTCAAAAGAATTTTTTATTAGATATTTAATTCTAAGAATTTATGTTCACTGCCGTAAAAAGTCACGATCCAAGTATATCATTTCACGGTTTTAATCAAGTTTGGGTGGGGAATATATAAAGACGCCAGATCATTTGCGGCCGGACGCTCGACTGCCTCCGTGCATTCGGCCCAAAAACATATATTTTTTATTTTTTTCATGGGCAAGTAAATCTAGATGTATTAAATTTATAAACCAGGTTTTATCATTTATGGATGTTTTTAAGTATTTTTTTGAATTTTTAATTTTTCGTAATTTTTTGGGCTGGTTGCACAAGATCAGACCTCATGTATAAAATATGGTTATAATAAGGTTTAAGGGTTTATTGGTCAAAATATTGTTTTTTCATAAATAGGATTGAAATAATTTTTTAAACAATTTATAAAGTCCATAATTTTCAAGGAAAACGTGAAAAATACAAAAAAGAGATGGGATACAACTGCAACTATGGTAATTTAGATTTATTAATTGATGCGATATATATATATAGGGAGCTGTTCCGGTGCAGCGTCACTGCACCGGAACAGCCGTGCAGTGGCCCCAAAATAGGGCTCACATGATCATGAAATCATGATCTACTCCACCCATTGTATTTAGAATAATGTATTCTATAATCATACCAATTTTCATCCCAATCAGATACTTTAAAGTTGCTATTTACATTAAACTATTTTATTATGTTAGATTTGTATCATTTTCAGATGGGGTCCATATACATATCTGATTGCGATGAAAATTGGTATGGTAATAGAATATATTATTCTAAATACAATGGGTGGAGTAGATCATGATTTCATGATCATATGGGCCCCGTTTTGGGGCCACTGCACGGCTGTTCCGGTGCAGTGACGCTGCACCGGAACAGCTCCCATATATATATATATGAAAGATGGTGATCTGATCTGATGCGAAATTAGGATGACTGGGTAAACTAATACTTGTGTACGTAACTTCATCCAAAAAAAAAATTATATGTGAACGTGAGGACGGGGCTGCATCCTCAGGCTACGAAAACGTGGCCGAATGATCATTACCGACTGGTATGAAATCCGGTGATTTCAAAATGATCAAAAAATATATTTTTTATTTTTTAAAAAAAATATTTTTATAAATATATTAATTTAGTTTTATTTAATCTATAAACCAAGTTTTATCATTTTTAGATATGTATATATATTTATTTTGGATTTTTAAATACATGGGTATTTAATCTGTATTTAAAAATCCAAAATAAATATATATACATATCTAAAAATGATAAAACTTGTTTTATAGATTAAATATAATTAGATTAACATATTTATAAAAATATTTTTCAAAAACAAAAAAAATATATTTTTTGACCCCTGTCGGAAAGGATCAGTGCTCGGAAACGTGCGGGTCGAACGCGCGTAGGTGATGCCTATGCAGGTTGTATGTGTTGACAAATTTCCCGCGGTTTTTTGGACCTGAGCTGGAGTTTTGGAATTTTGAGGTATAAATATAAAACTAGAAAACGACTGGTTTCAACTTTCAAGTAACAAGGCAATGGGGTTGTCGTTCTACATTTCCATTTGTTCGGTGCATGCATCATAATTCAAGAGAACTGAGTAAGAATAGAAAATTATTTCTGAGCAAATTAATGATGGAAATTAATTTACATCCTCCCATTCTTTCTTCTTTTTACGTTTCTTTTTGATATATTAGTACTAATATCTTACTTATTTTAGATAAAAATTAATTTCATGTACTGTGCGAGCCCCACCGCAAATGAATATTTTCAACCCATTAACGACGGCGAAAATGTGAGGAAGCAAGCGAATCCTCCTGTATTTTTGTTGAAGGGAATCCTAATATTGCATATAGGGTGCCTTTGTTTTTTAGTACAAAAGTGGGAATCCAACACTTTTTTGAACATTTTGGTATGGTTTTATTTTTGAGTAATGTTTCAAGACATTCGGATGCATTAAAATTTTAATGTATCTAGGTGCAAATTTTATATTTTTTTAATTTTTTGAAATTTTTAATAAAATTATTAATTTAAGTATATTTAACTTGTATATATTAAGTTTTATCATTTTTGATATGTGTATATTTACTTTAAAAATAGGAAAATTTTAGTCATTTTTAAAAAATGAAAAATATACATACATTTTAAAAAATAATAAAGCTTAGTTTATACATTAAATATATTTAATTAATAGTCTTACAAAAATTTTAAAATTTAAAAAAATTTTACACCCAAGTGTATTAAAACTTCAATGCATTTGGATGCACGGAAACATTACTTTTTAACTACTTAATTGTTTTGGTTTCCCAGGGAAATATTTCAATGCACATTGATGCATCGAAATTTCAATGTATAAGGGTACAAAACTCCATTTTTAATATACTTTTTTTGAAAATTTTCTTATAAAATGGTTAACCTATGTGTATTTAATTTATGTATTAAGTTTTATCATTTTTGGAGGTATATAAATATATATTTTTTATTTTAAAATATAGGGATATTTTAGACACTTAAAAATGGCTAAAGTACCCTTGTTTTTCAAAATAAAAATATATACACAAATATAAAAATAGTAAATTTTGGCTTATTAATTAAATACAATTAAATTAACAATCTCATAAAAAATTTCAAATATATATATAAAAAAGAAGAAGTTTTGCACCCTCGTGACATCAGAATGCACTGAAACATTCTCACTTTCTCATGATAATTTTTTAAAAAAAATTGAAAAGGAGGAAATGTTTCTTCTAAATCTCTGCTCATTATAAAATTTACGTTGGCAATCTTATATGGTTGTCCGTGTTGCAGGCTCAGTTTGGGCAGTCAGTGTGTGCTCGATTTAAAATTTTCTTCCTGCAAAAGTTGGCAATTTCAAAAATTCATTGGGTATTTTATTTTAGTTTTTAAAAACAATAAAATGGGCATGAGTACCTGCGCCAAATTTATGAAATGAAAATTTCCTGTGCAAATTTTATTAATTTCAAAATTTTAAGATAAAATATATACCAAACCGATTTTTAAAAACGATTGAAATTTACGTTAAATAGAAGTCATCCGTTTATAAATAAAAAATAAAAAAAAATTTCGGCCACCTATATCCGCAACACGAGCATGCATACAAGATACAGACCCTAAAGTATATGCCCATCATATATCTTTTTACTGTATTTGAACTTGAAAATTGACTTTGTGACTTATCTCTTTCCTAAAATTAATTTACTTTCCGCTTCATATGGTTCCCCATATTAAACAAACAATTCGAGCAGCACAATGGGGAAAAATGGTAGACTACATGGAGAGAGCGAAATTAGAGATCCGCGGCCCCTGCGGGTTTTAATGAACCTGACACTAAATATGAATGAATCGTCCCGAAATTACTGGTGACCAACGCTGCAACCACCTCGTGTCAAATTCCACCTGCATTAGCGACCCTTCGTCCCTCCTCTTCCTTACAAACGGTCCCAGTGATAGGAATCACATGCATGGCAGGGACCCAAAGTAAAAAGAGAGAGAGAGAGAGAGAAAAAAAAAAAAAAAAAAAGAGTAAGCCACCCCTGTAAGCGTAAACGGTTGACGTAAGTATATGCAAAGTAGTGTAAATTAAAGGAGTAAATTAAAGGAGTATTTAGTAAATTAAAGGTGTAAGGTTTAAATACTGAGTAGAGACAATGATCTCGTTACTCACCTTTGGAGTACACTTTCCTCTAAAACCTATGAAATCGTGTTGTCCCGCTTAGCTGCAATGTAACTTGCAACTTTTTTTTATTTTTTTGGAAGTTTTGCGACTTGTAATTTTTGTTTTGAACTAAATTATGACTCGTAGCTTTTCTTTTCTTTTTTGATAATTTTGTGACTTTTGTAACTTTAATAAGGTGATTGTGAGGGAGTGATGAAGTAGGCCAACCATTTTGGGAACAAAGCCCAGCTCTACGACGCCAGAGTGGAGTAATTTGGGCCCTGAAATATGTTCGGCCTTTCGAAAGGACATTCAGAAAGTTTCGTATTCCTCGATTGTCTATGCACAGGTTCATCTATAGATATGGCTGACATGTTTCTCAAAAAAATATACATATATACATATATATATATATATACACACACAATAAAAGAAGAGATGGCTGACCTGAGATCATTCTGATCAACAACCATGACAAATCCCCACCATGCATTGTGTTGGCTATGGACTGTTATTAAGGTGGGTGGGATCAGCACAGTTGATGCGGTTTGCCTGTTTGGAACAATCGGTACATGCTCACTCGCATCGTATGGGTTGGTTTCCTGCTCCTGCTAACGAAATAACCACGGACGCTGATCATTTACAGCCGGTGGAAATATGTCAAAGGATTTTTTCTTTTTTTTTCTTTTCTTTTTTAACCGATGTGTATTACACTTAGATTAATAACTTATAAAAAATTTTAAAAAGATAAATTTTGCACATGACCTGAGTGTAATAAAGTTTCAACACACTGAATGGGGACTCATACTAAATAAAGGGATATACTTTGTTAGGCAGACCCTACTAAAAATTTCAATATGTTATCTAAATTTTGGGCTCAACTTAGTAATCAAATCAAATTTTATTCATTTATTTTGTTTAATACCTTTTTTATTAACATTATATCAAAAACCATGTCACTCCAACTCTTATGTATCAAAAAAAAAAAAAAAAAAAAAAAATCTTGTGCAGGTTTCTACCAACTAAAAATATACTACCCCGCTCATGTACAACCGGCAGCCAATCGTTTGATTTGCCGTTGGGCAAAATTTTAAAATTTTTTCACCTTGATCAATTGGCCCCTTAAAATTTACTTTTTTTTAATACTTCTTTTTAATTTTTCAAATTTCAAAGAAAAGAATGCATGTATGCTTTGGATCCAATTTTCATTTTTACGTTTTTGCATTTTTATATATTTTTCATTAGTCTATACACAAATTTTTTTTGATAGGCGCACTTAATTAAAATGGCGAGGCCAACCGGAAAAAAAAATTTCACCTATTTTTCCGGTTATCAAATACGTCCACGAACTTGCACCTCTGTTACCTATATTCGGGTCAAAATGTGAACAAAGGGCGCCAAAACCGGAATTTATGCGATGAAATTGGAAATAATCTAAATAATTAAATATAAAATCTATACGGCTAGAAAAGATAAACAAAAGGATAGGTCTGCTAGGTGTAAATTAGGGAAAATGATTTAAAAGGTTGCAAATGTTTTCCTCGTTGCAAAAAACAAACACGAAAACAAATTTCAGGCGCAGAAAGGGTTGCCAGTAGCCAAAGGTTGCAGACGCACGCTCTCAATCTAACTCTGCAAAATACAACAATCAAATACAAGAAGAGGAAGGATGCTAAGAGCTATTCAAGCTCCGCCAATCTGCAAACACTTCCAAGCACGCGACGCCTTGAAACATGTATCTTAAAAAGCCAGCGTGGGCCCCGCCGGATGGTGAAAACCCGTCTCCTCCGTCGCCGGCGGTGGCGGAGCTTGTTTCATCCCTCAACAAAGACCGAGTGAAGAGGGAGGTGACGCTTGCCCTCCGCAGCGGCCTACGAGATGCCAAGGCCGAGTTCTCCTTCCTGCGAGTTCGCGGACTCCGAAGCATCCTCAAATTCCTTCGATCCGTCGCCGAATCAGACGCCACGATTCGTCTCTTCTGCAGCACTCAGTCCATTCCGCAATTGCAAGGTCTTTCGTCTTTCATTTGGGCTTCTCCCATATTTTTGATTGGATAGATGAATCCAGATTGAAATACGAAACATTTGCTGTGAATGAGAAATTATGAAATATCTGCTGTTATGATCCAGTGCCAAGCTCGAATTTTTTTCATCCTTTGAGTGGATTTTCTTATTCGAATTTTGTATCTTGTCCATGAATGACTATGATTTTTGGATTTATTTTTTTGCCTGAAAAGGTTTTGATTGTGATCTCCGTTTATGTTGATGAATGCATTTTGTTGAATTTGGCAAGCTTCATGGTTGGGGTGGTTTATAAAGCCTTAAATCTTAAACAACACTTGAAACTTGCATCCTTTCACAGCTAGCGGTGGTACTTAGAAATTTGGTCGCCATTGCGATAATGTTAGCCTGAACAGACAATGCGCCATTTCCCTTTTGTAAGATGATTCTATTCCCTTTACCATGGCTTGCAAGTTGCAGCCAGCAATGAGATTATCAAACTACAAATATGATCATTGTAGAGTTTGGTTCTGGCTACTTTTGAGATTCGTTTTGGGGGTTCGTGATCTAGTTTACTTGATTTATGTTTGCTAGTCTCTCTTATAGTAGATAAGTTCTAAGACAGCATTGTTCTAAGATCTTAAACCACTCATGTGGGCCTTATATCTATGACTTCGCTTTTGTTTTTGTTGTATGTTGAATTAAAAGCTGTTCCTTTTTGTCTTAATAATTTTGTGAGGATATGTCGATAAACCTAATTATGAATATGTTGGCATTTCCTTTCCTAGAACTGGTTGCCTGAAACCAATGTTCTTGTGCTGATAATACTTAAGATTGCTGTGGTTGGAGCTGTGATATGTAGGCCGTGGTATCATGGTATTGGATCTTTCCTGGGATGTCAGTGTATGAAGGATTTCCCTACAAAATAGTTGATAACTTGGTGATCTGTATTTGCAATGTTTCCCACCATATTGTGGTTATGGACTGAAAAGCTAGATTCTTTGGGCCTTATTTCATTTCGTCAATATGTTTTGTTTGTTATACAGGAAGCTTTGTCTTTCTTTTTGGTTCAAAGTTTAACTGTAGGTCTCTATTGCTTGTGCCAGTTGTTCCCGTTCTGTTTCAGAATACACTGAGACCATCAAAAAATGAACCTGTTTTGAAGTGGGATCATATATTCAGTGTGGAGCCAATGCATATAACTGGCCCTGCAACAGACACTGAAGTTGCTCTTGCTCTTAGAGTTTTGGAGGGATGTTGCCTCCTACACAGGGAGAGCACAGGCTTAACTCATCAATACAAGGCAATAAAAGTAAGTACTTTCAAAAGTTGTTTGTTTTCTCTTGGGTTGTGGAAATGATTTGGATGAAAAAATGAAAACGCTTCTGAAGATTCATGCTGAAATACATCATTGCTGTCACTGCCATAATACCATTGCAATCTTATTCCAGCTATTCTGTATTGTTGCTACATTGTTCACGTGTCGAGAACAATTTCTATTGAGTTACTCATTGGCTCAAGCCGACAATCTCTATGTGTCCACCACCTTCATCCAAGCCATTCTAGATTATTTCTTCATCCTTGTAATGCCTTTGACCAAATGATTCTTTCTTGAGTTAGTCTCCAATTTTGGCTGTTAGTTCATTTGAATAAAAATTTATTTTTCTTATACTAAAAGCCTTTTTATGAGGGGTCTTGAATCCACATTCCTAAAATCCTCTTTTATCTCCTGATGGAATTTCTTTGGGGGTTACTTCTGAATGGTCTTCTCATGTATATCTGTTTTTTGCTCCATGTACTTCATGTTCTCATCTTAGGATTTTTGTGGTTGGAGGGAACTGCTTCTTTTTTCTTTTTTCTTATAACAAAGCAATAATTAAGGTAAATAAGCTAAACCAGAAGTGTTGATACTAAAAGCTGAACCTGAGAAGTGGGAATTAATTAAGGTAAATGTTCCAATGGGATAAGAGTCTTAGTCTTGATGAGTTTGTAGTCTGCATGTTTTCTCCTAATGGAACTCTGGGACTTCCCTAAAAAAAAAAAAAAATTGCACATTCTCACTAGTGTAAAATAGTTCTTGGCAAAGTCTGAATGACTGAAGCATTGGTGTTTTACTGGAAATGGAGGCTTGTAAGTTTGCAAAGTTCTGGGAGAATGCACGTAGTGGTGATAGTTTCTTCAGAGACGTGCAATGTTTCATCTGACATGAAGAGGTTTAGTGTCTTCCATGTGAATTTCTGAAAATGACAGGCAAAACTGGATTCCGAAGCATTTGCAATATAATTGGATGAAAAATCAGAAAATAGCTGCTATTTTATTCTTGATGAGCTATGTCTTTAGTTGACAAAGCTGGAATTGTTTAAGTCATGCTCGCTGCAGTAGTCTGAACATAGTTTGATCTCTTGCAGGTGCTATTAAATATTTTATCAACTCGTGGAATACTTGAGCGAGGTGCATGCTTAGATGCTCTAATTGCAATAATGTTGGATTCACCTACCAATCAGTCGGTATGATATTTCACTAGGGCACAGGTTTTGAGGATGGTTTTCTTTTAAGTCTACTTGATTTTTTTTTTTAAAAATATCTCTTTAAGGCTTGATGATATACTCCATGACCAAAATGACTCTTAAGACGTTTTGATCATTCTTTCTTCTATTCTTCAATGGTTAAGACATGCTACAATAAAAATGAGTTAACTTGCCCGGAGTCCTTGCAATATCTAACGTATTGTGGTTACTTGTTACATATTGGATCATCTCACCGTCAAAGGTATGAATGCTTGTGTAAAAGTTTGCTGAAGTTGGTAATAGACTGTTTGCTTGTATTCTAATATACCAAGTGAATGTATTTACAAATACGTACATCATGAGAGGGAACTGATTAGATTTATTATTTTCAACTCAGCAAAACCAACCTACCAAGCCCCTTGATGTAGAATAGAAAAACTCTAGCATGACAAAAATGGAAGACTTTAAAAGAAAGGAGTAGACTTTCTTAATAGGAAGAGAGAGAATTTGTCAATGATTTGACAAAGAGAAGAGAAGAATCTAAAAGAAAGAGAAGGTATCCTCTAAAAGGAATCAGAGAAGAAAGATGACATTAAAGGTGAATGACTGCAAGACGAAAGAAAAATAATTTTATTCTTAGTTCATCAACCAACTTTGTAAATTCTAAATTTCCAATATATTCTGCTGTATTTATAGAAAATCTTTATGTGACTTTAAAGAAAGTAGATTTTTAATAGGATAAAAAAGAGAGAGAAACTAGAGAAAAATTCTTCAAAGAGGAGAAGAATCTAAAAGAAAGAGAAAGTATTCTCTAAAAGGAAGACGAAAAGGAAGATGACATTAAAGGTGAATGACTTAAAGACGAAAGAAAAGGGAAGATGACATTAAAGGTGAATGACTTAAAGACCAAAGAAAAGGAATTTACTCTTAATTCGTCAGCCGCCTTCATAAATTATATGTTGCTAGGTTTAGAGAAAGTCCTTACACAATATAACTTTTGAGTTGCATAAGAATAAAAATTCAAAATGAAATGCTAATTTAATTCATTCATTGAATTGATCTATGATCATTTGATATATGAATGAAATCTCCAAGTAAATTAATTTAATGCCTGAAATCTCAAATAAAATATTCCCAACAAGATGCAAAATATAAACTGGGAATCTTTTTCATTAGCCTTATTGCTTACATTGCCTGTTTGGTTGGAATCTATGGTCAAATCTCCCTAGTTGATGCTTTCTGCTTGATACATCTTTAACAATCTAAAAATCTAATTGTTATTGTAACAGTACAGAACCGAATCTCACATAAAAAAGGGAAGAGAGTTCTTGGTGGTTTATAAGTAGGCCTCAAGTTAAACACAGTGTGTTGCATCAAGATCACTTTTCTGGGTTTGTGCATTACATTTATAATCTTATGATCAGGTTGTCCAATGTCTAGATAACTAGAGCAAAATCATAATATTCATGAGTACAAGCTAAAGTGGTGCGTGTTTTTTTCTTGGGTTTATGGATCTTTCCTACCCATCCATTGCAGGAGTTTGAGGCATGCCGCGGAATTGAGAAAATTGCAGAGCTTCTGAAAGACAAACAAGGGGATGAGAATATCAGGTCCATTTCTTGTTTTATCCCTACTGGTCTTGGCAGATTCTTTTCTACAGAGTTCCCCTTCTAAACGTCAAAATCACACTTCATTGTCATCCGATTCCTTCAATTCTTGGCCATATGTGCAACTCATATAGTCTTACTATTGGATGACAACTTGACGAGCAATTCTTGATGTTGTGAGCCCTCAGCAATCAATAGTGCCACTATCATAAATCGTTATGACAGTTAAATTTAACAGGTTCTTTTCTTTGTTTATGATCAGATTTTTGTCGAGCGGCCTTGTCTGACATGCTATCTATTTGATTAACTATTTTCAAATGATCACTTGAATTAGTGCTTATCAAATGTTCTAAGAGGGGCATCATTGGCAAGAATGCAATAAATAAAACCCATAAGTCGAAAAAGCACTGAGGCTAGTGCTTACAGGGAAAGTGGGATTACACACCGTATCATAAACATGTTCAGCTACAACTTATTTTTTGAGTGGCTTATTCTAACAAATAAGACGTGACATAAAAAGAAGTCTAAGTCTGGCTAGGCTACTTTAGATTTTGAATCCTGCTGCATTTCTATTATAGCCTTTTGTTTATTAAATGATACTTGTTCAAAAAGTAGAAAAATGTGAAGCAGGCAATAGTTCACTATAACGTCAAGGGAGACCAGCAATAAGCTTTTGCACTGAAGACAAGGAGACTTTCACAAACGTGAGTCTTAGGGTAAAAAACGCATGTTAATTAAGCAATGGACGCTGATCAGTTTAAATTCCTTTTTTTTCTTGTTCTTTCTTTTAAACTCACTCCATTCATGTTAAATTGGTCTAAGTGATTGGAGATCATCTGTAAGTTTTGGAACCAGAATATTTGAACACAACTATTCCGTGATACTCATCCTCCTGTGGTTCTTGGCTTGATGCTTCTCTTCCAACAATTCGTTTTGTGACTTTCCTTTTGTAATCAGATTGAAAGGTGCTGAGTTTCTGCTGTTAGTCATTGGACAAATCAATGCAAGAGACAGAGCTCCCATGGCAAACATCCACGATGATATAAGACGACTTCTGGGTGAGAAAAGTGCGTCGTTGATATGGGCTGCAAGCCAATTCGGGTCGACCCTGGACCCCGAGCGGAGGCTCACTGCCCTACATATCCAGGCAGGAAGGGTGCTGGAATCATTGGAGCTGTACTGAAGGAAGGGAAGGGAATCCTTGTAATAGTTGTAGATTTTTTTTTTTAACCAAAAAAAAAAAAAAAAAAAACCGTTGTTGTAATTGTTTCACTTTTTTGAGCATTTTTCATCGGGATGCAAGAATTTTCTGTTTGACGTTGATGATGATATCCATTTTTTAATTGAGTTCCTTCCATTACGGGTTAGGTTGGGAAAAGGTTAAAACAAAGTGGGGGAAATTTTAGGGTGAAAATTTTGATGAAAAGCCGGAGAGTGATATGACATGGTAACAGTAATGATAATAAGTAAAAAATAAATAAATATATATAGATAGATAATAATAGAAAAGGTAGGTTAGGTAACTGAGACGGTAAGTCTCTTAAAAAAGAGTTTAAGAAAGACTGGAGAGGTTTTTTTTTTTTTTTTTTTTTCTATTTTTCATTTTAACCGAGCCGGAGCTAAAATTCTTAATGGCTTTCCACGGAGGCAGCAACTATTAAGAAGAAATATCCATCCCATCTCATTGAGAATTTGAAATCCACTCAACTGATCTGGCACCATTGTCGCCTATTTAATGGACTGAGGAAATATCAAATCGCCTCAACGACCAACCACTGGCACTAGTAGATCTCTACAGTCTACATTATTTATCTGCTGTTCTAAGGCGCTCACCTATCCTCGTTATGTTCGACAGCTTTTTGTCGGGCTTGCGTTAATGTTTATGAAATGCCTTTGCATCAACTAGCGTGGTCCGCCAGAGCATCCGTGAAATTCTCATACGCGATGCCTTGCCCCATCGACGGACCTGAATTTATTCCTCGGCCGTTCCCCGAGTTCCTCAGCTGATGCGATAACTGAATGATGCTCTTTGGCTCGGCCGCAACATCTTCCTCCCTTCCAATTCCAACTCCATTGTTTTTCTTTTTTTTTGTTTCTTTTAATTTTTCAGCTGTTGTTCCGACTTCCCGGTGATCTATTATAAATTATTTAAAATTAAAGCGGGTGGTTCAAGGCCGAAAGAAGAAAAATTATTTGAGTTTTATAATAAATGTACGAGTTCCATTTGGATCTTTCATTGTGAATTTGACGATTTTTTAAATTTATTTGATATTTTATTTTAATTTTCAAAAATTAAGAAAATAGCATAAATTTAAGGATAATCAGCAAATATACCTACTTCGTTTCACTATAATTGTATATATACCCATATAATTTCAAGAATAACAGATTAATTTTACACAATTTCACCAAAATTACAAGCATACCCAAGACAATGGTTAGCATCAGAATGAGCTGTTAAATTTTTTTCCAAAATTGTCCTTCAATTTAGGTAAACCTCATAGAACGAAGATGGCTACTACGTTTAAGTTGGTGTCAATTCTCAAATCCCAGATTTCATTTCCGTTGGGTTAGCTACCGAACGTCATACAACATAAGCCAATTCCAAGAACGATGTATTAAAAAAAAATCCAACAGTGGACAACACGTGGCTTGCCATTTTCCAGTGGTGCAGATGGATGCTCAAGTTTCACATGCATTGATATTGGATTTAGTGAATGTGCACGAACGGACATACACCTTAGACCACTGGAACATCAGTGCTCCATCTTCCCATTTCGAGCACAGCCATGGATGTTGATGATGGCACGACTTCATACCACCACAGTTACCCTCATTCTCTTCGGTCAAGCTCTAGCTACAGATTTGGCAACCACGGAAGTCGGCAACACCTCCAATTTGACCCTCTTCTCAAATTAATAGACCCACTACATCCCACTCAGATCTGGCCCCAATGGACATCAATTAGAAGATCCAAGCCGAATGATCTTTCGGTGGTAAAAATCCTTCCAAATGTTAGTCTAACGGATTCATCAACGAGCGTCAGTCGCTATTACACAGCAGATCAAGCAGCAAATTAAGTTAATAGGAATAGGCAACTATGATTCTACTCCAATTTCATCCAACCTACAGATTTGGACTTCTATAGCTAGAAATTTTAGGGCATTTCCAAATCGATCACCCTTTTTGCTATCAGTTGTTAATCTCCCTTGTCATTCTGTTTATATACATGCAATACTCCCGTGAGCTCGATCTGTTGCTATATCGCCATTGATTGACTGAATAATAAATTTTATAGGAAGGGGAGGATGATTGGCGTCATTGCTGGGGGTAATCAGTGACAAGAAAGGGAGAATGGGCATAGTGACAAGGAACAAGAAAGGAAGAATGGGTATAGTGACAAGGAAGCTTTGTTTTGGAGGATGGGCAAACCGACAAAGTGAAGGGGGCAAAATTGAAGGGTAATTCGGAATTGAAATTTTCACTTAACGGGATTTATCTTGCCATTTTACGCCAGCCGTTAACATGGGCATAGATGCAATTTTAGTGCAATTATATGGGGTAATTTGTTATTGGTGAAATTATGTAAGTTTATATGCAATTATGATCAAAATAAGTAGGTATATTTGTAAATTATCCTTTAAAATACATATTAAAATTTATAAACTTCATATGGTAAGAGATCTAAGTAACTCTTATACATATATTGAAATTTAAAAAAAAAAAAAAATTCTGGTTCACCACATTTTCTTTGTTTTACCATATTTGCCCAATAAACCAAATCAAGTCATACATTTATGGGGACTTGGTCGTATGCTCCCAGGTGCATACACCCATTTTTATTTTTTTTGAATTTTTTTTTATAAAACTGTTAATCTAAGTATATTTAATATATATATATATATATTAATTTTTACCAATTTTGGAGTATTTTAGATATTTTTTTATTTTTGAAAATTAGTGGCATTTTAGGTAATTTAAAATTACTAAAATGCTACTGATTTTTAAAAATAAATATCTAAAATACTCCAAAAATGGTAAAAATTTATATACCTAGATTAACAATATTATAAAAAAAATAAAAAAAAACTAAAAAACAAAAGGTTTATACACCCACGAGCATTGAGCTCGAAGCATAAGATGAGTTCCCCGCATTCATGCTAACTTAATGACTCAAGCTGTTCACTTAATGCCTGAATGCACCATGTGAAAGTAATAGTAGTTAGCTAACAGCGTTATAGGGTTTGTTTAGTAACATGGGAGGAGAGTGGGAAGTGAGAATAATATTTTTCATACATTTTAATCATTTTATTTATTTTAATTATTGTACTTTTTTCATTTTCATCTTATATTCTAATCATTTTATCGTGCAACTGTAATATCTATTCTACTTTATCTTTACATTATTACATCGCTGTCACAATTTTTGGGTGTGTTTGGCAAATAATAAAAAATGTCAAACTAAAACTTTTCACTCTCCATTATTATACTATTTATAATCATTTCTTTACATTTTTCAATACAATTAGCCTACTTTTCAAATATTTTACGTAAACTTTATTCTCTTTACTCATCGTCATTACTCTTATTATATTATATTATTTTATTTCAATTTAAAAACTTTTATTTCAAAAATCTTTCATCCAAAAGTTTTATAACTTTCCAAACATACTCTTAAAAAAAACCGCTTTCCTACATTCACATTCCCAAACACCTATAGTCTCATAGATCCTATAAATTAACTAAAAGTAAGTTGAACAATCCGTCAAATCATCAAAATATCTTAACCTCACGCCTTCCTTCCTTCATTATTTCATTATTATCTATTGAGAATTTCAAAAAAGAGAAAAATTTCAAAATTTTGACATAATAAGATATTGGATATGAATCAAAATAACGTAATTAGAGATAAGTAGAGTAGAAATGCAAGTAACAATGATAGGAAAAACATTTGGAGAAAA
Source organism: Annona cherimola (assembly GCA_030490835.1). NCBI lineage: Eukaryota > Viridiplantae > Streptophyta > Magnoliopsida > Magnoliales > Annonaceae > Annona > Annona cherimola. The sequence continues at coordinate 82,451,981 of CM059973.1, read as the reverse complement.
TACTAAATAATTAATGAAAATAGACCAAATACCACCAAATTAAAATATCAGGATAAGATCATGAGTTTTATATATCCTTAAAAGTTCAATATGTATAGTGCATAATTTAAAATTTCATATTATAAAATAAGAAATTCTAATTATATCTACAAATTTTAATTATAACTAATATATTTTCAATAATTTCTCTCATATCTGCTCATTTTCCTTCCATTCTTACACTGTTGAGGCTTACTAGCAACTTCCATTAACAAACATTTGAAATAACTAATATACCCTTGCGAATAAGAAAAAGTTTGAAGAAATAGCGTCAACTCATAAAAATGGAATGTGAAGGTTAATATCTTCAACAAAAGTATACTTCCACAACCTTAAATCAGCGTGTATATATATATATTAGTTATTTTACATATATGTTAATTGCTAAAAGATCCTAATGAAGTAGAAATAGGAGAAATTTTGGAAAAATTTTATGAGTATAAGAGGAATTATTGAAAATACACAGGTATATAAGAAATTATGGTTTAGATATATTTGGAAATTTTCCTATTTTATAAGATAAATCTTATATTACTGTGCAAATAAGATTTGGGTTTTCAGATCCGCGTTTGCCTCAATCCGAATTTTTCTTTTTCGTGATATGAATTTTCTACAGCGGATTAGATGAACAATTTGTCTGTTGTCCGACGTTGTTTTTAACGGCTAATGGGCTAAATGAAATGTTCTGTCTGATATATTTTTTAATATGAATATGCTATAGGACTTTATTGTGATTCAGATATAAATATTAATTATAATTAGGGGAATAATCTAATACAACACTTGCATGAAAATTTTAACGCAGCCTCTGGATCTTTTCATTCTAAAAACATTTTTTTCCAAAATCTAAAGCGTATATAATGTTCATTATTAGATGTATATTTATTGGATAAGGGGAGCAATCTAATACAACCCATTGCATGGAAATTTTAATGCAACCTTTTGATTTTTTATTTGAAAATTTTAAGCTAATATCTAAATGTTTTCGAAGCACTTGATTTTTGGAATCATTACTAAACACACATGGATGAATACTATAAATGGTTTAAAATTTTCAAAAAGAAAAAAATCAATCGGTTGAGTTGAAATTTACATGGAATGGATTGTATATTGTATTAGACCGCTCCCTTGTACTTATGTCTTATGAAAGATGCTATCTAGGTGATCTAATTATATTTCAGATGTTTTATTTATAGCAATGTTGAAATTTGATATCGTGAGCCCTGCATTTGGTTGTTTAAACTCGAGACTAGTATATATGTGGCTGTTTTCCGTACTTGGATAATGTCAATACTTGTTTTTCCTCTTTTATTTTTCCAAAAATCCAATAACATATCTTCCCTTAAGGTATTACTAGCTACGAAGTCTCTTACCTCCTGCAAGGAAATAATTTTATTCTTTTTACATTTCAAGCATGACACACCTTCCTTGGAATTAAGTACTATTAATTCCACCCTCAAAAAAAAAAAAAAAAACAATTTTATCGTATCTAAACATAAAGTTAGTTACTCTTGCATTTTTTTCCTTTCTTTCTTTGCGTTCAGCCTGTGCTTAATAATACAAATTGAGTTACGAGTTTAAATTTTTACAAATTAAATTATCATTAAAATTAAGGCAAACCAAGTTTGGCGCAGCCTCACCGCCAGCAACTAATGCATGTGGTAGGGGCTTCGTCCTCATGAACACATGTTCCCGGTTCGATACTGGGTGGGGGCTGCATTCCCCTTCACATGAGAGCTGTGTCTTTTTTACTAATTTGTGGAAGCTTATCTTCCCTGGGTAGTCCTTGGTTTGGATGAAATATGAATACTGTAATGACGAGAGCTTTATAAAATACAAGTACCATTTAAAAAAAAATTCTGGTACAGGCGTACAGCCCCTTAAAATTCTCCACCAGCAAAACCCATCAAAGACTATCTGATGCGGCCCTGCCCGTGCAGCAACAGCACAGAGCAGTAGACGTTTATTAACGATTTAAGGCTTTAAGCCACCCTTGAATCTGACGTCGGGTCCCAAATACGAAGCCCTCCCCCAATGGCGGACATGATAGACGGTCCAGATCAGGAAATGCTGGGCCCCACATCCACAATAAAAAGATGAGCTGGGCTGGGGCTGGCGCCTGGGCATAATTCTCTGCCCTCGTGATTCCCCGACCAAGTCCTTTCTCCGTCCGGATTCGTGGGGCCACACGATCCCCTCTTTCCCAATTTAAAAACCCGGGTGCATGGGAATCTGGAGTTCGACTGGGCGCCAGCCAATAAAAAATGGTTTCCCACTGTCCGCGCACGTGCGTCTCGGTCGAGCATGTGGGAAATGGGAAACGACATGGTGGGTAAGGTAGGTAGTAGGTAGTAGGCATGTGGCGCAGATTGCAAAGAGAAACTGGGTCTTCCTCTCGCTTTCCGGCCGAAGCATGTGAAGCTGTGACATGAGCATGTGACAGAGAGCGTTCGTTACATCCATGTTTCCTTTTTTGTTTGGGGGAAGAGGAATGCACCAGCCTGATTTATTAGGTGGCATGCACGTGAGTTTTATATTATTGGATGGGTATGCTAGCTGTCGAGGAGCTGCCGTGGGAACCAGGCTGGCTGCCCTGTTTCTGCGCGGTGTACCGTGTGCGTGTATCTGTACCAGAGGTAAAGGCGCCCGTTTCCCTTTCGTTGGCCCGATTCCATGCTACATGCGATCACGGCTGCTGTTAAAAAGGTATACGATTCAGTCAGGTGGACGTAATTTCGGTGTATTAAGATTAAAAAAAATATTTTTTATTTTTTAAAAGCATATTTAACATAAATATTAAATTTTACCATTTATGAAGCTTGTAGATATTTTTTTAAAATCAGAAATATTTACAAGCTCCCGAAATGGTAAAAATTGATTAATAAATTAAATACGCTTACAAAAAAAATTTTATAAAAAATTTTAAAAATTAAATTTTTGTACACAGATTTACCAAAGCTACGTGGACCGTGTGCATGCGTTCACTAGCAGTTAAAGAGCAAGTTCAACCTATGGATAACGCGAGTCAAATAGAAATCATTAGGGGTGCAACTCGGGTCAGGTTATACCGGGTTAGAGTGAACCCAAACCCTAAGCCAACCAGGTTGGAGTAAACCCAAACCCTAACCCTAAGAATTTAATCCGGGTTAGGACCGGGTTTGCATTGGTTTCGGTTTGGTTTCGGGTTATAATTCGAGTTACCAAAAAACTGTTTTTTTTCCAAATTTAATTGTAATCTAAAAGAAAATTATTGGAATATACATACCTGTGTTTATGAAGTTAAGTCTCATGCTAAATTCTGCAACATCATGCTGAATTCTACAATATTCTTTGAATGAACTCTGCAGGCAATTTTTCAACACCCTATAAACACAAAAAAATCGCAAATTAGTTAGTTTTATGACTAGTTGGTCATTTCTATTTAATAGCTAATGGAAATGACTCAAGTTTAGCAAATAGAAAATGAACATATCATACAAACTATTGTAGTTGAAACTAAACATTATCATACAAATTGCTAAAATAGAAATTGACCACTTGTCTTACCAATAAACTTAAAATATGAATCAAATTTATACTACAATCTGAAATTCAAACTAACAGATTTCTCATACTAACAGAAAGTATGATATAAAATAAATTTATCATGCAAACTTAAATTCAAACATAATTCACATAACAGTTATTCAAAGCAACTAAATATAAATACACTAAGTATAATGGTTCGACATTCCAATCTATTGATACAGTGGTCACCTATATATTAATATTACAAAAAAATATGTATAATTTATGAAAAAAATTATATAAATTACACCGGGTCGGGTTTTGGTACAGGGTTGGTGCGAACCCAGGTTTGGTTTCGGGTTTCTACGGGTCGGGTTGAAACCGGGTCTATTTTGGAAAAAGCTAAAAAATAAAATCCATTTTTTGTTTTGGTACCGGGTCGGGCAGGTTCGGACAGACCCGGTACCAAGTTGCACCCCTAAAAACCACTATCTCAAGGTAGAGCTAAACTCAATGTGGACGCAATTATAAGTAACAAGGAAAAGCTATATGCAGTGAGGGCTATTACTGTTGGGCACGAAGGGAGGAAGCAGATCCTTTATAGGGTGAACTTATGCTATGGTGTGTGAAATGATGGGAATAAATGAATTAAATTGCCAGGAGGTCGTATGTGAGAGTGATTCTCTCATTTTAAACAACATGGTCACGGATGAAACGAATATATTGTCCACTATAGGATATCAGCTTAATAAGATCAAGCTGCTGAGTATGAATTTTAGAGTTTGTGAATTTACTTTTGTATCATGCACGGGGACAACTATGCTGCACCTAATACTATAAAGCATGCATTAGCACAAGCATTACAGATTCATACTTGCTGGGGAGAATTTCCTCGCTATATTCTTAATGCATTATAGAATGATATTTTAGTTTTTTTTTTTTTTTTTTTTTTTTTTTTTTTTTTTTTTTTTTTTTTAAATGGAGGTTGAGTTCCCTCTCCCAATTTTTAGCAATGTGCTAAAAACTAGTAGTTGGCCCTTTTCCACACTTTTGAGATCAAAAAAAGAAAATCTTAGTGGTCATCTCGAAGTTTAGATGTCGATAGGGATAGGGAGAGGTCAACCACAGAATTTAAGATGCATCTTTGAATCTCATTAAAAAAAAAAAAAAAAAGATGCATTTCGAAAAGTGTCCATTTTTTATATAGTCGCTCATAAATTGGATGATTTAAGGGTGAGCATAAAATTTTATTATTTTTTATTTTTTAGCAAATACGTAGACTTATCCAGATCTTACACATATATAATTTGATGATTTTTTGAATCTATTTGGTATTTTATTTTAAAAATTAGTAAAATATTCATGAATACTTTGCTAATCTTAAAAATAAAAATACTAAATAAAAGCAAATTTTAACAAATTTCATAAGGGACACGATCCGGGTGAGAGACACATCTATAAAAATAAAAATAGTAATTGAGCAACTATATGTGATTGTTGCACCCTTAAAAATGGAGATTGCTAGGCTAATTTTTAAAGTTGGGAAGAATAAATGTGACATTAAGAAAGAAGTGAAACAACATTTTTATATAAAAATAAAGGTAAATTATTCCTATAAAATTTATCTCTAATTTCACTTATACTCATTGACATTCAAAAAATCCAAATAATGCTTATGGATTTTTTTCTAAAATTTGATTCATACCCACTCCGTTATAGTTTAATTGAATTGATTGTTAACTTTTAGTAAAACGGCAAATATGTCCAATCCCTGTTTATAATTCTATAGCTAAAAATGTTTTAATATTTTTACAACTATGAAATAATATTTTATTCGAATGTGAATTTTTAACTTTTAGCAAATTAATCTCAAGTTATAGTAAGACTTAAGCATAATTATCATTTTAAAGGGCTAATAACCCTTTTAACAAATCCGTAAGAGGCATAAGTATAAATAAAATTTTAAGCAAAATAGTAAGTATATTTGAAATTTTTTTAAAGTTCATGAGTGTAATTGAATTAAGGTAAAATTTATAAATATATGTGAAATTTACCTTAAAAGTAACAGGAAAATAAGTATAATTAAATACTCCCTCGTTGGTTAAAGAAATCCTCATTGGTGCTTGGTTGGCAAAAAGATACTGGAAAGAAACAATGTGGAAAGAAGGGCGTCAATGAATAATCATGACAATATAAGCAGATTGACGGAAAATGATTGTCTTAGGTTCAAGTGGAGGTGGGAATTTGGGCGGGTTGATCCGTGACCCGACTTTGACCCTAACCTGTTTTTGGTCGGATAAAACTAATATATTTTTTACTCAAATTAAAAAATAGAGTCGGGCTGGGTTGACCATGTCCCAACCCAAAGAGTTTGACCTACCCCGCATATATTAATGTATTAAAAATTATAAGCCTATGTTTAAATATTATTATTATTTTCTTTCAAAATTCTCACTTTTTATAATCAACTCTATCAACGATAGAAGAATTAATTTATTCAAAAAATAATATAATAATCAATAAAAAAAATTTGTACATATATAATCCTTATGTTTAATTGTATATTAACCTATTTTAATAAATTTATACTATATTTTCAAATGTTTTATTTTCTTCATTATGTTGTTTTTAGTAATTAGTGAAATATTGAAGCATATAATATTTAAATTTAATATAGATGTATACTTATGTTTGATAGGTATATAAATTTTTAAAATTATTTTATTTGACTTGTATTTTTGACCCAACATGCTATCCCGAAATCGGTTCGATACTAACTTAAAGTTTATCTCAAAACCTATTAAAAAAAAGTGAGGGTCAAACCAACCTTGTCCCGACCTGTTATAAATAGAGAATCAAACTCAATTTTTAAAAAAGTATAATCATGGTTAGACAAACCTTGACCCGGTACAACTCTCTCCGATTCTCACCCCTAGGTTCAAGACATTGAAAATAAAACTTTTATGTGAAATTTTTGGAAAAAGAAATTGAAATTTTGGAAAGTTGGGCTGTTTTGTAATTATACTTCAATTATATTTTTGAAAATAATTAATTAAATAATAACAAGGCAAAATAACATTATTCTTTCTCGGGTAGCGCGTGAGAGGCTACATGAGAAATAGTGATGAAATCCATTAGGGGTGTAAATCGGGTCGGGTTGACTCGGGTTGGGACAAATACAACCCTAACCCACCTTGTAAAATCTCAACCCAACCCTACTTTTAACCCTACTTTTCACACATTAACCCAACCCTATTTCAACTCACCTCAAATCGGTTTCGGTTCGGGTTAGAAATCGGGCTAATAAATTACACATATTATCAATGCTAGTTAAGCTTTTGTTCGCACAAATTTCTAAAATAACAAAAGTAATGATAATTATAAAAACAATAAGGGGCTTGAATGGAAATTAAATAAAATGAAATCTTTCGTTCCTAAAAACTTATTTCTGATTTTTAACACATAATTATCATACATTTTTCCCTTGCTCAATGGAATATAATTTGCAAAAATGAGAGTATAGGATACAAGGTAGGAATTAAAAAAAAGTCAATATTAGCAAGCGAACACTACAAAAGGATACATTTTTTGGTAACTTTTATTAGCATCTAAAATTTTTTTTATTAACAAGAAAAATATATATGCAAAAATCTGGTCGGGTCGGGTCGACCGACCCCCAACCCGGCTCAAACCGATTTTAAAAATCGGGTCGGGTTGAACCTAATTTTTCAAAACATCAACCCAAGCATGATATAAATAAGTTCTGGTTGATGCGTTTACACCCCTAAAATCCACATTAGTGACAGCGGAGCAGGCTCGAACTTTGTAAAAATCCAATTAGCTTTTTCCAATAGAAACTATATTAGGTAAAAATCAGATTGATTACTTGGAGTTTACAACTCCAATCATGCAAATATTTCCGCAATCTTTTGTTTCCACTTTAGATGCAGTGGACAGCTGTGAATTTTTTTAAAAAAATTCATGGGAAAAATACATTTGACCATTTGACCATGAAAAAGTCTGACAAGACGGAGAGCAAAAGATCCCGTGCGCGGGTAGACTAGTAGAGTAATGATGATTGCACGCACGCCTGCCGCATGCGAGACTGTTAACACGCGGCCGAAATTAAAAGAAATTAGGGAATCGATGACGTGAACTTGTGTGATTGTTGGACATGGCCCATGGCCCACCAGATTTTAAGAAACGGCTGCAGCTGCATCGCCCCCACGTTACTCCAATCAAGCTCCGCGAGAATTGAAAAAAACGACAGAAGAAGAGACGAGAGGAACGATTCGGTGGCCACTAGTTCGATTTGCATCCTGGCATTTACACGGGGAAAAAACCGCCACCGTTGCAAACTTATAATACAAATAAAATAAGAAGCACACTTTCCATAAAAAAATAATAATAATAAATAAGAAGTACGCTGGCATGAGAGTTGAAATGAATGGACATGGGCGGATAGTAATCATCCTTCGACACCTAGCACTTCTCTCCATAAATTCCACCTGATTCTTGCATGCCTCTTTTGTCTTCAAGGAAAATCACAGGCATGGCTTGCAAACCAGTCACGTTGCTATCCTCGAGACCATTCTTCATATGTGTATGTATGTATACAGATTAGAATGTGGTCGTCATAGCCAAGTCTACATTTTTTGAATGATCGTGTGTCTCGTCTCTTGCTTGCCCGGAAGGATCAAATTCAGATGAGATTCGGGTGACTATGATTGTTATTGTTATTAAAATAAAAGATAATATTAAAAAAAGAAGGTTAAAGTAAAAAATAAAAAATGAAAGCAATATTACAAATGAGAAAAATTTTCTTGAAAACGAGCAATACTATCCCGTTGGCCTGGCTCCATCCCCCGGTGCCCCATTGACTCCAAATGAGATGCTCGACTGGTTCCATCTCCTGGTGCCCAATTGACTCGAAATGAGATACCCGATCTCGCGTTTGAGTGGGCTGTGGCTATACCCTCAAAGGAGAAGAAAAAAAAAAATGCAGTACATCCTTTCATGCCACTCGCTTCAAGCACGTAACAAGGGGTGGGATTTTAGGTATTAATTAGGTTTTTAAAATTATATATTATATTTTACTCTAATTTCAAATATACTCACTACATTTTAAAAATCCAAAACATGCTCATTACATTTGTACTAATCCCACATTCCATAAAAGAACATTAAGTAAGTTAATGGTAATCCGTTTAAATGCTAGTTATATTTTTATAAATGCTCAAAATACCCTTACGTAAAATAATAAAAGATAAAATGAAATGTGAATAAATTTAGAACTCTTCAGATTTAAAACTCTTTGCAATTAGGATAACAATGATTTATGATAATCAAAATTTAAATTCGATTCTAAATTTGATGGTCATACTAGTAATTTCGCAAATGGGCTAATAACGTTCATTAACATCCATAATGAAATGAGCATCTTTAGAATTAGATATAAACGCAGTGGGAATATTTAAGATAAGGGCAAATTGACATATTTAGAAAAAGCTTTTATTGATGAATGAAAATCACGAAGCAGAAGACACATGACTCCCAAATAGAGGGCAAAATATAGGTACAAATGTTGGTCCGCTTGCTTGTACGATTACTAATCTATGCTCTAAGCTATTCATTTCCATTTGCGAATATAAAATTGAAATATGATAAGAGTCATACTTAAGCATCACTTACCACAAGGGTGAGGAAGTAAGTAAACTTTTCTACTGTTCTTATACATCTTTAAGAAATCATTTGATATTTTAACTATTTAAGTATCTTATTTTTTCTAGTTTTACTTATTTATTTCAATTATGGGACATTTGGGAATAAAGAGTGAGAAATATGGGAGGGAAATAATGGGGGTATGGATTTCAAGGCACCTCATTAATCAACCAATCATCACATTTTTTCAATTTTATTCCTATATTCTAATAATTTTCTCTATCAACTACCTTTCAATAAACATATTCTAACTTTACTCTTATCATTTCATCTCAATCACACAATTTCTAAAATATTATATTTTCTACTCCCACCGAATACCACATTTCTCATAACTTTTACCTTTCGAAACGTCCTCTTATTTTATTACACAACTATCTTATTTATTTTTCATTTACTACTATCTTATTACTCACCTCTACACTTTTCAAAAACCTTCATTCCTATCTCCCTACTGCATGCATTACCAAATAATCTTGTAAATGCATTTGTAGACACTTGGATAGTAGTTAACACGAATGCGTCTCATCTTCTCATAGCTTAAATGAGTTGAGGTTACCATAAGAATGGGGAATAAAAAATATTGTCGTTGGTTGGGAAGGAAAAAAGTATCTTGAAATTTAAAAAAATTATATTGATAATGAAAAACATATTGTGTTTTAAGAATAAAAATATATTTGAAAAATTAAAAATTTGTCTTATTCTTATCTTATCTTCATCACATTCTAGATGTAAATAGGTCCTCTCAAAAAATAAATGTGGGTTAATGTTTTAGAATGTTAACAAATTACTTAGAATCATTAAATGAACTTTTCATGTGTATTTTATTTTTATTTTTTAAAATTATTCAGTCGGCATGGTTCTTACGCTCGTGGCCGTCCATATATAAAATGACCTACTCTCCACGAGGCATTGGATTCTCATTCAGTACTTGCGCATTTACCATCCAACTGTCGAATAATTCACGACTCATTAAGTCGCTTTTTCTGACAGTACCCACTTGCATGTAGAGTTGTGTCCGTTCATCGGTTTGTTTTACCCCTATTTTCGGAGCGGAATGCCCATCCAAAGCTAACGTTTTAACTGAACTTCAATGCACATTAATATTGTCCTTTTTTAGTTTTTTTTTTTTTTTACTAATATACGTCCCAAACATATATTTCTCATGCCTAAAATTTTATAACATTTGAAAATATTTATTATTTATTTTAGAATATAAAAAATTAAGTGTTCAACGCTTGAACAGCTTATTGTAACGAATATAAATATTGTAACGAATTCATTGAAAAATAAAAAAATTATGTGAAATAAATACACGACTGGGTTCATATATTAGTACCAAAAAATCACAAAAAGTTAAAAAGGGTAATGCAAAATTTACCTCTTTTCTTTTTCTAAAAAAGTGTAAAAATAGATGAAGTTGCGTAGGAAAAGGATTTTATAATGCATAATCCTTTATCTATATTACCTTAAGGTTTTGTTTGATAATAAAGAAAAAAATTTCAGTTTCTTCGTTCTTTTTTGGGTAATACTGTATGTTACATTAATTTATTATTATTATTATCTTTACCTTCTACCTTTACTTGCAATTACCTTTACCATTTTATATTCATTCTCTTTACGCTTGGTGAATACCTTGCTACATAAGATTACTTTTTTATTTTCTAAAATACATTCCAACTATTTTTTCCATTTTTTTCTCACCAAAGGTACCATAAGTTTTTTGATGGTTTATATTTACATACATCTCAATACATATTACATTATAATTCTGAGACATTCTTACAAACAAGGAGATACATAACTCCTCCAAAAAAATCTGGAGACACAGCTCCACTAAAGAATTAGAAAGAACAGCTTCCATCCAGCCCAAGAGAGACAACAGCTCCCACCCCACCTCAAAGGGAAACCACAGCTCCCACACTATTTTTTCCGGGCCGAAATCCCAACCTGAGATTCGAACCCACGACGTGCGCTAAGGGGCCCAACACTCCTACCACCTGCGCTAGCCGCAGGTGACAAAGGTACCATAAGTTTATTAGTTTTATTTCGCATTTAAATTATTATTATTATTATTTTGATCGGTTTTTTCTCACTCCCGTTGCAAAACCGCCAGAGTCAAAATGGATTCCAATTCGAAATGAAAATGTTTTGGAAACGTATGAATTATTTTCTGGGATTTCAACGATCGGACTACGCGACTTGAATTAAAATTTACGCGCCAAAGTGCATGACCCTGCCCGAGCATCAATGATTACTCCTGATAAATAAATAAATAGATAATGAATGAATGAACGGTGGATAGATGACTGAAAAGTGGAGGATAGGTTCGGAGCATGCTTTCTTTTTCTTCCGCGTCACCGTTCCTATCTGCGTTTTGCTGCATCAGACATCTGCAATCTGGTCTTGCTCGTGTCTCGCAAATTTCGAACAATCCAAACCGTTGAATCTGTCTCACGTATTTCGATTGCGCAATAAAAATGCAAATGCGGTCCCCGACTCCGGAGGCCATTTTATATCGATGAGGCTTGGATGTTGCAGGCAGGCAGGCGCGCTTTAGGCGCATTATACCGACCGTTTCGATCGGTGACAGGGAGGGTGGGCCGTCGTCCGTCGAGCCAGTTGTGAGAAGTGGGAACTGTATAACGGGAGGGATTGGACGGATGCGAAGGGCCCGAGCATTGAAGCGTGAGAACCCGCCTCGAGACATGTTGCAAATGCATTCTCGCATGTCTCCTCCTCCATCCCAGAGGTCGACTTCTTTGTCAGACTCCGAGTCAGCAAGGCATGCTTGGACCGGCTGCTTTTGGAACGGGATTCAACCACTTATGCGACGTGACACAGCAGCGCGGCAGTCAGCAATGTAGTTAGTTCCAATGCATTTCTGAATTTCACGACTCCAGGGAAAGATATGAGAACGGAAGCTTCCAAATTTAAGGGCATATTTGTTTACAGTAAATTTTTTTAGGTATTTATTAACATAAAAAAAATTCAAATTAAAACTTTTTAACTATCATATTTTTAATTTTTTTACTTTTTTGACATGTGTACATTTATAATCACCTCAATTCGTATTGCAATCAGTGTTTTGAAAACCGGACCGAACCGGGCGGTTGGACCGGTCGGACCGTGAACCGGTCACGTCCCGGTTCGTCACTGTTACCGGTTCAACCGCGGTCCGACCACCGGTTCGGTCCGGTTGAACCGGAAAAACCGGGAACCGGTACCGGTCCGGTTTTCAAAACATTGATTGCAATATGGTTATGTGAGACAGTCTTACAATATTTCATACAACATTGTATAGAGAATTTACCAATATTTTTATCTTTATCTCTGTTTACATCTTTCTTCCTGCGCTGTCAACTAGTGAACACTCTCATGCAAAAGTAGCAAGACATGTTGCTGCCTTGCCACCGCTACGTTTCCAAATCATCGCCGCCCATTATTTGGTTACAATGACGTACATTCATTTCAAAGGGGCGATGATAATTATTTTTGTTAATTTTTTCTGCATAATTATTCTTCTTTTCAATCATTTTTATGCAATTATCCGTACATCTAACCTATATATTTTAAATTTATTCTCTTTAATCTTTAGCATTACCTTTGTTATATCATATCTTTTTCTCTCATTTTTAAATTTTTTATCAAAAATTTTATTATTTCCCAAACACAACTAAAACTTTAAATTTAAAATTTTCACTCTTCATAACTACCTTATTTTTAATTATTTTTACATTTTTTTCTATAACTATCATACCTTTCCATTATTCGTACACAATTATCTATACAACTAACTTATCTATTTTAATTTAATTTTTTTACTCATCCATCATTACCCTTCTCATATCGTATCATTTTCTCTCAGTTCAAAAATTTTTACGCTAAAATTTTTCATTCAAAAGTTTTATCAATTCTCAAACATTAAAACTTTTCATTCAAATGTTTTATCACTTCCCAAACACATTCTTAAAAAATTTCGAATGTTTTCTTTTGAGGGACTGTTAGGAGGATTTTTTTGTTTACTCTTCCAATATATCATTTGATATGGGTTAACATCTTAGCTAATCATATATTTCCTATTGTTATTTTATTCATAATTTTTTTATAATTATCTTGACTATTTTAATTTTTTTATTTTTACTTTTAATCATTAATCTTATAATATCATATTATTTTATTATTTTTTCAAAAAATTTCCACATATTTAATCCTTTCTCTTTTTAAATTTTTTTATTAATTCTTAGATGAAGCTTTAATGAAAGGTATAAGAACAGTGACTAAAAATCTGAAGATAATTCCCAAAAAACATGATGAATACAAGGAATAGGCTAATGATTCCTTACAAACCTTTGCATTAAATGGTTTTTACAAAAAGTTATTTTTCATTTCCCATATAATTATTTTAATGACTAAACTGTGAATTTATGTAATACCTCTTTTTGATTGATTTTGATGATGAAATAAGGATCTGCTTTTGTTTTACTGATTTTGATTTTGTGAAATTATGTTTTGTGCTCTTAAGATTTTGAAAAGTGTAGTGTGTTTGTAAAATTATTATTTTGAGTTTATAGCACAAACTGTGATAAGATGTGTTTGAAACCCATTGATAACTTGAGAATAAAATATGCTTGTTGAAATGCTTGAAATAATTTTGAAATATGTTTAATTGATAGCTTCACTTGAAATATGATATGAAATATGCTTTTTGAGATATGCTTCATCTTGAATAAAAATTGGCATATTTGTTTATGATTTTCTTAAGTGAATTAACATGCTTGAAGTAAAAATTTTCTCTAAATTTTGAATTTTGCAAAAAGGGGAAGGGATCAACCTTTTGTATGTGAAAGATCAAATTTTTCATGTTGAAAATTCAATGACTCATTTAGGGCACAAAAAAAATTTGTCCATAAAAGGTCAAGCTTTTTTGGGCAACAAAATTTCAAAATTTAGGGAGTTGGGATATACTTGAAGACTTTTTAACTATCTTCTAGGTCATGTTTTGACCAAGAGGTTATAAAAGAAGAACATGGGAAAGCTCCAAGCAATCAAAACATTGAAAAAAAATACCCATGTGCAAATTTAAAAGACTCCAAAGTATTTCATTGTCACATAGCTTTCTGTGGAGGTTCAAAGGTGAAGTCGAAGTTGCAAATTCTTGAAGGTATTGTTGTTGGAAATTCAAAGCTACAAAATGTTGATCAATTGAAGAGTTACCACGTTTGCATATATGCTAAGTTGATTTGCTTTTCATTTAAAATTTTGTTCTTTTTATTACCTTGATGTTGATAGTGATCAAACCAAGAGAAAAGTTGTAATACATTGGTATCGATAGTGATCAAACTAAGGGAGAGTGAATAAGTATCAATTACTTCATGAGCCTATTTGGAATTTAGTACCAATCCAGAAGATAGTTGAACAATTCTTATATAAACTCAACAAGCCACACAGTTCAATAATTACTATTTTCAAACTAAAATATTTTTAAACAAGTTACTAAAAATACCACCAAGTGTTAGTCTGAAATATTTGTTTGGATTCCAAGGCTCTTATGTTTTTTTTATCAAAATAATTTTTAACATATTAATTAAATAAATTTATTGAGATGATGGTTGAATTGAATGAGATAAAGTTTTATGATTTGTTAAGAAGGATTGAATAGTGAAAACATCGGCATGTGATTATTTCACATTTTTATGAGAGATTATTACTCAATTTTATTATTAATATTTTAGTAAATTGAATAGAAAGAGAAAATTGGTAATTGAATTTATGGACCAAATTCACACCATCTGGTGAGTGAAGCTAAAAGAATATGTGAAATCTATAAAGCTAAAAGAACATGTGACATCTGAGGGTGTGTTTGGGAAGTGATAAAATTTTTGAAGAAAATTTTTTCTATATAAAAGTTGTTAAATTGATAGAAATTATGTGATATAATAGGAGTAATGATGAGATGTAAAAAGAATAAGATTAAAATAGATAGGCTAGTTATATAGGTAGTTATGTAAAAATGATTAGAAAATAAGGCAGTTGTATAGAAACATATAAAAAATAATTCTAAAATAAGGTAATTATGGAGAGAGAAAAGTTTTAGCTTGACATTTTTTCTCATTGTCAAGCACACTCTACATCTAATAATATTTTGTATTAGAAGAACATTCTAGGCCATGTTTGATAGGTGCTCACAAACAAGCTCAATCCTATTTTTGTAATCAACACAATTAATATTGCATCATTGCTCCACATCCTATTTATCCAATCTAACTTCAATTACTCTTAGAGGTTCCAATCAATAGATTAGAACGAGATGCTTACATATGTCCATACAAGGTAACAACGGCAATGGCGGTTGAAAGAGAAGCCAGACCTAAAAGAAGAAGCTGGGCAATTAGAAGAACAAGACTAGACCTGCTGAATAGAGAAGAAGATTATGGTCACTATGATTAGAGAAGGAGCTAGCAGTTAGAAAATTTGTTAGAAGTAGAGAATTTGCTGACAGCTAAGAGATTCGACAACAGCAGAACAGATGAGGGAAACTACAAAAATTAGGGCAATGGCAACAGCAAAGGAATGGAGGCAACGGTAACAATGGTGATAAGGAGAACTCATAGATAGGGCAAGTAGAGTTGACAGAGGTAGAGCTTATGGCTAATAGATCTGTGAAGGAGGTAAGCCAAAGAAGGGAAAAAAATCAAGGTATGGATGACCTAAGGTTGTGTGGAAGATGCATTTTATTTAGGATATGAAAATCGGGTTCGAGCTCACAAGGTTCGGATTCTCCTCAGTTTGAAAGTTGAAACCGAACAGTTTCCAAATTGGTTTCGGATTTGAGTTGAAACTACTGCAGTTTAAACACGGTTAAAAGCCGGGTTTGGCCGAATCCAAATCGAGTTTTTGTTCAAGCTGTAAGTTAAGATAAGAGAGCTAGCCTCGTTTGAAATGACTTTGCTATATAAAATTGTATTTTACATGATTTAGATGTAAAAAATTTTAAAATAAAAATAAAATTTTGTAAAAATCATTTGTTATAAATGTTTGTAATCAATGTTGTCAGAATCTGAATCGGTAAAGAAACTGGTCTGGTTCGAACTGGTTTGACCGGTTAAGCAAACCGGTTTAAACCTCTGACGTTGTAGAATAAGTCTTGAATGTTGACACTTCACTATTGGATTCTCCAATATTATCTTGATGTTTTCATGAATTGCATTTCAGTAAATACATTTAATACAATAAAAAATAAAATAAATCAATGTTGAGGGGTTTAACAATTGAATAATTCATAATAATATGAGAATTAAGAACAACTCATGTGCTCAACAAAAATGAAAATTTGAAAAGTCTACAAACATATCATTCTCCTCAAAATATAAAAATTTAAAAGTACACAAATACATCATTCTCATTAAACATAAAATTTTGAATCTATAAACGTATCATTCCCATCAAACATAAAATTTTAAAGTCTACAAATCATCATTCACATCATTGCAAATAAAATAAAAAATAGTGTCTTCGAGTTTCTTCTTGATCATGATCAACAATGACGTCTTCATCTTGTGCACTAAATATAACTAATTAAAAAAATAATTCACTAAAACTCTTTTTTCACATTTGATTGGGAGCACCAACAATTGTCTAGATAGAATAATAAGACAATCAATCATTAGCGATCTCAAATAATATTTTTTAACCACTAATTGCGGCACCCAAAATTATCTGAGTAGAACGGCAAGACAACCCAACATTATACATAGAGTTGTACCAACAAAAAAAAAATCCCGTTGTTCTATTAAATTATGTTAGGTTCTCAGATGCACTTTTTCTATTCCAACCATCGTATATTGGAGAGATGAATGATTTTTTAATATAGCAGCCGATGTAAATTATAGATTATAGAATAGAGATTCGAGTATCATGAAATAAACAAGAAGATACAAAATGAATGTCTAATGGCAGATGAAAAAAGACAATAGGGAGCTAGGAGATGGTAAACGGATCGGGAGTTATGCTGATAAGAGTGTTGGACGGGCTGTTGCTTGCTGCTCCCGCGGTGCCGCCGCCGTGACGAGCTTGATGATGTCGGAAGCGGTGAAGAAGGAGCCCCGGCGACTACCAAGTGGCAGCCGGGTGTTTTCAACTATGGGCGACAGGGCATTTTCAGCTATGTTAGCAACTGAAAAAGGAAGGTGCTGGGAATGAGCAGGCAGCTAGTCGGGCTGCCATCGCTGGAAGCAAAGGAGATCACTACTGGGAAGGGGAGTTGGGAACTAGGTAGGGGTGCAACTTGGGTTGGGTACCTGGGTCGACCCGATGGGTACCCTAAATAGGGTAGGTTCGGTTCCTGCACCCCTACCCGTAGGGTCAGTTCGGTTCCGGGTAAAACATACCCGAGGGGAATTTGGGTAGGGTCGGTTCCAGGAAACGGGTACCCAGAACCGAACCGAATTTCATATATATTATTATTATAATAAATATAAATATATATTATTCACTTTAACAGGTTGTCGTCTGTCACCTCTTGCCTGCGCCTACGCCTGCCTATCCCTGCCTATCCCCTGACGCACGCAAGTCACACTCTCACCGACTCACCAGTCACCGAACCCCGCAGGCAGCGCCGAATCCGCTTGCAGAGTTGCAGGCTTGCTTGAACAGGTTGAAGGGGAAAAACATTTTTCAAAAAATCCCAAAAAATCATTCGCCTCGAGACCCATCCCATTAGGCCGATGCATCCCTTTCTCCAATGACGTAGTAGGAGAAGAATGACCGGAGATCTATCCCCATGAAGATGGAAAACACCCGATGCTCTAGCCCCCCCTCTCTTCGACTTCGATCTCCAGCATCGACTACTGGCGGCTTCGCCATTTGGAGCTGGAGAAGAACAGCGGCCATTATTGTGTGTTGTAGCCTCCTGTCTCCAGGCTCTATGAGCCCTTCTGGCCTTCTTCCCCAGTTCCCCTTGCTGCCTTGCATGCTTCTCGGTTGCTCACAGAGTCACAGCTCACTCAGTCATCTGCTCCCGTGACCCCGTCCAGCATCTGCTCCTGCTCCCGTCCAGGCTCCAGCATCTGCTCCCATCCAGACCAGACTCCAGACTCAAGAGAGGCAGAGCTGCAGCCTGCGAGACAGAGTTCGTCGTCGCCCTTCGCCGTCGGAAATCGGAATCGCCCTTTGCCATCGCCCTCGCTCGGTTGCTCTGCTCCAGATCTGTCTTCTCTAGCCCTCCCGACCGCCCCTCATCACCCAGTCGGCAGTCATCCCTCGTCCGGCGTTCGGCGTTCAGCCGCCTCTCATCGCCCCTCGTCCGTATGTTAATGGTTTTATCTTTATTTACCATAATAATATCATAGATTAGTACAACCAATTTTCAACAACATTTTTTAGCATCTTTCGTTTTCATGTTCTTGTACAGTGCAGTTAGAAAATCCAATTCATCCTTGTTGCTCAAGTTCTTTTTGCAGATAAGCATGCTAGATGTAAAAAAATGTTTGATGGTGCAAAACAATGATTAAAGAAAAATGTGAGACCCGTAATACTAGACATTTTGTAGTTGAAATTGGTATGCAATATTTGTAGTCATGCTAATTATTCTGTTCTATATGAGGATAAGCCATCTACCATTGTGGATAAGCCATCTGCCATTGAAAACTTATCAATTATTGATATGGATAAGCCATCAATTAATTGAAAACCACAGTAAGTTCTCAAGCTATCATTATATTGAAAATAAGTTTTTAAGTGTAATATTTTTTATTGGATTGGACAGACTTAAGATTGTTGAAAGTAGTATATTCTAATGAGATAGTAGTTCTTATGCTATTTGATTCTTTTTTAACAGGTTTCATTATGTACACATTGCACTTTTTAAACAGATTTCATGTTTTAGTATATATAAATTGAATTTTTTTACACAGGTTGCATTTTCTTATAGATCATGTTCTAGGAACCGATTTGGAACCGAACCGGAACCGACCAACTCTTGAGAAAATTGGGTAGGGTAAGCTCCAGACCGACCCAGTCTAAAATAGGGTAGGGTAGAGGTTTGTACAAAATGGGTAAGGGTAGGTTCCACGCGTACCCGGACCTACCCGACCCAAGTTGCACCCCTAGAACTAGGGCAGGTTGGGTAGTGGGTGCGCGGGAGTCGGGATTTTTGTTTTTTGCGTGGTTTTCATTTTATACTGTTGTTTTTTTTTTTTGGGCTGGTTCAATACACTCGGGACCTGGGCGCATATACTTTTTTTTCAAAAATTTTTCATGAACTTGTTAATATAAGTGTATTTAACATGTGTATAAATTTTTACCATTTTTAGAGATTTTTAGATATTTATTTTGAATTTTTAAAAATAAGTATCTAAAAATAAATATCTAAAAATCTCTAAAAATGGTAAAAATTTATACACATGTTAAATACACTTATATTAACATTTTTGTAAAAAATTTTCAAAAAAAATAAAAAATAGATAAAGTACACCCCGGAGCATTGAGGCTCGATGCTCCATGGTGCACAACACCATTTTTTTTCTTGGCTAATCTTTGAACCAATCTAGACTAGTTCAACGGCAAATCCCCGTTCAACCGGTTTAACTCTATCAAACCGAACCAAATGTAGGAACGGTTCTTACAACACTGTTTGCAACGAACCATTAATATATATTATTTGTCTCATTTAGAAAATGTAATATATAGAAATGAGTGACGTAGAATAAAAACAAACTTTCATTCTATTGAAAAATTAAATAAAGTCATGCAATAAAATATAAAGTTGGGGAAAAAACATTAAGAAGGTATAAAATATAATATACAAGATAACTAACCATGATGATTGATAAATAAAATAAAATAAAATATGTATTTTTATTTTTGAAAATAAGATGTAATGATCAAAATATGAGGATAATAAGAAGCGCTTTTTTGAGCTAGTTAAGATGATAGGGTTTGATTTTTTACAACCGGTCAGAAATGAGGGTATTTTTAACTGGTCATATTAATATGTTTTAAATAATTTAAAATTTTTTACGAAAATTTTAAATTAGATGTATACAATTCATTGTGTAAGTTTTATTATTTTTAAAGATATATATATTTTTTGAATTTTAATTACAGGGATATTGTGGTTATTTTACAGGTTATAAAATGATAGAATAATAGAAGTTCATTTATGAATAACATAGGTCTAGTTAACAGTTTCATTAAAAAACTAATAAATGATAAAAAAAAAAAGAGTTTTACGAAGAGTCTTAGATGATATATTAATTAAAGAGTTCCTCCAACTCTCACAATGATTAAATTAGCTAACGCATCCCTACAAGGAAATGATGTACGCCCAAGCTGCGTGTGCGAGCCAGAGCTGCTCGCTTAGTTTTTGCTTGAAGAGTAGAAGTGCACCCAGCTCATTTCGTGGCTTCATGCCACCATGCTCAGAGTCGTCGTTCACGAGTTGTCTGTTGGGTGGCACTTCCGTTACAAAATTCAAAAAGAAAAGCAAAACCTTTCTTGTTAGTTGCAAGATTAGTTTTCTAAACAGCCACAAGAATAAGCAGTTGAAAATTCATGACAAGAACGTGATAAACTCGACATATTCATCGGGTCGTGTATTGTAGCTGCTGTTACATGGTAACATGTATCCATTAAGCCGGATTGAATGGCTTCTGAGTGTGGATTTAGAGCAAGTTGGATGGCCTAATTCAACAGTTTCAAAAGCATGTGGTGAAGTATACGAAATATTTCCGTGCTTGATCATGAGAGAGGGAGAGAGAGGAAGAGTCTCTTGACGAGCAACAGAGGAGCTGGGCGGAGAGACTTTCCTTATTTTCCGCCAGATTTTATTTTATTTTTTTCCCTGGACTTGCTTAATCATCTAAGAAAGCGATAGGTTTTTCTTTTTCTTTTTTATTTTATTTTATTTTTTAAGAAAGCGGAGTAAACTGAAAAAGCCGATGTCGCAGGCACACGTGTCTCTGCCGCGCACGTGCCTCACGGTGGGAACGAACCTCACTCGCATTTTCCGCCCGCTCAGGACAAACGGGAACACTGCCTAATGGACGTCTTAAAGATTTTTGAAAATGTATTATTATTATTATTATTATTTTATAGGTTTCCACGCTCCCACCCGTTCTGCTTATCCAATACTCGACCATTTCTCACCATCTATATATCCCACCAAACTCTGCGCTCCCTCCTCTCCTCGTTCCGTCTGTCCGTTCGTATTTTTCTCGGCTCGCTTCTCTTTTTCCTCCCTCCTCCCGTCCTACCCTTCACCGGGGTAGCTCAGGTATATAAGTCTCCGTCCAGATCTCTGAAGGACTTGATTTTTATGGAAAATTTCATTCTTTTTTCGGGTAGACGGAAGATTCCTCTCGTTTACTCCAGTTCGTGGGAATAATTTACCCTGTTTTCGTGTCTGATTCTCTGCTTTTGCTATTTACAGGCGCGTCTCTGCAGATCTCGAGCTGTAAATAATACGATGCATTCCGTGGTCCAGCAGAACGTTTTTGCCGCCTGCGAGGAGATGAGGAGCACTGTTTCGGTGGTCGATCGGAGAGAGTCGGTGGTCTGTCCTAAACCCCGGCGACTCGGCCTTTCCGTGCCCGACCCAGTCCGGCCTTTCAGATGGCACGTTAGGTAATAAATCAATATCTTCTCTTTTTATTTTTTTTAATATATTTTTTTTCGCTTTTTTCGCTTCTCTCAGATCCGTTCTCAGATGGAGAGATTCATGTTCCAGCGTTTTTTTCTACAGTTATCAAGCAGAACTGTGCGAATCGAAGGCCGGCACGGAGCTGCTGGATATCATCCTCACAAAGGTATATTCTTGGCCTTAATACCTGCGTTTTTGGCTCTGTTTTATTAAAATCAGACGCCTTGAGTTGGAAGATCTGGCAGTCGTCTACGGCCGTCACGATCTCGACGGCGACGTGCGTCGGATCCACCAGCTAGATGCTTTGTGAACGGAAAACCGTATGACGCTGGACCCGGGTTTTCGGATGTTATCCTGCTCAAGACGAATCTGGCTGGAAGAATTTGGGGGCACAGCTATACCTTGGCCATCCTGTTTTTCGGTTTACAAAATCTGAGTCGTCTATTTTTGGAAGGATTTAATTTTCTAACATAATTACTCGTTGTTATAACAGGGTTCCGATCACGGGCCGAGTCCGGCGGCCTCGTCACCACCATACTTCTGTGGATCGCCGCCAAGCCGGTCTGCGAACCCGTTGGTCCGTGATGTCCGGTTCGGCGAGGCGAAGCAAGCCGGTGTACCGGCCCAGCCGAATCCCTTCGGCGTCGCATCCTCGCCATCAGCGTCGTCTTCCACCTGGAAAGGTTGTGCCCGGACGAAGTTCGGTCTCAAACCAGCTGCGGTGAGGATCGAGGGTTTTGATTGCATGGAGAGGGATCGCCAAAATCGCAGCATCCCAGCGATGGCTTGAGATAAGAGGCAGAGAAGAGAATAGAATGATCGAGCGAGCTTGTTTGAGGAAAATCGAAGGGATAAGAGGCAGAGAATAGGGGGAAAAGAGCGTCAAAACAGAGTAGTCGAGTGTGTTGCTAGTGTATATAAATCGTCATCCATCTTACCTAAGTGACTTTTGTGTATGTATATTTAAAAATAAAGAAGAGGAGATGCCAAAAATCCTTCTCTTCTTATTAATTAGGGAGTTGATATTTTCCAACCCAGTTGTCTGTTGCTCATCTGGGTTGGGTTTGTTTGGTCATGTTTCGGAGCTGAAGCTGACAAGGGCTTCGAGCTTTCTCATGACCGAATTGGCCCATCTTAGGGGGAGTGACAAATTTCCAGGTGGACATGCAATTCCCATTGATTTCGTGTTGGGTATTAGTTTTGGGAGAGCAGGAGTGTGGTGTCGGGTCGAAGGTCGCTAGAAGTTTTTTTGGAACTTTTTTTAAATTTTTAATTTAACAATACCTACCTTTTGTGAAATTTTCTGTGCGGCAAAACTCTTGTATAAAGAAATTGTTCATAGGCTTTTTTTTTTTTTTTTTTTTTTTTTTTTTTCAATTGTTGTTATTTGAGTCATGAAAGAGTCTTTACCGTCTTACGAAGTGTCATATGTTTTGTAAATATGTGCTCTGCCGTTGGCTGGGTCTTGATATGTGGCTTTGCTGGCACTTTGTTTTTGGCGTTGGAGCCTTCCGTGTGAATAAAAGAACTTTACCAGCTTTGAGAGCATCATCGTCTGCTTCGTCTCTGATCCAATTCTCAGTTTTAGGAAGTTTGATTTTCTTGGGCATTGATGTTGGAATCTCAACAGCTCAAAGCTGGTTGTTCCCCAAGTTGCAATTTTTTGAGTGCCTGAACGGTCAGCGGTTCAAGGTCTCTCTTTGCGGCCTGAATTTGTCGGTTACGTTTTCTACTGGGATTGGTTTTGCCGACGCTCACCGACTAAAAAATATTCTCGTGTGCGTGACGTCGCTGGGTCCGTCTGCTGAGGTTGGAAGAACCAGAAGCGCGGATGGTTCATTACTTCCGTGGACAAATTTTGTAGAGAGACCGAACATGGTCAGAAAGATTTACGGGACTACAATATCGTGTAAAATTGAGATTTGAATGTAATGATTGGGAATGAAAAAGTTGTTAGGAACGTAAAAATATACATTCAAAATTAAAAAAGTTGGGTGTCCTTTGGATTGCATGCATTATTACCTCTCTTTTTTTTCATTTTATATTTTAATAATTTGCTTATAGTCTCTCTAAATGTCATATTTATACCTAATTTATTCAGAGTAATGTTTCAATGCATTGCAAATTTTTTTTAATTTTTTTATAAAATTATTAATCTATGCATACTTGACTTATAACTCAAATTTTTATCATTTTTGGATATACACATAATTTTTTTTTTATATTTAGAAATAGAGAGGTTTTAATCATTTGAAAGAAAAATAAAATTTAATGCACCTGACGCGTTGAAACATGAGCCGATTTAATCCTCATATAATGTCTTATTACATTACTCTGCAGTTTCTCCTCTAGCTGGTAAGAATGATTTGATAAAACTCAGAAATCTGATCATTAAACGCTCACTTATTTTGATCGGACTTTAAACGTAGTCTTGATAAAATACTCGTCTCATTTTAAATTGAAATTGTAGAAAGCGAGTATGCAGATTTGAACCATTTATCCAATTATAACTTCAAAAGAATTTTTCTAATACAGACACTTTAAAATTTCTACTTAAAAAAAAGATTTAATTAAATTTTTTACATACAAGATTTGAAATAAATAATAACAATTTTTTTAAAAATAGACATTATTGTATATCTTTTTATTTTTTTGTTCTACAACAATATAAAAAAATTAAATAATTTGACTCTTTATTGTAGGTGTGCGGCTCTAGTTGCACGCAGGACTCGAAAAGCGGATCGATCTGCATTCTGCACTCGGCATTTTACAGCTGGCAGCGACAGCAAGCGGGCGGCTGAATTAGTCCCGTCGGAAGCGGATCTTGTTGGGAGCAGTGGTGGAAAAGTCGATGCAGTGGATTGACCGGCCAGCGGCAACTGCGCCGGCTGTTCGTGATTGGATTGGAGATTTTTTAAAGTTAATCCATCTTTTCTCAACATGTGCATGAACCTCTTTATTTATTTCTTTTCCTGTATCCAACTACTGGTATATATATTTTTAAAATTTTTTATTCGCTCTTGGGGAAGGCCTTGTCTAATGCTCCGGGGCTGTCTTTAACTCTTTATTCCGTCTGTTTGCTCTCAGCATCCAAAGCCTTTGGTTGGTTCCAACTAGGACAAAGACGGACGAAAGGCCGCTCCAAACACACTGGCTCAACTTGTGAGCTCGATGATAAGGTCTTTCTTTGACTGGAATTGGTTATTTATAATTGAAGAAATTGAAAGGATTTCTCATGTGATGGATTTTATAATTTGGTTGGGTGCAGAGCACAGAAAATAATTAATGGAGTGGGATGTCGCCGGTTGACGTCTCCATGTCGCATTCTTTTGATTGGTGCATGTCGACATCTGGTACAAGGTGCTATCGTGCAATTGGAATGACACCTTTGCCCTGGTACTGACTACAGTTGAGGGACTTCCTGAGCAAAATATGCAGCGATAATCTCCCTATCTTTTTCTGCGCAAGGCAGCTGCCCCTCCGGTGCCAACACACGCGACTTCTGCACTCTACACAGGTACACATCTGACGTAAAATTTCGATTTCTCTGGTTATTTTTTTTATATTAAAATGTATTTTTTTTATTTTATATATTTTGTAGTATCAACTACTAGCTCTGAAGCACTCACATCATATATCAGTTTATTGTTTAAAGCTTTACAATTTACCAGTGTTGAATCTTTGCATAGCTAAGGAAGCGTTTCTCTTTCTTTCTTATTTTTGTAACAAAACGCATATCACGTCAAACGTAATGCCTCGTTCACGACGCTACGAGAGAGAGAGTTTGGTACATGTAATCGTAGAAACTGTTTTAAAAACCGAAGCCGGGCAATGAACCGGTTATGTGACCGATTTTTGGTTTTTCTGATTAAACCGGTGCAAACCGACTGTTGAGCCGCGGTTGAACGGAAAAAATTAATGAACTAGGACATGACTGGTTTACTGTATGACTGGTCCAACCGCCCGGTTCGGTCCAATTTTTAAAACATTGCATAGATAAAGTGTGTATAATAATTACGTTTTTCATGCTTTTTTTTGTTTAATATAATATCTCAACTACGAGAATTGATTGAAAGCATTTCAACGCACTAGGGTGCAAAACCCCATTACTTAATATTTTTTTTGATTTTTTTTTAAAAATTGTTAACGTAGTTGCATTTAACTTATGTATTAGGTTTTACAATTTTTGAAGATATATAAATATATATTTTTGATTTTTTAGAAATAGGGGTATTTTAGTCACTTAAAAATGGCTAAAGTACCCTTATTTTAATTTTTTTTAAAAAAATATATACACATATCCAAAAATGGTAAAATTTGGCTTATAGATTAAATACAACTATATTAACAATATAATAAAAAAAATTCAAAAAATATAAAAAATGAAGTTTTGGGCCAGAGTATATTGAATCAATTTTCCTCAACTACTTTCACAAACTCTAATAATTATATCTTATTTTGTTGTTGTTTATTTTTATATTTTGCAATTCAAAAAATCAGTTTAGCGTTGTCACTAGTTATTTCCTGTTATATATTTTTATTAGAGCGTTTGTTAATGTAAAAAACTTTTCAATCTTCACAACTATCCAATTTTAATTTTTTCTTCATCTCTCTATATGACTACTTTACTTTTTAATTATTTTCACACAACTATCTAGATATCTAGATATCTAATCTAGCTATTTTAATTTTATTTTCTTTACTCTTTATCATACCACATTATTTTTTTCATGTTAAAAACTTTTACCTAAATAACTTTTCATCAAAAGTTATATTCCAAATATATAAACTATTAATTACATGCACGACAAATTTTTTTGCACCCAAATTTCAATTTTTCTTGCATTTGACTATAAGCAATCAAATTTAGATATGAAACTATTAGTCAAATAAACATCATTATTTGTAAGCAAGTGTAAATGACTATAAGTAAGAGTTATGCTTATATTAAATTACTCTTTTATATAACCCTTTTATGAAATTACTCTTTTATATAATCCCTTCCATTTTTAAAATCCTAATATTTGAAGAAAATTCACTCAATCTATTGTATTTAACACAATTTGTATTATCATGGAAATCCTTTTGTTTATCTATTATAACTGTGAATAGGCCCCTTCTAAAAATATATAAAATTAGCGTAATAAAATGTTTAACATTAAGTTTAAAAATATATTTTAAACGTATAAACCATTTAAAGTATTATTAGTATGTAGATAAAAAATTCTTTAAAGTGTTATTACATCATATTATATATGTAAATAGATCTAAAAACTTTTCATAATGTACAGGTAAATATATATTTCTAGACAAGTGTGTTCTATGTATATACTTGATTTGGATGAAACTTAATCTCATAGCAAAACAGATAATGTTAAATACAATAAATAAATTTAATTTTCTATCAAATATCGAAATCTTAAAATTAGAAGTGATTAAATGATTATATAAAAGCGAAGCTCTATCCACCATAGTGGTAACACCTCTCCTCTAATGGCAATGGTGGGCGTTCGATTCTTGTTAATGTGCAGGAGTATGATACACGTATTGATACACGTGTTCCCCTGGTGATGAAGGTATTTACCGTTGTTCCCTCTGAATATAAGAGTATTAATAACAATGTTCCTCCATAGTGAGGATTGTGAAATGGTATGATTTGTAATATTAGATGACATAGTATATATAATACTAATAAAAAAAAAGCAGAGCTCAATAAGTAACGTGACATTTGATTGAAAATAATATGAAAATTAGCCATATCTAGTCCATGCTGGCACACTTAGGCAACCAATTATTTACGGCCAAAACCGAATGCGAATTAGATTTGCAAAGTGACTTCCTTCTATATTTTAGTCCGGCTTCTTGGCAAAAATCAAAAGCTGAGAGTGTGAAGCTGAACAGAAATGCGAGATATGGGTTGTCTGAGAGAGAGATAGGTCATGGAGCTGTGGCGGGAGATTCCAAAGGTGATTTCATTGCTGCTCTATGCTTAAAAGCAGAAGGGGATTTCGAAGCCTCTGATTTTAGAGGCTTATGCAATGCTAATGGGTATTAGATGGTTGGCAGAACTGAATCACAAAGTTGTTGAGGTAGGAAGTGACTCCTTAGTCCTTTTACATTTTCTCACAGGTGCTGCCAAATCCTATCTAGCCTAGGACTGCTAGCAGATGAAATACAAAGACACGGTTTGAATTTTGATCCGTTGATTTTTCTCTATGTGCGATCGTAGTGGCAACAAAACAACACATCCTAAAGTTCAGTTATGCAGTGATCGCAATTTTGTTATTGAAGGATAGTTAGGTACACTCTTTTTTCATTTTTCATACCCTTTGGTTGGTTGAGAAATGTTTTTTTTTCTAACGAAGTACCTGAGTTTTTGATGATTAAAAAATATTTGCAGCAGAATGAGTATCTGCGGCTAAATTAATGTATGTAACTAAAAATGGGTGCACTTATTATCATTTGCTGCAGCAGCACATCAGTTTTAACCAAAATGGTGACAGAATTGCAATAAAGAATTCAATGACAAAAGGAAGAATAGAAGGGAGGTATAGAATTGCAATAAAGAATTCCATGACAAAAGGGAAAATAGAAGGGAGGTAGAACTTCTGGCTTGCAATTAGTCAAGTATTGGTGGTTCAATTCAGAGATCATTATCGTAGACTGCAACCACCCCATCGGGTATGATTGGTGCTTGTTGTTTGCACGTTACAACATTCTTCCTAATTTGTCCTTGTTGACCGGAGGATGAACAGGCTCTTTGATACCTTGGCAAGTCTATAAGTTTCATGTCTTTGAAGAATATTCGCCCTGATATTTGAACTACTTACCCTGCGACGGCCGACGTACGTCGACGACGGATTCCATCCGATGACACCATGTACTGGTTGTGTTCGATGGGCCCCGAGGTTCTGCGTTATGTCTGCTGCTTGGATTTTAGATTCAAATGATCATGATCAGGGTGCACACTTTGAATCCAAGATGTTTGATGCCATGTGAGTCTGTTTGGAGGAACTCTTGGAATTTGGAAATTGTATCTGCCAAAGTCACCAAAATTGCTGATGCTCAATCTAACTTATTCAACGCACCAGTACGTTCGCCGAAGGTTCCCTGCACGGTTTTCTCGTTAGTTGGCGCATCACATTCTACCTCTGTATCCGATTCCAGCTGCCAGTTGAGTACTATTATGCTCCAGAGCGTTCCTGTGTTCTGCCATTCGCTGTTCATACCACAACTTTGCAACGTTAGATTTCATCGGCACCGTTGATGCAGTGGGCCACAACTGGATGAGCTATTGGGCAAACGGATGTCGTGATCCAAGAATTCGGAAGTATTTCGTTTGTTTCAGATGACGGTACCCCCACATGGATCAGATTTTCCACAACGATAGCCAGGCGTGTCATGTGGTTTTGCGTAAGAACAGTTACGTGGTAATGAGATTTGGATGCGGTCCAAATCTTAAAATCTAAACATTCGTAGATCGTTTGGTAGAGGATGCAATCCAAAGCTTGACCTTTTCTTTGATTATTCAACGAAATCAAGGGCCTGGTCCTGCAGACCACCATCTTTGCAATTTGTTTTTTTTTTTTGACGATTGTAATTTGCAACCATAAAAGAGGAGGGATATTTCCTATTATATTTGTATGATGATGAAAAAGATCATATATATTCGAGGAAGAAGCATCAGATGAGCCTTGCAGACAAAGCTCAAGCCCAAGTGACGTGAGACGTCTTTGGGACCGAATGTGCCATCACTTGGCTGGTGGAATTAAAACAGGGAAGTTGAGATTACCACGTTGCTGAAGGGCGTAATAGGATCATCTTTAAAACAGGCAAAACTTGGATCATCATAAAATTTCTGAATTTCCCATGCAGAAATTCTATGATTTGTCTGTAAGAAAATTAATTAGTGCTGGTGAACACCAGCAACGTTCTGACAAGAATTAGAGACGTGGGTGTATGGAGGTAGATGAGCTGTGGCTATCGGCAATTTGGCACCGAGCTGCGGCTGGCCCTGGTGTCCCACTCCCAAAGTCCCAACCACGACGGCTGCAATCAAATTCCAGGAAGAAAATATTTCTCAAAAAAAAAAAAAAAAAAAAAAAAAATCCACGAAGAAAAAGGCCCCATGCGGCACTTCTTCAAATTGCCACATTGTCCACCTAATTAAATGAAATTGGCCAGCCGACTGGGCAAAAGGTTCACGGGCACTTTCCATGGATGGATTTCATTTTAATTTACTTGCCACAAACGTCTCAAATATCCCTTTCTTATTCGCTTTTCTAAACCGACCTTGTATTTTGGATTTTTTCTTTTTCGGGCGCTTTATTTCTAGCGCTCAGATCCGCTTCGCCCGTGAGGCTGAAAAAAATTATTATTTTTATTTTAAAAAAATTTTGCAAATAAATTCATGAGTTCTACTTAATTCTTCCACCTTGTGAAATTGAACAATTTTTTGAATTTTTTATTATTTATTTTGATTTTGAAAATTAAAAATAGAGTGGATAGTAAAGTACTACATGAATAAAAAAATTTATTGAATTTGGTTAGGTAGACGGAGCTCATACATCTATCTATAAAATAGTTCGAAAAATATTTTTTCAACTACATTTATATGGTGATTGGCCCACCTATTTCTATAATCATTGCACAACACATAGTGACATTGAGGAGGTTGCATTAGTGACAAGGACCTGGTCATAATGGCCAAACCAATATTCGGCAGATGGGAAAATTTTAATTTTTAATTTTTTCATGGATGCGTAAATCCTACTTAGATGAATAGCATGTCAACACAAGTACACTGATTTGTACTTTTCAAGAAAAAATATAGAAAATAAAAATTTTAACTTGTTAACTACTCTAAATGGGCCAAATATTTACGAAAATAAAAATAGTAAAAAAAAAAAAAAATTCGGCTCGCCGCAAATTAATATACTTATGGCCGGCCCAATAAGCGCTTTGGGTAACTCGAGTCTCCAACTGCGTACCATTATTAAAAAATAACCAGAGCTATCTCTATCGCCACATTTGTAAACTCTTCCTAAAACAGAAGGATCAGATGCATGGATTGCACGAGACTTGAGAGTCAGAAAGAAGGTGGCGTTTCTAGGCAATGAAACCCATTCACTGGACTTGGGCATTTGCTCTTGTTATCGAATCCGATGATTGTGATGGGCTGGGGGTAGACATTCTTAGCCGACTCCCCCTCCTTAGCAACCTGGCTCGAATGGGCTCATCCGATCATAGGGAGCTTCCACATGGTCCAGCAGCGGCCGTCGTACTGTACGTACTCAGGTGATCTGTTGTTCCCACGGTATATAAATCCCACCTGTACGTACGTGCGCACATAACATGCACACATGATCAAATGAACCCCCTGTATTCAGTGTCTCAAACTGGCATCACGTAATTTTGGCGAAGTTTCTAGAGAAAGAGAGAGACCAGAGCTAACTCTGCCAAAACTCGAAGCGAGGAATCCATCACTTGCCGAGCAGGCGTCGACTTCCTCGGCCAAGGCCTTTGTGGAGAGCTGCGGAAAGTATGAGAGTCTCGAATTTCTTGCGACCCTCGGGCGGCCGCACCTGCATCCAACTCAATTTCCAACGTTAATTGCCAGTTTTCGTAATAAAAATCTTACATTTCTAATTAATATATACTAGTCCAATTCATCACTTTTATGATTAGTAATTAATTGCATCATGCACCGTACTCTTCCCGCATTGCGGGAGAGATGTGACAACTCATCGTTAAGCTTGCGCATGGCTGGAAATGCCAGACGTGGACTTCGACGAAGCCATTATTTTCATTGCTCACACAGTCACACTAATGGATGTGTTTTTCTTTTTTTTGCCTATCATCTGCCCAATTGCAAAAGCGTTTGCCAAAATTATGGTCAACCCCTGCACCCCTCCTGTGTTGATCCTGATCACCGACTTATCCTGCCCGTTTGATCGCACGGGGGGATGGCATCGTGACCCGGTGGCCAAACTTGAACGACAACGTTGGACTTGGATCACAGCACCTTATCGTCGGGCTCTTTTCTCTGTGTCTACACTTGTCACTGTGTGGTCTACCTTATCTAATTCTTTTTTGGAGTGTTAATGGATTGGGTTGGACGGGTTAGAGCCTAATCTTAATTCTAACCCATTTAAAATATCTCAACCCTAATCCGTTTATTAACCCATTTAAAAACCCTCAACCTTAACCTATTTACAACCCATTTAATAAACGGGTTAGTAGGTTGTTAACGGGTTGTATAGTAAATAATCTGAAATCCTAAACTCTAGTAGATGATGATCTCGCAGGGAGAGACGAGAGAGTATTTTGGTGTAGGGGAAATGAAAATAGAGCAGTAACGGGAAAATGAAAATAAGACAGTAATGAAAAAATGAAAATTAGGTGACTTGAGGAAGACTTAGAAATGAAAAATAATCAAGGGGTTTTGCATATATATATATATAAAACTTTAATTAGTTAAGCGAGTTAAATAGGTTGAACGAATTAAACGGGTTGAACCGGTTATATGAGTTACTAAATGGGTTGACGAGTTATAAAATTTCAACCCTAATCTATTTATTTAATTAAATGATTAAACAGGTTAGCGGATCATAACCCATTTATTCAAAAATTTCAACCCAAATCCATTTATAAACGGGTTGGACGAGGGGGTTCACGGGTTGACCATGACCATTAACACCCCTAATCCTATTACGTAAGGAGAGGGGAGTCCGACTGATGTTGGAGGCTAGCGGTTTAATTTCGTCAGTCATGTTTCACCCCTTCCTTTTTAATGACACCTAAATCTCCATGGTGTGTGGACATTTGATGGACCTGGTTAAGTTAAATTGGCCCAACAATAACAGAACTATTTTCCTTTTGGGTGGTTGGCGACAAACAAGTTACCACGCCCCCTTCTCGAAAAGTACATGATTGTGTGTCACCTCCGAACAATTCCATTTCCTAAATCCTCGTGATAAATGAGTGCTATACTTGGTTGCAGGATCAGTGGATCATTCATCCATTGAGCTCCACAATATATAGGCATGAATGGGTTCAGCACCAGAGCTACGGAGAGAGAGACCAGAGACTGCCGAGGCACGGTTCCCACGCATGCTGATGATTTTGGGAGGGTCGGATTTTCCATGCCCTTATAGACATTTGAAAATAACTAAAATACTTCTATATTTGAAGTTCAAATATATATATATATATACATCTCCTCAAGTACTACGATTTTATATATCCGGATGCATGGTTGCTATAAACTTTTAAATTTTTTTTTCCATAAGACTATTATCTAAGTATATTTAATTTATATAATAAGTTTTTATAATTTTTGAACATGTGTGTATATATATTTGAATTTCAAACATAAGGGGTTTTTAGTCATTTGGAAATAACTAAAATACCCTATATTTGAAATTCAAAAAATATATACACACCTTCAAAAGTGTTATGATTTTATATATCCGGATGCATGTTTGCTATAAAATACATTTTAAAAATTTTTTGTTTTGCTTTTCGTAAAACTATTATTTAAGTGTATATAATTCATATAATAAATTTTTATAATTTTTGAATATGTGTATACATATTGAATTTCAAATTTAAGAGTTTTTGTAGTTTTTTGAAAATAACTAAAATATCCCAATGTTTAAACTTCAAAAAATATATATACAAATATTTAAAATAGTAAATTTTTATATAAAATAAATATAATTAGAATAATAATTTTATGAAAAGAAAATAAAAACCTTTAAAAAATATATTTTTTAGGCCGGATGCATAAGAGCAACCATACATCATTCACGAAATTTTTTTCGAAATTCAGAAAAACTACAATTTATTGGCAAAAAAAAAAAAAAAAAATCATGCATGAAACCACACACGCATGAAACAATGAAAGATAGGACGTAAGCGTTAAGTAATGCCAGCGCAAGCATTGAGTCGCAGGCCCAAAAAAAGCTTGGAAGCCTGCTGGCAACGCTAGCCAGTGCTGTTAGATTGTCGGTAAGGAAGCAGTAGCTGACGTTGTTATGGAGATGACAAGAGCAAGAAAGTTAAGGGCTGTAGCCCATCCAACCACCGTGCTAAATGGAGGAGAAATTCAAACCACGCAAGTACTCTCTATGTCGATCGGGCACGTCCCCAGCGCTACTATGTTTCGCCGACCTTCAGGAGGCAAGCTCATTTAATATAGATGTTACAAAGCAAAGATAAGACAGAAAGAAACCTAAATCTTGGTAACGTCATTTCGCTTTCCACCCACCATGATCTTTGGTAGTATGCTCCCGGGAGCATTGCTCCTGGGTGTATACAATTAATTTTTTATTTTTTGAATTTTTTTTTACACAAATATTAGTATAAGTGTATTTGACATGTGCATCAAATTTTATCATTTTTAGAAATTTTTAAATACTTTTTTGAACTTTTAAAAATCAAAGCATAAGATTGAGCCTCGATCTTTTCATATAATTGAAGTCTTCTAAACCTAGAAATCATTTTAATATAAGGTGTGGATAATAGGATAAAAAATTAAAATCATTAGAAAATAAATATATCACCTTACATATTTATCGAATATATCTCCTTACATGTAATACATACCAATAATAATGATGCTTAATTGGATGAATAACGGTGTGAAATTGTATAATTATACATGTTAACATTTATGTAAATCTTTCATAAAAAAAAACATTTATGTAAATCAGTTCTTGTAATTTCATATTTTATATGTAATTTGTAGGGTTCTGAATAAGGTTTCAGTATAGATCGTATCTAATCGAAATGATTTTGAGTGGTAGTCCAATTAGTCATACATGAAATCACTGTGCAAATCTATGACTTAATGAGCATTAACTGTTCATGCGCACGCTGCTTCAACTTTTTTTATTGTTTTATTTGGAATCATACTTTATAAATTTTTTTTTTTCTTAGGATACAATCATTCATCCTAAATAATTTGTCCAAAATTTTGCTAATTGATGCACAATACCCATACGATAGCAGCAAGAGATAACACAACACTCCTGTATAGGATATAATAACTCTCTCTGAAAGTCAAACTTAAGATCTCTGGCACCAAGGCCAAGCATGAACACCAATTACACTTGCATTGCAGGTACATTTCAGTATTTTTCATCTAAGCATAAATATTGCAGGGTTAGACTACTAACAATTTGTGAAGAAACTATGTTTATATGTTCATTTGCAAAAAACCCCTAATTAAAAGCTAAATAGGTGTTCGGACTTAGTGTTATATATATATATATATCAAAGAATTAAAACGGTACAAACAGGAATTCAAATAAGGCTAGATGAGTGACGAGAAGTAGGGTATAGCCTAGTAGTATCATATTGTGTATGCATATTTGAGATTTTAATATCGGAGTGCAAAAGGGTTGCTATCTTCATGTAATAAAAAAAAGCTTGATAAGTGAGTCCTATTCAAATCTCCCCCCTCTTTTTTTTTTATTGGAGAATATTTTACATCATATCTCAATGCATATTACATTCAAACTCTGAGACAATTCTAACAAGCTTACAATAGAAGACGACAACAAGCTTCCACATATCAAGTGGGGAGACCACTAGCTCCCATTTAAGTATAAAGGGGGACCACATGCCCCCACCACAAATTTTAGTTCAAAATCCCATGAGGGATTCGAACCACGCACTGGCTGGGAACGGAAATCCCGTTCCGCAGCCGGTGACCAGACGAGCGGAGCTCGTTTGGCCTATTCAAATCCCTTGGGTGTTAAGATAAGCTACACAAGCTGCACGAGCACGGAGCACATGCCTCATCGAAAGAAATTTGGACATTGTGTATATTACCCATTTCTCATATAAGAACTATGGGAATATTTAATTTGGATAAAATTTAGCCTTCTTAAATAAATAAATAAATAATTTTAAATGCAATTTGTAGGATAGAAAATTATACAAAAAATTTACGTATAGCCAAAAGTTATATTGAAGGAAGCACAATTTCTTATGCATATCGTTTTTTCAGACATGCAACCACCACGAAGCTCAAAATGACTTTTTCAGGTTTGTTTGGATGCCACATATGCACCTATATGTCCTATGGTAAATTCATGTAAGCCTTCGTATGAGGTACAACTTACTGGAACACAATCCAGTGCACCAGGGGTAAAACTTTTTTTTAATTTTTCTTAATTTTTTAATAAAATTGTTAATTTATATATTAGAATATGCGTATATATCTGAATTTGAAATTTTAGTCATTTCTAACGCATTAAAAATGACTAAAATACTCATGTGTTTTAAAATTTTTTAAAAATTTTACATTTCCAAAATGATAAAACTTGTTATGTAAATTAAATACATAGATTAAAATTTTTATAAAAAATTCAAAAATTAAAAAGGATTTTACTTTCAGGTGCATGTAAAGCCTAATGTACTCTAGTGCACTCGATCGTAATCCCAATTTACAAGTCCCAATTTTAACAAAATTCTTATCTAATTTTACACACGTGGTTAATGCAACCAAAAATAGAGCCCTAATAAGCTATCCACGACCATTAATAGCCATGGTCCCTTCTAATTCATGTTTGAGATTGGTTGTTATGTACCTTTCTTCTAAGTTTGACAGAAAAACAACCACAAAAGAAATGCCAATGAACAAATAAAGCCTCTTTGGCTAACATTTTTGCATGGTAACAGTGCTTTTATAAGTTTTGAAAGTCTTTTACCTTATCTAAAAGTGCTACGATTTTTAAAAAGAGATTAATTTTAGTAAAATTTATACGATTAAGGGAAGCTAGTAATTGACACTTTAGTCAAAAGTGCTTTTAATGTGATTTTGCTACGTTCAGTCAAAGAGGCCTTAAGTCTTCCTTGTTAAGTAAATCTCCCTCGTATTTCATATTATGGATGTCTGTTTGGTTTGACTTCGAGTCTAGGTAAGGGCAAATGGCTCTGTATAGTAGAAATTTCGTATATTCCAACTTATATTCTTATTTCATAGAGACACGTGGACTTCACTTTTTCAATAAAATAACAAAAAAGCCTCTGTTAATATAATTATAATAAAGTTTACAGTTTATAGTTATTATTTTTGTTGCAATTGTTTGAAAAACCATTGTAAATAATATAAATATTATAAAAATAATACATATAAATAAATATTTTAACAATAAAAATAATAACGCGAATAATCAATTTATTGTTAACAATGGCATTTTCATCATTTTATTAAAAAGTTTCAATACCCTAATTAAAACTATATCAGAAGGGATATATTTATAATTTCCATGCAAACATAAGATATTTTGTAATTTTGTAAAATTAAAGGACATATCAACGATTCCGTTCAACTATGCAGGTATGAATGCAAAACCTGTAACCTAAAAATATACCTTTATATTCAAATGAATTCCTAATTAAACTAGCTTTCGAAGTTCTAGCCGCCTATTGGATTCTCAATTATCTGTTGAACTTAAATAATCAAATTTTGTACGCATCAAAACATCAAATAATGGTTGTCCAAGGTTATGTTTTTCGGAACGGGAACCAGCTCTTTCCCTTGCAAAATTTTCCTATAATAGAT
Organism: Annona cherimola; assembly: GCA_030490835.1. Taxonomy (NCBI): domain Eukaryota; kingdom Viridiplantae; phylum Streptophyta; class Magnoliopsida; order Magnoliales; family Annonaceae; genus Annona; species Annona cherimola. The sequence goes on along the minus strand of CM059973.1, from coordinate 82,414,497 downwards.
CAGATTTGCGGTCATGTTTGGTGGGGAAGGTAACCTAAGTGTATTGTTGAATCATCCTGTGAGTACAATTTCTAGTTAAAAATTTGAATGAATGAATGAATTATAAGTGCACTGTTTTTCTGGGATTTCAATGGTATGCTCCCGAGAACGGGTGCATACACCTATTTTTTTATTTTTTTTTGAAAATTTCTTCACAAGAGTGTTAATCCAGGTGTATTTTACATTTTTATAAATTTTATAATTTTTGAAGTATTTTAGATATTTATTTTGGATTTTTGAAAATCAGTGAAATGCCACTCCTCTCCAAGAAATACACATAGATTAATAGTGCTATAAAAAAATATTTTAAAAAATTAAAAAAATGGGTGTATGCACCCAGGAGCATGAAGGCTTTCATGCTCTCGGGAGCATACGATTGAAATCCATTTTTCCACTCCTCTCCAAGAGATTTTTTTATCTACACGCCTTATTTACCGTAAAAAAAAATTGTACACATCAAAGACATATATGACCTCAAATGATACAAATGGTATATGTCTAAAATTAATATAATATAATAATTTAATTTATACTAATTTCAAAGTGGTTAATTTAACTTTCTGGCGGTGTAAACATAATTCTTAGGCAAATACGACCTTGTAACTTTTTTCTATTAGGGTATATTTTTAGAACATTTCAACTCATATTATGTTCAAGTTCTGAGACAAAGGAAAACTGCAAGTTCTCAACTAGCAGAGACATTATCTCTGTCCACCTATTGATATGATCTTACTATAACTTAAGATAACATTCGGTGCACCTTTGAGCGTATCTAAGTAATTCTCATATTTTACACACGATTATAAATATTTGAAAAGAGTTAGCGAAAGTGTGACCCATGGAGAAGTAAAACCACGATTGAAATGATTCTCAATATTCAAATGGAATATTCATTACCGGAGAACGATTTTGTTAGCCCTAGTTAACAAATTCATGGTCATATAGGTATATTTTTCTTTTTCTTTTTTTATAAAAATGTTCGTGCAAATATATTTAATTCATATAACAAAATTTAGCATTTTTTTGTATGCAGATATATATATATATATATATATATATATATATATATAAAATTTTAAAAAAGTTTGGGAAGGTGAAAAACACTCAAATGCTCCAAAAATATACATATCCAGAACTATAAAAAAAAGATAGATTTTTTATATTTGAGTTAAATAGGGTCAACATTTCATATAAAAATAAAAAATCTACCTGGCTAACGGATTTTTTTATTTTTTTGTGACTACCCTTTTCATCATTTCATCGTCAAAATGGGCAGTGTGTAAAAGTTCCACCAAAATTCTGGGTGAAGCGCGGTTACAAAATACGTGCGACCGAGCAGGAGCAGACTCGTTCGAAATTCATATGCGCATAAAGATACGTAAAGATTACATCGAAGCAATTGAAAGGTCAAAGCGTAAAAGAAATCTAGAAAAAGAAAAAATATATTTATGATTTGAGTAAATGGCGTAAAGTCCATCACCGACCATAGAGCACGACGGACGAAATCGTCGGCACGTTGCATTGTCCGTGGCAGTGCGTCGGATGCTTTACCGCCTCCAGATGCTGCGCGCCATTCAAATGCCAGCCGCAGACTGCACGCTGGCGAAAAGCAGATGGGCCATGCCCAGAGTTCCAAAGGCTTCCCATCAACGCATGTGCGCCGGCCCGTATGAGCCCAAGCGCTCAACCACCTTAATGGCCTAATCAAGAACGTCACGCCACGCCACCACGCCAGCACACCCCCCCAACCCCACCCCCCCCCCCCCCCCCCCACCCCCCAGCGCACGTTAGCCATCACAGGCTAAAATGCGCATCGTGCTCCGGTTCGGGATCTGCGTTCAGATCCAAGGAAAGCAGGACCGCGTTTTCCTCCGTCCGTTCTTCTTCTCCTTCCTCCGTCTTCCTCTCCTCTCCCTCCCCCTTCCGTCTGACTGCCCCACCTCCGCTGTCAGATCTAACGCCGTTAGCTCCCTCGAAATCCTCCCATGCGAACACCGGTCTCCACCCGCCTCCTTTATCCGTAGCTTTGGCTCCGTCTCCGCGGCCGTTGCCTAGACACCTGGTCGCCGAGTGTATCCGGCGCAGAATCGCGAAGAACTCCTCCACCTCGTCATCTCTCGCCAGGCTGCTTCCGCCGTCTACCCGCATCCTTGTTCTCCTTCCGCGATCGTCGGCGTTCCGTAGCCGTTTCCTCAGTTCCGTTGCCATGGGAAATACCGCCGACGGAGGTTAACGGTGATATCTCTATTCCTTTTGTCTGACACCTCGCAAGCAAGCCGATGGGAACGGTTGGGGTTGCTCATCTGCTATTGTATCCCCGTCAGAATAGTCTGGTGGACCGCGGGAGCGCTTTTCACATTGTATCCCTCTCGACAAAAGCGACGCGGCAAGATCACCGCCCACAAGTCGGTGGGACTTGACGTGGAATTCGCTGTACCAAGACGATTTCATCGGTACATGTTAATGGATCGTGTTAGTAGATTCAATTAGACAAATTGGAGCTTAATCCTAATCAATTTTAAAAATTTTAGGATTCCGGTTATATGCTTTTCCGGTGCATATACCTATTTTATTTTTTTTAAATTTTTTTTAGAGAAGTATTAATCTAAGTATATTTAAAATTATTAAAATACTACTGATTTTTAAAATCAGAAAAAATATTTAAAAATTTTCAAAATGACAAAAATTGATTCAAATGTTAAAAACACTTAGATTAACAGTTTTATGAAAAAAATTTTAAAAAATAAAAATTAAGTTATATGCACCTAGAAGCATTGAGTCTAAGTACTCCCGGAGCATATAATCAGAATCCAAAATTTTAACCTTAGTTCATATATTAACTTATTTGAAAAATCTCAATCTAACCCATTTACAACTCATTTAATCAATGAGTTTGCTGATAGTAAACGGGTTGTGTGTGTAAATCAATATCTAATTATATATCATATACAGCATGACATGCATAAATTATATAGCTCGAACATGATAATAGGGTAATAACGCACTTGATATTAAACATGATAATTATAAAAACTACTAAATTTATAGTTTTTCCAACCCACTAGTATACTTGTCAATTTGGATGATAGTGCTTGGGTTGGATGATGGCGGTAGCGACGTCGAGAGAGAGGTAGGCGATGAACATGCTGGGATGGGGCGCCTATAGAGATGCGTTGTCAGCAGTGGTTGGCATGATAGATCTAAAGAGAGGGAGATTAACATGGAGAGATTAATGGATAGAGAGAGAGTAGGCCTCACTTCCAAGAGGGAAGATAGATGCGGCCCCAGTGACGAAAAATTCTAAGGGATTGTTTGGTGATGAGCAAATGAGGTAATGTGAAGCAAATGTTGGGGTTTTGTTTCCTAAGTCAATAATTGTTTCATTGATCACACTATTTTTTTCACTTTTATCCCTATATTTCAATCATTTTCTCTACCAACTACATACAACAAACCTATTTATTCAAACTATACCTATATCATTTTTATTAATTACACATTTATCAAATATTTTTTTTATTTCCCACTACGTCCCACAATCCCATAAATTTTCACCTTACCAAATGTCCCCTAGATCTATCGAGAGTGAATTGGATGTACTCACAAGGACGAAATTAACGGATTATTGAAAAACTGATGGGAAAATAAAATAAGTTTAGAGTTTGCAATATATATACTTTAGATTTTAATGAGTTAGATGAATTAAAAGGGTTACTAAATGGATTTACAAAATATAAAATCTTAATCATAATTCATTTATATAATTAAATGGTCGAACGAGTTAGTGGATCATAAACCATTTATTTAAAAATTTTAACTCGAATTCATTTATAAACGGATTGGATGTGTGGGTTAAAGGTTGACCACAACCATTAACACTCTTATATCTGATCCCCATAATTCCACAAGTATGAAAAATTGATTGCTTGATTTTAATTTTTTTAGATTTGTTCTTATAATATGACATCTTATATTATAATCAATAATCAAGCTCATTCACATAGGCCCCTCCTTGAGGGACTCAAACTTTCATTGTAGATTTACTACCATCAAAAGCTACCAGCTGGGTTAGCCCAATTGGCGATTTTAATGTTAAATAAATGATTTAACTACTAATTCCTCTTGACTCAACTCAAAAGACATGATTTATTTTAAACAAGGCTTCAAATTTCGAGTTTGTAAATAAAAGGATGATTTGCACATATATCCACATAATTTGACTGTAATTTTAAATACATTTATGCTATTACAACGCCGTTACTACACTGTTATCACGTAAGTATATATGCAAAGATATACAAAATATACAAACACGTAGGTATATATGTAATTTTATAAATTAAGTATATTTACATATGAGGAGTGATCCTATTAGCCCACCTCAAAAAATCTATTTACAATAACTTTTTTTTGCTTTTTTCTTCATGTACTTGTTTATCTAAGTGTATTTAACATATAGACCAAGTTTTACAATTTTTGAATATGTTTATCTATTTTTTTGAGATTTTTAAACATTTATGTGTATATATGTATTTAAAATACCCTTATTTTTAAAAGTCTAAAAAAAATATATACACATATCCAAAAATGGTAAAACTTGATTTATATATTAAATACACTTAGATAAACAAGTGTGTGAAGAAAAAAAACAAAAAAAAGTTGTTTTAAATATGATTTTTGAGGTGGGCTAAGTGAGATATTTACTTAACCCGGGCTAATAGGATCATTCCTCTTTACATATATAGTTTGTATATCTTTGCAATATACCGACTTCGTGATGATACAATAACAATATCATAATGACATTGGTATTTTTGCAATTATAGTCAAACTATATAGAAATTATTTGTAATTTTTAAAATTATGTAAGTATATTTGCAATTATAGCCAAGTTGTATAAGTATATTTGCAAATTACACTAAATAAAAAGACAATTAACTGGAGAGCTTTCTCCCTGGCCTGACTTTGTATCCAAGTTATGTTCGAACAACAAGCACATTGTACTAAATTTGTTTTTCAATGTGACCATGAAATTAAAATTCAACAATATATATTTATAATTATTTATATCATTATGGCGTAAAAATTATCTCGTTCCAAGTTCCAAGTTCAAGATTTAACAACTGCTTAAAAATATACAACTAGACGTAAATTTTGAAAACACTTAAATCCATTTACATATGCATTAAATATTAAAATAATTTAGAACATCGTTTATTTATAGAATAATAATATTTTAGATAGTTTAGAATTAAATTAGAGTTTCGCTTGAATGCGCCCAAGTGCATTTGACCCATTTTTATTTAAAAAATAATTTTTATACAATTGTTAATCTAAGTGTATTTATTGTTATCAATTTTAACCATTTTCGGATATTTATAAATATTTTTTGAATTTTTAAAGTTAGTGATATTTTTAATAATAGAATAGCATAGTTTGGTAGTTCTAATGTCACTATTGTTCAAAAATAGGGTAAAGTTATATTTGGAAACATAGATTTTTGTGGGATTTGAGAATAAGGTGGGGAGAATAAAAAATAATATTTTAAAAATTTGTGTGAATGATATGAAATGACAATGGAAAAATTGAAATAAATAAAGTAAGTAGAAGAAAAATAATTAAAATAAAGGGATAAAGTTGGAAAAGTCAGATTGCTATATAGTTAAATTATTTATAAGACAATATATTGGAGAGAAAAAATTATAATTTCCCATAAAAACCACCGTAAGATAAGGGGAGCCTAATCCTATGCTCCCGGGCGCATATAATTATTTTTTTATTTTTTTTTCAATTTTTTTATAAGATTGTTAATCTAGGTGTAATTAACCTACGTATTAATTTTTACCATTTTTGGAGTATTTTAGATATTTATTTTTTATTTTTAAAAATCAGTGGCATTTTAGTAATTTTAAATGCCACTGATTTTTCAAAAATAAAAAATAAATATATAAAATACTCCAAAAATGGTAAAAATTTAAATACATTTTAAATAAATATAGATTAACAATATTGTAAAAAAATTTCAAAAAAAAAAGCGTATGGGCCTGCATGCTCCTGGGAGCATACAATCTGAGTCCAAGATAGGGATGGAGTGGAAAAAAAAAAAAAACCGACTTACTTTTTTGGTTAAAATTCTTTTTTCACGTCTTCCCAACCAAAAAACCTTACTATTATTGGCGTACCTTCAAAGGCAACGGTGATGTACAATCCGTTGTCGAATCAACAAAAATTACATTCATAGCATGTGTTACTGCAAAAGAAGCTTTTTATATTTTCGCCCATAGTCCCATTTATGTCTCGTCGCAAAGACAGAAACGAGGGGAAAGTAGTGCGATTTGCGTTAGGGGTGCAACTTGGTACCGGGTCGGTCCGAACCCGCCCGACCCGACCCGGTATCAAAACCAAAAATGGGTTTTATTTTTAAGATTTTTTTCAAAATAGACCCGGTTTCAACCCGACCCGTAGAAACCCGAAACCAAAACCGGGTTCGCACCAACCCGGTACCAAAACCCGACCCGGTCCGAACCCGGTGTAGTTTATATAATTTTTTCATCCATTATACATGTTTTTTTGTAATATTAATCTATATATACATGTTTTAGGCATTACTAACTCTAATTTAGACAAATCACCTCTTTCTTCATTATCAAAGCATGCTTGAGGTAACTTGATTTATAGGATGATTTTTTATGATTATTATCTTCTTATTGTTAATAGTTGCATGCATTTTTTTCGTCTAGGTTGATGCATATTATTTTTAAATATGTAAATCGAGGAGGAAGAATTTGACATTAGAAATGCAGATGAAAATCAAAGGAGAAATTACTTGGAAGTCTTCGAATAGTTTTTTAGTTTTTTTGGAAACTTTAGAGACATGAACTCATTTGAAATTTGAATTTGTTTAAAAGTAGATATAAACTTATTTAAACTTGAGATTTGTTTATATTTTCATTTTAAATTTGGATTGCACTTAAATTAGATTGGAATGTTGAACCATTATGCTTAATGTATTTAGATTTAGTTACTTTAAATAACTGTTATGGAGATTATGTTTGAATTTTAGTCGGTATGATAAATCTATTTCATATTATGCTTTCTATTAGCATGAGAAATCTGTTAGTTTGAATTTTAGATTGTAATATAAATTTAATTCATATTTTAAGTTTATTGGTATGACAAGTAGTCAATTTTTACTTTAGCAATTTGTATGATAAATATTCAGTTTGAATTCAATTTCAGCAATTTGTATGATAATGTTTAGTTTCAACTACAAAGTTCGTATGATATGTTCATTTTCTATTTGGTATACTTGAGTCATTTCCATTAGTTATTAAATAAAAATGACCAACTAGTCATAAAACTAACTAATTTGTCATTTATTTGTGTCTATAGGGTGCTGAAAAATTGCTTGCAGAGTTCATTCAAAGAATATTGCAGAATTCAGCATGATGTTGCAGAATTCTTTGAAAGTATGTTGCAGAATTCAGCGTGAGGCTTTACTTCATAAACACACATATATATATTTCAATAATTTTCTTTTAAATTACAACTGAATTTGGAAAAAAATAGTTTATTGGTAACCCGAATTCTAACCCGAAACCAAACCAAAACCAATGCGAACCCGACCCGAACCCGGTCCGAACCCGAGATACATTCTTAGGGTTTGGGTTTGGGTTTACTCCAACCCGGTTGGCTTAGGGTTTGGGTTCACTCCAACCCGGTATAACCCGACCCGAGTTGCACCCCTAATTTGCGTTGAGTTGGTTAGGTTTCGGTGTCAAATTTATTCTTTTCGTTTTTGAAATTTTTTTTATTACACTTTAATTTACGTCTACTTAGTTCTAGACTTATTCTATACTTTTTTTTAAGATCAAATCAGTTCCGGTTCTAAATCAATGTTTCGGAAATGTTTCGGAAAATGTTTCAATGCAGCCTGTGCAAAACTTCATTTTTTTAAATTTTTTATAAGATTGTTAATATAGTTGTATTTAATAAAAAATATCCCTTTTTTAAAAAATAAAAAATAAATATTTATAAATCTCCAAAAATTATAAAACTTAATCCATAAGTTAAATACAACTATATTAATAATCTTAACAAAAAAATTTCAAAAAAATATATTAAAAAAATACGGTTTTACACCCTGGTAACATTCTCACAGTTTTTCACATTGATCTTCATATTATATTTGAAAATCATAATTTTAATATAAATTCTACTTAAAAACTTATAATCAATACCATAATAATATAATTTTAAAATGCTTTTATTAGATATAATAAATAATAGATAAATTAAACAAATTTCTATATTTAAAAAATATATTTTATTTTTTCAAAAATATAATATATTTCTTAAGAGAGATGTTGAATATAAGTAATTCGGATAGATTTTGGGTACTTGGACTATAAAAATTATTCTGCCTTAATTATATTGGGTAATTTTTATTTAGAATCTACTCTATGAGTAGGAAAATAAAAACTTATCCAATCATTTTAGGTATCCAATACATCTATCCATGGATATCTTATTCCTGTTTACACCCCTAATGCAAAGTGAGATGAGAGACTGTAAATGGCAATCGCACTTGCATAGTTTCAAAATTAACGTTTGAAAGCTGCGTAATGAAGATTTTTACCTTGTGATTTGGGTAACCATTCAAGCTTTTGAATTAAATTAAATCAAAAAGTTTTTGAATTAAAAAACTGGGCACAAATAGCTCCGGAAAATACTTCTTTAGATTTCTGAATGTATCAAAATGTCTATATTTATTTTTATAAATATGCAAACTACAAGGACAAAGTCTAATTAGGGGAACTTAGAAGGTTGTTTTTGTAAATGCCGCAAATTTATCTAGTAAAAGGTAACTTTAAAAAATAAAAATAATGCAATTAAACCGTCTTGGGTGAGGCTAAGTTCTCATCACAATGCCTTTGTCTTGACTTGTGGTCTCACTGGACCCTAGTCTTCTTACAAAGTCTGATTGCACTTTTCTTTTTGTGAAATTTAATAATTTTAAATTTTGAAAATGAATAAAATAGACATGGAGGCGCAGTATCCATTCCCATTTTATTTATGTTCAAAATAAAACACTAAATAAATTTTAAAAATTGCCAAATTTAACCTAAAATAAGGCATACGCGAGGCTTATGTGGATAAAAAATTTTAAAATAAGGTTTGTGGGTTGAACGCGAATCCAACCAATTGATCGAAGTCAATATTTAATTATTTCAAAAGTTCGATTTTATTTTAGTCTATATTTTGAATTTATTCATTTGCTTTAAATTGTTACTTCATTTTGTCCTATCGTTTATTTTAATTTCCTCCAAAATTTGTCTTTTTTATTCTTTTTAAATCGTAATAATTGTTACAAATAATGATAATAAAAATAGTAATAGTAAAAGCTAAATAACAAAATTTACATTCACCTGAGAAGTTCTGCCGGTAAGTGGAAAGGAAAGGAAAAATAAAATAAAATAATGTAACAGCTGCATGAGACAGCTCAACTTTGAATGCACAATAAGGGTTGCCTAATCATGTGAGCAGGGATTTAATGTTGACCTTTAAATGAAGAATGAGGGATAGAGGGTTGCAAGGAAAGGATGCGACGCTTTGGAGCTTAAATTTTTGAGGGAAAAGCTTGTAATGATTCTTGCTTTTTTCTTAGAAACTTAAGGTAAATGCGCTTTTATGCTGTTATTGGTGATGATTAAATGACTATTTGGGTTTTTGATGAATGAAGAAATTTACACCAAACTCTATAAAATTGATATTTATTTTTTAAATTAGACTTATGGATACAATCCATATGAAATTAGGAACCTAAACATATGCCTAAGTGTCGAATCGAACCACGTTTATGCGGCAGCCATGGCTGCCGAATCCACCAATGTCTCACGGAGGAGAAGGAAGAAGATGGTCATGATTTTGACTTCGAGAGAAAATTTTACAGATAACCGTCTAAGAATTAGATATTTTGCGAAAATGCCTCAACGAGTTAAAAAATTTACAGAGAGGTCCTCAATGAGTAATATTGCATAAAATCCATCTACCTTGCTAGAATTTATAAAATTTCGTTAAGGAATATTGCATAAACCACCAGCGACAGTTAATCGGATTGGCTTGAAAAGGCCATAGGAGAGGCTAAGACCTTAGGAACTGACGACCCGAACAAAATTAGACCTTCCAGTTGTTGGCCCAAAACTCCTTACTCTGATGCTCGGCTTATCCAGTGGTGCCATCGTCAGCAGCAGCTCGTGCCGATGACAAGCGGTGGCCTTGGAGCCGTCCATATATATATAAGGAAATGATCCAGTGCATGCGACTGCACCGTGCAGTCCATGCACTGTGGGCCCCACCTGATCATTTCTCATAAATCCACCCCACCCATTGTATTTAGAATTGTTCACTTTATTACCATACCAATTTTTATCCAAATTCAACATGTGTGTAGTCTCCATCTTAAAATGGTGCAAAATCAACGTAATAAAATAGTTTAATGTAAATATCAAGTTTAAAGTGGTTTTTTCAACATCTAAACCGTCTAAAGTATGATTTATATATGGATAAATGAGTGTATAAAGTTTCATTAAAATCTAATATGTGTGGGGTCCATTTTACAGCGGACTGCACCGGAACAGCAGTGCAGTTGCCCAAAAATGGGCCCCACGTAATCATGAAATCATGATCTACTCCACCCATTGTATTTAGAATAATGTATTCTATTACCATACCAATTTTCATCCCAATCAGATATGTATATGGGCCCCATCTAAAAATGGTACAAATTCAACGTAATAAAATAGTTTGATATAAATAACAATTTTAAAGTATCTGATTGGGATGAAAATTGGTATGGTAATAGAATACATTATTCAAAATACAGTAGGTGGAGTAGATCATGATTTCATGATCATGTGGGGCCCATTTCAGCGGTGCTGCACGGGAATTTCCGGTGCTGCACTGCTGCAGCTGAATATTCCTCTCTCTATATATATATATATTTGTAGATTTTGATCTCAATGTCTTATTTTGATGATACAACTATGATTTCTATATTTTTTGACATTCTAGATGCAATGAATGATTTAATTTATCCATCAAGATCAATACAATGAATTAACTTTGGAAGCCTTATAAATCATGTGATCTCACTTTATTGTGGCTCATTAAGATAGAAGTAAGGTCTCCTAAGCACTGGCTTCATTAATGGAACCCATTTGTATTGAAATCAATCTTTATAAGTTGAAGAAGATGGAAATTTGTTAAATTCAGGTTGGTTATCCTTTTTAGCATATTTTTCTTTAGCATATTAAAAAATGTTAAGTATGGTGGGATGCATTCAAATATAATTGTTACCTGTATTGAATGATGGCATCACTTGCGGGCAAGTACGTTGAGCTTAGCTTGTTGATGTTGGTTTATAAGTAGGTCCTAGGCATTATTGAAATGTTATTTGTTAATCGTGGAGTGTTTTTCAAATAAGTCCTAAACTTTGCTAGAAAGCTATTTGATATAAACCATACACATAGAAGTTGAAAATTCATGTATATAAGACCCTGTCCGTTTAGTGTTGGCTTCAAATAGTCCTAAGCTTAACTGAAAGATTATTTAGTGTGTGATGTGAGAATAAGTCTTTGCATTGTTAGAAGTCTTCTTGTTAATCATGGAGTAATTTTCAGTAAGTTCTAGGTTTTGCTAAAAGGCTACCCAATATATAATTATAAGGTAAGACCTAGGTTTGCTAGAAGGTTACTTGATACAAATGACACACATTGGGCTATTGAGTTTACTTGCATTTACAAATCTAATGATGTTTTTGCAAAATTTCTTTATTTTTATATAGCATGTTTCATGATGATATTTACCCACGAATGTTGTAGTTGGATGATGTATAAAGTCCAATTTACCAAGTTCTTAGGAACTCACTCATATTGCTTACATTTTTAAGGTAATGTTGACTCATCTGACTCGCAAAGGCATGACGAAAGAGTTAGGCATAGACTTTAGGAGCAGAATAAAATAGTTTTATTTTCTTACCCAAGCTTTGAATATCAATTTGTAATAATTATTGTGTGGATTTTGCGAATAAACCCTTTATAATATTTATGCATGAATTGTGAGCTGCCCATTGAACGTTATTAATTAGGTATAATTAAAAGGTCCTGTTATGGTCCAGCGCCGGACACCGCCTTGAGTTGGGGTCGTGATGTATATTTTTCCAAATCCTCAAAAACTTAAAAATACAACCTCAAATTTTATGAATTTTAAAATTTATCTTGAAAACTCTAGTAAAAAAAATACTAAATATATATACGGAAAATAACTTTATAAAATGGGTTAACAGGGTCAAAATCATTTGGTCTAACAAACTTACGTCGATAATTAAATGACAATATAATTTAATACTAAGTTTTATTATCATTATTTATTTAGGAACATAAAAAAATCTCAATTACAAGATAATCTGAATTAGGCTGGGTAATTTTTGCTCATGAAAAAGAAATGAAGCAGCTTAAAGTTTGGCAGCAAAGATGGGATGCAAGCTGGCCTGGACCCTGTAGGTTAGGGGGTAGGAAGTGACGATTTCATGATGACCTATATATCTTAATGGATCGTTGGTGGACGACAGAACATCAGCAGTGGGGTTGCACAGTCAATCTAATGAGGACCTCCACCATCCATAAAATGAGGCCCGCATTTTTTAGTGCAGATCGATCGATGAGATCCTCATGTTTCTTCAACTCAAATAAAATAAATAAATAAATAAATAATTAGATGTTTGACTGATTCGTTCCCAGGACAATTGTGGTTGGATGTGGGCTACGTAGAGCTCAAAGCAACCTAATTTTTGTAACAGCTGCGGAGAATTATTTATGGGACCCCATATTCCATCAATGTCCGATCATGCGTTTTAGGTGGAATATTATTTTTCAAACTTTTTAGGATGGATTAAAGAATGAGGGGGGAAAAAAATCCGGCTTTCTAATCGGTCATGGAATCTATGAACAATGCTTTCGCCATTTGCAGCCATTCTTTTTTCAAGAGTTTCGATGATGATCGGCACTTTGATAAAGCTAATATCGTGTGTACGAAGCCTTAAATTAAAGTGCTTACAAATATATCATGATCGCTTAAACTCAACGAATAAAAATCAATCTTCGCATTATCTCATGATACTTTCAGATAATAGTAAGTCTTCGCAGTAAGATAATTTTTCAAAAAAACTTTAAAAGTTATAGTTGCGACTTTAATTTCTTATAATCTTACTACAAGAGAAATAATTATATATTATAGCTGCCTTTTGGTAGCCAAATTTCAAAATCATCAAGAGTCAAATAATTATTATTATTTGCATATAGATGTAAATCACTATAGGTAATACAACATTTAGTTGTAAGTGATATGAAAATTGGTTGCATTTGTAGTCAAATAAGTATTTCCTGCAAAATTCATATATATACTATTAATTTTATTCGATATAGAAAAAAGAATACTATGTTTATGGGCTCTGCTTTTATGTAACCTGTAACCAGACTACGTAGAAGCGGTCTCATGTAACTTCTTCAAATTTTAAGATTTTGATACTTGATGAAAAATTCAATCCATTCATTCTATTTAACATAATTTGTTTAGTTATGAGACCAAGTTTCATTTAAATCTATATATGCATAGGCCACATTTGTTCAAAAATAAGTACATTCATGTGTAAATTATGAAAAATTCTTAAATTCATTCACACATGTATTGTATTGGAATATAATAATACTTAGAATCATTTATCTATGTAGTAGTTATATTTTAGACGGTTTAGATGTTGAAAAAATAACTTTGAAGTTGATATTTTAGCATTAAATTATTTTATTAAGATGATTTTATATATTTATAGATGAGACCCATATACAGTGAAATTAAATAAACTAAAAAATTTCTAAGATACTGGAAATGATACTAAATATAATAGATGCAATGGACTTTCCGTTAATGATCAAAATTTTAAAAATGGAGGGGGTTACATAGAAGCAGGACCGTAAGTTTATTGACATTTGTTGTAATGTTTGTCCCGTTTAAACATATAACTTATTCACAAAAATACTGATGTAGGAACGTAGCTCGGGCGTGCCTCTACCAATAATGCATGCTATCTGGGCTGGCCTTTGCCACAAGTGGAAATTGAAGATAAGGGTTGAACCGGATATAAGCTTGGGCTCCTCTTGCCATAGTGCTGAGATGCGAGACAGTAATATCGGGTGGGCAGCAAAACCCACGTAACCCATCTGCAGTTCTGGCTGTCATGCGGTATAAAGATCAGATTAAGTTAATGACGGTGATTATCCATATCGAACTAATGCTCTTCAATTCCGGTTCTGGTGCTCATGAAAATTGGATACATCCATACTTTTTTGTATAGTTTCACCTCTTACATGATCAGACAATTTCTTTTATTAGGCAATTGAGGGAGGACAATTTTAGGAAAGGATAAACGAAGAAAATGTTTTTATCTAATTTTGAACTGTAAATCTCTCATCTTATATACGACTGTATACTCATGTCAAATACATGGTTATTCAATTCGTGACAGATATATCCAAACTTAACTAAGCCCTTGACAGTTCAAACTGCTCCATTTTGACTCCATTTGATAAGGCCAGCGAAAAGAAATTCCTTTTGAATGGTATTCATTATCAGGCATCAACATATATGCTACGTCAGTCAAATGGCTATTCATTGTTCAACGAGAAGCCGTTCCAAGGTAAAAGTAAAACAGAAAAGGTTGGTAACCTACCGCCCTCTTATGCATAAACGTGGTAATGATACTCGAAAATGATAGAAGTCGGGCATCACGCGGGGTCGGTGCATTCACTACCCCCATCGGCGCAACAGAAGGATAAAGAAAGAAGCTTTTAGCTGGAAAAAAGATTTCAGTGGTTTTTGAAAATTCACCCGAAAGGAGATAAGTTCATTAATTATGTAATAAAGAATTGTAAGATGTGCCTACAGCGAGTTGGCTGTTCAAAGAAGCAGAAGCGTTTCAAGTGATTCTGTCCATTTCCATTATTACGGGGGTTGATGTAAGATCCGATTCATAAATTGTATTTGACTTCATTTGCTTGGCTTAAAGATCAAGTGTCAGTTAAAGAAGTATAAGGGATATATTTGTTTAAAAACTTATATATTATCCACATATGCATTAAAGTTTAATAATAACTTATAAAATTGTTTATCCAAATGAGTTTAAACGGTCTAAAGTTACAAATATAAATTTGAAATTGTTATTTAACGTTAAATTATTTTATTATGCTGATTTTACAGACTTATAGATGAAGATCATGTGCAATAACTAGCAGTAGTCAAACAATTGAGGTTTTTCTTTTATAATACTAATAATTCGTCAGAAATGATATTCACAGTAACACACAGGCCATGAATGTGCTGCACATGTGTGTTGACTTATGTTGGTGCAATGTCTATATAAGGCTGTGTAAATGATGAAGTTAGTGCAAAGAATCTGTCTGAAGTTACATGAGTCATTTTCCCCTTCATTCCATATTTCTTTTGTGCATATATGTATTTAGTTTAATACGATTTGATTCAATAAAATTTTTTTTGATTCATGTATTTCATTCAATTCCTATCATTGGTAGTATAACGCAAGGTTCTTGCAAAGGAGAATATGTAATGGGAAATCCGACAAAAGATCTTTGGTGGAAATGGAAGTCGGATTCTATCAATCATAATCTTGATGCCATGAAATTGTCGTATCAGAAGTTCTTGAGGTGCATGATAATGTCATCGATAGGCTGAGCACCACAACAGATTCGATCAACAGAAACAAAATTTTTTGTTGCCTATACCAAAAATTGTTGCCATTTCTATTGGCAACAAAAAAATTTATTACAAAATTCGTTGCTGAAAGAGCGTCATTTAAGCAACAGCAACAAATTTAAGAAAAATTCGATGCTGTTACTATTGGCAACAAAAAAATTCGTTGGAAAAAGTTGCAATTTCACATTTTAGCAACAGCAACGAATTACAAAAAATATTTCGTTGCCATAGCTGCCCGTTTGATTATTTGTAACAAAACTTTGGTTGCATTTGTTGATCTTTTCAAATTACGAAATAGACACAAGATAATGTAAACCCAGCTTTAAAAATATGTAATCATACTAAATGCAAAAAATAATTTTATTAACATGAAAAATTTTTACAGTCTCTGTTTACAAATCTCTCTATTTCATCTTAAAAAAATTAAATAACATGAACGACAATGGAAATGAACCTAGTTTACATGCAATGCAATCACAGAATTAGATTCCTTTCACAGTCTCTGTTTACAAATCTCTCTTTTACATCTTAGAAAAATTAAATAACATGAACAACAAAGGAAACGAACTTCATTTACATCTGCAATCATAGAATTAGATTCCTTTCTTCATCAATCTCGACTTGAAGCAAATGATGTGTATCAGAGCCCTTGGAACCCTTTGAGTATAGAGTTGGAAGGTAAGGTAACCTTCGTAAGCAAGCAGCTGACGGGACGGGACACAAAATCAAAAACCTGCAAAACCCTAACAAATTTCAACTGTTGCCAAGGAAATTACAAGAAAAATAATGCCTACTCAAATTCAAATTTCAGACGAGCTTACGTCAGAATGTGAATGGACTTGATTTCATTCAAACTAGAACAATGAAGTGGGCAATCTACTGGTTCTCACAAAATTCAGCTTGCAAAGTTCTAAACCATAAGTTAAATACGTTAAAACTTGTGTTTTCTTTTTTCAGCCGGAAAGGAAAACAAAATGATAGGCTGGACCAGAAATGGAGCTGTTTATCAGTCATGCTAGGCTTCCCCTTTGCCCTCATAGCAACTTCTGCCTGTGGAAAACGTTCAAGTGAAAAGATTTAGAAAACACACACACAAACTGTAGTTTATAACAATGAGAAATATAATACTGTTTTTTTCATTTCTTTTTAGGCAGGTTATCAGATAATCACAAGTCCATATGGTGTTACAAACCTGCAGCCGCCATTGAAAGACACGGTTGGATCCTTGATCTTGATAACTATCCATGATTGCACAAACTTATCCCATGCCTAATTATAAGCTCCAAGCATTTTGTTTACAACTTCCAGCTGCAACATGAAGCATGAAATTAGTAAAGAATCCCAACAAGCAAACAACAAAATTTGAATTTTGCAAATCTATGTTGATCAAACACCATGTAATATGGGATGAAGATGCTTCAGTTGCTCTGTGGATCAACTGCTTTGACAACTTCATTTGGTAGGGGTTTGAAGCCAAGCATCTAGCCCTCAAATAAAATGACCTACAAAAGCCGGAGCAAAACCAAAAAGTCTTAGAATGAACACTGAATCGCCCACTAATTGACTTAAATTTCAGACAGTGTTCTTACATCGAGTGGGCCTTCTACTTCTGGCCATGTTGATGGATCAGCTCTGTCTCCTTTCCCACCATGAGCTGACTGCAATCGCATCCAAGACCCACAATAAGCAATTGAATACATCTATAAGAAAACTCATGGTAGTTACTCTTCATTTTTTCACTTTATCATATCAAAGAAGCTTCATTCTCATTCCTGAAAGTGGTGATATGAGTAAATACACGAACAAAATCAACAGTTATGACGAATTGCACAGATCAATGCAAGAACTAAGGGGCCTACCTTCCTTAGTCAGTTTGGTTAAACCTGTCAATGTTTCTACTGATAATGGCAAATCATGACAATCAGCATTTCCCCAGGACTGAAAATTAGAAGGAGAGATCAGCCACATGCATCAAGCTCCTGATTGCAGAATTTTATGTTTCCAGTTTGTAATTAATGTAACACTGCATCAGAGCTTACCTCTAGCAGGGAATTCCCAGGAAATTCATCCCTAACTTTTTTCCTGCGATTATTAGAAAATTGTCATTAATGAACAAGAGAACAAATAACAATGTTCAACACAAGTCCAGAACACCTTGTACCTGATCCTCTGAAGTAAAGCAGAAATAGTCAATGGATATGGTTGTAGATTTTCTGAAAAAGGAGTACTGACTTCAGAAGAAAATTATAGAAATGTCTATGTAAAGCAACTTCTCCCCAATTTCAGTCAAATAAGACACCTCTCATTACAATAAATGCCAGTGACTCTGAAAAGATGATCCAGAGCAAAGACAAGAGTCAACTTTCCACAGCCTTGAGAAGCACTTATACCAATCTACAAAACAAGGATTCCATATTTAAGTGAGATCCCAGTTCACTTTTTCAATCAAAACCACACCGAAATAAGAATTCCATATCCATTCATGCCTTTTAAACCAGAATTTGAACGCAACAAAATCATATGCATAGCCCCCTGTAACTCATTAAGCTAAATAAGGCCTAAGATAAAGCGAGAAGGGGCTTAGCCAGAGGACAAATTTGGGACGGAAAAGGATCTAATAAAAAAGAGATACCCACCTGGAGGTATGGAACTGTGCAGCTTTGTTCTTCAAGACTAAATTAGTCATTTTGTCATGTAATTGTTCACTTGCCAGACATAGAAAGTATAGTCAAGTGGAATCTCTATTCTCGGGGTATTAAAAGGAAATCTTTAAAAGCTTACACGTATATCCACAATATGTGCATGGAGAAGCTCCAACCAAACAGGATCATGATCTTAGAATGACCACTCATACATATACAATTTATTAACTTACAAGAAACTCCATCAAAACGGATTGACAATTAAAAGTATCCAACTAGAAAATTAACAATGCATGCATGGTAAAATCTTCGGTGGTCAGTGCCTTCTGTCTATAAAAGGAAGAGGCATAAGTCCAGCTGAAGTTGTGGAACTCGATGCTTGCATTTGCCTTTTGTAAGCTTGCCTTGTAGAGTCCATTCCTTTGTAAACTTCAGTGAGATTTCTCACGTTCAGTATAAAATTCTCCGTAATTCTCTGTTCAAATTCTTCAAGATCTAACAGGATGATTGATATTTCTCAAATAATACTTGAAACATCAAATACACCTGAGAAGAAAAAAGGATTCAGACAAATGTTACATGATGGAATAAAGACTCAACATAGCAAAAGTCAGTCCCAAGTATAGCAAGAAGAAGACTCACATGGTTCATCAAGGCACGACAAGTGATACAAGAAGCAATCTGTCTCATGATCGCTTGTATTTCTTTCATGATTTCCTTGTCACTCTTCTCCCTTGAAACCCTAAGATTAGAAGGACAACAAAGATAATCAGAATATTATGGCAAGTGGAATGACGAAACTGATTTATCCACTCCTATTTTTCATTCTGGCCAGGACTGCGTAGAGATTTTGGTGCCCTCTTCTGATTCCAGGCCATTCACTTGGAGGCCTCAAATGGATTAAACATGTTGATGATCAGTCATCGTCCATTTTATATGAGCTGTCCAAAAATGGGTTCGAAATGAGTAGTTCCAAAGATTTGAAAGCTCCACCAGATCAGTTTGCAGGTTCAAATGAAAAATGAGAAGTTTTGGGGGCTGTTGTAAAAGCTTGAAGAAGGGAAAACATGCAACGGTGGCAAAACGTATTACCTAGTGGCTGGAATGAAAGAAAACAGTTTGCAAACCATATGCAAGGTTGAAACGATGTATATTCAGATTATTAGAGAGTTCGGGCGACAATCTATCTAATTCAGATGCAGTTTATACAATAACAAATATGACCAGTCTATTCATTTCCTATATAGATCCAAATACACAGAGAACCAGATAACTAACTATACCAAAGCAAAAACTGCAACAAGAAAGGAAATCAGACGGGCTAAGAAAGATCCTACCATTCATGCATGAAATTAAATTTTATTTCATTTACTCATTCAAAGCACTGGAACAATTTCCTTCAATGCAAAAAATGCAAATGCAATCAATGGAAAGAAAGCATTCTCTGCTTACTCCAAGCGGCATGTCTCGATGAAAACAAGGACTGAAATACACACATTAAAGAACTAAAAATAATCAACCAAACCAATCCAAATGAATATTATGTTAGATCTTGTAAGATCTTGTAAAGTGGCCTAATATACTATATAATCCTAGATTCTGCATAAAAGTGATAGTTTAGCATATTTTGAAATACGGCAATTTCCTTAGTGGTTAATTCTCTTTCTATTTGAGCATGACGGGAAAGCTCTATATAAGTAGGGGAGTCTGGGTCCCTCCTACACATAATTTTGCACTTGTTGTTGCCCATCGGCTGCTGGTATTGACGGGAGAAAGTGCTGTAGGAGAAGACTCTGCACTCAGTAAGATTGTTACAATCATTTTACGTGGAATCTATGACATCGATGGATTCAAGTACGCTTCCACATTACCTAATTCCAACATATTATGTAACCCATTTTTTATTGCATGCATGAGTACATCTAAACAAAATCATAAATTTAGAGATTCAAAACTGGACAAAGCAAATATAAAATCAGACGTACTAATAACAGAAAAATAGAAATAAGGAAGAATGTCTGCAATTTTTCTAAGAAATTGATTTTTATTTTGTTCAAAGACTTCAAATCCCACCAAGATAATCCCACTGGAATACAGATAATCAGATGCAATTGACTGAAAGGAAAGCATCATCTGTATGTTCCAATCTTGCTACAACAATGGGAATAGAGATTGAATATTCAATTAAAATCTAAGCCTCCAAACATCAAAACATGAGAATGACTCGCGAGGACCAGATGTATTGTCTGCTAAATCTGGAGAAATAAGATGCATGGACACACAAGAGAAGCATATATGAATGTGTTCAATCAGAAATTACAAACAGCATCACCATGAGAGCAACCAGAAAAATAAAATTGATGCAAACATCAACCTGTTCGACAACGTTGAGCAGAACCGAGCATGGGAAATGAAAACTACATCATGTGCAACCGAATCACACAAATTAAGATGAATGTAAATGTAACCGATGCCTGTTCCATGTACAAATTCAGATGAATAAAGCCAAAGACGTGAAAAAGCATGAAACTCAACCGAATCACTCAAAAATCGACCAAAGCCAAATCCGCAACTAGACATGCGGCGGAAACAATTAAAACACACTACAACAGACCTGGTCAATGACAACAAAATAAGCAGCAGACAAATCTCTATAATTTTTGCAATGGCCACAGTTTTGCTGATTGCTTGTCAAATATTTCTGCGGCAATAATGAGTAGAGTAGATTTTAATTTGATTATCATGTGGGGCCCATTTCAGCGTCACTGCACCGGAATTATGTATCGAAAATACAAGTGTAGTAGCACTGCACCGGAATGCAGTGACGCTAAAATGGGCCCCACATGATAATCAAATTAAAATCTACTCCACCTATTGTACTTAGAATAATATATTTTATTACCATATCAATTTTCATTCCAATCGGATATGTGTATAGACTCCACCTGAAAATAGGGCAAATTCAATGTAATAAAATAGTTTATTGTAAATAACAACTTTAAAATGATTTTTTCAACATGTAAACTATTTACTATAAAATTTATATATGGATAAATGATTGTATAAAATTTCATTACATTTTAATATGTGTGAGGCCCAAAAATGGGCAAATGTACCACCGAAATAGCTCGATGTATATAAAAATATTCAGGTACAGCGCCGCTGAAATGGGTGCCACACGATGATCAAATTATAATCTACTCCGCGCATTGTATTTATAATCATGTATTCTATTATCATACCAATTTTCATCATAATCAGATATGTGTATGGACCTCATCTGAAAATGGTACAAATTCAACATAATAAAATATGTTAGTGTAAATAACAACTTTAAAGTATTTTTTCAACATGTAAATCATTTGTTACAAAATTTATATATAGATAAATAATTATATAAAGTTTCATTGCATTCTAATATGTGTTGAGCCCATTTGTGAGCAAATGTACCCCTGTTACTGCACCGGAACAGCCCTCATACATATATGAAAATATTCAAGTGCAGCGCCATTGCACCATACTTACGGTGTAGTGGCGCTCATGATGATAAAATTATAATCTACACAACACATTATATTTAAAATCATGTATTCTATTATCATATCAATTTTCATCCTAATCAGATATGTGATGAACCCCATCTGAAAATAGTACAAATTCAACGTAATAAAATAGTTTGATGTAAATAACAACTTTAAAGTGATTTTTCCACAATATAAATCATCTGCTATAAAATTTATATATGGATAAATGATTATATAAAGTTTCATTGCATTTTAATATGTGTGAGGTCCATTTTTGTGTAAATGTACTGCTGCACCAGAACAACTCATATATATATATATAGCTGCACTAGAACAACTCTCATATATATGTGTACATATATATGAGAAATTTTCAAGTGCAGTGTCACTGCTATATAATTACGGTGCAATGGTGCAGAAATAGGTCTCACATGATTATAAAATTATAATATACTCAACATTGTATTTAGAATCATGTATTCTATTACCATATCAAATTTCATCCCAATCGGATATGTGTATGAACCTCATCTGAAAATAGTACAAATTCAACGTAATAAAATAGTTTGATGTAAATAATAACTTTAAAGTAGCTTTTTCAACATATAAACTATTTGCTATAAAATTTATATATGGATACATGATTATATAAAATTTCAATGCATTGTAATATATGCGGGGTCCATTTTTGGGCAAATGTATCATTGTTCCAGTGCAGTTGCGCTGCACCAGAACAACTATATATATGAGAAATATTTAGGTGCAACACAACTGTACTATAATAGTGGTGCAGTTGCTCCAAAATGGGCCTCACATAATTATAAAATTATAATCTACTCTACTCATTATATTTAGAATTATGTATTCTATTACTATACCAATTTTCATCATAATTGGATATGTGTATGAACCTCATCTGAAAATGGTGCAAATTCAACGTAATAAAATAGTTTGATGTAAATAACAATTTTAAAGTGGTTTTTTCAACATGTAAACCATTTGCTATAAAATTTACATATGGATAAATGATTGTATAAGTTTCATTACATTCTAATATGTATAGGCCTATTTTTGAGCAAATGTACCGTTGTTCCGTTGCAACTATATATATATATATAGAGAGAGAGAGAGAGGGTCGTTTCGATGCAGCCAACTGCACCGTAACAGCTGTACATTTGCCCAAAAATGGGCCCAACACATATTAGAATGCAATGAAATATTACATAATCATTTATCAATATATAAATTTTATAGCAAATGGTTTACATGTTGAAAAAACCACTTTAAAGTTGTTATTTACATCTAACTATTTTATTACATTGAATTTGTACAATTTTCAGATGGGATCCATATACATATCTGATTGTGATGAAAATTGATATGGTAATAGAATATATTATTCTAAATATAATGGGCGGAGTAGATTTTAATTTGATCATCATGTGACGCCCATTTTAGCGTCACCACACCGGAATTATGCACCGAAAATACTGGTGCAATGACACTGCACCTGAATACTGCTATATATATATATGAGGAGTATTCAGGCGTAGCGCCACTGCACCGGAATTTGTATATATATATATAAGGAGTATTCAGGTGCAGCGCCACTACACTGGAATTTTCAGTGCAGCGACGCTGAAATAGGCCCCACATGATAATCAAATTAAAATCTACTCCTCCCATTGTACTTAGAATAATATATTTTATTATCATATCAATTTTCATCCCAATCAGATATGTGTATGGATCCCATATGAAAACAGGACCAATTCAACGTAATAAAATAGTTTATTGTAAATAACAACTTTAAAATGGTTTTTTCAATATGTAATTATTTGCTATAAAATTTATATATGGATAAATGATTGTATAAAGTTTCATTGCATTTTAATATGTGTGGGGCCCAAAAAGGGCAAATGTACCATTGTTCTGGTGAGTGGTGCTGCACCGAAATAGCTTTATATATATAGAAATATTCAGGTGCAGTGCCGTTGAAATGGGCCCCACACGATGATCAAATTATAATCTACTCTACCAATTGTATTTAGAATCATGTATTCTATTACCATACCAATTTTCATCCCAATCGGATATATATATGGACCTCATCTGAAAATGGTACAAATTCAACGTAATAAAATATTTTAATGTAAATAACAACTTTAAAGTGATTGTTTCAACATGTAAACCATTTGTTATAAAATTTATATATGGATAAATGATTATATAAAGTTTCATTGCATTTTAATATGTGTGGGGCTCATTTTTGGGCAAATGTACCGTTGTTTTGGTGCAGTTGCGCTGCACCGGAACATCCCTTGTATATATATATATATGAAAATATTCAAGTGCAACCAATGGCGCTGAAATGGGCCCCACATGATGATAAAATCATAATTTACACCACACATTGTATTTAGAATCATGTATTCTATTACCATATCAATTTTCATCCCAATCAGATATGTATATGGAACCCATCTGAAAATGGTATAAAGTCGACGTAATAAAATAGGTTGATGTAAATAACAACTTTAAAATGATTTTTCCACCATGTAAACCGTTTGCTATAAAATTTATGTATGGATAAATAATTATATAAAGTTTCATTGCTTTTTAATATGCATGGGGGCCCATTTTTGTGTAAATGTGCCGTTGTTCCGGTGCAATGGTGCTACACCGGAACAACTCCTATATATATATAACCTTCCTTCCAATGAAACTGCACCATAATTAACGGTGCACTTGGTCCAAAATACTCTCAACATGTACTTAAATGTATTGATACTTTATACAATCATTTATCTATATATAAATTTTATAGAAAACGATTTACATACTCACATGTACTTAAACGTTGAATTTGTACCATTTTCAAATGGAGTCCATAAACATATTCAATTAGGATGAAAATTGGTATGGTAATAGAATACATAATTTAAAATACAATGGATGGAGTAGATTATAATTTTATGATCATATGGGGCCCATTTTAAGATAATCGCACCGTAATTGTGTTGTAATGAAACTGCACATGAATACTTCACACACACACACACACACACACACATATATATGGAATTTATTCATGTGCATTCGGACTGCACGCGAATTACCCTACAGACGCCCCATCCGCCCGTTCATTTCAGCTGGTGAAATCTGTGCCGTTTGTTCCATTGTGCGTGTACGTGTAGAAGGAGAATGCATTTTCCCGCTCATCCCTCCCATTTCGAAAACAGAGACGCCATTGCTGCTGCTGCTCCTCCCAAATCTCCTTCTCCGTCGATTTCTCCTTCTTCGTCGTGATTCTGAAGTTCTATGATCGATTTCGAAGTTCTGCGTCGATGGAAACCGTCGATTTCGAAGTTCTGTGATCGATTCCAAAGTTCCGCTTCGACGGAAGGCACAAGTTTATTTTCGTGCGGATCGTTTTCTCCGAAAATCCGCATGCGGATTATAACTGCGCAGCAAAAGTACTCTCATCCGCATCTCTCTGACGCGAAATTCCGCATGCGGATTCTAAATTCACAGCAAACGTACCTCCCATTAGTGTTGTTTTCCACATGCAGATTCAGAATCCGCATGTGGATCTTCGCGTCAAAGAGATGCTGATGGGAGTACTTAGGGGTGTTAACGGATCGGGTTGAACGGGTTAGAGCCTAATCCTAAACCTAACCCATTTAATATATCTCAACCCTAATCCGTTTATTAACCCATTTAAAAAACTTCAACCCTAACCCATTTACAACCCATTTAATAAACGGGTTAACGGGTTGTGTTTGTTACTAATTTTCATACTAAAAATCTTTAATAAAGTCTGTAAATTTAAATAAATTAAATACTTCGAAGCTAACATACCTGAATTTAATTTATTTTGGCTTGAAAACATCAGCTCTAATCTTGAGGCATCTCTTTAATGCCAATTCCTGTTATAAATATTACATATATATATTATAATATATTATATTAAATGAGTTATACGGGTTGAACGGGTTGGACGGGTTGACGGGTTACGAAGTCTCAACCCTAATCCGTTTATTTAATTAAATGGTTGAACGGGTTGGCGAATTATAATCCATTTATTCAAAAATCTCAACCCAAACCCATTTATTAACGGGTTGAACGAGCGGGTTAACGGGTTGACCATGACCATTAACACCCCTAGGAGTACTTTTGCTGCGCAGTTATAATCCGCATGCAGATTTTCGAAGAAGACGACCCCTTCCGTCGATGCAGAACTTCGGAATCGATCACAGAACCGACGAAGAACTTCGAAATCTCGACGGAGAAGGAGATTTGGGAGCAGCAGCGGCAGCAGTAGCAGCGTCTTCGTCTCCATTTTCGAAATGGGAGGGATGAGCAGGAAAATGCATTCTCCGAATTTTTGAGTGCGTGTACGTGCAGTCTCATTCGGCTCACCGTCTCCCTCTACACGCACAATGGAACAAGCGGCGCAGATTTCACCCGCTGAAATGAACGGGCGGATGGGGCGTCTGCAGGGTAATTCGCGTGCAGTCCGAATGCACATGAATAAATCCCTATATATATAAATCTTTCTTGTGCAGTGAAGTCGTACCATAATTAACGGTGCATTTGGCTCAAAATAAGTTTCACATGTACTTAAATATATTGACACTTTATAGAATCATTTTATAGCAAACGGCTTACATGGTGAAAAATAATATCGAAGTTGTTATTTACATCAAACCATTTTATTACGTTGAATTTGAACTATTTTCAAGTAGGGTCCATACACATATCCAATTGGGGTGAAAATTGGTATGATAATAGAATACATAATTCTAAATACAATGGGCGGAGTAGATTATAATTTTATAATCATGTGAGACCCATTTTCAGTTAACTACATGGTAATTGTGGTATAGTGAAACTGCACTTGAATATTTTTCAATATATATAATTAATGCAATCAAAATCTTGGGCGATCCCACTGTAGCAAATAAGGACCCCTGGTGTGGCACAAAACAGGAGTTCAACTTGTTGGAGAAAGAGGAATTAATAATAAGGGAATCAATGGAGGGGTCGTTTCTGACTGACGGGAAGTTTTATTGGATGGAAGTTTTGCAGGGGCTAAGACCATTTAATTGGAAAATGCAGATGTACTGTATGGATCGTATTTCATCACATATTTGTGATCCTGTATGAAAATTAAGAATTTTTAGAAAAATACTTTTCAACGGAGTTAATTTCGGGTCTCACAAGAATTTTGCGTCTAAGTCAAAAACCCTACAATTTGCTAATAAATCCTTGTACTTACAATATCGATTTTTAAAGGGTTGAATTAATGGTTTGGTAGGACACATGAAGGAAATTGCAGCTTGCCATATTAACATCGTCTCCCTTCTATCTCACGTAATCACGTCTATTTCCTTTAGAACTCAAGACTTCTCACTGTAATACCCGCTGTGAGCGCTACGATGGGCTCAGAATGGTTTTCCGCACCTTGGAAATTTAGATCGTATTGAATGGGTTTTCAACGTCTCCGAGGCAGCAACGTGGACTTAGTTTTCCTGCATCCACATGGGGTAAAATGCGTTAGGCTTCACGTTTTTTAGAAAGGTTGGCATATGAGTGTTTTCTCGCGAGTTCGGCAGCATAACGGCTAAGACAGGGCTTTCCGTACAAGGATCAAGTCACAAATCCGGCAGCATAACGGCAACGTATTATGCTGGAATCCGTGGACCCGCATGCACCCGCCTTGCCGGGGTGTTAACTCAAACACGCATACAAAAATAAAAAAAAACGGAGTCGCCACTGTTCTTTAAAGGGAGATCAACCCCTTTTTTAATGAAATAAGGCACTAGTCGTACAGAGTCCGGCTTCCGGCCTTCGGATTGAAGAAAATATGGCAAAATCTGCCAACCTGAGGTGGTTTACACGACGTGAAAGGGGGAAAACGAAAGATATTTGAGAGAATATGAGAGATGGAAAGGGGGAACGTGGAAGAGAAGCTCGTAGCTTGGAGAGCGTGAAAAGCAGGACGCCGGGGCTTTGCTGCAGACTCCCATCCTCCCCTCTGGGATGCCTCTCCAAGTGTGTCCCAAGTGAGGGGGTGCTCCTCCTTTTATAGATGTAGGAGTGGGCTTTGGGCCACTTGGGGTCATGGACTTGGTCTATGGGCTTGAGCTTGAGGTGAGATCATGGACTTTGGGCCACTTGAAGGGTTGGACTTGGTCCATAGGCTTGAGCTTGGAGTGAGAGCATGGGCTTTGGGCCACTTGAAGGGTTAGACTTGGTCCATAGACTTGAGCTTGGTGGGCTAGAGCTTGGCTAAGCCCATTACTTTGGGTGGGCCGTTGTAGAGGCCCAAAGTTGTAGAGAAGCTTGCTTCTGAGGCTTGGTGGGTTGGATCTGGCGGGCTAGAGCTTGGCTAAGCCCGTTTGCTGCGTCTGGTGAGTTGATTCTGGTAGGCTGCATTGTGGAGCCCGTTGAGGTGGCCTGTAGGAGCTTCGCTCTTTGTGGGTCGGACCTGGTTTGTTGAAAAAGCCTGCTTTGAGGCTTGGTGGAGCTTCACTCCCGTGGGCTGAGTTGGACAGGCCTATTTAGAGGCCTAGCTTTTTTATTTTTGCTTGAATCCTCCTCGGTCTGCTTTGAATGGGCCATGGGTTCTAAGCCCATTGGTGATTATTCTTGAGTGGCTTGTCATTGTTGGGCTTGGACCTTTTCCACGTGTTGTACATTTTTGTGCTTGAGGGAGGGGTGTCAACACTCACTTTCTTCGAATATTGCCATCATTGTTTGCTATTTGATCAGTAAGCGAAATGGAATTTTGGCATACCTTGGCTAGAACGCACTTCACATGCCTTGCAGTTTCCAGCTGCCAGCTGTATTGCACTGTTGCACATGCCTTTGCCTGACTAAACGCAAGATGACTCTCGATTCCAAATTAGTATTTCTACTTGTAATGATGTACCTTCCTGTTTTGTTCTTTCAATTTTATTATTATTATTATTATTATTATTATTATTTTCCTTGGGTGCTTTCTATGAACTTGGCAGTACCAGATTGATTAGTGAGACAAGCAAAAAAAGTTTTCATGGGCAAAGGAGCTAGAATTTTACATGTTATTACTAAAGTAAATTTTGATTTATAAAAATTCTTTTTCTGCTAGTCACCCTCCGGCAATAAAGCTACTATAACAACAAAGCACTATTTATGGGTATGTTGTTAAAGTTTGGTTGCAAAATACTTCTATTAAATTTTATGATGTGTTTGGTTGGATACAAGTTTTTACATTATCCATAATTATCCTTTTTTATTATTTTTCACATTTTTTATATAAATATCGTACTTTTTAATCATTATTTTTCTTTACACATCATCATTATCTCTATCATATCACATTATTTTCTATAATTTGACAACTTTTACATGAAATTTTTTTATCTTTAATCAAATACACCTAATTGTAATTTTTAAAAGATAGTTTGCAAGAAAGTAACAAATGCTAATTCAAAAATTTATGGCAATAAAATTATTTTATGAATTCCACAGTTCCACTTTCATGTCTGAGGACCAAGGAGCCGTTTGGGTTAGCTAAAGGACGCTCGTAGTGAATCACTAGGAGAAGAAATGATTAATTGTACATTTGGTAATGTGGAAATGGTTCCAATAGGATTTGCGAATCATGGAGAAAAGAAAAGATTAATAGGAAATTTAGTAACGTGAAAATGCTGGGAAATGAAAAATAAATATTTTAGAAAATTGAAATAGTGTGATATAATAAGAATAAAGTGAGAATAAAAAAGATAATTATACAAAATAATTAGAATATAAAATTGAAAATGAAAAAAGGATATTTAGGTAGTTAAAGATATAAAATTATTTATTGAAAAAAGGATGGGAGAGAGGTAAGATGTTGTGGTTATCACTAAACTAGGATGACATTTGTTATTTTGAAAAGTATATAAATAATATAATACGATTATCCAATACTTTTGAAAAAATTTCAAATGCGCACTAACCAAATCAACTTAATACATTAAAACATATCAAGAGGGCAGTTTCTTTCTTTTTGATTGGGCAAGAGGGCTAATTTTATTCCAGGATGTTTCAATGCAACCAAAGGCATTGAAATTTCGAAGCATTGGGTTAGAACTTTCATTTTTTAAATTTTTTTAAAAAACTATTAATCTAAGTGTATTTAATCTACAAATTAATTTTTAAAAATCTATATATATATATTTTTAAAAAAATAAGAGGGTTTTAGTACTTTTTAAATAACTAGTATACCCTTATTTTCAAAAATAAAAAATATATATAAAATTTCAAAATGTTAAAACATAATATATCAATTAAATACACTTATATTAAGAGTTTTGTTAAAAATTTTCAAAAAATATTTAAAATAAAATTTCTAGCAGGATGTAATAAAATTTCAATACATTCGTTGTCTTGAAACAAAACTCAATTTCATGCAAAGCATTGCACGTTATGCATCCTTCTACTTGTTTTTTTATAAACATGTTTTATTAAGTATATTTAACCCATTTGTTAAAATTTACCATTTTTATAATATTTTAATATATTTATTTTGAATTTTAAAAAATTAAAATTTTAAAAGGTGAAAATAACTTAAAGGATGGTTTTTAAAAAATATAAAAAATATTATAAAATGATAAAGCTTGATATCAAGGTTAAATACATCTAGAAATCACGTTGACCACTTCCAGCACGTTGACAGCGCGGTAAAGCATGCATGTACGAGCGCAAGAGGTTGATGTTTCAACTCTCGTCCCTCATGATGGAGGTAAAAAAATTTTCCTCCGGTTGTGAGAGAATATTTTCAAGTTCTTCCATGTTGTAAGGATTATATTTTCAAGTTCTTTTATGTTGTAAGGGTTAAAAGGCATGTGGTACATTATCAAAAAAAAAAAAAAGGCATGTGGTATCTATGACCGGGTGCATATGTATTGATGAAAAAAAAAAAAAAAAAATGTTTATCGCATAAAATCGCCGCTGAAGCGTCAATGACTGATATTCTTTTTGCAAGCTTTAAATTGAAAATAAAGGTTAATTGAGGGAAAAAAAAATTAAAAGGTTAATTGATTGTCGGGCCTGGATTTTAATTGTATTGTCAGTCCGACACGCGGAATTCCGTTTCAAAAGTATGTAAACACGCATGCAGGGGAGTGGAGGAGAATGGAGACAGTAAAGAAGAAAGTGATTCGCTGGCGTCATCATGCAGATGTCAGCTAGCAAACAGATGATGAGCCCGGAGCACCAAAGCTTGGTGGGTCTTTTCATCAAAAAAAAAGCTTGGTGGGTCCGTCGACCGAATTGACGCCTCCAGCTGCACGAGTCGCTTTCCTAATACTGTCTGCACCCCGTCGAACCAAGATAAAGCCGGGTACGTGCTGTACGATTCCTCGAAAGAATATTAAAAAGAAGCGGTCCTGTCGACCTTTCTTAGTTTTTAAAATGTTAATAATTAATTTACGGAGTGTGTTTGTGTGTGAAGTGATAAAACTTTTGATAAAAAGTTGTAGAGAATAGAAGTTGTCAAATGATGTGATATGATAGGGGTAATGATGAGGAATAAATAGGATAAAGTTGAAATAGATAGGTTAGTTATGTTGGTAGTTTTGTAGAAATGATTGAAAAGTAGGGTATTTGTACAGAAAAATGTGAAAAAATAATTAAAAAATAGTATAGTTGTGAAGATTAAAAAGTTTTAGATTAAAAAGTTTTAACTTAACAACTTTTACTTATTACCAAACACACCCATAATTTAATTTATTAATTATATTTAATATCATTTGTTTATTTAGGAGATTAAGTTTTATTCAAATCAAGTATGTGGATATCACATTTGCTCAAAAATATAAATTTACGTATAAATTATGAAAAATATTTAGATTCATTCACACATGTATTATAATATAATAATTCTTTATAAAATCATTTACCTAAATAATATTGATTTTTTAGATAGTTTGAATGTTGAAAATTTTACTTTAAAGTTGATATTTTACTATTAAATCATTTTATTACATTGATTTTATACATTTATAGATCTAACTTATATACAGTGAATTAAACAAACAAATGGATTTTCAAAATACTAAAAATGATGCTAAATACAACAGATGAAGTGAATTTTCCATCAATTATAAAGATTTTAAAAATGAAAATGATTACATAAAAAATGAATTTTATAGAAGTTGGACCGATATTTGATATAATAAATAATTAATAATAGGGAATGATGCATGGTAGCATCCATGCGATCAAACTGAATGGGACTAATATGTATTTTTGAAAATTTTTGTTATAATGTTACAAGCCCTACTTAGATAAGTGTATATCAATTTCTTCAAACTTTTTTGTCTAATTCATATCTGTTTTTTATTTTTCGAAATAAAAAAATTTTGGGTTTCTTTTGCCCAGCGCATGAGAAACCCATGATTATTTTATTTTGAAAAATAAAAAAGGTGCATATAAATTAGCCCCAAAATTTTGAAAAAAATTATATACATTTACTCAAGTAGGGCTCATAACAGTGAAACAAAATTTTTTAAATTTTTTTTTATGTATGGTTCCATCCCTTTGACTGCATATATTCTCGCACACGGTTAACTGCAAGCACCATATACCCCTTATCTTGGACAGTGTTATTAAAACCGAACTGGACCAGCCGGTCCGACCGGGAACCGGTCCCCAATCCGATTCGATAGCATACGGTTCGGTTCAATACATATAAACCATAAAAACCGTCGAACCGGTGGTTGGACTGTAATATACGGTCGGACCAGTTCGACCGGTTCATTCAAAAAAAAAAAAAAAGCACGGGCGCAGTGCACGGCAAAACTCAGAAGCTCCTCCCAAATTCCACGATCGGGCCTCAGATCCCTAATCTTTCTCTTCTCAGCTTCTCGCAGTTACAGCAGCAGCTCGCCTCTTCTCATCCGACCGGTTGTCTGCAGCAAGCCAACAGCTCGTCCGGTCGTCTCGTGAGTAGGGGTGCAACTTGGGCCGGGTTCAACCCGAACCCAGCTTGCCGAACCCGAGAATTTGCAGTGTTGAAACTTATGAATTTTCAACCCGAACCCGGACCGAATTCAAATCGAGATTTATTTCGGGTTGATGTAAACCCGAACCCGAATTTATATTTATAAAATATATATTTTTTATTATACATTACCAAGTCAGACATGACGGCATTGACAGAAGACAGTCTGTCTCTTTTCCTTTCTCCTGCTCGCCCTGTCTGAAAATTTCTTCCCGCTCCCTAATCCCGCCCGGCGCCTGCACAGCACGAGCATCTTCTTCACCCGCGGCAGCCTAATCCCGCCGGCGCCTACACGAGCATTCTTCTTCACCCGCAGCAGCCTCTGCGTCTTGCTTGCATCGGCGACCGGCGTCCAACGTCCTGCCTTTGCGTCGTCTTCTTCTTCTCACACGGCAGCCTCTGCGTCCTGCATCCTGCTTCCTGCGCCCGACGTTGGTAGCTCCTGAATCATCTTCTTCTTCCCTGCCGTCCATCTGCGTTGTACCAACCGACGAGCTGCACGGCCTGTGCCATCCCTGCCGACCAGTTGCATCCCTGCTACTTGGAGGTTAGATGATTATCTCCAGGAAAATTATTTTGCGATGTTATAATGTTAATAATCCATTTTTTAAGCCAAAGATCGATGTTTGAGTAGATGCTGCTTCAATTTTTGTGTGAAGCCCACATGCGACCTAGGATGCCGGCTGATCCATTTTCTCATTTAGCCCTGCACATGAAGTTGCAGAAGTCATGAATTAGTCATAGAGCCCTACCAGATGTCGTCGTCATAGTGAGTATTAATATATCCAACAAATTAAAAATAGACAGAATTTTACGACCCTAGGCCTTCTCTGGCTATTACAATTTGTTTTACAGAGTATCCAAACAGAAACATTCAAAATAGTCTATAAACGATTTGTCTTTTTTTTTCCCTGGTTAACATAGACGAGTCTGAAAGAGGAATAAGAATAATAAATTTATATTCCACACTGTATGAGGAATCATAAGAAACAAGCAGCAGAGAGCATTTGCTTTGACAAATTAATTTAATTAGATTGCAATGATTAGCTTAGACTGGAGGATAAACATGATCTCGTTTCTGCAATCCTGTCCAGTTTGGAGTGGTGTTGATCAATAATTAGAATTCTAAATCAGAAGAACATACTGGAGGGATGACTATGTTATTCTTCGAAAATCAAGAATTTATAATTGCAGAGCCCAATGATCTAATAACTCAGATGGAAAGAGAAATAGACAACTGAAGGCCAAAGAATTATCAAACACATGAATACTCCAATGAACGCCGAAGACCTTATTTACCTTCGAAATTTTTTTTAAGAAGTTACCAGTAACGTTCATAGCCTAATAAACTTAAACACCCTTGTTCATTTCAAAACGATCTGTATATGTTTAATTTGGTGTTTATTTTTTATTTATATCAATTTTTATTTCTTATCTCCTGTCGTATGTTCTATTGCATAGGGTGACTAGTACTGAAATGAGTAGAACTATTGAAATTCACATGGACAATTTCTAATTATTTTTATGTATTAAAAAAGTGATATTTAGGTGATCAAATCAATATGGATAGTTCAAGTAATATACAAGACAAGTTTAGCGATATTCGATGCAAAGGGAAGGCTCAAAACAAGTTTCTTACTTTCTACTCTTAAGCGGTATTTGAATTTTTCTAATTTTCTTATAATAAATTATTTTTCAATTTTTTTATTCAATAGGTTTGTGATAAAAAAATATATATAGGATGAGTAACAAAGACATTGATAGGAGAATATCAACGCGAAACTCAACCCGAAACTCAACCTGAGCCCGAATTTTAAAAATAGGGTTAGGGTTAGGGTTGAAATTTTACGAATAGGGTTAGGGTTAGGGTTAAGGTGAACCCGAGTTGCACCCCTACCCGTGAGGCCGCGTCCAGCAGCAGCATGACGCCGTGACCAGGCAGGGATCTTCTCGTGACGAACCTACTCGCCCAGTCGCCCATTCGCCCTCTCTTAGAGTCCCTGTCTCGTCCCCTTCACAAAAAACCCTAGCCGTTGTCGTAGCGCCCGCCCGCCCGCCTTCCTCCGCGACTCGTACGCCCGCTAGCAGCCCGCAGCGCGCCGCCTGCCTCGCCTACAGCGCCCGCCTAGCCCACCTCTCCAGCACCCCTTCATCCACGTCGCGCACGCTGCCCGCTTCGCCAGCAGCGCTCGCCTAGCCCTCCTCGCCCGCCATCTCGTCACGTGTACCGCGCCTAACGCACGCCGCTGTTGAGGATGTCAATGAGCGATGTGAAGGTGTAGCCGCAGTGGTGGAGGGTGGAGCAGAGCAGAGGTGGCTGGCGGCGTCCATGGTAGCAAAGTTCTCCTCCAACATCGACGTCATCTTCGCCAGGGCGGTGTCCCAGATCGTCTCCACCTGTTCCAAAGACAGTAGCCCGTTGGCGGTCCGCAGCACGCGATCCTCCACGATGAAGAAACCGGCAATCTGGGGGAAGAAGTTTTGATGGGATTCGAGGAAGGGCTGCATGCACGAGATCTGGAGGTCGAGATTTGTACCTTTAATCCTTCTCATCAATGGCTTTGTGGAGCTTCTCGCCGGCCCCCGTCCCTACCCTAGCCTGCCCCCGTTCCTGCCCTCATCCTTGCTGCGGTAATTATTTTTATGTGTAATCTGAAATTTTATTTTTAATATTTTATTTATTTCATAAAATTTGAGTTCTCCTTAAATATCGTTAGATGCTGTTAGATGTCGTTAGATGCTGTTAGACGCTGTTAGATTAAGATGAATTTCATTAAATCTTATTATCTGGGTTTTAAGTTCTATAATTAAGCTATAAATGTCTTTATAAGGAGCTGAGGATCATGTTACAGGTGTTAAATTAGGATTAACTTATTAATATCAAAAGTTAAATGCTGTTAGATATTGTTAGATATTGTTAGATCCGGTTAGATGCGATTAGATGTCGTTAGATGTCGTTAGATGTTGTTATATGCTATTAGACGTTGTTAGATAAAGTAAATTTCATTAAATCCTATTATCTGGGTTTCGAATTCTGTAATTAAGGTATAAATGACCTTATAAAAGGCTCAGAATCATATTACAGGTGTTAAATTAAGATTAACTTATCAATATATTTACTTAAAATTTAAAAATAATTTAATATTTATAACATCATAAACATGTCATGTTGACGTCACCGGTTCGCTTAACCAGTCGAACCGGTTCAAACCAGACCAGTTTCTTTACCGATTCAATTACTGTTCAGTTACGAAAACATTGATCTTGGACAGCTATGCACGGGTGCCATCGCATGTGCCTGTCGGCGCGGCACATGCGCTTCTACGACTCATGCAAAAATTGCGATGCATTGACGCGATAAATGGTTGCTGCTGACTAATATTCAGTGGACGGTTGTATTTGAAGATTGCCGTCTAATGAGGCATCTCCGATATATTTAAACGGGCCCGTACATGTAAGAGATATCTTTGTTAAATTTTAAGATTTTGATATTTTAAGAAAAATCCAATACAATTATTATATTTAACATTATTTGTTTAGTTATGCGAACAAGTTTCATTTAAATTCAATGCGTTCTTAAGTTACATTTGCTTAAAAATTAGTACATCCATGTTTAAATTTTAAAAAATATTTAAATTTATTCACACGTAAATTAGAATGTAATAATACATTACAAAATCATTTATCCATGTAATAATAATATTTTAGATAATTTAGATGTTAAAATTACAGCTTAAAAATTAGTATTTAGTACTAAATTATTTTATTATATTGATTTTACATATTTTTTTTATATATGATCTATATATAGTAATATTAGACAAACGAAATGTTTTCATGATAATATAAATGATGTTAAATATAATAGATAAAATAAATTTTTATCAATTATTTAAATATTACAAATAAAAAATTGCATAAAAAAGAGTTCCATCATAGCATCCAGATATTTAAGTAAGATAAGAGAACGTTTTTATTTTGTTGCTGGAGAAACTGATAAGTTGTTACTTGCAGCCCACATGCATTGACGCGACATGTGCATTTCAGGCCCGGAGCTCCAACTTTCATGATTTTACTTAATTGCTAAGCAAAGTTAGATTAAAGTTCACTTTCTATGAAACTCCGCTTTATGTTATTTTATCTATTTTTGCTTTATGTTATTTTATCTATTTTTACTTTTAAACCTAGTGATAGATAGTAAATTCAACTTTATATGTTGTATTTAATATCATCTATATTATTATAAAAACTTCATCATTTGTCTACTATGATTGTGCATATCTCCATCTACATATTAATAAAATCAGTGTAATAAAATATTTGACGTTATATATCAATTTTAAATTTATATTTTTAATATCTAGACTATCTAGAATATTATTATGTCATAGATAAATAATTATATAAAATATTATTATATTTTAATATATATTTGAATAACCCATACATTTTTTCATTGTTTATACATGAATATATACTTTAAATAAAGGTGGCTTATGCACATCTTTAATCTAGCTAAAACTTAATTATATAGTTAAATAAAGAATGTTAAATACAATGATAAAATAAAATTCCCACCAATCATTGAGTCGGCAAAAGTGAATGTGGTCACATGAAGCCACTTAAAGTAGGGCTTATTATATAGACGATGCATGCATGTTCGGCAATAGGAACAGTTGGACAAGCACGATATGCAAAAAAAATAAATGAGTAAATAAAAATTAGAAAAAGCAAAAAAAAAAAAAAAAAGTGTTGATCTTTGGGATTACGTCACGCCAGCCAGCCCACAGCATCCGAATTAAAGAAAGTGGAGAGGAGTCGGAAGAAGCTGACACTATTCTGGCTTTAAGTACCAAGCATGCCACGCACGCTCTCACTATAAATTGAATATGAAAGCTAATCGATTTTTAACAGAGACAGCGGAGATGGAAGAAGAGAGCAAGAAGGAAGAAGATGAAGATATGGAGAAGTTTTTTTCACTTGTCAAAAGCATGAGAGCTATGAAGTATGGTGGTGTGAATGGATCGAAGAAGAGAAAAGCAGATGAAGATGAGAAACGAAAGGTCTGGACTCCTTCTTTTGAGTGGGAAGACTTCTTTCCAAGGGCCAATCTTAAAGGAACCAACACCATTCTTCGTCCTAGCCGCCCATCCAACAAAAAAGTAGAAGATGATGGAAATTGTATTCCGGATCTCAACCTTTCTCTCTAGACAAACAAAGTTGGGTATTTATTTGCTAATGCAATTAAAAGGGGCATTTCTTTCTTTCATTGCTTTCTTCCTCTTCTTTTTTTTTTTTTCGTTCTCATTTTTATGTAACTGGTGTGTGAGATGACTGTCATGTATTAGTCTATTAGTAATGCATCCGAAAGGTCTGGCGAGTGAAACTAGATCATACTTCGGATCGAGCTAAAGATAAAAACATTTACGGGCCTTGAAATCATGCACATAACATCTGAATTTAGTCCTTGTGATATCGCATGCCGCGCTGATCAGAAAATTAATGGCTTGTTGCTTCAAAAGCTGTACAGATTCTTTGAAAGCGTTATGGTGTGGAGGAACCTTTTTCTTTTATCTCTGCACCTTCGTTTTTATTTCTAAATGAAAGGAGAAGAATTATTTTAATTTTAACATGTATCCTTAGATTTTATGAATATGTAATTAAGAACGTCGGCCATGGGATCTTAAAACATTTTAAAACTTCGGCCGTGACTCTTTTTTTAAATACAATATTCTTGCCCACAACAGTTCAAAGATTTTTGAAGTTGAAATCGTCGGCTCTTAAAACAGTGCTCTCAAGCAAAGCTTGGGTACTTCACAGTCCAAAACCAACAATTTATAAAACCTATTCGGTTTGGTGTAAAAGACGAAGGAAGAGAAATATGAAAGATGGAATAAATCCAGAAGGGGAAGCAGAAAGAGGGGGAACGATTAAAATTAAAACGTTTTTACAATTGGATTTGTATATAAAATCTCAAATTTCATTTTGATTGGAAACTTATACATTATAAATATATAATATCATTTCACGAGGGTGAGTATACAACTGTAAAAATTTGAAAATAAATATATAATTTGTAAAAAAAATTTAAAAATTTAATTTTGGCATCAATATTAAACAATATTTTAGAAAATAAAAAAAGGCATTGTAAAAACCCCTTCCCAATTAAGAAAAGACAACATTTGATAACAAGTATAAAAATACAATAAATTACCTTGCCTGGCTACCTCGCCTAGCTGATGGGTTCAAATCCCATATTTGAGATTTCGTCCCTGTTTGTGATAGCAATTGGTCTCTCATATGTCGAAGCTATAGTCTCCCGAGATCTGATTTTTTACGACCGGTCGTCCGATCGGCCTTGGAGCGACCGGGCCCGTCAGCCGTTGGATGCTGCGGAATGAATCTGGACCGGTGGATTCCATGAGGTGAAAGTCTGCAGTCTGGTAGGCATTTTAATGCCTGAGGGAGAGCCGTCAGGGCCCTGTCAGATCGGGAAAATTTCAAACGCACACCCGCAATCCCCCCCTCTCTCTCTCACCCGCAATCTCCCCCTCTCTCTCTCTCTCCCGCAATCTCCCTCTCTCCCTCTTCCGAGCCGCCAGCCAGCCCACGCGCACTGCCGCTGCCCTCTCTCCGCCCGCCATCTCCCCCCGCTCCCTCCCCCCCTCCCACTCTCTCCCGATCTGGCCTCTCCATCTCTCTCCGCCTTCCCTCTCCCGCTCTCTCCGCCTTCCCTCTCATTGTCTCCTCCTGCGATCCATCCCGACGGCTACTGCCACGCGCACCTCTTCAATGTCTGCCAAAAATGTCAGCATCATGGAACAGGCCTTGAGGGATCGACTGATTCGTGGGAGCAAACGGAGCAACCATGGGGACAAACTCATCAGACAAGCTCTGATCTTCCGACGACACCAAGCTGTATGCCGGTGGAAGATAGACCTTCATAACAACATTTCCAATAGGAAGTTCCATCAGCGTTCCCAGCGCCTGCACCAGCCACATCGACACATACGATACTACGTGCTCGAACACCTTCTTCCCGACGTAGTCAAACAGAATTCGAACAATGGCCCCAAAATCTGCAACAGAGGTTTGAAGACAGCAGAGTAAGGACTATAAGACAAGATGACGACAGACTTTTGCTCGCCGCCGTGCTTGAGCCGCTCGTCCTGCCGATGCCGATTGAAGACGTACCCATAGACGTACCGCCTGGCATCCCCAGAAACGGAATAAATCTGGTGCTTTCTCGGGGAGCGATCGGCGCGGGGCGAATCAGGAGCTACATTAGGGGAGTGAGAAAGTCGGCGACTTGCGAAGCGGAATCGGGGTAGGAATTGAAGGCGACCTCGAGCTCTTCGTCTTGGGTGAGGACGCCGGGGGGATAGCATTCTTCGATGACTTGACCCTGCTCAAGATCAAACCTAATGGCACAGAAGGCGATGATCCATCTCCTCAGACAACTCAAGTCCGGCTTCGAATTGGCGGTGTCAAGCTTGAAGGTTCGATTCATTGCACATCAGTTCTGAGCTCTTCTTCGACTTTGCATCAGAATCAAATGGACCGTGGAAAGCATTTGAATCAAACACTCTGGGAAGTCCCAAGCACAGAGCTTCCACAGAATTGTGATGTCCGCTTTCCAGTTTCACCATCTCATCGCATGATTCACCTGATGTTTGCCGCTATTTATAGATCTTGAAGAAGATAATGCAAAAATCGAAGCCATTGGTCCCCCTGAAAAAGTGATTGATGCATTTGGACCCGAAGTCATCGGAGAGAGCGTTGAAGGTAAGGTTCTGAGCTCCGAAGTAACAGAACACGATGGAAGAACCTACTACCAGTTCGAGCTGGAGCCGCCTCATGCCCTGATAACTGCAACTGCTGCTGGCAATCGGCTTTACTTGTTCAACATCACCGGAAGCGGTAAACATCATGGCCTTACCAGTTTCTCTGTGGTAATGGGCTCATGGGTTGGTGACTTTGGTGCAAATGCAGAGTCTTCTCTGGTGGTTCTTGCAGGTCTTCAGTGGAAAAGGCACTACGAGGATCTAAAACAGATTGCAGACTCTTTCAGTGTAGTCTAGAGTGCAGAAGGCGAGCTGAGAGAACTTGTGAATTCTGGGGATCTAAGATCCTCATGAAGCTTTTAGAAGGCAATGGATACATGAAATTGGTAGTTTTGGGAGTAATTCTTGCGTCGAGAATAAGCATTCTGTAAGCTAGCAAAGTGAAATTCTCTTTTGTAATCCATGTGGGAGTGTATGTATTAGAATTGCATTAAACAACGATAGCGAGCCTAGTTTATATAAAGGATTATTTTTAAATACATCCACAGCATTTGCTTTTAATTAAGTATGTATTAATTAATGTTCCAAGTAATTTTTTTCCGCTAAAGAACAGAGGCAGTCATTCCCAGTAATGTTTTCATGAAAATTTTTATGCTAAGGGTTTGTCTGGG
Source organism: Annona cherimola (assembly GCA_030490835.1). NCBI lineage: Eukaryota > Viridiplantae > Streptophyta > Magnoliopsida > Magnoliales > Annonaceae > Annona > Annona cherimola. The sequence continues at coordinate 82,372,977 of CM059973.1, read as the reverse complement.
AATGAATTTTAATACATTTCCACCAAAAATTCCAATGACAAGTGGAAAGCATTTATACATCATCTCATATTTTTCCACAATGAGAGGGAAGGCGGAGAGAGCGGGAGAGGGAAGGCGGAGAGAGATGGAGAGGCCAGATCGGGAGAGAGTGGGAGGGGGGGGAGGGAGCAGGGGGAGATGGCGGGCGGAGAGAGGGCAGCGGCAGTGCGCGTGGGCTGGCTGGCGGCTCGGAAGAGGGAGAGAGGGAGATTGCGGGAGAGAGAGAGAGAGAGGGAGATTGCGGGTGAGAGAGAGAGGGGGATTGCGGGTGTGCGTTTGAAATTTTCCCGATCTGACAGGGCCCTGCCGGCTCTCCCTCAGGCATTAAAATGCCTGCCAGACTGCAGGCTTTCACCTCATGGAATCCACCGGTCCAGATTCATTCCGCTACATCCAACGGCTGACGGGCCCGGTCGCTCCAAGGCCGATCGGACGACCGGTCGTAAAAAATCAGATCTCATAGTCTCCCAAGGTGAAGAGTATTTACTCTCTTCCTTTGTAATAGGGTACTTAAGGGGTTGTCTTGTAAGATGAAATGAGATAAAAATGATGTAAAAATTCTTAAGCTTGATTGTAACATGAATTAAGAATTTAGTAGAATTGATAAAAAAAAATACAATAAATTTGACGTAGTATAATGATATATAAATTAAGATACAATGGTTGTGAACAATGTAAGATTATAAGGACAGAAAATAGAGATTTTTTAGAAAATTATCAGATACATGTAGACGAGTCGAAAAGATAAGGGATAAATTAAAATGTAAGAGTAATAATAATAAAAAGACATTGGTGTAAACAGAATATAAAACAATTAGCATAACCAAAACAAAATTTAAAAAACCATTAGTATAAATGGCTTACGTCTTTCTTTTACAACTTATAGGCCGTTTTACAAACTTAATTACAGTGGCAAGCACCATGTGATACATTTCCAGAGGTGAAAATGTACGTAAAAAGGGGGGAAAAAATACGATGTATGTAACTGATTGAAAAAAAAAAAAATACATAGCCTTTCGGATTAGAAGAACGAAGTGAAAAACAAAGTTATAAATAATAGCAGTGAGATAATAAAAGTTTTCATAATTAATAAACCTAGATGAATAAAAATTTGAGGATAATTTACTACACGTGATTGATTTGCCCTGTGGGCGTGGGTTGCGTATCGGAAAGTGCTGCGAAGCTTCCATTAACCGGGGCCGGGCATGAATATAGTCAGTGGCGTAGAGCTGCAGGTTTTCTCCGTTCCAATTCCACACGCAGCTGTGAAACGACCGTAGAGTAGAAAAAGGTTCTCTGGCTCTCTGCAGTCTGCACGCAATAGCTAGCTAGCGTGCTAATATTTCATTTGAGGAGGAGAGCAGCACTTGCATTTGTGTTTTGTGATGGCTATATCATATTTTCTTATTGACATGCTCCTGTAATAGAAGTTTCATACCTCACTTGCGCTAACGGCTATTCATCGTTGTAAATCTGTTCACAGTTTAGTTGTGATGAGAATGTAATATTGAAAAAGCGTTTTCTTGTTGTATTGAGAATGAGAAAATGTGCATTTACATTGAAAAAATTGTATTGAAAATGAAAAATATATTATTATTTTTTCAAAATAGAAAAAGCGTTTTCGAAAAAAATATAAAATTATATTTCATCCTAATCCCGTTTCTCTGGAACAAGACGCATAGGGAGTCTGGCCCACCCAACTCACATCTCGTGCGAAGTGAATGCGCGTCCAAACATGGGAACCAATCGTATGCACTCGGCCTCAGTGCACCCGGGTGCACTGCACCTATTTTTTTTATTTTTTTTAAAATTTTTTTTCATGAAGCTGTTAATATAAGTTTATTTAACATATGTATCAATTTTTACTATTTTTGGATATTTTTAGATATTTTTTTTAGATTAAATTACCGAAAATGCCACTGATTTTTAAAAATCTAAAAAAAATATCTAAAAGTCTCCAAAAATAGTAAAAATTGATACATATGTTAAATGAACCTAGATTAACCATTGTATGAAAAAAATTTCAAAAAAAAAATAAAAAAAATAGGTGCAGTGCACCCGGGTGCATACGATTGGGTTCCCAAACATGCATGTCACGTTATCTCATTGTCGGCAAACGACAGATATTGGTTGCGTGGAATCCTCTCCAATTATCTATTTCTATGTGGGGGTTGGGGCACATTGAAAGCTGGCGAATATTGTGTTACGTGCATTGCATTGGTCAGTATCTAGCGGTTAACAATGAATTCCGTTCCAGGGTTACGTAATTTGGTCGCTACTGTTAACTCAATTCTTTCTACTGGTTTGATCTTTTCAACCCGGAAGCACGGAGGCACAAAAACCTATTTTTTATTATTTTTTTTAATTTTGTTCATAGGCAAGTAAATCTAGGTGTATTAAATCTATAAATTAATTTTTACCATTGTTGATTGTTTTTAAGTATTTTTTTTTAATTTTTAAACACAGTGGCATTTCCGTAATTTTCTGAGACCCAAAAATTACGGAAATACTACTATGTTTAAAAATTCAAAAAATACTTAAAAATATCTAAAAATAGTAAAACTTAATTTATAGATTTAATACATCTAGATTTACTTACCCATGAAAAAAATTAAAAAACAAAAAAATAAATTTTTGGGAAGAACGCACGGAGACAGCCGTGTGTCCAGCCTGAAAAAATCAAAAGATCAGGCCTCTTCTTTCTATTACACAATTCATATTCTAAGTTCAACCCAATATTTTACCAACATACATATTTCAATCATACCAAAAGTACTTGCACGCTTCAGCTTTCATCTAAAGTTTTATCACAATTCTCTTTTTAGACGAAATCTCTACCACTAGGCTCCATCGTATCAACTTATCCAATTAATCTACGTTTCAAATCTATTCCAAAGACCATCTCACCACGTTTCAATCATGATTGACATCTTATTATGCCTATACATATCCCGAACTTGGTTAAACTTAAAATTTGACCATTTTAATTCTTCCTTAGCCACGTTTTATTTTAATGCAACTGATCCGGCAAGAAATTCTATTTTTAATATTTTTTGAAATTTTTTAATGAAACTCTTAATCTAGGTATATTTAACTTATGTATTAAGTTTTATCATTTTTGAAAATTTGTATATATATTCCTCATTTTTGAAAATATGGATAATTTAGTCATTTAAAAATACAAAACCCCCCCCCCCAATTAAAAATATATATACACATTTTCAAAACTGATAACATTTAGTTTATAAGTTAAATTTACCTAGATTAAAATTTTTATTAAAAGCATTTTAAAAAATAAAAATTCTAGCTATATACATTGAAATTTCAATGCATCTGATTATATAGAAATATTCTCCTTTTTAGCCTAAGTCCACATTTATTGACTAGCCTTTAATTATTCATGGTCTAGCCATACCAGTGGCTCAAACACTTCTTAAATACTCAAAATACTCATAAACCAATCTCAAAACATAACTATGTCATTCACCAAAATTCACTATTTGAATTCCTATTAATCTAAATTTTCGAATATAAATCATTTATTCATGCCACCACACTTATTCAAGGTCTCAAATAATTGGGGCACTATACTAGAATTAGAATGAGATATTGCACTTATCCTCATAGCGTAACCCACCAAATAAAATGGGAGCTATGAGGACAATAGCATCTATATATCCTCCCACTTCAAATCATTTATAAGTCCAAAATTCTCCATATAAGACTAAGTAAGACATCGGGGAGTATAAGTGAATTACTTCACCTCCTACATCAGATCAATTTACTAGCTAAATGTCTTTTCATAAGAGGTCAATCTAAAAAAGTTGCCTTTAAAAAGTAAGAAAAGGCTTAAATAGGGGTTTTCCAAAGCAATAAGAGGAATGGGGGATTTGAGATATTGGTCTTTTAAGTTCTTAACTTAGCAATTTTTTAATTTTACACTTATGAATAGCTACAAGTTTAGAGTTTTGGTTTGATTCAATTTTTGAAAACGATTGAACTAGAACCAAACCGATCATTTGACCAGTTCGTCAATCAACTTGATTTTGATAATATTTTTTATTGTTATATTTACAACTCATCTGAAAATACATTTTTTTAAATATTGCTCAACAATTTTTTTACCCCAAATAATAGGAGACCACACTTCCAATAAAAATTGAAGACACAAGCTCTCTTCAATAAATGGGAGACAAACACTCTTCCTCGCTGTTTGAACTCAAGTCAATTAGTACAAGAGCTAGGGTGCCGTCGAGCCGGGTTTAGCACTTGGTGGCTTGATTTTGATAACATTGACTAAAATTATAAATTCTATAAATCTATATATATATCTGCTATAAATACCAATGTTAAGGGTTAAAAAAAATATATCACTTCGACAAATTTGAAGCGCTAATATGCAAATCCTCTACTTCGTTTAAATTTCACGGATGGTGCAACCTCCCTGCAATATACATAGCTGCTCCAGAGAAAGCAAGAATGGAGCTTAAAAATCAAAATGACTTTAGAGAAACCATTTAGGCATTCGTGATTTAGAATCAAATAGAAAGTTATGTTGTCAATAAATAACTGGACTTAGCCTATTCGGACAGATTTCACAATGGATGAATATATCACATTGATTTAATATACGAGCTAAGAACGTACCCTTTTTTATATTGTTTTTGAAAATTTTTAATAAAATTATTGATCTAAATATATATTATCTATAATCTAAGTTTTACCTTTTTGAATGTATGTATATATTTATTTTGTATTTTTAAACATATCAATATTGAGGCCATTTTCATAGGGTTAAAAATGATTACAACATCTCTGAATTTAAAGTATAAAATAAATATATTTACATCTTAAAAATTGGTAAAACTTACCAATTGGAGTCAAGACTCTAGCCCAATAGTCATAGTTCTTGAATTCCAATCTCTCCATAGGCGGGTCCGTTGGCGGGAGCTTAATCTCCCCTAAAATAGGGGGAGCTTTTAGTCTTTTTTTAAAAATTATGACCTCTTGTTATTTTTCTTAAGCTTAATTGTAATAGCAGATGAAATGTAACTTGTACACTCAATTAAAAAAATGGTAAAACTTATTTTATATATATATACTTAGATTAATAATTTTATTAAAAAAATTTCAAAAACAATATAAAAATGATCATGCTGCTTAATATACCGTGAGATGTACATAGGTCATTTTAGCTTTTTTCAAATTTTTTGTTTTTCTTATGTATTTTGTTTAGGTTCACATGTAATCTTTAGAAATCGCTCCCTAGTATTATATTTTTTGCGTAGAACTTAATGAGTGCAGCATCGAGGCAGTGCCTATCGAATACGACAATTCAATAAGATGACCAGAATGTTCCCACGGAATATTGATGCTTTATTGGGACATTTCATTGTCCCCTTTTCTCTATATTCTAAGTATGTTTAGCATCTACATTCAAATTAAAGCTCTTTACCCAGCAAATTTTTGTAATTTTCCATTAATCGAATCAAATATTGGTTTTTTCTAAAAAAGAAATCCGTCCTATTTATTCGCCATGAATCATGAGCCGCATACTTACTCCAATTGAAGTAAACTTTCATTTCCTCCTATTAAAATTCTCCATAAGTAAAGTTTCAAATTGAGATTTGAATATCACAAGCGATCAGCGTCGTTTTACACTGCCAATGATGTATGGGTTAGATCAGCCATCTCTGACTGTCGGTCCGCCGTTGATGCACTTTCCACAAAGGCAACGACATCTTTTCAACACTTCAGCAAACGACGGAAGCGAAGGACGATACGACGAACGCCAGTGTTGTACTGTTGTGGAGGAGAAGCCGTTCTGGTGTATGGATAGCTTTCGATTTTTGATGGTAACTAGCGATAATCAAATGGGCGACAGTAGTTTAAAGGTTTCCAAGCAAGGTTTGAAGTAAAGAAGAAGACACTATTCTTTGATTGTTCGGAGATACGAAAGGGTAAGACGCGGAATGGATCGGGATGAATTATATACCATAAAACTTTTATTTTCTCTTATTATTTTCTACATTTCCAGTAATTGACTTTTCTTTATTTTATGATTCATTCATCTTTCATATTTTTAGTCATTCTATTTTCTCTTACCATATTCTATACTTTTATTCGTTTAATTAGTCTCACTTTTATGGAATATATTTTCTTAACAATATATATTTATGTGTAAATTATGAAAAAATGTAAAGATCTATTTACAAATGCTTTAAAATTTAATAATATTTTATGAAATATTTATACATATTGGAACGATATTTTAGATAAACTAGATATTTAAATTGAGATTGAAAACTATGTGCATAAATTAAATAATAGTATTACATTAATTTCACAAAAACGAGAATCATGTATATACTTGATGTGGATGAAATTTGATTTTCTAGTTAAATATATAATTCTAAATGCATTAGGTTGCTTAGATTTTAACACATCATCCATGGGCCAAATTGATGGGGTTATTGGAAAACGGGCCCAATAAAGTGATTTTACATAACCTTTTTAAAATTTTTTATGGAAACTTTAATCTATTTATTATATTTAATATCATTTATTTAATTAAGAAATCAAGTTTCATCTAAATTAAATATATCCATGAGTCACATCTACTGAAAATATATCTTTGTGTATAAATTATAAAAAATATTTATATCTAGTTACATATATATATATATATTAAAGTGTAATAATAATTTATAAAATAATTTATCCACATATAAATGATATTTTGGAGTTTCAATGTTGAAAGTACAATTTTAAAATTTATATTTAATATTAGATTACTTTATTACATTAAGATTTTATACAGTCGGAGATAGGGCTCATACATGGTAATACTAGATAAATAAAACGGTTTTCAAAATACTATAAATGATACTGAATATCATAAATGGAGTGAATTTTTTTTTAAGCATCAAGATACTAAAAATGGAATGAATTACGCAGAAGAATAGTTTTATAGAAGCATTTTCAATTTGAAAACTTTCATATAATCACGTTTCTTAGAAGTGAAGTCCATTTATAAGATCAGTTGAACTGTGTATATATTGATTAAAATATTCTCTTTCATAATAAAACTTATTTTCATAAATTTAATTACTTAAGATTATTTTTATCGTTAAATATGTTGTCCAAACTCTACTTCAGTATAGTTTGAATAACACCAATAGCAATGAGTTACCTTCATAGGGGATTTAGATCATAGGCGTGATGATCCTATATGCAGTCGAAAATATTTTTAAATTTTTAGAAAATGAGTGAACTCATATAAATCTTTCTCCTAGTTAAACTTTATATTTTTTGCATTTATTTGGTATTTTATTTTAATGTGGTATTTTGTTTTAATTTAAAAAATAAACAATGGACCTGTGCACATGGTGCATGTGTACGTCTATCTTTGGTTTTTAAAAGTCAAAATAAAGTATCAAATAAATTTTAAAAATTGTCAATTTTTTCAAAAAAGAAGATTCAGATGGTACTTATACATTTATAAATTTTAAAAAAATCGATAGCTCATATTGTTGTGCCCATATTACTCTCACTGCAATAATGGCTTTTTATATAATGAAAAGTGATCCTATTAGCCCGGGCTAAGCCTAAATAAATACATCGCTTAACCCACTTTAAAAAATTCATTTATAACATTTTTTATTTTTTATATACTTATTTATCTAAGTGTATTTAACATTTAAATTAAGTTTTACCATTTTTGGACATGTATATGTATATTTTTTTGAGATTTTTAAGGATATCTTATACCTATCCAAAAATGGTAAAACTTAATTTATATGTTAAATATACTTGGATAAACAAGTATATAAAGAAAAATAAAAATATTATAAATATAGTTTTTAAGATAAATTACGTAAGGCATTTGTTTAGCCCGAGTGAACAAGAACGTTCCTCTTAGATAATTGAATTAAAAGCAACTAAGGAAGGAACACAGTGGCGCCGTTTTTGTAGATTGTGAAAAGTGGCAACTGTGGCATGGAAATTCTTGCATATGGAAAGAATCTTTGCTTTTGCTTTTGAAAAAAACTGTAAAGTTAGGAAAAGATTAAAATAGAAAAGAAAAAGAAATTCCCTTGCAAAAGGTGATTTATATTCCTCGGCATCCTTATTATTATGCCACAGTAATTTTTATACTCGACAACAAATTGGTTGCATCCTTCCGCATAGCTAATTAAGTAACACCAACAAAATTCGTTAACCGACCGGTCCTGGAACCATTTTTAAAATATTTTTTTATTTTTTTGAAATTGTTAATCTAGATATATTATTTATAAATAATATTTATCAGAGATGCATTCAAAAAATATATATATATTTGTCAGAGATATATTTTTTAAATTTTAAACATATGTGACTACAATACTGTTTAAAATTCAAAAAATCTATATCTCGAAAAACGATAACCCATTTATCAAAAACAAAATGGTAACTCATAATTTAAAAATATACATGCCTTCTAAGCAACTTACTGTGGGGGTTTACTCTTATACTACTTATTCTATATAATGGGTGTGTTTGGGAATGGATAAAACTTTTGATGAATAGTTTTGGAGAGTAAAAGTTGTCAAATGATGTGGTATGATAGGGGTAATGATGAGGAGTAAATAAGATAAAGTTAAAATAGATAGGTTAGTTGTGTATGTAGTTGTGTAAAAATTATTGAAAAGTAGGGTAGTTGTATAGAAAAATATGAAAAAGTAATTAAAAAATATGGTATTTATGGAAAGTGAAAAGTTTTATATTGAAAAGTTTTAACTTGACATTTTCTGCACATTGTCAAACACACCCAATATTTTTTGCTCAGACTCGATAGCTCAATCTCACAATTTTAAAATGCATCAAGTCGTGTTTAACCGTAGCCTCACTTATAAATTCTCAGTAACTCTCTTTCCTTTTCAATATATGATTCAATTTTGGATCATTCCAACTAAATTTTATTTTCAGTCTATTTATGGCTAAATTCAATGGTTATGTTAAATATTTTACTTTACCGTATTTAATGAAAAACATTAGCTACATTTAACCACAATTTTTTCCACCCTAAAGAAACTACATATTTGCAACTAAATAATTAATTATAACTAAAAATATTGTTAATGCAGCAAAATATATACAACTACCTTATCTATTTTTAAGTTATTCTATATTTAATGAGTAAAGTAACTATCATACCAAAACATATATGTAGAGCAATGAGTTTTTTTTTTTTAAAAAAAAACCTTTCTCTGTTAAAAAATGGGCGCTGATTAGAGTGGGTTTGATAATATTGTGGGTACTGTAGGAAGTAAGAAAATTTAAAAGAGTTTACTTTTAGGAAATCTGAGATTTATGTGAAATAATAACAGGGAAGTAGGAATAAATAAGATTAAAATATAAAGATAAAAATATAAAGATAAAAATTAAAAAGTAAAATAATTAAATTGTTAAATTATTTTTAAAATGTACGGATAAGAATGAAAAATCACTTTCCTGCTCCTGCCTAAATGTTAGCCTTGATGCACTCAAATGTATTTAATTCATTTTTATTTTTTTGAAAATTTTTTTATACTACTGTTAATCTAAGTATATTTAACATATGTATCAAGTTTACTGATAAATCTCAAAGAATTCATATAATTTAATGTTAATTTCATACATTTAATTATAAAAAGGGCCCATTAAACATAAATTTTAAGTGAAATTTTGTAAAAATCATATTTTTATAGAAATCTTATATTTGCTAAGAATGGGTTGTTTTGTATTAGCTTTTTGTAATATAAACTAATATAATTAAAAAAAATTATTCATAATTGAGAAAGCTAAGAAAATAACGTAGAATATTTAGTAACTATCTAAATGATTTAGAGGTAAAATTGTCACAGCTAATACATAGTATTTTAAAAAAGCTTCTCATTTTAAGAAAGCTTCTCATAAAACAAAAAAAATTATAAATAAATATAAGGAAGACTAAATAGGTTTTAAAAATTAAAATAACAAAAAAATTTGTTAGCTATTAATATAAGTTGGGTTAAATAGGAACCGCCGGAGTATGGAATTCCGGTGCTCCATCACCATCTTCCCCAAATCCTCGGCCGTTCAGCTTTCAAGCCCGGGTAGATCCTCCATCAAAACCGGTCGATCCCCAATCTAATTCCAGGCAATCACAGCACCGACCAGCTTCCGTCTCCTTCTTCAAGCCATCCAGCAGTGGGCGGCGGAACCCACCACACCGAGAATCGGCAGCCATGCATCCAGCCATGGCTTTACAGCCAAGCAACGATTTTTCTCAAACCAACGGCCATGAAAATCTGAGCAGAGCAGATAGCATCTGGCGGCCAAATTCTCTCAGAAAACCCACCGCAAATCAGCAAGCATCCCCTGTTGAAATCAGCACCGAATCATCCCAGCCCATCACCAAAATCAGCAGTTGCCTGTCTTTGATCTGTTGCTCTAACATTCTCAGCCACGACGACAGATTTGGCACCGCCAAATTTCAGCAATAAACGCCTAAACCTCCATCCGGCAGCACGGCAACTGCACCCAACCAGTCTCCCCCTGATCCAGCCGTCCACTTCATCTTCCAAGCAGCATCGGACGCCCATTTTCTTTTCAACAGAACCTATTGACGCTTGCAATTTTCGGCAACCGCATCACAAAATTGGCCGAACACCATTCACACCAGCAAACCTTCCAAATGAAGCCAGCCATGAAAAAGCCAAAAACGCCCCTTTTACAAAAATCAGATGCTACAACCTCCCCTTCAATCCGACCGGAAGCAATTCATCCAGCCAAAGATTCCACCCATCCTATGAAGCAAACCCATCTTCAAAAAACCCAAATAGCAGCCATGGCCAACACTGCCTCCCCTCTTCCTAACCCGACGGCCGCTCACAACACAGCTTAGCCAATCACCGCATCTACCCTGTCTCAAACACCGGCAGCACTCCATTCTCTTCTGAGCAACCCACGACCCATCTGCTGGCAGCAAACAGAGCAGTGCCCGAATTCAACAAGCAGCCTCCATTTCTCCGGTTTTCCTCCACCAATCGGCACTAACCCATCTTCCCCAATTCGACGTGCAGCAACAAATTGCCATCAGCGGCCACCAACCAAATGCCAATAAATTAGCAGTCGGCCACCGGACTAACAACCGTAAATCAAAGCAGCCACCAATCGTAACCATCAACTTCAGCCCAAATGCCCCGTACGTGGCAGTGTTGTAAGAACCGGACCGGACCGGCCGGTCGGACCGGTTCAACCGGGAACCGGTCCAAATCCCGGTTCGATTACCCCCGGTTCGGTTCAATAGAATTAAACCGTCTGAACCGTCGAACCGGCTTCATCGGTTGAACCGTGTTCGACCGGTTTAGACGGTTTCCTAAAAATGAAAACCCTGCTGCTAGAGCTGAAGGAATATCATGTTCAGAGTCCTCTCCCACCCCCACCTCCCCCCCCCCGGCTGCCTTCCTACTCCACCACGTCTTCCACGATTGCTGGCGCACCCTAGCACCTCATGCAATGCACTCACCAGATCAGCCAAATCCGTCGAATTCCAGTTTGTCTCTCTGATCCCAACATCCCCTTTGCTCTCCTCGTCGCCGTTCTCCGTTCATGGGTGCGAGCTCCTCCTGCTCTATTCTTCTTTGCAGCTGGCGAATCGAGTCCTGATCTACAACTCTACCATGGAGAAATGGCCTGCTTTGACGGCTGCGCTCCAATTCCCGCTCAGAATTCCTTCCAGGAAGTCATCTTCTTCGATGGGTCTCTGCATTTCGCCACACGGGAGCCATTCTCGATCTTGGGTTTCGACGTGGGCAACGGCAGGTGGAGAGAATCGGCGGCGGAGCTTCTGATAAAAGCCGCTTCCATCGGCGACCCCCTGCTGCCGCAGGTTAGTCGTCTTCCCTTTGTCCGATCGGCATTCGGCGACGAATGCAACTCCTGCTTCCGGCAAACAGCAGAGCCCCCAAATCGGTGACCGTGGGGATTTTTGGGTGGCATTGCATTCCAGGAGATCAAAGGTTTTAAAATTGGTGATGTGGGTTTCGCCATTGGTGGATTCGTGGCTCAGATTACTCCTTCCTTCGAGCAGGATCGATGGATTGTATCCATTGCTGGCTAGTATGCGGCTGAGTAGTGCAATGGCAGTGCGGTTGAACAAGGAGGCTGAGATGTTGGAGGTGTTGGAAGATTGAGGCGGGAAGGTTTTGAAGGCCATCAGTGAAGTTGGGGAAAGAAATGGGAGTTTATGGATTGGGTCAGTGCTCAGGCCTTTCGTTGGTTTGTTGAAGCCTTAGATCAATATTCTTGTTTGATTCCGGTTACATGGATGAGAAATACTTTAGAGAAGAAACTTTTTTTTTTATTGTGGAGAAGAAACTATTGAAATTAGATGAACGACATAGCAGGAGGGTGTTTATTATTTATTTTGCGTTCGCAAAATTCTATTTTTAATTATTTTTTTCAAGTTATGTAATTAAGGTATAAATAATCTTATAAGGAGTTGAGGATCATATACGTGTTAAATTAGAATTAATTTATTAATATAAAAAGTTAGATGCCGTTAGATGTCATTAGATATCATTAAATGCTGTTAGATAAGATGAATTTCATTAGATCCTATTATCTGGGTTTCAAATTTTGTAATTAAAATATAAATGACCTTATAAAGGGCTTAGAATCATATTACAAGTGTTAAATTATAATTAACTTATCAATATATTTACTTAAAATTTAAAAATAATTTAATATTTATGACATCATAATATGTCATGTTGGCGTCACCGGTTCGAACCGGACTAGTTCCTTTACCGGTTCAATCACCAGTTCGGTTCTGACAACACTGGTACGTGGACGCCAAATCTGGCCAAGAAAGTGAAGCAACTGAAGGCCGCCGCGATGACAACAGAGGTGCACCAGTATTCTACCCTATCTTCCGTGCAGTATTAGCTTTAATATATTTCGATCAATTTAATTAAATTAATAATCATAGTAAAAGCGCTCGTTTGCATCATTTAACTTTTTAGATATTTATATATTTTTTCTAGATTTAATATATTTCGGTCAATTTAATTAAATTAGTAATCATAGTACAAGCGCTCGTTTGCATCATTTAACTTTTTAGATATTTATATATATTTTTTAGATGATGTCATAGTTTTTAAAATTTTTAAAAAATATCTAGAAATCTTTAAAAAATAATAATAACAACTTGAACGCATATTAAATATACTTAAATTAATAATTGTATAAAAATTAAAAAATTAAAAAATAAGTTATATTTTTTAGATGATGCTACTGTTTTTAAAAATTCAAAAAAATATCTTTAAATTTTCAACAAAATAATAACAACTTGATACACATGTAAATATACTTAGATTAGTAATCATATAAAAAATTTAAAATTAAAAAATAAGTTTTTGCACCAACACGTACCAAAGATTAGTCGTCCACCCATGTGTACAGGATCATGAGTCCCAAATTCCACCCTCATAAATCGCGTGTGGAGACGGTGAATGTGGAATTTTCGCCGGGCCAGTTAGTCAAGCAAAAACGTTTCACCGGGCGTCACTCAGCGAACGTCAGCCTAATATTCGTTATTCCAGGATGAAGTCGTCACGTCAATGTCATGCAGATGGATGGCATGCCTGACGTATTACCGGTGACGACATCTCATGGAATAAGAGTTTTCAACTTTCTAGCAACCAATTGGTGAATCCAGTCTACCTTTAGTGCACTCGAGTGCATTAAACTTGTTTTAATTTATTTTTTTAAATTTTTTTTACAAGTATTAATCTAAGTGTATTTAACATGTGTATCAATTTTTACCATTTTTGAATTATTTTAGATATTTATTTTTAATTTTTAAAAATTATTGGCATTTTAGTAATTTAAAATTACCTAAAATGCACTTAGATTAATACTCGTATAAAAAAAAATTTAAAATAAAATAAAAGAATAGATTAATGCACCGGGACACACATGATCGCGATAGCCGTCGGAAATGTATTCGCAGTACGGGTAATTTTACTCGTTTTCTCAAGTTCAGACCTTTTCTCATTTTGTTTATTCGAAATGTAAATGGACAGTTAGCATCAATTGCTACGTGGAGTATAGTTATTTCATACAAAATTAATTTTAAAATGGGTGGTTCGAAGCAGATTAGGAGATTAGATATTACACAAATCACTAGCGAAAAAAGATAATGCCTCAATATCTTGTTCATTCATAAAAGAAATATTTTCTTCGTGAGAAGGGATTAGATAGATGTTGTGTGGTGATCACATATGGGCAGCCACAAATATACTTTTTATTTTTTCAAAAAGGATAGGATCCACTGAAATCAAATTTTCTGTAAAATTTGATTGCATATAATAGGTAGGCATATTTTGGCTACAATTAATTATTAGCTACAAATGATTTGTAGTTTTTGAGTGGTGATGCTTGATGAATCGAGAGTTCCGTCCACGATAGCAGAAAGAAGTGGGCGGTGTGTATCACATGCAGATCAGCAAAGATTTATTATTATTATTATTATTATTATCTAAAGCCGGCGTGGAAAGAATTGAAATCGCGCGGAAATAGGTGAGTGGAACACTGTATCAGGTTCCGCGTATTTGTTGAATACTAGCGTACAAGCCGCACCCACCATGGAAGAGAGATCATGGCAATTATATTGCGTTGAAAGGGTCTTTGTTACAATCAGAACCGTCCAAATTGATGGAAAGAAAGTAATTTTCTTGTTAGAAAATCATAAATTGATTTTGATAATTGGATAATATGTATTTCTGTTAATTAATTAGGTGGTGAGGATTAATTAGGTCTATATTAACTTAATTAGAAGGACAGCACGTGAGTCACATGAAAAGATGGTAATCAACAACAACGCCACCATTTTGGAAGTTGCGAAGAACTCACGTGGGACCCTCGGCACATCCCTATTTATGACATGAATGGAGGAGGCTGGCGTAACAAAGGTTCGTGCGATGGAGTGTGCAAAAGAGAGGTCTGCGCTTTGTCCACCGATGGAGAATAAGAAGAGAGGAGAAGAAGAAAAGATGGAGAGATTCTTTGATATTCTCAAAAGGATGAAAGCCACCAAAGAAATTTGGAGGAATGAAGCCCACGAATCACAGAAGAAGAGAAGGCTTAGTCGGGAGGTTTGGATGCCTTCTTTTCAGTGGGAAGACTTCGCCCAAGAGACGAAATTTGGAAGCCCAGGCATAGTCATTTCAAAATCCTTTAATAAGATGGATAACAAGGTGAAGGAAGATGATGGATTAGATCTCAATCTCTCCCTCTAGCCTTTTTTTTTTTTTTTTTGGGTTCCCTGCTTTGCTTTTGCTGGTGATGCAATTTTTAATTACCGTTCGCCATGGAAATTGAAGGCTAAAACTTGGGGCGCATGCAGATGGTAAACTGCAGCATATACGTACGTTCTCGAATGGCATTTTGCTTCTCGATAAGATCACTAATTTTGACCGATTCATCTACGCAGTGAATTTTACTTGTTTCCGATGCACATCATTGCATTCTCATCTTAAATACAAAATTGATCTAATAATCTTAAATAATTTGGAACACGCTCTATCTATACAAGCCTATGAGTCTTACCATGCTCCCCGCGCTTCTGGTACAAGCCATTTTTACAAAGGCAAAATCACAATTTCGCAGCTTGGTTAACGTGGAATGTGAATTTTACTTCTAGATACTTTTTTTTTTTTTTTGATTAAATACTTCTAGATACTTGAGAGCACCGATCACGTTAAAATGTGTCAACGACTTTGAATGATTTGATCAAGCTTGATCAGATTTAGTCAAACTTAGATAGGTTAGTAAATTTTAAATTGATTGAAAATTAAAGCTGTTGTTATATATACATATATATATTTACTAGCCTTGCGGCTGCTAGCAAGACCCACGTATTAACTAGCTTTATCTAAACAAAAGGATTAAGAGGGTCTTGATTTAACTTGACAGGATTATCGAACGCAAATGTTATGGACTTGATTAGATCTTTAAAGGGTTAATAAATTTAGTCACACTGGCTCAACCAGATTGGAGAAATTAATAAATCTAGATTATGCGTGCTTTTCAGCTAAAAATGGGCTTGACAATTTTGATTGATAGGTTTGACCAAGCTTGATTAGGCTTAAACGAACTTGATGGTATGAACGTGAAAATTGCAATTAAACTTTTATGAATTTCAACCTTCCTTCTCATCTTGGCTCAACTTTCAAATGGCATCTAGCTGGTTTGCATCTTATGAAAATGCGACTGTAATACTGTTGTCGTTCTCGTAGGCCTGTATGTCTTTCCTTGCAACCCATAACGCAGAAGGCTACCTCATCTCTTTTATCACCCGCAGTTGAACTGTTGATTAAAAATTGATTTTTTGCACCATAGATTCTTAACAATGACGGTGCCTGGAAATTAGGCATGATTCCAAGTTAAACTTAAGATGGAAAGGGCTTTTCATTAAAAAAATAATAATAATAAAATAAAAATCTATGGGCGAAGGAATGCCCATGTGGAAATTTAGCTTCGGCTCTCTCTCTCTCTCTCTCTCTGTGAACGCGCGTAGCCATTTCTAGCCCATTCTGAATCTCTGATGTTGGGCTCTCTGGCTGGATGCATAGACAATTCTGGCTAATTCGAATGTTGAGACTTGAGCCTTCAAGTAGGCACCATTTCTAGCCCATTCTGAAACTCTGATGTTGGGCCTCTCTGGCTGGATGCATAGACAATCTGGCAATTTTGGCCCATTCTAATGTTGAGACTCGAGCCTTCAAGTATACACTTAAGGGTGTAAATCGGGTTGAGTTGACTTGGGTTTGGGAAGATATCACCCTAACTTATCTTACAAAATTTTCACTCAACCCTACTTTCAATTCTTCTTTCTACAACTTAACCCAATACTATTTTAACCCTATAGAAATTAGTTTAGTTCGGGTTAAAAATCGGGTTAATAAATAAATAATATTAAAAAAAATTTGACTTAATTAAATTTATTTTAAAATATAAATTTATATGAAAACAAAAATTAATTGTTTTTATGAGAATACTTTCCAATTTATGACTTACACAATGATATAATTACTAAATATATTTCAAAACAATAATGTCTATTAATTCCTGTCTAATATGTGTTAATGTAAGAATATTTATTAATAGTTTATCATATTGTACACTAATATATAAAATCAGGCTAGTTGAAAATCATCTAATCCGAAGCAACCCACTTTTGAAATCGACTCAAATTGGGTTTTATAATTTTTTTTTCAAAATGCCTAAATTAACTCAATTATAAATTGGGTTGAATTAGACAGGTTTAGGTTAAAATCAACTCTATTTACACCCCTACTCACAGCAGAGAGTTTTCAGGTTTATATCCGTCGCAACCGATCCACCACAAAAACAGCCCTTGCTATACAGATGGCACGTGATCGCTTGGTTAATTAACAAACAGTTCTTTCTAATTAAATGCACCCTAATTAAATCAGGTGATATAACTTCTACTGTTTTTCTTGCTGACATTTCGACAAGAATAAAATGGAATGTACATTTCCCCTTTTCTTGCTGACATTTCGCTAAGATTTAACGTTAATTAATAGGCGAAAGAGGTGAGTGTGAGGGGGTGCGTTGCTGTGGGCTCCCAAATACAATGAAAGGGATAAGATAATCCCATAATTAAATCAGGTGATATAACTTCTACTGTTTTTCGAATCCAAGATTATACTTAAGGAGACAAAATGTCTCAGCCACCTGCACTAGTCGCAGGTGGTAATATAATTTTTCTTTTTGATTACCTATCTTAGCCACTTTTTCCTATTATTATTATTATTATTATTATTATTATTATTATTATATTTTTTCAATTATTATTGTATTTTTGCATAAAACATCTACTTATTTATTTTAGTTATATTCTCAGGACTTAAAAGCAGTTCATATTTAAATAAATATTGAAACGGTCAAGTGGGCCCCATTTGCCTCATTTTATGGAATATATTTCATGCATTGTATTTTTAAATATAATATTTAAGAAAAATAAATACAGGTAAAAAATTTTATTTTAACTTAAATATAAATCAATTAAAATCCTGATCTCATATATGACTTTCTAAATTTCTGATTAAATTATTCTAAGTAATAGTATTAAATAAATAATAACAAAAAATGTATAGAATAAATCCCATAGAATAAGTCAAATGGCCTCCACTTGAACCGCTTCAACATGCATTTGCTTAATTAAATATAAAACGGTTCCGCACTGAACTATTTTTTAATTGGATAATGATACAATATCTACACATCACCATAGAGGCTCTATTCTTCTTTGATTTTTTTTTATTTTAAAATATATTTTTTAAAAGTCTAAACCATTTATCACATTTAACACATCTCGTTTTATTATATATCAAAATAATTTTTATTAGAAACTTATATCTTATAAAAAAAAAAGTAGCATCTTTAATATGTCATGCTTCTCAAAATAAATTTTATTAGAAAGTTTATCATATTATATTACTTTTTTGTGGGTCTTTGATATTCATTTTTTTTAACGACCTCTGTTTTCATCATTTCCAAATCCCAAACCAACCATGGTAAAATTTCGTAATTGGTGCGGCTGAAAAACCAGGTGCTCACCCCAGGGTCGCCAAAGGTCCGATGAGACTTTCCCAACCCAACTTGGTATGTAAAAGCCAGCATTGGGATGGAGGTGGAAACTTGAGTCCTCTTTCCCAGCGGACAAAAACATGAGACAGACTTTTTCTTTTGCGATCTTCGTACCTTTCATTGTGTATACAAACTCCAATAAATTGCGTACCACATTTCCATGCCATTCCCACTTCCCGATTTACGATCTTAGTACCTTTTATTATTTATTTTGTTTTTATTTTATAATTATACTTGGATTGGAGGCCGTTTGAGCTGGTGTGGGGCGGATGGATCGACAAGGAAGGGATAATGTTCACGTGAACAACCTTGTACCAAAACCTACTGCTGGCTATCGATGCGAGTTGACCATTCAAAAATAGAAGCATATGATCTGGAGGTACGATAAAATGAAAGAGTACGGGTACGTGTGGACAACTAATGATGAATACTCCCTAGCCACGGTACTGTCTATATATATATATGCAGACCATTAATGATGAACACCGCCTTCAGTTCTGAGTCGTTCAGATGTCTACAAAGCATCGTTGCTGGGCTGGCAGAAAAGAGAGCTTCGGACATTGCACGTCTCGGAAAAGGCAATGGTTCGAGCTTGTTCACCGGTTTTCGGAAGACTGCGTGCAAATTAAAGGAAGCTTCATGCCATTATCAGATGGTAAAATAGGACGTGGGTCACGACCAAGTAGCCCCATATTGTATCTGGGCCGTCCATGTGTGCACGAAAACTGAAGTGCGCGTCGCTAGAATTAATCAGCTTGCTTGTATGAAATCCAACGCACGTTGCACGGGATCTTGTGCAGAAAGGGTTAATCAAAGAGAAGCATTTCACTTGGAATGAAGTCATGTGAAGGGAAGAGGAGAAATGAGGCTGAAAGAAAATTAGGTTAGCGCGAGGGCTCACAAAGCCTCTCTTTTTTATTCGAGCAGCGTGGCCAAGGGCCGTTGTCTACCGCAAGTAAACTAGTGGGGTGGGGAAGTCAATGTGATTCCATTCCAAGTGAAAGGCGACAAAGTCCAAAGCCACACATCACTCCCCGATTTTTGACCTTTTCGGCTGAGTCCAGTCCACATGCGTGGAAAATGCTCCCGTCATCTTTCGTCCTCTTCGCTCTCTCCTCTAACTATCATAAGCTTCCGCGTCCAAAGTTGCAGCAGAAAACGAGGCCGCTGAAAATTGCCGAGAAAGGGACGAATATTTACAGGGATACCATTTCGCAGTCGCAAGCAAGCGGCGCAAGTGGAGCAGTCTCTCTGCGTCGTGAAAGCCGTTAAAAAGGAAGCGGTTCCTCCGCGATCGATCGCGCGTCACTCCACTGAAAACTATTTTTTTACTCCATTAAAAAAAAAAAAAAAAAATTTAACTCCTTTCTACTTGATTTCTAAAAAGTTATAGTTCATGACCTCATGTACGTAGGTCGGACCAAAGAAAGGCATTACTAGTTTCTTAAACGAAATGATGTTTACTTCACTGTTGGGTTTTTAAGCATGTTGGAGTAATGGAGTTGCTACGAATTTCAGACGATCCATACTCTGAGCCATCAGTCGCATCCAGATTCTTTCTAGTTCTCTATTTAACCGGTGGCAAATTTTATTGGCCGGGTCGATAAATAACGATAAAAAAAAAAAGAATAATGGAATCAATAACCATATACTAGGGGCTGTTCCAAAGTATTCAAGGGCTTTAATGGAAGAAGAAATTGGATTAGAATGTAACTGATAATCTAAAAAAAAAAAAATTGAAAATAAAAAAAGTTGTTTTAAAAAATTTTAAAAAAAAATTCTATGTCTTGAAAACGAAAATTCGATCTCATCCCATTCAAACTTCTTGACTGTTTTCAAACAAGCCCAATTTCGAAAACAACTTAGGTAGTTCCCATTCATTTCAATAAGAACTATCTAAAATTTTATATATCTTTATTCTATTTCAAAAATCCAAATGTACATATGATTTAAAATGCAATTTTCACCATTCACAATAAAAATCATAAAAATCAATTATTATTAATTAAAAAATACAATGAAAGAGTATTAATGATATTTTTAAATTGTACAAAATATATACGGTAAAGTTTATGTAAACTGAAATGTTATTGATATGTGTTTTGTATAGGAGAGTCTTAAAAAGTCTTTTCATATTACTAAAAGCATTGGGGATTATATTTTAGATGCTAAATATATAATTTTTATAGTTTTACTTATTTTTTATGCAAATAATTTTACTTATTTAAGATTACTCTAATATTTTATTTATATAATTTTTATCATGAACGGCCAAAATGGCATTTTAAATCATTATATTCAGATTGAAATAAAACAAAAATATTAAAATTTTAATTTCGAATGATTTCCATTGAAGTCATGTTCTCCTCGACTTCTGTTCAAATAAGGTTCGCATGTGCTTCATTGTAATATCTGAATGGCGTGATATATAAATATACCCAAAAAAAAGGTTGGTATTAGGTAAGTATGTTTTGATTTACTCCCATCATCTAAAAGTTTAAAACCAAATCACCAACAATTTCCTTATACCCGTCAACGAATGAAATGAAAATAAAACAATACAATATTTGTGGAAAAGATAAATGGCCTCATGACCCTAGAAAATATAAGATAGACCTTGCTACCGAAAAATCAACTTTACTGCAGAAAAGATACGTTACGTAACACAATTTAGATAAACCAAGCACTGAAAAAATGGGATAAGTGGAAAATAGGTATCTCGTTTCCAAGTATCAAAAAGGAGAGGAAAAAGCGTTTGCGGTTAAAAATAAAAGTTCTTTTAACAAAAATTTTATGCTTGTGTTAGCATGGTTATAAGATTTATTCAACAGGACCTTTTATAGTTCTTTTCCCTTTCTTAAACAAAAAAATTAAGTTGTACTCAAAAAAGCAAAATAAATACTTTCTATCCACCTTTCTACAGTCCCGTGCTTAATTTTCATCACGAATCAAAAAATTCCGATTTATCTCTACTTAACTGTCTACGTAGCAACAAGATCAGATAAATTTATATAAGAAAAAAATGGATAAAAACAAAATAACGTATTTTAACAAAAGATTAAGAATAAAAACGAAAATAAAACTATTTAACTAAGTTGTTGCAATCTCTAATCACGTTGCTGAAAGCGGATGAAAAAAAATAAATAAACAAAATAAGGTCTGGACAATTTTAGTAACCATTTTAGCTGTAACATTCTTTAACTGTTCTTGCTTTTAAATTTCTTAGCTGCTTGGATGGACTCACCACCCATCTGTATCACCAATCTGCTATGCAAGGATTCTGCTGGATTTAATCATAGTTCTGGAGGCCCATCTTCCTTCCTTCCTTCCTTCCTTCCTCCCCTTTGTGAAGAGTGGGAAGAGACTTAAAGGATGGCCGGCTTGACCATTTCATAAATAATTAAAAAAAATATTCATTACTATATAATTTATAATCTACCATGTCAGATTCTAAAGGCAATTGAAACCTGCTGTCGTCAAAAATCAAATCTGTTGCAGTGAAAGGATAAATAAATAAATAAAACCTTTCCTGCCAGCAATTTACGTCCTCAGCGAAAAAAAAATCTTATAGTAAACTATACATTTTTTGCGGCAATCCCATTCTTTTATCTTGACCCCCCTCTCCCCCCTTGCATTTTTTCTACTTTATGACTAGACTTGAATCATCATGATGATGTCCCCTGTCTGGTTGTCTGTCCGTCCATACGCCTTCCTTTTAATGGCTAGCCAACAAGAATAAAGCTACATATCCGGAGCTTCCAAAAATCAGCCAAGCGTCATTGCTCTTCCTGCCAATCCATGTGGAAAAGGACCACTTGGGAATACTGGGCTGGGATCAATGGGAGTTGGATAAAATATTGGAAAACACTGATTACCATATAACAAGGTGATGATAAGGTGTCCCGAGCCACGTACAGACCAAAACAGCGCATGTGAACACACCCATGAGACAAAAAGCGGGCCACAATTTGCGAGCACGCCATCTGACTTTTCGCGGCTGCGTGCTCATGAACTGCCCAAAGCCGCGCCCGAGCATCAAATCCTTCCCAGGCAGTGGCCCTCATTGAGGATATCAAGGGACCCACATGGTGGGTGCCCACAAGCATTTATTTATGTGGTGGGGCCAGCGTGCAGGTGGGTTCGATCATTTCGATTAATAATAGAGTGAGAAGCATCCCAATGTTAAATAAACAACCCTGTAGCACCTAAATAATTGAGCAATGAGAAAACAAGAGAACCGAATAAGGAAAAAATATATATATGCATATATATATATACACACACTATATTAGACCCACATTATTTTATACTGCACCCACTTCTAGTTCTACCTAGTCCGGTAATAAAATATTCTACCGTAAGACTTGAATCGTGCATGCACCTCTACCTGCACCTCCGCCTTTGTTGAAGCATATATATGCATGGACACTTAAAAATTTTCTCCAATGAATGCCAGCATAATACGTGTCAAATGAATCAAATAATGCCAGCTCTAGCACAAGAAGGGAAGAAACGGGGGTGTATCTATCAATTCGTGGGGGCATGTGCAAACATAGACGTGAGAAACAAATTCGTAAAAATAATTATTTATTTGATTTGTCCTTACCTATCAGACAGAGGAAAAAAACAAAAATTCCTGTATAAATTTTGAAGAGTGGAAGATAGATAATATCATAATAGGGCTTTGTATCGAAAGAGACAGGAATCTCCGAGGAATTACAATCCTACCCCATAGTACTCTCTCTAAGGCCAAGCACCAGCTCAGACTACAGAGATTCAAGCAATACAAAGCCCGGCAATCAAACACTCGGCTGTACACATGCATGCTCGTCCGTTGATTCCTGCGCAGATGGCAAGATAACCATAGAACCCCGATCGAGCTCCTCGTGCAACTGCAAGAACACCTTCCACTCCAGCCGGTGGAAATGAATGACTGACCAACCTCGATCTTTTTAGGGTCCTTTCCAAATTCTTAGAGTGCAATGGACATTCAGAACATGGGATTTTCGATCCAGGAGAGAGAGGTAAAAGTGGGTATTTTGGATAAAACAAAATTCCTTGCTTCGGAATCAAAAAACAGGGAGGCCGAGGAGCCGGAGGAGGGAAAAAAAAACGGGGGCCTACCTATTATGGAGAGGATCTGGGCAACTGGGGACTCTGCGTTCGCTATCGTGGAAATCTTTCTGAGTGGAATTATAAGATCTTCCACTGAAGAACGTGTGCTGATGGCTTTCTTTCTTGTCTTCGTCTCCCATTTCGAGGGAGCTTCTAGCAGGAAAAAACCGAGCTGCCGCTACCTTGTGGTTGCTGGGAATCCGCATATGTAAGAGAGTGATGAGGAGGAAGAGGAAAAGAAGTGCCCTGAATTTCATTGCAGGAGGAAACCCGCATACGAATTTGAGAAAAGGAAAAAGGGAGGTGGGTCGAAAACTATTATATGACAGGAGTTAAAAGGTGTTTTTCTTTGTGGGTGGCCGTGAGATTGGATCAAAGAACAAAAAAATGCAAAAGGAAGATCTTAGTGGGAGGTGTTTGAATGAATGAGGGTG
The DNA here is from genome assembly GCA_030490835.1 of Annona cherimola. NCBI lineage: Eukaryota > Viridiplantae > Streptophyta > Magnoliopsida > Magnoliales > Annonaceae > Annona > Annona cherimola. The sequence goes on along the minus strand of CM059973.1, from coordinate 82,348,708 downwards.
GATTTTGAAGAAGCTCTAGACAGACAGTACTAGCACGTGATGTGTGACAATATTCGCATTTTCATGTGGGGTTTAGACCGAGTACTTCGAACATTTAACCACTTCTCCGTTCTAAATTACTGCAAATGCCCTCCGCCCCCAAACTTCACGCGCACAGCGTTTTCTCAGACTCAGGCCCCACCTGATCAGTCCTCAGCACACTCAAAGGTATTTGATTTTGACGCTGTCCGCGCGAAAACTAGCCGATAATAAGTTATATTGATTAATTTGCACATCATGATATATAAAAATATTGTTTATCATATTAATTAATTATCTAATAAAAATGATTGTTAAAAGCGCATAGCGTAAACACTGCTTTAATTCTCATACTTCAATTTGGTTGATGACAAACAGCTACCTCAAGTCACATTAGAAAAAGGCTTTTTTTTTTTTTTTTTTTTTTTGATTGGAAAAGAATCACTCTAACCCTATTCCCGCACAAAAATGTGGGGATTAGAGTTAGAGTCATTCAATCTATTCATATCCAAAAAATTGTCTTTATATATTTTCCCACAGATAGCTCGTGGAGGATTGCCCCACCAACACTGGTAATTCCCATGAGAATTTAAAACAACTTCGGCTAAGGAATGGGCAACAGCATTTCCTTGCCGAAGGACATGATGAACCGAGAAAGACTCAACAGCAGTAAGGGTCTCCCTAATATCAGCAATAACCAAGCCCACTGGGGAGGAAATGAGCTCGTTATTTGACAGATAGTTACACAGGATTAGGGAGTCAGTCTCCATCTGAGCACATGTAGCATTAATATTAGCAGCCCACCTCAAACCTAGCAAAAAAGCCGTGGCCTCCATAAATAACGAATCCGAGCCACCCTCCCGTTTCCAGCCAATTGCCGCCACAAATGCGCCTTGTGAATTCCTCATAACCGCAGCACAAGCAAAAATACTTCTTTCCCCGTTCGAGCGAGCGTCAACATTAATCTTAAAGAAACCCATCGGCGGTTTCGTCCAGCGAGCCACCAAACCTCTGTCCAAAAAACCCGATTGACATAGCATAGCAGCACTCCTATGCTGAATACGAAACTCCGAGCACCAAGCCAAGGTGTCAGTGAAATTCGGGATGAGACCCTCTTCTCTGAATTTATTCCGAAGATACCATATCCTCCAACAACACAGAATGAAAAAAGCCAAGTCGTCAGCCCGATCATTATGCACCAGGGTATCCAAAATCCTCCCAATGGTTATTCCCTGCTCATCCACCTTTGCCGCCTTTATGCAAATCCCCTTCGTCATGGCACAGTTCAGAAACAGGTGGTTTGCATCTTCAGACTCAAACTTGCAAAGCACACAACACGGGTCAACACTGATACCCCTTTTGGATAGATTTAGTAAGGTGGGAAGGGCGTTTTTTACCAGTCTCCACCCAAAAATAATGACCTTGCTAGGGAGATTCAACCGCCATAAAGCTTGAAAACAGCCAGAGGAAAGTGCCTGATTACAAGTATCTGAAGCCAAGAGTCTGTACGCAGATTTTACCGCGTACCGTCCATTGGGTTCATGTTTCCAAAAAATACAGTCCTCCATAATCCTATGGGAGAGGGGAATCTTCTTAATCATTTTCCATGTAGTGTTCCCCGCAGCCGCCTTCACCCGGTCCCCATTCCATGAATGCGTGGCTCTATCAATAAAGTAACTGACTTTCACATCATCCGGGATTGAAAGCGGGAGAGGGCCCGCCTTCTCAACCGCCGAATCAAGCCATCGATCATCAAAAAATTTTACTTGCGTGCCATCCCCAATTCTCCATGCACACCCATTCTGAATCACATCCCGCGCTTTTAGCACACTTTTCCATGTAAAGGAGTCAGATGGCCTCGTTTTGCACCTCCATATGTCCGTGTCTGGAAAGTATCTGGCCTTGAGAACTCTGTGACATAATGATGTGTTGCATGAAACAATTCTCCATACCTGCTTAGCCAGAAGGGCATAGTTGAACATGTGGATATCCCTGAACCCGATGCCCCCCGACCGCTTTGGTTTACACATATCCTTCCACGCCACCCAGCTTAGTTTCCTCTTACCCTCCTTCTCTCCCCACCAGAATTTACTGATCATCCGATTAATGTCGTCGCAGATAGATTTGGGCAATAAAAATATACTCATTGCGAATGATGGAATAGTCTGCGCCACGGCTTGGATTAGAACCTCTTTACCACCCCACGACAAAAGCTTTCCTTTCCACCCCTGAATCCTCTTTTGAATCCTCTCCTTGATGCCCCTGAAAAAGCCTCCTTTTGATTTGCCAAGCCAGGCTGGGAGGCCCAGGTATTGCTGGAAGTCATGTCCCGCAAATCCCAAAAGGTGAGTCATCTCCCTCCTTGCAGAGTCAACCATATTAGTGCTGAAGAAAACCCCCGTTTTGTCCACATTTACCATTTGGCCCGACGCAGACGCATATACATTTAGAATATCCAACAGTTTGCTCATGTCCCCCTTCTCCGCCCTGATGAAAATAATTGCATCATCCGCAAATAACAGATGGGAAATCGTTGGGCCGCGTAGTTGGAGCTTGATCCCATGGAGAGCGCCTGAAGCAACCGCGTGGGAAATGAGCGCCGAAAGACCCTCCGCACAGAGGAGGAAAAGGTATGGAGATAGTGGGTCTCCCTGCCTCAACCCCCTCTGAGGATTGAAGTATGAGGATTTGAAACCATTCACATTAACCCTGTATCTGACCGTCGATATGCAAATCATAATCCAATTAATCCACCTCGGACAAAAATTCATGGACCCCATCATCCTTTTGATAAAGTGCCATTCGACCCGGTCATAAGCTTTTGACATGTCGAGTTTGATAGCCATTTCCCGCCTCCGCCCGCACTTACGCCTGCGCAGAGAATGGATAGCCTCATAGGCAATTAGCATATTGTCCGTGATGAGCCGCCCGGGAATGAAAGCACTCTGTTCTTCCCCAATGATGTTATGAAGAACCAATTTGAGTCTGTTTGCAAGCACCTTTGCAAAGATTTTATAAACCACATTGCATAAACTGATGGGTCTAAACTGAGATAACATATTGGCGCCAGCCCTTTTCGGTATCAAAATTAGGGTGGTGGAATTTGATTCCCTTATATGTCTGCGTAACAAGGCTGGATTGTCCTCCTCCATGACCATCTTGCACCATTTAATAATGTCATCTCCAACAATATTCCAGTGCTTTTGGTAAAAGCCAGCGGACATCCCATCCGGTCCCGGAGCCTTGGTCGGACCCATCTCTTTGATTGCCATTATCACTTCCTCGGACTGCAATGGTTTGGTTAGGGACAGCCTTTGCTCATCAGAGATACGTCTGTTGATGACAGTTTCAATCCATGGAACATCTCTTTGCTCCGATGCGGAATAAACTTCCACAAAGTGGGAAACCGCCATACGCATCAATTGATCCTGATCCCTCACCCCTTGACCATCCTGGTTCATCAATTCCTCAATGAAGTTTGTTCGCCGTCTATTTGAAGCGATCCGATGGAAGAACCCGGTGTTCCTGTCTCCTTCCCGTAGCCAATGAGACTTTGCCCTAATTCTCCATAATTGCTCCTCATCTTCCATTAGAAGGTTTATCTGGGATTTCAGCTTTTGCATAGATTCGTCCCTTTCGTCACTAGGCCTCCTTCCGGATAATAATTGAAGCTCCCTTTGCTTTCGAGCAATAACCTTGCGAATATTTCCACGCCTGCATCCGTTCCACTTAGATAGTTCAATGCCACATCTCTTGATCTTCCAGGAAAGCATTTCCTCATTATTTGTGACCAACGGAGGCTCGGATTCCCAGACTTGCTGAATAATCCTTGTCGCCTCTTTGTCTCGAGCCCAGAAAAGTTCATATCTGAATTCCCGTGGTGGGCACCTCCTTTTCTTACCATAATCGAGCCTTAACATAATAGGACAGTGGTCGGATGTGGGAGCCGTAAGATGATATAGCTTAGCCTGAGAGAACAAATTCATCCAGGACATCGACGCCAATCCCCTATCTAATCTCGCTTCCACCCTCTGATGTCCTCTTCTGTTGTTTCTCCAGGTCATGGGCGGACCAGAGAAACCTATGTCCATCAAATTACATCTGTCAACCGTCTCACAAAATAATTCCATTTGAGATTTGGGCCGCATCCTCTCACTAACATATTCACTTGGCCCCAAGACCTCATTGAAGTCACCCAAAACAAGCCAAGGATCACTCCTCCCATAGCTCAATGATCTGAGGGTATTCCAACTTTGATGGCGCTGATGAGTTTGGGGGTGACCGTAGAAGCCCGTGAATCGCCATCCCAAGAATTCAGCATCAATGTGGAAGAAAGAGAAACTTTTGATGCATGCTGGTTTCTCATTATTCCACAGCAGAGCCAATCCTCCCCTTCTGACTTCCGGTTCTACCACAAAACAACTATCGAACTTGAGTCTTCTTCTAATATTATCCATCTCATGAGATTTACATTTTGTTTCAGAAAGGAAGACCAAACAGGGATCTTGTTTCTTGACCAAGTTAAGAAGGCTGCGAATTGCCCGTGGGTTCCCAAGCCCACGGCAATTCCATGCTAGAATAGCCATCTTAAATGAGGTGTGGCCGGGGGCTCCCCTCGGCCTCCACCTCATTTACATCATGGGTTCCCAGGTTAATTCTTCGCTTTTTCAACTCCATATATTCTCCCCTATCAATTTCCAAACCTCGTTTTCCCCCTCCCGGCATAAAACTTTCCCTTGACTCCAACATCCTCATATCTTGCCCCCCTCTAGCCTTTCTCTTCCATTTCCCATTCATTCGGTTTATTGCCAAACTACCTGCACCCTTCCTTTCATTCCCGCCCGTCCCGTTGTCTTCCACTAAAGAGTCGTCGTGGCATGCTGGACTCTTCACCCATCCCTCTTCCTCACTTTCCTCTTCATTCTGTAATTTTCTCTCTTTTGTCTTCCCATCTGCCCTTAACCAAACCTGACCATCTTCCCCACTTCCGCTCCTCCCTTTTTGCTCAGCCAACTGCCCATGTATCCTTCCTGGTTTGTCTTCGGAGTCCCCCCAGTCCAGCTCTATCATCCTCTTATGCTGTGCTTCCTTCGTTTCTAGTGCCTGATCCGCCTCCAGTAGAATCTGTTCATCTAACCGGGCCTCTTGGTTTTTCCGGACATCTGTCAGTTTATTCTGATTTGAGGACAGTGAAGAAACCGAGTTTGGGCACGTACTTCCATCCTCTTTCTGTCGCAGCATGGGTTTGACTGAATGGGTTTGCATTTCTGATTCAGGCACCGCTTCGGGACTGAGCCTTACCCTCTGACCAGAACACTGACCGTCCTCGTCATCTGCACACCAGCTCTGTCCATAGCTGCCTCCACCTCTACTGTCTCCTCTTAGTTTTCCTCTGCCATCGTCTTCTTTCCTTGGTCCCGGCCTCTGTACCGACTGGTCAGCTTGCTGGACCCCCAGATATTTGATCGGAACGACTCTATTCCTCTTGCTTTGTCCATCATTGAACTGCATAGGTTTCAGTCCAGCTCGTAGCCAATCCCCATATGGCATTTCCTCCTCCACTAGCTGTGTATGTTCCTTACTATCACATTCTCTATAAGCATGCCCCATCAATCCGCACAGATAGCAAAACATTGGAAGCCTTTCATATTGGAAGGCAATCCATTTTCGTTGTTGGGATCCAAATTGGATGAACATCCCTCTTCGAAGGGGTTCCCGGCAATCAATGATGACTTTTAGCTTGAGATCGTTGTCTGTTGCCACCATCTCACTTGAGTCCTCGAATGTATTTCCAATGCATCTTCCCAGCACCTCATTGTCTACGATATATGGTAATCCAGTGATCTGTACCCACATGGGCGTTTTTACGAGCATAATGTAGGCAAGATCCACTTCTTCCGTCTGTTCCTCAACCAAGACCAATCTCCTCTCGAAGCACCATGGCATTGGCCGTCCCTGCAAAATGCGTTCTCTGTCCTCCCGTTCTGACAGCAGAACTTGATATAAGTTTTCACCCAGCTCGGTGAACTGGCAAGAGCCCCTTGCTTTCCACATTCTCCGCATCATGGATTTGAAGATTTCCTTATTATACGTCTTTGAGGACCAAATAGAACACAGAATAGATACCTCCGCCCCCGGCTTGACCTTCCGAACAGCGTCATTGGAAATGACCATCGTTCTTAATTCAGCCTCCAGCAGATCACTTGGACCTTGATTCATCTTCTCCACCCCGTTTCCTGCACGTCAACCCTTTGGACTTGTCTTCCCCGATCACTGAGACAAACTTTTCCCTTCCGGCGGTTGCTTCTCCTCCAATACCCAACCCCAATCGCGATCACGCTTCAGATTAATCGCCGCCCCCGTTCTTCCCCCTCTTCTAGACCCAAGCACGCCCCCGTCGTCTTTTTGGGTCTACACGGCAGAGGACCCCTAGAAAAAGGCTTTGATTTTGAACTAAAACATTCCAGCTTGTTGATTGATATAAAAAAAAATTATTATTATTCAGTTGCTTGTTAGCTGAATCTGAAATGCTTGAATAATGGGCAAAATATTAATTAGAATAAATTGTAAAAATTGTAACTTAATAATACCCTAATTATAAGAAATTTTGACATTAATTTAGGTGACAATTATTTTCATGATGAATAATTTTATAAATAAATGGATATTTTAAAATAAAAGGCACGGGTTTTCCATATCTTACTATGTGATCTGTTTGAAAACGAGCATTCTAATATACTCTTGTTTGAGTCTAATTAGGACTTGTAAAAACAAAAAAACTTCGTTGGACATAAGATTCATGGTTGAGAATCCTTGATGACGGTGCATGTAGATGCACATCAGCAGTAAACATCAACTGCTCAGACTGTAGGGCTGCCTGTTTGGCATCTCTTTCCAAAAGTGACTTTGTTATGGTGTGTCTTGTATCAAATTTGACAGCAAGAGAATTTTGGGGTCAAGTGAGGAAAAATAAAATTGACTTTTCTTTTTTCTAAAATAATCTTTTAAAAATTAAACCAGCACATTCAATAAAGTCCCATGGAGTAATATCAATCTTGCCTAAACACTATAACACAGTAAGTCTTTGGAAATGGAATTTGGTTACATACAATAGGAAAAGTTCATTTTTGTTCGTTGGAACTCATATTTTTGGGCCGTTGTTGGATCTCTTATTAGCAACCAAAAAATTTATATATATGCTTAAGCAAAACTTCTCTTGCTTATGATGATATTTATATATATAAGTAATGAGAAAGTTCTATAAAAAAAAATTTTACTATGGTGATACTTTCGTAGGTAAGAAAATTTTATCTTACATGTAATAATGCTTTTAAAACAAAAACAAAGCTTGGTTGCTTGAGTAAAAAAATAAAAAAGTTGATATGCAAATATGCCTACTTAGTTTTGACTATAATTGCAAATATATTCATATAATTTCAAAAATTACAAATTACCCTCATATAGTTTTACCATAATTATAGACATACTCATATCATTACTGCACTGTCACAACATGAGCATATTTACAAAGATATGCAAACTACATGTGTATATTTGCAAAAATTAAATATACACTGTAACGATGTAGTAACAGTGTCATAACAATATAGGTATAATTGTAATTATGACTAAATTATGTAGATTATTATATTTAATTTTTGCAAATATATTCACGCAGTTTGTTTGTCTTTCCAAATGTATCCACACGATAACATTACACTAACAATATTATAACGATGTGGGTATAGTTGCAATTGCGGTCAAATTATATAAAATTATTTACTATTTTTAAAACTATATGAATGTATTTGCAATTATGATTAAATCATATGAGTTTACAAGTTACTCATAAAAAATCATAAAATGTTGACAACTAAATTTCTTTTTTGTTGGTACTATATGACATATAAAAACAACTATTGATAACTAAATTTTTCTTTAACAAATATATTTTATCTTTTTGGGATAAAATTTTGATAGTAAAATTTTTTTGAAATGTAGTGACAATTGCGGTTAATAAGAGCTAGCACGTAGCTAAGGCAGCTAGAAAAAATCTCACTCGAGTACAGGAAATCTAAGCTTCTAGTCTCAACATAGAGAGTTTATCTCCCACTTTTCAATGCAATGTCTCCATAACTATTTTGTTAGCAATATTGATTGAAAAACTACATACTTGAGTTGTAAATACAAGGAAATAAAAAAAAATGTGACTAATAGACCATTGCCATAATTGTGCATATACTAATTTGGTCCTAAAAGATAAAATTTATGGTTGTGAAATTTGAGGAAATAATGCAATGAAATCAAGGAGTGGTTTTGCTTTTATGAAATTTCCATCATTTTTAACATATTGATGGTTGATGAAAAATTTACTGCATCTATTATATTTAGTATCATTTATATTATCGTAGAAACTCTCTCGTTTGTCATGCCATATATAAATGTGTAAAATTAAGGTAAAAATATTTTAATATTAAAAATCAATTTTTGAGTAGTATTTTTAATATTTAAAATATCACTACTATGCAAATAAATTATTCAATAAAGTATTATTATATTCTAATATCTTTGTGAATAAATTTAAGTATTTTTCCTAATTTACACATAAATATATTTATTTTTAAGCAAATATAACCGATGTACATAATCGATTTGGATAAAACCTAGTCTTTTGACTAAATAAATAATGTTAAAAATAATAAATATATTAAAATTTAATTTAATTATTAATATTTTAAAACTAGATAGGATTACAAGAAATCACTAGTATATAACGAAGCCCATTAAAGGGAATGGATATTCATCCACCGTTTTGGACAATCTACATAGGTAATTAATTGAGACTATTGCTACCAACTTCATTTTTTTCATACCACCATGTTTTGAAATATGCGGTCGTGAAGAGTCAAACCTAAGCGCCCATCCACAAGGGCAATCTGAGTTACCACCACACCAGTCTTATCTAATATTATTATTGAGGTTGTGACTCAAAACAACTCATTTTGTTTATCTTATCTTATGCGCTTATGATTTTCTTATTTTAGTTTTATCCCATTCCTCCATCTCTTACTATTTCCTTTATGTAATTAAGCATATTTCGAGGAAAAATTCCCCACGTGCCCATACATTTCAACACTAATTCCTCTTGTGCCCATGTCTAACCTTCCGTCAAAATAAATGCCCCTTTTTCGTAATTCCGAAAATGCTCATGCCTGGATTTGATGCTCAACTTTCTATCCGTCATAACGGATGGCACAACAAGCATCATCATCCAGAACAAAACCACAGCTCCTTTTTACGCACCACCGGCAGTCTAATCAATTGTTGGATTCCAACCCCACCTACGTCGTCACCCCACTGAAATAATGATTTGGTCATCGGGAAAAACCGCCGCACGTTCTTCGCTTGTCTTCATGCTGCCGGCGAAAGCCGCCTGTCGATGCTCACGAACAGAACTGAACCACCCGCCTAAGCCGGCATTGCCAGATCTGCCTTTGCTGGTAGATCTGAACCCACCAAGGCCACTAACCGATCTTTCCTTCAACCCGAGAAGTCGTTGTTGGGGACGCTGAGTATGACGAGCAGCAGGAGTCCGAGAGCCGATGGGAGGCTGCCAGTGAAGCGGTTGAGATCGATCACCAAAATGCTGAAATTTTGCGTTTTCCCAGTCTCCTGCGGAAGCTTGTCGGAGAAGTGATTCCCGATGAGCTACAGATATCCGCTGATCATGGATTTCCCCATGTCGAATGTGATGTCGAAGATTGGAAACAAACCAGTGCCTCTATGCACTTGCCACCAATGGCTTCTGCAACGCTTGAGGCTGAGAAAAGAGTAAACGAAGCCGAAGCGCGGATAGTTCACCACTCGCCAGAATCCACCACCTCAAGAGGAGGCACTCGCTGGAGCCTGGAGGGAAGCGATGATGATATGTCCGGGGAGTCAAATGCGGGCCTGGGGTACTTCTAGCCAAGCACATCAATTCGACTGGAATCTCGTCGTCGAATCGGTTATTCGCGAGGTTCAACTACAACAGGCTACTAGAGTCGCCAATCTCTCTTGGCACTGCTCCCGTGAGTTTGTTTCCAGCGAGCATCAACCATGTCAACAATGTCAGGTTTTCGATCTTTGATGGGATCGTGCTTGCCAAGTTATTGGATGAGAGATCGAGAATCTGTAGACTCAAGAACTTGCCAAATTGTGGCGAGATCCTGCCGTTGAAGCGATTTTCCCCCGGGATCAATTTTGTGAGAGACGACATTTTTGGAGATTTCGACTGGTAGGTGGCTGGAGAGGCAATGGGAGCTAAGATTAAAGGCTATTAGGTTGGGCAATTTCAAAATTTTAGAGGAAATTAGGCCTCCCGTGTATGAATTCCCATAACGGACCAAGAACCCGCACTTGCACGAATCGTCCAGAGATGTATTCAATGTGATGGAGGCATGGTAGGCTCGAAATCCGGTCGTTACCACCCTCAGTAGACCCTCGTGATGGAAGGGAAGAAGAGATAGGCATGATGCATTTGGATGGAATATGATAGTATGAATACGGAAGAAATTAAGGGTAAAATGTCAGAAGGAATTTATAACATGAATTTATAAAATGTTATGAATATGGTAGAAATAATAGACAAACTTTGGGTGTGTTTGGTTGGAGGTAAAACTTTTGATGAAAAGTTTTTGGGTAGAAGTTGTCGAATCGATAGAAAATAATGTGATATAATAGGGGTAATGATGATGAGTAAAGAGAATAAAGTTAAAATAGATAATTTAGTTGTATGGGTAGTTGTGTAGAAATGATTGAAAAGTATGGTAGTTTATATAGAAAAATGTGAAAAAATAATTAAAAAATAAAGTAGTCAAGGAAAGTGAAAAATTTTTGGTTGAAAAGTTTTAGTTAACATATTTTGGCCCCAAACAAACACACCATTTATGAGTTACAGGGAATTCTCCCCACTTTTCAGCTTTCTCGTACTCTCGTCTACATTTGTTTAAAAAAGACAAATTTCACCCTGTCATCTTAAAGGTGTTCGTATGATAAAAAGGTTCTTTCGAATTCATTGGCAGGCTGATTTTGATGGTGATGAAAAGCAGCCACGAATGAATATTTAGCATGAATTTTGTATCCGCAGCTTGTAAGGGATGGATTCCCAAACAGTAATGGTCCATTTCAACCCTGCGGACGACGGCACATGCATGGAGGTCTAATAAGCGCAGGCAGAGAAACAAGTCTGCCCCTGGCCACAGGCCAATGTTTCTGTACATCTGCGAGGATGATTTATAGTTCCATGAAATGTTATCAAAATCGAAATCCCAAACGAGAATCAAACTGTTTTTATGTCTGATTTAAGTTGGACCGTTTCAACTGTTGGTTTAAATCATTTTGCACCATAATATTAATATAAAATAACGATCATGTATAAGTTATTAAAATTTAATATTGAATTTGATTCTTCAAATAAAGTACATTTTTATCTCATAAGTATGATAAGGTACACGTATAATTTAAGGGGTGCATGGAAGAAAGCGAAGAGTAAAATACCGTATTTTTTGTTTTCTTTCTAATATTATAATAGTGAAAATAAAAAAACGTATACAAACCACACGGTTAAATTTCCTATTTACGGTTGGACCGGTTGAACCGTCGGATACGGTTTTCAAAACAATAATTACATGTCACGCAAAGTCTCTTCCGGCTGCAATTCGGATGCGGGTGGTAATGGACTCATTATACTGCAGCTTTAAGGGATCTGATATATCCGTCGATTTTGATGAACCTAATGACATGATCATACAACCAAAAAAGCCGAGCCATTTATTACTGATTCCCCACTAGTGTAACACATCGGTTACTAACTTTGGATGGTTGTCCGAATTATTGGACTGAAGCTAGCACGTATACGTTTTTCTGATGCTATTTCGATAGTCACTTTTTTTTGAGTAAGACCCTTCAAGATTGTTGAACCCTCTTCTGTTTCCGTAATTCTTTTTTTTTTTTTTTTTTTTTTTTACTTTGTTTGTCTTTTAAAATAACATTCTTGTCCTCTTCTTTGTTTTATTTTTTTGATTGATTGCCCTCTTCTTTGTTTGTCCTTTTGAAAAGCAAAAAATAGTAGTGCGTGCATGCACCAGTCAAGCATTACCACTAAAACCGGTCTAATTACAAATTCTTTGTGCTTATGATATATAATAATCGGATTTGGACGGTGACCGGCCAACACCGACAGCAGGGTTAGTTAACTTAGTTTCCATGGACGATTCGATCCGGCACTGCCTCCATCACGCGAAAAAAGCGAAATGAATGCGGGCTAGTTAATTAATCGAAGAGATCCAGTGGTGAATTGATTTCTAGTGGGTCCATGCTCATGATAATGGTTGATGGGATCAGCTAAACCAGTACATGCGCTCTGCATGCACTTGCAAGCTTGGGTCCGCCTGCCAGCGTAATTACATCCCAAGAGTCGAGAGAGATTTTCACCTGCAACACTAGGATCCACTGGCACGTGCAACAGGACCGGCCGTGGACGGTACACATTACCAATTTGCCATATATGTTCTGTTCTGGATACGGATGTACGCGGAAAGTGGAGACGGAGAACCTGCTAGCTCTTCAATTTCAGTTTTGAGGCCTTGATTATCCGTTTCCAACTTATCGATAATACCTGCGTCTCAGGACTCGGGAGTCAAAGAGCCGGCGTATATATGCATAGGCATCGGAGGACTGCCGCACTGGATCCATCCCTTCCTGAACCGGACAGGACTCAGGCGTCAGTTCATGCCATGAAAATGCCCGTCAAGCAAAGGCATAAGGTGGGGCCAAACCGTCGGCTATGCTCTCTCTCCCCTCGACTGGGGAGGCTGCACACGGATGCAACACTTCACGCATGCAATGCAATCGATCGGCTCTACCAAAATGGAGCAACAGATCATCGGGTGTGCAGGGATGGAACTGCGTTCTTTCCCACTTGTTGTTGTGCGCGCGCGTGTGTGTGTCATCTTCTGGTATTCGTGGTTTGTCCAAGTCAAGTCTGTCCTACCCATTTTTGATGCTGTTGAGCCAGGCCTGTACGAGGTCAATCACGTAGTTTTGACGAGGAATCAGGGCAGGAGAGGAATGCTGGGGTCGGTTTGTCAAAGATAAATTTTATAATTAAAGAAAACAACGTTATTGGCTGGTGTCGAAACGTGCGAACGCTAATCATGGTCTTAGGGCAGCATCCGACTGTCCACTTCTGACTTTTTGAGTGCCTTTATTTTTTAACTTTTCACCCTCAGAAAGGCAAAAGAAGAAAACCCAGCTTTTATCACTTGGGCCAAGAAGAAAAGGTCAAATTGTATGTATGTTAAATGCTCCGTGCAGCTGATTGACAGCATTCGCCAGAGATGTTTGGGACTTGGGTTGGGCGATGAAAGGACTTGGACAGTAGATACTGGATACATCCAGAGCAAACAAGGACTAATAATTGATTGACTAAGTCAGATATGAGGTTTTATGCGCAAAATATTTTACCTTTGCCCCTTTTTTACCGCACAAAGGGTCCGAGCCTCAAAAGTCTTGCTTCGGAAGGAGCGCTCCGACGCTTATACCGGTGATGAAAGCAATAACTTGAGCATGATGCTATTGCAAAGATAATGCCATTATCTTTTTTTGATACATTTAGCCCTTTTAATTTGATGAGGGTCTTTGAACAGATATAAATAAGTTTTTTTCAGAAGTAATGCAAATAATGAAATAAATTAAAACAAATTCGATAGATGAACTTTTTTAAAAGAAAAAACAATTAATTCCAAAATATGTTCATAACCAAAAGTGTATTTGTACAAAAAATTGCATTTCCTTTAAAGAAACATGTTCACATAAAAAAGGGCTTTTTTTTTCATTTTTACTTGATTACTTTCTTCTACACTTTACTTTCGCCAGCATTTCTGTTTCGTAAGATAATTTTAGCTACACTTAAATAGATTTAACTACATTTGTATATTTAGCTATAAATACATAGTTACTTTAAGTTGATGGCATTTGCTTCATTGTAATTAATTTTATATTTTATGACAAAAAATATTAAATACAACTATTTACATTTAACCACAAATAATAATAAACTTTTTAGCTGCGAAAAGTAGATAAGTAGCTGCGTTTAATATTATATATATCTAAATTTAAATGTAGGTCCAAACATTTATTTCTTACCTGTAAAATTTTATAGAAATTGGAGAATTTCTAATATTTTTCAAATATTGAAAAATAAAAAATAAATATTAAACATTATTCAAATGTTATAAAATTTATATATAAAATACATGTTTGGACCCACATATTAGTGCAAAACTAGTTTAATAATAATAATGGTAATAATGGTAATGCAAATGTCTACATTAAAGTTGAATGCAAATATTTGCATTAGATACTTTGACGTAGACGTTAGCATTAGATCCGGCCCCCTTTTTTATTGAGATAAAATAAACACCCCTTTGGATGTTTTGACCACCTATGGTTAATACTCTCCAGCCTTTTCCGTGGTCATGTCCATATTTCGAGAGTAATTTTATTTTAATATTTTTCTTTTTTGAAAGTATGACGTCAGTTAGGAAGATTTCGTTGAAACGTATGTTTATGTTCTTGACTTTATGTTGCAAATAAATAATTTATATGAATTTATTTGTTTCTCATTTTAGAATCACAGACTAATTAGAAAATATTTTGGTTGATATTTTGTAACCTTCTTAAACTGCATGGTTTCTTAATGTTCTACGTATTAATTAAGTAAGTGCCCGTTAATCTTTATTTTCTTTTGTTTTGTTTTGTTTTGTTTTTTTTTTTTTTTTTTGGATGAACTAATCTCTCTCCTCTGTCGTTCTCTTGTGCTACTGTTTTTTTTTTTCCATGTTATTACCAATTTTTCGTCCGTGATTTAAGTCATTAGATTTTAACCGGTTGCCTTTTTTTTTCTTATTACCTCCATGTTTCTGTAATCATGCCCATGCAAACTTACTTTTATGATTTTTTTTCTTTTCAATTTTCCTCTTTATCACCAAGCATGCAAAGAACTGTTTCTCCCCAGCCTCATTCTTTATTTTGCCACTAAAGCTACAGGTAATCAGTGATGCCAAAAAAAAAAAAAAAAAAGCTAGAGGAATTGATTGCACTATTCACCGTTTCAACTTAGCAATTTCTCTCTGCTTTTTTGGTGAAACACGCTACAACAAAATTGGTGACTTGTGGTAAAAAGAGATAGAAAAGCAGATTCTGCTCAGCTGAAAACATGCTGATGATAATGCTGTAATCTTCCAAGCGGTTAGATTTAATGTCGACTCATGTTGCATCTAAGGACCCATCTATGATGCTGAAATGCCGCACCACAGAAACCAAAACGCCAGAACTCTCTACGTGCAGAAAGTTGGACCCATATTGTTGAATTTAGCAATTTCTGATTATGCTATAGCAAATGATCCGTTTCCCCATTTAGAAATACATGGCCCCAAGCTTTTATTTACCTCCCGACATTCGACCCATAAGCATCTTGCCTTTTCTTCACAGTAACTATTTTCACGTAAGCATCTTCCTAGTGGAAAATTGTTTAAAGGCCTCAAGATAGAGACGGCGGAGCTAAATCTGCAGCAGGCCTGACAAGATGGCGTGAAAATGGGCTGAATCAGTTACTTGGCAGGATCTCAAACTATTCCTTAAAAAATGAGTGGACGCCATTTTTTATGCTTCGATGAGTAGAAGCCCCCCCCGACTGAGTGCCGAATCTGCTGAGCCCGAACTAATTTTTATTTTATATATTTATATTAGAGGCAAAAAACCTATTTTTAATTTTTTAATATTTTTTATAAACCTATCAATCCATGTGTATTTAGTTTATAAATTAAAATTTACCATTTTTGAAGATGTATATATTTTTTTACATTTGTAACATGAGTATTTTAGTCATTTTTATCATTTAAAATGACTAAAATACTTGGGTGTTTAAAAATTAAAAAATATATAAATATTTCTAAAAAATTATATAATTTAATTTATAACTTAAATACCTTTTGATCAATAGAATTACTAGAAAAGTTAAAAAATATAAAAAATAAGTTTTTTTGCCTAAATTGAGTAGTGGTTAACTTAGCACTAACTAATGGGATCATTACTCTTTATATTATTGTATGTTAAAACGAAAGCCACAAAGAGTACACTCACCTATGAAGTCAAGTCCCTCGGAGTTCTAAGACCTACATTGTCATATACAATTATTATTATTATTATTATATGTTATGCTTCTTATAAATTACTAATTATTTAAAGACTTATTTTAATATGTTTATCAAAATTTAAATAAAGTTCGTGATAGTGTCTATTGTAATTACACTATTAAGTTAAAATTTAATAATATTAATAGTAGTGTATTATATTAACATTATGTAATATTACCTAAATGACTATTATTACTTTAATATTTTTACTGTCCTAATTTAAAATGTCATAAAATAATAAATTTTATTGATGTTTATAATAAATTAAATTATTACTATTATTATATCTTTTATGTTATTACTATTATTATATTAGCCGCACTTTTTGGAGATATTTGTTAATGTTAAGAACGTGAGAAAGAAAAAGAAAGGTAGAGATCTGCTGGCCCCACCTCAATTTTTAGCTCATCATTTAGTATTCTAACAACTCTATTTTTCTAATTTTATCCATATATTTCAATTATTTTTCCTTTCAATAATACTCCAACTACCCTATTTATTCTATTTTTACTCCTATTATTTCATACTAATCATACAATTCCCAAAATATCATATTTTCCATTTTCCACCCAGCTTCAAAATTCACACAAAACTACATGTTACCAAATGTTACCTTTAAGTCTTGTTACTAATATTTAGTAATATAAGACATCTTGTTAATTCTATTTATATAAATCATTGTGATATCTTGTTAATTCTGTTTATATAAATCATTGTGATATTGTCCGTTTATAATTACTATTTCAAAATTTTAAGATATTTTCATACTCACAAAAAACTGTAAATATAAGTTGAATTCTTCTAATAATTTTAGACTATTTTTAGCGACAAATTTAAAGACTGTTAGAAAAAATTATTTATACTCATGATTTTTTATTTGTCAAGAAAAAAATCTTCAGTATATGGCATTTTTTGCGTAGTGCTTCTAATCTTGTAATTTCAGAACTGCTAATTATTTAATTTTTTTTAGATCAATTTCAGAACTGTTAGTTCAACCTTTAAACTTTCTAAAACATTTTTCTATATGGATGAATAATTCTATAAATTATTGTAATATTTTAATGCATATATGAAGAAATCAAAGTATTTTCATAATTTACATGCACATATATTTTTTAAAAAGAAGTATAGTTGATCCAAGATTTAGATCGAAATATTTTTGATATCTTTTAAATAATATAGAATTTTAATTTCTTCTTCAAAATAGATCCCACTTTAGACGTGTCCACAAAGGTTACATTGAAATAGAACCCCAAATATCATTGGCTTCCTAATTTTGATTCAATGTAACTTTTTTTGACAAAAATACTTTTTAATTACATCAAATCCAATTATTATATTAATCATTATATTTTCATGATTCATATATATCGAAAACTTATACACATTCACTTTCAAATGCTTCTGATTTTTAGAAAAATGTAAAATTTCAATCAAAATAATTTTAAGTAACCAAATAAGTATATAATAATTCATATTACAGTTGGATTGTGTGTATTTTCTTAAGATGGAGCTATGTCTCCAAGTTGTTTAGGTGGAGCTTTTTCTTCATATTCTATAGAAG
Source organism: Annona cherimola (assembly GCA_030490835.1). Lineage (NCBI taxonomy): Eukaryota > Viridiplantae > Streptophyta > Magnoliopsida > Magnoliales > Annonaceae > Annona > Annona cherimola. Next base: position 82,330,888 of record CM059973.1, on the reverse strand, counting down.
GAATAGTTGGTCTTCTAAAAATTTGTAAGAATGTCTTAGCACTTAATTATAATAGATATTGAGATGGATAAAAGATATATCAATCAAAAAAATTAAGAGAGTACTCCAGCAACTCCATCCAACCAACCATATATGATGCCCAATATACAGTATTCACTTAAATAAATTGACATTTAAGCATATGTTAAACCAATTTGAGCCCTTTATATATGAATTCATGTGAATTAAGGAGACAGAATTTTGGGTTGTCATTTGCAACTTAATTAACAATGCAGATTGTTAGGGATTAGGATTTCACCTCGAGGCCTGAACCTAACACACCTCTTCTTCGCTGATGATGCTCTCTTATTTCTAAAGGCATCCAAACAGGAATTCCAGCATCTACTACATACTCTTCAAGTGTACGAAAAATTTTCAGGGCAAATGATAAACATAGATAAAACTGTACTTTTCTTCAGTGCAAATATGAACAGTATGGAAAGAAGGAAAGCTCAATCCTAGTTGGGATCAAGTAGAAGAGATATTGATAGTTAGCTTAAGTCACCGGCATGACTAGGAAAATCCAAAAAGGCGGTGTTTAGAGGTTTAAAGGAGCGTATTTGGAGAAAAATCAAAGGACAAAAAGAATGATTACTTTCGGTCAGTGGGAAAGAAGTGTTAATCAAGTCAGTAGCTCAAGCAATCCCTACCTACACAATGAGCCTTTTCCTTCTACCTTCTGGTTTATGTAAGGAAATAAGTAGCCTCCTTAGCCAATTCTGGTAGGGGAGAGTGAAGGCAAGAGGAAGATATCTTGGGTGGCATGGGAGTAAATGTGCAGCCCAAAAACTGAGGGTGGGATGGGGTTTAACGAACTTAAGGCCTTCAACCTTTCGTTGCTTGCGAAGCAAATATGGAGGTTAATGATAAATACAAAACCGTTGTGCTACAAGGTGTTGAAAGGCAAATACATGCACAATAAAAGCATTTGGGAATGTGTGAAGAAGCCCTCTAATTCATATACATGGAGAAGTATCCGAAAGGCTGGAGCCATCATGGCCGGAGGGGGTCGTTGGAGATTGGGGGATGAAGAACACATTAGGTTCTTTCAGGATAAATGGTTGGAGGAAAAGCTATTGAAGGATGGCCTGCTACCACAAAGTTTGCCTAAGAAGGAAGTACAAGTAGTTGCTTTCATTAACTTCCCAAACATAGTTTGGAAGGAGGACCTAATCTTAACTGTTGTAGCAGAAACAAGCTGGCAAAGGTTAAGAAGAGTTCAGATCCCAAGGAACGGTGTAGCAGATGGATGGTTTTGGGGGCTAGAAGCAGATGGCCTCTCCAGGGTGCGATATGCTTACAAACAGGCAATTTCTAACTTAAGTTCTTTTGCAGATCTCAAGAAGGGTTACCTCAATGGTCAAGATAAAGCAATCATAAAGGCAATATGGAAAAGCAATCTGCCGAATAGAATCGAAATCTTTGGATGGCAGTTAGCTCAATAAGCCCTCCCAACAAAGATTAACCTCAACAAAAGGGGTATGGTGGTGGATCCTCCGTGCTTTCTCTGTAGGAACATAAGGGAGAATGACTCTCATCTCTTCATCTACTATGAAAAGGTTGTACAAACAAGAAGATTGCTGGCTACATAAAGAATGATCTAGATTTCGAGAAGGGCGATTAGGTGTATTCTAAGCAATCTAGCTAAGGCATTGTGCTAATGTGTTGGATTAGGGTGACAAGTGTACAACATGAGCTAAACCAATTGTATGACTAGTGTGTAGATTTATGGGATAACATCTGATGTGTCAATATGGAGGTGGAATCTCTAAGTCAGAGATCAAATCTTATTCCTAGGTTGAGTCGAACAAATGCAAGTGCCCTCAAGCTGAACACGTATGATCGTAGATTGTCTAGAAGGAACTATATGGGATTGGGGGCCGTTCTCCGGAATCACAATGGGGACTTTATTAGGGCCAAAGGTGAGAAGGTGGAGAGAGTTCAAGATGTTCTGAATATGGAGGCACTAGCCATGTTGTATGGCTTCAAATAAGGAGCGGAGATGAATGTCCAGGAGCTGGTTTTAGAATCAGACTCAAGCATCCTTGTGAGCCTTTTATCAAATGAATACCAAATTCTATCAAATGTGGGATTAAGAGTTGCAAAAATTAAATATTTTACATCTGGATTTAAACTTGTTGTTTTCACCCATGTTTTGAGGGCTGAAAATAAATATGCACATTGTATAGCTTATATAGCAACTCAACTTTTGTTACATGTCAAACGTAGTCAGAAAACCCACCATATTTCATTGTAGATTTTTTGGCTTGTGACTATTCCCAAGGGGTGTGAATACATTTAAGTTTCTCATAAAAAAAAAGAGACATAATTCTATTAGCCCAGGCTAAGTAACGGTTTACTTTGCCTATGCCAATAAATTTATTTTTAATTATTTTTTATTTTTCATAGACTTATTAATCTAAATATATTTAGTGTAGAAATTAAGTTTTACTATTTTTTAAGATATGTATATTCTTTAATATAGAAATATTTTATTCATTTTTAATGGTTGAAAATTACTAAATAACTAGGTGTTTAAAAATCTACAAATAATATATCTTCAAAAATGATAAAATTTATAATGTATGTTAAATACACCTAGATTAATAAGTTTGAAAAAAAGCAAAACAAATTTTTAATAGTTTTTTGGCCAACAAGATCTTGCCTCTAAATTAAAATACCACCTTGCAATCCCAACCCTCGGCAAAAAGGAGCGCGATCTCCTGCACCCGGGAGCAGTGTTGCCTGCTCCCAGGTGCAGACACCTATTTTTTTAATTTTTTTTTATTTTTTTCATAAAATTGTTAGCCCAAATGTATTTAACCTCTATATCAATTTTTACCATTTTTGGAGATTTTTAAATATTTTTTTTTTATTTTTGAAAATCAGTGGCATTTTAGTAAATTTTATATGCCCCTGATTTTTAAAAATCAAAAATAAATATCTAAAATACTCCAAAAATGGTAAAAATTTATACACATGTTAAATACACCTATATTAACATTTTTATCAAAAAAAATTTCAAAATTTTTTTTCAAAAAATAGGTGTGTGCACCCAAGAGCAGGCAGCGTTGCCTGCTCCCGGGTGCAGGAGATCGTGCTCCCGGCAAAAACTTAAAGTGATTTTGCAAGATCTATTCCATCCATTTTATTTAAAATATCATATTTAACTAAGATTGTACTAATTTGCTTTAAAAAAGATCAAAGTCGGTCACGAAATAAGGATACTTTTAAAGTAACTGTATACCCGTTAAAATCATCATCTTATATATGGTCCACACAAGTTTCTAATTAAAATAATTTTAATTAGCATTACTACATAAATAATAACAAAGAAATTAAATTAAGTTAATTTCATAAAATGGTGTAAATGGAACAACTTAAACTAGTTCAACATTTTCTCAGTACATATATATCTTTGACGAAATAAATAAATAGTTGCAATCATAGAAGTGGGTCATATTTTGACTTTTAAGTTTGCACACAAATATAGGATACTGTTTGGTTGGGAGTGAAATTTTTTTATGAAAAGTTTTTGAGATAAAAATTGTTAAATTAATAAAAAATGAGTGATATAATAGTGGTAATGATGAGGTGAAAATAAAATAAAATTAAAATAGATATGTTAATTATATGAGTAGTTGTATAAAAGTTAATAAAAATAAGATAGTTTGTATAAATAAATATAAAAAATAATTAAAAGATAGAATAGTTAACAACAAAAAATTTTATTGATATTTTTTAACCCAGCAATCGCACCCAATAATAACATACACTGGCAAAAGTGCATGTAAGCAGTTCTTCAATCCTAGAAGCCATCAAAGCATCCAGACCGTGCGTTTCAAAATCGATAGCCTGTACCTACCGAACGATGTCATGCCGCGAGGATTCGGCCCGCGGGGATCAGTTCTAGTCATGCGGAGAAAATAGATCCGTGAAAAGTCACGTGCGTCACAGCCGATAGAATTAGGGTGTGTTTGACAACTAGGAAAAAATATTAACTTAAAATTTTTCAATCTAAAACTTTTCACTATCTACAATCATTATATTTTTTAATCATTTTTTCACATTTTCTCATACAACTATCCTACTTTTCAATCATTTCTACACAACTACCCACACAATTAACCTATCTATTTTAACTTTATCATCTTTACTCTTCATCATTACCCCTGTCATATCACATCATTTGATAACTTTTACTCTCCAAAACTTTTCATCAAAAGTTTTATCCATTCCAAAACACACCCTTAGAATCAACGATGCAAATACACTTGATGACAAAAGGAACATCCATCCAGAGTCTAACAGAACCTGATAATCACTACATATTCGTACAAGCGTTCTATCAATATATTTATTTATTTGTTTTAAATTCAAGTTGTAATGGTGTTCTTCTCGCACCGTCTCCTAAGACTGCCCTCTTCTTTTTCCTGTTCTCGCAGTCATAGCTGAAGCATCAGAAATTTCATACAGTAGATAATTTTTTTCCCCTTGGATTCAGAAATTTCGGGTGAGGAATAGTTATCGAGAATGTTTCTGTTGGAATGGTTTTACGGGGTGTTGGCGATGCTGGGACTGGCAATGAAGGAGGCCAAGATCCTCTTCTTGGGCCTCGACAACGCTGGAAAAACAACACTTCTTCACATGCTCAAAGATGAGGTCCTCTTCTGTTTGCCCCTTTATTGGATTTTAGTTTGGGGGCATTTATGCGTTGATTTGAATTTTTTCATTTAATTTATGATGATTTAATTAAGCCTATTGTTTGGCGAATGGCGTGAGATTTTTTATTGGGTTTTTCTGAGACGCCCACAGGATGATCCTGAATATGTCCACTTTTGTGGGGATGAATTCTGGACCACGGATGGAAGATCAGAACGATAAAATTTGGCTATTTTGATTTTTGATGGACACCCCGTCGTATGGTAGGGTGGGCCAAGTCTTGTCGATTGCACCATGAATTGATGATCAGAATGCCTTTGTATTGTTCGGTTATTAATCATTTGTTGTATCTGCAGAGACTGGGGCAGCATCAGCCCACCCAACATCCAACCTCCGAGGAACTAAAAATTGGAAAAATTCGATTCAAAGCCTTTGACTTGGGGGGCCACCAGATTGCTCGCCGTGTTTGGAAAGATTACTATTCACAGGTAACCCTCCGCTTAATTCATATACACGGGATTACCATGCGTGTTTTGAGTTTATAAGTAATTAACTATTTTGAGTTTCAATTCAACCAAATCGAGTCCTTGAAATGCTTGTATGATGAGCAGTTTCAAGCAATATCTAGGTTTAAGTGATTATATAGGATATTACCCGTACTTGTGATGAAAAATATTGCCAGCTTACCAGGGGACTGGTCTTACCACATCAACAATGGGTACATTCATATCATTATCTAGTTTGAGCACGAAAATGTTCTCCATCGCTTGGTGTTTAGGCTAATACCTTTATTCAATTATTTCCGGAATTTGTTACCACGGGTTTATCCTTAAGGCAACACCCATAGCCTGTTTTTGTAAGGTCGGGTGTTCGATTCTCAGCATGTACGTCTGAGTATTTATTCCTTTCTTATTTTGTTGGAGTTTTACTTCTCTTTTTTGGGAGGAGTTTGATAGTTTATTACCTTTCTTTAAAAAATTATTAGAGTATCTCAATGTTTACAAATTGAGATAGTTGTAAATATATACATAAATATATATTCTAGAATTCAATTGAAAGTCACCAATTTCATACCGGGAACTGTTGGAAAAAGTTAGTTTTCCCCATGGGTGGATTAATTAGCAACAGTGAATGAGGATCCTGATCGATATATGGACTTCGTGTCCCCACTTGTTTTGGAAATCCCAACATCACAGTTCACTTTCATTAAATGATGGCTCCTAGCCATGTTGAGAAAATTACCCACAAAAGCTCTCCGGACTATTTAGTCCTTTATTACCATTAAAAACCCACAGTCAAGCCCAACTCCCAATTTCTCAGGCTCTAGTATTACTCTCGAGTTTCCTGGTTCTTTTCTCCTTTTGTTCTACAATATCCGAACAGATCCATAAAACACAGATTAATTGATATATTGTTAGAGAGATTTTTAATGCCCATCGTAAACGACAAACAATACAACCCCCTTTTCAAATGTCTCCTTTTTGAGCAAATATGTACCAGCGTTTGCAAGAGTTTTGCTGTCCCTGCACGCTGCGCTTGTTCCCAGCCTCCCAACCAGTACGTGATACCTTTGTTTCTTGGCAAACCAATCTAATAAATACATGAGGAGATCCCCACAATGGAAACAGGAATGCTGTTAGGATTTAGATAGGTATATGATTCGGTTCATACGTGAACTTTACCAGTGGTAGCAGAACCGGGTAACTGACATCAAGATCATTACTAATAAGTGAAGGCTCCTAAAGATTGGATTAAAGTTATTGGTAGTGAATCATGGGATTGGTGGTTCCTGGGTTTTTCATGCCCATTTGTTACATACATATCATATCAATCATACTTAGTCTAACCATCATATAACCCAAATCCTAACCATCAGTTGGAAGCAGAAGCTCATGTGTTAACACGGTCGAGTGTATCAGGACTGCAATCTTCTTAGCAATAAGCTGTTTGTTTAGAACTTGAATTTTAAAATAAATTTAAAAAAAACACACACACACACACAACTTCAGAGCATGAGAAGCGACACACATAGATATGTCCCTTTTTTAAGTACATGGCTTCTCTTTGTGTTTTGCAGGTGAATGCAGTAGTCTATCTAGTAGACTCGGTTGACAAGGAGCGGTTTGCTGAATCAAAAACCGAGCTGGATGGGCTGCTGTCAGACGACTCGCTAGCGGAGGTCCCATTCCTCGTCCTCGGAAACAAGATAGACATCCCGACCGCTGCTTCGGAGGAAGAGCTCCGCTATTGCCTTGGGTTGGTGCACTGCACCACAGGCAAAGGAAAGGTGAACCTGGAAGACTCCAATGTTCGGCCCCTTGAGCTATTCATGTGCAGCATCGTCCGCAAGATGGGCTATGGGGATGGTTTCAGATGGTTGTCACAGTACATCTAGTTGCACCACACCAATCAACCGTTTACCACGTTCTTAATAATCATTAGGCATTTTTCCTTGTTCCGCCGTTGTACAAAGACCACACTAGCATACTATTTTATCTTTTTTATATTTGACCAGTGCATATATGCATGTTCATCGTCATTTCATTCAAGGCTAAAGAGGCCTTTAGTAGCAGTTCTACTCCAAAAACGAATAAGTTCTGCCTGACCGCACAGTACTCGTTAAAACCTGTCAGAGTGAGATTTATATAGTTTAAAACACTGAGTAACCTTTTTTCTTTTGATAGGAAAAACATTAAGTAACCTTAACATGCTGATTTTTTTTTTGAAAAAAAAAAAAAAAAATTTGCAACCATTTAACACTGCATCATAACATTTCGTTAATTAAATGTTCATCTAAAACATGTTAACGTGTATGCATGTTTGAATGAACTATACGTTTAAACTACCTTATTAATTGTACACCTTGCTTGCGTCTTAAACCCATATATGGCAATTGCTTGCCGTCATGTACAGCCAATTTGCATCTTGGTTTCATTTGCAGAAGACGCCCATCAGCAGTAGCTAGAATCCAGATCAATACACGTGCCACAATGCATGAATGAAGTGCATGTGAAGGCTGTCGAACTTGATCTACATACACTCCCCAACAGCGATACTCACCCTTCTTCTCTGTTTATATGATTTGCACAGTTGTCATCACCACTTTGTTTGCGTCCGCGTAATTATCCACTGTCGAAACGGACATCCATGACATCATACCCCATTCTGACATGATTTGGAATTTTGTCTAAACCCCTGCTCTCCCTGTACAGGGAGGGGAAGGAAAAAAAAGAGAGACAAAAACATAAAAAAGGTTCTTGTAGAGAATAGATATCTAGCTCGAGGACAAAACTCTCTCTCGGCGCCTGAGGAACTAAGAGACGAAAACGCCACAGCTCACGCCGGCCACACCAGCCCCAGCTCCACGTTACACGTGGCATCACCCCACCCATCCATCTCTCCCGCGCTATTTACGTGTCGAACACCATGCACGCCGCTTGCATGTGTCACCGGATCATTCCCCAGCCTCAGCTCCAGCTCTAGCTCCTCAGCCCGGCTACCATCCCTCTCGCCTCCCCCAAAACGCGAGCTCGGATCCGGACAAGCATCCGTACAAACGGCGCCGCACATGAGCAAGCCTAACTCGGGCGCGAACTCAGCGGCCGAGCCGGGTGTCTGATTGAGGGGACCCTGTCGCTTGAAACGGCTCCTCGGCTTGACCCGGTCGACCGCGTCGGACTGGTCGTCCCTCGCCACGTGGCGTATGTCGCATCCGTTCATCATCGTGGGACGGCCTTCGTCGGGGGATATCTGGGGAATTGGAGCGCCTTTAAGGACGGCTTCCACGGCGGCTTGGCAGAGTTGCCAGCTGCCGGAGCATAGCAGCCCAGCCGAGCCGTACACCGGGTCGACGATCCTTCCACAGGCTTCGTAGAGTAGCGATCGGAAGATGGCTAGAGACATGAAAGAAAAGATCTCTTTAAAAATGCAGGGAAAGAAAACATTCGTTGCAATTGCACAAAACAAACAAATAAAAAAAAAGTTTACAGATGGAAAATACCAGGGCGAAGATTTTCAGGTCCGGAGTTAATGAGATTGATAAGTCCAGCGCGGCCGTAGAATTTAGCAAGGAAGAAGGTGGCGTTGGATTGGTATTGAGGGTTTTTGAGCCATTGGAGGCAAGGCCGGATGGTACAATCCTTGCTGCAGCCCTTGCGTAGTACTCTGCAACCGTTGCAGCTCATTCTCGTGGAAGAGACAAAAGAGCAGAAGAAAGTGGGGATTTTTTCAACTGTTTCGGAGTGGGAAAGAGAGAGGCCGGGGTATTTAAAGGCCTCCTGCTGCCCTGCACCGGGGTTGGGCAAAGCTGGTAGCCACCGGTTTCTGGCATTTTCGGGTCCTTTTCACCACGCCTGTTTTGCGCTCTGAGTCCATTATGTGGCCATCAATAGGGGCCCACGTGATCGATCATAGGATCATAACATTTAAACCGTCCAGAATATCCATGTTAGGATACTGTTGCTATTTATGATCGAGCACAGTCGACTGCACGTTGAAAAAGGGTCGAACGAGCATTTGAACATTCATGAATTGCTTCGTGGTGGCCAAGGTACTTACATTCCTGACGAGTTCCTTGTGCCGTTTAAAAGGCTTGGTACTTCTGCTGTCCTGACCGACTGAGTTGGGGCCATCATACCAACGACTTAGATTGTTGCTGAATGGGGCCTGTAGGCACTAACGTAGGAAGCTATGTACGCTGGGTAAAGATCTCTAGGGAAACCTTGGTGATTCCGCAATTCAGCTGCATTAACTAGCAAGGGATCCTTGCCAGGGTGCTCCATGACAAGTGGCACGGTGAAACTCAGAGATATCAACCGGTGTCCACGGTGACTAAAATGCAATCTATCCAGAGGACTATTAAAAAAAATTGATTTTTTTAATTGATGGGTTGTTTATGTGGCTGTTGACACCCCACCATTGGGCCCAAAAATAGATAAAATGAAACAAAGATCCAAGCTCAAGCAAATTCAAGGCAAAAAGAAGTTCAAGCAAGTTACGCAGGCCCTTCCGAACTTAGCCCACAGGAGCGAAGCTCCACCAAGCCACCAAGCAGGCTTTTTCAACAAAACAAGTCCGGCTCACAAAAAGCGAAGCGCCTACAGGTTACCTCAACGGACTCCACAATGCAGCCCAGATTCAGCAAACGGGCTTAGCCAAGCTCTAGCCCACTAGATTCAGCCTACTAAGCCTCAGAAGCAGACTTCTCTACACCTTTGGCCTCTACAATGGCCCACCCAAAAACAACGGGCTTAGCCAAGCTCAAGTCTACCAAGCTCAAGCATATGGACCAAGTCCAACACTTCAAGTGGTCCAAGACCCATGCTACCACCAAACTCAAGCATATGGACCAAGTCCAAACCCTTCAAGTGACCCAAGGCCCACAATTCCACCTCAAGCTCAAGCCCATGGACCAAGTCCATGACCCCAAGTGGCCCAAAACCCACTCCAACACCTATAAAAGGAGGAGCACCCCCCTCACTTGAGACACACTTGGAGAGGCATCCCAGCGTCTCGGTTTTCCCGCTCTACGAGCTCCAAGCTTCTCTTCCACGCCTCCCTTTTCCATCTCTCTTATTCTCTCAAATCTTTCATTTTTCCCTTTTTCACGCCCATGTAAATCGCCTCGGGTTGGCAGATTTCACTATATTTGCTTCAATCCGAAAACCAGAACCCGAACTCTGTACGACTAGTGCCTAATTTCTTTAAACATGGGTTGATCTCCCTTTAAAGATCAGTGGCGACTCCGTTTTTTCTTTATTTTTGCGTGCGTGTTTGAGTCAATGCCCCGGCAGGGCGGGTGCACGCAGGTCCACGGATTCCAGCATAATACACTGTCGTTATGCTGCCGGATTTGTGACTTGATCTGTGTACGAAAAGTCCCGTCTTAGCCGTTATGCTGCCGAAATCACGAGAAAACACTCATATGTCAGATTTATCTAAAAACCGTGAATCCTAACACGTTTTACCTCATGTGGATGCAGGAAAACTAAGCCCACACTGCTGTCTTGGAGGCGTTGAAAACTCATCCAACACGATCCAGATTTTCAATGCAAGAAAAATCATTCTTAGCCCATCGTAGCGCTCGCGGCGGGTGCTACAGTGACATTATTTAATTCAATGACTAAGTTTTATTGATATTATAACTCAATCGAATGAATCAACATGGCTCGTAAATAAATTACTGTAGTAGTCACAATTTTAACCAAATTCAAGTAGAATATCGTCGGTTGAATGTCATTCTTTGACCTTCGAAGACAACCACCTAACCCGCGGCACACTTGTCCATCACTGCGAAATTTTGATTTTCTACAACCAAAATTTTCTTATAAAATGCTAAAATTTGGTTTCAAAAGAAAAACTTGATTGCAAATCATTTGTAGCACATTTCATATAGCAATAATTAAGAAAAATGTGATTACCAGTAATTCATTGTTTTCTTATTTAGGCAAACAAATTTCAATTTGGTTGTAAAACATTATTATAAACAGTGAAAATTTTGTTGCCTATAAAAACATCAACATAAGTTAAAAAAGTTTTTTCTTATCAATAAAAGCATCATTATAGATAAATAAAATTTTATTTGTATATATATTTTCCTTGCTAATAATTTTTTTTGTTGCTAATAAGAATTTTCAAAAATCTATTTTCTTGTAAAAACCTTAAAGTTAGTTCATATGGCTTCACATGTGAGTAAAACATTAGTTCACCTAACCAATTTTTAGGTCACACGTGTTGTATGATAATGGGCTCACTTCATTGTGCAATAAGCCAATACAAAATCGACTTTAGGTATTAATGCCTAGAGGTTAGTCGAAGTCATAAAATGAGGCGGAAGCACTGAGCCAAGGATCATATTTTAGTCAAAGAGTTTGTTTAATATATGATAAAATTGTTGATGAAATTTTGTTGGTATAAATGTTTTTAAAATAAAAAAATGACATTATATGATATGAGTAATAATGAGGATTGTAAAATATTGAAAAATAAAAATAATAATAATAATAATAATAATAATTTAAGTGGACTAGTCAAAATCCACGCAGGACATCCTATATAGTAAAGGTAGACTTTTTGACTAACTGAGCCAGATGGATAATAATGGGTCTTGCCCAATTATTATTTAAATATGTTGCTGGTTATATTTATATTTTTATTTTTGAATATTATTTCAGCAACCCACGTAGCTCAGTTGACATATAAGTGGTTCAGTGGTCTTAGAAGTCTAAGGTTTGAGCAGAGTTTTGTAGAAAAATAATTAATTTGTGATAATATTTTATCTTTTATTCCCCTAGAGTTTTAAAAAATCTACAATAGACCTTTTATAAAATGTTTGGGGAGTTGATGGATTTAGGTATCCGTAGATATGGTTAGTTATGCTAGAGTTGTGGGAGGAAAAAATAAACGAGAGAAATTTTGAGGCAAGTAGTATTTTATTTGAAGTTGTAAAATGGTTTCCATAATTAATTATTATTGTTGTAATTATTTTTGAGCAATTAATTGGATTATTTCAATTAATTATACATGATATTCATAATACATATTTTGATTTTAGGCCATAAATTTTATATATTTGGTATAATTAAATTTTATATTCTTATAAATTTTCAAGAATACAAAATTGTGTAGATAAATTATACCTTAGACTATACCTAAAATATATATTTTATATTGTTATGTTTTATTATGCATTTCTTCAAAATATATTGATGCAAATTAATATGAAATATATATATATATATATGAATATTAGAATTATATATTAATGATGTGGGTTAATTAATATAATCTGCGTAAATCATGTTATATATAAGCCAACTTTTATTTTCACGCGACAACCTTCGTCTAATGCATGAGAATTTTCCTTTTGCAACGAAATTTTTTCGTTGCTTTTGACATTTTAATATATTTAATAATTTTGATGCTTCTAATGTCCTGGTATTTTTGATAATTGACGTGTAACTCATTACAGCAATAAGAGATAAGTAAGAAAAGCCCTAGTGGGGCCTATCTGAAGTAAAGGATGTGATGATATGGCTTAATGTGGGTCATTCATTTCATTTTATTATAATTTATTCATTTTAATTCTGATTTGAGTGATTTAGTAGTCTATTTTTTTATTTTTGATGCTTCTGAACTCAATGAAAGGGTTTGATTTTTCATTTGAGGCCTAATTTTTAAGATATTAAATTAAATAATTATTTTATCATTTAATTAAGTCTTATTTGGGTAATTATTCATTTTCAAATAATTTTCTACTTGCTAATCATGTTAGGACAAACCATTATTTTCACAGGTGTACCAAATTAAGTGGGACACTAGCTTTTTGGATTTATGTGAAGATTTTCAAGAATATTTATTTCAAGACATATTGTAAATACTAGACATGTAATTTTGTATTTATGTCTTCGATATAACAATGGGAACATGACTAGTGGAAGTGAAATTTTGAATTTTATTATAAAATTATAATAATTAATTTTGTCATAAATGTAAAATTGATCTTATAAAATTTGCATTAAATACACGGCCCGAGATCACTTTTCTGGACTGTGATGTTACAAGGACTAAAAAGAATAAAATCAGAGCAAATATGATAGATATATAGGTAGTTACGCATAAATAATTGAAAAGTATGGTAGTTGTATATAAAGAAGTGAAGAAATAATTAAAAATATGATAATTATGAAGATTGAAAAAAATTTAATTGACAAATTTTTTGTATAAGTAAATACCTTTGAAGTGACTTAGCACATCGATATTTATTAATAAAGGCATTTTAGCTTTTTATCGAAAAATTTAATTGACATTCATGAAATTTTAAATGAAGAATGCGTTGCAATTTTATGAAACTAGATGATACATCTGCAGTCTTACTTAAGCTACCTAGGTACAAATACACAACTCGTCCAAGTAATAATTTGGCCCAAAATAAGTAGGTATGGATGAAAAATTTTAAAATAATAATCATGGTCTATGAAGTGTGCATTGTTCAGATGTCCATCTTGAATTGCATCCTGCACAAAGAGTTTTGTCTTACACTGTAACAAAAGTAAAAGATTTAAAGATAATATCATGACCATGAATTGCCTTATTTTAGGTAGGTTTCTGGTTCAAGCTTGGGATTTTAAGTAGCGGTGTGGTATGGTTTGTCTTTTTTAGAGTGTGGAAGTATTTGTAAAAAAAATCTCTCCATAGGGTGAGGGTTATGATTATGTCTAACTGTAATATTAATTCGTCACCATGTAAATACACCAATTCGGACAAAAAAAAATCATCTACCTCAAAGAAGGTTGGCATGAAAAACTGCAGCAGTTGATAGCGCTGGAAAATGAACAAGAACAAGACGTAAACTGCCTTGGTGGTCGAGGGAGCAATTCACGGCTATCGTGCGACGCATCAGAAAGAGAACTCGATTTTCAAGATAATTGATAATTCACAGCCTTGCATTTCCTAACTTGTTAACGATTCCACACAATTGCCAATGAATCCGTATTCATCAAAAATATTTTATATTTTTAATATACGTGTAACCGTCGTCTAGATCTTACACCCTACGAATTTGACAACGTTAAACTTGTTTGGTAGTTTTTACTTTTGAAAACGGACAAAAAAAGTGTCGATATACTCCAGGCATATGTATCCACTCAAATTTTAGTCCATTTAAAATTTAAAAATAAGAAATAAATTCGAAAATTAACGAATTTTGCGATATATATATATATTTTTTTTGACAGTAGAATTTTGCGGACTCAAAGACATTAGGAAATCCCGTGCATGTATTAAAGAACAAATAATAATTACTTTTTTCGTTGGCCGAAAATGGCCCACGCCCCCGCACATGAACTGCTTCGCATGGTGAAGGGTGCTATCTAGGGGTGTAAATAGGGTCGGGTTCAACCCGAGCCCGCATCAACTCGAACCGATTTATATCATGGTTGGGTTAATATTTTAGAAATTTGGTTTTTGAAAATCGGGTTGACTCGGGTTAGGGGGTCGGTCAACCCGATTTGACCAACCCGATTTCATAAGATATGTATTTGAATATGTTTATGAGAGTGTATTTCATTCATGTTGTTTGGATATTTAAATAAAATTGTGTGGAGTTTGGAAATATGTTTAACAATTTGGTTATGAAATGTTGTTTGAATTTATTTAGTTTAGAAATATATTTGGTTAATTAGTTGTGAAATTATATTTTGATTATTTGGTTATGAGTATGTTTGGTAATGAATAAAAGTTTTGAAGAGTAAAAGTTATCAACTGATGTGATATGATAAGGGTAATGATGAGTAATAAAGAGAATAAAGTTAAAATAGATAGGTTAGTTGTGTGTATAGTTGTATATAAATGATTGAAAAGTAGGGTAGTTATATAGGAAAATGTGAAAAAATAATTAAAAAATATGATAGTTAAAAATATGATAATTGTAGAGAGTGAAAAGTTTTAGATTGAAAAGTTTTAATTGACTTTCTCTTTCAATTGCCAAACATACCCTATATTGCATTGTAAATAATTTGTTTAGATGTTCGCTTGCATTGGTGATTTGAAATAACGAACAGGTCAATTGGAATTTTGAGATATTTGTAGCTTTGATTGGAAGCCAACTAAAAATGTAAGTAAGATTATAATATTCGTTTTTTCATTTTGCATAATTTACTGCAATACTTTTACTTGGCTTTCACTTTTTGACTTGCAGGAGACATTAATTGCTCAAAGAATACAAAAGCAAAAAAATAAATCAATTACAAAACTTATCCTCCACTTTTGAGTTACGTATAACTTTTTAGTACTTATTTTTTTTATAATTATCATTGCTTTTTTGTTATTTTAGAAATTTGGGTGAACAAAAGCTTAACTAACATTGATAATATGTGTAATCTATTAGCTCGATTTCTAACCCGAACCGAACCGATTTGAGGTGGGTTGAAATAGGGTTGGGTTAAGGTGTGAAAAATAGGATTGAAAGTAGAGTTGGGTTGAGATTTTACAAGATGGGTTAAAGTTATATTTGTCCCAACCTGAGTCAACCCGACCCCGATTTACACCCTAGTGCTATCCGAGCATTCCGAAGACCGACACGGGCAAATATGCACATGCGTCAGAAGAAATCGGATGCCCGACTCGCCACATATCCTGGAAAAAAGAAGCCGCGGCGGCTTGCGCGAGGAGAAGTGCCAACCGTGGAGCCTTCAGACACGTGTAAGGCATATCGTCCGTTTGATAAAGCTATTAAGCCGACAGTCCTCTTCGTCCGGCTGGCCACACCAGTAAGGGCAACTGAACCGAACCTTTCGCCTCATTTTATACCGAGCATTTATTGCCAGCAATTAATAGAGCGATTCATCCAGTTTCCGCAAGCTTCGTTATTGATTCAAAAATAATGTACGTTTATGTTTATACTATTAATACAAAAATTAACAAAACTTAGACATTTTTTCATATTTTAAAAAGATAACAATGTTAATTAATTACAGATATATATTAAACTAATAATGTGTTCGTTTTTCACTACAATTTTTAGTTTATCTATTTTATTTTTATTATCTTTACTTTTTATTATTACTCTTATTGTATTAGATAATTTTATTTTATTTTAAAAGAAATTATGTAACAAAATTTCTTTAAAATTTTTATTAAATACAAAATATATTCTAATAAAAAATAGAAATAAAAACAAAAGTCGCATATTAATAAAACTGGCAACAGGCTTTTAAAATAATGTTATAAGAATTTAATTGTAAAATATCTAGGCATAACACCTACCCAGTGCCAACGATGGTGGGACGATTACAACTCATCATAAGGACACATGCTATTTATATTCATTATTAACTGACCGATTGAATTATATTTGAATATCGAGAATGCTCTTTTAGAAATATGACAGGTGGCCTCGGCTAACTCGATCAACAGGTGACGTGTCCCCAGGGAAATGTAAACCACCCCCGTCTCCGCCTGTCTAGTGTCTACCCATCCCACGGACGGTAGCCGGAGGGGGGAAAAGACGTGGTCTTATTTTTCTTCGCGCGAATCCGTGCAGTATGTGTCATCGAGGTAAACGCCCCAGTCTCCTGTTTTCCTGGAGCTCCAAAAACCCAGGTTTGAGGTCCTGGTTTCGCCTTTTGGCGACTATGGGCGCCCTCGGGACGCGACCACCGTTTTGCGTGCCCGCGCTCTCTGAGATATCGAGCGTCCGATACATCAGAGCTCTGTCTTTGCGCTTCACGTGGGCCATTCCGTGCGGATCTTCTGCTCCTGCGTGCAGGCGCAGCTGGAAGTTACTCGGACGGACTCTCTCTCGACCCACGGGGGCATTAGGAGTTGGGGTCGGATTTTTTAGGTTGAGATACACGGGTGGCATTACGAGTTAAGGTCGGATTTTTTATATTGAGATACACGCGTGTGTTTAGAAAGCTATAAAATTTTTGTATGAAAAATTTCTAATATAAAGTTGTTAAATTGTAAGAAAATAATGTAATATGGTTAAGATAATGAGAAAAAGTAAAAAGAATAAAGTTAAAATAGATAGAAATAGTTATGTAAAATGATTGAAAAATAAATTAATTATATAGAAAAATATAAAAAATTAATAAAAATTAATGGAGTAAAAAAATTTAAATTAAAAAGTTTATCTTGAAATTTTTTTACTATTTGCCAAACACACTCATTGTTTATTACATGATTTCAGAGGGAATATCTTCGACGAGACTTCATCCCAAATATCCACTTACTTACTTGAAAACATTATCATTGCGTCCGGCGCTGCTTCTAAACTTGAGTTCATATTTTAAATAAACTTTTTTTATTGGTGTACATTGTACATAGTGATATTAGATATTACATATCAAATCCATTCATAACTCCGCCAATTTTCTCATGCTTTACCTGTATATATTTGCTCCCAACAAATTTTTAAGGGGGACTAAAATGCCTCCACACAAACTATTGACTTGAAGATCTCAACATAGGATTCAAACACCGCACAACAACCATATGAAATTTCTATTTTAGCTATCGTGATCAAACGAGCGCTACTCATTTGACGTATTTCAAGTAAAGTTAACTTAGGAAACATTTAAGAATCATCGACAAACGATGGGGAGGTATCGTCAACACATTTTTTACACGTGATTTGATAACTTATTAATTTTATTTTTCAACCTCGTCCTTATGCTTCAATCATTTTTACTCCTAACTACCCTATTTATTAAAACTTTACAATTATCACTCGTAACAATTATGAAATTCTCAAAATATTTCCTTTTTTACTCTTAAACCAATCCAAAAATCTCACCAACATCTATATTAAGTTCCTTTGACCATCTATTTACAATTTATTTGTAAAGAATGGAAAAAATGAGAATAGAAATAATATGGTAGAAATAAAATGAGAATAAAGACGTATAAATATAATAATTTTATGGAAAAGTATAAGAACATAATTGGAAGAAGCTGAGATGATAATTAGAATATATGAATAAAAATAGAAAACGTAAGTTGATTAAGTGTTGACTCTAATTTTTCTCTAAATAAATACGACCTTAATTTGATCACTTCTATGAACTATTGAGGTAGATTAGTAGTATAATATACGAGGTGTAAGAATTGATCTCAGCTTTGAATAGCAATAGGAGCATGGTGTCCACTATTAATTCAACGCTGGAGAAGATATGAAATAGTGGAATAGTGTACCACACTATCTGCACATATTAAGGGAGGATAATGGCTTCAGTGCAACTCAGTTCCCACCACTCTCAGTGATAATTCATCTAACAAAATACCAACCGAGGCTAGCTCGGTTGGTCGGTGTCAGGGGCGCGGAATGCGCGCCGGCTGGAGGGTGGAGTTTCGAATCGCGCAGGCGGAAAAAAAAAACAAGCGTGGGAGCAAAAGTGGTCTCCCGGATGGTGGAGTGTGGGAGCGGGTGGTCTCCCAGGTGGTTCGTTGGAAGCTGTGTCTTCCTTATTCTTTTGTGGAGCTGTGTCTCCAAATTTCTTTGGGAACATGTGTCCCTTATATTTATAAGAATGTCTCAGATCTTCAAGTATAATATGTGTTGAGATATATGTAATTGTACCAATCAAAAAAAAAAAATTCATCTAACAAAATTTTTTATTTTATTTCAAAAATCTAACTATATATATTATTTAAAATATAATTTTGGCTATTCAAAATGAAAAGTTATACAAATCAACTGGTGTTGGTTAAAAAATAACGATATAACCGTAATAACGGTATATATATATATATTTAGATTATAAGTAATATCTAAAATAAAATTTGTATTAGCTAAAACATTATATAATATATTTTATCTAGATGAGTCTAAAAAATCTTTTTTATGCTGATAAAGTATTATATATTACTTTTTATATGGAAAATATATGATTTTTACTTGTTTAATGTAGCATTAACGCTTGATTTCTTTAACCTTTATTCTCGCTATCTTAACAAAGGGCCCGTTTCCATCTCCTTGAAAAGCACATCCCTGTTGGTCTGTAAGCAGCATGGTGGTAAACTACCACATCGGAGCAATTCACACTTTGTTTTGACCCAATTTCACTTAATAATATTATAATATTGCAATAAGAGTCATTTGAAAGATATAAAAAGTAAAAGAAAAGTTAACTAGTAAATTTTCGAAATAATATTATAATATTAATAAGAGTCATTTTGGAAGATAAAAAAGTAAAACAAAAGTCAACTAGTAAATTTTCGAAAAGTAAAAATAAATTTTGATGGGTAATAATTAGTAACGTATGTATAATATAGTTGGGAAGTGATAAAATTTAAAGATAAAGAGTTTTTAAAATGAGAGAAAATGATATAATATTAGAGGGATAATGATTAAGGTAAACAGAATAATATTAAAATATATAGGTTAATTGTATGAATATTTATATAAAAATAATTAAGAAGTATAATGGTTGTATAGAAAAAATGAATAAATAATTTAAAATATAATAACTATGAAGAGTGAAAAGTTTTACTTTGGAAAGTTATTGAAGTAAACAAATACACTAATAAACTTAAAATATAAATGATAATCAGGGGTAGAAATGTGAAAAATATTGAAATATAGAGTTTATAATAGAAAAATATGGTATTTAAAAAATTAAAATATTAAATTATATGATTTAATACAATTCACATTTATTATCGAAAAATTACATTTCACTTTAGGCTCAAGGTTTCTACACAGGCTTTGCTTAGGAGACATCTCCTTAGATCTTTTGGAAAGAGTTTTATATTATGGGCATATTTGTTTTTAAGAAAAACTTTTTACTCTTTATTATTGCCGTATTTGAAATTATTTATTTACATCTTTTTATATAATTACCTTATGTTTGAATCATCTTCACAAAACAACCATGTAATGCCATATATCTACTAGAGATGGATCACTCTCATACCATTTGTAAAGCCTGTGAATTATAATCTTTACTGTGTAATATTATTCGCTCTAGCTTAGCAGTTCAATCGTATGATTTTAAAACTCATCTCACCATATTTCAAACTTGGACTTATAAGCTCTTCAGAAACTCTTTTCCCTTCTCAATGTGGGATTTAATTATGGACTGTAATTACAAGCATATAACTAATTTATCTATTTTAATTTTATTTTTTTATACCTCATTATTACCCATATTATATCATTTCTATCAATTGAAAAACTTTTCATTCAAAAGATCTATAACTTGCCAGACACACCCTATATGTACTTGATGGTGAATCAAACCTTCTTTTAAATTTCAGCCCAATACTAGCTAACAACAACCATGTTCTTTAAATGCTAATCCAATTTTATCTAACCTTTTAAAAGTTTTGGTTTGAATTCAAAATAGTAATTCATGTCCACTTAAATAGTTTTTATTAGTTCACTGGTGTTTTTGAAAAATAATAAAATTTTTGAAATTAAAGAAAATGATGTGATATGATATGAGTAATAATGACGAATAAAGAAAATAAAATTAAAATAGATGGGTTATTTGTATTGGTAATTGTACAGAAATAATTGAAAAGTAAAAAAAATAAAGAAATAATTAAAAAATTTAGAGAATAAATAAATTTAAATTATAAAAAAATTTGTTAACAAGTTTTATCTTGATGCAAACACAACCTATGAATAAACATTTCTAATTGTAGTTGGCTTGATACAAATACAACTAGAGTTTTCATGAAAGGAAATTTAATTAAGCACTAACTCAAATGGTCGTATGTGAATAAACTTGCTGTCTTCCATGCGAGTAAACTTAATACGTAATATTAAATGTCGTATTGTGCAATACTAATAAAAATATTTTAAAATTTAAATGGTTGAGGTGAAAAAGATTTCGTGAACATTAAACTAACGATGTATAATGCATTTATCCATACAAAGATTCGGATCAGAAATTTACAAGTTCTACTGTACTTCGACATATATTAAATTTAAAATTTGAATCCTATTTGTTAGGATGCATCGGTTAGCTAACATACAGTGCATCATTTTTTTATTTTTAAAATTTTTAAACTTTTTTATTTTTATGCGGCAAAGTTTATTTAGTTCATGTACTAAAATTTATTATATATTAAAATAAAAAAATTTCACCTATATCAAAATTTCTACACATGAAAAGGATGAAAAAAAAAATATTTTTGGAAATTTATAAAAACGTGTAAGAGATTTAAAAAATGATAAATTTTAATATATGATCTAAATGCACCCAGTCCTAGTAAAAATGAAAAAATAAAAAAAAAACAAAAAAAGCGATGCATTGTACAATCATCAGCCTTAAAATTTACCTCTTTCAGTAAATGAATATACGTGTGCTGTTGATTGAAGGTAAGTACATTGAGAAAAGAAGGTTAGCGTTTTTCATATTAGCACTTTGGGTGTTTTGGAGAAATGGTAAAACTTTTAAACGATAAAATTTTAAAATAAGAGAAAATGATAAGATATGATAGGGGCAACTATAAGGAATAAAGAGAATGTAATTAAAATAGATAAATTAGTTATATGAGTAATTATGTAAAAATAATTAAAAAACAGTTGTATAGAAAAATATAAAGAAATAATTCAAAATAGGTAATTGTGAAAAATGAAAAATTTTAAGGAGTCTTTGTTTACATCATAAACTTTTCAAATTTACATTCTTGACAACTATCATATTTTTTAATTACTTATTCACTTCTTTCTGTATAATTATCATATTTTTTATGATTTATATACAACTATATATACTCTAACCTATCTATTTTAAATTTACGCTCTTTATTTCTTATCATTATCTTTATCATATTACATCATCTTCTCCAATTTCAAACACCAAAAATATTTTATTAAAAATTTTAGCATTTCTCAAACATGATTTTAGATTAAAAGATTTTAATTTGAAAAATTGCAATGTGAAACAAACACACCCTTTTAACTTTTCCTCTCGACTTTCAACCACACAAGATGCTTGATTTGGCGGCTAGAGGTGCTTGACAATTTGAATTATTATGGATAATTTGCATATATACCCACATAATTTAACGCTAATTGCAGATACGCCCATGTAGTTTCATGATGCATATTACCCCCACATAGTTTTATCAAAATTGCGTATTACCTTCTCGCCGTTACTTGCCGTTAATATCTGAGGTGATATTTAGAAAAATGACGAAAATGCCTTCATTGATATACGTAGTTTCTTGAGAGTAATATGCAATTTTGATGAAACTATGTGAGGTGATATGCAATTCTTGAAACTATTGATAAAGACATTTTCGTCATTTTCTAAAATATCACGTCAGATATTAATGGCAAGTAATGGCGTTGAGGTAATACGTAACTTTGGTGAAACTATATGGGGTAATATGCATTTTGTGAAACTACATAGATATATCTGTAATTAGCGTCAAGTATATATATGCAAGTTACCCTTTTTACGGCTTTGGGTTTCATGAGGTGGTCTTGTATGTAAGCCGTTTGCGAGCGTCGGACGAAAGGGTGCGAACTAGGATAAATCCAGGTCGACACCATTCCACAAAGCCTGATGAAGCGGATGCGTTACGTTGCGAAATGCAAAATGAGCTGGACTTGGACAGTGAGGAAATGAA
The DNA here is from genome assembly GCA_030490835.1 of Annona cherimola. Lineage (NCBI taxonomy): Eukaryota > Viridiplantae > Streptophyta > Magnoliopsida > Magnoliales > Annonaceae > Annona > Annona cherimola. The sequence goes on along the minus strand of CM059973.1, from coordinate 82,308,103 downwards.
ATTTCTACTTTGGATACATAGAAAATGTTTTTTTTTTTAATTACACACGAATAATAAATTATGTTAGGAGAATAAATATCCTATGCAAGGATTACAAATTTCCGAACATCCTGAATGACTAAAATTTCGACTCAAATTCGGTAATATTTGTAGATAAATGCATGGTACAAATTTTCTTTTTCTTTTTTTCATTTCTATTGTTCAAAATGTGATCACTAGTATATGTCAAACAAAAAGTACGTGGAGTGAATTCGTAAGGATAAATTTAGCTTTTCATGAACCAATCACTTGGATCTTGAACTGCACTTCCCCTCAGTTGGCGGCTTAAACAGTTGTGATTTGTAAAGGTTCTCATGCGCAAAAGCGAGATATTGCAAAGTATTATTTCAAAATGAAATAATAAATAAACTGTTGTGATTTTTCTTCTAATCCTTTGCGAATTTATAAATTTCATCACGACAACTGATGTTTCAGAAACATCCTTACACATGAAAAAAAAATCTCCTTTGAATAAGGTTTTTAGGATTTTACAGGAAGTAAAATTTCGACCGGTTAAAAGATAATCTTCAAGTTCCATTAAAAAAGAAAGAGATAATCTTCTAGACATAGAAAGCATATGCTTACGATTATATGACTTTGATTGTGTTATGGCGGATCACGAAATGGAAACAAACCTAACATGGAAGAAGTATTTTCCATGGGACTTTAAAAGTGAGAGTATTTTTGCAAAAGAAAATGGGGCAAATCAAAAGTTATAAGTTCTCATTTAGACTGTCATGTATTATGCATATTATATATATGTATATTTGCAATCGATCTGTTGAGTGCGATGTAAATTTTTTTTTTCTACTGTTCTTGACGGACATTTCGATATGATTTTATATCTTTTGTCTATTTATTATTATTTTTATATTCCAATCACTTTTCACCATTTTAAAATATTTTCCCCCTGTAACTACTATAACTACTTATCTCTATTATTTGTACGCATAATTATTATCTTCATTAGTTCTACTCATAATTGTTATCTTGATTATGTAATACTATCTTCTCATATTTTCAAAATTTGTATTATAAAATTTAGGATAAATTCCACATATATTCATGAATTTCACCCATAATCTCACTCATATTCATGAACTTTTAAAAATTTCAAATATACGTATATATTTTTCTTAAAATATTATCTATACACCATTAGATGGATTTTAAAGATGTGTTAAAGAGGCCATTAATTCCTTATGAAATAACAAATATTTTCATCCACAATTAATTTTTTGAATAAAAATTCAAATTTAAATAAAATTTTTGTAATTCCACAACTATAAAATCATATATTATTTGAATATAAACATCAATTTTAAGCCAACTAGCCTCGAATTTAGGAGTGTCCATTAGGTGGATTTTACTTAGCCTAAACTTAGTACTTGTATCGACCTTCCATAACTTTAATACTTATATTGACCTTCTATATTTATAGTTGGGTTAAACCCGATACAAAATCATAGGTCATTAATTCCAGTAGTCTCAGATTAAGTTCAAATAGTACAGATGTTTTTTAAATAAAATTATAAAATAAAACTATTTTGCAAGATAATAATTATAAATAAAATTAGTATCAAGTTCAAACAAGTTTTTACAAATAATATTATAAAGTAAAATTATTTTGCAAAATAATGATTATAAATAAAAATCAAAATCCAAAAAAGAAAGAAAATGCAGGTTTAAGCAACCAGATGGAATCATTGTTCGGTAATATAAATAAAGTTTATGGGTGTGTTTGAGAATGAATAAATTTTTGATTAAAAATTGTAGAGAGTAAAAATTATAAAATAATGCGATATAACAAGAGTAATAATAAGGATTTAAAAAGATAAAGTTAAAATATAAATGTTAGTTACGGTAGTTGTGGATAAATGATTGAAAAATAAGATAATTATATAGGAAAATATGAAAAAAATTTTAAAAAATAAGATAATCATTAAGATAAAAGAATTTTATATTGAAAAATTTTAACTAGATTCTTTTTATACATTGCCAACCACGCCCCATATTTCTTTTTTATTTTTGCCTCTTACCGAGCTTATTACCCTCGACGCAATCTCCTGAGAAATTCGGGTGAGCTATTACGGTGGGACTCTCCGCCTTTTGGACCCTGGTTCAATGCACCCGGGTGTACTTTACCCATATTTTTAAATTTTTTTTGAAACTTTTTTTTTTATGAAAATGTTAATCTAAGTCTATTTAACATGTGTATAAATTTTTACCATTTTTAAATATTTTTAGATATTTTTTCGGATTTTTTTAAAATCAGTGGCATTTTTAGTAATTTAAAAAATTCAAAAAAAATATCTAAAAATCTCCAAAAATTATAAAAATTTATACACATGTTAAATACACTTAGATTAACAGTCTTGTAAAAAAAATTTTTAAAAAAAATTTCAAAAAAAAAGGTGAAGTACACCCGGGTGCATTGAAACCAAGGTCCCCGCCTCTGTGGCTGGCGCTATCCCGTGCCAGCGAAAGCTGCAACGGATGATCCTGTAATGTGAGAATGACACTGACACGTAATCCACATGACTATTCTCAATTGGCTATAAACCAGCTATATTCTCCTGCTAAGTAGTAAGGCACAAACCCAAACATCATAATAGACTCAGCGCACATTATTAAAACCAAAATCAGAGAAGGAAAAAGAAAAAGAAAAGAAAAAAGAATCCGTCCGTTGTGTCTCAAAATTTCCATCACTAACAAATTTTCGGCGTTTTTGTGTTCGAGAACGGAAAGAAATAAAGCACGAGAGTTTCCATCCGCGCCACTCTTTCGCTTGCGAACTACAAATTCCGGTACTTCCGAGGTCTACCAACAGGTCCCCCGGCTGAGGGTCCTGCGAAGGAAGCAGGCAAGAGGGAAGAGCCCTAGAACGGAGAACAACGATAGCTCCCTATCTTCAACGTAGAGCGAGAGGTATGCTCTACTCCGTTTTTCTCGTTTTTTCCAGTTTCCCCCCGCTCCTCGCTCTCTCTTTTGCCTGTGTGTTTGGTTTTTCCCATGCCAACCGCCTACGGTTTTTTTTTTTTTTTTTCCACAAATTCGGATAGCCTTGCAACTAGCGTTTCTCTGGATTCCAGCTCCGCTGACCATGGCACGGGCGATAGCGCTCTGCATTCACGCATGTCGTTGTAATGTCCAGAGCTAAAATGGTGCTTCTTCCTGCGCAAACGCAAAAACACATTTGGAAAATGGGGTTGTGTAAAGACCCGTTCTTTTGCAGATTCTGGGCTTCACGGGAGGTTGAGATTGGAATCCGATCTCTGATTAAATCACGAGTGTTCATTTGGGCTCTAAGCATCAGGGGGATTTTGGAAACAAGCAAAGTTTTTCAATTGATCAGTGCATTGAAAAATTGATGAATATGCTACTGGTTATATTAGAATACAGAACACCTTACTTGGACAACCAGCAAACAGTATGGCTGCATAATCCGTCTGTTCTCAGCTGTTTAGTAAAAGAGGACGCATTCTGCTAGTGAAGAGATATTTACTTACGATTGGGGATTAATTGGTTCTTCTTTTTTCCCGTTCACGGACACTGTTTCTTCTATCAGTATTACTATGCCCCTCTGAACTCCGATGCAGCTATCTGATTTTGGTTGATATCAACATTTGACCTCATTACATTATTTTTTACAGATTCTACCTCTTCTTCAGCTTTTCAATTCCTATATATAGAGCAATGAAATGTAACTGTAGCCATTCTTCATTTATGTTTATGCAAGGTTTTCTACGGTTTAGCTAAAATACTCCTGAATCACTGACAAAAATAACTGAAATTATAATATCCCTATAGTATAGAAGTCCCTTACCAGCCTGATAAACTTGAGCATAATTTAGTCAATGGGTATTGGAATTGGATGAGCATAATCATTGGCTCATTTTCAAGATAGAAGTGAAAATTCAGATCAACTGGAAATATTTTGATGTCCTGAAGGCAACATGCTTATTTATGGAATAGATGTCCCGAGAAGTAGCCCATGGAAAAAGTGAGAAAAATGCAAGGAACATATCCAATAATTCAAAAATCTAAGTTATGCTTGAAATCTATCAAATCCTATTTATTTCATGATCTTTATCATGGTTCTTTAAATCCCCAAGTTGGCCACTGACATATTTCTATTGATCATTGGATAATTAATTTTGCTTAATTTATCAATTTGAAATGTTCTAACACGGTTGAATCACTTACAGCTTCTATCAACTAGCTTGTGTGCACTTTTGATCTGCATCAGCACCCTCTGTCCCTCTCTCTTTAAAGAAAAATTCCTTGTCAGAAAGAGAAACTATCTGTACATGCAAGACCAACTATCTTGTGAGGTAATTGGTGTCTCTCAAAAGCTTATATATCTTGTTTGCTCTTTAAAAACAAATGCACAAGGTCTAAATACTCTCCAATGGTGTTTTACATGTATGCAACCATTTTAAGACGGCTCACAAATTGTTGCATGCTAAATGGACCCTATTGCTGGTCTAAAGCTGTCTTTAGAATGTCTCACATAATCCATCTAGAGGAAGTAGTTGTAATTAAATTTGAAGTGAACGTGAAAAATAAACCCGCTTCCTTTGGAGAGTAAAAAAGACATAAAACATTACTTTTTGATAATAGCCTGTGACTATTCCACTTGGAAAGGTTCTGCAACTTGTTTTCTAATTATTCATTTTAAAAATTCATCATGTCATAATTTCATCAGTCTCTTTTCCTTGGATGTGAAAAGCAAACTTATAATTGACATTCCCCTGCAAAACAACAATAGTAGAAGCACACCTACATGGTGAAGTTGGCATATTCTCATCTTGACGTCCATCCTTCTGGAAGAGATCCTGATGCCACATTTTAAAATTTTCCTTGTTTTGGAGCAAGCAAGAAAATTTTTAGGACTATGGATTCAATTGCTGTAAATTTACATCACTATTTGGTTTTAATCTCTTATTTCTTTGCTTAGTCGTGGACGAACTTACTAAACATTTCTAGGAGAATGCATTTGATACATGTTGTCTAAAAATGTAGTTTTAGTAGGTGAGATGAGTAAATTTAAAGCTAGATGAATGATGATATACGTTAGAATATCAGAGTTTTAAAATTATACAAACAAAAATCAAATGTATGATATACATTAGAATATTAGAGTTTTAGAATTATACAAACGAAAATCAAGTGTATGCAATGTAACTTTGATAATAGTTGGAATATAAATCATGAGCTAAGATTGTGAATCAAGTAGCATTAGAAAATGACTGCTTTAGCTAACCTAGGATCTATAATCTGGGAAAGTGGAGAAATTGATAAGAATGTTGCACTCCAGAAATTTTATGTAATTGTTGGATGTCAATTTAATTTAAAGGAAAGTTTTATAAAATGGCTATGAGACTGTCTATACTTTATGGAATAATTTTTGACGTCTTAATTAAATAAATGGCAGCTTAATTGTGGTTGGATTAGATATGACCAAACTTCATGATTTGTGAAAAGCTAAAGGGTTGCTTGGTGTATTTGGCACCATGGAATCATTTCTCCAATCAAGATTCAGCATACATGTCCATTGAACTGTCATCCAGATGCAGTATATACTCATTTTTTTGGTCCGAGCACCTAGACTTCAGTGACTGCTGATAACAGCCTGTATGGAAGGATGAGGATTTGTATTCAAGTAGGATTGGCAGTGGCTTGAGAAGGATATACAGAGCTATTTCATATTTGTTAGGATTGATGTGGTGACTAAATTCTGCCATTATACTTCCAAAAATTCTTCCTATAAATGGGGAAATAACCTTTTTTGCGTAGAGATGCTATGCTCGTTCATGGGGCAATATAACAGAAATTTCCCATCTTACCTCTCACCCATCAATAATGGAACTGGCCCATGGAGCAGTTTATTTTTAGTTGATATGGAGCAACTTTGTTACTCATTTATTCCTTGCTATTCGTTACTCGTTGTCCTTCTTATCATGCACTCTTCTGTCTATGATGTCAGACTCCAACCTTGTTCAACTGTCACTCAGTCTTGTCAACAACAGTATGAATCATGGTAGGCCACCTTTTGGGAAACGGTCTCATTCACAGTTTCATGATAAAAGAAGTAATGGAAATAGCAAAAGACAGAATTCTACACATGAGAATAGTGCTGCAACCCCAAAATCCGGTGACACGATTTATCGAATTCTTTGCCCTGGGAAGAAGATTGGCAGTGTTATAGGAAAAGGAGGTAGCATAATCAATGCTCTTCGAGAGGAAACTGGTGCAAAGATTCGGGTAGCTGATACTATTCCTGGTGTAGATGAGAGAGTTATAATCGTTTTTAGCTCTCCAACAAAGAAATCTAACATCAGCAAGGATTCTGAGAATCGTGAGGCCACTGAGAGAGAAAATGAGCAGTCAGTGCTTCATTGTTCTGCCCAAGATGCCCTCTTGAGGGTTCATGATAGGATTGTTATGGAAGAAGATCAGTGTGGAGGATCAACACATGAAGCTGATGAGCATGATAGCCTAGTTGCGGTCCGGCTTTTAGTGCCAAGTAATCAAGTTGGGTGTCTTCTTGGAAAAGGGGGAGGTATTATCCAGAAATTGCGTAGTGAAACTGGTGCTAACATACGTATTTTGCCCATGGAGCACTTTCCAACTGGTGCAATGAGCAGTGATGAATTGGTGCAGGTAATATCTTGCTTTTTAATATTTGGTTTGTGTGCCTATTTATAGTTTTCGCTTCTCTAGTCCTTTAAATTAATCTTTTAAAAATGTATCTAGTATTGTAAATATTGAGCATTGAAAGTTAGCTGTCATTCTTTTCTTTAAAAGTTTGAGTGGAAAATGTGTTGGAAAGATGTATGAAAGGAGAGGTTGGATAAAAATTTGTTATTTAACCTGCCTGCTTCACTTAAAAGATTTACACGCGGCCATTCTTTTAGTGATTTATAACCTGGTCTTTTTCCCCGAGGAATGCTTCTTTTGAAGTACACTTGCTTCTTCCTTCTAGATCAATGATGACAAGGCATCTTCATGATACCGTGATACCTATAAGATTCTTCTGATGGCCTTTGTCTATAGTTCATGATACTGTGATTCATGTTGCGGACATGAATGTTTCCTGATGAATGATAAGTGTGGGTGTTCCTGTCGCTGCCACTCAATGACTTGCAATCTGGTGGTTTATGTAGAAGATAGATGTTAAGAACATCATGTGACTGATTAAAGGACTATGCTACGCAGTATCCAGATTAATTAGTCTAGGGGTTGCAATTCAGAGGTGTAGGAGCTCCTGTGATTGTGAGCAACAAGTTAGATAGCAAATTAAGAGTATGTTTGGGAAGTGATAAAATTTTGGATGAAAAGTTCTTGGTGTAAAATTTTTGAATTGGAAGAAAACGATGTAATATGATAGGTGTAATGATGAGGAGTAAAGAGAATAAAGTTAAAATAGATATGTTAGTTGTATGTGTAGTAGTGTAGAAATGATTGAGAGGTAGGATAGTTGGTTAAAAATATGTGAAAAAATGATTAAAAATAAGGTAGTTTTGGAGAGTTGAAAGTTTTAGACTGAAAAGTTCTAGTTTGAAAAGTTTTGGGGGGAAACAAACATACCCTAAAAATATTCTTTTTTAGTTTTTTTAGCTGTAGCCTTCATGAATTTAGTGTATGGTCCAAAGAATGCATGGCAAAGCAGGAAACTTTTGTTTTGCATTGCTCCAGGTTGCAATAGCCTAGGAGCTTGCCCTTGCAGTCAGGTTGTTAATGTGGCTAATTCCCTGTAGTATTCAGAGATGTAAGAGTTGGAATGGACCAGCTGGTTCAACGTGTTACAATGGGAACTGATTGTGATCAGGCATGGTTCAATACCAAGAATTGTCCTTCAGAAAAATAAATGGAACTGGTTGAACTGCCCAGTTAAACCTATGAACTGGGTCAATTGGTTTAAGCAAATTTTTCCAAGATAGCATTTGAGAACCTCGCTTGCTTGAACTACCTGCCAGTTGAACCCGTGAGCTGGTTTCAGTGGTTTTAGCAATTCTTTTACAAAATTACATGACTTTTTGTTTAGCTTCATTGATTAAGTTTTATAATTTTATTATTTTGTTCTAGAATTTAAATCATTTGAAAGAAATTTTCCATCTTACTTTTTTGTGCTAACTTTGATTAAATAATCCCAAATAGTTCACCCAGTTGGATCTGGAATGGTCAAATGACCAGTTTGACAACTGAGATGGTTCTGACAACATTGGTTGTGCTAAACTTCTCTAATATATTTGCTATTGTATGAGCAGTTACTCCTCTAGTGGTCTGCCTTTAAGTGAACCAAAATTTATTGTTTATTTTGTATCAAATGATTTGGACAGACAATGTGTATAACTCTTGGCTACGAAAGGGTTCACATGTTGGTTTGGTTTTGTGCCTGTGCAGCCATGTAAATTTCTTATTTAAGCTTTTAATTTACCATTGTTGGAATTTTTGTTGTTGTTGTAATTGAGTCTGCTAATGATGATTTTTTTTTTTCTTTCTTCAACAAAACATGCTATCTCTTTTGTATCCCCAAAAAATGTTTTTTTAATAAAATAGTAGAAATTCTGATGCTAGTCCTCTTTTTTCCAGATATCTGGAATGCCAAATGCAGTGAAAAAGGCTCTCCATGAGATTTCAACTTTGTTGCATCAAAACCCTCGTAAGGATAATCCTGTTCCTGTACCTGCCAGTTCCCATGGTTTGTATCCGCCTGGTGCTCCTGCTCCACCCCCTCTGCCACAAGGCAATCCATTGTGGTCTAATCAGAACCCCAGTGTTCATGGTGCACCAGTGCCATGGGTTGAAGGATATGGGAATGAGCCACCTGCACTGCATGCAGGAGGCTTCACTAACAATGCTGTTGGCAACAGTGGAGAGATGGTTGAATTTTCTATGAAACTTCTGTGCCCTCCTGACAAAACTGGTGTGGTGATTGGCAAAGGAGGCAGCAATGTTAAGCAGTTGGAGAAAGAGACAGGTGCAAACATTCAAGTTGAGAATGGCCTTTCAAGTGATGAAGAACGTGTCGTTGTTGTCTCTTCTAAAGAGGTAATCCCTACTCTTGGGTCCATTTCATATGCAACATACAAGTAACATCAAATTCTTGTGTAGTGCGTGGTTGTTGTCTTTTCCTGGTTCCTTGTTCTGGCTATGTCTCTAATGTGAGATATAACGTTATATATGCTGTTGTTGTTCTTTTACAAAACTTACCTCTCTACTGCCATATTTCTGGCTTCACATCTGCGCATGAGATTTATTGCTGGGGCATGCCATGCATGTAAGCTGGTTCAAATATAAGGATGCTCCATCTGTCAGGTGCTTAACATGTATACATTGATTTTGGGCCATCATAGTCCAATTGTATATGCTTTTTTTAGATGATAACGTTTTATTTTTTTAGGAAAGGATGATAACTTCTATATACTTAATCATGAATAATCTCGTTAGTTTGGACAAAATGTATAGGAGGTTATAGTTCTAAATTGTCCGAACCAATCAGTGCGCCAAAAATCTATTTTTGTTGCCCCAGATGTGGATAGCAGGTCCATCTCTCATGCATAGATATGCTATCTTGCTACTATTCTGTTGTATTTTTTATGTCCCAATGCCTCTGACACTATTATATGAATATTCAATCTATGACAAGTTTCTGATGTGCATGAAGTTTGTAGTGCACTTCAAATAGAATGGATTTGACTTTACAGTTTATATATATAAAATACACATTAAAATCTCAAAAGGAAATGGAATGGAGTGAATGATGGGCATGTCACCTTTAATTTCAAATTGAATGATGCACAGAAATATGATCATTCAGTAGTACTGATGTTTAAAAATATTTAACATGGAGAGTTCCAAAAGTACCAAAATGTTAGATCAATTACTATTGAATCATGAATTCAATTGAATTTGTGAAATTGACTAACTTGCTTATACATCATGAAGATACGCCCACAATATAACTACTCATTGATATCACACCATGCATTTCTAGAAAAAAATTTTACGGGGTAAATTGTTGCTGCAAAAACATGATAGCAGTTTAATTAATGATACAGTGAAATACGATAGCAATATTTTTATTGATTTGATGAAACATGATAGTGCAATACTGCATATAATAGCATTTTCAATAGCTATCTTTCAATCCAAATATTTTCAGGTTCCATGGGACCCAAGGTCACCAACTATTCAGGCTATTCTTCAACTTCAAAGCAAAACAAGTGAAATCACTGAGAAAGGAGTGGTCACTACAAGGCTTCTGGTTCCATCAACTAAGGTTGGTTGCATCCTTGGACAAGGTGGTCATGTAATCACAGAGATGAGAAGGAGAACACAAGCAGATATACGTGTTTATTCCAAGAGTGATAAGCCCAATTGTGCCTCTGCAGATGAAGAACTCATCCAGGTTAGCCTCGTTCCTCTTTTTTTTTTTTTTTTTCCCTTGTGGCGAAAACAAATTGCCATACAAGAACTGTAAACTTATATAGGGTATTATATGATCCTTGAAGTGGGGCTCAAGTTTTAACGATCTGCACTGTTGATCTAATTTGTGCAAATCTCCTAGACCAGAGGATCACCTCCATCTAATTTTGCCTCTGGCTTCTTCCTCTTCCCCCCCCTTTGTATTTCTCCTTCTCTCTCTTTTTTTTTTGTTTTGTTTTTTTATAATTTTTGTTTTCTCAGTTATTATGGAGTGCTGGTGCTATTACTTGGCGGTAGTATGAGAAGAATTATAATGGATCCATTGAGGAGATTCTTTTGCGTGATCTGTCCGCTATGGGGCCTTTCAGATCAACAGTCCAGATAATCAAACCATGTATCCCACTTTTACAACGTACAACCTGAAGGTACTGCATATACCTCAGGTAGAGGATCATATAATTCTTGCACTATCACTTAACTGTAAATTCTTGCACTACCACTTTAACCATCTGATCCCTATGGAACCGTGAGCTGATTTTCAAAATCGATCATTCAGATATCAGGAAATTTGAGCATAGCTAAAGATGCCTTATCAGAGATTGCATCAAGACTTAGGGAGAGAACCCTTCGTGGTGCAAATGTTGCAGCAAATCCTGCACCTCCAGTTCCATTTAGAGGAGCTGCACCTCCAGGAAGCTTCTCAGGAAGAGAGCTCCTGCCCTCTGGCAGTTTTGATCATTTTAAGGTATCCTTTTATTCTGCTCATGTGTATTTCTGCAAACTTTTAGAATTGTTCTCCATCAGTCAAGGTGCCCTTACCTTCAATGTCTGTAAGTGCTGGAAAGATCGTTCAAATTCCAGCTGATGTTGTGCCTAGGGCTTGGCTCTAAGCACTATACTCAAGCAATGACATCTGTATTTTAATGGGTATCGAATGGTTGGTTAGAAGTGTTAAAAGGGAAAAGAAGACCCTTGATTTCTGGCTATAAAAAAAAATCTGATATTATTGTTTTCTTATTGCAAATATATTTTGATGCTATCATTCTGGAACCATTTGTTCAGGAATTTGGAAGGATACTTTTTAATAACCATCTTATGCTCTAAGCACTGTACTCAAGCAATGATATCTGTATTTTAATGGGTATCAAATGGCTATCATTCTGGAACCATTTGTTAAGGAATTTGGAAGGATATTTTTAATAACCATCTTACGTATCGAATCGAAAAGCATCAGGGAGACCTCAAATCAAAGAAGTTTGCATTACCTTACACACACACACACAGAGCGCGCGCTCAAATCAAAGAAGTTTGTATTACCTTACCCCCACACACACAGAGACCTCAAATCAAAGAAGATTGTATTACCTTACACACATACAGAGCTCAAATCAAAGAAGATTGTATTACCTTTCACACACACACAAAGAAGATTGTATTACCTTACACACACACAGAGACTTCAAATCAAAGAAGATTGTATTACCTTTCATACACACACAGAGACCTCAAATCAAAGAAGATTGTATTACGTTTCCATGGTTCTTTCTATAAATATTTGCTTTTGCTGGAAGAACCTAGGGGTGCTTGCAGAGTGTTCTGCAAATGGCCAAATGCCCATGGTTGGGGACTCCCATCTGTGAACCTAACATTGATGCGCATTGTGAGACACTACCTCATATTCAAATTCTGACCAAAGAATGTCATATTGCATATTTCCTACAAGTTTCACACTGTTCTAGATTTTCCCTTGGAAAAATTTCATTCTTTATAGGGTAATGGAAACTCTGATACGGAGGTGATATTGCTATATTTTATCAACAGCAAGCTAGCTGATAGGCTGGTCATTACTTGAGAACTTGGTGAGTCAGAATGATTTGTTAGTAGTTATATTATTCATTATCAGACCAACTATTTTGGAGAAGTTGGGATGCCACCAATCTACGTGCTAGTTCTTCATCATTATCATGAGCCATTTCCCACTTAAGTGTGGTCAATTGCATGTATCCTACTGCGCCATTCTTGACGATTTGAAACTAAATTTTTAGAAATATTTAATGTCTTTATGTCCTGTTTAGTTACCTCTATCCATATTGTTTGGTCTTCCTCTTATTCTTTTATTGTCTTCTACTTGAATAAACTTCGCTTTCTTAAGTGTCTTCACCTTAGTCTACTTTCACTTATTTTATCACCTACTTCAGTTTTAGATTATCTTGGATTACTTCATTTACAATTTTGTATTTTATAACTTATATACCTTAACATTCTCATTTCTACTACACTCATTCTATGTGTACGCTATTTTTTAACTGCCTAACATTCTATCCTATAAAGCATAGCTGATCTAATTACAGTCTTATAAAGTTTTCCTTTTACTTTAATTGGAATTCGATAATCACATAACATTACTAAAGCACTTCTCCATTTCTTTCATTTTGCTTGGATTCTATTTATGATGAGGAGTGATCCTGTTGACTTGGGCTAAGCAAGTGCCTCGCTTGGCCTACCTTAAAAAACTCATTTACAACAAATTTTTTTTTCTTCATACACTTGTTTATTTAAATTTATTTAATATATAAACAAAGTTTTACCATTTTTAGATATATGTATAAATATTTTTTATATTTTTAAAAGATAGGGGTATTTTAAATACATATACACGCATAGATGTTTTAAAATTTCAAAAAAAGATATACACATATATAAAAATGGTGAAACTTGGTTTATATATTAAATACACCTGGTAAACAAGTGTGTAAAGAAAAAAGTAAAAAATGTTGTAAATAGGTTTTTTGAGATGGGCTAAGTAGGACATTTACTTAGTCTGAGTTAATAAGATCATTTTTCATTTATAATATCTTTTTTAGTTTCCTCATTTTCTTAAACTATTGATCTTAAATATTGAGAATGATCAAATCTTGGTACTAGATCTGAAAGTTTAATTGGTTCATCATCTTGGTACTCATTTTTATTGAAGTTGCATTTCATGTATTCAATTTTTGTGTGATTAATCCCAAAACCATTAGATTTTAGAGTATCTTTCTACTTGTCCAATTTCAAGTTCACTCCCTTAGTTTCGTCCATTAAGACTATATCATCTGCAAATAACATGTACAACGGTTCTTCTTGTAAATGTCTAGTAAGTTCATACATGACCAGATTGAAAAGTAAGGGCATAAGACTGAGCAATTGGGAAAACACTTATATCTCCAGTCATGGTCCTCACACTTGTTATTGCCCCTTATATATATCTATCTATTTAATACATCAGTATATCTGTTGTTGATTCCTTTTTTGTCCGAATCTGCATATTAATTTTCTTAGGGCTCAATCATATGCTTTTTCTAAATCAATAAAAATCGTGTATAGGTTTTTTCTTCTCTTTATATTTCTCAAATAATCATCTAAGCAAGAAAATGGCTCTTGTAGTCAATCTTCTTGGCATAAAACCAAACTGATTTTCAGAGATGTTTGTTGCTTGTCTTAGTCCTTTTTTTCAATTGCTCTTTCCCACAACTTTATAGCATGACTCATTAGTTTTATTCAATGATAATTTTATAGATTGGTACTATCTACAGTGGCTTTTCTCCATTCTTTTGACATTAACTTTGTTCATATAATCTTATTAAAGAAGTTCGTTAGCCAATTTATACTTCTATCTCCCATGCACTTCCATGCCTCAATATGTATATCATTTGAATCTAATGTTTCTACTGTGCTCATTTTTTTGTGGGCTTCCATCTACATGCTAGTTGGATTAAATTTTTTTTCCCTTTATAACAGTTGTCCTCAAACAGGCCAAAACTTGTTGGCTGGAAAGACAGCTGAGATTGTTGATGTTAGATTCCTTGGATAACTTTGTTGCTTGGGAACATTTTTACAGTAGCCATTCTTCATTCATTCAACTGTTATTTGTTTTGCTGTCACACCAAACATGGGACTTTGGAGAAAGCGGATTTTTATGTTCATTATTTTTTCTTGTCTCTGATATTTCTGATTTTTTGGAAGAAGATTCTGGGTCGTAAGGGACCAACTGATATAAGCTATCAACTTGACCATACACCATTCTGTTCAGGTTAATTTTTATGGTAGCTTTCATCTTTCTGATAGTGCTTCCATCTATAATATGGATTGCCCACACACTCTAGCATCCTAGGTATTATCAATTTTATGTCTACTATGACTATAACTTAACATTTTGGATGTTTGATTGTGGACCAGTTTCTCTTTTTTTTTAATCCACCTTTTCATATATATATGGACCAAAACTTATGTTAAATTTTTTTACGATGTCTGTAATAAACTTATATCTTGCTTCTTTAAGGGTGGTGGTTCACGTGGATACGAAGCTCAGGGACATCCAATCCAGCCACCTGCTGCAGTGTATGATAACCTGCATCTTATAAAAAAACTTGTTCAAAGCTTCTTCATGCACCTAGTGATGGTTGTTTCTTGATATTATCCTCAGGTACCCAAATATTAAAAGTTCAGTGGAGGTCAGGATACCTAGCAGTTCAGTGGCTTCTGTACTTGGGACTGGTGGGAGCAATCTTTCCAGTATCCGTCAGGTACACTGGGCATCAAATATATGCCATTGGAAAAATTATCGCCGATGTTTCTTTGTACTTATTTCATGTTGCTGCTGCAGCCATCATTTTCACTAGTGTTTTTGTGGTCATCATCATCGGCATTATTGTCGTCATCATCATCTAAATGCCATCCCAGATAGGAGGCTTAGCTTTAAGATTATTTTTGCCATACAAACTATTAGAAAGAGAGAGAGATATTCTATATTCTCATTCTCAATGTTTGTTGTAATTCCTATGCATGCACTTGCAAATATTCTTATATACATAAATATTTTTGTGCACACATGCCCTTTTTTGGGTGTTTGTGTCAGTGTGTGCACATCACATTTCCTATGTTGGCCAGTATCATTAGAAATGGATTTTCTAATAGAACCAGTTGTTCGTTTAGTCCAATTTCAGCTGTTTGAAAATTTGCTTCAAACCAGATTTAAGCTTGCCAACGCTAACTTACAGATTGAGTTTTCTTTATTAGTAATGTTAAAAGCCATGGATGATGGAACCTTACCTCCAAATGACCATATTCTGGTGCAGGTCTTACATTTGTATGGATTCATGTAACCTCCATCCTTCAATCAGTTCAGCTTTTCTTTGGCATGAGTGACTGCCCTTGCATGAAGTAGCTTTTTCTCCCTCACAACTCCTTATCATCATCCAGAACTGTTTCCCACCTACGTGGGATCATCTATGTGGACTTTGTTGTGCCAATCTTGTTGGTCTTCAATCATGCCTCTATTCAGTCCAAGCATTGTCATATCTTTCCTAATTACCTGGGACCTAGTTCTGCTGGCCTTCCCTTGATTCTCTTATAACCTTTTATTGCAATAAATTCACTCTCCTTATTAGTGTCATTTCTCATATTTGATTTACTAGTCAAATCACCTATGTTATTTGCATCCATGCTAAGTCAAAAATGAAATATTTGCATTTAGGCCATTATATATATATATATTTTGCATTTATGCCATTGATTTTCAAAATGTTTTGCATCCATGCTAACGCCATTGACCTCTATACAATGACTGTTAAAATATTCTATGAGTTGACTCCACAGGCAAGCATGTTCTTCGTGACTTCTTTTATTAATATATTTGACTTCTTTTATTAATATATTATTTTATTAAAAGAGATAAATATGTTGTATAATATACTATAATATATATTTTATGTACTATATAATAATTTTTATTTTATAATATACTATAGTATATCTCCCTTATACTATAATAAGGAAGATATTCAAAATTGTGTAAATTATCGTGAAATAAAACTAATGAGTCATACCATGAAATTTTGGGAAAGAGTAATTGAACATAGACTAAGACGGAAAACTAATGTATCTGGAAATCAATTTGGTTTTATGTTAGGAAGATCAATCACTGAAGCTATTTTCTTACTTAGACAACTATTTGAAAGGTATAGGGAGAAGAAAAAGAACTTATACATAATTTTTATTGATTTAGAAAAACATATGATCGAGCAGAAAGTTAATATGACAAGTGATGAAAAGGAAAGGAATTAATAACAGATATATTGATGTTATTAAAAATGTACAAGAGGGGGCTGTTACAAATGTGAGGACCATAAGTGAAGATACTAATATTTTTCCAGTTAAAATATGTTTACTTCAAGACTCAGTCTTGAATCCTTAACTTTTTACCTTAGTAATAGATGAAATTACTAGACATCTACAAGAAAGTCCCTTGGTATATGTTATTTGCAGATGACATTGTTCAAATAGATGAAATTAGAGAATGACTAAATTTGAAATTGAATAGGTGGGTGAATGCTTTAAAATCTAATGGTTTTAGAATTAGTCGTATAAAAACTGAATATGTGAAATGCAATTTTAATAATACTGAGAACCTGGATGAGGAACCAATTAAGATTTTAGATTTAGTAGTAACAAGAACTAATCACTTCCAGTACCTAGGATCAATAGTTCAAGAAAATGAGGAAATTGAGAAAGATATAATGCATAAAATTCAAGCAGGATGGAAGAAATAGCGAAGTGTGTGTTAGGAATTTTATGTGACCATCGAATTTCAATCAAATGAAAAGGAAAATTTTATAGACTGTGATTAGACCTGCTATGCTTTATGAGGCAACATATTGGGTAATTAAAGAACAACATACATAGAAAATGAACGTAGCGGAAATGAGAATGTTAAGGTGGATGAGTGGTAAAACAAGAAAAGATAAAATTAGGAATGAAATAATTCGAGAAAATCTAAAAGTGAGACCCATTGGTGATAAAATGAGAGAAAATAGATTAAGATGGTTTGATCATGTTAAAAGAAGGCCTGAAATGACACCGGTTAGGAGGACATGGTCTATTCAAGTAGAAGGTGGTAGGAGAATGAGAAGAAGACTCAAAAAAACATGGATGAAAGTAAATAAACAAGATTTAAAAATATTACAAATTATTGAAATTTAGTCTTAAATCACCAAGAATGGCACAACAGAATCCATGCAGCCGACCCCACTTAGGCGGGAAATGGCTTATGATGACGATGATATAATAATTTTTATTTTATTATATTTATATTATTATATATTAAAAAGAAGTCATGGAGAGCACACACACTTCTGGAGTTGACTCCTCAAAGAGATCATCATATAAGAGGCTAATGGCAATGACATAAATGCAAAATATTTTAAAATTTGTTGGTACAAATGCCAAAAATCAGTTGGCATGGATGTAATTATTTTAGTTTTGAGTTGACATGGATGCAAATTACCCTTTTTATTATCTAATAAATTTTTTTGACAAGATCACAACAACAAACAACAAGCATTTCAATGCAATATCAGATAGACATCATACATGATTAGTCCTGTCCAGTTATTTACTTGAACGTTTTCGTTGATATTTCATTGGGCTCGCCCTTGTTATGTTTTCAATTCTCTTCATTTTCTTTGTAAAATAATAACAGAGGAAAGTGAGCACTGGATCCTTTGACGAGACAAACTATCAATTAAGGGGCATATGATGGAAGTTTGCACATATACATAGTACATAGTATTATGTTTTTTGATTGACAACAGAAATTTCTCATTGAAATTGCTTTCTCCTGAATTTTGGAAGGGCCTGGTGTATCTCCCTGATGGATTCGATCGTTGCATTTGTATTGTTAATGTCCATCTTTGTATCTTTCTTGGGCTGGATTGGCTGAAAATCGTTTATGAGAGAACTTTGTCATGCTTTGCCTATTCAAGGAATGTACACCAAGTCAGTGGTTATGCTAATATAGGGGCCTGTTTTTAAGTTAAAATAACTGTAGGCCAATTTATTGGGATTTTGGTGATGATAACTATTAAGTCGTTTAAGTTGGGCAAAATCTGTGAAGGGAGAACAATTTTGGTGAATTGCAGTAGTTATTGCCAGCTGGCAATGCATTCATCTCTTTAATCTATGGTTTCACTGCTTGATTAAAAGAAAAATCCCTGCTGTATACAAGCTTATCCTTAGCAAAAGCTCAGAAGTCAGAATGTCAGAGCAAGGCTCACTAATCATTTCTTGCCATTCAGATTTCTGGGGCAAAAGTGACACTACACAATCCTCAACCAGGCACTTCAGACTGCATTGTAGAGATCCGTGGGTCTTCTGAACAAATGAACGCAGCACAAAGCCTCCTTCAGGCCTTTATAGCTACTGGCGGAGATGGACAAAGAGGTATGTAGCCACCATCTTCTTACGAGACCTACATTCGAATTTTCACATCTCACCGTCCATGGTGTGTTCATGGTAAAAATTTGTCAGGAAACGATAAGAGAGGCATTGTAAAACATCAGGCTGAGGAAATTGTATATTTTGTGGTTAGAACGGTTTTTTAATCTAGAAAATGTTGGATCTCCATGCATACTGTATGACTCAAATGCGGAGTTTGGCGCCTGTGAGCCTCTGCTAGAAGATTCCCAATTTTCTTTGAAGCGATGTGGCCAATTGCCAATTTTTCAAAATGTTGGCCATAAGCTTTAGTGGTGAGCCGAGGGAATGGGAATGCAAAACCCAACACCAAAATATCTTATTTATTTATTTATTTATTTCATTTTTACATCTATATTCTAATCATCTTCTCATATTTTTCTGTATAATTGCCAAATTTATTTTTTCTTTATTTCTACTTCACTCCTGTGATATACATTTCATTCCCCATTTCCTATTTCAATTCTTCTCATCCCAAACAGACGTGAATACAAGAGGTAATAGGATAACTCGTGCGTAGGGATAAAGCCGTGAGACAATGTTGACAAATTTCTGTCTTCGGATTGCAATTCACAACAGTGCCAGTCTGTGGGCAATTATTTCCCTATTATAAAATGAATATTTGGATTGTTTAAATTGTAGAGATTCGTCTTCGAAATCCACCAAACTGGGCCAATAATTCGGCCAGCTTTAATATATCATTATCCAAAACTTCAAGTGCCCCCGCTCGCCCCTAATTTCTCTCACCATTTCCCCATTTTTCTGCTGCCATCTACACCAAAAAGAGAGACGGGTTATTTTGCTCTCTTTTAACTAAATCACATGTAATGAACATGTATGTTTAAACGGCTCTAAGACACCCTAAAAGGAGGAAGAAAGATCTCCATGGATCACTTGAGGATATTCAAGCAGACTCCTCTCAACATTCAAAACTCTATTTCTTTTCTATTTTCAAACTCCTAAAATCCTTTTCAAAACACACCGCACATGTGAGGACACTGATGGCTGGATGGCTGCTGGGAGTGTTCCTAGGCCCCTGAAGATACAAATGGCCTTTACAAGTTTCAATAATTCCCCAACGAATCCATTTCTTGTGAATTAATGAGTGGGTTCTACGGTTAATAAGATGATGTTACTTTTGCTACAAGCCTAAAATCTCCTATGTAGGTAAATGAACTTGTTGAAACTTGATTTCAAACTCAATCGCACTTAACGACATTCCGATTAATCGGCTACCAATGATTTTACCCCTTTTGGGTTAATTACCTTGTTGATGGAGAGGATCATATATTTCCGTATATGTTTCAAGATTACTCCTATCATAATTCCCTCCTCACTCTTGGGTGTCCCACCAACTCCACCAGTGGCTGCTAATTCGGAGGTATAGTGATGTGGCTGTGATATCAGTGCAGTTCAAAAGGATAGAACATTTATTATGAGAAAAAAATGGCTCTAGATGCAGGAGGAATCCGGTGTCAAACGTTGGCAGAGTTGGAATTGCTTCCATATTATAATTGTATTTACGGGTAAATTACCTTTTACCCTTAACATTTGCAACTAATTTCATATACTCATAATCTTTTGTAAATTGCTTTTATACTTATAATTTTTCATCTTAAATTCTTATTATACTTACACCATTAGCACACGTTATCCATACCATTGAAAAGACACTTTCGTTCTTTAAAATTTTTTTAATTAAAATAATTCAACATTAATATAATTTTTAAATTATTTAATATCATCTATTAATGATTTAATATCATCAATTAAGTTATGTTAAAGTTAAATTGTCTCAATCGAAATATTTTGAATATGCAAAATTTTCTTTTCAGTGGGACAGATAACAATTGTATTGACATGCGCATGAAAGGATTTTACTCTAAAATGTTACGGGTACAGAAGGAATTTTTGAAATATTATGGGTAAATAATGAATTATGGATAAATGTTGGGCGCACTAGAAAGAATTTTCCTTTTATTTAATTTTTTAGATGCCTATTAGCTGGGCACTCATCCAATAATGGGCAGGGTGGTCTGACCGAGAATTTTTAGGGTGGGTCCAAAAATCGAAGTTCTGGAAATTAAACACAGTAACCAGACCACAGATGCATCTCCTCTTCCCTCCTGAGTATCGAAACCTTTTTCCAAGTCCCTTGAATTCAAAGACGAACAGTTACAAATTAGTACGGAAGCATTTACCCCGTACTAAACATGATTAGCTAGAAGATAAAGCTACTACGAAATTCTAATTAATCTACCTCCAGTGACCCAAGTGCTTGGTATGGGCCCAGCTGTCCGTGCTTTCCGATTAGGATCGATCACGCCACAAGATCACCAACTTGATCATCCCATATCTTAATTATCCACGCCAAGTAAAAAGAACAGATAGTATCCATTTACAAGTCGTTTTTTTGTTAGTCTTCGGAATTTTCAGCAGTTTCGCCAAATTGCTTCAAGGCCGAATGAATTCTGCGGCTGTGCATGCGCAAAATCAGCTGCCTTGGAGGATGAAGATGCATGTATGTTAGAATTCAGACCCGGGACAAAGCAATCTCCTTGTGCTGAGAGAGAGCTCGAATTGAACTGCAATGCCCTCAGGATTGTGGAATTTGTTGAAAAATTGGAGTTGAGCAAGGTTGAAGGCCAGGTAACTGATGGGTGATCCGCATTTTGGCCGTTGAAGTCCCAATTCATATCCATGTTCACGTTGCCGTTGCCGTTGCCGTTGCCGTTGTTGTTTGTGGGGGTGGGCGTGTTGCTGTTGTTGTTGGTGGTGTTATTGCTGTTGTCGTTGGTGGAAATGTTATTGAAACCGCTGGAAAAGCTGACAATGCCGTTTAAGTTGGATGTGTCGATTTCTCCCAACTCGCTCAGCATGGCGGTGTCGCAAGAAGACTCGAGCAAAGGTGGCAGCGATGTGGGGCTCTGTGGCATTTTCTTGCCATTGGCGCTCTTCTGGAACACCCTGCAAACAACCCATTCCTCCTGCGCCATATACAAGCCACAATATTATCATTCCATTGATGCCTTAATAACCGATTGTACGCAAGTGGGTCAACTAACATTCATGATCACTTACAAGCATTAATCCACCAGTACAAGCCAGACAGAAGCACCCTAAAAAAGAGCTGTTTGTTTGCATGCATGTGTGGGACACATATATCGAAGTTGGATGGTGATGGTTGGTTGAATAACGATCTTTTACGACCGGTCGGAAATCCCGGTCAAATAATATATTTTTTTGTTTTTTTGTTTTTTTTATAAACATGTTAATCTAATTATATTTAATTTATAAATCAAGTTTTACCATTTTTGGATGTGTATATATATTTATTTTGGATTTTTAAATACAGGGGTATTTAAGTCATTTTAAGAATATTTAAAATGACTTAAATACCCCTGTATTTAAAAATCCAAAATAAATATATATACATATCTAAAAATGATGAAATTTAGTTTATAGATTAAATATAACTAGATTAACGTATTTATAAAAATATTTTTCAAAAAAAAAATTTTTAAAAATATAATTTTTGACCGGTCGGAAATCACCGGATTTCCGACCGGTCGTAAAAGATCATTCGGCTGGTTGGGATATATCATCTCTTTTCGAATTGATGATGGGCTGATTTTTGTCTGGCATCTGGAAGCAGCATATATCGTTTTGAGTTCATGTGTCCGATATAATTACCTTTGTTGGTTTGAAAGCATATTTGGTATTGAGTCTGTATTCGTGCATGACCCAGTTGCTTTTCTCTCCTCGCGGTGCCCTGCCTCTGTAGAAAACCAGGGTTTTCTTCATGCCAACCATCACTCCTCCATGGAAGATCTCCTTGTCTTTCCCGGTAGTTTTCCAGTAGCCCGCATCAGTGGCGCGGTTGGTTCGAAGGCCAGTAGGATATTTTCTGTCTTTCAGGCTGAAAAAATACCATTCCTTTTCTCCCATGGAAGCCTTGCCTGACCCATGAAATTCAAAAATGGATGTTAACACTCAAGTATACTATATAATGACCATTAACTGATCCAGGGTCTGATTCAATGCAGCAGGGTGCATTGAAATTTGCTGCAAAGCCCATTTTTTTAATTTTTTTGAATTTTTTTTATAAAACTATTAATATGAGTGTATTTAACATGTGCATTAATTTTTATCATTTTTAGAATTTTTAGATTTTTTTTGGATTTTTAAAAACCATTGGCATTTTAGTAATTTAAATTACGAAGGGTGTGTTTGGCAATTCATAAAAAATATCAAGTTAAAACTTTTCAATCTAAAACTTTTCACTCTCCACAACTATCATATTTTTTAATTATTTTTTCACATTTTCCTATACAAGCACCCTACTTTTCAATCATTTCTACACAACTATTCACACAACTAACCTATCTATTTTAACTTTATCCTCTTTACTACTCATCATTACCCCTATCATATCACATCATTTGACAACTTTTACATTCCAAAACTTTTTATCAAAAGTTTTATTCATTACCAAACACACCCTAAAAATGCTACTCATTTTCAAAAATTCAAAAAATTCAAAAAATTTAAAAATTTCGAAAATTGATAAAAATTGATACACGTGTTTAATATATCTAGATTAGCATTTGTGTGAAAAGATTTTCAAAAAAAAATAAAAAATGGGATTTTGCTGCAGGGTTCATATTTCAATGTGAAACAGTTTCCAGGATCACAAAATTTATAAATGTAGTGAGCAAAACACATTGTAAAGAGTTAAAATTAAATACAAAATCCCTTAAATAAGATTTTTATTGCAACCGAATTCGTTTCTAACATTGTTGTAAAAAAAAATGGTGTAGCATCTACTCTTGGGCCAAGAAAGTGCACAGTAAATTTAACATAGCATTAGCAAAGACATTAACAACGAATTTCGTTATAAAAAATTGTTGTAGTGAATGAGATGATTTAATAAAAAATGTTTCAATGGTGTTGACCACTTCCTAATAAGTAAAAATAATAAAAAAAAGCATGATAACAGGTTAATATCATTTGCACGTCGTTATGTTAGTAAATGATGGCTAGGAAGGAGCGAGTCTAGTTTTGTACACACAGCATATCCAGGAGATGCAAACAAATTGATAGCTCAAACTCATGAATCCACTCGCCCTGTGCGTATTCTGCATATTTAGGTGGCCTTGGAATCCGTGGATTTGTTATGGTAAAAAAAAGAAAAAAAAAAAGATG
Organism: Annona cherimola; assembly: GCA_030490835.1. Taxonomy (NCBI): domain Eukaryota; kingdom Viridiplantae; phylum Streptophyta; class Magnoliopsida; order Magnoliales; family Annonaceae; genus Annona; species Annona cherimola. Next base: position 82,284,133 of record CM059973.1, on the reverse strand, counting down.
AGTTGAGCTGGCAAAAATTTTTAATCTTAAAAGTATTCTAAAATTTACATTTTTCATTGAATATATTTAATAGAAATTAATCAATACTTTATATAAAATAAAGTTAATTAGTAATAGTGGAACTTCAGATTTTCTTAATTGGATTCAAGTACCAGTATTAAATATTGATACCATATAGGTTTTGATGTCAATGACAGGCTATCTACTCTTATCTCGTTTGTCTCAGATTCCTACTCCTTGCTTTCCTTTTCGGTAAAAAATTGACCATTAGCATACAACGCTAACATCCGACCATCGGATTTGAGATATTGCAAATCGGTAGACCCTGATTACTAACTAATCTTGCTTTTTTTAGTTTTTTAGGTCTCTGAAGTTCTTCATTGTTTTTCTGCTAAGAAAGAATATGGAAGAAGTTCATTATCTAGATATCTTCAGAATGACGATAATAGAACTCAAGAACACCAAGACAAATATTGGAAAATAAAAATGGATATTATCATTGTACAAAAACTATAAAATTATTAAATCAATTCGTAAGAGATTAAATAGAAGATATTACTAATACCCAAAATTGAACAGACAGAAAAAGTGATACCCAGATCAAAATTTTCGTGTTTGGTTCATGTCCTCCATTATTTTCCCTCGTTTATGAACTAGTCATAAAAAAAAAAAAAAAAAAAAAGAAAAACTTCCGTATTGTTATTAGACAGTGGTGATAAGGGAATAAATATGATTGATGAGGATGGAAATATAACACGAAAAAAAAAGAAAGAAAAGAAGCCAAGTGAGAAAATGACGAAGAGTCCGACGCTCAAAACACCTGGGAGGTCCCATGGCTCGCATTTGTTGAGATCGACGTCGGTAATGGCCCGAGTCACGAAGTTGAAGTCGGAGACCTTGTGTGTAAGATAGTATGTGATGAGTTCTTCATCAGTGGGGTGGAACCTGAACCCAGGTGGGAGATTCTCCTCCATTCCCAAGGCAGCAAAAACAACAACAACAACAACAACAACGGGCGAAGGACCAACACTTGGGGTTCTTCTCTCTTCCAGCTAGCTACTTGGGCCTCCCAAAACCAGCTCCCTTGACGTTCGTTTCCAAAACAAGCAGGTTCTGGGAGAAATGGAAGGGAGGTGATGGTTAAAAGAGGCAAGAAAGAAGATAAATGGGTGATATTAATAGGGTCTTTTGGGCAGTATTAGATCATCATCCACGAAGAAAATTTGGACACTCATTTAATAGTAGCCATGATAGGGACGTTGCATGAAAACATGTCTTGCTCACAGCACTGGGGAATTTACAGGAATACCACTTTTTGGACTTTGTATGAGGATCTATCCACCAAAGAAACCGCAGAGTTTGGAATTATTGCTGCATTGCCACTCTTCCACCCTTTCTCATGTGCTTGGAACTTTTAATTTGCTCCGTCTCATATATTCCATCATGCATGGATATATGGTTTGTGGGTCAACCTTCCAATTAAAAAACATACTGCAGTGTTAATTATTGCCAAGCATTCTCAATCCATAAATATATGATGGGTTCCAACGAGGACAACATTACTGAAAGATACTACTCCAGTAGGATCAGTACTGTTATCAGCTCTCAGCATTTATTTCTGCTGGCCAACTTCTTTATGCAAGCATTTCCCATTGAAGTACAATCTTAAAAGCATCCATGCCGTTCAAGGTGTAGGTCATCCAAGTGTTTACTTAATTTGGATACCATTTTCTTCCTTTACTTTGTTAGATTAATATTGCCAGAGGCGGAAAATCTCTTCTACCTTTTCCCAAATGGAGAAGCCTGGTTTAGGCGGCGAGAGAATGGCATTTTCGTAGTTGCCTGCGAACATGGGCAGCATTTGTTTGTTGGAGTTGATTCTCCGTCACAAAATCTCGCCTCCACAGCCCCGTCCAACCACCTCCAACGATTCTACCCACCGAAGGCCCTCACGCTATTGGCAAAATACCAAAGCTACGTCCGCTCGCGCGACTGTACTTTCCAGAAGGATTCATCTGAAAATTGGAAATTTCCAACATGCTTCATATATCAGATACGTTGCCATCGAAAATTACCTTCTTACTCATACATGATAAAAACTATAAAAAGATTTTCGTTCATTTTTTAGGGAATTAGTAGATATAAAACTTTGTCCGATTTTTATATTTTTCTAAAAAATTGTAATTATTTTCGTGGTGTTGTAGAAATAAATGTTTATTAAATCTTCGGGTCTTAAAAATAGTAGTATTTCTGCATGATTGCGAATGATTTTTCTGGAACACACTATCGCGAGTGCTCTTATAAGATTTCGGCCGTGCAATTGAATGTGGTGCATTGGCCAGAAATCGCACCAACCAATAGACTATCGACACGTTTTCCTCTCGTGTATCTCAGAAAGAGTTTATGTTGTACTAATTCGATAAATATCCACTGCATCCACATCCGAACCGTTGGTCTGTGAATGCCCCCAAGATCTCCCAGGTTGGACTTATGGAAAATCTCAACCCTTCAATTCAAGATTTTATGATTAGCAGGTGTGAAAATAGCAAATTTAGAGAAAAGCCCGCGGATTTTAGATGGTATCTTCCAATGTCAGAGAGTTTTGGCACCTGCGTTGGTGGGCCTGTTAGATGTGTGTCACAGGTCAAAGTTTCATTCCCATATTTGTCATTAGGTGAGAAAATCCCCCATGAAATTATTATCAATTTTGTACATTTTATGCAAAGAGTCTCGATCCTTGCTAAAATGTTTTTTTTTTTAATTTTTAAAATTTTTCAAGAAAATATTATTTTAGAAAATATTTATTTATATATGAAAATTTACAATTTTCAGATATGACATATTTTTTATTTTCAAAAATCAATATTCTAAAGGGAAGGATCCATTTAGTAATGAGGGTAATGGAAAGTGAGGATAAGAATATTTTAAAAAATTGCAAGAATGATACAATATGGTATAGATAAAATGAAAATAAATATGTTAGTTATGCGCAAAAACATTGGAATATAGGCATGACTTTTCTATGTTTACCAAATGGAGCCTAAGTCATTTTCACATTACAAAAATATTGATTTTTGAAAATAAAAATACACACACACATATATTATATATGTTGTATGATGATGAAATCTTAGATGATGATAGTGAAAAAATATACTTTGATTAATTTTGCTTTATTTGTAGATTGTGATACGGTTAGTTATGAAAATACAGCTCAAGAGTAAAGGTGACAGCAAACCATAAAAGAAGAAATCAACATATTGATAAGAACAAATAGGGGTTTACAAAACTCCTAGAGGGTAAGAAGCTAATAGCATATCTTAAAAGAAATATGCTAGAAAAATCTTAGAAAATTTAGAATTCAGAATTGGAAGTCTGTTTACGATTTAGCTGAACTAGGTTTAAAATTAAGAAATTGTGTTGGCAATGGAAAGCGAGTGAATGACATATATTTCAAGAAGATTGTAGGTAACTAGTTGTATTTAACTGCTATAAAGCCTGATATTGTGCACCAAATTAGTTTCAGTACTTGATAACTTGATATATGTGCTGGCACATGAAAAATGGGCATTTTTTATTTTACAAATTTAAAATAAAATACTTAAAACAGCAAAAATGAAAAATTTCATGTATGGAATTATATGCTTAGGCCAACGTATATATGCCAAAAGCTTTTTTTTTTTTTTTTTTTAAAAAAAAGTTAACGCAAGCATGTGCATTGAGGTTTAATACATACGTTTATATTGAATCATAACTTTTTTACTGTTATAAAAAAATATTCTATGGTTTATAATTAATTACCAAATATTTTTTTACGACATCATATTACATGGCGCTATTTGCTTCCTTATGAACTCGAAGTGAAGACGTCACATACACATAATGTGCCCCCATTCACAATTAATTATCAAATCAAGTAGAGTTGCAATAAATTTTTTTATTTCATCTGCATATGTGCCAACAATTCCTGCAGAGTTGGGAGATAATAGGCCGTAGCCAGTGCCGGATCGCTTATGAAATTGGACTTTTCTCGCAGTGATGCACCCAATTTATGTAAGAACTGGTCATTTGGTCTACCAAAGACTCGGTGGATGTCATGACCTGTCTGCCAGAGTGGGTCGGCCATCTCATGAACCAGCCGGGGTGTGTTTGGTCGGAATGTGGGAGTGTGTGCAATCCTCCTAGTAAAAAATTCAATGTGGCATGATAAGAGTTTGTTCCATACCGAACTGAACTAGCTGCATTTTCTGTCTTACTTCTAATTATTTTTATTTTTCTTCTTTGTCATTATCTTCATTTTTTCATCATTTCATTGGCACGGGGTGTGTTGATAGTGGTTCGCAAATACACAAATAATTTGACCAATATTACAATTATATGTCCATTAGGTCCTAAAAGTTACATGCATCCACATTGCTTGACATTAATTACAGATGTATTCGTGTTATTAGAGTTTCATCTTATTTGTTTAAAAACAAGTTTAAATTGCAAATGTACTCAAATTGTTTGGGTTTCCAAAATCACAACCGTACTCATATTAGTAATATCCATGTTTCAGTTAATATCTCCTGCAGATAATATATGCCATGGTTACTACCTATCTCCACGATGCTTGAGTCTTTATTTTCTACTAATTATTTCTGATTAGTAGGCATATTTATAATGAGTTCTAACCTTGTTACCTTGGCTAAAAATCTCATTTTTTGCTTTTTTTAGTTTTTTTTTTTATAAAACTATCATTCCAAATGTGTTTAATCTATAAACCAAGTTTTATTATTTTTAAGATGTATATATTTTTTAGATATTTTCACAAAGGGGTAATGTAGTGATTTTAACAGTTGAAATTGTCTGTAATATCTCTGTATTTAAAAATAAAAAATAGACATACATAACACAACTCAAATTTATGAATATTTATACATTTTTCTTTATAGTGTCATATAGTTCACAGCCTACACTTAATTAATACAGGATTTCGTATCCTGGATCTCTGGACCTTATGCCTAGATGTGGTATCGCTAGGCTAATTAAAGCTCTAGTAACAAAATCTCCTCTTTTAAAAAATTAACTCATTTTTATTTTTGAAATAGAACATTTAAGCCTATTTTGAAAATTTGTATCCGTCGTAAATTTCGGAACCTAAGCACGTTTCAGGTCCAAGGTTACGAATGAATTCACCCAAACACAACTTGTTGGAAGACTTGAGAAGTGTCTTTGAGCAATTTACTAAAAGTTAAACCAAATTAGTTCCGAGTGATGAATGCATAGTTCTATCGATCTGAATTGGACTTAACATTTTTAATCCCTCAATACATTCGAAAAGAAAATTAAAAAAATATCAATCTGTCAAGAGTAGAATAATATTTTATGGAAAATACTTCAGTGATACCCTAACTATTGAAGATTTCATATATAGTACAACGATCTTCATTTCGAGAGGACCTTGATTATTAAAGCAAAATATTATCTATTGATTTTATTTAGAATCATTTGTTTTAACATGACACTAAAATCATTTAAATCAAATTCTTGCGTGGGTCATATTAGCTTTTAAAATGTTTATAATTGCGCATAAATTATGAAAAATGCATAAATACATTCATAGATGAATTAGAGTATAATAGTAATATACAAAATCATTTATTGCCGTAATAATAATAATAATATTTTAGATCGTTTAAATGTTGAATATACAAATGTGAAATTAATATAAATTATAATATTTCATTACATTTATTTTACTCATTTTTCATCTGGAGTCTATCCAAGATATGTTTGATTTAGATGAAATTTTGTATTTTAGTTAAATAAATAGTTCTAAATGTATTGAATGAGTCATTTCCTTTCATTCTCTATAGATGCACCTAAAATGTTAGTGACACACTAGAATTCAATGGTACGGTTACGATGAGAGTATATCCTGCATTTTTTTTTTTTAAAGTCATACAAAAGAAAATCTAGCACATGAGCCCTCAAAACTGTTGTCTTTGCCAGCTATCACGAGTATTCATGTTTTGTAATTAAAGCAGCTTTATTTTTTGTAGCTTCAGTGGACTGTTTTGGCTAAACCAAATTGATTCCTGTTCGATTGAGCGTTCCGATTAATTACTTTATATTATCTTGGTTCGCTCAGCACTGTTCTACATTCCAATGTTGTCATGCGCCGAAACTTCTCATTTTGTCCTAAAAATTATTTTTCTATCGTGGCACGTGAAAGATAAGGGCACGCGTGTAGAGTGTGGCTTTCTTTCTTTCTTTTTTTTTTTTTTGAAAAAAAAATTGGTAAATTAAAGTTCTGGTACACTGCTGTTTCTTTTTTTTTTTTAATCCCTTTTTTAAAAAATGGTAAATTAAAGTACTTCCGTACTATGTAAAATGCTATGGATCTATTTTGTCGGCCGAATATTTGGATGACGAACTGTGGAAAAATGATACCCATCTGCCCGCATGATCCATATAGCCCATGTGACAACTGACAACCTGGAATCTGTCCTGCCAGATCCAAGCCGTTGAAACGATGGGTCCCGCTTGAATGAGATAATGTATAATGATGTGCATTAGATATATTAGAAAAAAAAAGTAATATCAGAAATATAAAAGTTTCTATTGGAAAATAAAAGATTATGTCTAAATTGAAATATTTTTGTTTTGAATGGAAAAATCTAATCCCATTGATGTCTCATTCCAGCTTCTGAATGCTTTGGAACAGGTAAAATTCAGTGATCTTGTAGATTCCAACATGGGCCATGACATTGGTGATCAAATGGCCAGTTCAACCGGAAATATCAAACGGTCGGGGACCTCCCAAGTGTCTAGGCATCTAGCTAAGTGAGCCCCACTAAAATGGGTCATCCAGTTGGTGTTGTGATTGAAAAGATCAAATCTATCCTCTCATCATCGACCCAGGCCACAGTTCATCATGTGCTTAGACAAGGAAACGCAGCGGCTCACGCTCTTGCTGACTCTTTTTATTGTTCTTTTGTCAATCAACATGTTTGGTGGGGCACCCCCCCAAGCCATTCAGGAAAAAATTTGTATAGACAATTTTTTGGAAATGAATTATGGTTTTTCCTATCTCTCATCCGCAGAAAATCTTAGGGATGAAGAATAGGTTGTTTCCTTTCATAAAAAAAAAAAAAAAAAAAAGGTCATCCAGATCCCATCGAGGTGGGGCCCACCAAATAAGGTAAACATTAGAACACGTCCGTACCAATGCCATCGTGGGTGTCAATTAGAAATCCGGAAAGCGATAGGCATGGTCATTATTTTTCTCTATGTTATCTAGCAAGGAAAGGTACGAAATCGTATAACTGTGGCAATTACTGGGTAAAGGTGGTTAAAAGGCGGGCACCAACCAATGAGAATAGAGACCAAAAATTCCCAACCCTCGGACCCTTTTTTCCACTGGGTGGTTTGACCTTTTCTCACAAACTAAAAACTCCTCACCATGATCACCTTATCACCAGTGATGTATTTTTCCCACTTTTCAATTCCCTCCGTAGCTTTCTTTCGTTTCTAGACCAGCTGCTTTTTTCAATCCTAACGACGATTGCTACGTCTGCTGAAAGCTGTCTACCGAGCTAGCTTCTAGAAAATCGGGTAATCGGTTTTTTGTTCCGTTGTTGCATCACCTGACTGTCACGCTTCGCGGTTCGCATCACGAATGCGGCCCAATCGATCGATGGATGCATATATTCATATCATTGTCGATCAACATGCTGCAGATCAAGACCCATCCGATTAATGTTTTTTTTTTTTTCCCCTGACTTTTGTTTTTTACCACCAGCATGCGGTATTGTCGTCATTTGAAGAATCTAAATCCACGAAAAAGAAGAACATTGCGTGTTAATCAAGTACGTTGATGTTAGGGTCAGTTGCACGTGCAAGATGAATTGACGAAGAGGTCATTTTTCGAACTTTGCATGCATGTTGGAGTAGGAGTTGCTAGGAGATGAAAGAATCGAGGTTGGGCAAAACAATGATAAGGATGACGCAGAGGAGCGCTGACGACCGAGGATGCATGACAACGATGATTGAGACCCTTATCTAACTTGAAGCGCTTGCGCATATATTTCTGTTTCTCTGTGTATGTTGGGTAACCACGTCTCGTCTTCGACAGCCTGTCTTGGCTTAGGGAGGCAAGCAGTGCAGGCAACCACTAAGATGCCTGTTTAGGAATCAGGATGGTGAAGGATGAGATACAGGAGATTAAATGAAAAAGAATTGTTATTATTATTTTTTTTAAGGAAACTGCTATAACATTAAAACCTGTCCAAAAATACATAATTTACAATGAAATCAGGGAGATTTTCCCACCACAATTTCAAGTTGTTAACCTGGAGACACCCCTCCCTTAAGCACAAAGATGAATAAATGAGAATAGTATCCAAGCCCGACAATAACAAACAACTCAAGAACAAACACCAACGGACTCTGGAACCAACGGCCCATTCGAAGCAAATCAAAGCAGATTCAAGCAAATCCAAGTCAGACTCTAGCAAATGGGCCTATTTAGCTTGGCCCACAGGAGCAAAGCTCCGACAAGTCATTAGAATAGGCCTATCCAGCTTTGGCCTACAGGAGCAAAGCTCCAACTAACTACTAACTGGGCTCTGCAATGCAGCCCACCAGATCCAGCTCACCAGATCCGGCCCACAGGAGTAAAGCTCCAACAAGTCATCAACTGGGCTCTACAATGCAGCCCACCAGATCCAGCCTTTGCCCACAAAGAGCGGGCTCTTCTACAATAACCCATCAGGCCTCAACAACGGCCCACTTGGAGCAACGAGCTCCAACCAGATCCAAGTCCACCTACTGCGGGCTCCCATCCACGACCCAAAGCCTACAAGGCCGGCTCCACATCTATAAAAGGGGAGCCAAGCTTTCACTTCCCACACACATGAGGAGGCATCCCCAAGGGGGGGGGACGGGAGTCTGCAGCAAAACCTCGACACTCCGGCTTCTCCTCTCCTCTCTCCCACTTTCCCCCTTTCCTTCTCTCCCCTTTCTCAGATCTTTTTTTATTTTTTCCTTTTCACGCCCGTGTAAACAGTCTCGGGTTGGCAGATTTCGCCATATTTGCTTCAATCCGAAGGCCGGAACCTGAACTTTGTACGATTAATGTCTTTATTCATTGAAAACAGGGACCGATATCCCTTTTAAGATCAGTGGTGATTCCATTTTCTTTATTTCGCGTAAATACTAATGCGTTTGTTTGAGTTAACGCTCCGGCAAGGCGGGCACACGCAGGTCCACATATTCCAGCATAATACGCTGCCATTATGCTTAGGGGTGCAACTCGGGCTCATGAAACTCGGGTTCACCTCAACCCTAACCCTAACCCTATTTGTAAAACTTCAACCCTAACCCTAACCCTAACCCTATTTGTAAACCTCAACCCTAACCCTATTTTTGAAATTCGGGCTCGGGTTGAGTTTCGGGTTGAGTTTCGGGTTGACATCTTCTATTAATATGTCTTTGTTACTCATCTTATATATAATTTTTTATCACAAATCTATTATATAAAAAAGTTTTTAAAACAATTTATTGTATGAAATTAAGAAAAATTCAAATACCGCTTAAGAGTAGAAAGAAAGAAACTTGTTTTGAGCATTCTCTTTGTATCAAGTAGAATATGGATTATGTGTAAACGTTGTCAATAAAATTGTATTATTAATCATTAATTGTATTTTTTTACTCCTCTATTGTTTTAAGCTTATTTTACAACTATAATTTTAAAGTTCTCATAAATTTTCCTGTTGGAAAAAAAGATCTCAAAAAAATTTAATATTTAGTATCACAGGATTTCGTTGGTCAAAAGGCTTCAGTAGAAAAGGCGTGAAGAGTAATTTTTTTTAAAAAAATTGTTGGACCTATATCGTAATGTAAATTGGGAATAAGTATTTTATTGAAATCACTTAAGATGATAGATTGTCTCGGCGATGAGCTGTCCATGTCTGCCATGCCGTACTCCTGTTGTCCATCATCCATCCATGAGTAATATGTTATCATTATAATATAAATTATATATTTTATATAAATTATATATTTTGGGTGTGTATGGGAAGTTGTAAAACTTTTGATGAAAAGTTTTTTAAAACTTGTCAAATTAGTAGAAAATGATGTGATGTTGTAGGGGTAATGATGAGGAGTAAAGAGAATAAATTTAAAATAAATAGGTTAGTTGTATTGGTAGTTGTGTAGAAATGATTGAAAAGTAGGGTTGTTGTATAGAAAAATGTGTAAAAAATAATTTAAAAAATAATAATTATGAAAAGTGACAAGTTTTAGATTGAAAAGTTTTAACTTGACAACTTTTCTAAATTGCCAAACAGACCCTTTATATAAATGCAATTCGGGTTCGGGTTTACAGGGTTCGGGCTTGCCTGAACCCGAAACCGAGCCCTATTTGAATTCGGGTTCGGGCTCAAAAATCGGGTTCGGGTTGAAAAGTTAAGAGTTCAAACACTGTATTTTTTCGGGTTCGGCGGGCCGGGTTCGGGCTGAACCCGGCCCAAGTTGCACCCCTAATTATGCTGCCAAATTCATGACTTGATCAATATATAAAAAGCCCCGTCTTAGCCGTTATGCCGCCGAACCCACGGAGGACACTCATATGCCAAGCTATCTGAAGATCGTCAATATTAACACATTTTACTCCGTGTGAATGCAGAAAGACCAAGCCCATGCTGCTGCCCGGAGGCATTGAAGAATCGGCTCAAACCCATCAGACACGATCCAGATTTTCAAGGCGAAGAAAAACAATCCGAGCCCATCGTAGCGCTCGCGGTGGGTGTTACATAACCATAGAAGAAGCAAAAGTAGCCAAAAAAATGAACTGCCCAATCTCCTATTCATAAGACATGAAGAAACTCAATCGTTTGGAAGTTTTGTGCATACCTTAGGATATCCCTGACAACAATATCCACATATGATAAGATGAAGGGAACTAACTAAAAAGAGAGAATCACTTTTCAGTTCAACATTGCTTATGTTGATTTCCTCAACCCACTGAATGCCAAATAAAAGAGCCTTTGCTTCAATGATTAAGGGGTCAATCGGTTCCTCGCAGCGCCGACATCTGGCTACCATAAATTTACATCATAGTCCCTTAAGAGTGTCCCGATACCCACACATCTATCTCTACCATTCTTGTTCCCGTCCACGTTAATTTTGAGATGATCTTGTTTAGGCAGAATCCATCGAGGCCAAAGATTGTTTTAGGTAATGCCAAAACTCAGTAGACGATTAGCTTTAGTGAATTGGTTCTTGTAATTCCGTCTCTACTCAATTGTTCCTACCAAGTTGGGAACCTTTCACTCTTTAATTCAGTTGGGCCAAATAAATTGGGTTTGGGCTTGACATCATGACTTTTATTCAACTTCATAATGGCCTTCATATGACGCTTTTTTTAAAGGATCATTTTCATGCATATTTTTAACGAAGTTTTGAGACATTCCAACAAATTTATTAAAATATACTAACACTTAGCTAACAATATTTTTACATTTATCTAATGATGGACACTCCCACACAACTTGAGGAAGACCACTGTCATCACTCACCTTTTTTTCATGCTGCCGGCTCACCTTTTTCACACCACTAATATCCCATACTGATATGGGCAAACTAGGTTTATTGTGCCAAAGGTGTGATGGCGTCTTCAAATGGCTCCATGACTCTCTTATGCTAATATATAAGATGGTTGCTAGCAAGGGCATAACAGAGCTAGATAGTGCTTTTGACTCTTGTGTTAATTGATCTAATTTCAAAATAGGAAGGAAAGCTTTTATTTCTTATTTTTTTATGAGTATTTATACATTACAATCTCAACTGGTATTATAATTAAATTTTGAGACATTCTTACAATTCGCTAACAATTATCTACTATTTCTAATATTTTCTCGCCGGTGGACAGCTCCCACAAACTTGGGGAGACTTTCAACGCTGCTACTTCAGAAATGCTGCTGGGGAGATTCGAACCTAGGACTACCCAACTTGTGAGGCCATGTCCTGCACCACTGAGGCATGACCTCAGTGTAGCTTTTATCTCTTATTGATTAAGAAGAGTTTGTCTCTCCTATCGACAGATAGAGCACAGTCTACTACTGTTTGGAATAAATTTCATTGAACCAAATAGAAAAAAAGTGTGCTTAAAAATTTATTTTCAAATGAGTTTTAAATATTGCAATAATTTATATATGAGACAGCTCCACCTAATTTCGACTAACATTTTTTGTCTGTATTTTTTTGAAAAAAATTCAGTTTTTTATTCACATGATGTTTTTTACTATGGGATGGGAGAGATGTTGTCATAATCGTTACTCCGCATTTTTGTGGCTTAAATTATAAAATTCGATACTCTCCTAAAAACCTTTTTTCATTGAGTGTATATATTAAAACTCATTTTAGATATTAAAATTAAGTTCAAATGAGACAATAAACTCTCATCTATCTACTTGAAGGAGACAACAAGCTCCTATCAAATTACTATGGCGACAAAATTTCACCTTTTATTCACCAACATTTATTGGAGGTTCGAACCTAAGTCGTAACTTTTGAGATTGAAGATAACCACCTGCATGTGAAAATAATTTGAAGAAAAGCGGTCTCATCTTTCATCAAGGTTCGTCCAACATTGGTCCAGTCTTACTTTGAGGTGAATGAGTAAAATTGAAATAACGTTCACAAAAAGAAGCAAGCAATCGAAATAAGTGGATTATTACAAAAAGGAGCATATTATATACACTATGATATATTTTAGGCTAAAATACAACATTCATTTATTTTATTTTATTTTTACCTTTATCTAATTTTTCTTCATAAATATGTTTTTCTAATTGTATTTAATTTATATATCATGTTTGTTATTTTACAGTACTTATACATATTTATTTTTTATTTTTAGAAAATCATCAATTTCAAAGGCATTTAAGACATTTACCACCCCTTAAAAACTTGAATTTTAAAAAATAAAAAATAAAAATGTAAAAGTATTATAAAATAGAAAAACTTGATATATAGATTAAATACAATTAGAAAAATAAATTTATGAAAAAAATCAAACAAATGTAAAAATAAAATAAAATAAATGAATATTTAATTTTGGCCTAAAATATATCATGATGTATATAATCATGTTCCTTTTTATAACACCCCACTTATTTTGATTGCTTGCCTCTTTTTCTGAATGTTATTTCAGTTTTATTAGTTGGCCTCAAAGCGAATGCCTGTGAATGGACCAATGCTAGACGACCCTAATGAGAGCTTTTCTTTAAATTATTTCCATAAGCTGGTGAATATCCTCAATCTCAAGAGTTACGACTTGAGTTCGAACCTCCAATCCATTGCAGGAAAATTTTAATGCAGCTTTTAATTTTATTGTTTTGAAAAATGCATTTGAAAAATCTAAACCATGTATATGATTCATCCATGTATGTCCAATCATAATCCACAAAATCAAATGTTTTCAAAACTTTTGGATATGTAACAATTGAAATTTATTCTTAGTTATATGTTTAATCCTACCCGAAGTATTGGGATATAGTAAGTATACCAAAATTATTTTGTAGATAATAAGTATGAAACCTGATTATATACGTTATGATGTATTTTAGACTAAAATACAACATTAGTTTATTTTTATAATTAATTATATTTTTTATTTTTTCTTCATAAATATATATTTCTAATATATTCAATTTATATACCAAAATTTTCCATTTTCATTTTTTATATATTTATTTTTTATTTTTTTAAAATTAAATTTTTAAAGGATGAAAAATGACTTATATGCCCCTAAAATTGATAATTTTTTAAAAGTATTATAAAATAGAAAAACTTGCTATATGGATTAAATATATTTAGGAAAATATGTTTATAAAGAAAAAATAAAAATAAAATAAAATAATGAGTGTTGTATTTTAGCTTAAATACATGATCGTGTATATAATCATGTTCAAATAAATATATATCCAATATTGAACAAAAAAGATATTTTAAGGTCACAAAGTAAGAGATCGCGTTGAAATTTGCAACGGGTTCTACTGGATTATGGATACTTCACTCTTACCCGGTGGGCCGATTCAATGTCAATATTGGTGATGGACGGCTGAGATCTGACACAAGCAAGACCCGATGGTAACTCGTTACGGGAGAGGGAGATTCGCACGAGTCGAACATTCTGCTGCACCCCTGCGAGGCTGTGACGGAGGAGGGAGTCGAGAGACCAGAGCGAGAGACAGCCGCTTCTCGGCCGACGCATGATAGATTCTGAAAGTTTGGCCCATCATTTTTGGAATGTCGCTTCTCAATTCATTGTTCAACAGGGGGCTTCTCGGTGCAAAATGGTGAGTATTTTCCCCTCTCGGGTTTCAAATCAGGTCCAACATTCGCTTTTCATCTAAAATCTGGTAATTGTATTCTCAAAAAAAAAATCTGGTAATTGAAAATTTGAGATTGTAAAGGCCCATTGCTCGATTCGATTTTCTCAACCTTCCGATTGAGGAATTTGATTTATGCAGCACCCACTTCTGATTTCAGTCAAGACTAGAAAATTACAAACTTTGAATCCAACGTCTCTCCAAGTTTTCTGCCAGGGGAATGCTCTTTTCGGCTGACTTGGCACTACGGAAATCGGATTGAGAGGATGAGTTGTACTACTAATCGTTTAAAACAAGCTGTGCTTAGTACTGACCTGTATGATTTAGGGTTATGATTCAAGGATTAAACACATGATTTGGCAATAGGCATTACAGCTGGCCGTCTATGAAATCATTGAAAATTTGAAGATTGGTGGCTTTATTTAATAGAATGAGGATTATGTTATTAATTTAATTATTGTTCTTTTCCATGAGTTCATAGACCATGTATCTTGGAATTACAGCCCAGGGGATGATTTGTTGACACCTACCAAAACTAAGTGGAGTTATGAACTGGTTCAATTGTTGAACTGTTTTAAGTAAATGTGTCATGAACTGTTTCCCCTCAATCGATAGCATCCATGTAGTGCATTTGCATTTTCTGCCTTCTTGTTCTTTTCTTTCCTTCTTACTTTTCTTTTTTCAAAAAAAAAAAATATTGTGTTTTTCATATGCACAAGTTCATCTATTTTATGACAAGATTCTTCCAGCATTTACTGGGCATGATTGCCATATCATTCTAGTTGAAAACATCTCTTACTACTTTTTGGTGGTTGAATTTTTAGTAAGACATGCTTGAATTTTGCTATTTCACGGATCAAGCTTCTGCGGAACAAAAGAGAGGTGCATCTAAAAAAGATGCGCCAGGAGATTTCACAATTTCTCCAGACTGGTCAAGAGGCAATTGCCCGCATCCGAGTATGATCGCAGGCCATCTGCTAGTCATTTTCTTCCAGTCCTCAAACATGTTGTTCATTCTCAACTTCATTATAGGTGGAGCATATCATCCGTGAGCAAAACATTTTGGCTGCCTATGAGATCTTGGAGCTGTTCTGTGAATTTGTTCTTGCACGTGTACCTATTCTGGAAACTCAGAGGTAAATTTTTATTAATTTGAGGTTAGCTTTGATTTTGTCATATTCCTTGAAAGTTGCCCCACTTGAAGACCATTGTGTTGCTGTATCTCTGTTGTTTTCATGTTGCTCATATAATATAAATGAATTGATGGGGCACTGGAGAGAAGGGTCCTAACTCAAGGTACATTTACTTTCTGCAAATATTTCCAGGCTGCTTTTTAGGTCCAAAGAAGCCTTACAATGGTAGCAAACAGGTTTGCTCTGGGGGATATCATCGACCCATAACCAGGCCAAATTTCTGTGACTGTGATGCTCATTGTGCAACTAATTTATGGAGGAGCTTTATAACTGTAATGAGATTTATTGGCATCTTGGCCAGTTAGATGTTAAATTTTTTTTTCAAGTAAGGATTAATATTTGGTTAGAATTTGATTAGGTTTCCTTTACTCATGGATTAGTATTTTATTCAAGTAAAGAGTTTGATAATCCTCAGCATAGTTTTTTTTTTCTGTTCGAAGGAAAAATCTGTAGGATTTTTAGATGGAAATCATTTTTAAGTAGTTTATTGGCTTTGATTTTTGTTCCGCCGTAGAATTCCTGTGAGATGTTTCCCACACTGTAGGATGAACTAATCCTTGACCTATGGAAAAATATTTTTTGTTGGAATAATGAATAAAATGCTAATTTCAGAGTGGATGCTTATATATATATATATATATATGCATATCTTATGGTTCTTTGGATCTATTTTTTCTTTTTCTAATGGAGATCTTCCATCCTATATCATGGAATGCTTTTTCTTTCTCCTTTTCCAATTTCTTACCTCTTTCCTTAACCATGCTATGTTGTGAATTCACCATTGTTTGGAGTTCAAGCGCATTTTTTGCAAAGTTGAAGAATAATTTAATGATGGCTTATCTTGTTAGCCCGGGTTAAGTGATCCGTTACTCAGCTTGGGCAAAAGAAAAAACTTTTTTTTTTTTTTTTTTGATTTTTTAATAAAACTGTTAATCTAGGCGTATTTAATTTATAAATTGAGTTATACCATTTTTAGAGATATTATATATAATTTTGACTTTTAAAACATAGGGATATTTTAGTATTTTTACCATTAAAAATAACTAAAATATCTCTATGTTTAAAAATCTAAAAAAAATATAGAAATATCCAAAAATGGTAAAACTTACTTTTTTATTTTTTTTGGAGAAAATTGTATGTTCAATACACTTAGATTAACAAGTTTATGAAAAATTAAAATTTTTTTTTAAATAGACTTTTTTGCCGGGCTAAGTAATGCTAACAAGATCAGCCCTCTTAATTTAATTGGTCCTTAGGTCGAACTGTTGAATCTGGCTTAAAATTTTCTCTTATAGCGTGTCTCTAATCCTTCCAGTTAGCGAGCGGCTAAGAGTCTAAAGAAATGCTGCCACATTGTCACTCAGTTCAGACTTCAGAGGGCCAAAGAATGGTCATATACTTATACACGACACGACATTATTTTTCTATCAAGAAGATTTTCAATTCACTTCGTTGGGAAAAAGACTGATCATCTATGAATGCTCCCTCTTGCATGTTTGAAAACTCAAGGGCATATAGTCTCTGTAAGATATACTTGTTTCTTAAGATATTTTATAACTCGAAGGAGAGAATTATTCTCTTTTTTGAAGAAAGTAGCTTGGGTTACTTAATTTCCGGTTAATTTCATTGTAAAAAATCCTTGGATCATCTAATAACGGTCTCGCTTGCATAGTCAAAAACTCAAAAGGGAGATATACTTGTTTCATAAGATATTTTTTAACTCAAAGGACAAAACTTTTTTTTTTTTTTTTTTTGAAGAAACTAGCTTTGGTTACTTAACTTCCAGTTAATTTCATTGTAAAAAAGCCTTGGATCATCTAATAATGGTCCCATTGCATAGCAGAAAACTCAGAAGGGAGATGCTTGTTCTATAGTCTTTTTGTCATTTATGTAAGTTTTGGTAAATCTGTTAACTCAGAGGTAGAATTATTTGTCATATAATTTTGGTAAATTTCTTAGCTTAGAAGAGGGAATTATGCTGCCTTTATCTTGGTTACTTTACGGCATAGAAGTGTGCTTACCTTATGAAACTAGAACTATTCTGTCTTTATATTTGGAACTTACTTTTATAGACTCTCTCATTTGACAGGGAATGCCCCCCAGAATTGCAGGAAGCAGTTGCAAGCATAATATTTGCTGCTCCCAGATGTTCTGATTTGCCTGAGTTGATGCAAGTGCGCAATTTATTTACCACAAAATATGGAAAGGAGTTTGTTTCAGCTGCTGCTGAGCTTCGACCAGATAGTAGTGTCAATCGTGATGTAAGTTCCTATAATGGGAACGGATAAATACCTGGCCTGAACCGCCTGATGGACTATGCACACACTCATTTTCCTTTCTTGGGATTGAATGAATAACTTTTCTCCTCCTTCAGTACCTGAAATGGGATTTTTTTTCCAGGAAATCTGTCAGGCAGGCTAATGGGATATCTGAAATGGGATTTCCAGCTGTTGGCAATATCTTGTTGTGTGAGTTTTTAAATTTTCTTATGTTTTTTGTTGCTGCAGGTGATTGAGAAACTTTCTGTTAAAGCTCCATCAGTAAATGAGAAGCTTAAGATTTTGAAGGAAGTTGCTAAGGAGTATAACCTGGAATGGAATTCTACAAGCACTGAGGAAGAATTCAGTAAAAAGCATGAAGACTTGCTGGTATTATCATTTACCTATATGATTCTGAGATACTTCTGCATACTACTTTGTGATGGGCTGCATTGCTCCTGTGTAGCAAAAACTGCCTGAATCTCATAGATACCTTAGCAAGATATATATATATTTTTGAAGGGTTACCTTAGCAATTTTTTAGTGCATTAAAAATTGCAGAGGCACATCATACATTAGGCTGAGGTTTGCCAGATGCACTTGTGAATTAAGAAAAGTAAAGATAACTACTGTGTATGCGAACTTTGTCATAATGCATCCAAGGATTCTAGCCACAAATGCAGCTAAATTACCTAAATAAGACATCTTTGCTCTTCACTATCGTGTGGAAACTCAATTTCTGCATAGACCTAGGCAAGTTTGTGATGGGCATCTCTGATACTTAAGACTTGCTGTCTGCCATTCAAGTTAGACACCTAAGTCTTGCATCAGCTATAGCATAGATGATCTAACCTCCATAGCAGACTTCTCAAACTAATCAAATTGATTATGCATGGAGCAACACCTACCATCAGCCTTATGTCCTGGATTTTTCTGACTTTTCAATCATAGAAGAAAACACAACCTCTCGGGATGCATTTGTCGAAGCAATGTTTCATTTGGCTCTTTAGTTGGGAGATTTTGAGCCTCCATCTGTCTAATAAAATTCAATATTTAGGTAGATTGATAAAGTTGTTGTTGTTGTTATTGTTATTATTATCATTATTATTATGATTTTGCATTTTAGGGATGTTCCCATACATCTGCAAAAAATGTGGTCCACATCGGCCTCTGAATGAAATGAGTTCTAAGCATTTTAGTTAAATACACGGTACTAAATAAGTTGGATCAAATTTTTTCCAAGTGAGCCTAAAATGAAGAGGTTCCGTAGAACTTATTCCCTTAGATAACTAATTATCCTTGCCTATTATTTTCTGTTGCCGTTATTATCCTCATATATTCTGCCTATTGTTGGTGCTTCTATTGTTGTTGATATATTGACATATTCCATAATAAAACTGTAGCTAACATGCAACAGAAATGTGATTTGAATGTTTGGTCGCCTCATTAGTAATCATGGCACCTTTTCTTGTCTAAGGGGCTGTTTGGACTCGCTGAAAACTCAGTGACGTTTTTGCTGCTAGAAAAATTCTTTGCATTAAGTGCAGCCTGACAGAAACAACATCTCCTGTGACGGCTATTTTTTTTTATAAATAGAATATGCGACGGCTATTTAAATAACTGCATGTGAAGCAGCATCTTATGTGCATCACGATCTACTGTCCAATGCATTAAATGTGCCCGCAAAGCAGCATCTTCTTCACTCGCATTGCCATTTACATGTACGGCAGCCAACGCTGCTTAAAAAATGACTTGAAAATGACAAATTTTTGATTCGCCCCCAAAGGTTTGAGAAGTTTTACGCATTTTCATGAGTTTTTGTTGTTACCAAACAGCCCCTAAATTGCTTATACCTTTATTGTAGGATGGATCAACTCAAATATGCCACAGAGCTGGAGATTCGCAAGCACATTCTGTTGAGAGCCTCACTAGCACCACCACAGTTTCTCATCCGGCAATCCAGAGTTTAGAAGTCAGACAAGTTCAGGGCCCTACCTTGGCAGCTAAAGATGCTGCATTTAGCAACAAGCCTTCTTCAGCTGACGTCAATGATAGAAATCAGGGGCGGAGCATAGATGGTCGGAACGAATTACATGGTGATCAGAAAACAGAAATCAGCTCCACCCCTGGCTCTAACGACATACTGGAGAAAGCTCGAGCTGCCATTGCCTCGGCAGAGCGTGCATCTACTGCTGCCCGTGCAGCTGCGGAGCTTGCAAAAGTAAGACTTGGTTATCAACTCCAGAACAGCAGTGTCTCGAGCTCAGAGACAGCTGGGTCTGCATCTTTAACCAATGGCAGGTAATTAGTAATACATGAAAAAGCTTTGGCGTTTTATACGGTGGTTGATCCAACATCAAACATTTGGTGGGCGTAATTGTTACGCATGTGTGTGAGCTTTGTAGAGAGTGCGAGTTTATGTTTCAAAATTCAGATGTTGCATCGTTTGGGATAAAGAAACATTACGTGACACGACAAGTGTACTGCTTCTAAATTAGCGGATGAAAAATAAATATTACACCCATATTAATAGATGGGCCACGTGATGTTTCCGGTGCTGCGTGTCTTTCTGTTCTTTCTTTTTTGTTTTTTCAGTCAATTTATTTTTTTGATATTCGGTAATATTAAGACGCTATCATTAATAATTAATGTGTATATATATATATATATATAAATATTTCGAAAGTTGAGATAAGTTATAAAGACAAAAAAACCTTGCTGCCGTATGCAATAGACCAGTGTCCCGCAATGCACAGAAATGTATCCTAATATCCTCAAGGGACCCAAATGAATCCTGATTTCGTCCTGTGGAGCGTGGATATGATATCGCACGTAATGACTCTAACATTTTACAAAATGTCTACCTTCTTCTGCTAAATAAAAAGATTATCAATTCCTCTTTTAGTGTGCATTTGGACATCCGCCGCTACAAGAAAGAACAGTCAGCATATACAACAACAGGGTTGTATATAATAAAAAGAAAAGCATTTTGCTGCCACATAGTTGGTATGGGTGTGGACGAGTTTAAATACTAGAAATGATTTTATTAGTTCGATTAAAGTAAATGACTTGTTTAGCTCATTTCAAAAAATTTATGTAAAATATTTTTTTACTTTTTTTTCATACACTTGTTTATCTAAGCGCGTTTAATATATAAAATAAATTTTACCATTTTTGGATATATGTATATATTTTTTAAAATTTTTAAGTATATATATAGCTACTTTATCAAACGGTATATATGTAACCAAAATTAACCCATGGGTTACGAGTTGCGGTTCAATGCTTGCGTAAGTTACACGTATTTTTTCAATTTTTTGCAGTATATGAGCATCCAAACAATATCTTTTCACCACCTAAATTTTATATTTTTAATAATTTTTAATTTTAAAAATATAAAAAAACATTTTTTATTCTCAAAAATGCTTTTTTTAGCTTTTAAAATATAAAATTTGGAAAGTGAAAAGATTAAAAATTTGTATAACTTGCACAAAAATTAAAGTCTCAATGCTTATGCAAGCATTGTATCCCGTCCCATGGATTATTTACATGCCGTATCATATGCAGCAAACACTCGTTCCTAGTTTATAAAAATTATACGCAGGAAATGTTTACACATAATATTATATGTAATAAATTTTATTTACTGCATAAAATTATTGTATAAAATGTTTTTTCTAATTGCCAACGACCTGGTATGGCAGCATATGCATAAAAAATTTTGAGCGTAAAAGTTGTTAAATTAGCAGTGAAGTGATATGAGTAATAATGTGGGGTGAAGAAAATAAAATTAAAATAAATAAGTTACTTATATGGATAGTTGTATAGAAATTAATAAAAAATAAAATAAATATACAGGAATATGTGAAAAAATAATTTTAAAATAAAATAGTTCTAAAGTAAGAAATTTTTTAACATAAGATACGTAGGATGTTCGGTTTCTGTCGTAAGTTCAGGAAGCGGCGGGAAAGGAAATCGGACATCAAAACGTTAAGGGGGCCCGTCGTATGATTTCAACGGACATCTCCCGTCTGAAGCTAACCACCCAGCTGCAGATTCGCACACCCTCTGCTTCTCTACGTTCACAACGGATGGAAGGGAAAGCCAAGGATCTTTACCCCTCTCTCTTCCTCACGCTTTTCTTTCTTCTCTTCTTCTTCCCCTTCAAAACATGTCTTTGAAGTGGCGGAGAAACTCTGGGACGAGCCGGACATCCGTACTCCATGCCTTCCATTCCCTCTACCATTTAGTGCATCTCTCTCTCTCTCTCTCTCTCTCTCTCACGCGCGCGCGCGCACACACACATATTTACATGAATATTGGTTTCTTTGACAGGAAGGAGAGAAAGTAGACGCGGCGGAGGAGAAATCAGTGAGAATGAGCGCTGTGAACGAAGAACTCAACAAGTTGGTCCGCGAAGATCTTACTCACGCCCCTGCCAGGCGTCGTGTCCGCGAAGCGTTTAAGGAGACGCAGCTCGGAATTGATCACTGCTTGCTCAAGGTTGCGTGTTTTTTTCTTTGCATTTGTATCAATCCTCTGTCTTCTATTTCCTTTTATGACATTCTTTGGAATTGTAATCGGGAATTTTACGGTTCTTTTTTTGGGTGTAACATGCAGGCTTCATATCCTGGAGTAAAAACGAAGGAGGTAAGATATGCCATAGATTCCAAGTTCACGTGAGACCTTCAATCGTACCTGAATTGCAAATGTGCAAGCTCTTCATGCCCACATTACGTGCATCTGTTCATCATTTTCATCTGTCTATGTTCGTCAGCTCGGTTTTGCTAGAAAATTTCCAGACTTCTAACAGTTGAGCTGCGTTTGTCTGCGAGCTTTTCATTTATCTTCCACAGCTTACATTATTGAGATATAATCTTCCCTTGTTAATGAAATTTGGTAGCTTGGATAGCAGAAAATAATCATGTGGAACCCTGGATATAGTCACATCTCTGAGCCAGATAAGACTTTTTGTTGTCTTCTTGTGTATCATTTCTTGCTTTGGTATGTGATGCGTCCTTTGTTTAATCCCTTTGTCTCTGTGTTTTATAGTTCTTGGCGGGATAAGAATTATACTTGAGCTTTCTAATTTTGTTTTCCTTTTTCCTGGGTCATGTTCAATACTTTGAGTTCATAATCCCATGGTCTTGCATTTGGGCCTTTCTGTCAGAATTTGTTTTGAGGATTGTTAATCCCTTACATCTCTGTAACCTAGGCCCAGAACAAGCAAACTTGTTCATGCTTCAATTATCCATTAGGCTGGTTCTATTTCATCTGCCTAGAAGTAGAATGGTTCTTATTTTGTTGGAATTCTACTACCACTTTTGCCCAACATAAATAAAATAGGAAATCTAGAACAGGGAAAGAGGAGAGAGGATATGAGAAAAAACTTACTTTATTGCAGCAAACTTGAGATTTTATTTACATCTTCGTCATTTGATTTGTAAAACACAGTCTGCATTTGAGTCTTGTCAATTGCTTCAACTTCCATAGCCATTCATGTTGAAGAGAATGCGACATGTTATGAACTTGAATCTTCAAAAATCTTTAACTTGATAGGCTTGATCTTGGCTATCAATTCTTCAAATTCAGAACTTTTTTTTTTGTTGGTCTCGAGTTTATTGTAAAACCCAAGAGGGGAGGGGTGAATTAGGTTCTTGAAAATTCTTTGGCAAATTTAGAACTTAATCCCTTGTAAGTTTAATCCCCTCGATGAAATGTGCTAAAAGATAGAATGAGAGGGTGTAAATAGAATATAAAATGCAGGCAATCAAATCACACAAGAGACAATATATAGTAGTTTGGACAACCTTCATTACTCTATTATTTCAAGCACATACCCATTATGTCAACCATTGTATATTCAATACAATCTAGAGTGCTCGTTCTCTTCTAAATTCTAGCTCTAGGGGTCATATATAATAATCACTTGTTGGTGAGACTAACTCTAACCAACAAACTCTAATCCGTTGGTAAGACAAACTCAAACCAATCAAGCAAAATCCGTTAGTGAGACAAACTCAAACCAACTCCCTGTTTTGCTTCTTCTTGAATTTGGTCTCCAACACTGATCCAAGGCAACAACACAAAACAAAATTAACAAAATAGAATTTACACTTTACAATGTGTAATCAATCAACTTTGAAAGCTCCTTGTTATGTGAAGATAATGATCTTGTAACTCACTTGAAGTAGTAACACTTGAAGCTTTAATATTTGTTCAAATGATGTCAACAATCTTGAATATTGGAAGGTGTAAGCTCATCTTGTGTTTCTCTCTTCCTTCACGTTCATACTTCAATGATATTTATAGAGGAGAAGAAGATCTAGTCGTTGGAGTGATGATTGACGTGCATTTAATGCTCCGACATTCAAATTTTTGACCGTTATAACTTGAAGTCGCAAGTGGAGTCGACTTGGGATGAGTGGATCGACTTGGGTTGCGACTTCGTTTTGGTTAGAACATGCTCTCCACTTGCTATCCAAAATTTTGCCTTCTAAGTCGCAGGCGAAGTCGACTTGGGTTGAGACTTCACATAAGTTGCAAATGAAGTCGACTTGGGTTGGGACTTCACTTTGCTGTCTGTTCGAAATTGTAGACGAAGTCAACTTGGCTGTGGGACCTCACCTAAGTCGCAAGCGGAGTCGACTTGGGCTGAGACTTTATTTCGCTGAACTTGCTATATATGGACTTGAGTTTTTCAAACTTAAATTATTTCACATTTTCATATTCATATATATAATTTGAGATAAAATATATGAGTACACTTAAACAAATTTATTATATCCTTTTTAATGATATTTCAATTATTTGTTAATCATCAAAATCAAATTAATCTTTCTTAAAGCAAGCATATGATTAACATTTTTTACCTTGGGGTTTTTCTATAAATTTTCTTTGATTAGTAAGTATTGAATTTGTAACTTGTTTTGAGGATAAAAAAAATCTTCCAAGTAATTGTGAGCACTCAAATCAAAATCCTTATTGATATTTCTATAACTGATAGGGTTAGGTAAATGATCTCTCACACTAATCTCCTTTAGTTCATAGAGAAAAATTTTGCTTGTATACCTTTAAATTTCTTTGAGTAGAAAATTCACCTTTTATCTCTTTTATTTCTTCATTGTTTGAAACTTTTCCTTCAAATCTCTGGATATTGTTTATCACTTTGCTTCTGCTTTTTCGTGTTCTACTTCTTCTTTCTTAAGATTGCTCCAATTTCATGCTTTTTGGATCCTTTTCTTCTAGAGTCATGATGTTCAGCTTTTCCTCCTTTAAATTAATGCAATTATCTTTTTAGCTCTTCAATTTGTTTGATGCTATTTTCTGAATTTTTTGCAGTTGCAGTTGCTTTAGGTTACGTGTCGTTTTCACCTCATTGTATCCTTTGAATTCTTCATTTTGAATGAGATTTTCTTCCTATCTTCCAAACTTTCACCTGTTTACACCGATTCTGCACTCGATTCACCTAGTTACACAAACAATATACGAACAAGAGAATTTATGTGCAAGTGAACTTAATTATGTATTATTCATCTCAACTATATGCTTTTGTTGTTATTTTGAACATGAGAACATTAGAGATATGAGATGTAACACTATCACAACATGTGTGTCCTTTAATTTTCCAATTTTCACAATTGGAAAATAGTAACTTCTCGATTGCTATAGCAATAAACATTTTATAGGAAAAGCTACCTGCTTTATGATCAACACTATCTTTTTTTCTATCAATCCTCCACATTCGGCAATGCCATCTCCTGCCTCTTTGCTTACTTCTGTTCAAGCTTGCTACTACAATGCTTGAACCAATACGACACTTGTTGGCTGCTTCGCTGACCAGCTTTTGCAATTTGTGTTTGATGCTTTCAACTGCATGTTATGTTGCTGTGCATTTCCACTTTTCGCCAATCTGTCTTTCCTTGAACTCTGAGTGTCTCTAAGCTTTAATAAGACCGACTCTTCGATCATCTTCCAGGATCTAAAACCAATGTTTTGATACAACTGTTGGGAAGGTTTTGCTACTACTAGTCTACTATTGGCCTACACAAATAAAATAAGAAAAATTAGAAGAGGGAAAGGAGAGAATTTATAAGAAAAAACTTATTTTATTGAGCCAAACTTGAAAGGCTATTACAACTCGATTCTGCTTGGCTTGATTCATGAAGACATCAAATAGGACTCTATTTATAACTTGAGAATATCATGTAATCTGCAAACTTTATGCAAGATAATACATGTACACATAAGCCTGATTTCATTATGTAAACTAACAGAAACCAATCGATGCAATCCCACTGACTCAAAGTTGATATCCAATTTATGTTTTCAACATATTTTTGGAAGAGTGTACAAAAGAAATGAGTCAAAACAATGCATCTTGCTTCATATCCATTGGTTCCAGTTCTTGATTTTGTGTCAGTGTATGCAAATGTTTGGTATTGGTAAATGTTGAAGAGATGGCTTACGCATGTACATAGATTAATAATAAAACACATCTACATTAAACAACTAATCAGTAGGTAACTTTGCTTGTGCAGTTGTATGAGGTGAATTCCAGAGGACTAGAGATTTTTACAAAGAGTTGGCTTCCAGAGGCATCCCCCTTAAAGGCTATTGTTTGTCATTGTCATGATTATGGAGACACTTGCACTTTTTTCTTTGAAGGTAGTATTTTCATCAGTTATCATTTATTACTGATTTTAACGACTTGACTCTTTGAGAAGATAAGGAGCATCCATGATTTCTATGATAGCAGAAGTGTTTTCCTCCCTTTATGAATCAAACAACCAAGAATATCATGTGGAAAAAAAAAAAAAAAAACAAGAATAGAGTTTTACATATAGCTAGGGTCCATCACTACCACTTATCACAACACCATAATGTTTAGCCCAATGATTCATAATATCAAAAGCAGTAATGTACTTTTTTGCTCTTGGCCCAGAATATCGTTCTTCTGGGTTTGGTTCTTTGATTGAAAATGGTTTTGTTTATGTGCTATAGGGGTTAAGATAGAACTCTTTTTCTTCTTGCCTTTCTAAGAGCTCAGCCATGGAAGTTGCCTTTACAGAAGAGAAACCATGGTGATTTTAACTTTTCCCCCATAATAACATTGAATGTAAAAGTGAACTACCTCCACATCCTTACCACAGCATCATGGATGAATGCATGGGTGATAATTGTTGTTCTTTTGGCCAGCCAGCTGGGCACCTGTGGGCAGAATCTTAGTAGGAACGCTAGTAATCTGTGGCTGTGGATAAACCTTGGAGTATGGTTAGTTACACAAAGGAAAAAAAAATGTGAAACTGGTGAATTAAAATTTCAGGGATTGCCAAGAAGTTAGCATCATCTGGATATGGTGTTTTTTCAATGGACTATCCTGGAATGGGTCTTTCAGAGGGTCTCCATGGCTACATTCCAAACTTTGAAAAGATTGTTGATGATGCTGCAGAACATTTCT
Organism: Annona cherimola; assembly: GCA_030490835.1. NCBI lineage: Eukaryota > Viridiplantae > Streptophyta > Magnoliopsida > Magnoliales > Annonaceae > Annona > Annona cherimola. The sequence continues at coordinate 82,256,841 of CM059973.1, read as the reverse complement.
CCAAAGTCAAAGGTATGCTGTCATGTTCTGGGCATGCAAATTGATAGTCTTTGAGAGGCTTCTTCCTTCTTGCTCATTTCATTTGGTCATCCATTATAGAGGAGATGGTTCATGTTGGCTTTTCAGAACATTCGATTGCCATTATTCGAGGCTTCAAGTGTATCCTGAGATATTTGATAAGCTTTTAAATCAACAAAAAGATTTATTTCTCTTTGCAAGTAAATGTTGCCCTTCATTTTAGTTTTGTAATGCTTGACAAAACCCATAAAAAAAAAAATCCAGCTTCGGGTCTTCCTCAGAATGGGAAGTTCACTAGGCTGCAAGCTGATTACTCACCTTTTCTTTTGTAGACCTCCCTTTTCTGCAAATTAGAGAAGTTATTTGCCCCAAAGAACTGGCTGTAAGCAAAGCAAAACAAAAGAAATGAAGGGCTGTTATTGAGGTGGAGAAAAGCTATTCTGTATAAGTAATCACTGAGGACCAAGCAATACCCATGTAGTGCTGGCAGGACAGATCAGCATTTTTGTGTTAGTCGGAGAAAACTGAACATGCTTGTAGGTTAGAATGGATTGTGGAATGCTCCAGTCCATGGCAAATTGGCTATGGCTTCATTTGGCTGCATTTTTAGGGCGGAAAAAGTGTGTTTCCCAGCTTATGCCTAAAATCACATTTGGTTGTCACCAATATTTTTTATGTGATTTTAACATATGAAAAACTTAAAAGCTCAAGCCGAGTGAAACTTTTACATCATTCTTCTGTACAAAGCTCTTCTTCACTTTACAAATGGCCGATGTACAACCCAATCCAACCAAGCCTATTTCAAGCATTATTTCTCGTGATTGTTCAACTCAAATTATGATCTCCTTTTAAGCAGTGATGCTGTTGCAATGGTAGTCCAGAAGCTATGGTCACAAAATTACTGACATATAAAGATCCACAAACTGGTGCCTCAAATGGATTAACAAAAGTTGGACACGTGTTTCCCTTACATGAATTCAGCCTTGTGCTTTGTAATTCTAAAGGGGGAACTACACAATCATCTTTTTTCCAGTTGACTGAACTGTTGAGAGTGACAATCTTTTAGACCTTTCTTACAGTTATTTTCAAGGATCACGGTTATATGCTCTCGAGAGCACTTAAGACTATGCTCCTGGGTGCATATACCTATTTTTTAAATTTTTAAATTTTTTTTTTATACAATTGTTAATCTAAGTGTATTTAACATGTGTATTAATTTTTACCATTTTTGAATATTTTTAGATATTTTTTTCTGATTTTTAAAAATTAATAGCATTTTAGTAATTTAAAATTACTAAAAATGCCACTAATTTTTAAAAATCCAAAAAAATTCTAAAAATATCCAAAAATGATAAAAATTGATACACATGTTAAAAACACTTAGATTAACAATTTTATGAAATTTTTTTTAAAAAATAAATAAATATGGGTTATATGCATCCGGGAGCATACAACCGGAATCCTATTTTCAAAGCCTACATCTTGTATTGTTGTTGTCATTATTGTGGTGGTCATTTTTTTTTGCTTAGTCATCTGGAGGGATAGAATTTGGCCAATCAAATGTGGGACGTTCCTATGACATTCCTGACAGATTATAACATAACTCTGTTGTGGATGGGATGTAGTAAAGAAAAATCATTCTGATCAGATGGTATTAATCATTTGATTTTACCCATTTAAATTTGGCAGGTCCATTTATTTGTATCCTTCCACTTGGCTGTTGGTGTTCTTGTTCCATATTACCCCTACAATGTAATTGTCATTTTTGATTATGTACATTGATGTAGGTTTCTGCAGCATTTACATTGACAATGTCACCATCAGTTGAAATGGCAGCAAACGCAGCCCATTCTTGTTCTAAAAGGAAGTTAACACCTGACATTCTATGCTTATACATGCATGTGGCTTTATTTTGAATGGCAGAAAACCCACAATATCGGTCACTTCCAAGTTTCCTGTTTGGTCAGTCCATGGGTGGAGCACTCGCCCTCAAGGTCCACTTAAAACAACCAAATTCCTGGTCTGGTGCAGTTCTTCTTGCCCCTATGTGCAAAGTAATCTCCTGAACCCTAGACTTCTCCATTAGCACTCAGCTGACTTCATGAGTAACTTATCATTCAGCAGACTTCTCGTGTAACTAACAGGATTTTGTCTCTAGATTTCCGAGGAGTATTCCCCTCCTTGGCTGATGGCGAAACTTCTGATTAGTGTTGCAAAAGTTCTTCCAAAACGGAAGTTATATCCACATAAAGACTATCCGGAGGCAGCTTTTAGGGATATGAAAAAGAGAAACCTGGTTGGTATTTATGCTTGCTTTTGGCCCTTATCCTAAAATTGCAATAGCTGGCGTTGAAAGTAGTAGTTCCCATGAGTCAAGCACTGGCATGGAGACCGAGCCTTTAACTGATAGGACTCTTGCTACAAATGGTGCACATCACAACACAACTTCCAGACTTGCACCACAATGTTCTGCAATATCACCAATAAATATTTTAACTTAAAATGCATCATGATGTATATAATCGGGCCTGATCATTTGCATAACTAGTCTATGATATGTCCTAACGCACCACATGTTCATATTGGACGTGTATGGGAATACTTAGTTACATTGTTATTTTTCCAGTTTCATATCTTATTGTTTGTTCTATGCAGTATCATTACAATGTCATTGCTTATAAGCATAAACCTCGTCTGGGGACTGCTTTGCAGCTGATCAGAACTACCCAAGAAATAGAACGCCGATTAGAAGAAGTATGAAAATTTGCTTCTCCTCTCTACCTGTATTTAATGTCTTTTACTTGAGTGTTGTATATTTTATGGGGAAAAAAGATAGTTTCACCTGGTTGGTTCATCAAAATTGTGGCGTATTTATACCTCAAGTTGCCTTTTGTTTGAGATGGTTGTCAAATTAGATCAAACAAGTAATTTCATTTTATTTTAATTGACAGTAATTTCGTGCATAATTTATTACTTATGTGTGCATTTAGTTGCAGACGTCATGTAACTGATGATATTTTGTCAAATCTAATGGTCTGTATGGTTGGTGAGGACTGACGAACACTTTAGGCACTGTTAGTAATGGTGATTTAGACTTGTTTCGCCAGAATGTTAAATTGATTTTTTAAATTCATTTTGAGGTTCATTTTCTAATTTTAATTTTTTGGAAAAAAAGCACAAATTTTGGTGTTCTTCCTTCAACACAAAAATAATCTTGTGTTTGTGTGAAAGGAGATAAAATTGCCTCTTCCCAGCCGTCCACCCACCATCATCACATCTGGGTTGTCATTTATGTCTGCGTATTTCTTTACTTTATTTATCATGAATAGAGTATACAACTGGCCTAATAACTATGATGAAAAGTTAATGAAGTTTTTATTATTCTAAAAAATCATTAAGGAACGAAAACAATTTTATAACCAATTAGTTTTTTCTTGGCAAATTCCAGTACTTCTTGCATGAGATTTCAACATGAAACAGTGTCTCACCTAGTGTGCACCTTGTGGGAAGTTCTACTAAGAGCTCTTTTCTCTACTTTCATACCCCAGTAGCATGGCCAAATAGGCCTTAGTTCTAATCAAGTACCCGAAATCTGTATCATATCCAGTGGGAAACCCTCTCTATCAATTCTTACAACTATCTCAACCACTGCCATCCCGTGCATTTTCATGTCTAATCCCTCAGGCTCATGCATTTCACATGTCTTTCAAACCTGAAAATCCTGATAGACAAGCTGTTATAAATAGGAGAATCTATCGGATGGTTAGTGATAGCACGTTTTTGCATTGCCTAACACCACCACACAGTCTCTCTTCTCAATTTCTGTTCTTCCTTATCTAAATCTAGGGTCTTTTGGTAATTATATGGATAAGGTGGGAAGTGAGAAAGAGAATTTTCTTGAAAAGTGTAAGTTGTAACGTGATATGATAGCTGTGAAGTGGGGACAAATGGAGTAGTTTTGGGAGAAACGATTAGTGTATAAGGGTAAAAATGGAAAAAGTATGGTATTTAAGTAATTAAAATATTAAATTATTTTTTGAAAAATGTATTAAGTAGAGGTGGGAAAGTGGTTTTTCTATCTAGGCTTGTAATCGAACGGACCCTAGGATAAAATTCATCAGTATTCACTAACCCAAGATGTTTTCTGTTGGCTGGTTGCTTATATTTATTTAAAGCATGTTGCTTCACAATTTCTCATTTGGACTTCGCCTTTCAGGTTTCACTTCCACTACTGATTCTACACGGGGAGGCAGATGCTGTTACGGACCCATTAGTTAGTCAGGCGTTGTACGAGAAGGCAAAGACCTTCGACAAGAAGATTTATCTCTACAAAGATTCATATCATGCACTTCTTGAAGGTGAGCCGGATGAGATGATATTTCACATTCTCAACGACATCACTTCTTGGCTTGACGCCCGTTGTATTGGAAGATGCCCATCTTTGTCAACTTGGAATCGCAGTTGTTGAAACATGCTGCCAATTGCAGTTTTACATCACTTCTTGGATTGACAATATTGTGTTGGAAGATGCCCGTCTTTGTCAACTTGGAATTGCTGTAAATGTATGCTATTAGCTTGTTCGCGACCTCCCGCAGTAACAAGTGTTGGGATTTTAGGCTATCCCCTTTTGTGTAGATTAAACAGGAATAATTTATCTCAGACAATAAATATCACAAATAATAAATAATCAAACCCACAGAAAAACACACCACAGTTTTACGTGGAAAACCCCTCTTTAATAAAGGGGAAAAACCACGGGACCCAGTCCAGGTAAAACTTCCACTATAGAATAATGGGATTACAAAGCAATGTCTTCTCTAGTTAAAACTAGAGGATTTCATCATCACAATACAGATGGATTTCAACATAGAAATTAATTAAAGATGGATCTCACCCAATCTGAGATAACGGCAGAATTTTCTCTCTTGATGGCCGGAAGAGATAACTGCCGTAGAAGTGGATTTGAATCCTCTCTCCGTCGGAGCTGCTGCTGTGCTGCTGCTTCTCTGAAGAGAATAACGACGACGGATTTCTGTCGAGAGGAGAAAGCCCCTTGTGATCTGTTATCTCTCTCTCGCTCGCCTTTTATTTCTCTCGCGCCGAAAGCTGCGCCGAAAGCAAATATCTCCCGCGCCGAAAAACAGAAGAAGAAAACAAAAGAGCGGGTGGGCGTTTTCTCAATAACGCCGAAAACGTCTCCCGCGCCGAATACATTTTCTTAATAAAGCCGAAATAGGTGGGGCCCCTATTTTGACTTTACGAAGGAGGAACCCACCTAACAAATCTCCCCCTTCCGACTACATGAAGGGCTCTAGCAAACTTGTCATCTCTCTGCATATCATTAGCTTCTCCAAATCACTATGAAGAAATGCTGTTTTTACATCAAGCTGCTCAATCTCCAGATCCAAGCTAGCTGCCAAGCTTAGAACAACTCTAATCGAATTCATCTTCACCACGGGTGAGAAGATCTCATGAAAGTCAATACCTTTTGTTTGACCAAATCCCTTCACAACCAATCTTGCCTTGTATTTTGGCCGTGAGCTATTTTCATCTGTTTTCAATCTGAAAACCCACTTGTTCTTGAGTGCTTTTTTTTTTGCCTGCAGGTAACCTTACTAAATCATACGTATGGTTTTCATGCAAGAAATTCATCTCTTCTTGCATGGCGTCCATCCATTCTTCACTGCATTCATGGGACACTGCCTCCTGATAACTTTGAGGTTCACCTTCATCAGTAAGCATCACATATTCATGAGGAGGATACTTTTCTGATGGCCGACGTTGTCGTACAGACCTTCTCAATTGATTTTCAACTGATGGATGTGAAGCAGCTTACTCATCTGGTTGCTCTGGTGTAGCATTTGGTATATCTCCCCCATTTCCTGTATGCGCAACAGGTGGAGTACACGACCTCAAATCAACTGGGCCTTCTTCTGGAGACTTTGCCTTTTCAGTTTTCTCAAAGTCTTCGATTGTTTGATCTTCGAAGAAGATTACATCCCTGCTTCTAATAATCTTCTTGTCAATAAGATCCCATAATCTATAACCAAATTCTTCATGTGCATAGCCGAGGAAGATACACTGTTTCGTTTTACTGTCCAACTTGGATCTTTCATCCTTAGAAATGTGAACAAATGCCCTGCAACCAAATACCCGTAAGTGTTCATAAGAAATATCTTTTCCTTTCCATACCTTTTCTGGAATCTCACCGTCCAAAGGAGCTGAAGGAGACAGGTTAATCAAATCAACTGCAGTTCTCATTGCCTCACCCCAGAAGGACTTTGATAATTTTGCATGAGAGAGCATACACCTGACTCTTTCGCAAATACTTCTGTTCATTCTCTCTGCCACACCGTTCTGTTGAGGCGTCTTGGGAACTGTCTTCTCAAGTCTGATACCACGTTCACTGCAGTATCTTTCAAACGGTCCTCTGTATTCACCACCATTGTCAGCACGAACGCATTTTAATCTCTTTCCTGTTTCTCTTTCAACAGTAGTTTGGAAGTGCTTGAAGATACTTAGAACCTCGTCTTTGGCCTTTATTGCATAAGCCCATACTTTCCTGGAATGATCATCAATGAAAGTAACAAAGTATATAGCACCACCAAGAGTTCTATCACCCATAGAACACACATCAGTATGCACCAGATCAAGTATATCATGCTTTCTATGTGGAGGGAATTTATGAAATGCAACTCTATGTTGTTTTCCAACTAAACAATCAATGCATGATTTCAGAGGTAAACCTTTAGGCAAATATTGCTTTTTCGCAAGAATATTCAAACCTTTCTCGCTCATGTGGCCAAGTCGCTTGTGCCATAGCTCTGAGGAGGATTCATGCTCCACTGCATTCACTTCTCCCTTAGCAATCTTCATATAAGATCTGTAAAGAGTGTCAGTCTTATTTCCCTTAGCGAAAATAAGAGAACCTTTCGTCAGTTTCCATTTACTACCACCAAATTGATGACAGTATCCATCATTGTCTAACTATCCTGCAGAGATTAAATTGAATCGAAGTTCTGGAACATGCTTGACACTTTTCAACATCAGTTTGCATCCCATGTCTGTCTCTAGCCAAACATCACCAATACCTTGAATCTTGCATCTGCCATCATTTCCCATCCTTACATAGCCAAAATCTCCGCTAGTGTAAGATGAGAAGAACTCTTTACATGGAGTAACGTGTGAAGAAGCTGCAGAATCTATTATCCATGTAGGCACATTATTGGCAAAGCAATCAACATCACAAGCTATGACAACATCATCTTCGAATGCAACTGCTGCTTTTTCTGTGTCATCTTTCTTTTCTTCATTTTTCTTTTTATATTCTTCCTCTCTTTTCAATTTTCTGCATTCTTTAATTACATGTCCAGGCTTACCACAATGATAGCATTTGACTCCTCTTGACTTTGATCTCCTTCTCGATTGATCACGATTCCATTTAGACTTGTCATGATCATTATTGCGAGAATATCTGTGCTGATTTCTCCCTCTGTTTTCTATAACTAGTACTTCAGAATTGACGGATGTACCTTGTTCTCTCCGTCTTGCCTCTTCATTAAACATGCTGTCTTTCACCACATCCATTGATACAACACCATTAGGAGCAGAGTTACTGAGTGAAATTACCAAGGTTTCCCAACTGTCTGGCAAGGAACTCAACAAAAGTAATGTCTGCACTTCATCAGCAAATATAATTTTCATGCTGGATAAATCATTTAAAGCTTCTTGGAAATTACTCAAATGCTCAGCAACTTTTTGTCCATCTTTATACTTCATATTAACGAGCCTTTTAATTAGAAAAGCCTTATTTACAGCTGATTTGCGTTCATATAGGCTTTCTAATGTTTCCCATAATTTGAATGCATCAGTTTCCTTAGCAACATGGTGAAAAACACTCTGATCAACCCATTGTCGGATATGCCCAACAACTTTTCTATTTAACACATCCCAATCATCTTGAGATTTATCCACTGGCTTCACTCCTTTCACTTTAATAGGCAGGTAAAGTTCTTTGCAATACAAAATATCTTCCATCCTTGTTTTCCATATTGAGTAATTTGATGATGTGAGTTTGACCATTGTGAATGAAGTTTCTTCCATCTAATCCACACAAGAAATTACGTAAAAACAGACCAGGCTCTGATACCACTTGTTGGGATTTTAGGCTATCCCCTTTTGTGTAGATTAAACAGGAATAATTTATCTCAGACAATAAATATCACAAATAATAAATAATCAAACCCACAGAAAAACACACCACAGTTTTACGTGGAAAACCCCTCTTTAATAAAGGGGAAAAACCACGGGACCCAGTCCAGGTAAAACTTCCACTATAGAATAATGGGATTACAAAGCAATGTCTTCTCTAGTTAAAACTAGAGGATTTCATCATCACAATACAGATGGATTTCAACATAGAAATTAATTAAAGATGGATCTCACCCAATCTGAGATAACGGCAGAATTTTCTCTCTTGATGGCCGGAAGAGATAACTGCCGTAGAAGTGGATTTGAATCCTCTCTCCGTCGGAGCTGCTGCTGTGCTGCTGCTTCTCTGAAGAGAATAACGACGACGGATTTCTGTCGAGAGGAGAAAGCCCCTTGTGATCTGTTATCTCTCTCTCGCTCGCCTTTTATTTCTCTCGCGCCGAAAGCTGCGCCGAAAGCAAATATCTCCCGCGCCGAAAAACAGAAGAAGAAAACAAAAGAGCGGGTGGGCGTTTTCTCAATAACGCCGAAAACGTCTCCCGCGCCGAATACATTTTCTTAATAAAGCCGAAATAGGTGGGGCCCCTATTTTGACTTTACGAAGGAGGAACCCACCTAACAACAAGAAATAGCAAACGAATGACCCTCAGCTACTTGTAGTTGGCAAGCTTCGACTTGCCTTGTAAATTGCAATTGGCGTTTTTACAAATAGATCCCTCATATTTGCCAATTTCCTGAAAATTTCAGGGATGATCTCTTCCATTAGTGAAGCCATTAAGCCTTAACTTATTACTTGAAATAACTCAGATATCTTCCGTGAGTGAAGCCTTTAAGCCTTAACTCATGACTTGAAATAACTAAAATACCTTTTCAGTAATCCTGTCAGAGCCCAAGACGCATAACACTTTTGGATTATATTTTTCATAAGTTGCTGATGGGCTTTTTATCATAAAAGAATTTCTAAAACTTTAAATAGATGATTCAAGATATTTATTTGGATCCCAATCATATACACCAGGGTGCATTCAGCTTCAATGCACCCGGGTGTACTACACCTATTTTTTTTATTTTTTTTTGAAAATTTTTTTACACAATGGTTAATCTAGGTTTATTTAACATATGTATCAATTTTTACTATTTTTGGAGACTTTTAGATATTTTTTTAAGATTTTTAAAAATCAGTGGCATTTTCGGTAATTTTAAATTACCGAAAATGCCACTGATTTTTAAAAATCTTAAAAAAATATCTAAAAGTCTCCAAAATTAGTAAAAATTGACACATGTGTTAAAAAAACCTATATTAACAGATTCATGAAAAAATTTTCAAAAAAAAATAAAAAAAAATGGGTGTAGTACACCCGGGTGCATTGAGGCTGAATGCACCCGGGTGTATATGATTGGGATCCTATTTATTTAGGGTATTATTGGAGCAGTTTAGTTATCTAACACTAGAAATTAATTCCATTGGGGCTTAACTTCATCAGAGGAGCACTCTTATAAATTTTCATTGAGTAATGGAAAAATGGAAAAAAAAATTATGAAAAGTTTCTGAAAAAACTCACATGATGTTATCAAAGTTAATGATTGGAAACAAAGAGAATAAAAAAATACGAAAAAAATTAAAATATGAAATTAATAATAGAAAAATAAGGTATTTAAGTTGTAAAATCAATTTAAAAATGGTGTACATGGAAGGGTGGTAAGGTTTATTTATTTATTTTTTCGTCTATTGAGTGTCACACGAAAACATTGAGTCTAGGAGGACGTATATGCAAAACCGCGGTTTCCGATCAAGATTGTAGGATTGTCGCGCTGGCCAGCCTGCTTCCCTTTTTTCCAAAATATACGTATTCCGAAATCCAAAACCCGCGATTCCTTATCCGCTGCTGCGGAATGGGTCGGTAGTAGGCAGTCGTTCATCGGATTTTCGAATACCCAAACCAAACTAGGGAAAAGGGAAGAATGGTTTTCTCTTCCCATTCCTATCCCTCTTCTTTTTCTCTTCTCCTTCCTTCTCCCAAAAAACCACTTTCTCCTTTCAAGCTTTTTTTCTTCTCCTCTTCTTCGATTCATCCCTCTCACTTCAATTCCCGAAATATTCCTCCTAACAATGCCCATCATTCCCCAATTGCTAAAACGCCAACGCCCCCTTCTTCGCCCTGGCTCCGGAATTGGCCCGAGTCGAACCCGCCACCGCTCAGGCCTGACCTTCAGACCCAAAATGGCCCTGCTGAGACCCGTTACGTGGACACCGACAAGGGCCACTCAGCCATCGAACGGATTGTCCATCGGCTTCGCAATCTTGGGTTGGGATCAGATGACGACGAGGACGACGGCGTCGATGGGGCTGGCAGTTCAGGGGGTTTGCCTTGGGAAGGCGAAGAGAAGCTGAGTGATTTGCTGCAGCGGAGGTGGGTCCGACCGGATATGATTTTGGAAAGTGAGCGGCAGGAGAACCTTTTGCCGTGGGAGAGAGGGAATGACGTGGGCAGTGAGGAGGATGAGAAGGCCATGAAGAGGAAGCGGGTGAAGGCGCCCACCTTGGCGGAGCTGACTATTGAGGATTCGGAGTTGAGAAGGATGCGGAGGGAAGGAATGGTGCTTAGAGAGCGGGTCAATGTCCCGAAGGCTGGGGTAACGCAGGCGGTTCTGGAGAAGATACACCAGACGTGGCGGAAGTCAGAGCTTGTGAGACTCAAGTTCCATGAATTTCTGGCCCATGACATGAAGACTGCACTTGAAATTGTCGAGGTTAGTGAGCTTTGGATTCAGTTTGTGCTATTGGGGTGGGGGTGGTCACAGTCATTCATTCATTCTTGCACCAAAAACCCAGAGAACATAAGCCCTGATTTTCCACTGTTGACAGTTACATGGACAGATGAGAAAGAAACAGCTACATTCTACTGAAAGAGGTTGAAATACGGTGTACAGTTTGGATCTAACAATCGTCTGAATTGAATTTGCTAATAAAGGAAACCGGAGGCTGGTAGAGAAAAAGTCCACCGTTTCTTAAAACAGAACCAACGAAAATTGGAATGGCTAAACAATTGGCATGGATGTATCTGCTTAAGCAAAATGTTAGTATGTGATTATCCTAGCTGTTAAGGATCATGCCATTTTTACAAGTATTATCAATACTACTTCTACTGAAGTACGTTTATAATACGCGTAAAAAGGAGCAAATCCTGCTTTACCCAATAAGCTCTATTCTGCCGATCAGTTGCTTTTGTGGATTTAGGTTGCAAGTCCTGGTCAGCGAACGAATTTTTTTTTGAGAAATTAGTATAGGATTCTGCCTCCACTCCATGTCACTGCATGTTATGTATCGGTCCTAATGTTGATTGTGCAAGATATGTAGGTATCATTGTGCATTGTACTTGGCTGATTATCAGTATAGTGCAGTCATTAAGTCAGAGCATATGGTACAGGAAAAAAGAAAACAAATTTGGAGCCCCAAAGTCGGAAGGAATGAGAGAAGGTTGGCCTCGTTTGAAAAATTGGGTTTCAGTTGCTTTAAAGTAATCAACATATGTAAAATGAACTAGAAAATGTGTACCCTTCCTTTGACTTTCGTTTTTGTTTTTGGATATTCTGCTTGTCTCCTTGGCATATGCCTCTTGATAAGGTCTAGTAAGATTTCAGATGATGTATTGGTGGTCCCATATGGTGAAATGCTATAAATTGCTAAGTGAAATCTCAAGTTCACAGTTGTGGCTGCTTGTAGAAGTGAAGTCATTGAAACCAGTTTGCAATCTTGTATCTGTGATGTTCAGTGCCACATATGAATTTATAGTTGTCTAGTTTGTCAAGATGTCGTGTCTTTTAATTGCCTTATTTTGATCAGCGTCGGACAGGAGGGTTGGTAATATGGAGGTCCGGAAGTGTGATGGTTGTGTATCGAGGAAGTAACTATGGACGACCTTCTTCAAGATCTGCACCTTCAAATGCAGAAATGACTTATTCGAATGGTGGAGTCGCTTTATTCGTTCCAGAGGTTTCACGTGCAGATGCACCAGATGAGAAAAGCAATTGTTCTGCCTCTGTTGCAACAGAAAAGGCCAGTACATTTATGAATCCAAAGCCTGTTGAGAGAATGACAGAAGAGGAAAGAGAATACAATAGCATTTTAGATGAGTTTGGTCCTCGGTTTGTTGATTGGTGGGGTACTGGGGTTTTGCCTGTAGATGCAGATTTGCTGCCTCAGCATATTCCTGGCTATAAAACACCTTTTAGGCTTCTTCCCACTGGAATGCGTTCTCGTCTAACAAATGCAGAGATGACCAACTTGAGGAAGCTTGCTAAGTCACTGCCTTGCCATTTTGCACTAGGTAATGTTTGTTCCCATCAATTCCTGAATCTTCATGTGAGTATTATCCCATGTAGTTCAGCTTATCTGCAATTTTTATTTTATTATAAATTGTGCTATTCTCTGTTGGTTTATATGTCAAACCAGTCAAGATTCCGACGACTTCTATTATAAGGTGGCGCAGAGCCCAAGAGCATAATGCAATCCTCATTTATTTGGCCTAGAGACTGACAAGGAGCACATGGAATTTCTGTTGACACTAGGATAGCAAATTGGCTTATCACAATTGTCATCACGATAATGTTGTAATGGAATATTACATAGATCGAACCCAATAAGCAAGTCAATTAAGATTGAGACTCATTACTTAAATGTTGAGTGGACTGGAATTGCATGATCCTTGCATAAGTGATCTGTTATCTTGGGTTTGTTAGTTTGTATTGGTGGGCTGTTGTATTTGTTAGTCCTCGTCATTGATTTAATGATCTTTTTATGGATGTTTATGAAAGTTTTATCCTTTAAGATCAAAAGATACATGGTCATTTGAGAGGAACACATCAAAGAATTGCCATCCATGAAGACTAGTCAAAATGCTGGGATATTCAAATATATATATTTGGATTGTGATCTGCCAGTTTTTGGGATACAGTGATTGTAAGTAATTAACCTCATTTGTGGTGACCTAATTATTAACAAGTTTAAAACAGGATCAGATGCATGCATCTGCACAAGTCAAGTATCAGCATGTTCCTTACGAATGATATATTTCCTTTTCTGATATTTTCCCTTGGTCCTTTATTTTCTATTTAAAGACCATAATTGTTATCCTTCTTCAATGCTTTGCAATAAAGGGAGAAACAGGAATCATCATGGATTGGCAGCTGCTATTGTGAAGCTTTGGGAGAAAACCTTAGTTGTGAAGATTGCTGTGAAGCGAGGAATTCAAAACACAAACAATAAATTAATGGCTGATGAGCTAAAGGTGCATTTTCTTTCTTTCTTTTTTTGATTGGTATTACATACACTATGACAACCGATATTACAATCAGGCATCTTTACAACTCTCACAATGGAGGGACATCTGTAATTACCCCTACTCACTGGAGGGACATCTATATAAATACCCCCATTACTAGGGGGGAAACTGCAAATAATTCCCTGCAGCCTGCAAGTTTCAAACCTGGGCTGGCCTCAAAGGTGCATTTCCTTATGTTTTATGAAAATTTAATCTCATTTTATGGGTTTCTGGGGGTTCTGTTCCTGGTACCATCTTTGCATAGTATGATCTTCATCAACACCCATACTCATATGCCCAAGTACTAAAATAAAAATAAAAAAAAGGAGAAAAAAAGAAAAGAAAAAGGAAACCGGAAAATGGGTTGTATCTTTTCTATGTTATTCTATCGAAGTATTTGTGTGAATGTGTCTATTTTGGTTTAATCATTTTGTTCATATTGTTTTCATTTTAAACTATGATGACAATGTTGTCTTATGCGTGTTTGTGGAGTTCCTTTCCTGCCTGGTATTGTCTTTTCATGGTATAATGTTCACCAACCCACATCATGTGCCCAAATACATAAGAAATGGATCCAGAGGAAAAAATGGGATATAGGATGTATTTTTGTTATGTTAGTCTATTGAAGTATTCAAGTGAATATGTTTATTTTGGTTTAGCCATCCTTTCATTTTGTTCATACGGCTTGCATACTATGATAACAGTGTTGTCTTGTACTCTGAAAACCTTTCTTTGCTTGGCATGTCTATGCTGGATGTATATTCAGTCACTCTTCAATGCCATTTTAAGTTTATTATTTCCTCAGTTACTCTGATGCATTCGTGTCACTTTTAAAGTTAGTCATATTCTTATATCTGTGAATATTCCTTTTGCTTAAACCTGTAACGCAGATGATGTGAATTTTCCACCTTTTGTCCAAATTATGTCTGGCAACAATGAAGAAAAAATAGTAGTAAACAAACATCACATTAGCGGAACTATATTTATCTCATTTGGTGATTTTTGCATGCATATTTCACCTGTGTGAAATTCGTATATTTCCTTGCAGAGGTTAACGGGAGGAACCTTGCTACTTCGTAACAAATATTTCATCATAATATATCGTGGAAAGGATTTCGTTCCAACAAGTGTGGCTACTGCTCTGGCTGAAAGGCAGGAGTTGACAAAAGAAATTCAAGATGTTGAAGAGAAAGCACGCATTGGGGCAGTTATTCCTCTGAATGCTACCACTACTTTATCAAAGGGATTAGAGATGATGGGAGATAATACAGATACTGAGGAGAAAGCAGATCAGGAAGCAGGTGCCATCACACATGTGGGAGTAGCTGAAGGACAACCTGCTGCCGGTTCCCTAGCTGAATTTCTTGAGGCACAGGCTCGATGGGGAAGCGCAATATCCACTGAAGCATCTGAGAAAATTAAACAGGAGTTGTCCAGGGCTAAGACTATGAAGATGTTTAGAAGGGTTGAGCATAAGCTATCTGTTGTAAGTAAACGTCTTTATTTCTCTTTCAGACTCTTCATCACGCAAAGGTTGCTTGCGTTGGATTCAAAATGTCAGTATTTTCTGTTCGATCTATACTTTGGCCTGTGGTCCTGTCCTTATCAAGGTCATAGATCTGAAGGGTTCCAGTGATATTGCAATGGGGAAAAAACAGTTTTGTTTCTGCTGTCCAGTCTTTCTTTCCCAGCTTTTGATGTGGAATTTGCCCATGCTGTGTTCCAGGATGGTGATAAAAGAAAGAGGATTTGATGAAATAGGACCTTGAAAATGTTTATGAGAAAGTTCTTGCTTTTGTCATGATACACTTATGGAAAGGAAAATGGTGTAGTTGCCGTCTTCCACAATTGCAATGGAGCCTTTCAGTATTGAAACGTCTTGAGTGTTTCAACAGCTTTGGATGTCAAATGGTCTTCCATTAACAAATGTTGCACTTTTTAAAATACCTTTCTTGCTGACCATTGGGATTGCACGCCTAGTGCAAGACGCAAGGTGTGCTTGGATGCACCCCATGTGCCTAAGAGGGCACTTAAGGTGCACCCCTTTGATCAGACCCACCTAAGGTGAGTGCTGGGGACTTTATCTAAAAATTGAGAAAACATTTTTCAAAAACTTAAAAAGCATTTTTAAAATGATGAACCTTGAATTCCCTTTGCATTATGCATCTACTAATACTTTTGAATCATATTAATTTGTTGAATTGGAATTTATGATTGTTATATTGTAGGTTTGAATTGTGTTTTTACTGTTGATATTTGTAATTTAGCATATATTTGTGAATGATAATTTTTTTTTTTTTTTTTACTCACTCGTGGGAACTACTGTATATTTTGATAAATTTTGCATAAGGCGTGCCTTGCTTTAATTAGGCCTGCGCTGTGTGTGCCTTGTGGCTAGGCCCTAAGACCCACTTGCATTTACCGTGCCTCGAACCTTTGATGACTATGATTGTTGCTAATGATGGGTGTCAGTGGGCAATGGCTTTGCAAGGTTGGACGAGCAATTTCTATAATCAAAGGATTTAAAATAAGGTAGGACTACTTGTGGTTATTGATGCATATTAATAATTGGTGTGCACGGTGATAGGTGATAGCAGTTGGGAAGAGAAGATAATGCTTGTGGATGAAATATCAATACTTCCAAAATAAGGTGAAAGACACCTATGGTTCTGAAATGTTCTGCATTGTGAACCACCTTTCAGTGCTGTGAGGGCTTGCTTTGTTTTTTCGGTTAATATATAGCATTAAATAAGTTGTTTCCTCCCAAAGAAAGCCTTTTCTTATATTATTTTTTTAGGGTTATTTTAACAATTTAAAACTCCTTCGATATATAATTATGAAAATTCTAGAAAGCAATGTTAAAAAAATATGAACATTCTTCCACTGGGAGTTTGTCTCTTTCTTTGTTCTTTCATCTGGTAGGTCTCTTTTCTTTTTCCTTTTCTATTCTTAATTTGCCCATGTAAGTGCTGTCAACTACATAGGCTGGATAATTAATTGAGGGCTCTACTTCTATGAAACCCCTCTTCTATATGATCCCATGCATTTTTACACCCTTAATGATGGATGGTAAATCCACTTCGTACATTGTATTTAGTATCGTTTATATTATTATGAAAACCCTTTCATTCGTCTAGTATCATTGTGTATAAGCCAATCTACAAATGTGTAAAATTAATCTAATAAAACGGTTTAATGCTAAATATCAATTTTGAAATTGTATTTCAATATTTAAACCGTCTAAAACATAGTCAATAGATAAATGATTCTATGAACTATTGTTACATTCTAATGCATATCATATGTGAATGGATCTAAACATTTTTCATAATTTACACATAAATATATTTTTTTAAAACAAATGTGGCCCATACATACCTTTAATTTGGATGAAAGTTGGTCTCTTAGCTAAACAAATGATACCAAATACAATGGATAAAGTGAACTTTCTTTCGATTATCAAAATATTAAAAATGAAGGGGGGTTACATGGAACTGCTTCTATGTATTCTGGTTACGTAGAAGTGGGCCCATTAATTGATATCACTTGTATATATTTGTCAAATGCACATCCTTCACCTTTATTTTCTGACGATGTCAACTATGTAGGCCAGATAATTGATTATCTTTATGCATCTGTTAACAGGATATCGTCGACTTTTTGATTATTGGGATGTGTGATTGATTTCCGAAGTTGAGAATATTGTGTTCTTTAACTCTGGGCTTTGTACTACATCAAAAAGTTATGTTTGTATTTCATTTAAGGTCTGCTGGTTGTTCGCTGCAGCAGATTCTAGCTTCCTTGCATTCTGAGGGTTGATAGGGTGCCATCATCTGGGTGTCTAGACTACTGTTACAACCTAGTTGTTTGATAGTCCACTATGTGAAACATGCAACATATGGCATGTAATCTGGCCCTGTTATTGACAATGAATCTGGGTGGTGTATGTTTTCACGCCTTCGGAATCAGTTTTATCTACTTTTTGACTAAGTTTATATATGCAATGTATGGTATAGGCCCAAGCCAAAAAATTAAGAGCAGAGAGACTGATGTCGAAGATAGAAAAATCCATGGTTCCAGTTCATCCAGATGATGATCAGGAGACAATAACTGAAGAAGAGCGATTTATGTACCGGCGAATTGGTTTGGCGATGAAGGCATACTTGCCTCTTGGTATGTTTTTCTTTCATTGTAGAATATTTTGAGTACCATCTTGATAAATAACGATCTTCTTGCAATATATTGTCAGGTATTCGTGGCGTTTTTGATGGTGTTATTGAGAACATGCACTTGCATTGGAAGTATAGAGAAGTGGTCAAACTCATCTCCAAGCAAAAAACCCTGGAATTTGTTGAAGACACAGCAAGGTTACTGGAATATGAGAGTGGTGGAATCTTGGTGGCAATTGAAAGAGTTCCCAAAGGCTATGCACTTATCTACTACCGTGGGAAGAATTACAAGAGGCCAATTAGCATAAGGCCAAGAAACCTTCTAACTAAGGCAAAGGCATTGAAGCGATCTGTTGAGATGCAGCGGCATGAGGTTTGTTAATCTTTCACAAACTATTCCCGATTTTTTAGCGCTCAACTGGATGATTAGGACCATATTGTTCTGAGTGAGATGCATGTCTTCCATTTCACAACCCAAGTTCTGACTTGACTTTCATCTTACCAGAAGGGCCCAGTTTCTACTTGTTTTAGATATTAATCTGGTTGCCTGGGCGTCTGATGTCGTCTGAGAGATGATCCTACTGATATGTTAGCTTGCAGAGAACAATACAACATACATTTACATATTATCATTGCTTAATTAGGCTGTAGGGCAGTTCATTTGGCAGATATGGCAGGGCAAAATATCTCAATTGCATGAGGTGAAGACTACTCTATGATAGGTTGCCCAAAGGTGGATTTATTGTATGCTGCCCGTTCTCCTAATTGAATTTCTCAGTTGAACACTTCTATCTCCAGTTTTGCCCTTTTTATTGCTCTGTCCACAATGTCAATTTGAATTCTGGAAATATCTTGCAGGCACTCAGTCAGCACATCACTGAATTGGAGGATACCATAGCGACACTTAGATCAGAACTTGTAAGTAGAAAATTTGTTATTTATGTGTTACTAATTTATTTAAATGTTGTAATTTGGACTTGTGCCATTCACTAAATTGTTGTAATCTGAACTTGTACCATTCATTAGGTCGACTTTGCTGATATGTTTCAATGCTTTATTGTGATTAGTTTTTTATGTATGTTTCAATTGCTTTCTTTTGATGATTTTGTTTTTTTGATGTAATGTTTTGAATGTTGTTTGTTTTCTTTTCATTTTTTTTCACTGATGTCAAGTTATTTTGGATACACCAACTCTTAGCTTGCAGGATTTTGTGAATTTTTAGGCAGTGTATTAAAGAACGGGTAAATTAATTTACATTACACCATGATTATTAGCACTTAATATTCTTCCTATATGGATGTAAAATATTATGTGCTTTTGTTTCATTCTAGTGAGTCACACTAGCGACATTTGTGGGGATAGATATCTAGATGGTGGTCATTTCAACTGAATTCCGTTGAAAATGTTCTCTTGGTATTAGAAACAGGGTTCTGGTGTTGGATCTACTAAACTTAGTTACAAAAGCATACAAACACCTACACGTGCATGTAGTTGTGATGTGATGTCTGGCCGTTTTGCTGAATGGTGCTAATGGTGGATATTTTATCATTTATTTCTATTCTTTCATATTTTTTTCTAATATGTTTTGTTCATGAAACTTAAGATGCTACTAAAAAGGTTGTCTTGTATGTTTTGTAATGGTTAGCTTTTGGTTCTCATTCTTCACTTATAAACAGGGAGATTCTAAAGATGGTCGGGATGGAAGTGCTTGGAGCTCAGATGAAGAGGTTCAATTTGGTGGTGGCTATGAATTCACTCAAGTGATATATATATATATATATATTTTATTGTAGGAACTGAATTCTTATGTTAATTTGATCCATAGGGGTTCATAATATCTTCTGATTGTTGATGCAGAGTGAGGATGAAGGATACATTCTTGAATCTGATGAAGAGGAGGATGATGCGGAGATTGCTAATTCTAAAGATCATTTGAGTTTGGAGGTCTGAATGAGCTAATCTGGAGCATTCTCTGTCCCAATGAGTGGAATAATCTATTCCTTGCGAAGCAATTGTCCTCTGTGGTGACAGATGCCAAATCAGTATGTCTCCAAGGGAGGTACTTCGAAATTTTCTTGCTTTCACTTCTGGAATTTTGAAAGTCTAAAAGGTCCAATGGAAAAAGTATCTGCTGGTTTTGTTGTTTACATCCTGTTCATCAGTGAACTGCTAGCAACATAGAAGATGGTGAAATATAATTGATTAGCACCCAAAATGTTGTTTACATGCAACCTGGTTTACTCCACATGGTGGCATAAATGATTGGGCCTACATGTTGGCCTAGATCATGCCTTTTATGCCGTGTGGCTGTAGTAGAATGAGATCAAGTGTTGTGATTTTTTCTTGCTTGTGATCAGCCAATCTCTAGTTCCAGCTGCCAAATCGTCTCTTCAAAAGTTGCAGACTCCTATAGCTCAAAACCTGTCTTATGGAGACAGGTTACCTGGCAACTCACGCAGCTCTAGTTAAATCATAATGATTTAGGGTTAGAAACTTGGAACAGTGGTGAGCACTAGCTGTCCGTATCTCTAGTCAAGCTGTTTTGTTGTTTTGTCATGGGGACAAGTGCTAGCTGTTCTTCAAGTCTTTTCGTTCTTATATCATAAAGGAGCAACACAGAATGGGAACCTAGCTTATGATCCTTTATTGGTTGAATGTTGATCTTCCACGGCATCAGATTCTTCAAAAATTTTTTGGCACTAACATGAAGAAGACTGAAAACAAATGATTCAGGTCCACGTAGAAATGCTTCCCTCATAAGCTGATTTTTCCACCCTCACTCATCCTGAGAAATTTCCCGTTATGGTGTTTGATGGATTGTGAGCTGTGACTTGCATTAATCTACCAGTCTTAAATGCTTGATGATGCAGTTGAATTTATTTGTTGAGACAGCTGAGATCTAAAGAGAAACTAGTGGGATTGCAAAAACCTTGTCCAATAAGCATGTTCCCAATTACCATTCAAGACAACATCCAACGGTCCAACCTATCTGGATAAAGTTTGCTCAATTATGTGAATTACCTCCCACAAATTTGTCTTGGGTTGAGTCCCTCATAAGTGATCTGCTTGCTGTTTCAGATTGGAACCGAATGGTTGCTTTTTTCTCTTCTTTTCTTCTTGATAGCTGCACTCTGCATGGTTTGGAGGAAGACTATCAGGATTTTCTAAAATTTCTCAATTAAGCATTTCGATGAACTAACCTCCATTTGATGTTTTTTACCCAGCTACCGATGCTCAGCTGCTGAGTAATGCCTGGTTGTTGCAGATCCATATTTTTGGTCGATTCCTCAAACTATGGGAGGCTGCTTGCTGGCTTGTGTATTTACTATGCAGCGTCCTATAATTTATCATGTGTGTTACTGGTGCTAAGGTGGTTATCCCTACCCTACCCACGTGGAGAGCTTAGGTGTCTGCCGCTCCAGTGCTGGTTTTGATTTGACTGTAAATTCTCTACCACTGTAAACCAAAGGCTGTGCACCCAGCAACTGTCATGTGAAAAGCTTGCCTAAGAAGTTTAGATTCTGTATCTTTCAGCATGCTTCACTCATTTCATGGCTCTCTCCGTCTGATAAATTGATGCCTCGGACTCTCCCACATGAAAAATTGGAAATCTTTTATTTTGAACTTCTGTAGAAAAATATATACAGGAATTTAAAAATGATAAAATTCGGTATGAGAACTAAACATACATGGATTTTACATGATAAAAACAAAAACATAAAATACATGAGTTTTTCTTTTTTAGGAAAGATTTGGTTTTCTAGGTAAATAACAATTGGGTGTACAAGATTATTATGCTATATGTGCTATGTTTTACAGAAAGATGATGATCTTATACGCCGAGTTGTTACTTAACTCGTGTATTTTATCTGTTTTTAAGTATATATATATACATGTATGTATTTTTAAAAATCTCACTTGAGTGCTTGCTTGTATCAAGTTCGTATATTAAAAATTAACATTTTTGGATTTTGTATATATTTTTATAAAATTTTAAAAATAAAAAATGTTACCATTTTTCACGTGTAGGAAGTGTACGATGGATGGAAATTTTTATTTCAAAAATTTAATGAAAATATATAAATATAAAATGGTAAAATTTGGTAGATTAACTAAATACATGTGGGTCCATATAAAAATGAAAAAATAGAAAATAAAATGCAAGAGGTTATTACTCAGCAAGGTGTACAGGATCGTTATACTTCTCAGAAAAGCTTATAAAAAGGTTTAATAATTTGTGGAAGCTCTATAGGCGTTGGCATGTACTTCTGGGTAGAAGAAAAGGATTACGGTACTTTCGGGGCATGCAAATGTCCTCGCAATAGTGTAGTTGTTCGTGAATTCTAAATCAAAAAAATTAGTTCCTAAGAAATTAACCGTCATTTAATTGAGCGGATATTGTCATTGGCTATCAATACTTACAATTTCTTAAAAGATTTTAAGCCGCAACTAAAACCTTCTATTATAGTCTGTTTGTGTTTTAGATCTCGATGGGAACTCTTCTAAAAATTATATTTTTAGTTGATATTGAAAATCAAACCAGACATTGTATTTAAAATATTATTTCGACTGTTAATAGAAAAATTCATATAAATCAGATGTTAATCGAATACTAAATAATCAAAAATTACAAAAAATGAATATTTATCATATAAAAATGACGACATAATTTTAGTAACATAAAAAGACTTTGTTACACCTATCTAGTTAAAATAGATTGCGATAGTAACACGTGCATACCCCTGGGCCGAAAAAGGACGATAGTTAGCAGCCCTTTGACATAGCCTGTGTAGCCATAGCTATTAGCTGTCTACATCCATCATCCTCTTCTCAAAGTAGTAACAGGCCAGAATTGGGAAGACATGTCCAACCTTTATTGCCATTCTCGTGTAAGTACCCAGAGGCTGTTCAGATATGTTCAATGCCAATAGGCTAACAGGATTGATGATGGTGCTCACTATTGCTTCTTTAGCTACACACGTCCCCTCACTTGGTGCTAGGCTTAGTACTCTAGAGAAAGTGCCTGCCCTATTTAAGATTTCGTTATTGTCATATCATAAGGCACACTTTTTTTTTAAAAAAAAAAAAAAATATTAAAGTTCAACCCCAAACACCAGTGGTCTCCATTGCGTGGCTAGCTGTTTTAAATTCTCCATGACTGCAAGTTTCATCTACATATTCATTAGTGGCATATTGCCTTCCCAAAAATTTGTATGGGAGCATCCACGTACATGTTTGGATTTATAAGAATGTTTTAAAACCTTATTGTAATATAAAGTTGAGATAATATAATATATGAAAACGCATTAAAAAAAATTCAATCCAAACATTGCAATAAGAATTATACAAGAGTAAAATCAAGGCAATAAAATTAATTTATTTATATATCTAGTTTAAAACTCTTAAATCAATATCTATATCATCTAAAATTTAATTCTTATATATAAAAAGAAATGATTTTGTTAACCCGGACTAATTAATGACTTATTTAGCCCATCTTAAAAAACCCATTTAAAATTTTTTTATACTTTTTTCCTTATAAACTTGTTAATATAGATGTATTTAACATATATATCAAGTTTTATAGTTCTTGGATATGTGTATATATTTTTTAGATTTTTAAATATACTTGAAAATAACTAAAATACTAATGTATTTAAAAATTTCAAAAAATATATACATATATCCAAAAATGGTAAAACTTGGTATATATATTAAATACACTTGCATAAACAAGTGTATGGAAAAACAAAAAAAGTTTTCAAAATGAATTTTTGAGATGACAGATCATTTCATATATATAAATGGGTATATGTGCGGGTGCTATACGAGTGAACTTGTGAATGAATCTAAATAAAATTTATATTTTTATGTAATTATAAATATTTTTAAGTAGTTATGTTTCACCAAAAACTTTGATTAAAATGATTTTTGATATTATAATAATGCTAATGATTTTAAATAATAGATCGAATTTTGACTTAATAATCAATGTGAGTCAAACTAGCTAGCAGAATTGAAGACTTTAGTGGTATAGGTAACAATGGAGTACTTTTCCACTTCTAAATAATGCATCACTTGGCTCTCGTACTTATTATTTTTATATATAAAATGTATTTAGATAAATAAGTATATAAAGAAAAAACAAAGAAATTTTTAAAATGAATTTTTTGAAATAAACTAAATAAGCTATTGTTTAGCTTAGGCTAATAGGATCATTTCATATATATATAAACGAGTATATACAGTTGAACTTGTGAATGAATCTAAGTAAATTTTATATATTTATATAATATTAAATACTTTTAAGTGGTTATGTTTCACCTAAAACTTTGATTAAAATGACTTTGATATTATAATAAAACTAATGATTTCAAACAATAATAACCAAAGTGAGTCAAATTGGCTAGCAGAATTCAAGACTTTAGTGGCGTAGGCAACAATGGAGTACTTTTCTGAATAATTTGCAGATATATCCACAAAGTTTGACTGAAATTGCAGATATACCAACATAATTTTACGAATTACATTTTACTCCCATATAGTTTCATCAAATTTACATGTATACCCATAAGACGTCTTTGCCGTCAGCAACCGTTAACATATAGGTTAAAAAATTGGATAAAGATAGAATTGGCTAATGGCAATTGGCTAATGACTTTGCTGCCATGGACTACTCCAAAAATTCAATCATCATCTGTTCTCCAACATTAACCTGTTTTCCAGCCAAGATTCACAGGCAACTTATTTAAGAAATCCATAATATTATCTCCTCTTATAACACCATATTTTTTCCATTAATCTGCTCATCGATCATGACAGCATGTCTAGCCAGGGATGTGAAGTAATTCGCCATTTTTATTCACCTAGTTTTCCACAGCGCCGATGGATCGGTATGTCCAATCCGCCTCGTCTTTCTAACACAGACGTCTGTACAGAAGCAACATGGTGACACCATGAGTTGTCTAATGAAAAATTGTCCCTCTATTGTTGGAACTTGGAACAGATTTTATGATAGTGGCAGACTTGTGTTAACTGCCATGGTTAAAAGAAGGAGATGAGATTGTGGTTTTTCTGCTAGATTTACAACGGTGATCGACAACATCATTCATCATTGACTTGTGGACCTATGTAAGAAATAAAGGGTGATGACGATCACTTTATGGACCTGTGTAAGAAATAAAAGGATGATGACGATCACTTTATGTGATGATCACTTTACGGACCTATGTAAGAAATAGAGAGGGTGATGAAGATCACTTCTGTTAGTTGTTTTTAGCTAGTTTTGTTGAAGAACAGGGGAGGATGGTGGAGCAGCAACGTTGATGAGCAACACCATCTTCAAACTAAGGCGAGCCATGTTGCCATGTTGCCATCCTTTTCATTCATGATGTCGACTAACTGTGGAGGCCAAGCCTCCATTAATTTCGCATGCTAAACACTGCAACATTTTTTAATCATCGAATCAAGAATCCATAGGATTTCGGTAGCATAATAAAAAATTTGGCTAGCTGAATCCACCTATTTGCAGATTTCATTTCTGTCAATAGCTGAATAGTTGGATGCAACACCTCTTTCCGAAAACCCGGACAACTAGCCCCAAACCAGTAGTGATTCAACAAAGAGCATTGTTAAAATGTCAGCCCTGTCTTCCACGATTTCGGTATCAAGGCTTCCATCATTAACTCCGATAATGGCACTCGTCTTCAGCAAATAAGAAAGCAATCACCATGGTCTATATAGGCAAGCAATGATCTCATTTCTAGCAATGATTCTACAATAGTTTCGACTAGCCAATGGATTTGGTCGTCTGTGGCTAGAAATTTCAAGGCATTCCCAAATCGGATCATCCTTTCTGACATAGGCTAGTTCCCAACGTCATTCTGTTTGTATACATGCAATGCTTTCACCGATTTAACAAATTTTCGGCCACCAAAACATCCTATCTCATGCAATTGTAACCAGTAACTAGTGAAACCTACCCAAATAAAACTAGCACCCCAGCACGCCGACGGTAGCTTTGGGACCATCTCTACCATTCATGCCTATCGAAGGGCAATTTTCGACTGACCATTTTCATTTAATGGCATGTATTCAGCCGTTATTGTCTAGCCGTTAACATGGGTTCAAATGCAATTTTTATAAAATTATGTGGGGATTATTTGAGATTAGTGAAACTATGTAGATATATTTGCAATTTTGGTCAAACTATATAGATAAATTTGCAAATTATCTTATTTTTCCACTTCTAAATAATGTATCTCTTGGCTCTCGTGCTTATTATTTGTACTCATGCCTATTTATTAATTTTTAAAACTCAAAATAAAATATCAAATAAATTTAAAATTTTGTCAAATTTCATAAAAAAGATCTAGAATAGGCTTACATATTTATAGAAATAAAAAGTATTTTTACAGCCGCTCGTATTGTGCCCACAATACAATACTATATATAGACGGTTGTATGGAATCAAAAAACATACGAGATTATGATCTATACATCCTGCTGTTACTTACCTAGGAAACAACTCGATGCGTGTACACGATTATTATCCTATATGCAAAAGATCCCCTGCATCTATGAAACCCATTTGAGTAGAACTCTATCCATGAGGGCCCAGCTTGACAGATCGATCTAGTGTTCTAGATAAGCAGATGGTAGGGAAGCAGTGACAAGTATGTCTTGGCCGTAGCAAAGCAATGGATGTCAGTGACATTGGGTAGCTCTGATGGTAAT
Source organism: Annona cherimola (assembly GCA_030490835.1). Taxonomy (NCBI): domain Eukaryota; kingdom Viridiplantae; phylum Streptophyta; class Magnoliopsida; order Magnoliales; family Annonaceae; genus Annona; species Annona cherimola. The sequence continues at coordinate 82,230,386 of CM059973.1, read as the reverse complement.
TAACTTTTCTAATCTAATCTAATGTAACCTACTCCTATCATGACATTGATTAATGAGACTAACTGCAGGCATTAACATGTATAGATAAGTACGCAGCCAGCGAGTAATTAATAATGCTGCTGATTGTCAGTGGAAGCTAATATTGAAGGCCCGCAGTAATTTTTACTCGATCCGGCCAACCTGTTGATAGTCACGCACCCATGCGAGTAAATTTTTTTTTCCCCCAACTTGGTTATATATGATTCAGAAATATATGTTTGTGGATGGAATGTATATATCTGAAAAATTGTCTCTGTCCAATAAAATTTGTTGCTGCAAATCGTTGTTAATGGTGTGTAGACCATAAGCAAGGATTGTAGCAAGCAACAAAATTCTTGCCAATTTTGGATTTGTTGTAGGCAATTGCTCCGCTTGGATTTAGCAGCTATGTCATCGAAAGTCCACCGTGTAGATCATCTGCACGTACTGCATATCATGCATGCTATTGCCAGCAGACGCGTTCTATTTCTGGGGCACCGTATTTTGTCCAATTACCTCACGCGCTTGCATTTGATGTCAAACCATATGAAAGGACATTGCGAGAAATTAAAGACTCGAAGAAATCTACGCTACACATATTTTCAACCACGAGGCGTACACAAGGCCTATATAGCCTCCCTCTCCAGCTATATAGAAAGAGAATTTCATGCAACCAGACCCTGTATATACAGATAATGATCCTGTCTACTCCCGACTCGTCTTTTTCAGTTTTTTCGTTTTGTGTATTTGATTTATATGTCAAAATTTACATTTTTGAGTTCTCATATATGTTTTATAAAATTTCAAAAATAAAAAAATTTCACTCATCTTAAACTCCCCACAATGAAAATGGTAAATTTTTTAATTTTTGAAAATTTTTAAAAATATATGCAATAATTTAAAAATTATAGTTTTAAAAATAATAAATTTTGGTACGTGAACTAAATACATATAGGCTCGTATAAAAATGAAATCAAAAACTAAAATATAAAAATATAAAATACACAAGGTTGGGTGTATTAATGAATCACTATCCAAAAAAATTATGTATATAACACGACACAAACACAACACAATGTAGCCTATGTAGCCACTTTTTTATAGCCATTTTTTGGGAACTTTTGTAGCCAAAATTTAATTTGGCTATTAAATGCAACCTAACAGTATACTAATTACAGCAAACATTTTATTACTGTTTACAGCGAAATTTTAACAATTACATTAACATTATTTTTTATTTTATTTAATGTAATGAATGACTACATCTAACCAAATGTCACTACCCAAAAGCAACTAATTATATGTAGCTAAACTGTCAATTATATTAAAACATATCTAATGCAACCAAATAGATAATTTAGCCAAAAAATTAACTACGCTGTAGATATAATTACACGTAGTGAAATCTGTTGTCGCATGCAATTGTACATGTTGTTGTCATATAAGAAGGCATATAACGTTGATCTTTGTCTTACTTGACAAATAAATAGAAGGAAGTAATGTACATAAAAATGGAAAAAGGAATGTATATGGGAAGTGCATGGGATCTGGGGCCATTCTAAGAGACTCGGAGGCGAATTTCTTAGCTGCTGCTGGATGGAAAATCACGAGAACCATGGATACGATTAATATGGAAGCCATGGCAGTGTGGTTTGGCTTGCAATGGGGGAACAAATGAACCTATAGCTAGTGGAACTTAATAGTGATTCACTTGCGGTGATCAACCTCCTATAGGACGCTGGCCCGATTTTGTCAACTGTTGGCTAGAAAATCCAAGAGATCCTCACCACAGCCGAAACACTCAGATCAACATCCTTTTTGCTTATGATGAGAACTGGCAATAGGTATGCCCACCTCATTGCTGATGTTGCAGGGAAGGCTTGGGACCAGAATTTGTGTGGTGAGGAAACCTACCCAATTTTTTTGTAAATCCTCATAAGATGGATGTTTTGTACTCTGGTGTTGTTTGTTAAAATAGATACACCTTTTATCAAAAAAATTTGAGACGCCACCACACACAGTCTGTTGATGGATCTTTCATTAAGCCCTTTTATATGAATGGATGTATGGATCCTATTAGCCTGTGCTTTATTAGCCCACACCAATAAACATATTTATTAATTTTTTTTTTACTGTTTTTTCATAAATTTGTTACTCTATGTATATAATGACTAAATCAAGTAAGTATTACCATTTTTTGATATATGTATATACCATTTAGATTTTTAATGTAAGGGAAATTTTAGCCATTTTTAATGGTTGAAAATTACTAAAATAACTCTACGTTTGAAAATCTAAAAAAATTTGAACACATCTTCAAAAATGGTACTTATATATTAAAGGCTAATTTGCAAATATACTTATAAGGTTAACCATAATTAAAAATATAGCAACGTATTTTCAAAATTACAAATAATTCCATATAGTTTGACTACTTAGTTTTTGCAAATATACTCACTTAAAGTATACGCTTAATTTTTGAATATGCTCACTTTTATGAATCCCTTTTTCTACATAACCCTCCTTTATTTTTAATATTTTGATGGTAGATAGAAAATTCACTCCATCAATAATATTTAACATTATTTATAGGATAATTTGTAAACATACCCACTTAATTTGATTAAAATTGTAAATATACTCACATAGTTTCAAAAATTATAAATAACCTTTATGCCATTATGATGCTATTACTAATCATCTTGATATGGGAGTTATTTATAATTATGATTAAACTATGTAAGGGTTATTTGCAAACATTAAATATACCACCAAATTTCTAAAAGTGCAAATACAACCACATTGTTTGTATATTTTTGCAACTATACTAACACTATGACGATGTTATAATGTATACGGATTATTTGTAATTATGGTTAAACAATATGGGGTTATTTTTAATTTTCAAAATTATGTGGGTATATTTACAATTTTATCAAACTAAGTGGGTATGTTTGGTGAACGAATTGAGCTAATGGTTTAACATCTAGACGTGCATGCTCGTGAATTGGGGTTCGAAACTCAACGACTACCATAGAGCGTTGCCTCCATGAGATAAAAAAGTGGGTATATTTGTAAAATAACCTTATTTATATTATCATGAAACTATTTTTATTTGTGTAGTATAACTATATATGGATCTAATAATGTGTAAAATTATTATAATAAAATGATTTAATGCTAAAACATCATTTTAAAATAATATTTTTAATATCTAAGCCATTTAAAATATCATTTCTATGTGAATAAATGATTTTATAAATTATTATTAAATAATAATATGTGTATAAGAGCCGTGATCATTTTAAATAGGTCTAAAATGAGGCTATTTCAGACTGGTCTAAAACACATATTTTTTTGTTCTTTTCCTTAATTTTTTACAAAATTGTTATTCTAGTTATGTTTAGTTTATAAAATAATTTAGAAATGTGTATATATTTGTTTTGTATTTTTAAACATAACGATATTTTAATTATTTTAAATCATTGAAATACGATTAAAATATTTCTATGTTTAAAAATTGAAAATAAATATATATCTCCAAAATTAGTAAAAATTGATTTATAGATTGAACATAACTAAATTAACAGTTTTGTAAAAAAATGAAAAAAAAGATATGTTTTTTGGACTGGTTTGAAGTGAGGACATTTTAGACTGGTCTAAAATGATCATTTTGCTATGCATAAATGGATAAAAGTATTATTTATAATTTACCCATGAATATATACTTTTGAGCCAATGTGACACGTGCACATACTTGATTGGAATGAAGATTGATTTCTTAACTAAGCAAATGATGTTGAATATAATTAATAGATCAGATTTTTCATAAAGGATCAAATCTTAAAATTTGAAGGGGTTGTATAGCTTCACTTCTATGTAACCTAGTTATATACAAGCATAATTAATTTTCAAAGTTGTAAATATATTAATGTAGTTTTATATTTTTGCAAATATACCTATGCCATGATAGTGTAGTTATGATGAAATAACCGCATCAGTATATTTACAATTATAATCAAATTATGTGGGAATATTTACGATTTCTGAAACTATGTAAGTATATTTATAATTATAGTCAAATTAAGTAGATGTATTTGCAAATCATATGCTTCTATATTACAAGTTTATTTAAAAAAGTAAAATAAATTTAAATAAATTTTTTGCAGTTGGCTAAATAAGTCAGTTCACCCAGACCAACAACATCAACCTCCATTTTAATAAACTAAACAAATTTGATTGCTGAGAAATGGTGGACATGAAGTTGTCAATTAAATTATTATTTCTATGAGTTATTGGATGGAATTTTGGTTAATTAAGACCATTAATTGTTTACACATACGTGAATTGAATCACGGCAACAAAAACAAGAAATGTGCTACAATGATCATTGTTGTTGCGCAACTGCGTATGGCTCTAAATTGTTGCTGATTGTGTCGAAAGTTAATCTTGCTATAGTACTGAATGAAATATATGGAAAGTATATACTATTGCAAAGACTTTTTCAAAAGATATATATGTGCGAGGAGATTTTATATGAATTACATCGCCCTTATTATAAAAAGGAATTAAACTGATTTATTGCATTGGACGGACCGATTGCATCATCAGTATATCAATCTAAAACAGATATGATTATGAATGAAAGAAAAGATTCACAATCAGGTTGCCATAAAATTAATACTTGTGAATACATATTTTTTCTAACTGCAAAAATAGCTTCCTTAATTATGATACAGGCCTGATTTATGATTTTTTTTTTATGTAAACTCATTCATTTTTAATATTTTAGTGGTTCATGAAAAATCTACTCTATCTATTGTATTTATCATCATTTATACTATTATGTAAATCCTCTTATTTGTTAGTATAACTTTATATGGGTCATATTCATAAATATGTGAAATTAACATAATAAAATTATTTAATACTAAAAATTAATTTTTAAGTAGTCTTTTAAATATTTAAATCATCTAAAATATCACTACTATAACCACCAGGGTGCCACCCTGGTAGTAACCCACGCATCCAGCCAATTGCTGGCCGCGAGTTATTATTTGCGAGTTATGTTTTTTCTGATTCTTAGGTAGAGTTGTCTCCAAATTTATAGATAGAAGCAGATTATTTTCTTTAATTTGTACAAATGTGTTAAGGGCTTTATTGTAATGGATATATGAGATGTATGTATTATACTACAAAAAGACTACTTTATGGATAAACAATTGTATAAAATATTATTATATTTTAATATATAAGTAAATAGATCTAAGTTTTTTTTTCTAATTTGCACATGAATATATATATTTTTGTATGAATGGTAGCCCACTTAAATAGGTTTAACATTTTCTTAAATTTAAATCATTTTTATTCATAAAAAAATGTGAATCACTTTTAAGCGTATACTTCCCTTAGTTAATTACATAAATGAGAAGAGCCCAACACTTGTGACATAGTGGTGATCACCACCGGCACCTATCAACATGGCCTCGGTTTGATCCGAGTTAGGAGCATTGTCTCCCAGTTGTGGTATGTTGGAGTGTTGTCTTCATGTTTAGTGTGGTGGAGCTTGTATTTCTAAAAAAAAGTTAAGTTGTAAGAATGTCTCAAGGGTTAATTGTAATATAAATTGAGATGATTGTAAATATTTTACTAATAAAGAAATTATGTAAATGAGAAGTTTTCATAAGAATTTTATTTTTCTATTTCTCAATGTGATGCATATATTTGTTGTTGTTGTTGTTGTTATTATTATTATTATTATTATTAAACTTATATGGATGCTTAAGAGGTTGATGTAAGGTTTAAATAATCAGTAGAGATGATGTCTTTGTTACCCTAGCCCTGAAGTATACTTCCTTTGACTAATCTAGTTAATCGGTCATTCAAAGTGGGTAACATGATAAAAAAAATTTATTATTATTATTATTTATCCTTTTTACAAAAAAAAAATCAATTTGTCTTGGTTCGTTTCACAACTAATATTAGTCAAATGCTGCTAGCTGCTAACATCATTTGCTTTCCGTTCGTCACGTCTTCATTTATTGCTTCTCATTTCCACCAATCCAAGCAGGCTTAACAGTTAGTTTTGGGGCTGTAGGTTCTTCGAATTCAATGATCGATCATTGGGTGGCTTTCTAATTAGTAGATAATTGATCTTCATGAAAGTGGCGCACAGATGATACATGCAATCAACAGTATTTTCAAGTGGCTGTGTACTCAGTATGATAGCTCGTCGGAGCATCAATTGACTCCTGATGACGACTTCTGCGTATCTGTCGTGTAGCTTCAAGCCCTTTTCTTATATGCAGATATGTTCATGTGAATGTTTCCTCCCGTATTCTCTAGTTTCTCTTCTTATACAGTGAACATCAACCATCTTCCTCCCAAGTGTTTGATGTATCTTGTTTTGTTTTTCTTCTTCATGATTCATTTACAAATCAGATAGCTAGATGATATCATGTCTTCCTTTTTCTGCAGGAGGCCTGACAAAAATCTGCTGGATCTCAACCACTTGCCTGAAGAGTGCTGTGAGGATCCGTCTGAAGGCGGACAACCGGCAATAGACCATGATAACTGGACAGAAGCCAAGGAAGCTACCAGGGAGAAAAATAGTAAGAAATAAGAGGATAGCCCCTTCAAAGAAGTTTTGGATCTAAATCATTATTTCTCAGCATGCTGAATTTTCATGCCCATCTAACTAGTTTATAATTAATAGAACGAATGTACATTTATTTGGAAAAGAAGGAGGAGTAATATATTTCCAGATTCCTAACAATTTGGAAGAGGAATACCTAAATTCCACCGCAGTTTTATTAGAGTACTTTCCCAATTTCCCAGATGCTTTTACACCGCTATTCTTTCTTCTTCCACCTCCAGCCTCCTACCCACCCCACCCCCTTCCTCATCATATACCGTTTATACATCTTCTTTCAACATTAATCCTCCTGTCTTAAAACGCGGTGGCTGTTTGCTTGTTTATCAACTTTTGGGACATGGATTTTGTTTCCTTTTGTATTCAGTAATTAGATATCGAAGTGGTCACTTTTCTTTGTTTTCTTTTCGTCACGGATTCCTTTTTGAAGAATGCAAGAAGAAAAATGAAGGGAAGAAGGGAGAAGATGAAAGGGAGAAGGTCTACAAGTGTAGATTTTGTTCTCTCAAGTTCTGCAAATCCCAAGCCCTCGGTGGACATATGAACCGGCACCGACAAGGCAAGACAACTTGTACATACTGACAACGCTGTGATGATAACAAATTTATATAAAGAACTAAAACCATCTTCGATCTGTTTACTGATTGAAATCCACATTTCAAAATCCGCAGCTCCTGAAATTGAAATTTGAACATGAAAAATCAATCAAAGTATCTAGGTTTACTATTTACATGGTAGTTTTAAGAATGTTCCTAAGACTACAGATTTCACTTGGGGAACTGAAATGGGTACAAATCGTACGTACAGAATAGTTGTAGCTATGGACTCTCCTCTTGAAACACTGAGATAATTAACTAGCTAGCTAGCTCCTTTCATGGTGGTATATATGTCGTAGCGCCATTTCGGAAAGAGAATATTAATATATTTTCTCCTTTTCATGCATTTAATTTCCTGATCTCTTTCTTTCTAATCTTTCCTTCTTTTGTGTGTAAATTTGGTACAGAAAAAGAGACTGAAACCCTAAATCTAGCTAGGGAGCTAGTGTACAACAGTGAAAAGCTTGCGGGAACGCGGACTTACCTTGGGTATTGAAACCTGAAAGGGAAATTAAAGAAAACATACGATTTCTTCTTCTTCTTTTTTTTTTTTCCTTTTCTTTTCTGTTTCGTTTACTCCAATTCATCTGATATTAACGTAGGACGATGTTTCTATATATTGCTTGAATGTGTTTTCACAGCTCTCTTTACTAGTTTTTGTGTCTCTTATTTCATTAGTTAATTAATAGCTTCTTATTCAACAGAAAATTAAGCCTCTCATCTTCTTTATGCGCTTTTTTTTTTTTTTTTTTTTGCAGCGCAATCCCACAAGCAAAGTTCCACCGAGGGAGTATTTTGGGCTCATCGTCGCTGCACCTCCAATCAATCTACAAAGAAGAATCTGGGCCCTCCATCTTATTACCACCACTGAGACCTCGTCTCCACACCACTTCAAGCCATATGATCTCTTTTCCTCGTCCAAGCCACCAGAACCATCTTCCACCTGCATGAGTATTGCAGGATAAAGATATCATGTGAGATTTCTTTTCCTATGACTGTTGAATTAATTTCGTTGTCATGTTGTAATGTGCAAATGTTCTGGCGCCCAAGCATGCACGTGAAGCTCGATATATCTAGAACTTGGTTTTTGCATGTATTTTTGATGGATATATCTGGAAGAATAGTGATTTGGCTAGTTCGCAATGTCAAAGTCTCAAGATGTACTACTGCTTGTTTTGGCCGAGTTTCTTTCCCATCCGACATAAAGAATATACCACTCATTTGGAGAAAATTGATTAATTTATTACAAGAAATTTCTTTAAATATAGCAAAAATATTGGTTGCAAATAATATAAATTTTGCCACATATACCTTCATGTCACTACAAATATGTATATACTGGTAAAGCGTGGTTGCTTACTTTGCTACTTTTCATGTTGTAGCATTTGAAATAAATGTAACTATTTTTTAAAACTTTGCAATATATATTATACGCAGCCAAAATTTTAGCCAAATACAACATTATGTGTAGCTACATCTATTTTGTAGTAAATGATTACTGAGTTTACACAGCAAGTTCATATTTAGCTGCGAAAAAGTTAAGAACTTTACCTTTAGTGATTTAGCTTCATGGAACATGAATTTGCTCCACTTATTTCGCTCGATTTTTAGATGCTATTGTAAATTTGTAAAATACAAGCACCACTAGAAACTTGTAATATCATTATTATGGAGAGATTTGATTAGGATAGAAATATTGTAAACCACTTTTATAAATTCATGACCATGAATAACATAAGAAGAAATCGCTTAGTTTTCTCAATTGTTTTAAATTTATTTAATCAATGTATCTGTATTGAGATCAATTCTAGTTCTTTAGAGTTTTTAAATTTGCACCTAATGACCTGTTTTATTTTGATCCAATCTAATAAAATAAAGATGCTATAGTTGTTGGGTGAATATAAAATCTCACATTGTTTATAAGCTGGAAATATGATTGGTTTATGTCAAGGTTATCATAACCAAGCCAAACATCAAATTGGTTAATCCATTCACTACTAGTTTTCTTGGCTTAATCCCCCAATTCTCAGGCAATTGAATTGGGTATAGCCACTTCTCATCAATATTATCAAAACTGGACTGATAATCGAATCAACAAAGGTGCTAGTTTAGTTCAAACCAATTTAACTAGTTAATTGAATCATTTTGAACCAGTGATATCTATGATACATATTTATAATGCGATAAATATTCAATTATTTTAATTTATTTAAATGTCAATAAATTTTAATTTTCATAACTCTTAGGACTGTGTTAAACCCAAAATGTATCATTCAAGCTAATAACCAAAATATGTAGAAAATTTGAATAGAATCTCTTTAAAGCTATATTAACTAGGGTTTCTTCTACCTAAATAGGTTGCACAAAAGCAATTTCACATAATTTCTTCTAATTTTAAAAATTTTGATATTTCATAGAAAATCTAATTTATTTATTATATTTAATATTATTTTTTAGTTAAGATCCTAAGGGTGTGTTTGGGAAGTAATAAAACTTTTGGATTAAAAATTTTTGATGTAAAAGTTTTTGAAATGGTTTAAATGATGTGAAATAATAAGGTATAAAGAGAATAAATTAAAATAGATAGGTTATTTGCATGAGTAATTGTATAAAAATGATTGAAAAATAAGATAATTGTATAGAAATGTATGAAGAAATGATTAAAATAAGATAATTATGGAGTGTGTAAAGTTTTAGTTTCAAAATTTTTATTGTTAACCGAACATACTCTAAGTTTCATCGAAATCAAGCACGTACATTGGCTAATTTGTCTAAAAATATACATTTAAGTTTAAATTATGAAAACATTTAGATCCATTTACATATATAGTAAAATGTAATAATACTCTATAGAATCATTGATATGTGATAATATTTTAGATAGTTTAGATATTGAAAATGCAATTTTAAAATTGATATCTAGCATTAAATTATTTTATTATTTTAATTTTTACATTTTTAGATGGGCCCATCTGCAGTTTTCTTTTATTAGTATATTTTACATCCATCTCAATATAAATTACGTTGAAGCCCTAAGTGATTCTTACAAATTATCGAAGACAATTTACTCAACCTAAGAAATCTTGAAGACACATGAGTCCACTTGAGAATTTGAAGACATAGCTCCACTTAAAAACTATGGGACATAACTCCCGCATAAAAGAACAGGAAAAATACCCTCAATACCATTCAAAGACAAGCACACATGGAAGTAGCCAATAGATTTACCACGAGGCTGGCGGCCTGGTGATGGGGCCCATCTATAATTATATTAGAGAAATAAAAGGATTTCTATAATAATATAATGATACTAAATACAATAAATGAAGTGATTCTTATAATCATCTTATATCATTTAGGAGAAAACTAATGCTTCTAAATTGGGAGACGTGGGTCCCACACAGAAGACATTGCTCAAACTTAAATAAGAACATAAATCGGTGGGGAGACTTCTCGCGTCTAATTCCAAGCCACACTTGATTGACAAGCATAGTTCTATTAACTAAGCACAAAAATAACATATTAAATTAAAGAAAATTAACATCATTAACTGATATGAAAGGATGTAGTTCTAGGTTTTAAATACCTAAATTGGTCAGATCACGGTTAATCAGGTTCATTTGACTTTTAAGGGTATATATATATATATGTGGAAATTGTACGCATTGTGGGCTTTATACGATCTTGGATAGGAAATCCACCCCGCACATTATATTTATAATTATTTACTTTATTAACATATTAATTTTCATCCAAATCTAACATGTGTATGAGTCTATTTTAAAATAGTACAAGATCAATGTAATAAAATTATTTAACGTAAATATCAAGTTTAAAGTGATATTTTCAACATCTAAACTGTCTAGAATATGATTTTTATATGGATAAATGATTGTATAAAATATAATAATATTCTAGTATATGTGGGGCTCATTTAACAGTGGACTGCACCGTAATTCTACATATTAGCATATCTCTATATATCGGTCCTACTTTTATGAAACTTATTTTCTATATAACTCCCTCCATTTTTAAAATCTTGATAATTTATGAAAAATCTACTCTATCCGTTGTATTTATCATCATTTACGATATCATGAAAACTCTTTTATTTGTTTAATTTCACTGGATACGGGTCCATCTATAAATGTGTAAAATTAACGTAATAAAATGGTTTAAAACCACAATATCAATTTTAAAGTTATTTTTTCAACATCTAAACCATCTAAAAGATCACTAATATGTAGATAAATAATTTTATAAAGTATTATTATATTCTAATACATTTGTGAATAAATCTAAATATTTTTCATAATTTATACATGAATATATATATATATATTTCAACAAATATGGCCTATAGATATACTTGATCGGGATGAAACTTGGTTTCCTAGATAAACAAGTGATGCTAAATATAATAAATGGATTGAATATTTCGTCAATGATCAAAATCTTAAAAATGAAAGGGGTTACATGGGCCTGCTTCTATATAAATTAGTTATGTAGAAGCGAAACCCTATATATATATATATATATAGAAAGAGAGAGAACATTTCCTATGCATTTGCTTCCACCATAATTGACGTTGCATTTGGCCCAAAATGGGCCCACATATACTTGAACGTATTGATACATTATACAATCATCTATCCATATATAAATTTTATATCAAATGGTTTACATATTGAAAAATAACTTTAAAGTTGTTATTTACATCAAACTATTTTATTATGTTGAATTTGTACTATTTTTCAGATGGTATCCATAACATATCTAATTTGGATGAAATTTGGTATGGTAATAAAATACATAATTCTAAATACAATGGATGGAATAAATTATAATTTTATGATCATGTAGGACTTATTTGAGGTAATTGTACCTACTTTTTGTGCATTGAATCTGCACTTGAATATTTCTCTATCCCTCTCTCTCAATATATGAGGAATATTAGGTGCAGCTACCTCAGAATAGGTCACATATGATCATAAAATTATAATCTACTCCACCTATTATATTTAGAATTATGTATTCTATTACCATACCAATTTTTATCCCAATTGAATATGTGTAAGGACCCCATCTGAAAATAGTACAAATTCAACGTAATAAAATAGTTGATGTATTTAATAACTTTAAAGTCATATTTTCAACATGTAAACAATTTGCTATAAAATTTATATAAGGATAAATGATTATATAAAGTATCAATATATTTAAGTGCATGTGAGACCAATTTTGAGCCAAATGCATTAATAATTACAGTACAGGCAAATGCACAGGAAAGGTTCTCATATACATATATATATATACAAAAAATTTCAGGTGCAGCTTCACTGTACCAAAATTACGGTGCAATTACCTCAAAACGGGCCTCACACGATCATAAATTTATAATCTACTATACTCACTATATTTATAATTATGTATTCTATTATCATACTAACTTTTATCCCAATTGCATATGTGTATAAATTCCATCTGAAAATAGTACAAAATTCAACGTAATAAACAGTTTGATGTAAATAACAATTTTAAAATTAATTTTCAACATGTGAATCATTTGCTATAAAATTTCTATAGGAATAAACAATTGTATAAAGTATCAATATATTTAAGTACATGTGAGGCCTATTTTGAGCCAAATGCACCATTAATTACGGTATAGGCAAATACATAGGAAAGGTTTTCTCTCTCTATATATAAATATACACACGGAGAGAGAAAATATTCAAGTGCAATTGTCATAAAATAGACTCCACATGATTATAAAATTATAATATACTCCGCCTATTGTATTTAGAATATGTATTTTATTACCATACCAATTTTCATTTCAATTAGATACATATATGGACTACATCCGAAAATGATACAAATTCAACATAATAAAATAGTTTGATATAAATAACAACTTTAAAATTATTTTTTCAACATGTAATCCATTTGCTATGAAATTTATATATAGATAAATGATTATATAAAGTATCAATATATTTAAGTACATGTGGGGTCATTTTGGGTCAAATATATTGTTAATTATGGTGCAGGCAAATGCATAGGAAGGGTTCTCATATATATATGCATTTGCCTGAATTTATCGTACATTTGGCTCAAAATGACCCCCGCATGTACTTAAATTTATTGATACTTTATATATCATTTATTCATATATAAATTTCATGTCAAATGATTTACATGTTAAAAAATAACTTTAAAATTGTTATTTACATCAAACTATTTTATTATATTGAATTTGTTAGCATTTTCTGACGGGGTCTATACACATATCCAATTGGGATAAAAATTAGTATGATAATAGAATACATAATTCTAAATACAATTGGTAGAGTAGATTATAATTTTATGATCATGTGGAGACCATTTTGCCGTAACTACAGCTGAATATTTCTTTATATATATAGAAAAACTTTCCTGTACATTTGTTTATACCGTAATTAATGGTACATTCAGCTCAAAAGAGGCCCTACATGTACTTAAATATATTGATACTTTATATAATCATTTATCCATATATAAATTTTATAGTAAATGGTTTACGTGTTAAAAACAAAACTTTAAAGTTGTTATTTACAACAAACTATTTTATTATACTGAATTTGTATCATTTTTCAGATTGGGTCTATACACATATCCAATTGGGATGAAAATTGGTATGATAATAGAATACATAATTTTAAATATAATTGGTAGAGTAGATTATAATTTTATGATCATGTAGGGCCCTATTTTGAGTTAACTACACCATAATTTTAGTGTAGTGAAGTTGCACATTAATATTATATATATATATATAATATGTTCTTGTGCATATGTCTGCATAGGAACTTACCATGCATTTGGCCCAAAATGGGCCCTATATGTACTTAAATGTATTGATACTTTATATAATTATTTATTCATGTATAAATTTTATAGTAAATGGTTTACATGTTGACCAAATAACTTTAAAATTGTTATTTACATCAAACTATTTTATTATGTTAAATTTGTACCATTTTTAGATGGGATTTATATACATATTCAATTAGGATGAAAATTTGTATAGTAATAGATATATAATTCTAAATACAATGAGTGGAGTAAATCACGATTTTATGATCATGTGGTGCCCATTTTAAGGTAACTGCACCTGAATATTTCTTATATATATATAAGATATGTTCCCCTGCATATGTCTGCACCAAAACTTACTGTGCATTCGGCCCAAAATAAGTCTCACATGTACTTAAATATATTGATAATTTATACAATCATTTATCTATATATTAATTTTATAGCAAATGATTTTTATGTTGAAAAAATAATTTTAAAGTTGTTATTTACATCAAACTATTTTATTATGTTGAAATTGTAACATTTTCAGATGGGGTCCATACACATATTCAAGTAGGATGAAAATTGGTATTGTAACAGAATATATAATTTTAAATACAATAGGTAGAGTAGATTATAATTTTATGGTTTTGCGGAGCCCATTTCGAAGTAATTGGACCGTAATTTTGGTGTAAGGAAGCTGCACCTAAATATTTCTCCGTGTATATAACCAGATAACCAAACCGGTCATAAATGAATAGAATATTCGACTGATTCTTGATCCAACTGGTCAAGATGGGTCAGTTTTGACAAACAGTTTCCTAATGTGACCAATTCGACAGGAGCGTTCGGTCTTGTTTTGATTACGTTGGTTTGTGTGTAGCAATAACACTACAACAGAGAGGACCTTTAGGATTAGAACTTATCATTGTTTTATGATGCTGCTGAAACTCAATTACATTAAAAAGTTATTTTTGCCGAATTTTCTTATAGTTTAGGCCACTCATTTTGACCACTACGCTATAGCAAATTGTAGCACTAAAAAAAAGCAACAATTTTTTGCCACAATAGTTGCTGGTGGTTAGCCATGAATATGGTCATTGACAAGGTTTGCTGTATTGTTTTGTTGACTAGTCATTTGAGATAGACTTGACGCATTCCAACATGGTATCTATAAGTGACCTGCTCTCTCTACTCTTATGTTATTTTGTTTCTGTTTGTTCCTTTTCTGTAGCTGTTTGAATAAGTCATAGCTGTTTGTTCCTTATCTGTAGCTGTTTGACTAAGTCATAGCTGTTTGTTTAAGTCCCCTGCTATTCGGGAGGTTTTACTGCTATTGTTTGTTACTTGTTAGATCTCTTCTGTATTTATTGAATTCTGTCATCAATGAACATAGACTTGGATTCATTTTCTGCCAAAACTTATTATGGTATCAGAGCCGTTGCTCTCTCACGAGAATCAATTAGTTTCTCTGCAGTCATCTCCTCTACATCCTTGCTGCCTCGAAGAAGCCTTCTAAAAAATCTGTCCTTATCAGACTCCACGTCGTCCTTGTTCGTAGGCTTTCGGAAGAGGAGCATTTCTGACTTTTGGACCAGGTATAAAATTCTTAAACAGCTTATCCTCGTCTGGGGAGTATCAGTCAGCTTCTTTCTGCAGTTATCTCTTTTTGCATCCTTGAATCTCAAATCCATGGCTCCCACAACTAACAACCCCACAATGGTGAATCCTGCTGACTCCATTCTCGTTGCCCAAACCACCAATCAACTGGTGCAATTTAACCCAGGATCTCAGTTGCCTCTCAAGCTTACCGGACCAACCAACTTTGCTAATTGGAAAGCCCAGGTAGAGTCTCTTATGTTTAGTCATGACGTCTACTCTTATCTTGATGGAACAATGGTCAGCCCACCTATGACCACCACTGTCAACAACATAGAAGCTCCGAATCCTCAATATAAAATCTAGTTCCGATAAGACCAGCTTATTCGGAATGCCCTAATGGCATCAGTTGACTCGACCATTACTTCTACAATTGCTCAAACTACAACATCAAAGCAAGCTTGGGATGCTTTACACACTCTGTATGCCAACAAGTCGCATACACGCATCTTTAGTCTTCACAATTCCTTAGCTACTATTACGAAGGAAACTAAAACCATCTCTGAATATATGCGAGAAGTTTGAGCCATAGCAGATGAACTTGCCACAGCCAGCGCCCTCGTTACCAATGTAGAGCTCGTTGTTAAAATATTAAGTGGTCTTGGATCTGATTACGAGTCTATCTCTGCAGCTATTCAAGCTCGTAACTCACCCATATCTTATGAGGAACTATTTGACAAGCTTCTCAACCGTGAGCTTCTTCTAAAACATGCAAATCTTAAGAAATCTTCAACCTCCATCACAACGGCAGTTGCATAAAGAACTATCCCAAACAATACATTCTGCAATAACAAATGAGGTCAACAACAACAACAGCCATGGAAGGTTCAACCGCATAGGAATCAAACTCACTGGCGTCTGTCCTTTCCGTCTTTTCCATCCTCTTCAGCACAAAATTTTTCAAAGGTGCAATGTCAACTTTGCGACAAGTATGGTCACACAGCTCGTCTTTGCCGATCCAAGTCACACAACCACCAAGAAGCCAAAGCTAATTTTGCCTCAAAAATTGCTAATAATGCACCGTCATGGCTCTTGGACACTGGTGCATCTCATCATTTAACTGCTGATCCAACCAATCTCTAGACCAGTGAAAATTACTGTGGAGCTGAAGAAGTTTCAATGGGGGATGGTAATATGATTCCTATAACTCATACTGGTTCCACTAAAGTACATGCATCAAATTCTTCTTTCAGGCTCTCTAACACCCTTTGTGCACCATCTATCAAACAAAATTTGATTTCCGTTTTTAAGTTTTGTCAAAACAATCTAACCTCCATTGAATTCTTTCCGTGCAAATTTGTTGTGAAGGACTTGAGTACGGGAGCTCCACTGGTGTGCGGCTGGAGTAAAGATGGACTCTATGTATGGCCACATTTCAACCGCCCACTGACCTATCTCGCATTACCAAACAGTTCAATATCACTCTGGCATCGACGATTGGGTCATCCCAATTCTAAAGTTTTACACTTTATTTTAAATAAATTTTCTTTACCTTTTTCTAGCAAAGAACAATTATCATTTTGTAATGTTTGCTCTTCAAATAAAGTTCATCGCTTGCCTTTCTATCAGAACACGTTGATCAGTGATGCACCGCTCAAAAGAATTTTGATTGATTTATGGGGTCCTTCTCCGGTATTATCAGTCGATAAAAAATTATATTATTGCATGTTTGTTGATCAATACACAAAATATACTTGGTTATACACAATAAAAAATAAAAATGAAGTCCAGTCAATATTTCAAAATTTTCATCCATTGGTGGAAAATTTTTTCAAAAATAAAATTGTGTCTCTTTATACTGATGGTGGTGGTGAATTTCAAGGTTTAGATTCCTATCTTCACTCCAACAGCATTGAACATTTAATCTCTCCTCCACATACACCACAAAGGGTAGCTCTTGCTGAACGACGTCATCGGACCATTATAAAAACTGCCAAGACCCTTCTTCATCAAGCTTCCCTTCCCTCCAATTTTTGGAGTTTTGCCTGTCATCATGCTGTTTTGTTACTAAACCGTCTTCCCACTCCCAATCTATCCAATGATTCACCATATAAAACTCTACTAGTGTTTGGCAGTCTTTGCTATCCTTGGCTCACACCATACACCCACCATAAACTTGAACCTCGCTCAAAACCTTGTGTCTACTTGGGTTTCTCCTTAATTCATCACTGCCATCAGTGCTTTGACCCTTTATCATCCAAAATATTTTTGTCACGTGATGTACAATTTTTTGAAAATATTTTTCCATTTGAAACTATTTTCTCCAACATTAACCACCAATTTTCACGCCTTGATTGGGAACCTATTTCACATGCCGATGCTCCTCCTTCTCCGCCTTCCTTCACGCTGGAAATTCCACCTCCCATTCCGCTCTCTTCTCCTCCACCATTGGTGCCTTCTCCGAGTTCATCTCCAACGGCTGCTCCTAGTACGAGTCCCTCACCCATATGTAATTCTTCTCTTCACCCTCCACTCCATACATATTCCCGTTGTTCTCAACTTCCTATTCCATCTCAATCTGATTCCCCTGCTCCACCTGCACCGTTGCCACCCATGCTCACTTCTTCCCTTCCCAACCAAGCTCCTCCAACGACACATGCACAAACTCAACCGCTTCCTACATCCATTGCACCGTCCATCTCACCACTTCCTCCACCTTCTCGTATGACCACTCGATCCCACCATAATATTTTCAAACCAAAAAAAAGTATTTGATTACACAACCCCTCTCACCTCCTCCATCACACCCACTACCTTTACCCAAGCTCTTCAATATCCTCGCTGGATAGCTGCCATGAAAGTTGAATTTGATGCTCTACAGCGGAATCAGACATGGGACCTTGTACCCCGTGACCCCCACTCCAATGTGGTGGACTGCAAATGGATATTTCACATCAAGCATAAGCCGGATAGGACGGTTGATCGCTGCAAAGCACGGCTAGTAGCAAAGGGTTTCACTCAAACAGCTAGTGTTGATTATCATTCAACCTTTAGTCAGGTAGTCAAGCCTACAACGGTCCGTTTAGTTTTATCAATTGCTGTTCAAAATCACTGGCCTTTGCATCAACTTGACATCGACAATGCCTTCTTGCAAGGCTATCTTGATGAACAGGTTTTCATAAAGCAACCACCTGGATTTGAAAACACCAATAAGCCTTTCCATGTTTGCCGATTGAAGAAAGCCATTTACGGGCTAAAACAAGCTCCCCAATAGTGGTATAAAGAACTCACAAAATTTCTATTACTTCTGGGCTACCATAGGTCACATTCAGATGCCTTTTTTGTTTATCAGAAATAGCTACGACGTCCTTATCTATCTTTTCGTTTATGTCGACGATATTGTTGTCACCGGCAGTGACTCCACCATCATTAAACGTGTCATTTCCTCTCTCTCCAGCAAGTTCCCTCTTAAAGATCTTGGTTCCCTCAAGTATTTTTTGGGTATTGAGGTAGTTCCTATTGCTGATGGCATCCTTCTGTCCCAAACTAAGTATGTTCTTGACATAGTTAGTGAAACAAACATGCACAATAGCAATGGTGTCCTGACCCCATTCAGTTCATCTCAATTTTTAACTTTTAATGATGGCACACCTCGAATAGATACTACTTTATACCGGCAAGTCCTTGGTCGTTTGCAATACCTAACTTTCACTAGGCCTGATATCTCCTACTCTGTAAATAAATTATCGCAGTTTATGCATTCACCCTCTGAAACTCATTGGAAGGCACTTAAATGGGTTCTGCGATATTTGAAGCAAACTGTCTCTTATGGCCTTCGCATCTCTAGTCGTTCAGACATGAATTTGTATATGTTTTCCGACGCCGACTGGGCCGGTGACCCCAATGATCGTGCATCCACAACAGATTTTATTCTGTACTTTGGCGTCAGTCCCATCAGCTGGTCGTCTAAGAAACAACGCACCATTGCTCGATCCTCCACCGAAGCCGAGTACAAAGCTATTGCTGCTATTGCCTCTGAAACTCTTTGGGTGACTCAATTGCTTCATGAGCTGGTGATCCGTCTTTACTCACCTCCTACCATCTTCTGCGACAATCTAGGCGCTATCTTTCATTGTCACCATCCTGTCCTTCGTAGCAAGATGAAGCACCTTGAAGTGGACCTCCATTTTGTTCGTGATCATATTGACAAAAACCATATCAAAGTTACGCATGTTCACGTTGCTGACCAGCTGGCAGATACGCCTACCAAGGCCCTTCCAGTTGCTGCTTTCACCCAACATCTATCCAAGTTAGGAGTTGTTCCTCAACCCCAAACTTGAGAGGGGCGTATAAGTGACCTGCTCTCTCTACTCTTATGTTATTTTGTTTCTGTTTGTTCATTTTCTGTAGTTGTTTGAATAAGTCATAGCTGTTTGTTCCTTTTCTGTAGCTGTTTGAATAAGTCATAGCTGTTTGTTTAAGTCCCCTGCTATTCAGGAAGTTTTACTGCTATTGTTTATTACTTGTTAGATCTCTTCTGTTTTTATTGAATTCTGTCATCAATGAACATAGACTTGGATTCATTTTCTGCCAAAACTTATTAGTATCATCATAGCAAGCCGGACAAAAGATCCTTCTGTCTGTCCTTGATCGGGACGGTGATAGGGGATAGGAGCGAGAAAAGAAGGGATAGGCAAGTTGCTGTGGTGTAGTTGGGTTTCGGTTAGGCTGTTATATATGGGGGGATTGATCCTTTTAGATGGTAGTTCAGGGAGAGTAGCTACGAGTCAGTCATCTGGCCGACTGGAGGCTGCAATTCATCCGTAATTACACGAATCCTTACCGTTCCATCTCGGTTCATATCAATTGGTTAGTCATCTGTTTCAGGCCGATTGGAGGCTACAATTCATCTGTATTCGAGCTGCAATTCATCTGAAATTCATCATCAGTAACAGGATTCCTTTACATCATCAATCCCACTCAACGCTAACTTACGTTATTTACAGGATAGTTTCAGGAACAGTTTCATAGGCTATTTACTGCCACCTTCCACCATTAATATTGTTGTCGTTGCGTATTCATAGGGCTTTGGGAATCCATTATCCGAGATGCAGGTATAGCTCCTTGCACGGTCGATTCCCAGTTCCAGGGTCAATACTGGATTCGAAGCCATTGGATTGATCTATTTCTCTTTTGCCGGTTAATAGGAAAAAAAAAACCAAAAACCAACGAGCCCTGGCCAAAAAAATTGGGTTACGTAGATTATGAAAAGGTGGGTTGGTTCGCGGGCCGCCGCATTCCCAACCACCGGGCTGAAATGGAGGTTAAGTATTATTAGTTGACCGAAACAGAAACACCGTGGCAGGTCACTCGGATCATGACTGGTTGCTGGGGTACATTTGTCAACGTAGATTTGGGTGGGAATTTGGACCAGGGTCGGAAGTGAAAAATATAATATTTTGTGAAGTATGGGATTGGTACGAAATGATAATGATGAAATTGAAATAAATAGAGTAGTTAAAAAGAAGAGTAAAATTAGAAAAATAAATTGTTGAGTTATTAAATCATTTATATTAAAATAAGTAAGACGTATGCTCCTACCAATTCTCATCCCACACCATATACCCACATTATCAGACGTAACCTTGGCTTTGGGTGTAATTGAAAATAACAGTAAAATGAAAATCAAGACAATTTATGAATTTATTGTAAGGTACCTTATATGAACGTGAATTGTTCCAAACCCTATCTATAAAAGTAGGCATGAGTTTTTTTATATGAAAAAGTGTATTGTTCCATGAGTAAAGTAGAGAGGGGTAGGATTTTTTATGGCCGGACACATGGAGCAACCATGCGTCAGGCCCAAAAACATATATATTTTTTATTTTTTTCATGAAAAAATAAATCTCAGATAATTATGGAAGTGTTACTATATTTAAAAATCCAAAATAAATACTTAAAAAAATAAAAAATAGTAAAACTTGGTTTATAGATTTAATACATCTAAATTTAATTATCCATGAAAAAAATGAAAAAATAAAAAAAAAATATTTTTGGGCCGGACGAATGGGGGCCGTAAAGGATAAGGGCTCAAGTAGAAATAGGTACAATAATTATATATACAACGTGTCTATGTGTTTGCCCCAATCGTAACACATTGTAGCATGATGCCACTTGGTTGAAGGGTCAACCCTCTCCTCTTGCAATTGATTTAATAGAAAATATATATAATATTTGAAATATAATAATAATAATAATATTATTATTATTATTATTATTATTATTAAAAAAGTAAGGTATGTAGATAGTTACCAATACAATAAATAAGTGTAAAATTTTAAGTCCTATCTTCCGTCCTTTTAAGTAATTTATGTGCCAAATGAGCGGCGCTCGTTTGGTCGACGGGCGGGAACGAAAACTTTCGTTCCACCCGTCGCGTGTTCGAATCCCGCATGGGATTTCGAACCAAAAATTTTCATGGGGGCATGTGTGGTACTCCTTGTTCAGTTGGGAGCTGGTGGTCTCCCTTTAGAAATATTGTTAGAATTGTCTCAGAACTTTGAATGTGATATGTGCTGAGATATGTTGTAAATATACTCCAATAAAAAAAAAAAGTAATTTATGTTTTAATTAGTAGCCTTACTTTCTTATTAATACTTTATATTGCAATTATTTTTCACATTTTTTGTATAAATATCTTACCTAATTTATTTTTATTTTCATTGCTCTTAATCATTACTTACTTTCACCTTACGTTAATCTTTGACCTTTTTATTTTTTAAAAAAGATTTTTCCCACTTTTTTACCTGGTACTAAACGGTCCGTGCATTCAACGATATCATTATCGGTTGAGATTAGATTGAATGGTTGTATGTTATGCATTTTTTTAGAACCTTGGACGATTTATTAGACTGCTGGCAGTAAGGATGCTACGGAAACAAATTATTTTGTGATTTGGCCAACTAATCTTGCCCAATCAACTGGCAGCAGTAGTATCGACTCATATAACGATGAGTGGATTGCTTGGAGAACCTGAATGGCTGCCAACCATTGAAAATGAATGACGAGTAGAAGGGGGAACGAGAAATAATTATAATAGTCAGACGTTGAACGACGGATAGGAGTGTTTCGAATGGATTCATTTAGTTTGAAATCTTTCCTATAAAAATGGAAGAGTTGAAGCTCCGAATGTCGCAAAGCAAACGAGCTCGACAAGAAGAGGAAGTAGAAGGGGAGGAAAAAGAAAAAGAAACAGAACATGGGTGGCGAAGGAGCAAACGGGGCAGTCCATACGATCGAGGCCCCAATCCCATTCCCAACTGAGACATCTCTGCTCAAGGAAATCAAGGAAGCCCTTCCTCCACCAGATGAGCCAAAAGGAGAGATTGCTGAGCCTGAGCCTGAGAAGACCCAGTTGGTGAATCATGAGAGGTTCCCAGGCCAACCCACCGTAACACTGAATTCTGGCTGGAAGATGCCGTTACTGGGGACAGGAACTGCCTCCTTTCCCATACCACCCGTCCAAGATCTGAAGAAATTTATTCTAGATGCTATGGAAGTTGGGTATCGGCACTTCGACTCGGCAGCCCTCTACCAGAGCGAAGAAGGGCTGGGAGCTGCCATAGCTGAGGCCCTTGAGAAAGGCATCATCAAGAGCCGAGATGAGCTTTGGATCACCACCAAGCTCTGGTGCAACAATGCATGCCCAGAGCGCGTTCTCCCTGCTATCCAGGAATCGCTCGGGTGTGTTATATTTAAGTCATCAAGTCATCATAGACATCATCTTCTTGAGTGTACATGATTAAGTAGTTGCTGATTCCTAACTTGGGTTTGCGTTTTCATTTTGGTTGCAGGAAGCTGAGGTTGGAATACGTGGATTTGTACTTGATCCATTTCCCCGTGAGATTGAAGGAAGGAATATTGGACATGACTTGCGAAAAGGATGACATACTTCCCCTTGATACGAAAGCCACATGGGCAGCAATGGAGGAGATACATGAGATGGGCCTCGTAAGGTCTATTGGAGTCAGCAACTTCACTTGCAAGAAGCTTACAGATCTGCTGGAGCATGCTAAAATCCCTCCTGCTGTCAATCAGGTAGGCCCTTCTGTCAAGAGGTCAATGTCGTATGCTTTGGTTTCCATGTTCTGTTTCAAATAGACGGACTTGGTTTCAGCCTTTTCGCTATAGAAGCTGTTTCTGTCTGAAATGATCCCATCAAAAATTCCTACCAACAGTTGATTGATTGTTGTTGTCGTGACAAATATCAGGTGGAGATGCACCCAGTTTGGCAGCAAAAGAAGCTTCGGGATTTCTGTGCTGAAAAGGGTATCCATGTGAGTGCCTACTCGCCTCTGGGAGCTAAGGAATGGGGCTTTGACGTTGTTCTTGGTAATGCATTGATCAACGACATTGCGCGCTCAAAGGGAAAGGGTGTGGGTCAGGTACGTCCGTATGTAGGCATTTGCTTTTCTGCAGTTCTGTTCATAGAGCTATCCTGCAATAAGATTGAAATTGTTAAAAGCTATTGCAATCATATACTCATGTTACTTGCATGTTGCACTACGAGTTCCATGCCACTGGAATCATTTTTGCTGCGGACTATTGCGATCCAATTCAAGCATGCATTGAGCTGGCCAGCCTCGGACAATCTAACATGCATGCTTTTGCCAAAGCAGATTGCGCTGAAATGGGGACTTCAGCAAGGCGTGAGCTTGATTCCTAAGAGCTTCAACAAAGGAAGACTAAGCCAGAACTTTGCAATTTTGGATTGGGAACTGACAGAGGAAGAGCTGAAGCAGATTGGGACAATCCCACAGAAGAGGATTGCTACAATACCAGAGTTCATATTCCCAGATGGCATGTTCAAGTCGGCCGAAGAGTTTTGGGATGGAGAGATGTAAAAGCCTCACTTGTGGGTTATCTATACAATCTTATCCTGGTAGCTGGTAGTAAAACAGAAATAAGCAACGTCGCCAAGGATGTGCAAGCCCAATTCGTGATTCGTGAAAATGGCTCTCCTCTGTTATTTTTTTTTTTACTTTTATCCTTTCACCAGTAAATGATGAGTTCCTGTTGTATTTCCTTTTAACGCTTTGAGACTTTACATCTTAAGGACTACTATTCTGGCGTTTAGCAGCAGTGTCAAATTACTATTCTCTAAATCCCTCCATTTTCCGAAAAAAATTATCGGACATTAATTTCAAATATACCTATTATATTGTACCTTGATTTCAAATATATTCGATGTAAATCCGCTAAGTTTACCATAAATATTATAGCCGATAAATGATGACGGGAAATGACCAAGTCACCCCTAGATTAAGGGTCCGTTTTTGCAAGCGTCGTCGGCGATCGTCAACTCTATAAATCAAGCCAGTGAATGCATTCTTTTTGTAAAAACCAAAGTGCACCTTTGTCTTCACCAATGCCTCATTCGCCATCACTGCCAGCTAGCAACAAGCAGGCAGCGATTCTCCTTATCTTTTAAATCTAGCAGCCACCACTGTTTCGGACAAATCAAATTTGACGCCGACACCCATCTTCCATCTTCCATCTTGCTGTCAGAATTTCTGATTTTACAAATCTTTCCAAAATGGAAGACGACCATGGTTACAAGTCAGGCCCCAGATTCGCTACCACCAACAGAGGTGGTCAGAGCCAATCACCAACACAGCATGCCTCTGCAATTACAGTCACTCTTGCAAAATCTGGTGATGGCGCTTTCAAATTTGGCCAGCTCCCAAAATTGGTGGTGATGTTTTTCTTCATATTTGCAGGTGCAATCGGGAGTAAGCAACCCAATGGGCCTAATCTACCATCCAGCATTAGCGATCATCTCGATGCCGACGACAGATTAGGTGGCTTGCCTTTTCTCATTAGCATATCTGATTTTAGTGACCATCATTCTGGTCAACAGCCTTCTTTGATTCGACGGCACACCTTTCATCATTGGCAAATCCAATTCCGGTGGCCATTGTTCTAATCAGTAGCCTCCTTCAATTCCGAAAGCTCATGACCTGTCTATCACCTCTGCTTCTAGCGATGTGTTCCTCAGATCCAACACCTTTCACACTTGATGGCAGCACCACAGTGTTTACACCAATGCTATACAGGGTTGTGGTAGTTTCCAAATCAAGCCCTACTATAGCACCAAAACTGTGCAATCCAAAGATAATTTAGTCGCCAGACGACTGGTGCTCGTCTGGTCATCGGCTGCGGAACGGGATTTCCGTTCCCAGCCGATGCGTGGTTCGAATCTCATTTGGGATTCTGAACCCAAATATGGGTGGGGGCATGTGGTCCCCCTTTATACTTTGATAGGAGCTAGTGGTCTCCCCATTTGATGTGTGGAAGCTTGTTATTGTCTTTCATTGAAAGTTTGTTAGAATTGTCTCAGGTTTGAATGTAATATGAATTGAGATATGATGTAAAATATCCTCCAATAAAAAAATAATAATTTAGTCAATTACAAAAATTGACCTAGCGTGGACACAATCATTTCCAAAGTCGCTATTGGATTCGCTATCGTTTCTTCAACCAACGGTAACAAAAAATCAACTCGTATTCATCAATTGAATTTGCTGACGAAAATAGTCACAATGATATGAGTAAAGGTAGATAGAATATTTTACCAATTCAAATTAGCGTGTTATAGGTGACTAGTATAAACATAAAATATCCATCTATTATGTGCCTCTGCATTTTGTATTGCATAGATTTCATAAAATAACTATCTTAGTTCTAGCATATCTTTTGTTTAATTTTTTACAGGGAGAAGAAATACAACTTTTTGAGAATACAAACAGAAGTTCACTACATAATTTCAATTTCCGACGTGTTCTTGAATAATCTCAATTCTCAATTAGTAAATCAATTTCTTTCACCAAGTTTAGCATTAGTCAGATTAGTCAACATTTCTATGTTTCAATACTAGGTTCCTGTTTGACATTACATAAAACTTCAGTCACATTTTTTACGTCATGTAAAAGCTGTCTTAATTAATGCGTAGTTGACGGGAAATGAACATTTGAATGAATTACTACCGCCAGCTCGAATATTTCACAGCTCTGTCGTCTTGTGCGTCATCAAAAATTTTGTATGCGCATTAATGCAATGAATGCATTAATTCCTTACAGGAAGCGACGGACACAAATGACGGATGAGAAAAATAGCTCAGATTGTAGCGCTTGCCCATTGGAGTAATGGTTCTCTTCCCGGCTTTTCTCCCCCCATCAACTTTCCCTTGGAACGGCTTCTGTACACAGGTACGGACTGAAATGATAACATTTTACTGCTGCACACCGCCATTAAAAAGTTTTATAGAAAAAGCAGGGACTTGAACATGTTCAATTACGCTATCCTAGCTAAGCAGGTCTGGCGTCTATCCACGAATTCTTTCTTGTTGTGCTACAATATTCTGAAAGCCAAATATTTCTCAACAGGCGACATTTGGAGATGTCAGGCTAAATGCTATGATTCTTTCACTCGGAGGAGCATCCTTAAGGCAAGGGACATGATCCGATTTGGCTGTAGATGGCTAATTGGAAACGGGAAGCGTGTTTAGTTTTTCAAGAATGATTGGCTTGATACAAAGTTCACCAAGGCTGGGCCCCTCCCGCTTTCAATCCCGGATGACATCAATGTGAGTCACTTTATTTGCGAAGATGCATGCTCATGGAGCAAGAAGCGCCTCCTGGCGGCTGTGGGGGAAGAAGGGTGACAAGTAATCAATCAAATTCCCTTGCCCCAAACCGCTCAACAGGATATGGTTTTCTGGAGGTTCGAACCCAATGGAGCCTACACCGTCAAGTCAGCATACAGGGTGCTTAGCTCAAGATTTAGCAACTCCCCTCACCTCTCCATATACAAGGAGATTTGGCGGACCAAGCTACCCAGCAAAATTCTCATTTTTGGGTGGAGACTGTTTAAGAATAGACTCCCGACCCTCCTAAATCTGAGGACCCGAGGCATTGATGTTGATCCTTTTTGTTTCTTTTGCAGGTCCGGCCTTGAGGATACAAACCACTTATTCTCTGAATGCGAACTCACCAAGGATATATGTTCGAGGGTTGCTGGGTTTATTCCTCATTCGACCCCTGTTCATGAAATTTTCAGTTCACTTACATCTCGTCCTAAGCCGAAGGTGCTCGCGATCTTCTTGCTTTGTTGTTGGAGGATTTGGTTCTTACGAAATGCGCTGAGAGCTGAAGGGGCAAAACCGGATCTCGCTAACACTCTCAATTGGTGCAAGGACTATCTGGAGCAACACAAAAGGGCCACCCCCCTCACCCTTGGTGGGGCTCTTGACAAACCTCTTGTCCCCAGATGGACCAGACCTCCTATGGGCTTTCTTAAAATCAATGTTGATGCTCGGTCTCATCATCGCCATGCATCTATGGGCTTTGCGGCTATCATAAGAGACTCGGGGGGTTCTTTTATCGCTGCAAAAGGGTGGAGACGATGCGGCTTCATGGAGCCACTGCTTATGGAAGTGCATGCCTTTCTATTAAGGGCAAGCTGGGGCAAGGAACTTAACCTTGGAAAATTCCAAATTGAGTCGGATTCGCTCCTCCTTATCAATTTTCTGCTCTCAAATGATCTGATTTCTTCCCCAGTTGGTGTTGTGATCGAAAAGATCAAATCTATCCTCTCATCCTCGACCCAGGCCACAGCTCATCATGTGCTTAGACAAGGAAACGCAGCGGCACACGCTCTTGCTGATTCTATTTCTTGTTCTTTTGTCGATCAACATGTTTGGTGGGGCACCCCCCAAGCCATTCAGGAAAAAATTTGTATAGACAATTTTTTGAAAATGAATTTTGGTTCTTCCTATCACTCATCCCTAGAAAATCTTAGGGATGAGGGATAGGTTGTTTCCTTTCATCAAAAAAAAAAAAAAAAAAGCTGAGTTTTCATTATTACCAAACAGACCCTAGAATAAGATGTTATTTGTAATAAGTAGTTATTAGTTGGTTAATTGGTTATATTTTGTACATGAAATGGGGTTGGGTTGGTATTATTTTGGATAACGAAAATTAATTCTATTTGGAGATATATAAAAAATGAATTCTATTACGCAGAAGAATAAGTCTCTTACAAAGCATGAAGAGTCAATGATCATATCTACGGGCATACTTATGAAGAAATACTTACGCTAGGGGTGAAAATTGGGGCGGGTCGACCCGTGACCCACCCCGACCCAACCCTATTTAATACCGGGGCGGGACGGGGCGGATATTTGATCTTTTTAAGAATGGCGAGTAGGATATTTTATATTTTTAAAAAATAGCGAGTCGGGGCAGACCTACCCGCTGACCCATTTTCTTATATCTCACATTAAAAAAACTCTCATTCAGTGCTAATATTCATGTTTTATTTAAGTATTTATATTTTACTTTGACTTATTAGTAATAAATTGAAGCATATAGTAGTTAAATTTGATATAAATTTATTTTTATACTTGATAGGTTCATAAATTTTTAAAAACTTCTTATTTGACCCGTAGTTTTTGCCCGACCCGTTGGCCCGATACCGACCCGACTTGTCCCGAGACCTATTAGGAAAAAATAAAGGTCAAATAAGATTTTTGAAAAGTAGGGTCAGGGTTGGTCACACCAAGACCCGTCCGGACCCGCCCCCAATTCCCACCCCTAACTTATGCTTCTTGAACTCATGCCTTATCAACCATCTTACTCCAATTTTAAAGAGTGGAGATCTTGTGCGCCAGGCTAACTGTCTGGGCACTTAGCCCGCTGCTTTCATAGTCGTGCGATGGTGCGAGCTGTTTTATGGTTGTCGGATCTGGGTAGATGGGGAAAAGGACAGAAACGTCCCTACGCAGGAGGCCCGTTTGAAAAAAAAATGCCAAAATAAAAATGGATCTCCCATCTCTCTCCACTCTCTCTCACATCTCGCTCCCATCTTTCTCACCCGTCTCTCACCTCGCTCCATAATCTTGCGAGGCACAGCTATGGAAATGAGAAGAAGCTTTTCTCCAGTGGAAATGGGGGAAGATATGTCGGAATATGCATTTGGTTTGGAGCTGGGGGAATGGCGAAATAGTTGAATTGCTTGTTATATAAAAGGCATGTGATTGATATCCGGTCGTGAGAACACCATAACCAAATATTCATGAAACACTCCATCTGTTTCTGATCGAATTCAGCATTCAATCTCTCATCTGATGCCTTGATCAATCATCCCCTGCCATGGAGGCCCCAAACCTAATCCGCCAACCTCATCTGTGTTCCTCCCTGTTGGGTTCTTTTACTTTCCTTCCACATGCAATCTCCAACAACACCATTTGATCCTTTGCTGCATTTTATTGTAGCAATTTATTCAGGCGCCAGGTAACCCAACGTCTCAGCTAAAGGCTATTGTTCGTGGCCTCAATTCGTGGTCCATCGATCTAGCTAATCCAAAATCCCGCAGCTTAGCATTGAAATTAGAATCCAACATCACATTGCTGGATTTGATGTCTCTACGCACCATGCATTGCTCGCCTTCCTCATGGAGGTAAAGTAAAGCAAAGGCCAGACCAATTGAAATCTTATATCTAGTAGCCCATGCCAGTGGACTTCTCCGTTCGAAGATGTACATGTTGAGGTTGTTGGGAATTTTCAAAATAAATAATTTATGTTTACATACAACTTATATATAAATATTGTATGGGAGTGTTTGGGTCCGGTTTTGTTTTAGGCAATTTGTTTTGCCTTAATGCATGGTCCGGCCACAATTTTGTTTTAACGGTCCATGTGCATATCTCATGGAATTTTCTCTTTGACCGTGCATTTGCTTGTCTCACGCCCTGCAATATTAGAGATGTATCCTTCAGAATTTTCGCCAAGTTGACGTGGTATGCCCGGGAGACTCCGTCTCGCTTAGCTCGTGGATGTTTAAATAGGATGCCACGCATGCCATTTGATTCGGTCCTCCGTATGGAACGGATTAACGTTATTCATTTCGCCTGCTATTAAGGTGCGACGGGCTACCGGAAAGGTGAGAGAATTTCATGTCTTATTTGCATGGTGGGAGAAAGAATTTGTATCTTGCTTCAACTTCAAGTGTTTGAGATCTAGAAATAAGGCTGTTTTTTATTTTAGATTAGGTTCTCTCTTTATAACATAGGGGCAAGTTGCTATTATCTTAAACAGCTGCAAGGGTGTAAATATTGTCTTAAGGAAAGTAACAATTATAACACGTCTAGAGGAGACAATTATTTCTTGGTTTGCATTTTCCCCACTTTCCTCAAATTTTTCTTTTTTATTTCCAAGTCTCTGCTCCAACAGAGGTTTTTTTGGGCATGAATTCTCCTTCATCATGACACCAACCAATAAGCAATAGTACATTACTTTTGGATGGTGGATGTGCTCCGTTGTTTATGATTTTTGAGGAAGGAAAAATGAGGAGGAGCTTATAGTTCTTCGGCTATCGTGCCTCACATGATTCAAGAGAGAATTGGGAGAGGGGTGAGAGAGAGGTGAGGGATGTCGGAGATCAGCACGATTTGAGAGAGAGGTGGGAGATCAACAAGAATGAGAGCAAGGGTCAGCAAGAAGAGAGGTGGCGATTGAGTTTGATTTCGGAATTTTTTTCAAAAAAGCCTCTTGTGCAAGGATGTCTTAGCCCTTTTCCTCACCTACCAAATTAAATGCTACAAAACCCGCACAACCGCACAACTACGAAAGCAGCGGGCACAGGATCAATGCTCAATTTTAAATTAATTTATTCTGCAACAGTAAATGCTAGTTATAATAAAAGTTTCGATAAAATCTATTTAGTCATTAGTAAAGCCGAAGTCAATGGTGACACTCTTCATCAAAAGGTTCAAATCTCAAGCTCAAGAATTATCCAATAAATAGACTTGTCATATAACTATTGTAGTGAGGAATCGCTCTAAAAAAACCAAATAAAATATCTAGTTATACACAAATGATCTACGAAAAAATCTTATAATCAAGAGATAATTAGAAAAAAAAAGAGGAAAATAAAACAAATATATGGGTCAAAAAATAAATCTACTTGGTTTACGGCTTGAGGAAACCCAAATACATCACTATCTTTAGCTCGCACAATCAAAAAGTTATTCATTAGGTCTTAGGAAGATAAAAATCAATGACAACAAATAGATGAGTATCTCTGAAATTTATAGCAAACTTAATGGGTAGAAATGAAATTTTAAAGCTTAGTAGGTACATCTAAAATTAAAGTCAAATATAGTTAGTATATTTGAAATTAATTCTGAATTAAAAAAAATCTTATGGTATAATACCTCTCAAAAGGAGTTTCATGTTAACCTTGCCAACTCTTATGTGTTTTTTCCCATTTGAGCTCACTTCAAAAATTAAAATCTTATTTAGTCCTAAAAGTAATTTGCTTTATGTAAAATGATATAGAAAATTATTTTAATCGAAATATAAGGGTGGACCATGCATGTTTAAACATTATTACAATCATAAATAAGAAAATCACTTGGATACACACTTCGTTTAATTGAAATGTTATAATAATTTATAATATCATTTATCATTTTCTAGATCACTACTGTGGAGGTGGAAGTGTTTGATCGAAAATGAAGCCGCAAATACCAACCTGTTGTGATACTTTCAAAGGCAAGCTGTGAGTGTGTAAGACCCAAATAAATTCAAAGAGGACATATTATAACAATGATAAACTTCTTCTGTAACAAGACTATACGAGTATGTGGAAATGTGAAATCGAATATGCTTGAATGGCAGGTTAATTAAGAACCCAAAACGAATGACGAACCAAACAAAAAACGCAGATATTAGATGACGGATAGCAGAATATCCAATGGATTCAATTGGGTTGAAATCTCCACTATAAAAATGGAAGACTGCAAGCTCGGGATGTCATAAATCGAACCAGCTCGACAAGAAGAAAGGGGGGAGAACAGAGGATAAAGAAGAATCAGAAGATGCGCGTGCGTGGCGAAGGAACGAATGGCGTAGCACATGTGATGGAGGGCCCAATTCCACTTCCAACTAAGACATCTCCGCTCATAGAAACTATGACGGTCATGGCAGAGCCGTTTAAATAAATAAAAACGGTGTAATTTATGGCAGCCATTTAGCAACTCCATTAGTATAAGAAGAGGAGAAAATAAGATGGGTTGCGTCGTTTACAGGAGATGAAATGGGGAGGAAATAGAGAGAGACAGACGAAGAAGAAGGAGAATTGAAGGTACATTACATCCAAATTTTTCAGTTGATCTTCCTGAGTTCATAATATATGCAACCCATTTCTTATTAATGATATTTCTAACATGGTTAGTTAGTAATAGGAGTATTATTGAAATTGTTTGTATTGTAATTTTACCTATTTCAAATAAAACTAACAAATAAATGGTAGAAAACTCAATACTATGAAATAAACATGCTTTTGAGCACGATCAGAGAATTGTAACCGTATAATAACAAGATAATCATTAGTTTAACCTCCTTATAAAATTTCAGTTTAATCAGAATCATATAATGATTTTTACAAACAAATTAGAGTGGTGATTATATATTTTAAGAGTAAAACACAAAATTTTTTATAGGAAAATACAGATATAAAAATGATAATATGAACTATTACAAACATTCTTCAAGAAATTCTACAATGTGTATGATAAATGAATTTTATTGAAATTTAGTTTAGATAGCTACTTGAAGTAACCTTTAATTTTAACCCTTTATTAAATTCCTTATATTAAATCTAATGATGGAGATGTTATTTTGAGAAATTTACCGTATAGATTGTAAAACATAATTTTGTCAGTTTAAATCAAACAAATATTTCTATTGAGAGATCTAAACTATTTTATTCGGAAAATACCGATAGTTGAAAATAAATAAATAAAATTTCTCGGCTAGTGGGCTAAGCTCATCTCGACAAGCCTAGTAATTGAGGAATCCCAGAAGCCAAGCTCACTAGCCTCAAACCCATAAAAACTAAGCCTAAATTACAGAAACCAAACTCGGTCCATAGCATAACCCACCAATTTGTCCACTAGTGGTGGTTCACGGTAAGGAGTTGCCGGCACTGGTGACCGGCCGGCTAAGAAAATTAAAAATTCAAAAATTGTAAAAAATACAAAAAATTATGAAAATTATAGAAAATTATGAAAAATACCCAAAAAATTAAATTCAATATTTAAAATCTTAAATGATCTTAAACTTAAGATTTTTCAAAAAAATATAAGAAATAAAATTATTAAAAGGTGTGGTGCTAAAAAAGGAAAAAAATTATGAAAAATCATGAAAAATTAAAGTAAGAATTTAAAGAAGTATATGAGTTCAAATTTATATTTTCTTGCAAATAATAAGAAATAAAGTTATTTTAAAGTGGAATAATACAAAAAATGAATTTTGACCAAATAAAATTATGAGAAATTTTGGAAAATTCATAAATGAAAATTTAAATAATAATTATGAAAAATAATTTGTAACAGTGAATATGTTGTGATGAAAATTAGGGAAAGAGACTCGAGGCTACTCCGAAATATTAGAAAAATGGAGTTTTAAAGCTTACTTAGAGGGAAGTAACCATTTATCAAAGCATGACTTTGAAAATATATTTTGAATATTATAAATTGTTATGAATTATGATTATTTATTAAGTTTGGAATTTTATTTCAAATTGATTTATCCAAGTATGAGCATGATTATTTCAAAATATTCTTAATCATGTTAAGCGGTGAATCTAAATGGTAATTCATCATAATGCATGAGCATGATGTATAATTGTATATTAGGTTACCTGGGTAACGACCTTAAGACTAAAAAAGAAGATGAACTGGCTCACGAATGTGTAGCAAGGCTACATGCGAGCACAAGCAGATGACAATGCTTATAGGGTTAATGCATAATTTAGAATTAACATATTTATACATATGCATAAAGGTGTTTAATTTTTATTAATTAGAGTTTGTTGTACATAAAAGATCAATATAGACGTTATGTTTGTTTTTAAAAAATCAAAATGATTGAAAAATGAATTAAAAAAATTTACTTACTGAGCTTTCAACTCATATAGTTTTATTTTTAGTGAAAACAGAGGGATACAATGCTAAACTAGAGTCTTTACCAACATGGAGAAAATGTGAAACTAGCAGAGCGAAGGATAAAGAAGTTTAAATATTATTGAAATAACCTTATAATGCTTACTTGTACTGATGATGGACATTAAATATATATAATGATTTTATGAGAAGCAGACTTGAAATGTATTAGTTAAATTTTTATAGTTTTGCATCTTGGTATCTATTTCCATCTTGTGAGATTTTATTTATAATGATAATCTCAGCTTTGACCCATGACACCTCAAGGGTGTGGTGTTACAGAACCAAGGAAGTTGTTCCTTCGACGGATGAGCCAAAAGGGGTGATTGTTGAGGCTGACCTAGTTGGTGAATCATGAGAGGTTCCCAGGACAACCCACAGTTCCATTGAATTCTGGTTAGGAGATGTCATTACTAGGAACAGGAACAGCTTCTTTCCCCGTATCGCCCGTCCAAGATCCAAAGAACTACATTCTAAATCCACTTCGACTCGATGGCCGTCTACCAGAGCGAACGAGGGCTGGGAGCTGCCATAGCTGAGGCCCTTGAGAAAAGCATCATCAAGAGCAGAGATGAGCTTTGGGTTACCACCAAGTTTTGGTGCAACAGTGCGTGCCCAGAAAGCGTCCTCTCTGCTATCCAAGAATCGCTTAGGTGAGTACTATCTCAGCCATACATCATCACAATCATGGTTATTGATTCTCAACTTGGGTTTGCTTTTTTCATTTTGGTTGCAGGAAGCTGAGGTTGGAATATGTGGATTTGTACGTGGTTCCTTTCCCAGCAAGAATGAAGGAAGGAATACTGGACATGCCTGGTGAAAAGGATGACATACTTCCTTTTGATATGAATGTCATATGGGAAGCAATGGAGGAGATACATAAGATGGGCCTCGCAAGGCCTATTGGAGCTAGCAATTTCACTTGCAAGAAGATCGCAGATCTCTGGCGCATGCGAGGATCCCTCCGACCGTCAATCAGGTAGGTCACATTGTCAAATGATCAGGATTTTGTTCTTTCTTCATCAAAAAAAGGATCGTGTTCTTTCGTTTTTCATGTTCTGTTTCAAATTGAAGAGCTAGCTGATTGATTATCAAATTCAATGACAAATATCAGGTGAAGATGCACTCGATTTGGCAGCAAAGAACCTGACGAACTTCTATGCTAAGAAGGGTATTCATGTGAGTGCCTACTCACCTCTAGGAGCTAAGGAACGGGGCCTTGATGTTGTCCTTGGAAATGTAATGATCACCAACATTGCCCGCGCAAAAGGAAGACTGTGGCCCAGGTATATATTACATAATAGCAGTGGTAAATATTACCTTTTCGGCACTCATGTTCATAGAGCAAGTTGAGCTGTATCTATAAGCTCGAAATCGGTTCATTTTCATCGTCAACTGAACTGTTGTAATCAGATCCAAACATGCATTATGCTGGCCTAGAACAACCTAATATGCATGCGTTTGCCAAATCAGATTGCACTAAAGTGGGGACTTCAACAAGGCATGAGATTGATTCCCAAGAGCTTCAACAAAGGAAGACTCAGTTAGAACTCCGCAATTTTGGACTGGGAACTGACGGAGGAAGAGTTGAAGCAGACTGGGACAATCCCACAGAAATGATTCTTATAATTCCGGAGTTCATATTCTCAGACGACATGTTCAAGTCACCTTGGGAGTTCTGGGATGGAGAGATGTAAAAAGCTTCACTTGGGGGCTCTCTGTACAATCTTATCTAGGTTGATGATTTATAGTAAATACTAAACACAAATAAGCAACTTCGCTAAGGATGTGCAAGCCCAATTCATCTCAATCCACGAAAATTGCTTTCTTATGTATTTTTCCTTGTTTTTGACCAATTATTGAAGACTTCCTATTGTACTTTCTTTTAATGATTTAAGTTATTACATCTTAATGTGATAGCGATTCTTCTAAACTACTATTCTTCCCCGTCTCTCCATTCATTTTGCGGGTTTGATTTTCTCGAGCATGCATTTAAGGGTAACAAAAGTCTTAGGGTACGTATCCATGACTTTCTCTCTCCGCTCTCTTGTTATATATCAAAAAGATACTTGAACATCATTTAATAATGTACCCCACTATAAAATCTAATGAATCGAATGATTCCGAAACTCCGAATCTTGAGATTTATAATCAATTTCGAATCCCCTCACTACAAGGGCTTGAATGACATGGAGAAATGAGATGATAAAGAAATAATGTGTATTCGTAATGAGAAAATTGATATTAGAAGTGTAAAATTTTTATTATAAATGATAAAAATTATCTTGAAAAAAGAAAAAGAAAAAACGCTAGATATTGAGATTTATGATCAATTTCTAATTCCCTCAAAGTCAATTCAGAAGGATATAAGGGCTTGAATGAGATAATAATTTTTTTTTTTTTTTTGATAAAGGAATCACTCTAGTCCTACTCCCTGTTAGCCGTGACAGGAGTAGAGTAAGAGTGATCCAAACAATTCATTGCCAAAAAATTATCTGTACAAATGTTTCTACAAATAGCAGCGGGCGGGTTACCCTGCCAGGACTGGTAGTCCTCGGAAGAAACCAAAATCAATTCAGCTAGGGAATGAGCAACAACATTACCCTGCCGAAGTACATGATGAGCAGAAAAAGAGACATTGCTAGTGAGGATTGACCTAATCTCATCAATGATAAAACCTACCTCAGATGAAATGGGTTCCGAGTTAGATAAGAAATTGTATAGAATAAGAGATAATAATGTATTAATGTGTATTGAAAATGAAAAAAATGTTAGTAGAAATATAAAAAGTGTATTGAAAATAATAGAAGTTATCTCAAAAATAAAAATAAAAATTCATCCCATACATGTTCTATTCAAGAACTTGAGATTTTTAGAATATCATCTAATGGTAGGAGGTGTTAATGGTCATCGTCAACCCGTTCATCCAAATTGTTTATAAATGAGTTTAGTTAGAATTTTTAAATAAATAGTTTATGTTCTACTAACCTATTCAACTATTTAAATAAATAAATGTATTATGGTTGATACTTTTACAGCCCTTTAACCTCTTTAGTAACTCATCCAACCTATTCAACCAGTCAATCCATCTACAATTCGTTAAGAGAGGCATATAAATGTTACTCTAAATTCTAAATCGATTTTCCATTTAGATTTCCTCCCTCATCTCTCTCATTTTTTCTGCTACTATCATCCATAAGCCTCTTCCCTATCTATCTTTTTCTCCTTGCCTCTTCATCTTCGTTCATCTCTCTCTCTTGTTGCTCCTCTATTTCTCCTTATCTTTTTACTCTCTCTTCTCTTTGTCCAAGTATCTCCTTGTTGCTCTTCCTATTTATCTCTCTCCCTCTCCATTTGATTGTCCTCTCCTCTCACTCTCTATGTTTATCTCTCTATCCTTCTTTGTCTAACAGTCTCCTTCCCTCTCTCTTCGTGTTTCCCCCATCTTTCTCGCCTTCTTCATCTAACCATCTCTTCTCTCTCTATCTTTCTTTGTTTTCCTCTCTCTTTCTTGTTGCTCCTTATTTTCTTCTAACTTTTGTCCCTCTCCTTCTTCCCCTTCTTTCATCTACTACACCGCTCACATAACACATTAACAGCTTGTTAACTCGTTTATTAAATAAATTATAAATGAGTTAGGGTCGAGGTTTTCTAAACAGTTCCATAAGCGGATTATTGTTGGGATTTTTTAATGAGTCACATTAGGATTAGAATTAGGCTCTAACCCATCTAACCTGATATGTTAACACCCCAACCTAATGGTACCCTACTCTTGCGATATTACTGACCCACCCTTCACTTACTTATCAATCATTTTAATTTGATCGGGTTGCTATTTCCTATTGAACCCATGATAAGTCTATTGTCAAGCTTATCACTATTATGAAAAAAATATTTCTTTCAAAATATAGGGTGTATTTGGCATTTATAAAATTTATCCATCTAAAATTTGTTAATATAAAACTCTCTCCATAACAGTCATTTCTTTAATCATTTTTCTACCTTTTTCTATACAATTACACTATTTTTCAATTACTTCTTCACATTTACTCTCATAACTATCCTATTTATTTTAACTTTATTCTCTTTACCTCTCTTCATTATCTCTATTATACTACATCACTTCTCTCAATTCATCTTTTAATCACGAGTCACGCCAATTCCTTTCGACACCTGTCTCAAGTTGAAGATTCTAGAGGGTGATTGAGCAACATGTTATCCATAGGAGGTAGCTCTGGTCCACTAAAAGCAGGTTTCAGTTTCTTGGTCAAAATGTATAGTTTGATCTTATGCACCTGCTTTGATACTACTTATAATGCACAAACTCATAAAGTGATGTTTGGGCCCGTAGTCTATGGGTCTCACTATGTGATATTGTCTTTTCTGACTTGGCAGCTTAGCTACATAATTTTAAAGCATATCACATCATATTTAACATGAGACCTACTTAAAAATCCAGAGAATTTTTTCCACTTTTTAATGTGGAATTCGATTATGGACTTTTACTCCAAGTGTATTAACATATGTATTAAGTTTTACCATATCTAGATATTTATACATATTTTTATTTTTAAAAATAGAGGTATTTTAGTAATTTTTAAATCAAGAAATTATTAAAATACCCATTTTTTAATAAGTCATAATCTAGTGCATCTAGGTGCACTTAGCTTCGTGCACTTAGGTACAAAAATTCATTTTTATTTTTTAAAAATTTTTTATACAACTGTTAATTTATGTGTATTTACCATGTTTATCAAGTTTTATCATTTTTGGAGATTTGTAGATATTTTTTAGACTTTTTATATTCACATATTACAAAAATGGTTAAAGTAACATCTTTATATTCACAAATTACAAAAATGCCAATGATTTTAAAAAATCAAAAAACTATCTACAAATCTGTAAAAATGGAAAACTTGATATAAATATTAAATGCACCTAGATTAATAGTCATATAAAAAATTTTTAAAAATAGATTAAATATACCCGAGTGCACCAAGGTTAAGTGCACTTAGGTGCACGAAGGCTATTCCATTTTTGATTTGTTATACTATGTATTTAAATGACTAAAATATCTTTATTTTTGAAAATTTTTAAAAATATTATAAATTTCCAAAAAGGTAAAAATTGACTTATAAATTAAATACACTTAGGTTAATAATTTTGCAAAAATAAAAAAATAAATTTTTGTACTTGAGTGCACTAAAGTTCTATACACTCTAGTGCATCCTGCTTCTATGTAACTGAGTTACATTGAAGCGGACCTATGTAACCATTTTAAAATATAAGATTTTGATCCTTAGTATAAAATCCAATATCATCCACTATATTTAACTTCATTTGTTTATCTAAGAGATCAAATTTCATCTCAATCAAGTATGTTTATGGGTCACATTTGTTCAAATATATATATTCATGTGTATTAGAATATAATAATATTTTACAGAATCATTTATTCACATACAAATAATATTTTAGACAATTTAGATTGTTGAAAATACTAATTTAAAATTGATATTTTAGCATTTTTCATAATTCACACATGAATATCTACATTTTCTAACAAATATGGCCTATAAATATACTTGTTTGAAATAAAACTTGATCTCCTAGATAAACAAATGATGTTAAATACAATGAATGAATTAAATTTTCCATTAAAGATCAAAATCTTAGATTTCGAAAGGGTTACATGGGTCTGCTTGGTTACATAGAAGTAGAGCCTTATATATATATACGGTTTCGCTTCTATGAAACCCCATTTCTATGTAACCACTTTCATTTTTAAAATCTTGATAGTTGATGTGAAACTCACTTCATCCATTGTATTTAACATCATTTTTAGTATCCTAGAAACCCTTTAATTTTTTTTAATTTCACTGTATATGAGTCTCATTTATAAAAATGTAAAATCAACATAATAAAATGATTCAATATTAAAATATCAACTTTAAAGTAGTTTTTTCAACATCTGAACTATCTAAAATATCAATAATATGTGAATAAATAATTCTATAAAGTATTGTTATATTCTAATACATGTGTCAATGGATCTAAGCATTCTTTATAATTTATACATAAATATATATTTTTGAACAAATGTGGTCATGCGCTTACCTAATTTATATGAAACTTGGTCTCCTGGCAAAACAAATAGTGTTAAATACAATAAATGAATTAAAATTTACATCAAGGATCAATATTTTGAAATTTGAGGGGGTTACATAGAAACGGAGCCTATACATATATATATATATATAGAGAGAGAGAAAAAAAAAAAGAGAGACTAAAAAATGAGTTTTACATATATTAGAAGGCAATAAAACTTTATACAATCATTTATCTATATATAAATTTTATAGCAAATGGTTTATATGCTGAAAAAATCACTTTAAGGTTGTTATTTACATCAAGCTATTTTATTACGTTGAATTTATACCATTCTCAGATGAGGTCCATACGCATATTCGATTGGGATGAAAATTGGTACGATAATAGAATACATCATTCTAAATACAATGAGTGAAATAGATTATAATTTTATGATCGTATTGAGCTTATTTTGACAGAACTGCACCATAATTACAGTGCAGTTACGCTACACTTGAATATAACTCTCTCTATATATATATGTTGTCTAATCCGGTTCAACTAGGTATACATAACTTAAGTGCACAGAGGTGAATTACCTTTTTAACATTATTTTTTAATTTTTGAGTGTCTCACATATATAGTTTTTATAAATTTTTAAATATTTTATTTAGAATTTTAAAATTCAAAATACATGAAAATTAGTTTTTTGGTTTTTAAAATTCAAAATAAAATATAAAAAAAACTATATATAGGGTATTACTGCTTGGGCCTGCATATGAATATTAAAAAATCAGAAAACAATTTTTAAAATGGAGTTATTCACTCGGGTGCGCAGGATCGGACTCTATGCTCTGTGTGGGACTGGTTCAATGCACCCGGGTGTACCCGGGTGTACTTCACCCTTTTTTTTTTTACTTTTTTTGAAACATTTTTTTATGAAAATGTTAATTTAAGTATATTTAACATGTGTATAAATTTTTTCCATTTTTAAAGATTTTTAGATATTTTTTCGGATTTTTTAAAATCAGTGGCATTTTTAGTAATTTAAAATTACTAAAAATGCTTATTTTAAAAAATCCAAAAAAAATATCTAAAAATATCCAAAAATGATAAAAATTTATACAAATATTAAATACACTTAGATTAACAGTCGTGTAAAAAAAATTCCAAAAAAAAAATAAGAAAGAAGGGGTGAAGACTGAAGTACACCCGGGTGCGTGCATTGTACCAGGGTCCCTCTCTGTGCATCCTGGGCACTGGGTCATCGAAGACGGCGCTGAAAAATCCCAGTACAATCTGACCAGCAAATGGTCGACTAATCGCCGATCGTCCACGTTGCATTTAAGATATGGCCGGCAAAATCCTAATCTAATTAAGATTAACATTTGAAACAGAACAAAAACAGCAACACCCTGAACAAAGTCCCACAAAATCAATCTCTCATGACAAAAGTATACATTTTCTGTTAGACGAGTGGACGAGATTTACCGCAATAGGTTCTTCTCCATTTTTTAGCTGGATGATAGAGGAAAAGACTTTAGATAAAATGATGTCACACATACCCCACCAATAGTGACAATTTCCGCAGTATTATAAAAAAGTAAGTCATCATATTAGATTAAGATTGCTAAATAGCACAAGGAAGAAATAAAATATTAAAAATAAATGAAAGAGTGCTGCACCGTATTAGAATTGATCAGACGGTTGTTTTTCATCCACAGTTGTCAGCGGGTCACTACATAGGGTGCTGGATGAAAACAGGATTGATGGCTAAGATGGTTCTGTGGGGAGGTAGGCTAGTGCGCGACGGTCGCCCAAGTCATAGTATGTTTGGATGAGGCCAAAAATATCTGGAACCTAATCCTGTACTGTGCTGCATGCTTCCAGGCGCATACACCTATTTTTTTTATTTTTGTTTTAAAAAATTTTCATGAACTTGTTAACCCAAGTGTATTTAATGTCTGTATCAATTTTTATCATTTTTAGAGATTTTTAGATATTTATTTCGGATTTTAAAAAATCAGTGGCATTTTAATAATTTAAAATTACCTAAAAGGACGTTGATTTTTAAAAATAAAAAATAAATATCTAAAATATCCCAAAAATGGTAAAAATTTATACACATATTAAATACATATAGATTAATACTATTGTAAAAAAATTTGAAAAAAAAAAAATATATATGCGCCCAGGAGCATAGGATGAGGTTCCAAAATATCTAGATGCACTTAACCTTAGTACATCAGGTGTATTTAACCCATTTCTTTTATAATTTTTTTAAAAAATTTTTACAACTGTTAATCTAAATATATTTAATATGTGCATCAATTTTTACTATTTTTAGAATATTTTAGATATTTATTTTTTATTTTTAAAATTTTAAATTACATAAAATGCCACTAATTTTCAAAAATAAAAAATAAATATCTAAAATACTCCAAAAATAATAAAAATTGATAAACATGTTAAATATACTTAGATTAACAATTGTATAAAAAACCTCAAAAAAATAAAAATAATAAGTTAAAGCACCCAGAGGCACTGTATCAGATACCGGAAATGTGGAATGGAGTATGCTTGAATGGCAGCTGGCAGCTTAGGAATCTGAGGACTCAAAAACGAATGACGAGCCAACAAAGAAAGGGAAAACGCCGACATTGAATGACGGATAGAATTCGAAATCTCCACTATAAAGATGGAAGACTACCATCTCAGGATGTCATAAAGCAAACAAGCACGAAAGAAAGAAGAAGAGGGAGAGAAAAGAGGAAAAAGAAGAAGAAACAGAACATGGGTGGTGAAGGAAGGAATGGCGTAACCCATACGATCGAGGCCACAATTCCACTCCCAACTGAGACGTCTCCGCTCAAGGAAACCAAGGAAGTCCTTCCTCCGGCAGATGAGCCAACAAAAGCAGTGATCGCAGAGCCGGAGCCTGAGAAGACCCAGTTGGTGTATCATGAGAGGTTCCCAGGCCAACCCACAGTAACACTGAATTCTGGGTGGAAGATGCCGTTACTGGGGACAGGAACCGCCTCCTTTCCCGTACCACCGGTCCAAGATCTAAAGAACTTTATTCTGGATGCTATGGAAGTTGGGTATCGGCACTTCGACTCGGCAGCCCTCTACCAGAGCGAAGAAGGGCTGGGAGCTGCCATAGCCGAGGCCCTTGAGAAAGGCATCATCAAGAGCCGAGATGAGCTTTGGATCACAACCAAGCTCTGGTGCAACAATGCATGCCCAGAGCGCGTTCTCCCTGCTATCCAAGAATCGCTCAGGTGAGGAGCATTTCAGCCATAAGTCATCATCTTCTTGGATGTAAATGCTTTAAATGCTTAAGTAGTTATCACTGATTCTTAATTTGAGTTTGCCTATTCATTTTGGTTGCAGGAAGCTGAGGTTGGAATACGTGAATTTGTACTTGATCCATTTTCCAGTAAGATTGAAAGAAGGAATATTGGACATGACTTGTGAAAAGGATGACATACTTCCCCTTGATATGAAAGCCACATGGGCAGCAATGGAGCAGATACATAAGATGGGCCTTGCAAGGTCTATTGGAGTCAGCAACTTCACTTGCAAGAAGCTTACAGATCTGCTGGCGCATGCTAAGATCCCTCCTGCTGTCAATCAGGTAGGCCGCACTGTCAAGAAATCAATGTCGTAAGCTGCTTCTGTCTGGGATGTTCCCATGAAAATTCCTATCAGCAGTTGATTGATTGTTGTTTTCGTGGCAAATGTCAGGTGGAGATGCACCCAGTTTGGCAACAAAAGAAGCTAAGGGACTTCTGTGCTGAAAAGGGTATTCACGTGAGTGCCTACTCGCCTTTGGGAGCTAAGGAATGGGGCTTTGATGTTGTTCTTGGAAATGCATTGATCAACGACATTGCCAGCGCAAAAGGGAAGGGTGTGGGCCAGGTATGTACACATTTGATTTTCTGCACTTGTGCTCAAAGAGCTAGACTGCAACAAGATTGAAATTTGTCAGTCCAATTCAAGCATGCATTACGCTCCCAGCCTGG
Organism: Annona cherimola; assembly: GCA_030490835.1. Classification (NCBI taxonomy): domain Eukaryota; kingdom Viridiplantae; phylum Streptophyta; class Magnoliopsida; order Magnoliales; family Annonaceae; genus Annona; species Annona cherimola. The sequence continues at coordinate 82,185,500 of CM059973.1, read as the reverse complement.
AACAATCTAAGATGCGTGCTTTCCCAAAACAGATTGCACTCAAATGGGGACTCCAACAAGGCGTGAGTTTGATTCCTAAGAGCTTCAACAAAGGAAGACTCAGCCAGAACTTCGCAATTTTGGACTGGGAACTCACAGAGGAAGAGCTAAAGCAGATTGGGACAATACCACAGAAGAGAATTGCCACAATACCAGAATTCATATTCCCAGATGGCATGTTCAAGTCACCCGAAGAGTTTTGGGATGGAGAGATGTAAAAACTTCACTTGTGGGTTATCTACACAATTTTATCTTTGTTGGTCGTAGTAAACAGAAATAAGCAAGGTCGCTATGGATGTGCAAGCCCAATTCATCGCAATTCACCAAAGCGGCTGTCCCGTGTGACGTTTTATATTTGTCTTTCAGCCAGTAATGAGTTCTTGTTGTATTTCCTTCTAGTGGTTTGAATCTTAAGTCTTGACATCTCCACGTAAGACTGATTTCTGGTGCTCAGTAACTTTTTGTGACAGCTCATAAGAGATTGAGCGAATGGGACAAGGCAAATATCAATTGCCTTTCATCAAAACAAAGAGAAAACATATGAGATGAATAATTTTATTTAGAAAAATTAACACTTTTGCATTCAGTAAGATAAGAATCGAAGTTCTACAAATAATTGTTTGCCTTTCTTGCAATCCAAATTCTGCAATTCAGTATACTAGGTTTTTCACTTTTCCCGGATTGGATCAATTCTCAGGAGCTCAAGATAACTGGTCTTACACCAGTAAAGTTACATGATCCTAAGTGCAACAGAGAGACACAACCATCCACATACAAATTAGGTATTCAGGACACTGCAATCTGGGAATTTCCCGGCCCAAAAGATGAAGGGGCCTGGATCAAAGAACAATTTCTCCTTCTTGTACAGACTGAAAATTTGAGTGTCAAATTCTCAACAGGATGCTCATATATGACTACAAAGCTAGACCAACCTCATAACAGAACAATGAGAATCTAGCCAGGAGACTATATCACCAATAACTTCTAGAATTCGATCATCAGGCTCCCCTTCTAATATAGAATGATAGCCTTCTGGATATAGCTTTAATGTCTTGTCTTCACTGCTAGCCTTCTCATAGAGAAACCGGCTCACTTTGGGATCAGTCACTTTGTCTGCAGCTCCATGGATAACCAACAATGGAGAACAAACCTGCAAGCATGATTGTGACCAAAGTTAAAATGGTAAAGCTTTTCATCATCAGAGCAGCAATAGAATATGTGTGATGAAGAAATCATCAAGTGTGAAATCTGAACCAATACCAGTGCAGATCATCCAAACCAATTGGCCATACTTCAAAGCAGCATCAACTGCCCCATAAAAAAATGCCTTATGAATTGGATGAATCTAGCAACCAGTACATGATCGACTCCTCTAGTGACCAGTTCACAATGGTCTCCTTTTATTGCAAATTAATGGAACCAGGAAGCTGTGTTTGTTTATCGACAACCACAACCCAATTTTGGAGCTATTGTTAATACAAATTTCAAACTAGTTGTTATATGTTCACTTCAACGCGTCATGTGGGAATTTGTTTGCATGCAGCTACATTGTAGGAAAACATGTGAGATGGCGCTGATATACCATCCATGACAAGTAATATTTTTCAAAATGAAGCATTGACGACTAGAGAAAACAATAAGGAGCATGTTGCATAAAACCATACCTTCTCCAGCTGAGATTCAATTTCCCGTGTTGTCTTGAGAAGTTCAACAGCAGTCTTTAACCTTACTCTTCCTGAGTAAGCAATCACATTATAGTAGGCCTGGAAGTGATAGGATCATTAGATTCAGCATTCATGGATCTTTCTAGAAGAGAAAACAGGAATAAACGAAGCTTTGTTTGAGAAACCCATTTGGTTTTATGTTATTTATCATACATGCTTTTTTACAGGTCAGTAATGCAAGGTTTTGAGAATGGATAACATGCATAGATTAGGTATCTTCCTACTCATCGATGAAGCTGGAAACAAAAATGCCAATTCATTTATTATACTGTTATGTATAAATTTGGTGTCTACCAACTCATCAATGAGCTGGAACAAAAACTGGCAATTCATTTAATCACACTGTTAACCACATGCAATCAACAGGAAATTCACCATGCAATGATTTTGATTCTTCAAAGAGTCCGGAGAAAATAAACTAAGACTGACTCCCTGCACATGAAAATTTTGCGATATGTAGTTAACCTGTTTGAGATGGTCAAAGAAACTAACCATTTTTCTTTTTATTGGATCTCTGAATGCTAGCTCTGCCAGATCCTTCTGTGGTACCAACCTTGCTTCGGGAATAACCTTTGAGAGGAGAGTTATTACCTTGATAGCTGGTTCAGGGGGTGTCACATCCTCTGCAATCTTATTATAGTCCAACTTTTTCAGCAATCATTTGCAATTCAATTAATTATTTTGGAAACATGAAAAAGAACTGTGACAATATACGGTAAAGGGCTTTGCTTCTACAAAATCTCTCTTCTATATAATCCTTTCAATTTTTAATATTTTGATGTTTGATGGAAAAATTACTTCATCTCTCGTCTTTAACATTATTTATATTATCATAAAAATTCTTTCATTTGTCTATTTTCACGATGCATGGGCCCCATCTATAAATGTATAAAGTCAACGTAATAAAATAGTTTAATAATAAATATCAATTTTAAAGTTATATATTTAACATCAGAACTGTCTAAAATATCATTTTTATGTGGATAGATGATTCTATAAAGTATTATTATCTTCTAATACACACATATATATAAAGGAATAATCATGTTAGCCCAGACTAAGCAAATGACTCGCTTAACCCACCTTAACAAAATCTATTTATAACACTTTTTTTTTTTACTTTTTTCTTCATATACTTGTTTATCTAAGTATATTTAACATATAAACTAAGTTTTATCATTTTTGGATATGTGTGTATATTTTTTTGATATTTTAAACATCTATATGTATATATGTATTTAAAATACTCCTATGTTTAAAATTTTCAAAAAAAATTACACATATTTAAGAATGGTAAAATTTAGTTTATATATTAAATACATTTAGATAGACAAATGTATAAAGAAAAAAATAAAAATATTTTAAATGAATTTTTTTTATGTAAGTTAAGCGAATCATTTGCTTAGCCCGACTAACAGGATCACTTCTTATATATTGGCGCGGTAATAGAATAAATAATTCAATACATAATTCTAAATTCAATTGATGAAGTAGATTATAATTTTATGATTACGTGGGGCCATTTTGAGATAGTTGCACCATAATTTTCATGTAGTGAAGTTACACATAAATATTTCTCTATATATATATAAATAAATCTAAGTATTTTTTTATAATTTACATATGAATATATATTTTTCAACAAATGTGGCCCATATACATATTTGATTTCGATGAAACTTGATTTGCTAGCTAAACAAATAATGATTAATACAATTAATAGATTAGATTTTTCATCAAGCAATAAGATCTTAAAATTGAAAGGAGTTACATAAAAGTGAGACTGTACATTAAACATCAGACAACTAAAAATCAAGGAAATTGTCAACGTTCTTTTCAGAGTCATTGCATGGATATACCTACCTTACACATTGGGGCAACGAGTACCACGCCATCCCAATCATGGGGTCTTTTTAAATGAACCTTGAGAGCAACAGCTCCACCCATGGATTGCCCAAAGAGGAAGCATGGCAATCCTCGTGCTTCTGTACTTCCTACGACTCACCAAAAAGAAAATCGCTAAAATTGGCTTGTTCCAAAAAATCTGCCTCTAATTTTTTGTTCATTATACTGTTTTTGGATGCTCAATTGAATACAGAGTAGAGTCAAAACAAGTGGAGATGGGATTATTCTCATGGTCACTTCAGTGAAGAGAATGAAAGAAGTGTGACCAGCTCACTTGCTAACTAGTTTATTCCATCCGGCTTCAGGTGCACAGAACTACAATTGGGCATTGACTTTCATGTGACTGATTAAGTAGGCAATACTTCCTGATTCTGGTCATTCCTCCACAATTAGTTGTTGATGAATTGAGACTCTGTTTCTAGGAGTTAACTCTTTAATTTGATTGAGACTAAGAAGTAAAAGAACTAAATGATCTTAGCAAAATAGCTAGAGCTGCCGGGCTATCTGTTTAAGCTACAGCCATAATGGAACACGTTGGAGTATGGACCTCATAGCTAGTTCTGCCCTTTTGCATTCCTTTGCATTTTTACACTGGATGTTCAAACCATGTTAATTAGACTACAAGCAGGATGCAAGCACCGGTAAAGGAAAAATATCTAACCTTTGACTTTTGTGTAATGCTCAATAACATCCTCAGCTAATATATCAAAACTTGGAATGTATCCATGCAAACCTTCAGAGAGGCCGAAACCAGGATAGTCCAGGGCATAGACTCCATACCCAGCAACAGCTATTCGCTTCGCTATTCCTGAAATGATCAACATTTAGTGTTCATGCATTTCCAGTGCAAAATATCCTCATATAGTCAATAATCAGAAAATCCAAATAGTAATCAACAATACAGTATTGCTATCTAGAGGTTTGGATCCAAAGTACAATGCCTTTACCTTTGTGATTTAACCTTAAGGTAACCAAATTGCAACATTGCAGAAAAAAATTCTCAGTGCACAAATAAAGGAAAGTTCTTTGCTGATCTTCTCTCTTGACTGAACTAAGTAAATGCAACTTGATGTGTTTGTCCATGTAGAGTTGGACTCAGTAGCTGAATCTTATTGTCCTTTATAATCGATTTTTTTTCTAATGATGAGAGCCCTTTATAATCGATCTTATTATTGCCTGTTGGACCAAAGTGCCGAATTATTTGTTTTCCGTGTGTTTGGAGGCCTCGGCAAAACGAGTTAGAGATGGAAAAATGTATCAGAAAGGTAATGGTTTGCTAGATTTCTTACTTGGGAAATCAAGCAAAAGAATAGATCAAACACTCATCAACAACAAGTCTTTTCAATTGTTTCTACAGATGCTGCAAGTCTTTTCTCACGCACCTTCAAAGAAGTAAGTGCACGTGTCGCCATAGCCATGGCAAAAGCAAACGACACCCTTCATGGCAACACCTTCTGGAGGTAACCATTTCTTGCAGAAAACCTCGAATCCTCTTGAGTTTATCTCGTAACCCTGAATTGGTATGCATGGACAACAAGAAGAAGAACAACAACAAATCAGATTCAGCACCGGCCCACTTATTGCATGAGCATAGCCTAATAGCTACTCCAGGCCCACAGCCTAATGGATAATTGCATGGATAGCCCCGTGGTTGCGTGGATAGGCTTGGAGGTTTTTGTCCCATCATGAGAACCTAATAATTCAGTTTTTGGTGGGACCCAATTATAAATTATTTTAAAGTTGAAAGTAAGGGGGGAGGGGGGGAGGGGGGAGAGAGAGATCTGACCTCCTCTGTTCGGATTCCAGATGGAGCATTCTGCATTATCAGTTACAAAGGAAGCACATTAGTTGAAGGGAATCAATTTAAAAGCTCTCAATTGCACATGGGCGCACAAAAGCAACGCACGCAAACACGTGCAAGATCTGGTTCAGTCATCAGATGGCCCAGCTTTCGGCATTTGTTATCGAGATGTTACTATATATTTCCTTCTCCTCGTGAGCCACCAAACCTGCCACTTTGCTACACAGTCGGACCCACGTATGGAAATCACTTGCTAGACTTTGCACACGTGTGCCATGGCACGTAAAATGCAGCTATTTCCAGCCGTCCTGGTTGCTCTTATCAATGAAGATGGAAAAAAACAAGGAAAAAAAAAAGGAAAATAGCCGCGATGGCTGAATAATTTCATTCATGAGTATGCTTTCTTCCGGAAGAAATGGTGGGTAAAGCCATCGCACAACCATCTGATGCAACCCGAAAATTAAAAGCAAAAAATTCGAAAAAAATAGAAAAAAAGAGCCAGAGATGGGAACAAACCTTGAGCAGCAAATGATCAAGCTGCTGCTGAAATTGAGTGAAAGCGGAACGCACCCGCCTGCGAGCCTGCACAAAATCCATGTTCTGAGAGGCAATAGCGTTCATGCCGTCACTGACGCCGTCGATCACCTTCCGGGCGGCGGCGATCGTGAGTTTCGGCTTCGCCCCCTTGCGACTGAAGACGGGCAGTAGTCGATGGAACTTGGATTCGGCCGTCGGGGTGCTTGATGTTTCGAAGAAGAATCTGAGCGGTTTTCCAGCTTGGTGTCTGAGAGAGACGTCCATGAGTGGAATAAAGAACAAAGAAAAGAACCAGTATCGCAAAACGACAGAGCGGTGGACGAGTGCGTGAAATGCTTGTAGTTGTAGATGGATGGTAGCTTTCTGGCGAAGTGGCGATTGTAAACAGAGAGCCGGGTTTGACGCTTTATAGTCGTGGTCCTCGTGGATCGGCTTGAGGGCCCCGATACTATACGGCTGCCCGTACAAGGCTTCGTTAGACTAAGTGACTGGACGGCGAGGTCCCCGTATCATACCGCTGCCTGTGTTGGCTGGGCGGTGCGGCCCCGATTTTATACGACAACCGGTATAGGGTTTCGTTAGGCTGGGCGCTGACGCCAGATTCGGCTCCGCGTGTGAGGCGTGGTTGGGTTAGAATATTCCTTATGTGGGGAAGCAGTGCTAATAACACTTTTCAGGCTAGTTATGAAAAGAATTTTATGCACTTAAGTTACTTATTCAAACAAAAAATTTAGGATAAATTTTAAATAAGCAGTTTTTTGTAACTTCTTCAATTATTAAGACGTTGATAATTGATACAAATTCAAATTATTTATTATATTTAATTTCACTTGTTCACCTAACAAATCAAGTTTCATCCAAATAAAATATGTTCATGGATTACATTTACTTACAAATAAATATATTTATGTGTAAATTAGAAAAATAATTAAATCCATTTGTTCTGATAGTATTAATATTTTTAATAATTTAGACGTTGAAAATACTATTTAAAATTGATATGTAGTATTAAATTATTTTATTACACTGATTTTATATATTTATAGATGAAAGAATTTACTTAATTTTAAGTGCTCAATGTGAGGCACAATGGAGCTCAGGGCAGCTTGTGTCGTTCGGGTTGAATTAGGGAAATTGGATTTGGGAGGATTATCCGCTTTGTTTCCCGGCCCCGCCGGAGTGACCGAATTCACAAAAATAATCCCATATGCCAACATGGAACAGGTGATACATATCCTCACGGATTATGAATGCACGTAAAGAAAGCAACATGTATGTATAAATTTAATTTACAGCGGGGTAATTGCCAATTTCTACTTTTTTTTTTTTAAGCACGAATGTCGGGGATCAATTCCTTATTGTGAGATATGGACATACATAGATGAGCACGATGAACGGCCTCGATCCCAAACAAACCTCTATACCGCCATGCGTACGTGAGAGTGTGTTGACTGGTGCTCGGGCTTGTGAGAGTAGCATCAGATTTCCGGGGTTGGTGAATCAAGTGTCCGCAGGCCCCCGCCAGTGTAGCCTGCCACACGTGCACCTAAATTCATAAAATTTAGTGGATAGCTGGAACCACGTTTATGCCGAAATAAAAACACGTCTCGGATCTCCAACAACGGGACGTCGCACGTGCCATGGTTCCCGACGCCTGGCAAGCAACTCTTTTTAAGAGGAAATTCAGGGAGCAGGAGCTTTTCGAAAATTGAAAGTTGATATCGACGTTCGCAAAATATTTGCTAAAAAAGTACATATATTAGCATCGACTACGTACTTTAATCACCTTTTTATTTTCAAAAATTTATTATATGACTATTAATTAAATTTGCACACTCATTTTTCTTATAAAAAATGTTTAGCATATTGGCCTAAAATGATTCCGCGTGGAATATACATGCATAAGACTTTCAAAGTGAATGATGGTGCCTTTTTCAAGAGGTCAAATTTCTATGCATCCTGCCGGACTAAAGTGAATTGATATGGTACATTTTGGAGCCGATCTTGATTATTCATGTTATGTCAAGTACAATCCAATCCGACCATTGTTCTAAACATAATTTATTTTATTAAAAAATCAAAAATCAAATCAATTAGAGATGACTGATGGTGGAGCCTTTGGGAAATGTAAAAATTTAGAAGATCGATATGCCTTAAAGTTTTAGAATAATAAGAAATTATATCGAATTATTACTTAATGAACGTCGTAGATAGTTTAGTTAATGTTGAATTGGGACCTGGTGGGTCCTAATGATAAATAAATATTTTTAATAGCTTTAATATAACTCTTAAGTGATCTTTAATATTCAGAATAATGAAATACTCGAATTATTATGATTTATATCTTTTGCTAATTCTTTTTAACAAAAGATATGATGATAAAATTAATGGACATTTTGAAATTGATCATTGGGTAATAACTCAAAGTCTTACCCTAAATATGCAAGCTCCGTGCTTATACTTAGTTTTTTTATTTTAAAAATATTTTTAAGTTACTTATTTTTTATTTTAAAAATATTTTTAAATCTAAGGTTATTTATCATGTTTATTACTACTTGTTTTATTATACTTCAAAAAAAAAATTTTGGAAACTAATATCTTGTAAAACATAGCATAATTTGAGAGTGAATATATAACTATAAAAATTTTAGAAAAATTATGTAGTATACATATACTATGTAAGAGTTTGAAATACATGTGATTTTTGGAAGTATAAATAAATTTACAAGGATAAATGGTTTAAATTTTTTTAAAGCATTTAGCTTCCATGTTTACAATAATCATGGAACCATTGGCCATGATAATTTAGCTGGAGCCGGCTTTTACCCATTGGTAGTTTGAGCAATAGTGAAGTTTGGATTTATTTTAATATATAAAAGATTTTTAAAATATTAATAATTGACTAATTAAATTTTGTTGCGTGGGCATAATCGAAGGTCTGGAAATGTATGCTAGATCACATCTCATATAATGGTGATGGAATGAATCATATCATAATTATATAAGATAAATCTCAAAACATTAAATTTTTATTGATAAGATTATTAGACAATCAAAAATTGCCTAGTAGTTGGAGAAGTAGGTAGCCATAATGCCCACTTGGTTTTGAACTCATACTTGTGTTCATGTATAATATGAAAGCTTTATCTTCTTAATTATTAATGGGAGCTTGTCATCTCACTCAGTGGATAGGCGAAGTTTGTTGCCTCCTCACCTGTTAGATGAAAGCTTATTATTTTTCTTGAACTTGATTATAATATTTGAAATAAATTATATTATACAAGCACGAGCAATAATGTTTGGCTATTTGATTATGTGGTGCACCTTGGTGCATTTCACTTATTTTTTAATTTTTATGAATTTTTTTATAAAATGGTTAATCTAGGTGTATTTAACATGTATATCAATTTTTATTATTTCTAGAGACTTTTATATATTTATTTTTTAAAATCAATGGAATTTTTGTAATCCATTAATTATGAAAATGTCATTGATTTTAAAAAATAAAAAATAAAAATCTAAAAGTTTTCAAAAATAGTAAAAATTGATACACACGTTAAACACACCTAGATTAATAATTCTATAAAAAAAATTCTAAAAAAATATAAAAATTGGATTTTTGCACCCGAGTGCGCTGCATAACAACTCTTGATTGCCACCCATTCGAGTGTTTTTGGTGCTTGTCCACGATGACTTGTCTTCGTCAAGGTCATGTTGCCTTGATAGGACTTGCAACTAGTCGAAAGGGGCATTTAGTAAAATGTTACTTTGAAAGATAAGTACATTATGGGTGTGTTTGGTAATGAATAAAATTTTTGGAGAAAAGTTTTGAAGAGTAAAAGTTGTCAAATGATGTGATATGATAGGGGTAATGATGAGTAGTAAAGAGGATAAAGTTAAAATAGATAGATTAATTGTGTTGATAGTTGTGTAGAAATTATTGAAAAGTAGGATAGTTGTATAGGAAAATGTGAAAAAAATGATTAAAAAATATGATAGTTGTAGAGAATGAAAAGTTTTAGATTGAAAAATTTTAGATTAAAAAGTTTTAACTTGACATGTTTTATTAATTGACAAACGCACCCTATGAAAAATCAACGAAAAGAGACGCTTGCTGCTCGCCGGCCCGGGGTAAAGAGCCCGGCTCAACAACGTCCACCCACGTAGCCCTACGCTCCCCCCAGCCGTCCAAAAGGATGGCGAGAAAGAAACATGTGCTCGTCTTCGAAGTCCAAAGTCAACACCGTCCATTTTCGACCTGGAGAATTCTCTGGAATTTGGGAACGCCGTCAGAAGGAGAAAAAAGAAAAAAATAATAAAGAAAAATAAAAAGGATAACGGCCAAAATCACCGAAAATGAAAAAAGAACAAGTGAAATTGGAAATTAAAAAGATTAGAAGTTAATTACATTGCTAAATATGGCGACATAATTGATACCCGCTAATCCTTGAATCAAAGCACACCGTCCGACAAATGGGCTGCCGTCCTTTAGTTTACAAATTTCTTGATGTTGTGAATACGTACGTGCCTGGCAAAGTGCAGCGGCAATCGTCCAAATCCCACTGATATTTGATACTGAAAGATTCGACTGGCGACTTGCTTTAAATGCTTCAAATAAAAACAAAGCATGCTTCGGCTTTTCTTTTTTTGAAAAAAATATAAATACTTATGTACTATAATTATCTCATATGATATTACAAGCACGTACTAAGATATTCTTATAATTTATCCTAATAACAATTTCATAAATACTTCAAACATTTCAACTGGTGGACAGTGGAAGACTCTTCCACAGTGAAGAAATAATATCACCTACTAGCACAGAGTCTACCTTTTATCTGGGTTGACGTGATGATACCCAAAAGAAATAGTTGGGGATGGATACCCCAAATACCTTTTAAAGCGAGCCACACGTGCTAGCATTTCTTCCTGCTCAAAAAGCTCAAAAGCAGTCCTAATGCTTACCTATTCAACCAGGCTCGTGAGTCGTCTTCATCTTTAAAAAGGAAGCAAATAATGGGAAAACAAAAGGGAAGGAATTGAAAGAGGGATGCAAAAAACTATTGAATCATTCCCGGCAGACGAAAAATGCTGGCCTGTTCAAAACATTTTGCGAAGAAATTAATAGAAGACCGCTTATCAAAAAATAAAAATAAATAGAAGACCGTGGCCATAGAGTGGTTGACAGTGGTCCAATAGCTTTTTCCAAACCCACGAACTCAATAAAGATTATCGGGGCTCCACGTACGACATGGCTTGATTCGTGTTTGAGTGCGGCTCTGCCGGTTTCATATCTGATTTTAATGGCATGAACGTGCTTCCTTTTTAGTTTTTCGAATAAATTCATACCCTGTTCGGCTTGGCTTTGCTTTGTAGAAGTTTGGCTTTTGTGGAAGTAACAGTAAAAGAGCACGGCACGTGATACGGGACGAGACTATTCGCGGCTTAGATAAGATAAGTATGAGGTGAAATCTTTTATTTCTCAGAAATAAATTTCATTTTCAAAAAATAATAATTTACTTTTTCCATTCTACTACAATTTTTCTCAATTCATAGTCAAAATTTCCCAGCACTTATTCCACCCCACATAATCATCCCATCCATTTACTCGAAAAAAAAAAAAAAAAAAAAAATCATCCTATCTTGGTTGGGCCCTGAAACGGGCTGTAAAAGCCCCAATGCACATATCCACTACTCAGATGGACCACGGCACGAAAACTCGTACGAGGCGAAGAAATCAATATATATTGCTTTGAACATTGACAACCATGAGATGCTTCGACCTTAAGTCCTTGATTAGCCTTGGAAGATGCCATCAACAAATATCTGAGGTGTGATGGACAAAAGGCATATTTACACGTGTGAACCGTCTAGAGCGGGGTTGAGATGGTTGAAAGTTGTGAGATTGTATGGCTTTTGAGAAGTTCAAAGGATGCCAGGAGTCTTTTGTGCGTAGTCTTGAATTATTCTCCTTTTGAGAATATCATATCATCCTTTTACAGGGAACATAGAATCTTATTTATTTATTTTTGGAGTTTACAGGGGACATAGAATTAGTTGTGAAAGTTGTTATCATTCGCGATTTATATGGGCATGGGCAGTGGCCGAAATACCCTTTCTTCATGAAAGTGTTATGAGGACATATCCACCTATGTGCACGGAAAATGTGGGATTATTTGGAGGACCCATTCTACATGACTATAGATAGATTAGGTGGCCATTGACAGCGAAAAATAGGGGTTTTGATATTATGTGGCTCTGACACAGGGGTATGACAAATTTCCGGTTTTCTTGTGTATAGTTACCCAAAAAAGGAGAACCTGATGAAACTATTATTTTGCTTCCTTTTGTTTGAAATGAGACCAACAAGTCCCAGTGACTAGGGAAACTTTCAACACATAAACGCTCATGGGCCGCTAAGCTTCAAGGAAGTTCTGCTTTACTGACAAAGATTTCAAAGGCCCATAGTTTCGGAATACTTGGTCTTTAATCATGTCAGGCCCAGGATGATCTCAATTGAACGCCAGTGCACGTAACAAGGGAGCATACATCTTGGGGTTAGAATTAAAAACAAAACAGACCGTTGTTTTGAATTTTATCTGTCTTGAATCATGGTTTTTGTTTCAATACAACTTGATGCGTTGAAATTTCAACGCATCGGGCTAGCAATTCTATTTTTTTTATTTTTTGAATTTTTTATAAAATTTTTAATCTAGGTGTATTTAATTTATGTATTAAGTTTTATTATTTTTAAAAATTTGTATGTATTTTTTGTTTTTCAAAGTAGGGATATTTTAGTCATTTAAAGTTTACTAAAACCCCCTTTTTTAAAAATAAAAAATATATATACATATTTTCAAAAAGGGTAAATTTAATTTATAAATTAAATATACCTAGATTAAAAGTTTTATAACAAATTCAAAAAATATTAAAAAATAAAAATTCTAGTTAGATGCATTGAAATTTTAATGCATTTATTGTATTGAAATATTCTCCCTGAATCATAACCCAAGAATCATTTTAATTTTACATAATTTTGATGTATTCTTCAAATTCATGGCACGAATTCATGGCACCTGGCTGTTTTGGACCTATTTTCATAATTATATCAAATCCATTTTGCTTATTATACTTAAAATCACTTGTTTAATTAAGAAACAGAGTTTCACGTGAATTAAATATTTTCACGAGCTTCATTTGGCAAAAGTGTAAAATCAAAGTAATGAAATTGTTTGATTTATATATTTATTTCAAATCTATTAATTTAACATTAATATCATTTAAAATGTTCTTCCTACTTAGATCAATTCTTGCAATATTTTAATGTGTTTATGAATGAATGTAAGTAATTTTCAAATTTTGCACATGATTTTTAACTTTTGAGTAGGTACCGCCATCCTAAATCCTAATTGAAATCATTTATGACATCGTGATAATCAAATGTCACTAAATAAAATGATCATATTGTATTTCAGTTTCGCCTTCAAGGTGGCCCAAATAGCTAGCAAGATTACATGGAATTGGTTCCAAGGTGGAATTTGAACCCATTAAATTATAATCTATAAAATTACTTGGAGGAAAGGTTTTAATTTGGGCTACTTTGTGCTATGGTAAATGTATTACTATCAAAATTATTCAATAGTTATAAAAGCCTTTCATCAATATATTCTCGAATATTTTAGCTAATTAAAAAATAGTATTAAACATTTAAAAATAAATTGGGTTTCACTTAATCTTCATGCTAATATGAAAATTCAAGGTTGTTGGGCTACTTTGTGCTATGGTAAATGTATTACTATCAAAATTATTAAATAATTATAAAAGCCTTTAATCAATATATTATCAAATATTTTAGCTAATTAAATAAATAGTATTAAACATTTTAAAATAAATTGGGTTTCATTTAATCTTCATGCTAGTATGAAAATTCAAAGGTCGTTGAGTTATGATTCAAAATAAGCTGTTTTGAAATTATAAGCATACTTTTTGAAATCAACCATTAATTCGAAGAAGATAATTAACTGATAGCTAGCTAGGTAACAAGAACGCGTACACTTTTTGTTTTTTTCCGATTAATAAATCTCGATTTTCGGCCCTCCATGAATGGTCAGGATTTTACTCGCCGACGACGTTAAACATGTGTACGGCTGTAGAAAGAGAGGGCATAATTTTAAAACTACATAATAAACAATAAGGCAAACGCTTACAGTAGTCAGAACTCAAAAAACGACAATACATACGTAGTAATGATAGTACTTTTCATGCTTATGCATACATGATAGTTCCCTGCATTTTCCTACCTAAACAAAACACCTCACGATTTATTACAGGGAAGTACTTCAGCGCTACTGTTGTCATTTGAATTTTTTAATATTGCAGGCCTATTTTAGCCTTTTTGATGATTAGGGGCATGTTTGGCAATATACAAATTTTTTTAAACTAAAATTTTTCTTTTTCTATATAACTATCTTATTATTTATTTATTATTTTACATCTTCGTATACAACTATTTTACTTTTCAATTATTTCTACATAAGTATCTATGAAACTAACCTATTTATTTTAACATTATTTTCTTTGCTTCTCATTATTATCTATACTACGTTATATTATTTTCTTTTATTTCAAAAATTTTTACACCAAAAAATTTTCATTCAAAAGTTTTATCATTTCCCAAACACACTCTAAATTAAAATCTAATCTACTTATTTTTTCAATTATTTAATTTTCTTATGATAGCAAAAATCATTTTTAATATTTTGGGTGGGTCATACTTACTTTAAAAATATTTATAGTTATATGTACAATATAAAAATCACTTGGATTTATATGCATATTTATTGAAATGCTAAGATAGTTTATAAAATCATTAATTCATATGCTAATAATGTTTTAAACGGAATAGATGTCAAGTTAATAGTTTTAAATAAGATGTATAAACCAAATGGGACCTAGAAAATATTCGTTTTGAGTTATACTTTTTTTGTTGATATCTGTACACTTTGACAACAAAGAGAAAATACAAAGAACATGCACTTGGCAGAATTAAAACCGGGGTCGCCATGTTTATCTACCCTTGTCCAATACCGCCAAAGCACTACCTTGGTGGCCATTTGGTTATGCTTGGTATCTTTGTGAAACAAATAATTTTAAATGTTACGATCAAATCGTATAGTTTGGTTTAACATTTAAGGTGAGCCTAGAATGGGATGACAACATCTAAATTTTCCATGGCATCGGCACTATAGGAATATTTTCCCTAATTATACAACTTCCAATAAAAAAGTTGTGCACTGTGAGAGTCGAGTATTATTATTTATATCCTAGTTGCGCTTGAAAAGTATTTAGTAACAAGGGACAGGACAACCGATGCAATGGTACCTTACGTATGGTCGATTACCTTGTTGTACATGTTTTTCCATCAATTCTTCACCTGTTCGCCATCTGAGACATGCAAAGTGTTGGTCTTTTCATCTAGGCAGACCCCACAAGTTAAAAGAATTGGAAGTTGATACATAGGTTTGGGAAATGTGATGGTTGAATGTGTAATATTTTTCACGCCCTATTCAGTAGTTTGCATTTCCTAAGCATGCGACACATTATAAGAGAAGGGAGTAGGTGTGTTTTCGATGACTCGATGAGTGCATTAAAATAATCGACCCTTAGAAATAAAATAGAAAGGAATGATTATGGATGAAGATGATGGTAGGAATATTTATATTAGCTAAAACCCATGTTGACTGAAATATTAAAATTTAATAACTACTGAGTTAGTTAAGATAAGAAATATTAGCAACCTCAACACCTGAATGGTGACAAAATGGTGGGTCATCCAGTGATAGAGCATTGTGCCAAAAGAAGTTGCTCAAAAAGGAATGACATGGCAGATTGTTATAAGTCCATAGATGATCAAGGCCGTTCATAATTAGGTGGGGCAACATAAAATAATCACCATCTTATACCGATTCAATAAAACATCAACATAAGCTCTTCAACATTGTCTATATTTTTTTTTATATCAAAAAAACATTGTCTATATTAATTGTGAAAAGCCATCATGAAACTCTATACATATACGTAGAAGCATGCGGCTGTCACAAACTACGTAGGACGACAACATAGTTTGGTAAGCGCTTAGGTCATGAACAGTGGATGATTCTTGTGGCAGGAGAGACTTCTGTACCAGGGCTAGCTATGTTTTTTTTTTATTTTTATTTTTCGTGTACACTGGACGTATATATTACATCTCATTTCAAATATTACAATTAAGTTGGAGTTAGACAATAAGTTCTCATCTAATCAATAAAGAGATAATAAACTCTACCTATAGCACAAGGGGAAAACAGCCTCACCTCTATTGCAACAGGTACAGCTCTACGAAACAGTAAAGGGGACATAGCCCCACCAAGCTTCTGTTTGGAAACGAGAATCATATTTAAGGAAACCATGTTTTCTGCCACCTGAGTTAGTCGCAAGTGGTATATACCCAGCTTGCTGTGTTGTTTGCATTAATTACATGCCATTTTCTGATCTAGCATTGGGTTGCCGTGAAACAGTTAGCAGTGAAGTCGTGCATGCAAGGACCATGAATCAGCTAGCAGTGGGATCAGACTTACTTCTAAAAGTTGCTTATGTGTGAGCAGAATGGTTTCATCAATTTCTGTTAAAAGCATATCATCATGGGATGGCCAGATCTAATAATTCATTAATTAGTTTAGGTTGCGATTATCACTTATCAGTTTTTGTCAATTTCTGTGGCGATGGAAGCTTTCCATACCATTTGATCACATAACACAGTTCATTATAACATAACATGCTCCTATTAAAGAGATACATCTTGCATATGATTAACCTAAAATATATGTTTTAGGTAGGAAAGTTGTGTGTGTGTTGAAGATTAATTAATTTAATTAGACTTTCCTAGCTCTTCTGTCAAAATCTAAAGTATGAATTTATAATGCAGTATATAAAAGTAGACGTTGGCGTTCCTCAAAAAATAAGTAAACGTTGGCATATTAAGATTGGTGAAACTAAGAGAGGCCGTCACCCGGATCCACCTACACCAAAAATAACTTTGATGTAAGATAATTAATTATGTGATCATTCTGCGCCTAAATGGGCAGTTAATTAAATCATATGCCTGTTATCCATTTAGGACAGAAGTCTATCTAGAGTCCAGTACTCAGTCAACGGGTTAAAATAAAAAAATTTAAGCGAAGTAATTGAGCATATATATGAATCATGTTTAAAATGGTGTAAGTAATAAATTCGCAGCTAACCAAGAAGAGTCCGGATGTACATGTCCCAGGGGCCAGGATTATATGTAGATACATCCATTGTTTCTCAGATGGCCAAACTTATATAGATAATAAATAATATTACATACAATTAATGTGTTGGATGGAAATTTGTATGGTAGATGGAGCCACATTTGCAACGGACCGCAAATTAATTATGATACGGTACGAGTACACTAGAATATTTTCCTACTTATGCAATGCTTTTAGCTGAACCGATTCTCAACAGTCAGCAATCGGAACGAGAAATTAATCGGCTGACAGCAGCAGACGTGTTATGTACATCCATTTTCAGACCATATGATCAAGAAAAACGAACTCGTTTATCAGAAGATATTGTGTCGTTGCAGACGAAACGTACCTTACCATTTCTACTGATATTTATTTATTTATCTACGACAGTCCGTTTTCAAGCTCAGGTAAGCTAAGGATGTCTTCTCTTTAATAAATATTAGGAGGCTATATATTTATATGATGACGCTAATGTATTTGACTCTTTTTTAAAAGATGTTGTCCCTTTCCCTGCAATTTTACACGTTGAGTAATTCCAGCCACGAGTTGCACAGAGATGTCTTCTTCAATAGTGTCACGCGTACTATAAGGCCAGCCACGTTTATCCCTGGTGAATCCAGAATCCATATGTATGTATGCTACCGTGCTTTCGTGAAATCGGATTTCGAGATGCTGATGATTAATTTAAAGTCAAATCTAATCATTATATTTAACATTATGTGTTTAGCTAGAAGACCAAATTTATCTAAATTCAATATATACATCGGTCATATTTGCTCAAAAATAAATATATTCATGTGTAAATTAGAAAAAATATTTAGATTCATTCACATGTATATTAGAATTTAGTAATACTTTATAAAATCATTTATTCACATAGTAGTAATATTTTGATTAGTTTAGATGTTGAAACCATTATTTACAAATTTATATTTAGTATTAAATCACTTTATTACATTAATTTTTTATGTTTGTAAATGGGGTTTATATATGATAATATTAAACAAATGAAACTGTTTCCATGATAATATAAATATTACTAACTATAATAAATTGAGCGAATTTTACATTAACTATTTTTTTGATGTGATACATTAACTATTTAGATGTTAAAAATGAAGAAAATTCTATAGAAGAAGAGTTTAATAGAGATATCCCATAAATATATATATTATGATTTGATTGCTAACCCTTCATGCTATTGTCACGGGACGTTCCTGCTACTACAACTTTTCAATTGAGGGGTTTTATCTCCATTCTTACCAAGTTTGGTGGAAATTACAAGCATGTTAAGAATTTGCAGAATTTTAACATATACTTAGAAAATTTATCTAAAAGTACAACCATATCACTTACATTTTAAAGTGATGATAATATTTCTTTAGACAAATAAAATTATAAAAAGAAATAAAATAGATTTAGAACTCAAAAATCTATTTTTAAAAATACTCCTCAAATTTAAAAAAATATCTTTAAAAATAAATAGGTCTAAAAATTATTTTTCAATAATATTCCTCACATTAAAAAGAAATATATCTTTTTAAAGGAAAAAAAAAAGAAATCTATTTAATGTGAGGAATACTTCAAAAGTACTTTCTAGCATTTTCATAATTTTATTTATGTACAGGGATATTTTTATTATTTTTAGAAAAGTAGTATATCTCTAATTTCAGGTAAACCTTTAAGATACACATATAAATTTTGTAAAAAAGTTATGATACTCATGCAATTTCGAACAAATCTGCTTGTATGGGCGCAAAACCCCTTTGAATTGGGAATTGACATGGGGTGCAATCAACCAACGATGATGCCATCGTTTTTGGGTCCTGAATTTACTATGAACTTAACATATTACATCGAAGGAGGCAAAAAAAAAAAAAAAAATCCCAAAATAAGTATACATGAGAATAGGGGTGTTAATGGTCATGGTCAACCCGCCAACCCGCTCGTCCAACCCGTTAATAAATAGGTTTGGGTTGGGATTTTTGAATAAATGGGTTATGATCCGTCAACCCGTTTAACCATTTAATTAAATAAACGGATTAGGATTGAGGCTTTGCAACCCGTCCAACCCGTATAAGCCATTTAATATAATATATATAATATATTATATATTATGAAATATATTTCGGCCCTGCCCTTCCTTCCCGCTCCCTTATCCCGCCCGCGCTGAAAACCTAAATCCCGCAATCCACCAACACATCGTCCACGAGCAGCTGACGCCAGACTGAGAGGCCGCGCATGACGACTCCACGAGCAAGCAATCCTTCATCTAGATGGATTTGCGGTAGATCCGGGAGTCAATCCTTCATGCCAGCAGATCCTTGTCTCATTGTTGCTTCTTTCGCCAAATTTGTGTGGGCCTAAGCACTCCACGAGCAGGCGGCGAGCAGTAGACCGAAGTCGAACCCATCCCCACTGCTGCCGCTTCTTCTTTCTTGCTCGAATAGTCGAACTCTGTACTTCTTCTTCTCCTTTTTGTTCCATCTTGCTCAAACAGATTCCATCCCTAATTCTTCCGTTTCTTCTCTGTTTTTCTTCTTCCTGCTTGGGTACCCTACTGCATACTCACTGAGAGACCGCAGAGAAGAGCAGCTTCATAGTGGGGTCATTGGCGCTGAGCGACGGAGGCGACGGCAGAAGACTATCAACGCTGCCATAGGAGGGGCCGGTGTCGGAACTGCCGTCGGACTAGAAGACTGGCAGAGGCGCAGAGAAGAGCAGCTTCGGTAGTCCACGAGCAGCAGACTGGCACTCTGGCAGATCAGCTCATATTTTTTTCTAATCCTCTGTAGGTTGTAGCAGAGCAAAGCTAGACAACCTGGAATCTGGATTGGAGTACAGGAAATCAGGAATGGTGAATCGTCTCGCGTTCCTGTAAAGGGAAGGCTCGGTTTTTCGCTCCTCTCCAACCAGTCGAGGTTCCGTTGACCCCGAAGGCCAAATTCTATCACTCCAAAATTTAAAAAAGGTTCAGCTAAGTGGTGAGTGTTGATACTCCCTCCTCTCTCATTTTTGGTAATTCTCCTTTGAAAGTTAGTAACAAACATAACCCGTTAACCCGTCTACTAAATGGGTTGTAAATGGGTTAGGGTTGAAATTTTTTAAATAGGTTAATAAACGGATTAGGGTTGAGATATATTAAATGGGTTAGGATTAGGATTAGGCTCCAACCCGTTCAACCCGATCCGTTAACACCCCTACATGAGAATGGATGAAGCTCACAGGGCCCGAGAAAATGCATGCGTGTCTAAGAGAGGAGTATTACTAGCCCGAAGACCGTCCTGCAATTCCGGGAAATCAGTATTATACCTTGGAAACAGCAGTAATAACATGAATGAAAATAACCTGGCAGAAAACTCGGACCAGTTGGGAGGTAAATAAACAACCGAAATCGATGACTGATGAACACAGATGGAAGAACCCTCTAAAAAAACCCAATCTCTTTGACTTTCCATGATGGACATGCATCTCAGGGGTGGGGTACCTTCTTTTTTAAACAAAAAAATAATAATAAAAATTCTGGAACCGGATTTCTGATACAAGTGGCGTGTGCTACTGTCATGAGTACCCTCCTCCAGCTAGCCTTTTTGGGCTGGTTGGTATAAAGCAATTAAGCATGAAAACTAAAGGGGACACGGATGATGACAGGCATGCGCATCCAAAGTTTTTTTAATCTTTATTTTTTAAAGTTGTATTTGTCTTGTTTGGTGCTTAGTATTATATGGATTGACATGCAGTGGTTTACAAGATGATAAAATAATCACAATCAAAACATGGCTTATAAATTTGAGAACAAAAAATATAATACAGCTCTTGAGGGGGAAGCACATGCAAATTTATATTGGTATCTAAAACCTACTCTTTGTACATTCCTCCTGTGGGTTGACCTGTTTAGGCGGCTGTTCATACACAGCCATGCACATGTCCTTGTTTTCCTGAATATATGGTATGGCTAGAACCTTCTCGTCGCTGATCCGAGCTAGCTAGGTGATGGAAAGTAATGGAGAGGAAAGGAAATGGACAGAGAAGAGGAGAAATGTTAGGCGTTAGCCTCTAACCCATGGATTGACGGTATTGATAGTTTGGATTTTGGAGTCTTATTCAAATCTTGCTCAGGGGATTAAAAAATGTAAGAAAATTTATTGGGTTCTGAACTATTTCGACATGATCGACACTACACATATATTAAACGCGTCCCTAGAGACTGAGGGGTGTGTCTGGTAGTGCGTAAAAAATAATAATAATAATAATAATAATGAAAAATCTGAAAAAAAGTGAGAGGGTAATGTGATGTAATGTAATGAAAGTAATTATTTGAATTGAAAAAGTTGAAGAAAAATAAAAGATATTTGTATAAAAAGGTAAAATAATAACTAAAAATATAAGCAATAATAAAAAGTAAGATACATAAAAAATTAAAAAAATTTACTCAATGCTAAACACTATAATAGTAGTCTTACAGCTAAACTATTATTGCCTATTTCTTCTGGTTCTCACTCAAGTACCTCGATAAACTCATACAACTAATAATATAAAAAATTTAAGCATCAATACCAAAATTTGCAGCCATTTAACTGTCGTCATTGAGTTGTTGCATATAATTAACAATAGCTCAATCAGAATCTACTTATAAAAACTTGGACTATTTAATAGGTCATGTCATTGAATTGTGTTATTAAAGTCCATATTTTTTGTTGTGTAAACTACTTAAAATTTCCGCAACATCCATGTTATTTGAAAAAGTCCTGGCTTTTCATTTTCACAATTTTGAGGTTTTTTAACGCATATCATTAATGGATAAATCCGCCAAATAAGTCGATAAAGCAGAACACTCCAGCACTTGTTACAACAACAACAAAGTAAAGAAGCCGGGCCAAATACATGCACCCTAAAAGCGCTCAAACATATCATCTCTCATAAAATATATAGAAAAGCACAGACCCTATGAGGTCACAAAATAAGCAAAATACTGAGAAAATGAATTTAATCCTCAAAAAAATAATTCTAGACCATAAAAGTGCTTCTAATGCGGTAACACTAACAAAAAGCTAGCTAGCCTTAGAATTTGCAAATTAAGCATAAAAATTGAACGGATTAAATCAATGTCGCAAAGATCCCATACAAATCCAACGCATCTACCATCATGATGCAACAGGTGATACATTTGTAGGCCTATTCATTGAGTACCACCCAACAGGCCCACTAGTCATTGTCCATGGCCAATTAAATTATAGCCACGTATTAATTAATTCAATTAATATTGTTTATGTACTAATTACGATGCATACAACATTCTCTTCTACATGCCTTGTTTTCGGCTGTTTGTTTGCGGACTGTGACAAGAGTTTCATGATTTTGCTGCCAGCATCATTCAACTCACGTTTTACCTTCTTGATGACCGTGCCCCGTGAATCCAACGGTTTCAAAACCGGAATATTCTTGCATTTGGCGCGTTAATGATGGCTAACAATACAGAACAGGGGAAAAAGACTGTAGGGATAAGCTACAATATAGCTTGCTGTTACTTGTTAATTATTTTCATGACTATTATATTATAATGATCTTAAATGATATTACAAGCAAGCCCCAGGACATTCTTACAATTTATCTAATGATATTCTTATAAATATTTCTAACATCTCAATCGGCGGACAATGGTATATGCTTCCACAAACCGGAAAGAAATAACGTTACCACATAATGCTACCATATAGGACAATGACTAATTAATACAGAAACACATGCACCATTATTCAGACTGAAAATGTCCACATGAGAGATCAATTTTCGTACCACTAAGGCACTTCCTTAGTGACTAATGTTACTTATAATTACTACTACTGCTACTACTACCACTATTATTTGTTTTTTCATTTTCACATATATTTAGTTAATATACTAAATTTATCAACATCGAATTCTTAATATATCTTTAAAATTTTAAAAATTAACAATTATACATATTTAGCAGTTATAACTGATTGAAAATTATTTATTTTTGAAATTTTATAAAAATATAAAAATAAAAATTGGTAAATTTTAATATATGAACTAAATACATCAAGTCCGCATAAAAAAATTAAAAAGTCCTTAAAGCAACCGGCTATTCCTCGCTTAAGTCAACTACATTGGATTATGAGACTCTATCCAATGCAATTGGACGTCATTGATATATTCATTATTTACATAAGAATAATATTTTAAATAATTTAGATATTGAAATGCAAATTTAAAATTTTTATTTATGTTAAATTATTTTATTGTATTGATGTGTATCATTTATAAATGTGACTCATGTATTGATGCAATTTGGATAAAAATTAATATACTATTAAAATAAATAATTTAAAATATAATGGGTAAAATAAATTTTTATCTTATAATGAAATAGTGCTCATTTTACAGTGTACTGCACTGTGCAGTACAACACCACTTGATCAAATTCCTTGGATTATTATCCAAGCTATAACCCTAACTACCCTCTTGCATGTGCACATTTTGTATCTTACTGTTAATACAAGTGGTTTTTTTTTTTTTTTTTGCTAAGGATAGCATATAACATCATACTGTTTCAACCCCACATAATAACGGACGCTGGTTCAATGCACTCGGGTGCATTGAGCCTCACTGCATCTGGGTGTACTTCACCTTTTTTTTTTTGAAATTTTTTTTATGAAAATGTTAACCTAAGTATATTTAACATGTGTACAAATTTTTACCATTTTTAGATATTTTTTCCGGATTTTTAAAAATCAGTGGCATTTTTAGTAATTTAAAAAAAATTACTAAAAATGCCACTGATTTTAATAATCCGGAAAAAATATCTAAAAATCTGCAAAAATGATAAAAAATTATACACATATTAAATATAATTGGATTAACATTTCATAAAAAAAGTTTCAAAAAAATAAAAAAAGGTGGAGTACACCGGGTGCATTGAACCAGTGTCTCAAAATAACAATATATCGGGATCTATTATCAGCTATCTAATTTAATTAATCACCGAATTTTAAAAATCCAGCACAACCGGTTGCATGGAGTGAGGTGATTTCTATTTTTTATGCAATTCACATCAATATATGTTTATTTAAAATTTCAAAAATCATATATGTTCAAAATTATTGGTTATATATTCATTTTCAAAATGGGGGATAAATCAACACACCCACCCTTTTTAAATTTTAAAATTTTTTAAAATCTAAACTATTTGTCTTATCATATATCCAGAAATCATATTCAATGAAAATTTATATTTTGTAAAAAAAATCCTATCTTTTGAGCATGAATATGAAACTATTCACTTTTTATTAAAATGCATATTATATAAATATGTGAAATTTTCAATATATGTAATTTTAGAATAAAAAATAAATGTATATGAATAAATATGATGGTTTCGATTTTAAAAATATTTTTAAAATAAAAAACGCGAAGTTACATCTCCACTTAGTCATGTGTATTGAATCATTAGCCTTTCAAAATAGTTACATATACACGCTTAAATTATTATAAGTTTCTAGAAATACATGAATTTTCAATTTTCAAGTAATTTTTAATAACAAATAAATTTCCATCAAAAATATTTTTATTTAATTCGATTTTATAAAATAATTAAATAAGAATAACCAACATAACCCTATATTGAGAAGGAACGAGTCTTCAGTGTCGGTTTCCACCTGAATGCACATGTCACATAGCTCAGTGTCCGAAAAGGGAGTGCTAGCACATAAACACTGATCACTGTCCATAGACCATAGGCAACTGTTCCAACTTAATTCCAATCATGTCAATGGATTAGCATATCCTACATATCTCCTGTCAACAAAATTTTCATGGCCGAAAAGTCCTCGTTGGAACGTCCTCGAAGACGCTCGATCTTGCGAATTTTGAATTTTCTTTTTTGGTTTTTTTTTTTTATGGGCTTTTTTAGTTTTTTAAAGCCTTGACTATTCCCCTGATGAATCATCAGCGCGAGCAACCCATCTTAATTTCACCACTACCCGCACTGATCGAGGGTAGCTGCTGTGTTGCGACTATTTATGTCAACTTCCATTACGCCACTTCTATTTTTAATGCATGATAAAATGTCCAAAATGGCTTAGTAATTGCTTCCCGTGCGATAGCAAGTGGAAAGCAATTTGGGCATGTGCTGGTGCTGTGGCCAGTTCGGCCTTTAGTGCCTAAGTGGTGGTGGGTATGAAATTTCTCTCCAGTAATGGGATATTACTTAGTTCTTTCATATTGTAAAGATTATGCAGGTACTTATTTATAATATTAGATGATTTGGTGTACTTACATGAATAAAAAAATACGGCTTAATAATTAGGTGATTAGACTATCCTTCATAATAAACATGACATGCAACCACAACGACCAGAAAATATTGGTCGCAGTAATCAGCGTGACCGGACCTCAGGGTGGGCAATTGCCACTCAGTTCTTGAAAATATTAAAATTTTCTTAAATTTTAGAAAAATCTTTTGAAAAATAACTGGAATATCCTAATTAATAATATCTTCACTCAACCGAAATATCATTACCATTTCATTGTTGCTTGGTGAACAATTAAGATGGGTATGTCCACTATGTGATCGGGAATGCTATATTGGGTGTACATCGCAACATAATTTAGTATTATATGTAATCTTCTCTTTGAAGCCAAATTTTAGTTTGGCTGTATTTGATATCAAACACAGCAAAGTCTTATAATATTAATTATAGTCAAATTTTTATTTTTATCTGCAGTTAAATTTTAATATTGGCAAATAGTACTTTTCTTGCTTTTGATAAAAGTTGACTACATTTTTTAACTAAATGTTACTGTTAAAAACAACTAAATATGTGTAAATAAATAATTAATTACAGATAAAATACATTTAAGACAATCAAATATATATTACGAGCAATTAAAAAATTAGCTACACAAAACGAAATTTGTTGTGATGGTATATGTCTGCAAACTTCATATTTTGTGCCACAGGCGGTAGATCTGGATATATGTGTGGTCTTTTAATCCTTTTCTTTCTCAAGGGTCGACCCAATAACTAACCGTTCTGGGCGGTACGCATGATATGATCATGACCGACCCGGTTTTGGTGGTGCTGATCCTGATCGAGATGTGGCCTATCGCGATACACAAATGGCATGGATTACGCTGACTTCGGGGAACAGCACTTTGTTTCAATTCAATAGGCTCAAGAACCCCACATATCTCCACCGGCCCATGACCAAAATTCCTTTTGAAATTTGATATCTTGAACAGCATGTTTTTGAGATTGATATCCAGATCATATCTTCAATAAATTAGAAAAGCTGCTATTGGCTATGGTCCCTATCTAATGACCTCGAGTCCGATCCGTGCAATATTCAACCAAAGGGGGCGCCTGTTGCTAATGACTTCCATATCATTAATCATATCCCCCATTTACTTCTTGCATCACCTTCCATGTTCTTTCTGTTTCTTACATCCTTTTTTCAATGATATTGACACTGTTTCCATAGTGAAAAAGAATTTTCGTAAGCGTGTGGTTGAAGTACCCAGAATGTTAAAAAGTGGGAGTTAGGAGATACTCTATTTTCAATGCGAAAAGGAGCAAAGAAATTACTACAATTTGCACATACGCATATGATCGGCGGCGATTGGGCTACCAATGCGCACCAGCAAAAATCACTTCTGTGTCATAACAGTTATTTGCGCTGCTTGACCTGGCACTGTGATCCTATATTCATGATCCGCAACGGTGATTTTCTACGATTACGGGAAACTAGAAATTATCGCTGCAATTCGCCTAAAAATAGGCATCTTGCTTTTCTTCAAAAGCAACTGCATGAAATGGTCAGCCAAACGGGTATTGCAATATGGGATTGCTTTCGGAAATCACAGCATTATTCGCAGCTGTGACAAACGAAACCTTAAAGCGTATATCTAGAAAGCAATATAAAATTAATTATGTTCAAATGGATTAGTTGTACAGATTTGTGTAATTTTGTATTTCCGACCTGCACATGGGGTCGACATTTCTGTCTCGGTTGTCTCCAACTAATGAAACATGGAGATGAGTAGTACTCTTTGAACACCAGTACCGCACTCTTGTCCCTCTGCACGATAAATGAGTTTAAGTGCCCCATTGTTGTAACTTGTGAATTTAGGATCCCATCTGAAGAATAAGATAAATTTTGGAGAATACTCAGTAGAATTAATATAATTACAGAAGTTGTTGAATGACTTCCGAAACCATACTATTCGGTCACCTAAATGTCCCCCCATATCATAAAAATATTGAAGGTTTTCCCCCTTCTACGCCAACATAACCATAAATGCTACAATGTATAGCCACAGGAGGAACAGGCGAAAGCACCAATCCAACATACATGCACAAAACTAAACTATTTATTGGGCCATGTGGGGATCCACTCCCCATTGAAACAGGCAACCCCACTTCTTGGGTCCCACCTGGTCAAGGCCATGTGGCCTCGGCTTTTGTTTCCCAACAATTGCTGCTGAACCCCACTCCTGCGGGTATAGGTAGTTAGCTAGCTAGGTTCTTTGCACAACTTAGCTAGCATGCAAGAGAGGCTAAAACTTATTAAGGGCCTACTGGTTCAACTAATATATCACACCTGGCATCTCATAGCAATGACAAGGAAACAAGCATAGTAGCAATAGAAAATGATGTTTCAGACACTGGAACATACATTTATGAAACAACATGCACTGGTCTTCTCTCTAGCCTCTACTAATAATCAAGAGAAAATGTATAATATAAATGTGTTGTGAACATTCCCGCTCAACAATCGGCAAAGGCTCCTGCTCCTGTGCCCACTAACAATTACTGTGTATGGGGGAGTAGTGAGAGTGCATTAAGGTTGTTGGATATGGCACACTTGCATTTAAAAATTTTCTTCAAAAAACACTTGCAATAAAAACCTTAGAATGCGTCAAACTGGAAATAATAGATGTGAACTTTCAACTCTCCAGCTGGTGAATTTTCCCGTCTCGGAATGGCTATGCAAGAGAGACCATCCACCACCGGTATATGAACTATGAGTAGGGTGCAATTCGAGTTGGGTTGTATCGGATTTGGGATCTAAGCTTATTAGGTTTAGGCGAACCCAAATCTTAATTATAATATTAAAATCTGAGTTTAGGTCGAGTTCAGACCAAATTTGCATTGGTTTCGGTGTTGATTTCATATTAAAATTTGAATTATTCTCAAACTAATAGAAGTTAAAATTACCGATAGAGATAATAAATTTTTTTGAATATTATTAAATTCACACATACATAATTTATATGTGAATATATTTATAATGACTTATAATATCTTTGATTTTGATGAAAACTGGTCTTTTAATTAAAAGATAATTTTAAATACAATGAACGTAATGAATTTACATATAACAAGCAATATAAGAAAATAAATGAGATTACATGAAATCACTATCTAAAGTTTAATAAAAATTAGACTTATATGTCTCATAGTTAATTAGTATATATGCAACAACTTTAAAGAGTTGGCATATTTATAATTATTTGCAAATATAGTTAATATAGATGTAATATATTTAACTTTTATGAACAAATGTATATAATATTTAGGTTTTAGTTACAATTTAATTAGGTTATGATTATATTGAATAATTTTTATCACAATTATAGTTGAAATACTTAATGTATAAATAAATGTAATTATTTTAATAAATTAGGAAGAATGTTGGGTTTGGACCGAGTCAGATTTTATCATCAGATTGATGCAAATTCGGTATTGGTTTTGGATTTTTTGGGGTCGGGTTGAAATTAGGTCTAACTTGAAAAAATTAAAAAAAAAAACTCAAATTTATGGTGTGTTTGTTAATGAGTAAAAATTATCAAGTTAAAACTTTTCAATCTAAAACTTTTCACTCTCCATAATTATCCTATTTTTTAATCATTTATTCATATTTTTCTATACAACTATCATATTTTTCAATCATTTCTACATAACTACCCACACAACTAACTTATCTATTTTAAATTTATCATATTTACTCTTCATTATCACCTTTATCATATCACATCATTTGACAACTTTTACTCTCAATAACTTTTTATCAAAAGTTTTATTCATTCCTAAATACACCCTTAGTTTTAAAATTGGGTCAAACAAGTTGGGATCAACCTGGTACCAAGTTGCACTCCCTAATTATGAGGCTTAGGGGTCACATTTGTATGAATGGTTATAAAGAAAGAGAGAGTAAACTAAGATAGCTTTCCTTAAGACCTAAGAAGGAGTGTGACTTGCGAGTCAAGTGCTAAATGCTTTTCATCCGAAAAAAAAAAAAGTGCTGAATGCTTTCGGTAAGCATTTTTGCAATTAGCCATGGCATGCTGGTGGTCTTATATTCTTATGCGGGAGGGGTAATGCTAGAAATTAAAATGGTCGCCTCTGAAAATTTTGTTACATGGTAGTGCGCGACATAATGCACCACTCCTTATTTCATGCAACTAGTCGTTGACAAATAACGTTGGGGCTGGGGAAGTGGACATAGCCCGTTCAAGTAAGCAATGTGTTGGGCAGACGGTCATCTTCTAATCATACCCAGTAAGGCCACAATATATATCCATGATAATTAGGACACGGATATCTGATTTGTTTGGGTAGCTGTAGCTTCAAATTTCTGAAATACCTAACACAGAATAATAACATACAGGAGTTGAAGCGAGTAACAATACTGCAAATGTTGGTATAATTAAAATTTTCTTTTATATCAAACATAATTTTAGCTACATGTAACTTGATTTAGACATTTGGCTATAAATACATGATTGTTTTAGACTAATAACATTTGTTCAAATGCAAATAATTTTTATATCTTATGCAACAAAAAAATATTTAATGCATTTATTTGTACTTCTTTTGAACAAATGTATTTATTTATAGTTGACTGCAAATAATAATAAAAATTTTAGTTATACAAAGTAAATAAGTTGCCATTTGATAGTAAATGAAATGAAATTAAATCTGACTGAAAAGACGACTGCTTTTACAAACTATTGTTGTGGTGCAGATTTTACGTTTAAAATTCACTGGAAATCTTTAGATAGATGTGGATGGTGGGAATGAAATTGAATCAAATAGATATGATAGAAATAAAGCAGGAATAAGTGAGAATAAATGTAAGTATTTTCATGAAAAGACATAAGAAAGTAATTAAAGGGTGTGTTTGGTAATAAAATAAAACTTTTGATGAAAAGTTTTGGAGAGTAAAAGTTGTCAAATGATGTGATATGATAGAGGTAATGATAAGTAGTAAAGAGGATAAAGTTAAAATAGATAGGTTAATTGTATGGATAGTTGTATAGAAATGATTGAAAAGTAGGATAGTTTATATAGGAAAATATAAAAAAATGATTAAAAAATATGATAGTAACGAAGAATGAAAAGTTTTAGATTAAAAAGTTTTACCTTGCTATTTTTTATTAATTGTCAAGCACACTTAAAATATAAGTATAAAAATAAAAACATAAAGTTATTCAGTGATTAATGACTTTTACTTTTCAGTCCTCATTTCGCTACATTTGCCATTTATAGCCGTTCCTAAGTTGGAACGGAATTATGCTCAATTATCCGACCGATCGAGCTAATTATTCCGTCAACGGAATGGGCAATGGCGAACGGGAATCCCAGAAATATTTGTATGTCAGTGAACAACGAAAAGTTGAAACTGGAGGGGGGGTGGCAATGTTGGTGGGCCTGTTCAAAGTGGGACCCACCTGAAGACCCCCCCCCCCCCCCCCCCCCCCCCCCCCCCCCCCCCCCATCACCGTACATGGGGCTCCGAGATTCTCAACCCAACTTATGGCCATGCCTTCGCCATATTATATATGCAAAGCCCTACTCCCTAGCTCAGCGTTGTGTGTGTAATCTTTTATAGCGTGAGAGAAAGCTTGTGGCAAGCATGAAGGAACTGAATGATTATACCTTCACCAATCAACATTCGAGAGAGAGAGAGGGAATATAAAAAGAAATTAGGAGCGTTGCGACATGGCAATCGCGCTCTAATAGGAAGCCTCCCACTCCCCATCTTCTCACCCCCTCTGCCGCTCTCTCTCTCTCTCTCTCTCTCTCTCTCAGTTATTTCGTTCTTCTATGAGACTTTCTCTCCCCATTCTCTGCCGCCAACATCCCGCGCTTCGCAAAACACGCTAGGCTGGCGAAAATGGATTTTTGTCAGCACCATCACCACCGTCCAAAACAAAAGTTAGTCGTCCTGATGGGAGCCACCGGCTCCGGCAAGTCCCGCCTCTCGATCGACATCGCCTCCTGCATCCCCACCGAGATCATCAACGCAGATAAAATCCAGCTTTATTCTGGCCTCGACATAACCACCAACAAGATCCCAATGCCGGACCGCCGCGGAGTACCCCACCACCTCCTCGGAGAGTTCCACACCGAAGACGCAGAAATCTCCGCCTCCGATTACCGCTCCATCGCTGCCGACAGAATAACTCAGATCCACGCCCGACGCAGATTACCCATAATCGCCGGAGGCTCCAATTCCTACATTCACGCCCTCCTCTCCACCCGCTACGACCCCACCAAGGACTATTTTGGACGCAGCGCCTTCCCCTCGTCGGCCTTGCGCTACGACTGCTGCTTCATCTGGGTCGACGTCGACCGCCGGTGCTCGATGACTACCTCTCCCGGCGGGTGGGACGACATGCTCGACGGGGGCATGTTCGAAGAGCTGGCGAGATTCTTCAGTGGATACCACTTGCCGCCCACCTCGAGCGGGTTGGGCTTCTCCAGGCTATCGGCGTGCCGGAATTCGAGCGGTATTTCGCGCGGTGCCGGATGGGCACGCCAATCGAGGATGATGCTGGACGGAACGTCGCGAAGTACGAAGAAGCGGTAGAGACCATCAAGGAGAACACTTATCGGCTGGCAGAGATACAGGTTGAGAAGATCCAACGGCTGATATCGGCCGGCTGGGATCTGAGGCGGGTGGACGCGACAGAAGCGTTCCGGGCGGTGCTGGAGAATGACGACGTCAGATTCCGGGAGGCGTGGGAGAGGAATGTCGTGGGCCCCAGCATGAAGGCCGTGAAGGGCTTCTGGGACGTCGAGTGGTGCTAACGTGTGCCGGAGGCGTCGTGGAGATTGTTTTTCCTGCGACGGCATCCGCATGGCTTGTCAGCAGCCACGCGCGGGGCCGGAGTCCAGAGGTGAGGCGGCCCATTTTTTGAGCTGGCGGGACGGCGCCTGGAGAAGAGATCTGACGGGTAGCTCGGGCAAAATCGGAAAATAGATATTTTCGATAATAAGCAGATAAAAGATTTAATAAAAAAAGACATTAAAATATTAAAAAATGGAGGAATATATGAGGGTATATGTGGTTTTTGTTTTGAAAAATATGGGGTTTTTCAATTTTTCAATTTTTGTGTTTTGTTTTGAAAAATTTGAGTGGAGAGGGGTCCGCTGGACAACCGTAATCTGTAGTCTGATGGAGGGTATGGATGTGTACATGAAAATATCCAACTAAAAAGTTTTGTTCATTTGGGCTGGCTCATTAATTTTCAAAAGCGTAGCCAATTTGGGCGACCCTTTATTTTGAATTCTAGCCATTGGAATGGCCCATATGCAGTACAAGGTGATGAATAGCTTATCAATCCTCTGGCCGACTTCATGTTCGATAGGCATGTATCATTGGGAACTCGAAGGCGATGGCAGGGTAACGCACAGAGACGGAACACGGAATTTTTACTTGATGATTGGTCTGATGAGACGATCCATTCGATCACTTTTCTTAATCATTGCAACTTTGGTCTACTTTTGATAAATGATCCATAGAAATTATGGCCCTTTTGGTCTACAACATTAAGGATCCAAGCTTTAGCTTTTTATGTTGGCGAATGGTAACATGATGCGGTCTGCCTGACTGTCCACCGTCCCATTCCTTCCCGGAGTACGAAGCTTTTTCATCATTCACATTTTGTGTGTGATAGTTTAGTGGCTGCATGCGGGAAATGTGTTCTCGTTTTCCAGCTATCACTGCACTCAAATTGCGTTCCTTCATAGACTCATAGCCCAATATATGGCGGATAATACATACACGCTGGACTCTCCAATTTCAGTAGTAGTTTCTTAAAGCTAAAGAAATTATATATGTAATCAAGCGAGTTTTTTAAATCAACAATCTATTAAGTGTGGATTATTGTATGCACCTACGATATATATGTACATTTTTCGGAACGAGTGTTGTTTCTATGAAAATAAACGACTTGTCATTGGAGAGCGGAGACGTCATGATGGGCCTCACACTCACCTAGTTGAAGGTTTTATCATCTGCAACCACAAGTAGATGCACGTGAGGAGTTGCTACAAACTTCAATAATAATAATAATAATAATAATAATAATAATTATTATTATTATTATTATTATTATTATTATTATTATGTTTCAATTTTTATTCAGTAAACTGCAATTTGGGGTGCAACTTGGGCTGAGTCGACCCAAACCTGGCTGAGTTCGACCCAAACCTGGCTAACCAAACCCTAGGATAAGCAATGTTAACACTGCATTTTTAGCCCGAGCCTGATTTTCGCAGCAAATATAAATATTTTATATTTTATATCTCATATTCCTATTTCCCATTCATCGACCATTCCCGATCTTGAACCCTAGCACCCCTTTGGCCCTTTTTGCCCTGCCCTTGCACCGTTGCACAATAGCCGATCGGTAACTGTTGATTGCTGCCCTGTGCTACCTATGTTTGGTCGGTGTTGCCACGAGCCCACGACCGTTCCGATCCCGTCCATGGCCGGTGCTGCCCACGGCCGATGTTCTGCCTGCATTTGAGCCACGAGCTGACAACCGTGATTAGCCGACTACTAGTCTGCTGCCCTACCTGCGTTTGAGTTGCGTTCTTCTTCCTCTGCTCGTCCTTATTGTCCTTCTTGTCGTCCTCTGCGTTCGACCAGCGTTCTTCTTCTCGTCTTCCTTTCTGCCCTCTGCTCGTCGACAGCCTCTGCTCGCCTCCTTCTTGCCGGCAATTGCAACCTTTGCATCCCATCTTCTCACTGGTGAACTTCACCATCTTCTAGCTGACTTCTCACCATCAGCCAACACAGATATCAATGACCACGAATGGCTATTTACGACTAACACAGATGATTTTTTAATGAAAGCTAGTGGTGACAGTAAATTGGCAGATTTTAATGCAATCTAGTAGTTAGTAATTTAAATTATTCATTTAATCTATTTCCTTTGAACTGCATAAATCAATGTTGTGTTGTGTGTGCATTTGTTCAACTTTACATTGTTTGCCACTATGTATGTTTTGTGTTGATATGTATTAGTTAATGTTTTGGTTTAATTTAGTTATTGATATAACATAGGAAGAATTGTTGGGATTGAAATAGAAATATCTAACTGTGATTATATGTTATGAAAAATGATATCTAGGTGGTTAATAAAATATGGACAGTTCAAGTAATATGCAAGATAAGAATAGTGAACAAGAGATCAACAGTGAGTAAATAAAAAATTACAACAACTGCTTCAAATACTATAGATCTTACAGAAGGTTCAAATGCAAACGAGCCTCTTCCTAAAAAGAAAAAAAGGTATAAAATTTCATTACTAGTTCGGGAAGAATTTGAAAGGATTTTGGATAAAAATGAAAAAGTGGCATATGGTATTTGTAAGTATTGTAAGATTAAACTTAAGTGTCTAAATACTCAAGGAACAAGTACATTAATTAGACACTTAAAGTATGTAAGTATAATACCAACAAAAGAGCTAAGGTCCAGTGCTTATTAACATTTCAAATCTTAACTGATGATGGTGGAATGGTTATATCAAATTGAAAGTTTGACCAAGAAGCTTGCAAAAAAGCGATTGCAATAATGATTATTCTTGATGAATTGCCTTTTAAATTTGTTAAAAAGGAAGGTTTTAGAGAATTTTATAAAGTTGTGCAGCTACTCATTAAACATGTTTCAAAGACCACAATTGTGAAAGAAATCTTCAAAATATACAAGTTTGAGAAGACTAAATTACAAAAGATTTTTAGTGAGGATGTTCGGCGTGTATGTTTAACAAAAGATTTGTAGACTTCAAATCAGAATATTGGATATTTATGTTTGACTGCTCACTTATAGACTCTAATTGAACTCTTCAAAAGCGTATTCTTAATTTTTGTATTCTTTCTTCGCCACACACGGGTGAAGCTATTGCTAATGTAATTGAAGAATGTCTGAATGCCTGGAATATTAGACAAGTGTGTACTCTTATTGTTGACAATGCATCAGCCAATGATGTGGTGGCCAAACACTTTACGTTTGAATTTTAAAATGAACAATGCTCTCTTTGGGGTTGGAGAATTTTTGCGTGTCCATTGTATAGCACACATTTTGAATTTGGTTATAAAGGAGGGAACTGATCAAATCAAGGATTCCATTGCTCGAATTCGTAATAGCATAAAGTGGGTCAAGAGTTCTCCTAGCAGAAAACAAGCATTTGGAAAATCTTATGAAAGTGTTATAATTTCGAGTAAAATGTCTTTGTGTTTAGATATATCAACATGTTGAAATTCTACATACTTGATGTTAAAATATGCTCTACCCTTTGACATGGCTTTCAAACATCTTGAAATAAATGATGCAAACTTTAGAAACACTAGTCCTCCTCTTAAAGAATATTGGAACCATGCTAGAGTCATTTGTAACTTATTGGTCTTATTTTTTGAAGCTACTAAGATCTTGTCAGGTACTAAATATGTCACTTCCCCACATCATTTTTCTCAATTTAATGCAATTTAAGATTGTTTAAATTCATTTCAACTAAGAATGGTAATCCTATCCTTCTTCAAATGAGCAATAAAATGAAGGAAAAACTTGCAAAATATTGGGGTTCTGTTAATAAGTTTTAATATTTACTTGCTCATTGCGGTAGTATTTGATCCACGGAATAAGCTATGCTATTTGAAATTTTGTCTTGGATATTTTTCTTTTTTGCCGATCAAGCTTATATATTATCAAAGAAAGTGTATGATAAAATGATTGAATTATATGAAACTTATGAATTTGGATCTACTTGTACTACTACAAGTTCTTTGTCTGAAGTGAGTGGCGCATCATTCGAATCAAAACGTGCAAAATAGAAGCTGTGGCAATCCATGAGTAATACTACTTGCTGGAGTTATCACATATGAAATTGATGTCTATTTAAAAGATCAAGTTGAGAATACTGTAAAACTATTTGATATTTAGCATGGTGGTCAACAGCTACAAATACAAGATTTTATCTTTTATGGCAAAAGATATTTTGGTTATTCCTGTTTCAACAGTTGCATCAGAATCCGCATTTAGCACTAATCT
Source organism: Annona cherimola (assembly GCA_030490835.1). Classification (NCBI taxonomy): domain Eukaryota; kingdom Viridiplantae; phylum Streptophyta; class Magnoliopsida; order Magnoliales; family Annonaceae; genus Annona; species Annona cherimola. The sequence goes on along the minus strand of CM059973.1, from coordinate 82,148,821 downwards.
TGAGAGCAGCTCCAAATGATTCAAATTATGAAGATTTGTTGATCAACTAGACAAATGTACAAAAGGTAAAATATATTTTTCTATATTTTAATTATTTACCTTACTCTTAATATTACTTTTAAACTAATATTTATTTTTTCAGAGGAAGTTTCTGAAACATTGCGAAACACTTCTTTAGAATCTTTACCACCTCTTCCACTAAGAAATTAATTTATAAGAGGTATTAATTATATATTTGAATATATGTGCATATATATGCTCCTTAAGTTCAATTGTACAATATGACATCGATTTTGTGCATTTTCTTTAGGAAAAAAAGAATTTGGCTTGGCGGATGAGAATAACACAAGACAAGAAGAATGAAGACTACACTGGAAAATTAAAGTGTTTCATGTTGTTATGTTGTAACTTGACAATCTAAATTAAATGTTATAATTTAGTTATTTGAACTTAAGACTAGAATTGGTAGACTTGGGCCTAACTTGGAGTTGTATTTTTGAACTTATTGTAATCTTATTTGTCTTGATATTATTGTATTTTTTGGGATTATTTTTTTTTCTTATGATTGATATTATAAAGTTTATCTTAGATTGGATGCTAATATTTCTATATATGATTGTGACATTCATGTTAAATTGCAGAATGGATAAAGGTTGTACTTCTACATTCTCCAAAATATGGTTATTATTCTACTTAATGCGAAAAGAAAGCCCAAAACAGGTTTTTCTTCTTTATACTCTTAAGTGGTATTTAAATTTTTCTTGCTTTCTTATAATAAATTATCATTTTAGATTTTTTGAGCGATATATTTGTGATTAAATGAGTATTTGATATATATTTATGATAATATATTAACCCGAAACTCAACCTGTGACCGAATTTCAAAAATAGGGTTAAGGTTGAGGTTTATAAATAGGGTTAGAGTTGATGTTTTGCAAATAGAGTTAGGATTAGGATTTAGATGAATCCAGGTTTCATGAACCTGAGTTGCACCCCTAACTGCAATGGAGGTGCGCAGGTGGATGATGCCCGTGAATGTGGGGATCCTGCACGCCATTTTGTGTGTCATTTTGGAAATATAATGAAAATATGAACCTGATGGTGCCTTGAGTAGTTTTCTGAAAACTGAACCAAGCCGTCCGCCTCAACCGATTGGACCGTTAACTGCTGGCAACATGGTTCGATTTCTATGCTGTTTGGCCCTTTTACTAAAAATCGCAAAAAACCGTGTCGGTCAAGTGGTTGAACTGTTTACAAAGTTCAACTAAAGGAAAAAAAAAAAAAAACTGCGCAGTCTAGTTTTCGCATCATCAACACGTTTCAGTTACTATGCAACCATAATACGATTTAGGTGCGTTATTGAGTGGATCTGCAATGGTGGAATTTCCTAATGAGTCCACCGGGATAAAAATTTCTTCACGTGTTTAAGTATTAATGTGTTTTATTTTTGCGAATTTCTATTATTGGTATTATGTTATTTTAACATAAACATAAAGTTTATTACATATATAAGTATTTTTAATATTTTTATTGCATAAGAGTGTACAAATTTAAATTTATTTTAAATAAATCTAAATATTTTTTAAATATTTATATACCATGACACCTTGCTATTACAATGCAATATATTCACTACCCTCATATCATGAAAAAAAGAAGTTATAAAATTCCTATTATTGAGAAACTAAATTTCAAAAATCCCTCATGCTATGAAGGGAGATCGTACCTGGGTAGGCTGGATTTCACCTCTCTAGTTCCCACACGGACAACAGGCCGGTGGCATAGATTCAAGTAATTAGTATAATTGTTACATCATGATTACATTACGTTAACATCACTGTTTAAAAATAGTTGAAATTAACGGTTGAACCAGTTGAACTTTAATTGGAGATAAAATGGTTCGGTTCTTGGTCAGGTTCTTAAAACATTGGTCTTGAAACGGCCTGGCTGATTATCGCGGTGAAAAGATGTTCTCAAAACGTCACGTCCGATCCAATTCAAAGGATCAAAATATCTGTACGTTTCGGTGTGTATATGCTTGTAGAGCTGGGCGCAAGCAACAGGCGGAGAAAGAAAGTAAGCGCCGCTGTCCCGCAGTGGTTGGTCCACAGCTGGGGGAATTGTATTCTTCTAAGAACCTTAGGTATGTGGAATTGTTCGTCTTTGAGCTTGTATATTGACAGCGATATTCATATTTTTGTCCTGTGTACACAACTCAATCACTAAACAGACTGTTGCAATGCAAATTATCCTAGTTAATTTGAAATGGATTAGTTTGAGAGAGACAAAACGTTGAGTTTAATGAAAAGTAATCGTGTTATCCTAGGCGAAACATAAACCTTATTTAGTATACTTAAAAAAACTCACTTATAATATTTTTTATTTTTTTCTTCATATACTTATTTATCTAAGTATATTTAATATATAAACTAAGTTTTACTATTTTTAAATATGCGTATATATTTTTTTGAAAATTTTAAAGATAAAGTATTTTAAATATATATATATACACACATAGATATTTAAAAAATCTCAAAAAATATATATATGCAGGTAAAACTTAGTTTATATGTTAAATGCATTTAAATAAACAAGAGAACGGAGAAAAAATTAAAAAGTATTGTAAATGAATTTTTTAAAATAGACTAAGTGAGATATTTACTTAGCTCAAACTAATACAATCATTCCACGAGTTTAATTTCTCCGATGTTTGCCCGTGTGTACTAAAAGTGTAGCTGAATTAGTTTATTGAATTGAGCGCAATGACATGTTTTATGCAAATTCTACTTTACTCTGTGCCCAATCAATTCTAATTGAATAGAGTGACAATTCAACAAACGGTTTGTTATGTAACTAATTTGTGAATCATATGTAACATATATTTGGCTGAATTACGTGTATAAAGTAGGTTACAACTGATTATTTAATTGTGAATGCTTTTTTTTCAAGTTTCAAGAAATGACATTTCTTTACATATAAGTAGTCATTCTTACATCGTATGTGGCGAAAAGTATTACTTAATGTAGCTATTAATATTCAACTGCAAACAGTAATAAAATTTTAGCTATAATTAATATCGAATTTAGCTACACATTGATTTGTTACAAATGCAATCAAAGTAAATTCTAGCGGCAAAAAACTACAAATAATAAATTTTGTTACAGCGTGAGCCACTGTAGTGAGAAAACTCCACTTATTTATTCAACGTTTACATCAATCCGTCAAGTCCATTTCACATTTTATTTTTTCTCCAAAGATCCAATTAATTTACTATTCCGCTTCATGGTCACCCTATGTCTGAAATCCATATAACTCGTCGCTAACAGGAATTGACTGACACTATCTTAATTAATTGCATGATTTGATGCTTAACAATATTTTGTTAATTAAGCTTAACTATTTTTATGGTCATAATTAAGTGTGACACTAAACTAATCAAACTAATTGCAGAGAGAGTTTCCACACGGTTAGGATATGTCTGTGGTGACCGCGACAGTGTACAATTAATTAAGATATTTTAAGTAAACATCCTTCATAACGTTACCTGCCACCACACTGTTGTAAATCTGAATAAATCCTCATGACGAGTCGCTGAGTTATACATATGAATTAAGGATCGAATTCATCTGGGCAGAGAGCATGAAGGGTGAAATTTCCGATCGAGTTTCACAAGAATATATTTGTAGGGGTACATGCAAATGTAGTCCCAAATCCCAACTGAGGATGTTGGATTTTTGCGACTGTTCGGATGGCTGTGACGTAATGTACTGGTGACAGGGAGAGTTGTCTGCGTGAATGTATGTCATGCATGGGATCATTGCTCATATAAAAAGAACAGGATGACGCAGGTAACGCAATGTTTATCTCACATATACCTCTGAAGACGGGCGCGCGAGTATCCCTCCCACACATGCATGCCATGTGTCCGGGATCCATATCTATCTATCTATCGCTGGCTGGCACTGGCTAGCTGCGATGAGATGAGATAGAGGGGTGAAGGGAGCAAGGCAGCCACATCATCCTTGCTAGCAGCTAGCTATTAGTTAAAGGCTTTGACCGGTGATGGGATATGCGAGGCCCTGGCAACGCATCATGAGTCACCTGTGGATGGTTTGGTGAGAGAGTCAAAAGGGTGTATGTGCGGACATATTGCCAACGAATCTTTCGTCTCATGGAACTTGGACGACGGAGCTGCAGCCCTCTAAACAAATAAACATGTTGCATTGTTCTTACGTCCGAATGGATGGAGACCGGTTCCATTTTTAATGTCCTGAGCGTATCGCGCACATACGCAACTTCTCTTTCGTGAGCCACCGCATCCTGGTTTATTATCTGTAGCAGAGAGAGAGAGAGGGACGCGACGGCTCCGCACGTGCCATGACCAAATTCCAGTCCCACATGGCTTTCTCGTGAATGAGATGCCTGAATCCATTTGAACTTTGGAAGGCAGGGGTCCCGTCGACCTCCCGTCCGCGGTCCAATCGACTCGACTGCGCGTTTTTGCATATGTTCCACTTGCCCACTTGTTAGGTAGAATAAAGCTTATCCGTCCTGCAATGTGGCCGGTGGCCCCGTTCGCCCGCACCCCTTGATATGAACGGAACATCGACTCCGTCGAGATCATTTTCGCCACCGTCATCCTCACTTCGTGGCTTATGATTCTTGAAAGGCTTTGGGGATCTTCCAATCTTCAACATCTGTGGGGCTCACCATTGACAGGTTTTTGGCATTTACGTCTTTCTGAGTTTGCGAATTTGCATTTTGATCCATGAGTTTTTTGTATTTTGCTTTTCAGTCCCTCTAAGTTTGAGATTGTTGCATTTTGGTCCCTCATATTTCATGCCATCAAAAAACCTCTCAAATGTACGTTTCCCACAGCACAAATGTCTAAATGTTTAGGATGCCCTCAATTTCATCCGATAACTAGAATCCTATTCTCTTTTCTTTTTGTCCTATTTTCTTTATCGCTTTTTGCCTTGCATCAAATGATGAATGTCCTTCCTAACCCTCTATCGTTGGATGATCTGATTCATTGCTTTGATGGGGACCGGTTTTTCCTTCTTCTTATTTTATTTGTCAAGAGTAAAAGATTCTCGTTATATCTTTATATTTTTTTTATATAATTATCTTGTTTTCGATCATTTCTATATAACCACCCATATAATTAACCTATTTATTTTAATTTTATTATCTTTGCTCTTCATCATTAACCTATCATATCACATTATTTTCTGCTACATACAAATTTTTAATCTAAAAGTTTTATTATTTTCCAAAAATGCCTTAAATTTTTTTATTAGTATATATTTACAATCATCTCAATTTGTATTATAATTAACTATTAAGACATTCTTACAACTTAATTTTGTAGATACAAACTCCACTACAACGTAACAGGCAGACAAATACTCCCCTCATGGATCGAACTAGGGATGCCCTGGACAAATGTCAGGCATGAGCACCATTGTGTCGGAAGCACTGGGCTCAACATATCCTAAGTTTAAACATTAAATAAATAAATTTTTAAGTTGCAAATGAATTTGAGGGCATTTTAGACATTTGTGCTGCGGGGAATACAGGTTAGGGAGCTTTTAAAAGCTTGAAGTGTAAGGGATTTAATGGCAATAATCTCAAACTTAAAGGGACTAAAAAACAAATACGACCAAGATGAAAATTTGTAAACTTAGAGAGATGAAAAATGCAAAAGACCCGACCATTCGCATAGCACTTGGTTTGTGTAAATTTATGCATATCGAAGTAGTAACCTGGCCTCCTGTAATCGCCAACCTGGACGAAACCAACGGCTGTTTATTAGACAACGTGGCGCACCCTGGGCACGTGCCGCACGAAAAGGTGGTGTTTGTCTGGTTATCAGCTATGCCGCTTCCACCTTTGGATGGAGAAAAGAAATAAGGCTCCTCAACTACCGCATGCGCGTGTGCGTCTGGCATGTCATTTTTGGGTTGATTTAAAATCACCAAACATCACATTCAAAAGAAAAAAAAATAAATAAAAAAATCACCAAACATCGTGAGCCTATCTCCAAACCATTAACGGCTTGACAACAAACACTAGTCTGTCAACATAATCCATTTTGGGCTTTTGGTCTCGTGCAATTTCGATGCATGAACGGCAAGGGTGCAAATTGGGTGAGGTCAACCTTTGACCTGCCTCTTACTCAACCCATTTTTAATGGAGTTAAAATATTGATTTCGTTACAAAATTTAATTTTAAATTTAAAAATAAGGTTTGGGATGAATCAATTACATATCAATCTGACCCACTCCACAGTGTCCACACCACATATAATAATTTATTTAGAAATTGTTAAAATATGCTTATTATCATTTTTTAAAAAATTTTGCATTATTTATGCCTAATTGTATTCTTATTTAATTTAAAATTAAACTATTGATAAGTAATCTTGATATAAATGAAATTTCAAACTAAATAAATATTTAAACTATTAAAAAATCTCATATTGCCCCCAAAAATTTAATTCAGGTTGTTAACTTGAAATCAACCTAAACTTTATCCTGATTTCTAAAAATATATGGTTAGGGTTGCGTAGATCTTGTCCCCACTTAGTATAATATATAAGATTAGGTATAAGATTTTTCAATTAAGGTTAGGATAATGTTGACTTTGACCCAATGCGACCCAACGTGGGCCTATCCACGAACCAGCATTCCATGGCTCCTTTTTGCAATAGTGGGCTTCTTGAGTGTTGGTTCCAAGCTAAGCCAGCTGAGGGGGTGTGGTTCGGATTAAGTGGGTATGGGTTGGGTTTCCAGATGATTTGGGCTCGCATATGGTCGAAGCTGGGAAAAAGCCAAGAAAACATGATCTAGTCAGAGCTGTATTATTATTTGTGTGGACGCATTGCCGTTTGCATTAACCAGATCTGAACCGCTCATCGTCTGGGACCCGATCTTACTTTGTCGTGGGAGGGTAGAAGAGATCATAAAACATTGATAGCAGTGATCGAGGAGCTTAAGTACTTATTGTATCGACCCATTTTCGCATGCTATTAGCTGGACAGTTGGAATCATGCAATTAGGATTAGGGGTGTAAATAGGGTTGGGTTCAACCCGAGCCCGCATCAACCCGAACCGATTTATACCATGGTTGGGTTGAGGTTTTGGAAATTTGGTTTTTAAAAAATGGGTTCAACCCGACCCGATTTTAAAAATGGGTTGGGTTGTGTTAGGGGTCGGTCGACCCGACCCGACCCGATTTTATAAGATATGTATTTACATATATTTATGAGAGTGTATTTCATTCATATTGCTTAGATATTTAAATAAAATTGTGTTGAGTTTGGAAATTTGTTTGACTATTTGGTTGTCAAATGTTATTTGAATTTATTTAGTTTGGAAATATATTTGGTTAATTAGTTGTGAAATTGTGTTTGGATTATTTGGTTATATTGCATCGTAAATAGATTGTTTAGATATTTGCTCGCATTGGTGATTTAGAATAACATAACAGGTCAATTGAGAACTTAAGATGTTTGTAGCTTTGATTGGAAGCCAACTAAGAAGGTAAGTAAGACTATAATATTCATTTTTCTATTTTGCATAATTTACTGTAATAATTTTACTTGACTTTCACTTTTTGACTTGCAGAAGACATCGATTGCTCAAAAATACAAAAACAAAAAAACGAATCAATTACTAAACTTATCCTCCACTTTTGAGCTATGTAGAACTTTTATTGGTACTTATTGTTTTTATAATTATAATTATTTTTATTATTTTAGAAATTCAGGTGAACAAAACTTTAACTAGCATTGATAACATGTGTAATCTATTAGCCCGATTTCTAACCCGAACCGAACCGATTTGAGGTGGGTTGAAATAGGGTTGGGTTAAGATATGAAAAGTAGGGTTGAAAGTAGAGTTGGGTTGTGATTTTACAAGGTGGGTTAGGGTTGTATTTAGGGGTGCAAGTCGGTCTGGGTACCCCCGGGTAGGGTTGGAACCTACCCTTACCCATTTTTAAAAAATATCTACCCTACCCTATTTTAGACCGGGTCGGTTCGGAGCATACCCTATCCAATTTTTTCAAGTGCGGGTCGGTTCCGGTTCGGTTTCAAATTGGTTCCTAAAAACATCATGCATCCAAATTGGCTCTAAATACAGAAATATTATATTATGAAAAGAATTTTCCGATGAAACAAAAATGTTAAAAAATGAAAACAGAATTTTCCATAGTCTAGAGCCACTTTCTTATTTTTAATTTAAAAAAAATGAGAATTCTCATGTCCATGCAATGCCCATGATTTGATTGAATAATGAATGGAACCATCTGTAATTCAATGGCATACTTCACAAGAGAACATGAACCACATTCAATAAGTGACTAAATAAAGACATAAAGAAAATAGCTCTCTTGGGGAATCAGTGAATGGGCTGGTTTTTTTTTTAGCCCTTACAATCTTGAACGACTCATATGTGGGCCATGATATATATAAAGATGATCAAAATTCAATGCACCAAACAACCTGTGTGAATATTTCTTACCAGAAGTAATTACCACTTTGGATGAAGGCATTAATAATATTAATTAGAAATAGAAAAGAAAATTGCTTGTTTTACCTGCAAAGACAATGAACATCATCTAGGACCACTGGATCTACCCATCGCTATCCACTAATCCACATATGCAATATTACATTATGGCTGCTGGCTGGATATGTGGCCGAATATGCTCACAAGCCATCAACAAATAAATTAACAAGACCAAAATAGGTAGTAGATGGTAATGCGGTCGTGAACCATTAGCCGTCTTGGATCTGGCCAGCAGCATATATCTCCAATTTCGGATGATCGCAACCGTGCTTAAAGTAAACGGATGGAAGAGATTGTCTCTTGTGGGGCATGATTAATCTCCAAAAGCAGGAATAATTACCTAAGCATGGATGGGGCGTTGTGCATAGGATGAGTTGTCTGCGGTTCTACTTCTATTGCCTGCGTCAGAAAATGATACAGATAGCGTGGTTTTGAGGCTGGCCTGGAATGAAGAAAATGATACAGATTACAGATGGCGTGGTTGGGAGGCCTGCGTCCGATGGATCGAAGTTGCAGATACTAACTTGGAGGAAGAGCAGAGGGCAGCAGGAGGCAAGCAGGGAGGTCGAAGCTAGCAGGATTGCAGGAGGCAGGTAGGGATCGAGATCGCCGTCACCAACTGAATGCGAGGCAGCGGCGAGGGGTTTGGTCTGTTTGGAAACGAGATTAGGGCCAGGGCACTAAGGGCAGCCACTGAATATAAGATATATATATTATATGCAATCCGGGTCGGTTCCGGGTACCCGGCACCTGGAACTGACCCTACCCAAATTCCTACGAGTATTTCAGAACCGGAACCGAACCGACCCGGTGGGTAGCAAAATCGAAACCGAACCGACCCTATTTAGGGTACCCATCGGGTCGACCCGTGGGTACCCGGACCGACTTGCACCCCTAGTTGTATTTGTGCCAACCCGAGTCAACCCGACCCGATTTACACCCCTAATTAGGATACATTTCTTAGAGGCTCCATATATACGGAATACTGAGGGTCGGCAAAGGCTACGTACGTTCTTGCAGGTCTAAATTTATACATTTGGCTGGAAAGAGCCAACTCTTGCACCTAAAGCCTAGCTGTTTGATTCTAATGCTTCCCATTTTTAGCCAATTATTAAATTGTTTCCCACCTGGCGACTGTAGGATCATCTATAGAGAGACAGAAAAGTTGGACCGCGATCTCCGTCATCTTGGTGCATTGTGCTTCAGTGCACCGGGGTGCATTAAATTTATTTTTTTAATTTTTTTGAAAATTTTTTATACAAGTGTTAATTTAAGTGTATTTAACATATGTGTCAATTTTTACGATTTTTGGAATATTTTAGATATTTATTTTTTATTTTTAAAAATCAGTGACATTTTAGGTAATTTTAAATTACTAAAATGCCACTTATTTTCAAAAATCAAAAATAAACATCTAAAATACTCTAAAAATGGTAAAAATTGATACACATGTTAAACACACTTAGATTAACACTTGTATAAAAAAATTTCAAAAAAATAAAAAAATGGGTTAATGTACCCAGGTGCACTCAAGCTCAGTGCTCCGGAGTACAGGAAATCGCGACCCAGAAAGGTTCCCATGCGGTAGTAATGCACGGTTCACGTCAAAATGGGGCCACGTGTATATTTCATATATTAATATTTTATATTATTATTTATCTATATATAAATTATATCTAAAATGATTTAGATGTTAAACATATAAATTTAAAATTGATATTTAGACCTAACTATCTTGTTATGTTGATTTTGTAACATTCTAACAGTGAATACGTACATATCCGATTTAAATGAAAATTGATATACCACTTTATCAAGTAATTTTAAATATAATTGGTGAATAGATTTTAAATATAACTTGCACAATTTCACTTTTTAAAATTTGAAAATTTAAAAAAATTTAAACCATTTAGTATCTTTATTAATAGGTTTTATTTATAATACAAAAAATTGCATGATTAAAAAGTTTTATTTTCCAAAATTTAACATCATTTGGAAGTGAATACATAACTATTAAATTAAAAATATAAATATAAATTGAAATAGTTTTTATATATATTTTTGGTTGCAAATACTATGAATGAATGTTATAATGGTTTGATGTTAAAAAATATTTTTAAATAACAAAGCAAAGGCGTGTGTGGACCTATGAGTTGCACTAAATCATTATCCACATGTATATAAGCTCAGAGATTCCATAACGTTAAAAGTATTTTTATAATTATATTTGTGTGGATCATACTTAGATACTTCTCAGTTGAAATCTATCAAAAATTTTAGATATTTTAATATTTTAAAAAATCAACAAAATGGACATAGATACATATCATAAAATTACCAAATTTCACATAAGGAAAAAAATCTAAGTGAAGCCATACATCTATAAAAAAAAACATAAAAAAAAAAAAAAATTTATTTTGGTCGCACGTAAGAAACTTACCCCGTCCACAAAAACCTAAGACCAGTGAAGACAGATTATTATGTTATTCTTCACTCTAGGATTTCAATCTTACCAAACCATACTAACGATTTTAAAACTATCTAATTCGATTATACCAAATATTCTTTTTATTTTACTTAAGCTGCTCATCGATGTTCAGCAAATATACCCTCATAATTTAAATGGACTACAAATATATCTACTTAATTTTCAAAATTATGTACTATCCTCACATAATATGCAATACATGCAAACTATGTGAGAAGTTATTTGTAATTTCTAAAGCTACTTGGATACTTTTGAAATTATAGTATGGTCACAGCATGTGGGCGTAACTATAAATTATTCTATTATATTTTCATTATTTTTATTTTTATATTTAAGAATTCATAGATCTAATTATTATGCGATGAATGATCCTCCTCTAGAATCACTAAAAAAAATTTTGATTTATGACAACTAAAATTTTCTTGCCAAAAATTAAATTTTAATGGCTAAAAAACTTGATTTTAAAAAATTTGTGGCATTTGTCAAATAACTTATATTAAGAAGAATTGTTAATAACACATATTAATAATAAAAAAAACTTGATCCATAAGCAAGGAAATTGTTCCTTGTCTCTAAAAGCACAACTATAAGTAAAGAACTTTTTTCTTACGTCATTATAAGCAAGGAAAATTTTTCTTCAACTAATAAAGAGTTTTTGGTTGCCAATAAAAGTTGTTACTAACGTATTTGTTTGCAATGATTAAAAAAGAGGAAAATTTTGTGGAGAAATTATTGAAAAATATATAGTATACTTATATAAAAAAATATATAAAATAATAATTCAAAATATAGATAATAATCTAAAAAATAGCATTTCTAGGTAGTTAAAGATGTGAAATCGTGTCAAAAGAGGTGAAAAAAAAGTGATATAATTTTTATATTAGCAAACTGACCTCACGTTTTATACGGATCCCAATCATATACACCCGGGTGCATTTAGCCTCAATGCACCCGGGTGTACTACACCCTTTTTTTATTTTTTTTTGAAAATTTTTTCATGAATCTGTTAATATAGGTTTGTTTAACATATGTGTCAATTTTTACTATTTTTGGAGATTTTTAGATATTTTTTTAAGATTTTTAAAAATCAGTGGCATTTTCGGTAATTTTAATCTAAAAGTCTCCAAAAATAGTAAAAATTGATACATATGTTAAATAAACCTAGATTAACCATTGTGTAAAAAAATTTTCAAAAAAAAATAAAAAAAAATGGGTGTAGTACACCCGGGTGCATTGAGGCTGAATGCACCCGGGTGTATATGATTGGGATCCGTTTTATACCCTGTTTCTTTCTACTGCGACCTCTTTCAAATATATTCCACATAGAAACAGAGCTCGTTAGTGGATTTGGCGTGAGCATCCAAAATCCAGGATAAATGTATCAATAATTGCAATTGATGCGACGGTTGGAGAGAACATTTTTCAGTGGTTCATCCTCCAACCGTAGAAATGATTGGTGGCGAGTGTCCTTCTCAGGCGTTATTATCCCACTAGGGGAAAATGCCGCGGCAGCAGCGGCAGCATTGCATGCGATTATTTCACCACCAACCCACTAAGGAAATCTGTGAATTTTCAGTATGACATTTGTCAAATGATGTGACTCGGCATGTACAGAAATGATCAGAATCTATCCCAGGTCCATTCTCTACGTATAAATATCAAACAGCCCTCATGAAATCGTTGTCTTACCCATCAAATCCTAAATGGCACTTTCTGCTTTATTAGCCTACATGATGCGAGTGTATGAGATTCTAATGGTGATGATATGAGTGAGACTGATAACCAATTCCAGTTAAGGGGCTACTAAAAATGTTGTTTCGGGTCAATGAGACATCCAAAAGAGACGAGGCACCTAAGATGTATGTCTCCGAACAAGTCTGCATTTGCAATTGGTATCTGGTCAGAGAGAAACAAGTTGATAGGATAGGATTCGTTTTCAGGATGTTTTTAATTTAAATTTGCACCCCAACTAAAATCTGGAGCATGCGTAAAAAGCATGCATGACATGGGCAGGCACTTAGTATGGCCAATGATAGACACGGCCACTGCACCAGTCTACATCATTTGAATAAGCTAGATAGCTCGGGCTCTGCATGTCATCCAAGCCAACAGCAGAATCCCCGTGTAAACCAGCTATTATATCCCAATAATGACACTATAAACCATCTATGATAACAATGTGAGAAGGATACATAAAAAGCATAACTTTAGTGGAGGTTTGAATGCAGGGGACTACTTTAGTGTTGCCGTTACCACTACCGCACTCTTCAATGTTTGGTGTCCTACTTTGGCTCAATTTGATAATTAAATTAAATTTCAATTACTTATTTTAATTAAAATCATTTCATTTATTATGTTATCAATAATTATTTCAATTAAATTTTTAACAGGGTCATACTTGCTTTAAAATATTTATAATCGTGCAACTCAGGTAGCGACCAAGTGGTAATAACGCTGGTTGCGTCATTAAGGATGTAGGTTCGAACCCCATCCCATGTAGTAGGAGCATTTGATTTTTCTCTTGATAATAGGAAGCATATCGTCTCCTGTGCAGATAGGTGGGAACTTGTTATTTTCCATGTAAATTGGAACTTGTTATTTTCCATGTAAATTTTGGAAGTTTATTATTGTCTTCTATCTAGGATTATTGAACTTAATTGTAATATCATATGAGTTGTAATTTGTGTACATTTATTAAAAAATATTTATAATCATATGTAAAAATATAAAAATCAATTAAATTCATTCATAAGTTTAATATAATGTTATAATAATTTATAGAATTATTTATCTATTTACAAATATTTTTATGAGGGTTGGAAATGTTAATTGTTAATCACAACAAGGTTGATACTTTAAAGGATAAGTATGAAGAAAGAACTATGAAACAGAGGTGAAAAAGAAAAATCCATAAGAATTGGGGCCTTCTAAAAAACTAGAGAAAAAGGGAATTTCATCATATAACGAAGGATTGGAGGGTGTTCCTTGATAAAATATCTTATTCCCAAATTTAGAAAGTTACTTTATAGAACTTTTAGAAAGGACATAGTAATACAAAAGTTTTGAGCATGGAGCTCAATTCATGGGAAGCGGTTCGTGAGAGAAAAATAGGATGTAAGGGCATTTTAGCAAATTGACAGTGTAAGTATATTTGTTTGAAAATATGAGTATGTTTAATTTTTTGATAAAATTTATATTAAATGTACACAAAATGTAATCCAATCCATTCATTTGGCGGATCAACTACTAAAATAAATAAACATAGTTTACATTATATGACATTTTGTAAAAATATTTTTGTAGAAAATATTATTTTTACTAAGATTTCATTATAATTGGTAAAGTCGAAAAATATATTTTATATTAGAAATTATGTTATATTATTTAAAATTTATATAAATAAGGTATTCTCAAAGATAATAATTTCAATATTTATTTCTGAATTTTTTAAAATTAAATAATATTTTTTATTTTTCACATCTAATTTCATCTAACCGTTTCTAACAACGTCTAACTAAATCTAACAACTTCTAACCGCATCTAATCGCATCTAACCACATCTAACCGTTTCTAACAACATCTAACTAAATCTAACCACTTCTAACAGCATCTAATCGCATCTAACCACATCTAACTTTTATTTTATATATGTTAATTATGATTTAACACTAGTTATGTGATTTTGTAGTCTTTATAATGTCATTTATGCCCTTTGTACATAATTTAAAGTTTAATTGGCAGAATTTAATGGTTGTAATTAAATTTAACAATATATAATCGTATCTAACCGCATTTAACAGTATCTATCTATGTCTAACTGCATATAATTTTTTATATTAATAAATTAATCCTAATTTAACACCTATAATATGATTATAAACTCCTAATTAGGTCATTTATACCTTAATATCCAAAATTAAAACTTAGATAATATAATTTAATAAAATCCACTTAAACCTAATTATATATAACCATGTCTAATCACATCTAACTACTTCTAACCGCATCTAACCATATTTAACTGCGTCTAACTACATCTAACCGCATCTAATTTCTTATATTAATAAGTTAATTCTAGCTTAACACTAGTAATATGATTATAAGCTCTTATTAGGTCATTTATACCTTAATATTCAAAATTAAAATTCAGATAATATGATTTAATAAAATTTACTAAAATCTAACTGTATCTAACCATGTTTAACTACATCTAACAACATCTAACCATATCTAATCGGATCTAATTTTTATATTAATAAATTAATCCTAATTTAACACCTTAATATTATTATAGGCTCTTAATTAGATCATTTATATCTTAATATCTAAAATTAAAATTTAGATACTATGATTAATAAAATTCACTTAAATCTAACTGCGTCTAACCGCATCTAACCACATCTAACTACACCCACATCTAACAACATCTAACAGCATTTAATCACATCTAATTAATTCTAATTTTTATATTAATAAGTTAATCTTAATTTAACACTTATAAAATGATTGTATGCTCTTATTACATCATTTATACCTTAACATCTAAAATTAAAATTTAGATAATTTGATTTAGTAAAATCTACTTTAATCTAACTATATCTAATCGTTTCTAACCACATCTAATCACTTTTAACCACATCTACCTGCATATAATTACATCTAACCCAATCCAATTTTTATATCAATAAGCTAATCTTAATTTAAAACATGTAATATGATTATAGGCTCCTCTTTAGGTAACCTATACCTTAATATCTGAAATTAAATTCAGATAATATGATTTAATAAAATTTACCTAAATCTAACCACATCTAATCGCATTTAATCGCGTTTAACCTGGTCTAACCATATCTAACCGTATTTAACCGCATTTAAGCACATCTAATTTTTTTATATTAATAGGTTAATCCTAAGAGTATCTAAATTAAAATAATTAAATAAAAATAAATATTTATTTAAATTTAATTTAATCAATAGAATTATCAAAAATTACCTCAAATAATATTTTTATAATTATAAAAAAATTAAAACATATTAAATATTGAATTTTATTTTGAAATTTACAAAAATATTTTTAAACTAGAAGAAAATAAATATTTGATTAACTTAATTTTCAATTTAAAAGCACACTTGAGGGCTTTTAAGTACATTTATTTTTCTATTCTTGGCCAATTTAGTTTATTAAAGATCGAATGGAGGCCTGAAATCCGATTGCCCAAAATTTCAAAAATATTTTGGCAACATCCGCACATAGATTACAAGAATATTAGATTTTTTATTTTAGAATTTAATAAGTATATTTCGTCTTTAAATTTATTTTATTCAAATTGGGAAAGCAATTTTAATTTTTGGGTTTTGAAATTTCACGTTATTTTAAGCAATGTTAAATATTTTTAGATTGGTTAATGATTGTATTTTTATATTTGTGAATAATTATATTTTTGAAGTACATAGAAATAATTATTTTGATTAACCATCCATGCTTTTTTATTGTAACATTTGTGTGAGTAAAAACACAAGCTAAAAATAATAAAATTTAAACAAAAACAAATATTGTTTATATTAAATAAAATTTGTATTTAGGTGATTTAAGGAAGTATTTTTCATTTATCATTATGATTGACGCAAAATTGAAAATATTTTAATGGTTCGTATTTCTAAAACCAAAATTGCATGTACATGAAATTTTTGCACACTGCTGTAGTACCGTTATCATACTCCATCTTCTCCACCATCTTCCCCAAATCAAAGACAACCATTGCTCCCGGTTTTCCTGCTCCAAATCAGAGCAGAACGGCCAATAGTAAAATTCGAAATAGTAAAATCCGTCATGGCTGGCCTGAGCCACCATCTGCCAAATCGACGCTACTTATTTTCTCTTCCATAGATTTTGCAAAACCACCCACATATTGCATTATCGCTCCTACAATCTGCCACCCATCAAATTCAGCAAACGAAAACTGAGTTGCATGTACAAAATCCGATCTGTTGTGAGCTGCTACCTATTTGCTCACAACGCTGGCATCAATTTCTCTCCAAGAACCGACAATCGACAATAACTTCATCATCTAGCCTTGTCGCCAATTACAATAGGGCATTAAACTCGAAACCAATCTGCACATCGTCACAGCTCTAATGAATCCAGTAATCTCAACCTTGAAATCTTACAATTTCTACTTTAATCTCCATGCTATGAGGGAGGAGGAACAACTACTCTATCGAACGCAATTAGCGCAGTGATGAGTTTGGCATCGGAGTTCTCCAAACCAGCTATATGGGCACCAGAACTGATCTGCAAAAATCCGTAGGCAACTTGCATCCATCCGGCATCAGCAAAGAAATCCCAAAACTAATGGTTGCACATTCGCTGCCCTTTGCATGGTTGTGGGAAAGACTAGACTGAAAATGGAAAGGACAAAAGGACAAAAAACCCAACTAAACTCCACAATCAACACCACACCAGCCATGATTGTTTGCTCGAGAGGGAGGAAGACAGATGGAGCGGGAGATGCGCGAGTGACATGTCGAGAATTCCGCGCCTCCCTTCTGATTTTCTTAGCTTCCTAAAATATCATTTTCAATCTTAGCCATCAACTGAAAATTGACGGTGAAGATGTTGCTTCCCATGAGAAAAACACGGGAACAGCTTCCCCTGAATTTGGGGCTCTTTGAGCATTTACCCCAAGTGTAAATGCCTGGGGTTTTTAACCAGACATGAATGTCTTTTGTCCCCAATTTCTATAATCTCATCTGTTAAAATTTAAATTCCAAAAGTAACTAATCAGCGACATTAATTACCAAAAAAATTCACATGCAAGCCCCTTTGCCAGACTTGCAACTGTTGTGGTGACAATTTTTAAAGCACAAGCCTCTCTCCCCTCTCTCTCAGATCTCATTCTCCATTTGAATGGCTTCCCAGCTTCTCTCTCATCTCGTCTTCTTCTTTGTAGCTACTATATGCATCTCCCATCCTCTCTCTCTCTCTCTCACACTCATTTGGTTGACTGAATCTGTAGCCACGTCTCATTTCATTGCTACCAAAAAGCCGACTCTCTCACTCGATCCTCTTCTCCCTCACTCAGTTATCGCTTTCTCTGTGCGTTATTTTATTGTGCTAGAAAAGAAAGAGAAGTGAATAATTAAAAGTGGTGGAATCTAATTTTGAAGGAATGAATCTAACAGGTGCGGAGATTTGCATGCCGAATTGTTGCTTGATGGGTGGATTAGTGAAAAACTTTCTGCGTTTTTACGCTTTTAGGTGGTGTTTGCTAGATTAGACTTAGTTTCGACTTTTTTTTTTTTTTTTTTTTTTTTTTTTTTTTTTTTGATTTGCCGGAGCACCCCGCTCAATGGCATCCGCTGGAGATGGGACTTGAATCCCGGTCGGTGGGCACGAAACCCACACGCGAAACCAACTGCCCTATGGGCAGGTTCGCGACTTAGTTTCGACTTTGGACGTGGGTAGATTCATGATTTTTTTTTTTTTTTTTTTTTGCTTTTATATGCTTTTAGTTGGTGTTTGCTTGATTAAATTTAGTTTTAGCTCCAGAGTGTGCTGTCATGCCCTTAGATTGGTTTCGAAATCGAAATTTTGATTTTTCTAAATGATAAAATCGATATGTTATTATTATTATTGTTGTTGATTACTAATTTCTCTGCATATTATTGGTCATCAACGACTACACTTCAAGGCTGTAATATGAGAGGCTTTTTAGTTGTCGTGGTTAGTTTGAACCTTGTCATTGTGTAGATTGTAGTCGAATCAACTTTTATCCAAATGGAGTACTTGTAGCATAGATTCTATAACTTTTCACAACTATGATAATTTATCCCTTTGCCAATATGGTTTTATTTTTTGAATTTTAGAAACAGATGTGTAACAGTCCAAAGACTAATCTCACATTAAAAAAGGAGAGTTATTGCGAGTTTATAATTGAGTATTAGGTTAAATATAATGTGACACATTTTTTAACTATATGATTGAGTTGCTAAGTCGAAGAGGAGAATATCAGATCGTGAGACCTAAAACTCATAGCTCAAGATCGTTTGTTTGGATATGAGCATTACATTTCGACTCTTTTAGAATTTAGTTTTAGAGTCAAATAACGCTACCAAAAGCTAAACTTTGGATATATTTGAGAAGTGATAAAACTTTTAGATAAAAAGTTTTGTATGTAAAAGTTGTTAAATTGATAAAAAAATAATAATGTGATATGATAAGAATAATGATGAAGAGTAAAAAGAATAAAGTTAAAATAGATAGGTTAGTTGTGTAGAAAATTGTATAAAAATAATTGAAAAATAAAATAGTTGTATAGAAAGATTTAAAAAATAATTATAAAAAATTGTGAAAAGTTTTAGCTCGACATTTTTTCTTCGTTACCAAACACACCCTTCAATGGCTGCCAATCTCTTATATGTAAAATGTCAAGACATGTAGGGTACTTAGATGTCCTGTCGTCTACACTTAGATGCTTGTCCAATTTAGACACACTCTCCCATGTTTACAAGCTCGATTGGAAAGATTTGGAATTGCAATTGGCTAATCAAGAGTCTAGTTTTATTTGGCATTGAAAACATAGAAATTTTCATATCACAGTTTTAGCATAACCTTATTAAAAGAGGTCACGAAACTAGGTGTTACCTTGCTCCATGCCCACCACATGAATCGCTTAGTTAGAGAATGAGATCAAGGAACGGTGAAAAGCTACAACCTACTTGAGGATTTTTGTGGAATTTATCACTGGCAAAAGGCGGAAGGAGTAGGACATCACAATGGTGCTGAAGCTGTTGTTGGATAAGACGGGAGAGGTACACAATGGCGAGAGGAGGAGGCCAGCTAGCCTTTCCGATGGCGAGTGAGAGAAGAGATGAGAGAAGAGAAAAAGGACGATGAAGAGAGCCAATGCAGTCCGCGAATCGATGACAGGCGAGGAGCGAGAACCGGAGCGAGCAAGAGAAAAAGAGTGGGCGAGAGAGAAGATCTATGAGCGAGGGAGTCAAAAGCAATTGGTGCTTTTGAAGAGGGTGTTTCTTGTGGCTGGCAGAGGGACTTGGCAGCAAAATGTCCAACACGTTAATGCATCTGACAACTATGTATTTAAATTTTAATCAAATGGGTGTGATGTACCCCGCTCGATCGGACAAGCATAAAGCATGGTCGAAAGCCCAGGGCGAAAATGATAAAAACTCATACAAAAAAGAAACTAAAAGTTCTCAACGCGAAAACTTACGTGATTCTACGTACTCTTTTTATAGTTTTCACTCTATGCGGGGATCAATCTTCACTCATGCTATCACTATCAACGAAGCAGATCTCATCGTAGGATCAAAAAGTCTGCAGATTTCAAGGTGAGTTTGCAGAGGATGACATACATTCGTTAGAAACAAAGGGTGTGTTTGGTAATGAATAAAACTTTTGATGAAAAGTTTTGGAGAGTAAAAGTTGTCAAATGATGTGATATGATAGGGGTAATGATGAGTAGTAAAGAGGATAAAGTTAAAATAGATAGGTTAGTTATGTGGATAGTTGTGTAGAAATGATTGAAAAGTAGGGTAGTTGTATAAGAAAATGTGAAAAAATGATTAAAAAAATATGATAGTTATGGAGAGTGAAAAGTTTTAGATTGAAAAGTTTTAACTTGACATTTTTTGTCGATTGCCAAACACACCCAAAGTAAGCGAGTGTTGGCCCAATGTCTCCATGCATGCATAGCTTTTCCACATGGTGGTGTGGGAGGGTCATGTTTTTGTCCATTCTAACTTTCTAGGCCATTCGAGTGTTAAATGCTAGACGCACATCTTAACACGAGCACGACATGAGGGAACGGGTCCAGTAGTTAGTATACGAAGTAGAGAGATCATAGGGGCACCAGGGGCTAATCAACCCTACTATAAGCCTTAGAAGGGATCAGTGGGTCCTATAAGTTTTTAGATGGCATAAATTTTTGAATTAACAACTTTGAGAGAGATTTGAATCAAACAATTTCATTATGTTTGATTTTACACTTTCAATACTTTTATTAATTCGACCACACAAATATTTGATTTAAATTAAAGTTGGTTTTCTGTTTAATTAAATAAGTAGCTTTAACTGTAATAGGCAGTTTGAATTTCAATTTTATAATTGTAATCACCAAGGTGAGACCAAAATCGTGGTAGAGGTATTTTCCTTTATGTAACTTTCGGATAACAAAAATGCAACACCTCACGTACACAAATATTGCATCAAATTAGATATGATAAAAAGATTAAAAATATTCTTTTATCATTTTAATTAAAACTTTCAATTTAAATTAAAATATAAGTTTGTCGTGTTATGAATAAACTAGAGCAACGGTTTTTTTAGACCCGTCCAAAAATATATTTTTGATTTTTTGAAAAATTATTTTATAAACATGATAATCTAGTTGAATTTAATTTAAAAATCAAGTTTTACTATTTTTGGATATGTGTATATATTTATTTTGGATTTTCAAAGACATGAGTATTTAATTTAAAATGACGTAAATACTCTTGTATTCAAAAATTCAAAATAAATATATGCACATATCTAAAAACGGTAAAACTTCATTTATCAGTTAAATAAAATAAAATAAATATATTTATAAAAAATTTCAAAAAAAATATGTTTTTGAACCGTTCTAAAATATTATTTGGCAATAAACTAAGTACTTTTTATGATCGTTTCATTTCAACTTTTTAAAAAATTTTATATCTAGTTTATTTGTTTGCTTCACTCTAGTAACATGTTCTCTATAAAAAGTTTACATATTCATTAATTATAAATCTTCACATTTCCATGCTTATTACGTCTTTTTAAAACCTCAATTTATCTACATTCGATCAACCCGCTAACGTCAACTGTATTCTTTTTTTACCACTCTTCTATACGTCTTTACTATAATTAGTTAAACCAGAATGTTTGGTGGTGTTCTTGCTCGTAAATTTTAATTTTAATTTTTTTTTGCCTTTCTTCTACGATGATTGATTCTGTTAGCCTTGACTAAGGAAATGTCTTACTTAGCTCATCTCAAAACATCCATTTATAAGAATTTTTTTTATTTTTGTATATATTTGTTTATTTAAGTGTATTTAATATATAAACTAAGTTTTATCATTTTTGAATATACGCATATATTTTTTGAGATTTTTTTAAAAAATAACACTTGTTTCTCAAAAAAATATATACACATATCCAAAAATGATAAAATTTAGTTTATATGTTAAATACACTTAGATAAACAAGTGTACGAAGAAAACACAAAAAAAAATATTGTAATGAATTTTTTAAAGTGAGCTAAACAAGATATTTGGTTAACCGAAGTTAACAGGATCACTTCTTTTCTTTTATAATTTTTTTGTTCTTTTGATTGATCTCTTCTATACATCTTTGTTGTGTATTTGAAATGAAAAAGAGTTGCGGACTCGCACCATCATTCTCTATAATACTAGGTGATGTTTGGGAAACAGGATGAATGGGAAAGGAGGGGAATGTGTGGGAAGTCGGTCGTGCAAGGTACGACTCTTTACTTCACATTATTTTACTTTTATCCCAACATG
Source organism: Annona cherimola (assembly GCA_030490835.1). Classification (NCBI taxonomy): domain Eukaryota; kingdom Viridiplantae; phylum Streptophyta; class Magnoliopsida; order Magnoliales; family Annonaceae; genus Annona; species Annona cherimola. Next base: position 82,126,198 of record CM059973.1, on the reverse strand, counting down.
CAATTATTTTTCTTATTAATTACCTCCATGAAACTTATTTATTCGAAATCTATCTTTATCATTTCTTATCAATTACGCATTTATCAAAATATTCCTTTTTTCATTTCCTAAGGTCTTACAATTTTTCACAAAACACGATACAATATACCCGGGTGAACTTAGCTTCGATGCACGTGGGTGTAAAAATCTTTTTACAAATTTGTCAAAAAAATTTTATAGAACTGTTAATCTAAGTGTATTTAACATATATAATAATTTTTTACTATTTTAGATACTTTTAAATTTTTTGAATTTTTAAAATTAGTAGCATTTTCATAATTAATGAATTCATAAATTACGAAAATTCCACTGATTTTAAAAAATAAAAAATTAATATCTAAAATTCTTCAAAAATAGTAAAAATTGACACACATGTTAAATACACATATATTAATAATTGTATAAAAAGAATATCAAAAAAAAAAGTGAAATGCACCCGGGTGCACTGAAGCTGAATGCACCTGTCAATTAGCCCCGATTTTTTACCGTACTAAACGTCCCCCTAGTCAAGAATGGGACGGGAAAACGATGGAATTTTTCAATAAAAAATACTTTTTTTATTCTCAAGAGCTAATATATTTTTTTTGACTTCTTATATAATTTTTCTCAATTCTTTTTCGCCTTTACTGACATATCCCGTCCCATCCTATTCGTAAACAGTCGACCAGTCAATCAATGCATAATCAGATTGAGATTAGTAAAACCTGGGTTTGAACGTTTTAATTTCTTACGCAGCCCAATCATTGATGTATACATCTCAGGACTTGGGTTCTGTTTTAGCCTGTTGGACTCTGAACCATTATTTGTTCTGATTTGCATAAGGTCCTGGATCTTTATCTAACGGTTTTGGAACTCATTCTTTGGGCCTTGGCATCCCACAAGACAACCAAAATTAATCCAGTGTTTCTCATCCGGATTTCTTTTTATTAGTATTATATACCGTGACAACTTGGTATTACAATTAAATACACTTAAAGAAATTTTTCTGTAAAGACCTCCGCACTTTCGAAGACATGAATAAACACCTCTTTGACGTGCTGTCATGGCGGTTTAATCTAGAAGCAGTCCGGTAACGACAAACGAGCCGCCGCTTAATTTCCGTAGAAAGCGCTGAAGTCTTGCTTTCTGAAATTATTTGGCTAAGCTTTGGCCATTCGACTTCAAGTATTTGGGGCCGCCAAAATGGATGAGCTAGGAATCCGAAAATTAAAGCTTATGGTGTGTTTGGTTGGGGTAAAAAAATATCAACTAAAACTTTTTAATTTAAAATTTTTCACTCTTCGTAACTATTCTATTTTTTAATTATTTTTTCACATTTTCCTATACAAACTACCGTATTTTTCAATCATTTCTACATAACTACCCATACAACTAACTTATCTATTTTAACTTTATTCTCTTTACTTATCATCATTATTCCTATTATATCATATCGTTTCTATCAATTAGACAAATTCTACCCCAAAAGCGTCATTTGTTGTGAAATGCATCCTCAAATGGCCCTTACTCAATTTAAACCAGCGTACCTCAACATTTTAAAGCGGTAAAATCTTGTTTGCTTCGGCTAACAAATGCAACCGTTAGATTAAGCTAAAATTCTAAGTATTTTTTGAATTTTTTAAAATAAGATTATATTAATCATTTTCAAATGTTGACAACTCGAATGAAAATCTACCTAGCTTTCTAGGTCACCGAAGCAATCCTTATTTGCATGATTTTTTTAAAAAAAATAATCGAGCTTTTTATTGCACTGCCATGGGGTTTATGGCCTCACATCGCATGTCTTTGCTAACTAGTTAGTATTGTTAGCGGATCTCATGACTTTATGATGTTGCTTATATATTTGAATGGGCTCAAAGGTGTTGTACTTAAGCCCGTTGCCGAAGTGGTGATGAACACTGACAAATGGAGCAATCCTGACTGTTAATAAGCAACCCCTTTGCTTGATTTTGAATCAATCTAGAACGTCCATGTCGCAATTCGATCCGGAGTTATCAAGTATCCAAACAAACTAATTTTAGGGTATTGATTCAATGCAATATATATTATATGCGTCGATACATACAAATATTTTAAGCTATTTCTGTTTGCCATTTCATTTTTGTGCCCCCATATGTATTTAGTTTATATACAAAAACTATGGTTTTCGAATTTTTATATTTTTTAAATTTCAAATACAATAATTTTCATTTCGTTTTTATGTCGGGATGGGAACCATTAAATTTTGAAATGATTAAAAATGAGAAATGATCTTGTTAGTTTGGATTAAGTAAATGATTTACTTAGCCCACCTCAAAACTCGTTTAAATATCTTTTTGCTTTTTCCTCATAAACTTGTTGATATAGATGTATTTAATATATAAATCAAATTTTACCATCTATGGATGTATATATGAAATGGATATGCATATATATTTTTTTAATATTTTAAACATAAGGATAATTTTAAATGGCTAAAATAACCTTAGGTTTAAAATTTTCGAAAAAATATATACAAATATCCAAAAATGGTAAAACTTGATTTATATATTAAATGCACTTAAATAAACAAGTATATGAAAAAGTAAAAAAATTTAAATAGATTTTTTGAGGTGGGATAAGTAAGTCATTTACTTAGCCCAAACTAACAAGATTATTTCTCTTAAAAATATATATATAGAGAGAGAAAAATTTAGGTGTTATTGGTGGAGCGCAATCCTATACACCTATTTTTTTTATTTTTTTTAGAAATTTTTTTCATGAAGCTGTTAAAATTACTGAAAATATCACTGATTTTTAAAAATCTAAAAAAAATATCTAAAAGTCTCCAAAAATAGTAAAAATTGATACATATGTTAAATAAACCTATATTAACCATTGTGTACAAAAAAATTTCAAAAAAAAAAATAGGTGTAGTACACCCGGGTGCATTGAGGCTCAATGTACCCGGTGCATAAGATTGCGCTTCGTTATTGGTCTCGTACTTATAGATTTTTACAAAATTTGTGTTTATGCCTATGATTGAAGCTTATTATAAATATGCATATTTAAAATATTTGCAACTTACCATGCAAGTTTCAACCTCTTAATTTTATAAACATATAATTTTTTGATAAATCCAAAACCACTAATTGTATTCATTAATATAATTTAGTTTATATAACAAAAACCACCATGATTGCATTGCATAGTGGATGCTAATAAATATAAATTTATTAAATCGTTTTAAAATTAATTATCGTTTTCCAACGTATCTTACTAAGGTGATCTTTGGTACATTAATTGAATTATGTTAAAAACATAATGAGTTTTTTTTTATATCTTATATTACCACTCAACCATGTCATATATATGTTCTTAATTTTAGATTAGGTATAAACCCCAAGATATTTGGATAGGAGATATTCCTGAAAATGAGAGAAAAACTCCCCTTGCCTGAATTGATACTATGTGTTTTGGCAGAGTACCAACCATGAGCACCCATTGCACTAAGGCCTTGGGCTCACATAATGGGTGTTTTGGAGTTAGCAAAAATAGCCTTTATAAAAATCAAAAGATTATAATTGTCAAAGGTATAACTATAAATATTTTAAATATCTATATGCATAGTTTCACTAAGTTTTAATTCATCCACATAATTGCAATTTTAGTAAAAAAAAGGTACAATCACAAATAAATAAAATTTTAGTATATATAAAGATTACTTATAATCCTACATAAAAATGAAAAAAGGCTTATAATACTTAATATATATATATATATGAGGAGTGATCCTGTTAGCTCAATCCAAGTGAATCCTCTGCTTAGTTCACTTCAAAAAATTCATTTACAATATTTTTTTACGTTTTTCTTCATATATTTGTTTATGTAAGTATATTTAACATATAATCAAGTTTTACTATTTTTGGATATATGTATATTTTTTTTTGAGATTTTTAAAAATACTTATATACACGTAGATGTTTAAAATATTAAAAATATATATATACACATATCTGAAAATGGTAAAACTTGGTTTATATGTTAAATATACTTACATAAATAAGTGTATGAAAAAATTAATTTTTTTATTATAGATGGGTTATTTGAGGTGGACTAAGCAAAATATTTGTTTAACTCGGGTTAACAGTATCACATCCTCCGTATACATAGAATTATCACGTGTGATTATATTGTTGGGCTAATTAGTGGAGTATCAACTATATAGTATAGCCAATTTCAGTTATAATACTTAATATGCTTTACTCGAAAAACGTTTACTGAATTCTCTAATATTGAATATATGATAATGATTTTATATTTACGTCACAAGCTGGCTCAAACCATCCTGAACCGGACATAATCCGGCCCCTCCATTCGGCGGAGCCCGTATTAACTGCGGTATGGGAGGGCCGTCTTAATGTCTGGTTCAGGTTGGGTTTCGCATTTATTCATCCTAAAAGTGGTCATTTGTCGAATTTCCTCGTGTCGGTGTAACTTGAGTGGGCCATTCCTTGTTTGGATGAATTAAGACGGCTGAGCTTTTAATGGCAGTATATATGTATATATCTAAATCTAACACGACTTTGTAATTGTGACTTTTAAGGCGTGACTAACTTTCAAACCAAAGTATTTTTCAGAACTTTCACATCCCGTGAATCATAATCCATCGTGGACTTTGAATTCCTCCGGCAACTACAAACCGGCAGAGGAATCAAGGGCAGACTTTTCTTCCGGTCCACTGGATCTTGAATGAGAAAACGCCCCCAAGTGCTATCGGGAGGATTCCTTATGGCCATTGAATTCACACATATTCAGGCTATAAGTAAGAAAAGTATAAAAAGCCGTAAATCTCGGACGATCAAAAATGGACATGTTAACTTCATTCTGTTGGCTTATTACCGAATACACTCTGGTTTTGATGATTTTCCGTGATCGGCCGGTGTAAGTCAAGACGGGTGCGTTTTTGTGAAGAAATAATTGTGGGGAACTGGAAAATATAATAGATTTTTAAAAGTGAGAAATGGGATATATATATATATATATATATATATATATATATGAAAGTAAAATAGAAATAAAGAGAGAAAAATATGATAGTTATATGGAAAGATGTGAGAAACTAAATAGAATATAATAACAATGAAGATATAGAATAATTAAATAGTTAAGATGTGAAATCATAAAAAAAAAATACGTTTAAAAAGTAGCAAAATATTTTTCTCATAGATTACTTGAATCCAAACACACCCCAAATGTCAAATGAGGATAGCAAATGAGAGAATTTTGATAATAATATAAATATATTAAATACAATACATTGAATAGATTTTTCATGGATTATAAAAATATTAAAAATAAAAGAATTTACATAAAAAAGAAGTTCAATAGAAGTGGGGCCTGTTACCTGATATCTCTCTTTTCTTCATTTTATATCATCGCTGTCAAACATTCCATACAAGAAACAAGTTTTGGGATGAGTTTTAATTGAAATTAGTTTGCATATTCACCATTACAAATTAGAGTCTGGATACAACGCACCCGGGTGCATTGAGCTTCAGTACACCCAAGTGCAAAAATTTATTTTTAAATTTTTTGAGATTTTTTATGCAGCTGTTAATCTATGTGTATTTAACATGTGTATTAATTTTTACAATTTTTTGAGACTTTTAGATTTTTATTTTTTATTTTTTAAAATCAATGGCGTTTTCATAATTCATAAGTTACGAAAATGCTACTGATTTTTAGAAATCAAATACAAAAATCTAAAAGTCTCCAAAATTCATAAAAATTAATACACATTTTAATACACCTAAATTAAAAGTTTTAAAATTTCAAAAAAATTAAAAAAGGGTAAAATACACCTAGGTGCATTGAGGCTGTCAGCGACATACAAGTTATGATATACCATATCCTCTAATTCTAGGAATATGATTTCATTCACCGGAGTGCACTTAGCTTCAGTGCACATGGTGTATTTAACCTATTTATTATTATTTTTTTGAAAATTATTTTTACAATATTGTTAATCTAAGTGTATTTAACATGTGTATAATTTTTGGAGATTTTTAGATATATTTTTAAAATTTTTTATTATAAAAAATGTCGCTGCTTTAAAAAAATTCAAAACAAATATCTAAAAATCTTCAAAAATGATAAAAATTGATACACATGTTAAATTCATTTAGATTAACATTCATGTAAAAAAATTTTGAAAAAATAAAAAAATAAGTGTTTGCACCGGGTGCACAAAGCTAAGTGCACCTGGGTGGATGAAATCATGTTCCTTACTTTCTAAGTAACAAGTTTGCCGTCGGATTGAGTGAACTATTTGAGTTTTGAAATTTTAATTTTTTCTTTAATTCAAAATAAAAACCACCTTCAGAACTATTATAGTTACAGATTTGGTCAAATTAATACTATTATTAAAATAATAGCAATTAATTTAGATATATTTCAGTAATAAAAAATAAAATTTACGTAGAAAAATCCCCCATGGTTGAAAACTTATAATTATATTTATGAAAATGACAATGAAAAAGTTAAATTATTTGGAAAAGTATACACCAAATCAAGTTGGAAAAATAAAAATCTTCAAGAAAATCCAGACACGCAAATCCATTGATCCAATTCCATGAAGACGTCGGTGGTTTCGTCCCAGTCGCAATGGGACATGCTGATTTATTAATGGATGGTGGGCGTGGGCTGTCTCTACCGCCAACTTCAAGTTTGGGAAGTACCCATAGGCCATCCGGTCAAATCACGAAAGTCAAATTAAATGTTCGAGTTTGACCAGGGATGATACCATTTACCAGCTAATTAATTGCAGTCTACAAGGCTAATTTTTCACGTAAGATTAAAAAAATCTAATTTGTTTTCAATGATTTGAGATTTTGGGATGACGTTGATGCTTACTGCTTAGTTACGTAACCATTTAATTACTTCTTAAACAAGCTTGAAGTATATAATTATTATATTGAGTTGGTTTAGAAAGGGTCAACTTCGTGCCGGTTGTGTATACCCCTTATCCCAACAAACAAAATAATGTCTTGTTGTAGAAATCAGACTAGTCCAACTTTCTTACACACTTTATAATCATATTAGGGGTGTAACATAGGTTAAGTAAGTTTGGTTCGGGATCAATTGTAACCTTGCATTATCTTAAAAAATCCTGTTTTACTATAGTTTAAGTCAAGTCAGCTTTATAATTATCCTGTTTTATTTTTTAAGGTCCAGTTAATTCTAATCATTGATTTTTAAAATACAATTTATATTATATTTGAAAACTAAATTTTTATTATAAATCTTATTTAAAAACTTATAATCGAAATGATAATAATATAATTTTCAAAATACATTCATTAAATCTACTAAACAACAGATAAATTAAAAAAGTTTCTATCTATTTTAAATATATATTTATCTTTCAATATAAAATTTTTTTTTATAAATATATATTAATAATTCAGGGAGATTCCGGGTACCTTAGAACCTACCACATCCAAATAGAACTAGGTACTTTTTTTTTATTTGGAACTTATCTACTTATGCGAATAAAAATAGAAATCTATCTTAGTATCCACACATGAATACCCTATCCAAAATACATTCCTAAATCATACTTTAACATTTTAATTACTTGACTAATTTACTTTTTGTATTTTGCTCCTATATGCTCCTCATCTTTGTACTTCATCTTTTACCCTCATTAGTAAGGAGTGCAATCCTATGCACCCGGGTGTACTACACCTATTTTTTTAATTTTTTCATGACGCTATTAATATAGATTTGTTTAACATATGTATCAATTTTTACTATTTTTGGAGATTTTTAGATATTTTTTTTAGATTTTTAAAAATCAGTGGCATTTTCAGTAATTTAAAATATCTACTGAAAAATGCCACTGATTTTTAAAAATCTAAAAAAAATATCTAAAAGTCTCCAAAAATAGCAAAAATTGATACATATGTTAAATAAACCTAGATTAACCGTTGTGTAAAAAAATTTTCAAAAAAAATTAAAAAAAATAGGTGTAGTACACCCGGGTGCATAGGATTGCACTCCCATTAGTAAACGGACCCTTGTTATTTATTTTTTTTTAAAAAAAAAAGTTATACCTTTGGTATGGATTTTAGTTTTAATAAAGTAGATGCGATCGGATTAAACTCTGAACCACCGAAAACTAAAATGGCTGAACTCCGCATGTTACAACATTGCATTGTTATGTACAGTATATCCTTACTCGACGCTTGAGGGGAAAAAAAAATTAGAAAGGTTTATATACAATATATCTATAGTTAGCCCCACAAGGCAACAAGGACACAAAGGAATTGAATCACGTCGGCCTGCATGTACCCATATTTCCCAGAGAGGAAGGCGCATCATTCGATAGTAGGACGCAGCCAGCTGAGTCCGCTAGTTGCAAACAGGACTCGTTTGATGATAAGAATAAAATTAAGTTTATTTATTGTGTTTAGAATTATTTATTTAGTCTATAACTTTTTTTATTAATTTATTCTATAGTTGTTAATTCAACGGCTAAATTATCTAAAGCTTCAAACTTATGTAGATAAATAATTTTATAAAATATTCTAATATTCTAATATATATGTAAATAAATCTATATTTTCTAAGTCACACACAAAAATTTATATTTTTTAAGTAGAAATTATCCACACAAGTTATCATGGATGATTTTAAATTATATGACCTATGTGATTTCAATTTTACTTATAGACATGGGCCCATTTACCCTTGTATTTCCCGTTAACTAAAAATACTCCTGTACAGATGAATTTATCGATTTAATTTTATTAGCAGCCGGATTCAACCGAATTGGGGCGCAAACCCCATTAATTATGATATCTAGCTTTAATCTAATTCATTCTTTATGCTAAAAGTTACTTATTTAGATAACAATATTGAGAAACTAATATCTATATATATATCTGAGTGCCCAAAAGATACCCACTAAATGTTTGGTAAAAAAAAAACCCACTAATTGTCTTTTAATTTGTGATACATTTGAATTTCAATTGAAATATATATATATATATATATTGAAAATCGTAACAAACTCGTGCTAAAAACAATGAATCTTTGGATATGATCATACTCACCAAACGAATTACAATCAATCCTACAGTAGAACGACATTGGTCGAGGCGTGCATGTTTGAATAATGAAAATTTTGACATCTAGCTGGTGAAATAATTAATTTCCTCTTCTTTCACTTATTTTAATATATCTACCGATCCGCAACCGCGACATTGACAATCAATCAACAGCGTTAATCTTATCAATGGATGACGAGACGGACGGTTGGGAGGCATTTATCCAAAAAAAAAAAAAAAAACAGAGCAGATGAACTCCTGGTTCATTCGAATGTTGAAAATGTGACTTAGTTCGCAAGTGGAGGCGACGATTGCGTCCAAAACAACATCTTTTTATAACAGTTTCGACGCAAATGGCGAGCATCCTCCCAGCGCACTCTTCGTCAACGGTCAGAATTGCTGGCTGCCTGCCTCAATCCCTTCCTCCCTCCCTCCCTCCCTCCCTCGTCTTCATAATTCATATGCATCTCACCTATCCGTATATATCAATCTACAGCTCTCTCTCTCTCTCTGTGTTCCACCAAAACACCATCACTTCTCTCTCTCTCTCTCTCTCTCTCTCTCTCTCTCGCAATCGCTTACAGCATGAGCCCATCTCAATTCCATGATTACCACCACCTTCGCCGCGAGCTCAATGGGCCACGCCCGACCCCACTGAAGATAAACAAGGATTCCCACTCCATCCAAAAGCCATCATCGTCGACGTCGTCTTCATCTCTCTCCATTGCTCCAGCCGCTGCCAAGCAGTCCCAGTCCCAGCAGCAGCAACGCCACCCAGTCATCATATACACACACTCGCCCAAAATCATCCACACTCAGGCGCGCGACTTCATGGCTCTAGTTCAGAAGCTAACCGGCCTCTCTCGATCCGAAGACCCGGCACCCCAGCAGCTGCCTGAGTCCGAAGCAGGTGCAAAAGCAATCGCTGGCCACGATGATTCCGCGAAGCCCTCCGTCGCTGCTGCTGATGAGAACTGCATTGCCACACCGGTTTTCGAGCCGCAGAATCCCTTTTTATCTGAGATACCGCTCTTCACACCCACTCCCACGCATCTCTTCGCTTCGTCGGGGCCGCTGTACAGATACCCAGATTCGGTTTTCTCTCCTCCCACCATGGTCAAGTCCATCTCGCCACCAGTTGTGGAGACAATGAAAGGCTTTCCAGAGTACTGAAATGCAAATAATTATCGGATGTACAAGAACTTCATGATGACATTCTGTCTACACAGTACACCAGTGCTTTTCATGTTCATACTTATTCCATTCTATTCAATTTTTTGCTAATTTCTTTTTCTTCTGATAAAACTGACTGAATTATTGAGCACGAAAAATTGTGGATTACCCTATCAATTGAATTTATTTTCTTAAAGGATTTCTTTCTCTTTAGAAATTGGAATTGGATATGGATGGTGGCATGTGATAATGTCTTGTGTGCTTTCTGTTTTAATATTATTGCGCATTAATTACTAGCTCTAAATTGAACAAAAAAATAAAATTACTAGCTCTATAGTCCATACTCCATAGCAATGTTAAGATCTCTCCTATGCGCCTTCCAGATACTTTTTATTAGGTTTCCACCAATTTTAGCAGTGTTTTTTTTTTTTGCGGTGAGAGAGAAATATTCGGCTGGTAACTGGAAAAATATCCGTGCTCTTCCAATATCGACTGTTTGTGATATGGGCTCTGCCATTACAATTATTTGCCATTTTAGTGGGGCATTTTTGCAGTGAGAGCTAGAAGCGCTAACTGGAAAAAATGTGTGCTATGCCAATATCGACTGTTTGTGATGTGGGCTCGGCCATTATTGACGAATAATTGCAACAATCAATGTCGATATTAGCTCACCTTATTATATGTGATTTAGATTTTAGTTACTTGTTTTGTCCTTAAAGCTGTCTCCTTTTTGATTTTAGGGGCACTAAAACGCAAAGCGGTAATACGTAGAACCAAATTTAACATCTAAATCTCAACAGGCTTTCTTTCAAAGTTGATTTGATATTATTTTCTCGCATCTCAGCTTAAGCTAATGCAGTCAAGGTATTGTCTATAATTGACACATTGTTCTCACGATTCTATTCTAAAATTTGCCATGCATAGTTTAGGGATAAGCTGTGAACTTAATTATAATATAATTATAATATTTGAGGAAGTTGCACCCTTGCATCAAAGTATCATGATTATTTATTCCTTTTTTTTAAAAGAACATGATTATTTATTTTTGAGTTGAGATTCAATACTCCAAAATCATTCATACTCGAGCTGACCGCTAATATAGTGGTATTTTTCTTACAATAGGAGTTTTCTTATAGCATATAAGTTATCATGGGCAGGCTAGTCTCTCTTCATTTTGGGTAAATCATGGATCTTTCTCTTCTAACAACGGATTTATTAAAAGCCAACATATTATACTCATTAAAAATTTTTAAGAAATTTCTCATAAATACTCCAATCTTTCCTACAATTTCATAGTATGACTTATTAGCTTTATTCTATTATAACAGTTTTGAAAGATAGATATTCACAATTGTACAAATTGTATGGAATAAATCAATAAGTCATACTATGAATTTTTTTTTTAAAGAACATACTATGAAATTCAGATAAAGAGTTATTGAACAAAGACGACTAAGAAAAATAAATTTATTTGGAAACCAATTTGATTTCATGTTAGGAAAATCAACTATGCTATTTTCTTACTTAAATAATTAGTTAGAAAATGCAAAGAAAAGAAAAAATCTATGCATGATTTCTAGTAATTTAGAAAAAGTATATAATCAGGTTCCAAGAAAATCATATGACATGTGATAAAAAAAATTAATAACAAATATATGAGGAAGCTACAATAAATGTAAAAACAATGATTAACAATATGAATGATTTTTCAATTGTAATATGTTTACATCAAGTCTCATCCTTAAATCTTTGTCATTTTACTTTAGCTATAAATAAAAGAATTAGACATGTATAGAAAGAAGTGTCTTAGTGCATACTATTTATCGATGATGTAGTCCTGATAGATAAAACCAAAGAATGAGTAAGTTTGAAATTTTAATAACTGAAAAAATGCTCTAGTATCTAACGACTTTAGAATTAGTACAAAAATTAAAGATATAAAATACAACTCTAATAATAGCAAGTATTTTGATGAGAAACTAATTAAAATTATAGACCAAATAGTACTTATTACTTTCAATACTTATGATCAATAGTTTAAGAAAATAGAAAAATTAAGAAAGATATCATAAATAAAATCCAAATGGGATGGTAGAAATGATAAAGTATTTTAAGAATTTTATGAGATTGTCAAGTTCAAATTAAATTAAAAAAATTTTATAAGACAATGATTAGACTAATTATGTCGTATAGGGCAAAACGTTAGATAGTTAACGAGCATTATATACAAAGAATGAGTGTATTAAAAATGAAAATATTAAGGTAGAGGACTGATAAAATCAGAAATAATAAAATTAGAAATGAAGTAATCTGAAACAATTTAAAGATGAAATTAATAGATAATAAGATAAAAAAAAACAAATTGAAGTGATTTTTACATGTTAAACAAAGGCTTAAACTGACACTAGTTAAGCGAATTGAATTTATTCAAGTAAAAAGCGATAAGAATCCAAAAAAAAAGGGAAAATAAAAAATATAGATAAAATTAATTAAATAAGATATGTGGATGTGAAAGATTACTAAAAATTTAATTTACGATTGTCAACGTGCAACAAAACTCATGCAACAGACCTCATATAAGTCGGAACTCTACTGCTGTTGCTGATGACGAGGACAACTATGGCAACAATAACAACTTGGGTCCAAGGCAAATTAGTTCCTTGCCCAAATTTTATATTTTTGAATTTTGAAAATTAAAAAATATAATTTGATTTTTAAAATGGGTGTAGCGATGGAACCACCTCAGCCAGCTTTGCCTGTGCACTTACAATTAAGCCAGGAAGAATATATAGTTAGAATTTCATTTCATGGTAACCTCAACTACTGACGAGTATAATGTATACGTATAGCTCAAAAGAACATGAACGTGGCACACGAAAAATTATACAAATAACTAATTAACGAAAAGAAAAAAAAAATGATTCGCAACCACTATTTGGAATAGATTTAGGAATAGAGAGCGGCAACATATGTTATTGCATCTTTTCTATCCATTCTATGGATGAATCTGCATCCGCCCATGAGTGACTCTCAGCATTATGAGAACTAATGTTATTTGAGTTTTAAATATGGTTTTCTATACAGTCAAGAAACTCATCAATGATTTCTTATGTTCATTAAAGATTAACGTGGCCCATGGATATGGAAATTAATGAGGTTACGAAGTAGAGTAAGCATACATCGACGCCCATTTTCAAATCCTGCGATAATATGCGGCAACTTTGGCCTTTCCAAGCCAACAACTCGGCTGATTGAACATGGATGCTAGCTGCATGCGTTACTAGTCATGGTTGAAGCTGATGAGCGCGGTTTCTACGCCCACTTCGAAACCTGGTTTTAAGTCTGTCCCAAGCTCAAGACACTTTCTGCTATTCGTCGCCCCATTGGTTAGTTTTACACAAACGGGCCTAAAATGCAACAACTGCCGAACTCAACCCAAGTAGCTGTCAATAGACAATCTCGATCCGCTGTGAAGTAGGCCCCGGACTCGTTCAGTAATCAGTACATGGAGCCAGAGCCAAGCAGCTAATACGAGCGATTACTTAGGCAGCTTTTGGTGAATGGAGAATCAAACTTTTCAACTCTTTCTACGTATTTTCTAAGAAATAATTCAATATCTTCACTACTAAATTACCCTACTTTTTCTATTTTACCTTTATATTTTAATTATTTTATTATGCAACTACTTTATTAATTCTCACTTTACTCTTATTATATCACATCATTCTCATACTTTTCAAATACTTGATTTCTCATTTTCTTACTACATGCCTTTCCCAAGGATCCCTTACATAAAGATTACAAACAGAACTAGGCCTGATATAGCATTGATGCTGTCATAATATAAATATTGAATGACAAGCGTACAGTCCAACACATCTAAGATATTTTGTGATTTGGCCCTCGTCAGAGAGTTGTAGGACTGGATGGCAGGGACTCCATTGCATGCGCCCGGACGCATACACTTATTTTTTTATTTTTTTTTAAATTTTTTTACGATATTATTAATCTATATCTATTTAATATATGTATAAATTTTTACCATTTTTGGACTATTTTAAATATTTATTTTTTATTTTTGAAAATTAGTGGTATTTTAGATAATTTTAAATACTCCGAAAATGGTAAAAATTTATACACATGTTAAATACACTTTTATTAACAGTTTTATAAAAAAAAATTTGAAAATAAAAAAATAAAAAGGGGTGTATACGCCTGGGAGCATGCAGTGCGGGCGCATGCAATCGAATCCCGGATGGCAGCGGGTTAATTAATTTGGTAGAAAAAACCCAGCAGTAAATGCACCCTTTTACTGTGAAGGCTACATAAGGCTAGAATTGGATTATGCATACAGAGCACATGCGAAGCTGCGGGCCTCATGCCCAAAATCCATGTGAGGTGTTTTCAGCCCATTCACCATCTCTTATATTATATATCGATCTAGGTGCCCTTGGAAAATGAGTTGTTGTGCTCCGGGCCTCGTAAATGCATATCATTGGTGATTTCTTGCTTTTATAATGAGATTAGTAACTCCCTTAAAGATGTTGAGCAGATACGATTAACTATCCGACTGCCCTCTGCACTTTAATTAACGTTTAAGGATTCTTTCTCCTCTCGGCCATACATCTGTCGGGCAGTCGGCCTCAGGCATTTGATAAGCATGCTTCCTGCCCTGCGATTGTGCTGTGAAATATATAGAGACGATTGACTCTCGTACGGTGCCAGTAAACAAATGTTAAAAATAAAAAGAAACAGAAGAAATCGTCCCCCTTCTCTCATCTGCTCTTTTTCGTGACCGACAATGGTGTTTTTGTTTTGCTTGAGCGGAATGGTGAGAAGAATGAAGAAAAAAAATATCATTTTTACATTTTTTAAGTATCTACAACCCAACAGAAGTCAAGAAAACAAAGCCAGACACTGCACTCTGCTAGCTTAATGTCGAAAATAAGGGGCATACCTCACTCTACCAGCTTGACGTCGTGAATGAGGAGCAAAAGAATCTGTACTCCCTCCTAATTAATCTTCTAACCATTTACATCAAAGAAACTTATTTTTAGTTCTTTAATATCTCAGCCAATTCTCTTTCCGATTCAACCTCAATTTCAAAAGAGGGGTAGACGTTACAAATAACATCTAGTTCCCACCACATGGGTATAGAGAGCTTGGAAAGATGAGATTTTCATCATCTTCGTGGAATTGTTTTCCTTATTGACTTTGCATCTTAACTCCAAGCCATTTTATGTAATCCCCTCTATTTTTGAAATTTTAATTTTTAATAGAAAATCCAATTTATTTATTATATTTGTCATTATTTATTTAGCTTAGAGACTAAGTTTCATCCGAATCCAATATGTGCATAGGTTACATTTGCTCAAAAATATGTATATTCATGTGTAAATTAGGAAAAATATTTTGATCCATTCACATATATATTAGAATCTAGCAATATTTTATAAAATCATTTGTCCACATATAGATAGCTTAGATATTGAAAATACTACTTAAAAATTGATGTTTAATATCAAATCAATTTATTGCATTGATTTTACATGTTTATAGATGATACCTATATATAGTAATACTAGACAAATGAAATTTTTTTATAATAATATAAATGATATTAAATATAATAGATGCAATGAATTTTTCAAAAAACACTCCCAAACTCCAAAAAGCTTCTGTGAGAAATGAAATGCATTCCCTCAAGAATTTATGTAGGGTAGAGAAGGGGAGGCGGAGTAAGTTCGGGATGTGCGTGGCGCGAGTTCTTGCTATCTTTGACCAGGGGCCGAGGAAGTTATTGAAGATGGTGTCATCACCAAGCGAATAGTTTAAAGAGCTCAAAAAGATTTTAAAATGTGAAATCATATTATAATATGTTATCATATGGAAGCTCAAAGGTATGTTTGATTGCATTTAAAATTTCTAAAACTAAAACTTTTCAATCTAAGTGTGTTTGGTTGACATTAAAATTTTTCAAAATAATTTTTTTCATTTTTTATAATTATTATATTATTTAATTATTTTTTACATCTTTATATATAATTATTCTACTTTTCGATCATTTCTACATAATTACCATACAAATCTATTTGTTTTAATTTTATTCTCTCAACTTATTATCCCTGTCATATCATATTATTTCATCTCATTTCAAAAACTTCTATTCAAAAGATTTACCACTTTCCAATTTGTTTATATCTAAAACTTTTATTCTTCGTAATTAATCTATTTTTAATTATTTCTTTACATCTTCCTATACAACTATTTTACTTTTTAATAATTTTTATAAAACTACCTACACAACTAACTTATCTATTTAAACATTATTTTCTTTACTTCCCATCGTTATCTTTATCATTTTATATTATTTTCTCCAATTTCAAAAACTTTTATATAAAAAATTCTTCATCTAAAAATTTTATCATTTCCCAAACATACCCTAAAGTGTTTCTCTCTTTACAACTATTCAATAATTACTTTTCACATATTTATATACAGTTACTTTATTTTTTAATTATTTTTATAATTTATAATTTATTATCTTTATTCATTATCATTACTCCTGTATTATCATATCATTTTTTTTTTCATTTTGAAAACTTTTATATGGTAAATTTTTTATATAAAAATATTATTACTTTCCAAACACACACCGAGTATAATATTTTGACCAAAGGTTGAACAAAGTTTTCAATCACCGTGGGTAGGTGAAGATGATCCAACACGTGGGCGGGAATTGAACGGTAATATTGTGAAAAGCATGTGAGGACGTGGGTGGCACCGTGGCGTGAAACAGAAGGCGACCTCGGAGAAGTCGCCAAAAACGTGCTCAGTATGTCATTCACCATGCCATTGCGGTCCATCTAATTTCGCACTCTGGTAATTTTTTGCTCGTTCGACACCTTGACCTCTAATGGAAGCGAAATAGATATGCGTTGCATAGCTGTGTTGTTCTGATTTTCTGCCGGTTTAGTTTTCAAATTATTATTTCTCACCATATCGAGTATTTCGTGATTAATTAGTCACTAGCGAAAATCACCATAATGATGCTTTGGGAGTCTTAATTCTTGAGTTAAACATGCTATTTAGAACAATGCGAATTAATTTCAAGTTGAAAAGTAGACTCGCCTAAGGTCATAAGGTTAGCTTGTTTAACATATGACCAAATCATCATTGCTTGATAATTAAAATTGCCACTAATAACGCATATCGGGTTCGTTGGTTTCATTTCTAAGTCTACTTTATCCCAATCTCATCTTTGAAACTTGAAGTCTATTCAAATGGTGAAATCGCTACCACTCATTGTGGCATGGTGGTAACTTGGCTTTCCCCGCATCCATGGGAATTCAGGCTCGAGCGGGCACAACAACAACGAAAAAAAAAAACAAAGGAAAAAAACGAGCAGCCTAAAGACGTAGGTGGCATGAGTCTTCTCTGGTGTGTGGGAGTGTCCACCGTATTGATAAAAATTAGAAATATTATTAGTTGTGTCTTAGAATACTCTAAGAAATTTGTCAGAATGTCTTAGAGCTTAAGTTGAAAAATATTTGTTGAGATCATTGTAAATAATGCCCATAAAAAATGATGTAATCGATTAGAGTTGAAATAGAAAATGGATAAAAGAGAGTTATTATGCATCGAGATGCAAGAAATTATATTGGTATGAAAACATTGGAATTCGATGAGGATTGAATGAAGAGACCGGATAAATCGAGATGCAAGAAATTATATTGGTATGAAAACATTGGAATTCGATGAGGATTGAATGAAGAGACTGGATAAGAGAAATTGTTACATATTAGGATGCCAAAAATTATGTTGTGATGAAAAGATTTAATAAGCTAGGGATAGATGAAGATATTGGACGATGGGGTTTTGTGTATTAAAATGTAAAAAATATAGTAGTAATAAGAACAGTAGGTTATTATATATTAAGGATATATTTAGAAAATAATAAAACTTTTGGATAGAAATTTTTTCATGTAAGAATTTTTGAATCGGGAGAAAAATAATGTGATATGGTAGGAATAATGATGAAGAATAAAGACAATAAACTTAAAATAAATAGGTTAGTCATACGAGTAATTTGTAAAAATGATTAAAAAGTAAGATAATTATATAAAAAATTGTGAAAAAATGATTAAATAGTTATGAAAAGTGAAAAATTTTAATTTAAAAATTTTTGATGTGAAACAAACATGTCCTAAATTTAACAAGTGACTTTTGGAAATGAAGCTTTTCATCTCATTCTCATTCATCATGAACATTAGCCTATCTTGTTACTTCATTTAATATGGATTTAAATGAAAATGGCATGAATATAAGTTATCCCACCCTAGTTTTTTATTTAGGACAACCAAAGTGAAACCAACCTTCTTATGGCTAAAAAAAATTATGCAAACACTGTCATACACTCTATTTAAAACAAATTGGGTCCAAGTAAATCATCGGGCACTTTATTCAAGTTGCTCCCTAGACTCTTGGGGATTTCTAAGCCTAAGGAATTGTATTTTCTCATATTATTAAATGATATAAAAGCCTAACAATGAACTCATGGGTCATGATTAAACTCTTTGAGAAAGAACTTAGCTAAAGGTAAGGAAATTTTATTGGTCATCGTGCGCACTTAACATTCTCAGTTAAATGGCTATGAGAATTACAACTTTAAGACTCCAAATGTGTTACTGAATTTCTTCGTAAGGCTCAAGATATTTTAAATGAATAAAATAGATGTGGTCTTTTTCCATTTCTCATGTTTTCATATCAACTAACGCGAAAAATTGTTTTTTAATGAAACATCTCGCTTCGCATAAAAAAAATCTCAAATAAATTTGTTTTTTTTTTTCGCACTGATATCACTATCTGATCAACCAGATTTGACAATTTGCTTTCTTTGAATGAAGGCTTGTTATGTTTTAGCCCTTTTAGTTTTGCTTTGGCTGATTTGAGCTAGCCTCTTAAATGTTGAAATTTGTATTATCTTATTTGAAACTTTAAAAAATAATTCAAATTTAGTATAATTAATTCGACCACATATATAATTACGTTAGGCCTTAAATTACAATCTACCTCTTCACGTAAAATTGTCTACCATCAGCACTGCACACATATAGAACTTGTGTAAAGTACAAGTAGTTAATAATCGTGGTAAAAATGACTACTTGCAACTAGCATAGGTGGTAAAGACAATTATCTTTTAAGTAAGATGTTTTGGGTTCAAACACAGGCATAAGAGCTTATTCTTCTTGTTAATGTTTGGGAGCCTATGGCTGGCAAGAAGACCGTTAATTTGATGGTAATCAATCAGCAGAATATCTAGCGGTTTTTTTTTTTTTTTTTTTTTTTTAAATGGTGTTGTTCACGCGCAAAAGACAATTTCCAACCCGTATTAGCTCGAAACCGGGTAAAAAGATCGTCTCTCGATGATGACTAATGTTATATTATGATAATGCAAAAAGGGCCCGAAGCTATCTAGGTAATTTAATTAATCATTTTTCCTCGCCAATTAATCTCTTTAAAAAATATATGGAAGTCATGGCATGCTTTGGTCAGATGGTAATTAGAAGTTATAAGCCACGCATGTTTCGAGTAGTGTGAACATGCATAGGATATTTCAAGACTCAAAAGGAATTTATCAAGCCACCTGCACATGCTGCTCAATTAGAGTTTTATCTTTTTGGCACTCGTTTTTCTCGTGTGTCTGACGTGTGTGTGATTAATTAGCTCTCGTAATTTATATATTTCTCTGAAACATGTCATTGTTAATAAATGCAGCTGCAAGATTCAAACAAGTGGTCCTCGTTTTTAAGCTAATTAATATGTGCCGTCCACATTCGTTACTGGCGCACGCCATCTCAACCCCCCCGGATGACGAGTCTTTTCTTGAATACGACCATATTTGATGGAAGGGGACCTGTGAGCGTTAAGGACATGGCTGTTAGCCGTTGGCTGCAAGCTGCTTCCCTCCTCTTTCACAAGGTGCAGAGAGCACCTGCAGGCTGCAAGCATCAGCAGCGTTAGTCATGTAACCATCATCACAACATCCAACTCCTCTAGAATTCTAAAATAGCCATTTTGTCAAATTTTCCAATTTAAGGGTTTGTTAAATTATCATACTGCTCTGGTTCAGCAGCTCCCTGTTTCGACTTTCAATCGGATTAACTAACGATTAATTAAGATCCACGTGGAATTAAGCATTTTCAGTGCATTAGAACATGGTGGTAGAACCTTGTGCCGCGCAACAATTTTGCAAGAACCGTCCGAACATTCACAGCACAATGCGTAAGAAGCATTACGTATGTTGCTTTCAATTGTCCTTTCAAAGACACACATCACATGCACGCATTTCCTCTGCCCCAGTGAAGTCCACCGTCAAAACTTTGTGTTTGCCAACGCCACACGAATCACATGCTCCTACTAGTCCCCCAAGCGAAACTTTCGTACGTCCATCTGATGTTTGGGGGTCCAGGCGGCCTTTGAAGAAAGAAAGTAGAGCTGGTATGTCTCTGCGTCTGGTGGGCCAATCTCACTAACTAAATGTTCAAGTGGTTGTGGTTGTGGTTGTGAAAATGCGCATCCAAGTGGGCCCTTCCGGCGTAAGCCAGGGCAGAAAGCTTCGAAGGTCAAGGATTGGATGGTGGCTTACGAATTAAAAATGACTGAGAAGGGAAGAAAAGTGTGTGTATATATACGTTGCTAAATGTTAATTTTCTCATAGTGGTCGGTTAGTGCTCGTCTCCAACAATTCAAGTGAGCATGAAATGGAGGGGTATTTTGGATTTTTAAATTATTGAATTTGGTGAATAAGTCATCATTTGCGAGTTAATTAAGGATGGGTATACGTAGTATTTTTTTTATTTTTTTTTGAGAAAGGGTATATACAGTATTTGATTAATACTTAATGGTATATTTATTGTTTCCTATACTTGTTGAGAACATTTGGATTTTGGAATACAGGTACAACACAGTGGGTATATGATTGAAACTCTGTTAGGCTATGCTCAATCAATGCACGTAAAGTCGCTCACCCACCCGTCACGCCCATCATCAGACATCACAGGCTAGCATTGCTGCCTGTGGCCATTAAATAATAGTCAAATTCCGCCAACCTCCCTCCAAGGCCAATGTCTCCAATCGACTCATAAGTCATAACACATTCGATTTCAATTTCAGAGCCTTGAAAAGATTTAGATAATCGATAGAGAATCACTAGGGATTTCCTTCGTCCAAAACAATTGATAATTGAGACCTTTATTCGCTTATTGACTTGCATAGCTGTGGACAACCAAGGCTCTTGATTCTCTCCATAATGGCCCTTCTGGTATACGACAAAACCTGGCCCCTGTTCGCGTATTATATATGGGCCAGTCTTTCTAGTGAACGGTCTAGATCGTAGAGAGTGATGGTCCACAGTAGGGGTGGGAATTGGGGCGGGTCGACCCGTGACCCGGTATTGACCCGACCCGTTTTTGGCCGGGTAAAACTAATATATTTTTGACCCAGTATAGGGATGGGTCAGAAATTTTGACCCGAATTCAAAAATAGGGTTGGGGTGGGTCAACCATGTCCCGACCCGCACCGCATATATAAATTTATTAAAAATTATAAGACTATATTGAAATATTATTATTATTTTCTTTCAAATTTCTCACTTTTTTATAATCAACTCTATCAATAATAGAAGAATCAATTTATTCAAAATGCAATATAAGAATCAATAAAAAATTTATACGATATAACCCTCATGTGTAATTGTATATTAACCTATTTTAATAAATGTATATTATATTTTCAAATGTTTTGTTTTCTTAATTATGTGTTTTTTAATAATTAGTGAAATATTGAAACATATAATATTTAAATTTAGTATAGATGTATACTTATGTTTGATAGATATATAAATTTTGAAAATTATCTTATTTGATCCGTATTTTTGACCCGACCCGCTATCCCGAAACCGGTCCGATACCGACCCGAATTTTGTCCCTAGACTTGGTAGAAAAAAGTAAGGGTCAAGCCGACCTTGTCCCGACCCAGTATAAAATAAGGGTCAAACAAGATTTTTAAAAAGTAGGGTTAGGGTTGGGCAAAACCTGACCCGTTCCAACCCGCCCCGATTCCCACCCCTAGTCCACAGGATAGCCTGACCCACGAGAAATTTTATACAAAGAACCCATTTAAAAGAATTGGGCCCCACCGGCACCATTATAACTCCACTTCGGCTGGTGGATTACTTCATTAATACACTTTTGCAGGCCCCATCCACAGGACCCCAACACTAGTAATCGATGCATTTGGCACGGCAAAAAGAGAGCTGTCGTGAAATAAGGTGCTCCCCAACGCACCCTGAATAAGAAAACGAAGCACAGGGTTCACTTAAAAAAGAATTCGATTGGGATGGCCTGTGACAGCCAAACACAATTCCTTTTACAGTAATCAATGTACAAGCAAGCGTGTGGACAGAGATCTCGGCCGGTGAACAGGGCCCCTTAAAACAGACAAGGGCGCACTGCGTACGCGTTCCTGCCCCGCGCCGTGGATGAGGACTCACCTCCGTCTTCCTCCGTTAAGACGGCGTCAACCCAGTCAGAGTCCCCATCGCTATCCCCCACCATGACTGCGTCCGCGTCGAACCACGTCTGCGCGTCGCCCTTAGCGATTTCCTCTAACGACGACGCAGCACTTCGCAGGTCCCTGACCGCCGCCGAACTTCCGTCCACCTCCCTCACGTACACCTTTTTCTCGCCGTCCGAATCGACGCCCACGACGTGCCGCCAGCGAGGCTGCCATTCGGCAACTATGGAAGGGAGCCCACCGCCCACACGTGCGTCCCACACACGCAGTGCCGCCTGGCGCATGTTCTCGACACCGGCGGAGACGACGACCGACGGCGACGGGAAGGAGAGCGTAGGACTCTGAGCTCCACCGGACAGAAATGACCGTATAATCTCCCCCTTGTTCAAATCCAACATCGAAATCAGGCCGGCAGAGTTGTCGAAGCCGAAACCGAAGTCATCCCAAAAATTGACGATGCTGCCCGAAGCCGACCGCCCGTCTCCGACGGTTGCCAGTGGCCACGAGCTCTTGAACTTGAATCGATCGTTGCCGCCCTTCACCTTAAAATCTTCCTCGCCCCTAAAGTTCTCACCGATCCGACTTCTCCACGTTGAAGGCCCCTCCTCCTCTTCCTCTTCTTCTTCATCGTCGGACGACTCTGAGAAAGACGAACACGATGTCTCGTCGTCGGAATCATAGTCGGATCCAGCTAATGTCTCAGAAATCACAGATTTTCCCTTTTCACGCAATTTGATGAAGAAGATCTTCGTTCTGTGCAGAATGCTGCTGAAAGTGGCGATGCTAGCGATAATTATCGCGCCCCATGTCCAGAAGCCGAATATTTCGGAAGCTTCGGCTATGCCGGAAAGGCGAAAAAGGCGGGAGAGGATGGATGGGTTTTCTAAGCTGCTTATGCCGGCTTCGAGGCCGGTGATGGTGCTTATGAGCGGAATTTCCATGGCTTTTCAAAAGGGATCAAATTACGAGGTTACGGGAGGAATTGTTTTGAGTACCAGATGAGAATGGAATGGGGAAAAATAAAATAAATAAACAATAATCGAAACTGAGATTACAAGAAAAGAACGAGAGAGCCAGAAAAACAGCTACACAGAGACAGAGAGGCCGAAACCGAAAAAATCCAGGAAAAGAAAAGGTTAGATAGGAAAGTGTAACGATGGGAGGGGTGGGCTTTTAAAGGTGGGGCAGTGTTTCTGTCAGTCGCGATGGAGGTCTTGGTTCGTCATGCGCAGTATTCTCTGCGGCCCTTGTTCAAAGGTCTGCGTGGTGAGCCCAACCTCAAAGCCATCTCTTTCCTGGCTCCAGGCAAAATTCAACATCGCATTAAAATATTGGAAAGTAGGGCCCCTATCTCAATAATCCACAGCTGCATCAACGAATACGACCTACACCATTAGCTAAATAAACAAAAGAAATTTTCCGGGAATTGAAGGGGGACCATAGTGGGATTTCTTAGCCTTGAATCAATGACATTCACGTGTATTATTCGGCTGGCCTAGGACAACGGATGGCTGGGATTGTCTCCCGCGGTTTTGATAAGGCAGCGATGTTGAATCGACTGGATGGTTTTGATGTAACAGTCCACCACTGGCCGCCGTTATCCACATGGGAATATGGATCAGAAGCACAATTGACGACGTGGCGTAATCTGTTTGGATTCTCAACGGTTTAATCTGACAAAAAATTGAAGGAGATTTGCACATAAGTTCTTCAAATTTATGAAATTTATAATTTTTTTGTCCTTAATTTTCATAATTACAGTAGATGCTTTAAATTTCATAAATATATAGTTTTTTAACCTTATAGCACCTTAAAGGGCCTCTACGCCTACTTAATTAGCTACTTCTTAGGCAAGCCAAAATTTATAAATGAGTTGAAAACACAAATTTAGCAACTTTAACAAACTTAAGTAATTATACGCTTGTTTTAAAAAAAAAAATTTTAATTAAATTAACTCTATGCAAATCGCATGAAAACAAACCTGAACCGCTCATCAAAAAAAAGAAAAAAGCCCTGAACCGAAAAGAGGTGGCGCCACGTCAGAACAGACCGCCTAAACCTTTTGGCCTTTTTCCTAGGATTGGGTCGTTGAGTCAGCACGTGAATGTTTTGGTGTGGCGTGGTGCGGAGACTCACCTCTGTGAGTGTGCTTATCATGAACTCTCGTTAGCGTCCTGAAAAGAAACGGCTGTGGGGCAATCCGAGGCCCACCCAATCAGCTAACCACTTCCTTCACGACACGTGGCAGAAACGGATATGACGCCAGCGAAGGTATGGTCCTCTGCTGCTCATTGTTGAGTGTGCTCGGCAAGTGTGCACAGGAATAAGGCACGCATGTGATGAATCTAAAACACTCGATCCACGTGGGGATTGTATGATTAGAATGCGCATGTCGGATCTTACACACGTCTGACTCATTTCCACGTGCAAGGAGAAATGATATAGTATTGAGGATTTAACTAATTACACAGTCGTCTGGGTCAGATCTCGCGAGTCCTTTCCCATTTGTGGCGAATAGAGACGGTTGGGATACATGCTTATTCGTCATATCTCACGAGGGCCGTGCGACTTACCATCCTTTTCCATTTTGTGGCGACGGAACAGAGACGGTACTTATTAGATCCAAACCGTCCCAATAGCGGGGCCATTAGGATAGGACATGCCCAGAAGACAACAGATTTAACAAGTTCAGACGACGGCTTTTGGCGCGTTGGTCATCTCATCTCAAGTGACAACTGACAAGTACCCGTTCGGTATCTATTAATATCCACTGACCAAAAAATTAGCTATCGTGAGCCCGTCAGACATCCAAATTTTTAAAAACTTATTTAAAAGTTTATTATTATTTGTCTTTTTTTTTCCTTTGAAAATAGGCATTTCTTTTCAAAAAAATTGTTATTTGTCATTTTTAATACAGTAGGAGGCATTCGTTTTTGTTCCCTGGCTGTCAGCGAGAATGCCGAGGCATGTGTTTTTTAATGATGTACTTATAACTCATCATCATTGTCTTTTTTTTTTAGTGTTAGGTTTCGTTTGATAATAAATAAAATTTTTGATAAAGGGTCTGTTTGGCATTGGTTAAAACTTTTTTGACATGTTTTGCATTTTAAAAACACGTCATCCGTGTTTGGGAAAGATGTATCCCTTATATTTGTAAGAATGTCTCAGATCTTCAAGTATGATATGTGTTGAGATATGTACTTGTATCAATCAAAAAAAAAAACACGTCATCCGTCAATCTTAGCTGTGCATTACCTAATTTTTACAAAGTACGGGCAGACTACATCTGACACTTTATGAAAAGTCGCCGCATCCTTGCATTACCTAACTGCTTGTTTTCTACACATGCCAAGAGAAATGCACATATTTACCGTGTCAAAAATGAACTCATCGAAAATCAACGCACGTCCGGCCTCTCTGAACCATACGGCAGTCAGTAACTGACCCGGAAGTGAAAGCTTGAATTGATGGGTTTTTACATTTACGTCCCTCACGTGAAAACTTTTATAAAGAGATGGGAGTTTTAAGCGATGCCAAACAGACCCAAAAAGTTGTAGAGAGTAAGGGGATGTTTGGATAGGTGTAAAATGATGGGATTGTGGGAAATAGTGGGAAATGAAAAAGAGAATTTTTTGAAAAATGTATGATTTATAGGAAATGATAGATGTATAGTTGAAATAAATAGGGTTGTTGTATGTAGTTGGTAGGAAAAATGATTGGAATGTAGGGGTAAAAGTGGAAAAAACAATATGATTGATAGAATAATAATTAGCATTGGGAAACGAAATACCATGGAAAAACCATGGTTCCCATGGATACACCTATCCAAACGTCCCCTAAAAGTTGTCAAATGATGTCATATAATAGAGGTAATGATGAATAGTAAGGAAGATAAAGTTAAAATAGATAGGTTAGTTGTGTGGATAGTTGTGTAAAAATGATTGAAAAGTATGATAATTGTATAGGAAAATATTAAAAAATAATTAAAAATATGATAGTTATAGAGAGTGAAAAGTTTTATATTGAAAAGTTTTAACTTGACATTTTTTATCAATTGCCAAACACGCCCTTATAATCAAAATTAAAGGATTTCTACAATTATACAGAGAAAGATCATACGCTATTAATCACCGTAAGGGAGACTACACAGTCTCAAATTACCATATCGGTCGCTTAAAAATTCACCCGAATTAGTTTCCCATTTACTCGCAACGGCAAAATCAGCGCGACTACAACTCTGATTTGCAAACATCAGCATCTATTAAATGTAAATATATGTAGAATTTAAAAATAATTTAACACAGAAATAAAACATTCGATGTTTGTAAAAAATGGTTATAGTAAATAATAAGTATGAAATATTTTTGAAAATAAAAAATGAAAATAATATTTTTTAATTATGGATAAAACATTGATGTAATGCTTGTCTTGCTTTGATTAAAAATGTACTCTTCGTTCAAATACAAATGGGTTTGGAAGGCGAGAGGGCAAACTTGAAGAGGGAATCCACAAATTTACGACTTCCGAGAAAAACATCAACGGCACATAATAATATCAATGCCTGCAACATTTTTGCCTGTTGGGGCCAAAAAATGCAAGAGCTCGTCCCTGTATATCCGTTGCAGAAGGTTACAGCAACAAAATTTTCTTATATTATCAGTCAAAGTGGCCGCCCTTAGCAACAATTGGCTTTTCATGACAACACTAAGCAGCCCGTGACCATTTGCCTAGTGGCACACAAGAACATTTGTGAACCTTTTATTATTTTTGGGTAACTTGCTGACATACTCATTTATTTCAATGGTTATTATTGATATACCTACATTGTTTTATGAATTACATATTACTTATAATGTTTCGCCAAAATTTCTTACGTATCCATGTTAACGTATAATATTTAACTATTATTAAATAGAAAAAGTATAATTTACTAACATACCAACTTTATTTTACATTAATTCTGATATATCAACATTATTTCACGAACTACATTACGTCCACAAGGTTTTACCAAAATTGCTCCTATACCCATGTTAGCTGCTAACATATTACCTCTAGTAAACCCCTTCCACCTGCTCTGAGTGTTTTATAAGCCGTGTGATTCTAATATAACTTTAAATAGGGTCATTTTTATTATTATTTAAAATTTTAATGCACTTATTAATAGTTTCTAATGACAAAGAGGTGTCATGGCTGCACAAGCAATTTTTGTAAAATTTTATAAAGATATTGTACGATTTATGAAATAATATAAGTATATCAGAAATTAACATTAAACTAAGGGTGTGTTTGTTTAGGGCAAAAAAGTGTCAACTAAAACTTTTCAATCTAAAACTTTTCACTCTCCATAATTACTCTATTTTTAATTATTTTTTCACATTTTTCTATACAAACTACCCTACTTTTCAATCATTTCTACACAACTACCCATACAACTAACCTATCTATTTTAACTTTATTCTCTTTATTCCTCATCATTACTCCTATTATATCACATCACTTTCTATTGATTTGACAACTTCTACTCCAAAAAATTTTCATCAAAATTTTTACCTCTAACCAAACACATCCTAAGTAGATATATCTATAAATTATCCTTTTATTTAGCAGCTCATGCACTTCCTTTAGACATCACCCTTTAACATGGGTATGTAAGCAATTTTCATGAAATTTCGTAAGGGTAATATGCAATTTGTAAAATAATATAAATATATCAATAATTAACGTTAAACTAAGCAGGTATATCAACAAATCGTCTATTATTTTTAAAAATTGTTAATTTATAAACTAAGTTTGCCAAAATTTTTATGTAAAGATTTTATATGTTAATGAATAAATCAAGGTGTACATTTTTCAGTGTACATTTTTCAATTTCTTAGATACATATTCGTATGGGAGAAATGGTTTCTAAGCAAGGCATCGTTATCTATGAAAATCTTAACCATTTTTGGAGACATTTGTATATTTTTTTAAAATTATTTATATCGATATTTTTGTATATTTACTTATTAAAAATGACTGAGATACCCATATTTAGAAATTTTAAAAAAATATAAATATTTTTAAAATAGTAAAACTTAATTCATAAATTAAATATACATAAATAAAAATTTTATACAAAAAATAAAAATAATTCATGTCTTTGCCTAGTTGAAAATGGCTTCATTTGAGGTTGACCCAAGTTATCGTGGCTCCAATTACTAATGTCGTTCATTGTAATCTATTTCAACATAAAGTTAAATATTGCTACAACTAAGCCATGAAAAAAAATCAACTTCAACCATCAATTGGTAGCAACTAATGACAAATTTTAGTAACAAAAATGCATCTTCATTATATGTAATGAACATATTCATATAATAGGGATAATTTATAAATATACCTGCATAATTTGAACATAATTGTAAATATAGTCATATAAATTTAGAAAGTTGTTCTCTAGCAAATGCAATTGTGGCTTTACGAGTTCACATAATCATAATTATAAATATATTAACGTTATTATGATGTCATTACTACATTGCCACGTGTGGGTATATTTGCAAAATTTTAAAAACTACATGCATATACTTATAAAAACTAAATATATACACTTAATTTTTAAAATTACAAATATATCCATATAGTTTGCATATTTTTGCAAATATTCTTACGTAGTAACAGTGTCATAACAACGTAGATATATTTGGAGTCAAATTATATTGAGGTAATTTGTAATTTCTAAAACTATGAAGGTATATTTGCAATTATGGTCAAACTAAGTGGGTGTATTTGCAAATCACCCACATAATAATAATAATAATAATAATAATAAGCAACAAAATTCATTACTTACGTCAAATAGTCATTTGTAAGTTAATTTTTATTGCTAAAGCATATTAGTCACATAGCATTTGCAATTAGTTAAATAATTCTTGGTAAGTGAACATATGCTTGAAGTATTTGTAATATAATAATATTTATAGCAACAAACTCTAACTTGCTGCAACAACAAATTCGGTGCAAAAAATATCACATTTCTGTGGAATTAAAAAAATAATTTCTCGCAGTGCACTGGACCCATCAACTTATGGACAATATAGGCTCCACATTTTCTACCTCGTTCGATTAGCTTTTCGACTACCTCATTATATGATAAGGGTAGTAGGTAAAGGTGACTACCCGAATTACCTTTTTTGTTATTTCCACCATCCGAATTACTTGAGTGCAATGCAATGATGCATTTGATAAATTGCTTGAAGCGTAGAAATCCAACTGCGCTGGTCACTAAACAAAATTTATTCTTGGAAACAAATGTTTGGTTGCCTTTGCTCACTAATATATCCTAATTGCATCTAGAAGAATAGTTAAAAAAGAGTTGTTAAAATTGTTACCAAAATTAATTTCGTAATACTTGTATAGAGGGCAAGGACAGCTAGGACCTTTAGCTTTAGCTATCTTAGGAGTTAATATTACTTCTCATGAATATGTCCAACCATGAGAAGGAAGGAAAAGAAAAGCTAAAAGAGGACCAAAACAAGGGAAGAAAATTAAACGCGACAGGGAATCTCGCTTCTCATACGATTTTTAGCAAGTGAATTACATAAACACGTACATTCATCTATTGAAATTATCCTTTGCAATTCTCTATTTATAATACTCGTCTCGTTAATTTAGGGCAATCCTAAGCTCCCACAACGTGGGCGATATAATCCTTTCCACTAAAAAGCCATACGGCAAACTGGCTAGCTACTTGAATACGGGGAAATTGAGTATTTGAGTGGCTAAATGTATGAATACTTTTTTTTTTTTTTTGCCTGTTTTGTAAGAGTTTTACTTTTTCTTTGTTTGGTGGAAGTTTAATTGATGAGACCTTGTTGTTTCCCTTAGAAAATTATAAGAATGTTTTTTTTAAAACATATTGTAAGAGTGTCTTGTACTTAAATGTAATACAAATTATGATGATTATAAAATATGCTTACATCAGAAAAATATATTGGAGTATATATATATATATTATTTTAATGTTACTTTAAATGTTCGAACGTCTATAAGTTATCACTTGATGTATAACAACTATAAAATACAACATCATTAGATATATACAAGTTCACTTCAATAAGACCGAGTTATATAAAAGCAGTTTCATGTAACACTTTTAAATTTCAAAATTTTAATGTTTGATAAAAAAAAATTCAATTCATTCATTGTATTTAACATCATTTATTTAGTTAGGTTTATCCAAATCAAATGTGCTTGTAGGCTATAATTTTTTTTATGAAGAGGCCACAATTATTTTAAAATATATACATTCATGTATAAGTTATGAAAAATGTTTAAATCTATTTACGTATATATTAGAATATAAAAATCTTTTATAAAATCATCTATCCTCATAGAAATGATATTTTCAATGGTTTAAATATTGAAAATACAAATTTTAAATTGATATTTAATATTAAAATTTTTTATTAGATTGATTTTATACATTTGTAGATGTAATCTACGTACAGTGATACTAAACAAATGAAAAAAATTTCAAGATACTATAAATGATGTCAAATACGATCAATTGAGTGAATTTTCTATCAAGTATCAAGATATTAAAAATGAAAGAGGTTACGTAGAAGTTCGGGATCAGAAAGGTCGGCCGATCAAGATCAAATATGACTACCTAGTGGGCTCGGATTCTCAACATATATATAAGTTTTGATCATATACATTTATATGTATTGTAAGTTGTAACATATTTGGCTCAAAATGGGGCTCATATAATCATAAAATTATAATCTCCTCTACAGATTATTTTAGAAATATTTATTTTATTAGCATACTAATTTTCATCTAAATTAGATATGTATATAAGTCTCATCTGAAAATGATAAAATCAATGTAATAAAATAAATTGATATAAACAATAATTTTAAAGTTATTTTTCATAAACTATTTACGACATAATTTATACATAGATAAATAATTATGTAAAGTATTAATACATTTAAGTGATTGTAAGGCCCATTTTGAGCTAAATGTATAATAACTTATTGTACATATAAATGTACAGAATCATATGTATATGAGTTTTGATATATACATTCATGTATCATAGCTTACAATATATTTGACTCAAAATATGAATCATATGATCATAAAATTATAACTTATTCCATCAATTATATATAAAATTATTTATTTTATTAGCGTACCAATTTTCGTCCGAATTGGATGTGTATAAATCTTATCTGAAAATGGTACAAAATCAATATAATAAAAAAGTTTGAGGTGAATGATAATTATAAAATTATTTTTTCAATATGTAAACTATTTAAGATATAATTTATATATAGATAAATGATTGTATAAAGTGTTAATACATTTAAGTGAATACAAGCTCGCTTTGAGCCAAATGTACTATCATTTATGGTATATATAAATGTACAAGATCATATATATATAAGAATCTATTAGGTGCAGAAAGATTGCAACCTAATTACAGTATAGTTCGCTATAAAATAGACTTTACATGTATTAAAATGCAATAATACTTTACACACTCATTTATCTATATAAAAACATATTATTTACAATTTAAATATTAAAAATACAACTTTAAAATTAATATTTATATCAAATTATTTTATTACATTGATTTTGTAACATGTTAAAATAAGATCTATACACAAGTTTGAGTTGAATGAAAATTAATATACTATTAAAGTAAATAATTCTAAATATAGTGGATGAAGTAGATATTAACATATTCTGATACAGCGCACCTAGGTGCACTTAGCTTAGTTCACCTGAGTGCTTTAACCCACTTTTAAAAAATTTTAAATTTTTTTTTATATAACTGTTAATCTGAGTATATTTAACATACGCATCAAATTTTACCATTTTTGGAGATTTTTAGATATTTTTTATTTTTAAAAATTGATGAAGTTTTAGTAATTTTTTGAGTACTTAACTTACAAAACGTTGGATTATTAGAATCATATAAAAAAAACTCAACGTGAGATGAAAAGATCAAGAGTCAAACCTAAAAAAAACGACTCATGTATATACATGTCTTTACACACCAAGTCCTGAACGCATAGAGGAATCTGGTCTTCCCACATTCTTCTATCATAGTTCAAGTCTAGCGCACCTTTTGACATATGGTGGGCACTTGGTTCCCTTCCCTTAAGACGTGACTGAACACAAAAAATTGAAAGAGAGCCTGCAACTTTCTAATCTCTTCCACCACTCTCCAGTAGTTAGATATGATTTTAGTTCTATTTTTGAGCTAGTTAATGATAGTCAAGGAGTTAGATTCAATCACCACTTTTCTTATCCCCTTCTAAACCAGTCATTCCAAACCATATAGAACTACTTTTGCCTCCTACCCCACAAGATCATGGATACCCATACAATCCCATTTTAGTTTCTCAAGAGAACACCATACCTCACTCCTTTCACAAGAAGTTATTCTTAGCATCAACATTCAATTTACACATACCTTCCACCGGTTTTGTCCACTTGGTTGAGCTATTTAAACCCGAGACACTCCCTAATTGCAACCTATTTGACATTTGATAGAGTTTAATGTAGTTCTTATACCATTCCATTACATTCTCCAAACCAATCATATAGTCCTCCATCAACTCCTTATTCCTGATTGACCAAATCCTCCAGCAATAGGCAATATAAAGAGTGAGAGGAAAGTTGTCCTTCATGCTATTAAGGTGTTCCCACATGGTCTTCATATCTGAAATTTCCATTGAAAACAAAGATTCAAAAGCATGAATTTTGATCAGGCAATTTACCTCTTTGCAACTCTAAAATATGTGGTAGCTTGATTCAGCCATCTCTCCGTTTTTGCAAAGCAAACAATAAACCTCCGTTGGGATGTGCTTTTTAGCTAAGTTGATCCTTGTGGGCAAAGCCTCTAGATAAAGCTTCAATTCAAAAATTACAAAAAATAACACTAATTTTTAAAAATAAAAAATAAAAAATAAAAAAGTAAAAATTTTTAAAAATGAAAAAACTTGATACACATGTTAAATATACTTAGATTAACAATTATATAAAAAAACTTTAATAAAAGGTTAAATGCACTTTGGTGCACCTAGGTGCAAGGAATCATGTTCCGATATTAACTTTATGATCACGTAGGTTCATTTGCAGTGAACTGCACCAAATTATTATGCAATAAGACTACACTTGAGCAATTTGAAGATCAAGTTCATGGGTCCCATGGCAAATCCGCGAGGATACGTGGCGTGCACCACAAAAAAGGTAACAAATTCGGCTGGATATGGGAAGTGCGTAGTAGGAACTTTTGATCTTCTAAAATGGCTATTGGATGGTTGCAAAAACATAGCAACCATACTACAAATTATTCTCTACAAATCCATGTTATCAGCAATTATATCAAGTACATGTTTATCTATGTAGCCCATGCGTCCGTCTGTGGGACTAATTTTTTTATTTTTTTTATTTTTTTTATTTTTTATAAACATATAGAGTTATGCGTGTTTAACTCAAAAAGAAGTTTTAACATTTTAGATGCTTTTAACTCTGCACGTTTTTTTAAAAAATAAAAAAATAATTATAAGGGGTCCCATGGCTGGATGCATGGGAGCACCCCTAATCTATGTATGTATTATATAATAATACAAAACATATGTATGTGTCCACCTACGTTTATTTGGTATTTATTTGCGCACCAACTGTGGCGCACGGGATGCAATATCATTGATTTACTCTCTTCGTCCCTTATTAATTTGCAATGGCAATGTAAAACCCAATGATTATTGATCACACGCATATATTGATCACGAAAAATAAATATATGGAAATTGCTGTTAGCAAGTCATCTTTGTCGGTTGGCACCAAAATTATAAAATAAGCATAAATTAGTAGCTGCGGCTATCCATGCATAATGGAGTTTCGGAAAAATATAATGCTTTACGATGGGCACCGCCACAAAAGTGCCCAGTCTCCCGCCGTATGGCAACAGCCAACCACCCTCTGCTTGAGCTTTTATGGGATGTGGCTAGTAAATCTTATCTAATATTACATGGAATGAATACTTCAATTACGATTGATCATTGGTCGACCAATGCAATAATACGACTGTCATGATTACAGACGAAAGAAAATGACATAGGTCATGTGTCGTTTTCCCAGTGGACTGCAATTAACTGATAATGGGGTCGGTGGTGGTCTCGCCAGCCCAGTTTCTTTTATATACGCAGCGGTCGGACCAGATTCGACGAGCCCCACCGGCCTGTAGCCCTTAGCCTTCGTTTGTGGATTGTGACGCAGGTACGCAGCTCATTATCACTAAAAATATTCTTCACATTTTTTTTTTTATTGCGTTTTGGAAGTTTCTGGTAGAGTTCGGTGGATCGTAAGAAAACACTTAGAAATGTCAAAATAATGGGGCCCAGGCCACAGCTCGTTTCTGCGTACAAAGTCTACAAGCAATATAAATCAAAGACGGAATTGAATAGAACAAATAAAATATTTTTCGTCAGCTAAATTATTTTAAAATCATAATAAATGCGAAATATATCATGTCTGCAACTTAATTTTGAATTTTTTTCAAGGACTATTTTATGAGCACGATAGGCGATAAAACTGCTTCCCTTGTTTTACAGTATCTAGAAGTATTTTTTCCGTGCCCTTCAATCCTTTCTAATAGTTTCTGTCTTGTTATGCAAGTATAGGAATACCCAGCAGGCTGGAAGTTATTTGCGCACACGCGAGCTCGATTATCCCCTGGTTTTTCATCCTTCATCCGCTTAATTCTGAGGAGGATTGGACTTGGTCCGAATTCCATCCGAAGAGAACAGGATAAGTATTCCTTGAAGTTGTAATACCACAGGCGGGCTGACTTGAAGTTGAAATTCAACTTCTTGTTGGTTCCGTGTATAATTGGTCACGGTTTGTTGGCCCGTTGGGTTAAACATTCAAATAGATAATTGGATCACTGAGTTCAGGCCGTGATTACTGGATTTAATTCCAACAAAACAATGATAGCATTACAGCTGTTTCTTTATTTTCATGATTATCAAATTGCTTTCCCTCCTGAGTTTTGTTCCAATTGAGCTAACTGCAAAACGATGGGTTACTTTTCTGATCTCAGATCGAAATTAAGATGTGATGTTGCTTTTTACAACTGAACTTAATTAAAAGGCTTTTTTTTTTTTTTTTTTTTATCTTTCGCGAATAGTTTTACGCTACAGTACATCAAGAAAGAACCAGAAATTTAGCAAGCAACCTAAAAATCGACAAAAATTTAAAAAGGTATCCATGAAAAAAATTGTAAAAAAAAAAAAAAATTATATAAAGTAGGATAATTGACGATCATGAGTAAAAAGAATCAAATACAAAATAAGTAGGATAATTGTATAAAAATGGGAAAAAATGACAAAAAATATAGATAATTGAAAGCACAACAACACGTTCATTGCATATAATATAATGCAGATGTTGCTGATAGTGATGTTTCGATGCAAACAATCGACGGCTAAATTGAAATTTTTTAAGAAGAATTACGTGGAATTTTAGATGGCAATTGCGAACACGTGGAATTTAAAAATCATATCATCCCTCCTGAAAATTTAAAGTTATAAATAATTTTCACAAAATTGCCTCCATCAAATAACAATTTACCGCTTTCATATAAAATTATCTTCCTCACCAAAGTCTTAGATCTGCTCTTGCACAGCAGCGCCGAGGCTGCCACTATCAATCATCACCAGAATTGAAGAAAAATGTTTCTATGGGAATAATTCCTTGAAGGTCGGCAGTAGCCAGGCATACATATGACACACCTTCGTAATAGATGGGCCATGTTCATCTATCAATATCATCACAGTGTTGACATAGGCCTGTGAATCGAGTTCACACGCCAGCAACAACCGAACTGACTTGTCACGCATGGAAAAGCGAACATGTATGATGATCCATACCTTCCAAGCATCACGCCGCAGTTGCCCGCTCCTTCAGGAAGCTCTTTCTTGTACTCTGGCTTTGCCCCACTTCGAGAAATTACAATCGTTTGTATACAATTGCAATCCTTGTCAAATTTCCTTAGACTTCCTCTTTCACTCCCAAGGGAATAACTTGGGAACCTGAACTTCTAGACGTCATCAATCAGATGCGTGGTAATGACTGCCCTGACTGCGAACGACACCCAAAATACCAGCGATGACATCCTCTATTTGAACAGGGGTGCAATCAGTGTCGATTCCACTACAACAAAATTTCAAAAATAATGAATATTTAGTTGCATTTAATATATTTTTGGCTACAATTGAATGTCTAGTTATAATAATTGATTGCTTTTTATGGTGAAAAAAGCAATCAATTATTATAACTAAATATTGAATTGTACCCAAAAATATATTTAATAATTGATTGCTTTTGAGTGGTGGTGTTAGTAAAATGTAGTCATTTTTTGCGTTAAATACAATTAAAAGTAACATTAGACACAACAATTAAATTTTGGTTGCAAATAATAATAAAACTTTGATGACAAATAGTATTGGATTTGACTACATTTAATCAAACATAGCCAAAGTAAAAAATTGGATGCAAAAGGTTGACTCTTGTAATATATTTTGTTGTAATATTTGTTTGGGTTATTGGTGTACCTTGCTCATACTCTATTTATAAATGACTTATCTTACCTTACCAATATATTAGTTTGTTCTTAATTGATCCTATCTTACTCATTTTAAGGTTAGTTCGATTCCAGTTCCAAATTAGTTCATTTAATATCCTTAAGAGTAACATATAGCCATATATACTATAATAAATACATGTTAACAAATTGATGTCAATAGTATGACATTACTAACAAAAAAACATATAATCGTATATGAGCTCTTCTTCCGTATAATCAAGTTAAATAGAAGTAGAGCTGTGTAAATTTATCAAATTTTAAGATATTGATAATCGATATAAAATTTAATCCATTCATTGCATTTAGCTTCACTTATTTAGTTAGGAAACCAAGTTTTGGGTATTAATGGTAATAATCAACCCGCCAACTCGCCCGTCCAATCTGTTTATAAATGAATTTGGGTTGAAATTTTTGAATAAATGATTTATGACTTGCCAACCTGTTCAACCATTTAATTAAATAAATAGATTATGATTCATATTTTACAACCCGTCAACCCATTTATATAACATGTTTAACCCATTCAACCCTTATAACTCATATAACCCGTATAATTAAGAGTATATAATATATCTAATTTCTACCCTTATTTCGCTACCATTTCAAGGTGCCCGCAAATTCGTTTCCTGAAGAAATTCAAGTGAGGTTCTGTTCTGTTCAAGTGTGCTAGCATGTCTTTCCTCGGTTGATTCGTCTGCTCA
Source organism: Annona cherimola (assembly GCA_030490835.1). Taxonomy (NCBI): domain Eukaryota; kingdom Viridiplantae; phylum Streptophyta; class Magnoliopsida; order Magnoliales; family Annonaceae; genus Annona; species Annona cherimola. Next base: position 82,087,985 of record CM059973.1, on the reverse strand, counting down.
TTCAGCGTATGATTTTGATCCTCTTCCGATCAGTCTTATGAAACGAATTCAGCTGGGCATTCAGATTCGTGACTTGGGGCTGATGAGGATGGGTTTTCGTTGCTTCATGTTGGTGTGCCATTTGCTGGAGGATGGGTTTTGTAGTTTTCGTTGCATTCATCACATTTTGAAGCTTTGAAAAGCCACCGAATTTTAGATTTGTTTGGCGTTTGTTTCTTTGCATTGTTCTACATGGATATTTTCTATGTTTTGATCTAATCTAGTCTAAAAACTGAAAATCAACAGATTTACGGGCATGATGTTTTAACTCCTCTCTCTCTGTAGATCCGTGAGCCATTGTTGTTGCGTCTTCGCTACTTGTGCTTGGGATTTCTTTCACCGTCACACATAGTAGTGCCATCCAACCCTCTCGCCGTTGACATGTATAGACTTTTCTTGTATTTTGTATGTTTGAAGCTTCTCCTTTGACAGCTAGTTGCATTAATTTGTTGTTCTTTATTTTTTATTTCTATATTGCAGTTGTTTGAACTCTAATTATAGTTATGTATTTTGAGACAACAACAAGTGTGTAGCAATATGTAATATTTAAAATGTGATTGCTTAGAGTTTATAATAATAATAATAGAAGGCTTACTTGTGCTTCTCAAATGTATGTTTATCAGTTCTGCATAAAATATGATGTTGCATTCCAGGTATTAAAGAGATGAGTACTTCTTATTTGGAGCTAATTTGTTTTCAAGCTAAAATAATTTACTCATTTCGGGTATGTTAATTATTGAGTTATCAATACTTTCAGCTGAATAATTCGATATTAGCATGGAAACTCTTGGTATACTTGCATATACACAATCCGTTAACTACCCGCTAACCCGTTTATTAAATGAGTTGTAAATAGGTTAGAGTTGAGGTTTTTTAAATGGGTTAATATATGGATTATGGTTGAGATATTTTAAATGGGTTAGAATTAGGATTAGACTCCAACTTGTCCAATTTGATCCATCAACACCCTACCAGGTTTTATCTAAATCAAGTATGTGCATGGGCCATATTTGTTCAAAAATATATATATTCATGTGTAAATTATGAAAAATACTTAGATCCATTCACATGTGTATTAAAATATAATAATGTTTTAAAGAATTATTTATCTACATAATAGTGATATTTTAGATGGTTTAGATGTTGAAAAAACTATTTTAAAATTGATATTTTAACATTAAACTATTTTATTATATTGATTTTTCATATTTCTAGATAAGACCCATATATATTGAAACTAAACAGACAAAAAAGTTTCCAAGATACAATAAATGATGCTAAATATGACACATGAGGTGAATTTTTCATCAACTATCAAAATTTTAAATATTGAGGGTGTTACATAGAAAGAGAGTTTCATAAAAGCATGACCAATCATGTATTAAAACAAATATATATTGAGTACTAATAATTTTATTTTTCTCTTTTAATAGGCATACATACATATAATAGTATACTTATCTAATATACATGTTACCTACTCTACCAACTGGGTACTCGTTCGGGTTACTTCAAGATACCTAAGCTATATATCCTACTTTACTTTATTTGGATGACCTATGATTATTCTATTCTACCTCTAACAATGGATAATTTGTCCCACCATTCTATCAAATGAAGGTGAGGTTGGTGCGTATCTATGCAAAATGCATCACTAATTTTGATTTGAGCATGAAGACCTCTTTTAGTATTGTTTATGCCCTAATTAGTTTTGATTGAGATATCTTTTAGAAAATCAGAATTTCTGCGTATGTCCGTCTAAAACATTTTACAACCAACTGCGCTATGATCATGTAGAAACTCAAAACCACGCACTGAAAATTTGTTATTACATTTTAACTGCATAATAATTTATATTTTAATTATTACCCATCTTTTTATATAATAGCTTATTTATTTTAATGTTATTCAGTCAATTTCTAATTATTATTCTTCCTCACAATGCATAATTTCCTTTTTTCTCTATTTTTTTTTTTTTCATTTTTTTTGTCCACTGTTTTTTCATCTTCACCAATGGAAACCCAAGCCTGGTCACAGGCCCATATGTTCAACAAAACGGCCCAATTTCGAGCCCAGTTGCATACTGTTCTCAAAACGGTCGCAATTACATCGCGTCAGAGATGGAAGATAAGCCGACAGCCCCAAAATCCAAGGAAGTTCCTGTTTTCGCCTTGCGTTTTGACTGCTTACAGCCTTACATCCCCTGGTGGCTGGTGGAACTGCGCAAGCGTGCGGAAAGGGGCCCGGGAGGACAAAGCATCTGCAGAAATTAATCGGCATAGCTGGCTACACATCCCCAAGCAAACATCAACTCAGCCACGTGAATTTGTGTGATCTGGGGAACATTGTCTTGTCGCTTATTCCGTTTCTGGGCCCACGGCACATTTCAATTTTACCTGGCCAGTCAACCTTCCTGGATGCGGTTTTTTCGATCGAAACCTCGTTGGCGGTTGGGGTGTAAATAGGGTTGGGTTCAACCCGAGCCCGCATCAACCCCAACCGATTTATACCATGGTTGGGTTGAGGTTTTGAAAATTAAGTTTTTAAAAAATGGGTTCAACCCGACCCGACCCGATTTCATAAGATATGTATTTACATATATTTATGAGAGTGTATTTCATTCATATTGCTTAGATATTTAAATAAAATTGTGTTGAGTTTGGAAATTTGTTTGACTATTTGGTTGTCAAATGTTATTTGAATTTATTTGGTTTGGAAATATATTTGGTTAATTAGTTGTGAAATTGTGTTTGGATTATTTGGTTATATTGCATCATAAATAGGTTGTTTAGATATTTGCTCGCATTGGTGATTTATAATAACATAACAGGTCAACCGAGAACTTAAGATGTTTGTAGCTTTGATTAGAAGCCAACTAAGAAGGTAAGTAAGACTATAATATTCATTTTTCTATTTTGCATAATTTACTGTAATAATTTTACTTGGCTTTCACTTTTTGACTTGCAAAAGACATCGATTGCTCAAAAATACAAAAACAAAAAAACGAATCAATTACTAAACTTATCCTCCACTTTTGAGCTATGTAGAACTTTTATTAGTACTTATTGTTTTTATAATTATAATTATTTTTATTATTTTAGAAATTCAGGTGAACAAAACTTTAACTAGCATTGATAACATGTGTAATCTATTAGCCCGATTTCTAACCCGAACCGAACCGATTTGAGGTGGGTTGAAATAGGGTTGGGTTAAGATGTGAAAAGTAGGGTTGAAAGTAGGGTTGAGTTGTGATTTTACAAGGTGGGTTAGGGTTGTATTTGTGCCAACCCGAGTCAACCCGACCCGATTTACATCCCTAGTTGGCGGTTGTGGCGTGGGCTCACACGCACTTCTTCGCTGCGGGTTGCACGTTTAGAAGGGGCACTGGAACCCACCACCGTGCCAGTCGGAGCCCCATTCCGCCGCCAGCAACTTCCACCACAGAGAAAAGGAATGTCCTGGCCCACTCTGGCTAGTCGCCTCCTGCGTTGCATCAGATCAGCAACCCACGCATACTCCGGAAAAACAGCCGCTAGTGCAGTAGTGCTCCACGGCTGTATGGAGCTCGCTGGTGAGTGCGCACTCTTTTGCCTTGTCTTTTTAGGTGCATTCCCATTTCCTTCTGTCCCACTTGTTCTCTCAGAGAGAGCAAAAAGCGGGGAAAAAGTTCTCCCAGTCCCTCCAGTCCAATTTTATTCCTTATTTTTGCTCTTCTTTATATATTTTTCGTTAATCTTCAAGGCATGGGAATCTCGATGAGGAGGAGATTTTCTCGTCCTCCTCCTGCTGCTGCCTCTTCATTCCTCCTCCTCCTTGGGTCAGCAGCGGATTTCTCAAGGGGCTATGGCTCTCTTGTCCCCTTATCACTGCCATCCGCGCATCTACCCTTTCAAGGTCTTTTTCTTTCCTAATCTCTTTTCTCTTGCTAAGACGTGATTTCGCATTGTGTAGTCTTGTCGGAACCTCGCAACCTGACTTGCCTTTCTCACGATGCTTTCGTTGCTCCCTTTGGCTTCTCTTTTCCTTTATCCCTGGTCAAGTTTCCATGGGAGTGGAAATCCTTCTCGCAGTAGAATTTCGGTCTGCAGTTCTCCTCAAACTTCCTTTTTGTAGGTGGATCAAATGACACTGGTTAGCCGCATTTTCCCTTTGCCAGCATCAGAACGGAGATTCATAAATGCGTTGAAAAGGATGAATGATGAATGTTTTGGTCAAAGAGTGGCTGGCATAGGAAGACAGTTTGAAAGCCGGTGGAGTTCCACACGAGGATTAAAAGTCTTGCTCGCACCCAAGGTGGAAAAGGGTAGCAACCGCAGAAAAGGCTTCGGCATCTCCGCTTCGTGTAAGTCTCTTCAGTCAATAGCTGTTCTTTTATCGGGATGACAAGTTGCTGGTATGAGAATGTTCGCCTGATGCCGGAGTTTCATTTATTTTAGAAATTCACCAGGACATGAGGATTTAGGTCTGTCGGTATGGACCTTTAGAGCAAAGCCATTAATTAATTCGAGCGATTTTTTTCATTTCAACATTCATTTTTCTTTCTTTGATTGTAACTGTGGGATCATGATCGTAGTCTGTTCTTTGGTAGTAAAGACTTCAATATCTGCCAACTTTTCAGTGTTCTTGATTTTGTTCTCCATAATCTGTGAAGAACAAAGGTGGAAGCCAATATCCAAACCTTCCACGAACAGAAAAGAACTAAGTCAATCAAATTTAGAGCTCAGTGGTATGAGATGCCATTTTTAGAGTAGAAGTCAGAACACATGTAAAGTCCTGGTTTACAATTGCTCACTATAATTGAATTTATGCAGCTTCTTGAAGAAGGAAAGTTGAATTCAACATTCAAACTTACATGTACTGCAAGCAATGAAGTTAGTCAAAAGTTTATATCTAGCTAGATTTTTTCATGCTTCTTTTCTGCAAGCGTATGAAATAGTGGGAGTCACAACACTTTTGTAATGATCTGTAAACAAGTTGTTCCCTATGAGTCGAATTTATGTGGTTCTTTATTGTCATTGTTGCTGCGTTTGCTACCAATCACTATGACAGTCGAGCTGAATATGGTTTTCCATGAAGTGTGTTTGTGATTGAAATGTCTCATTTTATGGTGCACTTGAGGCGCGTGATTTTGCTTATTGAGATAGGCTATGGCTGTTTTTTTTCCCCCATTTATTATTTTTATTTTTATTTTTATCGGAATCAGCTTTTTATTTGAATAACCAGCATTCTGTGATTAGTATTGTTACAGTTTATTATAGACACAAAAGGTCACCTCCGTTATCCTTTTTCATTTTTCCGAATTAAGAATATAGAGATGTTGAGTGGCAATGTAATATTTTCACAACCTTGTCCAGTCATGGAGGATCTTCTTTTGTTTCAGTGGAGATTACTGTACTCAGAAAAAAATTCTAAATGTACATAGTTCTAACAATTTCTCAATAAGTCGCTATGGCAATGTGCAACTTTGCATTATCTTGTACGAACATGACTAAAGTGGATTTAGTGTAAATAAAGTGGAAGGATACATGCAGATAATCTAGCAGAAAACTATTAAATAGGTAGTTGTGCACATACAGGGTTCACTTGAGCAAGGCATTTGTGTTACAGAATGGTATCATTGATTCAGTAGTTGCCTTCTAAATTGGATGCATGCCGCCATGGTGGCATAGGAAAGTACTCCAAATCCATTAGTCTGAATTTGTCAATGGATTGTCTGTCTTTTCAACTAATTTAACACTTATAGTTATGGACCATTTGTAAAAGGGATACTAATGAGAATATCAGTTCTTTTCTTTTTTCCTCTTTTTTTTTTTGTTTGTTTTTGTTTCCTGCATAAAGGAAAATTTCATACATGTGCATAACTGTGTGTTTTTTTTTTTTTTTTCCTGGAATTGTGTCGCTCCCTTGGATGACCAGTCAACTGAGGAGGATAAGTCTAGATGAGGGGTAAACAAGGCCAGAGCCTCTAACAAATTCGAACCATGGACCTCCCACCCTACACACCCTGCACACTCACAACTACCAATGAAAATTTGATTGAAGCTTATTGATAGTTTTCCCTAAAGTACTAGTGCCTCTCCATTATCATCTCACTATATACTTTTGATTTATTTGATTCTGCTTCCATCACTTTTACAACGACCCCTGCTCTGTATTATTCCCCATAGTGCATTTTGACCATGTCCATGCATCGGTGATCCTCATACAAAAGAATAGGAATGGCTTATAGCATGTTACAGAATCGGCCTATATAATCTACAGGATTGTGGCTTGTTGTCATTTATAGTGATTTGGTTTTGTGGAAAATAGTGGGAAGTTTTTACATTTTAGCTTGTTTATTACGAAGACTACTTTTGCAGGGTTTACAGGCACTCAAATTGCAAGCAATGCTTTTACCCTGGGAACAGTGGCTGTTCTTCCATTTTATTTTCTCATGGTTGTAGCTCCCAAATCCGAGCTGGTAATTTTTCCCAATCATCTTGAGCAAAACTAGAAATTTAGGATTAGAAGAGTAACCTGTTTGATCTCTAACCCATCCATGTGCCATAGATTGTTCAGTGATCCATTACTCATTAGGATGCCCCAAGAATCTCCAATCCTGTTGGTACTTATTCCTGCATATTTACTGTTTCATTCCCTGTTGAGTATGTCTGGAGCTGTATTATTTTATTAGATGGTGGCGTCTAGGCAACTCATCAATGGATCTGCATACTCCATTCTGGGAGATGTTTGTGGTATCAAATAAATGATTGATCTATCATAATCATTGTCTGGGACTCTTGAGTCACAAAAAGGCACAAGGCAGACATTCCTGAAGCACACTTTCTCTCTGGCTTGGATGCCCATAATACTTCTTAGGCTTTCTTTTTATGCAGAGTAAGAAATGTCTTGCAAGCATTTTATATTTTTAAGATAATTTGATTTGACTCCAAATGCAGACCAAGAGAACTATGGAAAGTAACATACCTTATGTTGTACTTGGAGTTGCTTATGCATATCTTCTGTATCTTTCATGGACGCCTGACACCTTGCGGATGATGTTTGCAAGCAAGCACTTGTTGCCAGAGGTCTGTATTTGTATGATCAAAATCTTTTGCAATAATCATCCTATCATTTCTCTAATGCCATATTATCATAATCATCTAAGACTTCACTCTGGTAATCGGGATCGGGGATCAAATCATGTTTCAACATTCTATAAGCTTAATAATCATCTTTCATTATTCTGTACACTCAAGCTAACTTGATGCTCCAAAAAAGTTGCCATTGCACTTGCAATTTCGCATACGATTCTTCAAAAGGCTAAGAAGATGTTGAAATCAAATCCATAGTTGATTCCAATTTGGAGTCTAATTAATTGAAAGATTGCTAATGATTTCCTTTTCTAGTCTTTTCATATTCTGGCCTTCAAATTGCAGTTATGTCATATTTTAGGAGAGATATATGAAGGACATTTAACTGCATCCGAAGGCTTCTTCGTCAACTGGAATGCTAAAGGGTGTTGCTAGCTTCAATTCTCTCTTGCACTGAGCTTCAGAATTCAATTCAATTGCACATCCAACTGTAGCCTTAAACCTGTGTTTCTTGGAATTTCTGTTGGATGAACCATGGAATTCTGTTAAATATCCATTTCCTGCTTGCCTTTGGTGTAATCTCATTCCTTCATTTGCATCTGAGAAGATATTTTCTCGTATGTAATCAACATGAAGGCAATCTGTATCCCATTGTTGAAGAGGAGACTTGAGCAGTAGAAATAGCCTTCTTTTAATTCCATATGGAATTATATATAGTATTGGTTCCTGAGGCTGAGAAAATGAGATGATGAGAGTAAGCTGCCAACACTAGCTGAGAAGTCTCATGTTGCATGTCTGTAAACCTGTGTCTAATAGGGTTTTAGCTGCCATGCTTGCCAGTAAAGTCTGTTAATCAGGTTGAGACTCGCCCTTTGTTAACTATTTAACTCTCAATTCTTGACATATGCAGTTGCCAGGCATAGCAAAAATGTTTTCAAGTGAGATGACTTTGGCTTCTGCATGGGTTCACTTGTTAGCTGTGGATCTTTTTGCTGCAAGGTACTGTACAAACCATTTTTGTTTGTTTGTTCAGTGTGCTGTTGAAATCATGTACCGACACTATGAAAATACTCCGCAGAATCATTGTATGCCATTATTCCCATTATACAGTATATTCAGTAGAATAATCATGTATTACTGTTTACTTGAAAAGTTGGAACACAATACATGTTACATGAGCACTTGCCAACTTGACAAGTATTTGGAATAAGCAAGCAAGTAGCCTAAATGGCTTCCTGCATTCTGCAGATGACCTTGCACTTGCACATGCACATGTGTGTGCACACAAAAAGTTTCATGGCACATACTGTTTTCATATTTTCTAGGTTGAGTGGTTAACAGATAAGCGTGTTTTCTGAAACAATTTTCTTGTTTTGATGTCTGTTTTGGAACCTATTCAGGCAAGTATTCCATGATGGTCTTAAGAATGAGGTTGAGACTCGCCATTCAGTTTCTCTATGTTTGCTATTCTGCCCAATTGGAATCCTTACTCATGTAGTCACGAAGGTACTAACCAAGAAGTGTTGATAGCTGTAAGTGAAACAGTGACTACCTTGTGATACTATTGGAATGACAGTATGTTGGGCAAAAATCCTTGTACAATATTGGTTTACTTGCTGTCAGAATTCCATTGAACTCAATGAAATCAATGCTTCTGATAACTTATCTCATAAAATGATACATTTGCTTTGAGTGACTATTGCCAAATGTCCCCGGCATGGTTATTCTGAATAAGCAGGAACAACGACCCTCAATCTAGTAAATGGAGCCAGCGAACCGTACCACACTGCATAACGGGAATTTCGTCGTTTGAAAACTCTTACCCTATCTCACTTTTTGAAAAATGCGAATGATTGCTTCACAATTTCTTTAAGTGGGTTCTTCGGCAGGGGCATTTTGGTGGACGAAGAACTGAAGAAGTGCCATATGGATTGAAGTTCCAGATCAACAGCCAATTACATAAAAATCTTGAATAAATACTTGGATCAGCTAATCTGAAGTTCCGTTCCATAATTTTCCTGGCATAAAAGAGAAAATTATAAATATTAACCGCTGATCAACTTAATGCAAAATCTTGTCTGATGCCTGCTTCTGCTCCTCAAAACTATTATTGACAGCTAATCGTCTCTTCAATTACTACAATAAGTCGGGCGAAACTTCTTGTTACCCACTCTTAGTCCGTAATCTAGTACGGTACTTGTCGTATTTCTTCTTTGAGTTCAATCCCGAATTTCCAAGAAACCTCTTCCTTTACATGTTTGATGAGTTGAAGCATGTCTGAGGAGCTGGATCTATCAAAATTGATGAAGAAATTCGCATGGACGCCAGAGACCATTGCACCACCAACCTTGAAACCTTTCAATCCTGCCATATCAATCAGCTCTCCGGCAGAAGCCGCGCACCCTTGCGGATTCCGAAACACTGACCCGGCACTTCGTTCTGTCGTGGGTTGGCACTTCTTCCGTCTATGGGAAAGAATAGTTATGTTCGATATAAGAACCAGCAGTAGAAATGCAAAAGGAAAACAGAAATTGGTCTTTACCTTGTCAACAATGCCCGTAGCCCGTCCTCGGCCCCATCGGAAGGAGACAAGCGAAAGGTGACTGCAGCGATGGCCGCCAAATCCTCCATTTCTTGGAAGGGCGATCTCCGGTAGCCAAAGACGAGGTCATCGCCATTCAACACCCTGCATCTTCCATCCCACGTCACAATCTCGATGCTGTCGATGCAGTCGGCCGTCTCCTGGCCGTCGGCTCCTGCATTCATGTAAACGGCTCCGCCGACTGTTCCAGGAATACCTGCGGCGAATTCAAGCCCCGAAAAGCCATCCGTGGAGCACTGGATGGCCAGCCTGTTGAATGGATAGCCGCTACCCACCCTGTAAACGCCGGGCTCAATCCTCTCCAGGAAATTGATTCGATTCAATGCTACGCAGCCATTGAAGCCGCGGTCGTCGAAGAGGCAGTTGGAGCCTTTGCCAATGATTAGCAATGGAATGCACCGGGTTCGGCAGTATCTGTGGTTTCAATTTTCAAGATAAATTATGTCACTAGATTCAAAATGATGTCGATAAAGTCGCATGTATCGAAATTCTTTTAAATATGATTTACTTCTTTTGCATCTAAAATCACTCCAATCAGATATTAAGGTGGCCGGTACCAAATATATGTATGTGTGTCAGTGTGTCAGACTGTTTATCATTAAAATTATATATTTTTTGGTACCCAGGTGTTTCCATTATGTTAAAGCTAACAAAAGAAAATTATACTAAACTGATCTCGACCCCATTGATTTTTTTTTTTTTTTTGAAAATAGACCCTATTGAATATATATATATTTTTTATTGGTATATAATTACATATATTTCAACATATTTTTATACTGAAGATAAGAGACATTCTTACAAATTTGAAGACACACATAACATCCAAAAGAAATCTGGATACACAGCTCCACGGAAGAATTTGGAAGACACAGCTTCCAACAGCCAGCCGAGAGACCACCTACTCTCACACTCCCTCCACCCGGGAGACCACATGCTCCCACACCTATTTTATGGGCCGAAATCCCGAATGGGATTCGAACCCACACCGACCGCGCAACGCCATCTTGCGCCGCTGTCGATGACCAACCGAGCTAGCCTCGGTTGGTGACCCTATTGAATAATTGGTTTCAAAGCAATCAACACTTTTTGAAAAAAATAATTCTACAGCAATATTACCATGTAAATTTTGATGCAAATCAATTTTTTAAGAGCAAGTACAAATAAGTCTTAGCAAAAAATGTAGTACAAAGCAGAGCATGATGAATGGGTTGGATTTAGTCTAATTTATCCCCATTCAAGTGTGTTCTTGAGGTGTTTTTTTTTTTTTTTCCCCTTCTGAGCACAATACACTCTTGAGGTTTATTGTCTCTCATAAACACTTTTGACATTACTGACTATCAACAAAGGAGCATTAAGTGAGTAAATGGTATTAAACATCATTAAAAATTGATGAAGATGCCCTTAAAAAAGTCGTATCCCAGAACTAAATCACTTTTCTAACGGACTATAGTAGTATAATCTCCATAACATTTGTTAAAGGCGTAGCAAACTCCAGAGATAAATATGCTTTGATATAGCAGGATCACATGGTGTAGTTCGATCAGATTCTGCAGCCAATATTATTTCTTTCTTTGCAGCCAATATTATTTCTTTCTTTGCAGCCAATATTACTTCTTTCTTTGCAGCCAATATTATTTAAGTGTCTGATACTGATAGTTTTTGGTATAATATACTTTGGTTCTCCCGCAGACGATTAAACATTGAATACGCAGTAAGGGAACGGAACGGAACGGAACGAAGGCATTACCTAATGGTTGAAGCGAGCTGAGTTTGATCGAAAATCTCAATGAAGTAGCTGCAAGGACCGCCTATTCCCCAGGTACCCAAATCCCTCAGAAGCTTCTCTCCTCTAATAAATCTCAACCCCAACCCTGCTGTTGCTTTTTCTTCTTCTTCCTCCTCCTCTCGGGGTTTGGGAGAAAGAAAGAGCTTATCTGTTGGAATAATGTTGCAATGCAGCAATTTTTCGTGAGATGCTTGTAATGGGTTGGGGAAGATTGGAACGGGAAAGGCGGTAGAGAGTTTTGGTCTGGAGGAAGATAAAACAGGGAACAGATGATGAAAAGAAGGTAATGTCTTTGCCTGGAACATTGTTTTTTTTTTTTTGGATAAGAACACTGGGTGTTGGATCGCGATCTGTTTCAGAGTTCGGGTAGCTCCGAAGGCGGAGGCGGAGGCGGGGGCGGGGGCGTCCTCGATTATGGAGAATTATCACATCAGCCCTTGAGTTCCCAAGTTTTGTCAGAGTTTCGATCGTTGGTGGTTGTTAGCTGTTTTTTTTGTTGGTATTCATAAAATGAGAAAACAGATATTACATCAAATACCTTTACAACCTCATACAATGGAGAAAATTTTCTATAAACACTCCTAGCTCCGTAGGAATATGTAAAATCTCCACTATCAAGAGAAAATTATAATAATGCCAAAATTTTCTATAAACACTCCCACACATCCGAGAGAATATGTAAAATCTCCACTATCAAGGGAAAATTATAATAATGCCACCTATAGCATGCAGGAATCAAAACCACGTTGGCATCAAGGGTGCCATCAGTGCGTACCACCAGGGCGGTAGTTAGCTGATTTAAATGGCCACATTATCATTGGGGGCGTGTTTGGTAAAGTACGTGCATAAAGGGGAAATGAAAACTCGTTATTCATATATTTCAATTATTTTAATTACTTTAACTACCATATTTTTTCTATTTTTACCCTTACATCACAATAATTTTCTCACATGAGTATCTTTTTATTTCTACTTTTACTCATATCACATAACTGTCATAATTTTCAGAATTTTCTCTATTTTCCTTCTTTTTCCATTAACATTATCAAACACACCTTAAAATGCTTTTAGTATAGATTAAAAGTTACGAAAATTTTGCTCGTAAAATTTTAAAAATGTGAAAGTGATGTGATATGATTAAGGTGATGATTGAAATATAAGGTAGTCAAATATGAGAAGATATGAACAAATAAATGAAATATAAAGATACTAATCTAGGGTATATGGTAATTAAGACATTTAATTATACGAAAAAATGAGAAATTTTTTTTACTTTAGCCCAATTTGTGGCAGACCAAGCACAATTTCGCTAGTTTTTAATTGCAAATCACCACATAAGCGGCTTGCTTGGAAGGTGAGGAGTTTTTATTTGCCATATTATTATTTATTTTTTAATACATAACAAATTATTTTTAAATTTCTAATATAATCTCAGCAGCATGTAACAACCTTACTTGTTTTATTTTCAATACAATTTTTAATTTCGTATTGCACCATAGCCCTTGCTTAGTCTACCTATTCATCTAAATTTAATTCCACTGGATGCTTCCGATTCAGTGCCTTGTGACCTGTTTGACCTAACAGCAATTACCATTAAAAACATCTTGTTTGGCTTAAAAATAAAAAGTATTTTACTCAGGAAAAAAAAATGTTAAATCCTTCTGCAGGCAGCATAGCATTTTTCACTGACCCAGCAGGCCGTGAACGGTTGCTAAATGGGTCGGCCGACTACTGGCAGTGGTAGATGACCCCCCAACTGTAGCAGCGAGATGGTACACCGCACCTTCTACGGAGGGCTTTTGTTGGCTGCTTTGGATAATACGTACCCAATTCGACATGCGTCGCAGTTGGCAGGCAGATGGCCAAGCTGCACCGGCTTTACACGAGTGGCCGAGTTCGACTTCAGCACGAGCATTGCTGGAAGCTTGTCCACCTCATCGTTGTCACGGGACGAGTATGCACGCATAAAAGAGGGGATGGGACTTTAATTTGGAAATGTAAATTCAGGTGAAAAATAAGAGAAGGTTCACGTTGGATTAAGCTTTGGGAGATTTGTTTTGCTTAATTAAGTAGCTTAATATCATTTTAGAATTGAATTGCCATTTCAACGTACGTCTTATCAATTGTTATTTTTGTCAAATCTAGGAAATTTTTTAGCAAATGTGCGGAGACGAATGAAATCAAACTATTAGGATCAATCAACACCAACGTCTTGATGCCCACCAGGAGTACCAAGTCGTTCCCCTTTGAGTTCTAGTTGAGAGCATTCAAAAATATCTGATGGAGGAGATACAAAATAAGCCAATTCTTCCCAGGGTGGAAGTAATCTTAAGCCCTGTTTTGCTTGGCTTTCTTCTCAAAGCAAAAAACAACGCACATGCTATTTAGGAATTTTTTTTTTTTTTTTAAATCCTATTTCTCTATGTAAGTTTATGCTTTTTCGCAGCAATTTCGAAGCACCAAAGTGCTATCTCTTTTATGAGATGTGAGGCCAAATAAGTACTTAATATATCGTTCCAAGCTAAATTGCTTATGTATATGTGCGCTGTGATGTGAAAGATTAATCTGGGCATCTCACGGGTGCAATTTGGGTAGGGCATTAAAATAGGTAGGGTACGTTCTTATTTTTATACTGTAGAATAAGTTTTAAATGAAAAAAATACCTAGTTCAATTAAGGTAAAATAAGTTCCAAGGTCTGAGTATCTGAAATTGACCCAAATTATTAATATATATATATATATATTTACTGTAGATGTTATAAATTATCTTTTAGAGTGAAAAATATAAATATATTTTTTAAATATATAGAAACTTGTTTAATTTAGTAATTATTTAGTAAGTTTAATAATGCATTTCAAAAATTACATTACTATTATTTTGATTTTAGGTTTTTAAGTAAGATTTATGATAAAATTATAGTTTTCAAATATAATATAAAGATTATCTTAAAAAATCGATTTAGAACCGAAATCAAAATTAACCTGAACTAAAATAGAGTAGAGTAGTAATTTTTGAAAACAAGATAAAAATGAAATTGACATACCCCACTCAAATTACACCCATGCCGGGCATACAAGAAAATGTTGCAAGCACTCACCACCTACATTACCCTACAAGCAAAGCTGTGGTTCATGTGCCCATGCTACATCGACACTTGTTTAGCTACCAAATTATTTTAGTAAAATGATCACTCCAAACCCTAACATTGAAAGACTTCCAAATGCATAATTATTCATGACAACTGGATGAAGTGCATTTTAGAAGTCAACCCGAGTAGTGCAGCCGCTGGATTTCTTTTGTCGATGCGGACATCAAAGATCCTGTTCAGAACAGAAGCTAAACGCACGCCAGCTTGTGCAATCCTCTTTTGGACAATGGGAAGCCGTGAATCAAAATACTCATCTGCAAAAATAAACCATCTCTACAGCTAATTAGCACTAATATTTCTTTCTTATTTTCCTTAATTGGCTTATCGGATACATATGCAATTTGGAGGATTAGCTGCCAAATGGATGGAAAAAAAAATAATTTCTGCTAGTGCTTGGGTGATGGCCAATGTTCCCACGGCAATCACTTGCTATGGGACCCGCCTAATAACAAGTGGTCATTTGCAAAACAAACCCTATAAATTTTGTATAATTGTGAATTAGTATATATCTGTTAGATATTTACTTTGCAGAACTGACTCTCTAAGTTTCAAAATGTCACAGAATACTATAAATATACCACGTTGGCTAAAAGAGACTTGCTGGTGGGCTTAAAAATTTAGATTTATTTTGCATATTAAAGTCTGTTACCTTTTTTCTTTTGCATTTAAACCCTCGACCACCAATCTCTTTAGGTTCGGTTAGTTGCAACACTCTGAAGTTTCTAGAATATTCTGCAAGTACTCAATGCACCTTCTGAAATTTACTCAAATCAACAATTATATAAATTTATAGGGTTCATTTGCAATTATCTCTCCAATTAAGATGTTTAGATATCGTTTTCTCACCGCCAAGAGTCGCGTTTTGTTCGATGCCTTTGTACGCATAATCGCATGCGAGTCTGACACTCTCCGATGCATACCTACAAATCAAGTCATTTTCCTCCAATGTTAAAATAATTAGAGGTTAATCAAAGTTCAGTCAACCATCGATCTAGTTGAAATGTAACGATCAGGCGGTGATCATTCCTGCTTACTTGTCTGGGCAAACTACTTTGGACCCGCAACTCTCCCAATCTTGAATTTCATCCGCCCATCCATCCTATAGCATGAAATCAAGAAATCATGATCCCCAATTAAAAACTATGTGTCCGCAAGTAATTGATTAGTGGCATGGCTTCGGCCACCTACTTACAGTAATGTTTTTTTGGATTGATTCAGTCATGATGTCAAGATCGTTGCTGTAGAAGTCTGCCATGGCTGTTTGTATGATGTTCTCATCCCACACCTGGTTAATTTTACATAAAATGAGAAATTAATTATTCTAATTGGAGAGAGAGAGAGAGAGAGAGAGAGAGAGAGAGAGAGAGAGAGACCTTGTGAAGGTTGGTGAACTTTTGGTACCAGTGCACACGGAGGGTGTTACCACCGTAATCTGCCCTGAAGCCAGCATGCAGAGGTTGGTGTATATCTCCAACAATATGGGCAAGGAACATCAAGCTCTCTGTCAAGTTATCTGGTTGGCCCAAGAAAAAAAGAGCAAATTCAAACCAAAATTTCATAGCAGCACCTTAATTAAAACCCAATCAGATAATAATTAAGCTGGCTCGTTCTTACAATGTTTTGATGGATCTCCATAAGTTTGCAGCTGAGCTGTGAAGTTATTGATAGCCCCAACCACGCACATATTCTTCTCACCCAGCTCATTGTAACAATCCCCTGATCAGATATTATGCAGTTCAAATTTTGAAATGATTTCTCGTGATTTAAGTTCATACGATTAGTGGAGAATATCACTGACGTATTTGCAAATCAAAGAACTAATAATTAACCATTGGTGATTAAGACATATATGGGTACTTGAATAATTGAAGTCGCAGGCTCCTGGGGTGTTGACATAATGAAGGGAGTATGACCACCGTCTCTGGCGCCGTATATCATCGGCCCATGAACAAACTGATGCCAGATTGCCTCCAGCAGATTCTGGAAGAAGATCTTTGACGGCTTTTGATGTCTTCTCAGTAAATAGAGGCTGTAAAATTAAAGAATGCGAGTCAAAACAGTTTTGCTTGCACTCAAAATAATAATACATCGAACACAAAACTATATTAATTTCGATCCATCATCATTGGCCTGCGTATTGTCTCCAGTGGCCTGGTCGAGTATATATGATAATAGAAGTGCCCGGCCATTTGTCTCTGGAAAATGTAGCATTTTAAAATTAGCTAGCTAGCTAGGGGAAGTATTTTTTTTTTTTATGGTTATATTTACATACATCTCAACACATATTATATTGTAATTCTGAGACATTCTTACAAATACGGAGATACATAACTCCTCCAAAAAAATCTGGAAACACAGCTCCACTAAAGAATTATGAAGACACAACTTCCACCCAGCCAAAGGGAGACAACAGCTCCCACACTATTTTTCCGGGCCGAAATCCCAGCGTGGGATTCGAACCCACGACCACAGCCCCGCCAAAGCTCTATTACGGCTGAGGCCACCAACCGAGCACGCCTCGGTTGGTCTAGGGGAAGTATTGGTGTTGAACAATGCATACACACATGCTTGCCTGTACGGTCTGTATATGCATAAAATGTAGAGGAAACTGATGGGAGAGTGAAAATTACCTGAGCAATCTCGCATATCATGGAATGGCCTTCATCTCCCCAAGCATCAGCATATGGAAGCACCCCCAATGCTATAATGAACAACTGTAGCATGAGCAATAAACCCATCATTTTCCTTCTTCCTAATCTTCCCTTCTGGCATTTCTTTCCCCTTATATAAAAGAGGACTTCGAACCTCTTTCTCTGTGCTGCTGCTAGTCAGGAGAATCACGTGGGGGGGGGGGGGGGGGGGGGGGGGGGTGTGGGTGGGGGGGATCAGTTTCCGTTTTTCAAAAACGGATTTCATTTGTGTTTATCGCGGATGTGAAACATATGTCTTCCAAGTCTCTAATCCCTCACGCTTCAATTCCCTAGTCATCTTAATTACCTGTCCATAATGTTTACTTCTGCATGGATGGGAGTTTTTGAAACGTATCATGTGCTTGATTTCATATGTAAAAAAAAAAAAGCCTGCGTAGATCACCCATTCAATCCTAACAATAATTAAGTGGACCAATTACAAATAGAAATGTGGGAATTTTTTAAATGCACATGGAGGCACCTAGTTTTCGGTGTACCGCGGTAAAATTATTAAAAATGTCATTAATTTTTTAAAATTTGAAAAAATATCTAAAAGCTACAAAAATAGTAAAAATTAATACACATGTTAAATATATTTAGATTAACAATTATGTAAAAAAAATTTCAAAAAAATAAAAAAATAAGTTTTTGCACTCAAGTGCACTTGACACTGACTCTAGAAATATATAGGTTTTTATTAGCTGGACCATTTCTTTGACACTATGTAGCAAAAGCATACAAGATTCTACCGATGGATAAGGATTTCTTACCTTGTATTTGACGACCTTCGATCCATGCACACGTTGAATGGTACATTTTTTTTACATCTTTATGTATGGCCAAGCAAGTGTTTCTAAATATGTCATTTGACGTTTTTTATTTTTAAATATTTTATTCCTAATTTTAAAAATAAAAATAAGTCATTTCTCATGTGTTAGACCCAGATAAATGGCTTATTCTTTTTATTTTTATTTTTAAATTTTAAAATAAAATATCGAAAATCAAATAATGTCAAATTAAATATTTAGAAATACTTTGATTGGGGCCACATAAAGATGTAAAATATTTTAAAAATAAAAAAGGGGTCATGGGTGTGCACTGAATCCGCACTGAGCTTAACAACAAGCCTCTGATTCCAATTTCCATGCCATGTCAACAACTACACATATGGCTCATGGCCCCACGTTGAAATACAACTATTTTCCCGGCATATCTATTTTTAGGTAACTACTCCCATTTATTTTTGAAAAAAATAAGAGAAAAGTTTTTAAGAAAAATTTTAAAAAGTGAGACAACAAAGTAATATTTTAGGAATAATGATTAAAAGTAAAGGGAATAAAGTATTTATTTTTATAAAGAATAAATTATCTATTTAGCTCTTTACTATTTCTTATAGAATGACACAATCCATGAATAAAAATTTAGATTTCTAATGTCACAAAAATTAGCTCAAGCTTTTTTTTTTATTAAAGCTTAATAATAGATCTGAAATCATGGGGTTCAACTCTATAAAGGGGTAACGTATATATAAGGGGTGACTTAGAAGTTGGATAAAAATTACTGTTTTTATTAAAGCTTAACGATAGAAATCATGAGGTTCAACTCTAGAAAGGGGTAACACATACATAGGGGGTGACTTAGAGGTGGGATAAAAATTATTGATTGGTAAGTGAAGCAATTCCAAAGGCACAATAACAAAATTGAGTCCCATAACACTCAACATGTAAAATGAAAGAAAAATTTTCTTTTCTCCTACAGCTTTTGATATGATTTGATATCGTGTCTACTTAGTTGCTTTATTATTATTATTATTATCATCATCATCATCATCATTATCATTATCATCATCTATACATTTCAATCTTTTTTCAACTTTTCATGCAACCAGCATATCCATTCTAATTTTACTCCATGATACTCCTACTCTTGAAGAGTGAGAAAAAAATGTTGAAAATTTTTTTTGTGAAAAAAGATTTTGAAAATGGGAAAGAGTGATTAAAATAACTAGGCTAATGATGAGAAATAAAAAAATAAAGTTAAAATAGATAAAATAATTATATGAAAAAATGCAAAAAAATAATTCAAGAATAAAGTAAATTTATAGAAAGATACGAAAAGATAATTGAAAAATAAGGTGCAAGTGAAAAGAAAAAGTTTTGAATGAAAACTTTTGATGTTATTTTCAAAGATTACACCTATTATATCATATCGTTCTCTCAGTGTCATAACTTTTTAGAAATGTATGATATCTTTATTACAATTTAAGCGGATTTGAGTTGGACTACCCTCACTACATTCAACTTATCTATGTTGTATTATAAGAAAATACATTTTTTGCAACCCTTGTTAGCAAGAAAAAAATTTTATTGGCAAGAAAAATGCATATGCAAAAAAAGTTCCAATAATGATGCTTTTATAGACAAAGAAAAATTTCCTTGCTTATGATGATGTTTTCATATATAAGGAAGATTTTTTCTTAAATTAAAACTTCTTTGCCTAAACACAAAAATGATGAACTATTGATAACTAAATTTCTTTTTAATTATTGTTATATGGAATATGCCACAAATTATTGGCAATTATGTTTTTCTTTAATAGCTAAATTTTTACCTTTTGCGAGTAAATTTTCTTTGCCTAAAATCAAATTTTTTGTAGTGTTGGGTCCGTTCATTACACATTTAAAAGGGCTCTTCTCCAGTGTACTTGGTTGAAACTTCTACTTCCTTAGGTTTTTTACTTTTTACATTTAAAACCAAATGAGAGTTGTATTTGAATTATCTAATTAACTATAAAAAAATTACTAAGGTGAGTCAAGCAGGTTGAATTGGTGGTTAACTGAACCCAAGTTGTGTCCTTCTATGAAGTTGATGTTTCTAGTTCTACTCTTTGATCTTAGGATGTATTTGTCACTTGATAAAACTTCTGAAAGAAAAATTTTTGGTATAAAATTTTTGAAATGAGAGAAATGATGTGATATAATAGGAATAATGACGAATAATAAATATAATAACTTTAAAATAGATATGGCAAATGTATGGATAATTGCGAAGAAATTATTAAAAAATAGGATAATTGTATGTGAAAATATGAAGAAATAATTCAAAATATAACAGTTGTGGAGAGTGAAAAGTTTTAAGTTGACAAGTTTTCATAATTGCCAAACACAACCTTATTTTAAAACTTCAAACCAATCCCTAAGGATTTCTCTTCGATTGATTTTAAGTGGAAAATGTAGATAAATTTATATTATTTTCATCAATTTTAGACCATCATAGCAATCAATAATAAAATCAATATATAAATATATCATCAAATTTTAGTTAAGTTATATTATCATCAATGTAATTATTTGGATGCATAAATGATTTAAATACAACTCTAATGGAAAATAATCTGATCATCACTTTTCACTTCATATTCGAATTCATGATGATTAAGGTTTTAAAAGAAATGAATATAGATATTAAAAGAAGAACATGGATAAAAATAGTGTTAATACCATCATGCACCAACAGACTTATCTATTGAATAACAGAGTACACTAGTTAGCATGTTTATCATAATGTATGTAAGAAGCAACATTTAGCATGTTAATCAATATAACCTACTACCCATTATTATATATTGATAGCACATGGCAATGACGACACTATCCCAATCTATGTCCTTAAAATAAAGTTGAATGATTGAATTGACATCATGTTTAGCTAGCCCATTTCACCCTATTTGAGTTGTACATAAAATCATATTGCAAATGTTTTTTATTGGTATTGTATAGTAGGACATTTGATAAAATGGCATAGATTTAAATTGACATCATGTTTAGTTAATCCAATTCAACATCATTTTTTATTTGTATCACTTTCTTGGATGATCAGACAACTAACCGAGGATAACTCTAAGAGAGGGACAAATTTTAAACCTCAATCCTCCTACCCTTGACACTCTTACACATTTACATCAACTACTTCATCATCCAAAGTTGTAATCCACCATCATTTAAGTTGTACTTAAAATCATATGGTAGAGAATTAAATTGATATCATGTTTAACTAACCCAATTCAACCCCATTTGAATTGTATTTAAAATCATATGGCAGAGCAAAAGCCTTAGTGCTAACACGCTAGCTTAATCAGTTACTAGAACGTCAACGCGATTTTTTATGCATTTTAGTCCCTCTAATTATACGTATCTTTCTCATCATCATCATCATCATAAGCCATTTCCCACCTATGTGGGGTCGGCTGCATGAATTCTGTTACGCCATTCTTGGCGATTTAAGACTAAATTTTCAGTAATATGTAATATTTTTAAATCTTGTTTAATTACTTCCATCCATGTTTTTTTGGGTCTTCCTCTCATTCTTCTACCACCTTCTACTTGGATAAACTCTGTTTTCCTAACCGGTGCTACTTCAGGCCTCCTTTTAACATGACCAAACCATCTTAATCTATTTTCTCTCATTTTATCATTAATTGGTCTCACTTTTAAGTTTTTTCGAATTAATTCATTCCTAATTTTATCTTTTCTTGTTTTACCACTCATCCACCTTAACATTCTCATTTCCGCTACGCTCATTTTTTGTATATGTTGCTCTTTAACTGCCCAACATTCTGCCCCATAAAGCATAGCAGGTCTAATCGCAGTCTTATAAAATTTTCCTTTTAATTTGACTGGAACTCGACGGTCACATAAAATTCCTGACGCACTTCTCCATTTCTTCCATCCTGCTTGAATTCTATGTATTATATCTTTCTCGATTTCCCCGTTCTCTTGAACTATTGATCCTAAGTACCGAAAGTGATTAGTTTTTGTTACTGTTTGATCTAAAATCTTAATTGGTTCATCATCCGGGTTCTCACTATTATTAAAATTGCATTTCATATATTCAGTTTTTGTGCGACTAATTCTAAAACCATTAGATTCTAGAGCATCTACCCACCTATTCAATTTTAAATTTAGTCCTTCTTTATTTTCATCTATTAGAACAATGTCATCTGCAAATAACATACACCAAGGTACTTCTTCTTAGAGATGTCTAGTAATTTCATCTATTACTAAGGTAAAAAGGTAAGGACTCAAGGCTGAGCCTTGATGTAAACCTATTTTAACTGGGAAGACATTAGTATCTCCACTAATGGTTCTCACATTTGTAACAGCCCCCTCATACATATCTTTAATAATATCAATGTATCTGTCATTAATTCCTTTTTTCCTCATCACTTGACATATTAACTTTCTTGGTACTCGATCATAAGCTTTTTCTAAATCAATAAAAATCATGTATAAGTTCTTTTTCTTCTCCCTATACTTTTCAAATAGTTGTCTAAGTAAGAAAATAGCTTCAATAGTTGATCTTCCTGGCATAAAACCAAATTGATTTTCAGATATATTAGTTTCTCGTCTTAGTCTATGTTCAATTACTCTTTCCCACAATTTCATAGTATGACTCATTAATTTTATTCCACGATAATTTGCACAATTTTGAATATCTCCCTTATTTTTATAAATTGGAACTATAATGCTTTTCCTCCATTCACTTGGCATTAACTTCGTTTTTATAATCTTGTTAAAAAGATTTGTTAACCATGTTGCACCTACATCTCCCATGCACTTCCATGTCTCAATTGGTATATTATCTGGGCCTAAAGCTTTTCCTGTTTTCATTTTCCTTAGAGCTTCCTTTACTTCAGATATTCGAATTTTTGTGAAATAACTGATATTCCTATTTTCTTCCCTATTTAGACTAACATCTAATGTTAATTGTTCGTGTGGGGTATCATTTAGTAAACTATAAAAATAAGTTTTCCATCTTTCCTTAATATTATCATCTTTGACTAGAACTCTTTGGTCCTCACTTTTAATACATCTAACATGTGTTAAATCTTTGCCCTTATTTTCTCTTAATTTAGCCAACTTAAAAATATCTTTTTCACCTTGTCTAGTTCCTAATATGTCATATAGTTCCTAATCTGTCATATCTTTTTCACCTTGTCTAGTTCCTAATCTTTGCCCTTATTTTCTCTTAATTATACGTATCTTTCTAACCTTGTAAATTTATCTTATTCGCATTTTAAACCCTATCATTGATGTATGTCAATAAATGAATGAAAAATTTGTTAGTAGCTGTAAAAAAAACTTTAATGACAATATTGCCCTTAAAGTAGTTGACTCATGTAATGAGTTGGCTCAACCCGCATGAAAAATGACACTGTTAACAAGTTTAATTCGACTCATGTTCATAAGTCGACTCAACTCAACTAAGTCATAAGGGCATTTAAAATTTTTCATTTACAAATAACAGTCATTAACTAGCTATTTTGGCAACGGGGTCTAAAAAGTAAATATGGAAAAATTATGGGGTCTAAATAGAAAATATGTAAAATTCATGAGCTAGAAAGTAAATACACATAGTTAAAGGAACTAAAACCCTAGCTTGATAAATGAAAGTGTGTTATGTGTCTCTTTTAAAAAAAATATAAAAATTGTAAGAATATCTTAAGAGATTAATTGTAATAGATGTTGAGATTGATATAACATATACACCAAATCAAAAAAAATCATATGGCAGAGGTAAATACAGGCGCGCAAATTTTATTTTATTTTTTTGGTAATCAAGTAAACCAAACTCTCCACATTTTCAATCCAGATTTTAAGATCTCTAATTCACGAGTCAGATTTCAAATCAACATATCCGATCAAAATCAATACAGGTGGCACGTGCATATAGTGCTGTCTTTCTGGAAAAAGCCTAAAAGAATTAAAGTTAGAGATCATGGATCTACTGCACCCTGTTGCGGTTTACTATGATTTCGAAAGTGTGGGCCTTATTTAATCATAATGAACCGCAACATAATACACTATGACCTTGATCTCTCACTTTAAAAAAAATAAAAATAAAATTGAGGCCCACATCTTAATGAAATGGAAATGCACTTCAATCATCGCATTTATTATTATTATTTATTTATTTAACAAGGATATCAAGTTTGACAAAATCGTGAACTTGAACGTAACCTAGTTGGTTTCACATCCCAGCTCAAGCAACTGTGATCTAGATTTCGAACACTAAAAGGAGTGTGGTTTCCAATGATGTAATTAAATAAGTTTAATCAAAGGTTGTGTTTGAGAAGCGATAAAATTTTTTAGTATAAAAATTTTTAAAATGTAAGAAAGTAATGTGATATAATATGGATAATAATAAGGAATAAAAAAAAGAGTTAAAATAGATAAGTTAGATGTATGAATAGTGTAAAAATAATTGAAAAGTAGGAAAGTTGTATATGAAGAACTGAATAAATAATTAAAAAAAGGTAATTGTACATAATGAAAAGTTTTAATTTAAAAAGTTTAATGTATTAACAAACACTCCCCAAATCAAATGTTTTCATAGGTCATGTTTAAAAAAATATAAAATCAATATAAGGTCTGTTTAGCATTCCATGAAACTTATTAATCTAAAACTTTTTACTTTTCATAACTACCGTATTTTTTAATTATTTCTTCACGTCTTTCTATATAACTACTATACTTTTCAATTATTTATTTTAACTTTTTCTTTTTACTCATTATTATTACCTCTATCATATCACCTCACTTCCCTTCTTTCAACAACTTTTTCCCACCGATAAAAAAAAAACTTTTTTTCCCTTTTGAAAAAAGTTGTATTAAATGTCAAACATTTCTGTAGCATAATTATTTGATTTATATATTAATCTTAAAGTTGTTAATTGAACATCTAAACCGTTTAAAACAATATTACAACGTGGATAAATATTCGTTATAAATTTTAATGCACCTAGAAATGTACTCAAGTGTTTCACCTTATATATACTTTCATGCAAATGTGGCCCACCCAAGTTTCAGGTTAAACTGATTTTTGATAACATGATAAAATAAATAATTCTAAACTATGTGAACGGCTGAATTTTGATTTCATCAGCAGTGTAGGCCTCATTTTATTTACAGTGACCCTTAGTTAGGGTGCAATCGCAGGGCACCCTAGTTTAACCCCACAGATCGGGCCATCACGTGAAACACGCACCATAAAGCCGGCTCCAAAAGTACAGCATTTTAACAAATGGCTCACCTGCCAGAAGAGTCACCCAGAGGACCGACAGTGCCTCCACTTTACGTATCCTAGAGACATGGCGCATCTACAGCAGCATCGAGATTATTGTCTGATGTGATGCCTGTCGGCAGAAATTTCTGGCCATTTTTATTACCTTCTGTTTTTTTTAAAAATAATAATAATAAATTTCAAGTTACATGCATAATTGTGTACGGCTACGACGCAGTCCGTCCTCCGCATTAAATTTATATTAAAGCCCGCCCGAAAATACGGGCCCACATATACCGCGCTAACAGCGCTCAGCATTTTTCCTTCTTCTTTTAATAAACGCTTGAATCGCCGCTCGTTTGGTCGCCGGGTACCGGCGCGTCTTCGAATTACTGGCGGGGATTTCGAACTAAGGGTGCGTTTGGCAATCCATAAAAAATGTCAACTTAAAACTTTTCCATCTAAAACTTTTCACTTTTTATCACTATCATATTTTTTAATTATTTTTTCACATTTTCCTATACAACTACCCTACTTTTCAATCATTTCTACACAACTATCCACACAACTAACCTATCTATTTTAACTTTATCATCTTTACTACTTATCATTACCCCTATCATATCACATAATTTGACAACTTTTACTCCTCAAAACTTTCATCAAAAGTTTTATTCATTACCAAACACACCTTAAATATTTGTGGGGGCACGGGTGTCATTTTCCTTATTTGGTTGGGAGCTGGTTATCTTTTCCGTTAATATTTGGGAGCTTATTGTCTCCTTTTGAAAATATTGTTAGAATTGTCTTAGAACTTTGAATGCAATATGAATTATACTCCATTAAAAAAAATAAACGCTTGAATCAGTAGCTTTTTTTCCAAAAAAATTAAAAAATTCAAAGTTATAATATTTCACCAGTAGCAAGAGTTGAAGTGATTAATAGACAGTAGCACATATATGTGAATAAATTAAAAGAAATAAGAACAATAAGTCTGGCGGCTAGATGAGTTTATTATACGCACCGCATGAGCCCCTGAATACATATTTTTTGTTCCACTCCGCCGCCTCCGATGAGCATGTTGAGCTCCGAAGAAACATCATCACATGGCTACGGGTCGCGGGAAAAACACTTTTCCTATGAAAGGCATCTTAACTATTCAACTAGCAACCCATCAAAAAAAAAAAAAAACTATTCAACTAGCATACTTTCTATTATTATTTCAGCCTTCCAATTATTATTATTTTTATTTTCTATATACTATCATATAACATTGTTCTCTTACTTTCTAAAATTTCTTCTCATTCCCAAATCCCAACGATGTTGTTCAACGTGGAAGGGATTTTATTTTTCTAACAGAAAAATCGTTTAAAAAAGAAAGAAAGAAAGAAGCTTAGAACCGAACAGATAAAATTAACAATGTGCTTTAAATTTAGATTAAAATTGATAAAATTTGTTTATAAAATGAATTGTTTTCTGAGAATGACAAAAAAGAAAAAAATTTAACCCTGAAAAAGGTTAATTGACTACAGTAAATAAATATCATATTCATTAGGAAAAGCAGCAGCAGCAGCTTCCCAGTCCCTTATCTGTCCGAACACACTCAAGGCTACTGCAGCCATCGGGGACCTTCTTTGCTGGTGGGACTGTCGAAAGCTCGCCCTTCAAAAGATCAGTCAGCCTCAGATCGAAGAAACTGAAATAATTTTGATCTGATATCAGGTGGAATGCGCATGGGCCGATACTCCTTGTCGAGGCACACACCCGTTGCCTTTGCTTCTAAAATGGGCTGAAAAATGCAAGAGCAGAAGACATCAAACAGGAGACAAATGATTGTGAAATTAGATGGCGGAGAAGATCAAAACCTCCAGATTTGGTAGCTTCAAGATGAGATGCTCAAAGAACAGGCGGACTGCAGAGGATCCAGAGATTCTCACCTTCACAACAAACCGATCACCGCTCTGCCAACAACAAAGCATTATGGGGACAGAGCGTAGATAAATGAAGTTACCCGAAAAAAGAAAGGAAAAAAAAAAAAAAAAAGATTGCTACCTTCTCAGGTGTAGTTGATAATTTGTTCATCTACTGACCATGGCCCAAACTGGGGGCTCGGCTGATTGTGAGGTTGATG
Organism: Annona cherimola; assembly: GCA_030490835.1. Lineage (NCBI taxonomy): Eukaryota > Viridiplantae > Streptophyta > Magnoliopsida > Magnoliales > Annonaceae > Annona > Annona cherimola. Next base: position 82,060,452 of record CM059973.1, on the reverse strand, counting down.
AGAAGAGCGTAAGTGCTAAAAAGTATAGTGAGTATGTTCAATTTTTTTTTTCTTAAACTGAAATGCAGATCATATGAAGGTAGCATCACCATGATTAAAATGAATACCAGGTGGACCTCACCTATCGAACAGACCTTACAGCATAAACATTTCAGTACATGGAAGGAGAGAACAATTTAGAATACCAGTGTCACTGTGATTCCTTTTAGTTCATGGCAATGAGCATGTTGAGTCACAACCAACAAACATTCTCGTTGAATGACATATGAAACAAATTATGTAACCGTTGCCTACAAAATTATCAGAGAATCAAGTTGTAGCTCATCATGAAATTATTATTATCTATTCCCTGCCTAAATGAGACTGAAATTATCATTATTAAAGAATACTGACATAGACTACAAGGAGTCCCTCATGGGAAACTAATTAACAAAATCGGGCAAGCAACATACTTGGGTGCAAATTGGACAGATCAAGTTGACATTCGTATCACCAGACAGATCAGGCCAGGTAGGAAAAAAGACCTGCAGTTGATTTCATATCTTTTAAGTTCAATTTTCTGGACCTAATATGGACACTTGCTTGGAGCATGAACTGGATGCATCCTTAAATTCCCTACAATCAAAGAATCAAGGCAACAGGTGACTAAGACATGATTTTACAAAGATTGGGTTTAAAGGGAGAAAAAAAAAGAAAAAAAAAAGAGTGAGTCTAGGTTGTCTTAGACTGAGCAAAGGCATACTGAAATCAGACTAATCCACCATCCCATATACATAATGGAACCATATGTTATTGGATTAATTCTGAAAAATCCAAAAACGGAACATGGATCTGAACTGAAGAATAAATAAATGATGTTTGGATATCCCGTATGCACCTTTCCTTTCATATGAATATGTGTTCTTAGGATATTTACAAAGCCTCCATTTAATCCAACATTTGCCATCCCCAGATAACCTTGCTCACATTATAACCTATATTACATTAGCAATCCTATCATTCTACAAAAAAGAAAAGACTATTCTCTGACTGCTTCACTACAATTATTTTTCTTCAAGTTCCCCCAATGTGATCCAAGATAGTTTTGAATACAAATTTATGTTTTTTTGAGAATTGGTGCGAATATTGTATCAGATAGGTATTGGCCGTGTTTGATACAGAATAAGAGGGTGTCTCAAATGACAACTGAAAAATGCCCTATTTTCATTCATTTTGTGTGTGTATCTGCTACAAGAGAATGGACTCATATGCAACTATATGTAAAAAATAGTATTCTTACATTTCAGTATTTCACTATTCTTTAGATATTTCTTCATAGTTTTTGGTTAAAAAAATGGTATGATACTGATATGATACACCCTAACTGCATATGTTTGGCAGGGACCTATAAGCCCCCTGATATCAATATTCATCCAACTAATCGTGCCTCCATTGTACCTCCAAACATACCACTATAACTATTCTTGTGTGCAGCTTGAATTAAACACATTTGGACTTCCGGATATGAGGTGAATTGAATGACAACTGAAAAATGCCCTATTTCATTCATGTTGTATGTGTATCTGCTAACTCATATGCAACTATATATAAAAAATAATATTCTTAATTTTTCACTGTTCTTGACTTAAAAAAAATTCACTGTTTTTTTAGATATTAAAAAAAATTCGCTGTTCTTTAGATACTCTTCTATAGCTTTTGTGTTAAAAAATGGTCTAATACCGATATAATATGCCCTAATCATGTATGTTTGCCAGGGGCCAATAAGCCCCCTGCCAATATTCATCCAACTAATTGTGCCTATATTGTACATCAAAACATACCAATACAGCCAATCTTAAGCACAGCTTGAAATAAACATATTTGGACATTGAGATAAAAATAAAAATACCCGCAAAGGAGCAAGATATTTGAGAGAGAGCTCTGTTATTGCAAGTGAGTAGCCTCTGCGGGCAATTCCATCTGGACTCACTCCCATCCTTTCAAAGAGCTCATGACGACCTGATGAAACGAAGAAACCACTTTTGATATAATTTTAGATGCAGATGGACAAAACCCAATCTTCAGTTAGGAAGTACAATGAGAGGAAACTTTATGTAGTTGAGCTTAAATGACCCAATCAATGAAGGAAACATAATTGCTTTTATTGGTGGAGCTAAGTATTAGTAAGCTGAGCCATGGATTGGGTGGTCCTGTTATGGGATGTTCAAATGGGGGAAAAAAGAAGAAGAAGCTACAAGATGTGTTCCTGGCAAAAGGATGACTGAATATCTATGACAACTAGCCTCTACTGACACAGTTTCCTTATGTTTTGAATAAAGGAACAGGTATATTTGTTGTATCTCCATTCATACAAATGGTGAAAGAGGTCAAGTAAATATCAATCAGACAATAGCAGGAGGCTGCGAGCAGGACAGAGCTTAAATGGACATAACAATGTGTCAATAACTTGGACATACCACCCTGGCATTCAGGAAGTTGGATGGCAGATGACACTAAATTACCAAAGCATCACATATCTCCATTAACCCTGAGCTCAAAAATGAGTTGATCTTTTGATGAGGAAGAAATCCTATAGAACAAACACTAAGTACATTCTCAATGACGATCCAAACCATTGTTTGCCATTTTGAAATTCTGGGCAAAATTTTTGCCAAAACTTGATTCCATCCTGCAGCGAAGAAAATGTCGAAGAAGTCCAGAAATTTTTGATAATTTCTTCCCACTGTTGAGATTTTGCTCATATATCCCTCAAAAATTCAACATAAAGAAGAAATTGCTGAAAACTTTGAATCAAGTCATTTTAAATCATTTTTTCTATTTCAATCTCATAAAAATTATCCAAAACCTATTTGCAATCCCTTCCATCTTGATGTCCACTGGCTCTAACTCATAGCATTTCATCAAAAACGAGTTTTGGGTTTCAAAACCCTGAAATTTCAAAATCCTGTGATGCTTGGTTGCTTTCTAAATATAAAAGCACAAAACTTTAGAAATCCTACAAGTCTATAGATGAAAACACTAGCACTTCATCTCCTTTTCCTTGCTTATGGGAGGTTTTTCTAGGCCGTGATTAGGTATCACCTTGTCCGAAGAGTTACAGAAAATTCTTTTCATTTTTTCTATAATATTGACTGTTCTAACAAAATTGTGATATTTACATGTTCCATTATATACTTTTCATATTTCAAAATGACTTCTAAAAGTTTTTGAAAATATATTAGAAACTATCGTTATCAGTATATATGACATTGATATACTTCCAATATTGACATTTTTTTACATTTGAATTGATATTTTATGCTAAATGTGCATTCACATTTATCATAATTTATTCTAAATTTTTTTTGAAGAAAATACTGTTTATACTTTCAATTTTTATTATATCGAAATAGTTAGGAAAATTATTGATAATTTCTCAGAAATTAAAAGAAATCTCTTTTTTTCCAAGTGGGCGGAATTACTCCTTTACGCCAAACTGCAAGCACCGATCCAAACTAAAATGTCACGATCTTTCCAAACTTTATTTGATGTTTTGATTGATGAAATGACATCAATTGAAGTGCACAGTCAGGCAAACTTTCAATCAACTATTTAGAGCCAGAACATATCAAAATATACTGAATATGAGATATGAAGTTCCCCAATGCAGAAAACTACCGAGCTAAAAAACAAAACAAAAACAAAAACAAAACAAACGGGGGCCATTTGACGAGAAAAGAAGTACATTCATCACTTTCCACTGGCACATTAACCAGAGACCAAGTCAGGTTATAGACAAAATACCTACCATGCTGGCAATAGCTTGCATAGACAGCATTATTGACAACACCATACTGATCAAGTTCATAGTCCCGGACTTTAAGTTCCACTTCGAGGAATTCTTTCATCCTAGCAATTGACAGGTAATAAAAGATAAAAATTCAATCAATAGAGAGAGAAAGAGAGGAAACTAGAATTATACAGAGTGGCAGTCGGAGCAACAAAAGAAAATCCATTAAACAAGGAACGAGGTCCTGTTCAATTACTGCAATCACAAGCAAAGGACTAGAGCAATGTGCAGTGTGGCGTACAATCAGATTTTTCAAAATCAATTCATTTTTGAGAGAGAGAGAGAGAGAGAGGCGACCTATTTCATCAAGCATACCCTTTGCCGGCTTGGAAATCCAACCCCGGTTGCATGCTTCTTATGGGAAGCAATCGGAGACGTGGCGACGCGAGCGCCTTCCATCGCTCCGCAGGCGCAACGAGCGGAGGACAGATTGTGGTGGGATGATGGTGGGAATTCGGTAAGGAGATGCTGCCGTGGGTCGAACAAGGAATGGGGATGGCAACACCGACACGGGAGTGGGAGGCAAGAGCTTGCATCGTGTCTGGGCGGAGACGTCGGAGCGTGTAATACAGCCACCTTTCCTCGGTGGGTCTCCGTCGGAGTGGTTTTCTCGTTCATTAGGCGTGACGGACAACAAAAATTAAACCACCCAACGGGAAACGCACGGACACACCCGGGGCACGTTTAGGATCATTTGCATTTTAAACCCTCCAACTTTGCCTATTTACATTTTAAGATCCGAAGTTTGGCCATTTATATTTTAAACCCTGATAGCTTTGTTCCTTTGCACTTTAAACTCTCCCTTGTAATGATCTCCGGAATGGGGGGAGATGATGGATGTGATTACTGATTAGCGTGTGGTTTTAATATGGTGGCTGGGAGAGGGTTCAAGGCCACTGTGGTGCTTGGTGGTTCAGCATCTATGGCTGCCATGCCGATGAGCTGCCATTTGCTGTGGGTCATTGCTGCAGTTGGTGAGTTGGACGCAGGCTGCTTGATTATTAGTGGAAAATCACTGTTGGCTTTAGGATTTAGGGGGAACCAGTCGCGGCAATCATAGATGGGAGTTTGGGGAAGACGGTGGAACGCCGAATCAACTTCTCCGGTGGTGCACAGTATTTGGTGCACATGCAACATTGTCCATGCAATTTAAAAACATCATACCAACATGCAATTTTCTCAAAGATAATTATAATAGACTCATTAATATTCTCAATTGAATTTTCAAGCCCTGATGAATTAGTTTTGCTTTGATTCAATTTATGTTATCTCAAAATATACTCATGTATATGTGTATGATTTATCCCATTAAATTATTTTATAAATTTTTCCGAATTAAATTAATAGGCTAATAAATATTTTTAAGTTACTTTTTAGCCTATTTAAGCATATATATATTCTCATTCCATAGTCGTTCTAGTTCGCATTTTCGATTTTCAACATAAGAGGTTAATTATGACATTTCACACAACTTAACAGTATTTTTAAAGAGTTATGATCTTGTGAAGCCGGCTTCACGGAAGCTTCTATGAAGCCAGTCCAAAAACCTATTTAAAAATAAAAAATTTGATTTTTTTTTTCATGAGTAAGTAAATCTAGGTGTGTTAAACCTATAAACCAAGTTTTACCATTTTTGGATGCTTTTAAGTATTTCTTTTTGATTTTTAAACACAGTGGCATTTCCGTAATTTTCTGAGATCAGAAAATTACGGAAATGCCACTGTGTTTAAAAATAAAAAAAAAATACTTAAAAGCATCCAAAAATGGTAAAACTTGGTTTATAGGTTTAACACATCTAGATTTACTTACCCATGAAAAAAAAATCAAAAAAAAATATTTTTAAATAGGTTTTTGGACTGGCTTCATAGAAGCTTCCGTGAAGCCGGCTTCACAATATCATAACTCATTTTTAAATGTCGTAACTATCCAAGGTTTAAAATGCAAAGTAATAAAATTTTCAGAGTTTATAACGCAAACAGCAAAAGTTCGGAGTTTAAAATGTAAAATGGCAAAGTTAAAAGGGTTTAAAATACAAAATACCCGCACGCTTATCACACCAGCTGTTTTGATTCCCTGTTTGTTTGCGTCCGTCCGTCCGTCCGTCCGTGGCGCTTCACATACCCTGGCTGAGCTGCAACCCCACGATGGCTGGTCCCTAACTCTCTCTCCTCCACGATTACATGAGGCACCCCAACCATCGGCCATCTAATCTTGAACAGGACTCTCTCTCTCTCTCTCATCGTAGATAGACAACTAATCATCCGTTGCCTTTCCGCCACGCTGGTTATTCAAAACATCCTACCGATCAGATTTCAACAGACCACAGACGGGCATGTAAAACGTGTTGGCTGGCAATGGAAAAATACATTGGTTTCTGATCTGCCCCAATCAAACAAAAAAAAACGTATTCGCTTATTATGGCCCGTCTACACGCCACTTCTGTCCCCTAGAGCCACGAGTCCAAGAGTCATGAGAATATTTTGTTGCAACCTATTTCAGCCCGATGACCAGTCTAAATGACTTCCTTGCCATAAGCCCACAACCACCAAATATAATCAACACAAAACCATTTTTCAAAAAGCAATCTTGGTATTTTCAGCGAAGTCCGGATTAGACAAATGGCCATGAATCCATAAAATGGAGCCCAAATGTGGATAACCCGAGCATCACATACTGCTGAACAACTTGGACCAAATGCCATTGGGCTGCACATAAATAGAATTCTGGCAAGAACATGGAGGATGCTATAACAGTGCCAGTTATTATTTTCATTTAACAGTGCAAAAAATTCAAAAAAAGAAACAAAAAAGCTGAAAAATCTGATTCTGGCAAGAACATGAAGGGTGCTGGAACAGTGCCAGTTACAATTTTCATTCACCGGTGCAAAAAATTGAAAAAGAAACAGGAAAGATAAAAAATCTAGTAACATGTTACACGAGATGGAAGGGATGGCAGTAGTTGGCTTAGTTACTATACATACAGCCAGAGCAACAGCTCTAACAAATGATCTTTGGAATTCCTACATTAAAAAAAGAGAAAACAAAATGAAAGAAAGTTAGATGATTTGAACAAGTTGTCAGCTGAAATCTTCATTGATCTCATGATAATCTAATGTTCAATGTGGCTTCAAAAGCTTCGTCTAATGTGATGCAGCTGACATGAATGGAGATGCAAAAAGATTGATCAGTTGAAGCTATTAATCAAGATAAATGTCACTTTGTTGACTATAAATACTCTTTGATGCATCTCTCCGTACATACAACAAACACATATGATGATCAGGATTCGAAACTGTTGGACTCATAATATGATGTGCCACTAGCCTTGAAAAATTCAGACAACGAGATTCTTTCTATGGCTTGTTAAATGTGCACCATTGCTTGCACCTTTCTTCATTTTCATTTATCATATTCTATTTTTATCTTCATTTAGGAAGACTTTTTAGTGAATACTTCATCTTGTGGCTCATGACATGGTGACCCACCAAGTAACTGGTGCTGATTATCATACACGTCACGAAATTTTGTGCATGGTACAGGTGACATCATTATTACATCTCAGAGATGGTCGAGTTGATTCAGAAAACAAGCTAGAGAATGCATACAAAAAAAACTTAACCATTACGTAGGTTCTACAGGCAAAATGCCTGCCAATCCCACTAATCAGTAATCACATAGAGAAAATGTTTATGTCAAGAAAATGAACAAATAGAAAATAACAGGTGCAAGAATCAATCTGAATGAATCATGCATTCTATGAATATAGGTTGTCTAACAAGTACTCATATTAAGCAGATTGCCTGGGCTGGTTCTTGCACTCATCAGAGGATGTCATCCTTCTTTTGAAAGTACCAGCCTAGGCATTTATTATGATACACAATAAAAAAGAAAGTCCTCAAAAACTTACAAAACAAATCAAGTTGGAAGTGGTGAAGTTTCCATTGGACTTTCAAATGTTCCATCAACCATTTCTGGTTGGTTAAGAGATTCTTTCTTTGTCCGCTCCAAAGAAGTCGCTTGAATAATTCCTGAACATTAGAGTAAAGTATCTGAATAATAATTAGAAAAAGAAGAAAATGAATGCTACGAAAGAAACGAATGCAGTAACGTAAATGCCATCATGAATAGCTTGTTGTTTAACAAAATAGCAAGTCCAAATGTTCAATCAGAACAACTGCTGGCATTTACAGCAGCACCAGGAAAATGTTTGCCAATCACATTTTCATCAATAGCCGAAGAGATCTACGATTACCAAGGTTGCTGACATAATTAACATCCAAACTAGTCAACCAGGCGCCATCCCAGTTGGTGAGGGCACTGGGCACAGCTTCCATGTGTCCTTGGTTTGACTCCCAACCCCTATTGAGTCTGAACACTAGTTCGTGGTGGGAGCAATTTCTCCCCAAAAAATAAAATGGGAGCACTGCGACTCCCTGAAAAATAGATGGGAGTGGCGCGTCTCCCCTGATAATTTGTAAGAATATCTTAGGGCTCAATTTTAATAGAAATTGAGATAGTTGCAAACATACATGAAAAAAAAAAAAAAGTAACATCCAAACTAAGCAGTCAACTCATATCCCCATCATGCATGCTCCCACTTCAGTATAAAAAACGGAAGTGTTTCTTGTTTCATCAAATGGGGGTGTAAATGGTTAGGATCTTTTGGGAGCATGGATACTTTGAAGCAGAAATTCAAGCTCTGAAGCCTGACAAGACATAAGGGCATAAGCCTCCAAACATGCTACGCAGTCAGAGAGACCAGACCTATCAAAAAGAAACGCACACATTGTGCTGTTGTTGTCTTTTCAAGGCTACTTCTAAGACGTACCCAAGCTCAAAATGGAGGCGCAAACCAGAAAACCAAGCAGAGAAAAATCCATCTTGTATATGATCTCCATCACAATTATGCATCCACCAGCTACCATTAAATGTTTTGGAGAAGAGAAAACTAAATGCAATCTGCATGGATAGACAAGAAATTAATATAGAAGAGAAGATCTGATGTATGAAGCTCTTATCAACTATAGAAAAGATTGAAAAGAAATTGAGGAAAAAAAAGAAAAGAAAAGAAATCCAGTTGAATACAAGAGTTGCAAAATACATTCATGTTCCTGTAAGGAGAACATCTGTAAACATGGGCTGCCCAAATCTGAAGCAAAGACCTATCATCAACAACCTATGATATTCCCCACCTAATGCACTGTGAAAATTTTTGTTGCACTATTCTTGTCAATCTCAAGCTTTGTCCTCAATAGATGAAATATCCCCAGATCTTTCATAATAGTCTTTGATCATCATGCACCTATTTCTTTCCTCACACTCTGTCATGGTTTCCTCTGGATAAACTCACTCCTTGCCAATGCAATTCTCAGCCTTATTTGGATATTTTTGTAGGATCATAGAAATGAGTTGTAAGGTGCACCACACAATATATCTAAATCATCACTATAAACAATCATTTGCATAAAGGCAGTTAATGGCTCAAACCATCGTTATCATGATCTAGCTGTACACCAAATAGATGAGTGACAAACTAAATTGAGACAAAATATAAGCAAGACCTTTTACCTTTTCATTTCTCTTGGAATGAGGAAAAAAAAGAGAGAATAAGTAAGACAAGGAAAAAGAGTAAGAACAATTGACGTACTAGAGTAAGGACAAAATAAATAGATTTTTTATACAAAAAATGTGAAACAGTGATTGAAAATATAAATAATAATGAGAAAAAGTGGGTTAGTTAAGTAGTTAAGTTGCCAAATCACATCAAAAATTGTGTAAGAAGTGGAAAATTTTTTCCTCATTACCAAAAGCACCCTAAACTGAAACCAACATCATATTGATGTTCTCTAAGGGTGCATTTGGGAAAGGGTATAAGTGGGTATGAGGAAGTGGGGATGGGAAAATTTTTGGTGCATTGAGTGTTGTGATATAATAGGAGTAAAGTGAGAATAGATACAGAAGTTATGTGAAAAAATGATTGACATATATAGACTAATAATGGGAATCAATATTGATTCTCTCAAAGTTTTGTTTTGTTTAGAATTTTCCTAATTATTTTTGTTGAGATGCTGACATGTTGCGCCATCATTTTTTTTTCATGAAACAATGAATAACATTTCTCATTTAGAAAAAAGAAAAAAGAGTTCATCTTAGTAGGAAACAACCAGCGCTAGTTTCTTAGATGAAAAGTCCAACTGAGATTGACCAAGTTCTTCTTTAATGAAAATTATCCTTGAGTCATGTTTTGTGTAGATGTGAGAAAAGATATCAAAAAAGAAAGGAGGACACTATACATATATTGGTCCCTCTTCAGTCAAACCGAGGTTGGTGGGCCAACTTCGATGTCTAAATCAAAATCCAACAAGTCACAGTGTCTAATATCATTTATTTTATCATGTGACCAAAAATCATTTCAGTCAGAATTTTGGGTGGGTCATAACTGCTTAAAAATATATATAATGGGGTCCAACTAAGGGTGAGAATTGAGGCGGATCGATCTGTGACCCACCCAACCCTATTTTATAGTGGGCTAGGTCGGGTTGATAATATAGAAATTTTCTAAAATTTCGAGTTGGGGTGGACCTACCCTATCCTGGACCTCCCTATACCCATTCGACCTAGAGCTAAGTACTATTTTATATTTTTATATGCCATATATATTATGAAAACCCTACATCCTATCGTTCCTGCCGCCATCTTCCATCTTCTCTATTGGCATCGCCACCTCACCTCACCAACATTCTTCTCCACCTTTGTCGATGTCTGGATCCATGCTCCATCTCTGACAACGATGCTGGTGGGGATTTCATCGCTAGCTACCGGCAAGAAACTCATCCAACGTCGATTTCAATGTTCTCCTCCCTCTCCAACGTCGCCTCTGTCTCTGCAGTCGGCAACCATTTCCTCCTTTTCTATTTGGTTTTTCCTTTTCCATTGGGTTTTTATTGTTAGTTTCTGTTTTCAGCAGCCATTTTCGGTGATGATTTCCGACAAAGATTTTTGGCGGTGATTTTCGGCAGCAATAATCAACAGCCATTGCCAATAGTGAGATTCAGGATCCATTTCTGGCATTGGAATTGGCAACCATTTCCAACAACGATTTCCAATAGTTGTGAGCAAGTAACAACATCCAATTTTTTAATGTTAAGCTATGAATGGTTTATTGTTCTTAATGACAAACTGTGGGTCTTTTCCCGCTGTGAAAATCCACTAAATTTTTTCATTGACTTGTTTTCATAAAGTTATACTATATTTATTTATTTATGTTTTGGCTAAGTAATGATGTTTTACTTTTACGAATTAGTAAATATTGATGCATAAATATTTAAATTTTGCATAGAGGTGTCTTTACGTTTGATAGGTACATAAAATTTTAAAACCATCTTATCTGACCAGCCTTTTTCACCCAACTTATTGTCTCGATACCAATTCGGGATTCGTCCCTAGACCTATTGAAAAAATATGAGGGTCAAATTGACTGTGTCCTAACCTGGTATAAAAAATAAGATCAAACAAGATTTTTAGAATATAAGGCCAAGGTTAGGCACAGCTTGACTAGGTATGACCCACCCCAATCCTCACCCCTAGATCCAACTTATATAATCAAATTCTATCAAAGTGAATTGATAGAACAGTCTAATTTAGACTCCATGTTGATGATTTTGTCAAATCCAATATAACCATTGTAATTAATGTCATTCATTTATTAAAATACCAAAAATCATATCAATCGGAGTTGTGTGTGGGTTGCATCTTCTAAAAATATATAAGTTAGAAAATCACATGAATCTATACACTAAAGTGTTAGAATGTTATAAAATCATCATTTTACATAGAATGAATATTTTAGATGGTTCAGGTGTTGAATTGGGACCTTATGGGTCCTTATTTTTAATAGCTTTAAAATCATTTTTAAGTGATTCTTAATCTTGGGAATATTGCAAATCATGGATTGAGATAATTTTTGTTCTCTTAACTAAACACAATGATAAAACTATTGGATGGATTGGATTTGACAGATTCATCAAGATGGGGCCCAAATTAGACCATCTTAACAATTCGTTTGGGTAAGGGAAGAGGAGTTGTACTCATATAATTGTATAAATTACGAAAACATTTAAATCTATTTACTGATGAATTGAAATGTTATAGTAGTTTGTAGAATCATTCATCCACATAAAGATAATGTTTTAGAAATTTTGATGTTAAATTAAGAGTTTTGAAATTGACATAAAATTAAACAATTTTATTATTGGATTTCACATCATGATGGTGGGCCAAAATAGTGGGGTTCCTACATATATGATATAAAAAACTAAATACCCCCTCTCTTCTTTTATCTGAAATAAAAAATTCCTTATATGCATGTAGCCAAACCTTAAGATTTCTCTTGATAGGAATGCCAGTATATAGCAATGAACAATTAAAATTGTTATTCCAGAAGAGAGAGAAATTGAAGAAGGTTTCCAATAAGGATCAGAATAGGTAGATACCTCTCCTCAGCAATATTGTCAACGTAGAATATTAAGACAATACCAAAAAGAACCACGCTTAGATATACCCATGTGGAGAAGGGCAATGTTGAACTGCTATCAGATGACCCCTGCAGTAGGGCCAGAAAAGGTACAAAGTGAAGAAAAAGCCACGAATCAGATAACAGAGATTGCAAATTGAAGCGATTTAGATGCTCAGTTGCATGGAATTGAAGTAGTTCATGAAAGATGAATGACCAATTTGTTGGGCTTCCCAAACAGCACCCAGACTTGCAATCTCAACTCATTGCAGAGAATTAATTGGTGGTAGTTGTTTTAACTTTTAAAAGTCAAACAGTTTAATCCCAATTTTGGTACTTTCCCTCGAAATCGATAAAAAAAAACAAGTTACATTTGCATCAATCAAGAAACTGAAGTGCAAGCCCAACAGAATAAAGTTAAGCAGCAACTTCTAAATTATTCTGCAGAGAATAGGACTCTAAATGACGATTGTCCATGGTATATGCAAGTCATAATAAACACTCCAAGTGATGCAAAACAATTTTTTTTTTTTGACATCCCATGAATTATGATAAATTTATGAAAGGATTTAGAGTAAAAAATATTTGTGTCCCGCATATGGCATGCATGCGTGGCACATTGACAACTTGACTGACCTAATTTTAGGAATGCACAGAAAGGTAGGTAGCAATTAACCTCAATGGAATTGCTTAGAACAAAGAAAGTGAAACCCAAAGTGGAAGTAAACAAATAATACTTACTATTATTGTATCCCACATGGCAAAAGGAAAGAGAAAACATGTGGCAGAAGCAATTGTTATTGTATGAAGTCGTCTTTTTAGCTGACTCTGAACAGATAGCAGTATATATGAGAAAATATTTACATTCAGCACTCAAATGCAAATGAGACTTCTCAAAAGGCCCAAACATACCTTCAGTGACACACGACGTGCAATCACCCTTCTCAAAGCAGACAAGATTCCAGCAGTAATCGGAACTGCCATTGTCTTAAACTCCAAAGCCTTTTCTCTATCATCTGACTCTTCCAAATCAGATCTATCCTTGAAAGGTATTTCTTTGTCAAGGTTTCACTAGCAACTATAGAAATCATTTACCAAAATGTCATAACAAAGTTTACCAATGAAATAACAAGTTAACAACCATTGAAAGCATTTACCAAAGTGCCATAACAAAGTCTACTGATGAAAGATCGATTCCCAACTGAAACAAGGAGGAGCATCCAAGGTTGCAATTTTCTAGTGGAATGTTTACGGAATAAGGAAAGTGACCAAATTGCAAGAGCATGGCTTTCTCTTTATGGTTGAAAGAAATGCATTCAACATTTAAATATACACAAAACTCTGAATGGCAGGAAACATCAACAGTTTTCAAAATTATGCTTGACTGATCAGAATCCACTTCATTGTGACCCTATGTAAGCTGATGGCTTGACTTCTTGACACAAACAAAGCAGTGAAAATATTTTATAGGATATAGAATGGGGAGAATGTTGCTGTGGCCCATCCTTGGGATAATAAGTAGAATGACACCATCATTGCAATGAGTCCAACCACCTACAAAATCCAAATCCACATGATCATTTCGCCTCAGAATTACAGTATATCATTCAGATAGAATATCTTTGGTATGTGCATAAGTTGCTCTAGATGTATCAAAAAAATTATATTACAGTGCAACATCGCAAAGGGAGCAAGGCGAAAGATAATATAATTGGCTGTGAGGCTCCCAATCAGGGCGCATTCTGCACACATACCAGTGGCAATAGAAATCGCAATGACAAGACTATAACCCATTGAATGTAGAACTCTTTTCCCCAGCAGGCCAATATAATAATCAAATGTGTAATCAGTGGCTATGGTAGCCAACCAAATAACGTGGTGTTTTGTGTCATCCATGGCAGCACCTAACAAAGGAAGGGAAACAGTACGGAGCCTCCCATCAGATAAATTTCTGTTTGATGAGGTTTACTACTGTTGCTTTCTACATATTTCACCAACAGCATTACCTTCTTCCAAATATGGCTCCTTCTCCCATATAGCAGCACAGATAGAACTCCAAGAACAGCACCCGAGTACTCTGCCATTATAGCTCTGAAATTTCAGTGAGAACATAATCAACAACCATAACTGTGAGAATCCATCCCAAAGAACAAGTGAAAAGGAGGATGATGATATATATTCTGGGATTAAAACTCCGTTGTGGTCAATATGAAAGCATACCACTTATAGTCACTATGCCGTGGAGGAAACAAACTACTGGAACTTTCAAGAAAACATATTTTCTCTAGCTTATAGTCGTAGTCATCACTAAAAAATCCAGGAAAACATGAACCAAATGCACCCCAGTTCAATCCAACTTAATTGACTTTTTTTGGTTAGTAATCACATTAGGATATATTCTTTTCATATGAATTAGGGAAGGTAATAGCAGCTGCAGCACAAGTATCTTCTACAAGATTGCCTGTCCCACAATTACTTTAGTTGAAATAGAATAAAAAATTGATGCTAAATTGTACATCATTTGGCAGGGAATTATGAAAAAAAAAAAAAATGCTTGCAGGATTTTAAATTTTTTCCATTTAAAAAGCATGATTTTATCGGAACCTGTTGACCGGCAAAATTTTATCAGCTCAGTTAATGACATCACGATCAATCATTTCAACTTCTGAAATTAAACCTGAGAATTGTTAAAGATCTATACGTTTATCACTCTTTTGTTTTCTTTCTTTCTTTTTTCAGATGGGCATGGGCACCTCTGAGGCAAGTTACCCTCCATGTTTTTGGCTGGCTTTCTGTTGAGTGTGTGTTGGTGTCACAGGTTTGAGCAGTTAACAGGGAACTACTTGAGGGGAACCTTTTTAAGAAAAACTAAAACAGAATCTAGGAAAATTTAACTAAATCAAGCTGTAAATTATTTACAAAGTAGAATTGAGAAAGCAATGGTAAATGAAAGCCTTTGCATTCCAAGGTCATTGACAAACCTACATCAGCATGGTATTCACCCACCACACACAATGTTGCAAATGTACATTTTGGCAGACAAATACCAATGTGACCAATCAATTGGATTACCACATTATGTACGCTTACCTCAATGGACCACATGATTTGATGCCCTTTCCCCAGAAAACAAAGTACAATGCTGTTATACCACCATTTATAACAGAAGGTATCACCTGAAACACTATCACCGTTTCAAAGAGAACATGTGACTGAAACTTATAGCACAATCTGAAAAATTTTCAAAAAAGAAAAAAAGGAAAAATAAAAAAAAAGCAAGTAGTTTGAAAGAGTCTTTATTAACCTGTGAATTAGAAAGTGGCCTCCCTTTCCAAGGCTTTTGCAATGTCAGGAATATTACGGACGAAGGAACCAAACAAGTAAAGATGAAAGCTACAACAGAAGCTCCTTCCTGTGATAGGTAGTGGTACATGGAGTAAATTGACCATATTCTCATAAAATTCCCGATAAAATGTATTGCCTGCAACGGAGTGTGCCTACAAAAAGAAAAGCAAAATATAATTTTATTTTGACTCGTAAACCATTGGCCTGAGAGATCCCAACATAAAATGTCAATGTTCAAGGCTTCTGGCAGTAGCAAACACATTCCAGATTAATACACAAGGCCATATAACTATAAGACCTCAATGTTTTCAGTCTTTCTGTATCCTTCATCTACATTTTTAGAATATGAAAAGAAGGCAAGGACCATTAAGCATATAAATTGGCACATGGCACCCAGACAAACACATGTATCATGCATTAATTCAACACAAGCCTCATAGTGCCACAGTTCACAAAGAAAATCAATGAAGAAATGTAGCTTGAACAATCTTAACTTTTTATAATGGCATTCATATATTTTGGAGTGCTGACAACTTTCTGTTGCACCACAAAGTATCAACCTTTTAGTCCATTTGGAAAGAACATACGTTCAGTGCCCAGATGATGGAATCATGGAACTGTCTAAAATTAGATCCACGACAAGAATGGTTTAGTTCAACTCCATGTACACTATTAATGCAAATATGCGATACCATAATCACCACGAATCAACTGTCATGAATCTCCAGAGTAGGAAAATTTTTGTCAATTGGAAAGCTTGTTCCAGAATTTCGGTCTATGAATCCACCCCCTCCCCACCTACCTATACATTGTTATGCATTCCCCAGAGAACTTACTCAATACAAATTTTCTACAAGAAATTCAACTGAAACTTTCCAGGATTTGTTGGCCAATGAAAATATTCATACTAGTCTCATTTCTGGATATCCCCACCAGTAGACAATTCCCGTCCAATTGGTGCGCCTTCCCCGTCCACTAATCAGCATAGCCAGCAATTCTTTCACTTGCATGGTACTAAAGTATTTCATATCCTATCCTACAACCGATTATTCGATGTAAATCAACATTGCCACAGCCCAAATCTAAAACACACGACAAATCATTTCTGCTTATTCGAGTTATGATTATCTAATCAGGAGAATTCGATGGCCCAAAAAATGGAAAATGGATCCAAGCAAGCAGATTTCAGGGAAATGGAGCAAACTTAGGCGAGAGAGAGAGAGAATGAGATTAAAATACGAGGAGAAAACAAGTAGGCTAATGAGTTTTACCTGATTGAAGTAGAACGAGAAATCCGGTCTTCCGAAGTCGGCTTTGGAGACAGCATCTTCGGAACACTGCCGGAGAAAAAATGGCGGTCGGGTCCTTTTCTTCCTTGGGCACCCTTCGAACGCTGAAAGCATTCAAGAGTCACGTGGTCTCACGTGAGTCGGTAGATTCCGGGCCCTACACTGGTGGATACAAATGGGCTTCCAATTGACCCACAGTAGATGACTAGATGAGACAATGGGCCTGCGGTTGCAACCTTGCAGACAAAAGTCACAAAACTAGCCTAGCCACGAGCGGAGGTCCATGATTTCGGGCTTATCGTGGGCTTTTCCCAAGTTCAACCTCGAATTTCGTCAGTTATTAAGGGTGTGTTTGGGAATGGATAAAACTTTTAATGAAAATTTTTAGAGAGTAGAAGTTGTCAAATTATGTGATATGATAGAGGTATTGATGAGGAATAAATATGATAAAGTTGAAATAGATAGGTTAGTTGTGTGGTAGTTGTGTAGAAATGAATGAAAAGTAAGGTAGTTGTATAGAAAAATATGAAGAAATTATTAAAAAATAAGGTAGTTGCGGAGAGTGAAAAGTTTTAGATTGAAAAGTTTTAACTCGACAACTTTCATTTGTTACCAAACACACCCTAAGTATATCCCTAATCTCCAGAATCACAGCCACGACATTTCCCGTACTATTAATTTCCACGAAACTCCCTTTTTATGTAACTTCACCCATATTTAAAATCTTGATAATTGATAAAAAAAAAAATTATCTCATCCATTGTATTTAGCATCATTTATAGTATCTTAGAAACTTTTTTATTTATCTAGTTTTACTGTATTGGGTCTCATCTATAAATGTATAAAATCAACGTAATAAAATAATTTATACTTATTCTGAAACAAAAGCATCTTATGACCAACGCATGTTGCCTCTTCTTTCATATATATTCCAAATGAATGCATCCTTATTGCCCCACATAATTAACATGATTAGCGACAAGTCCCTTCTTAGAAGATTCATTGTTACTTCCTCAATCATTTTAATACTGCAAATGCTTTCCTTAAGTCAACACATATTCTATTTGAATGATTAGTCATCTCAAAACCCTCTCCAATAGGCCATGTTAAAGTCAATATTGAAGCAGGTTATTGAAAAAATTTGGATCTTATTGGAGCAATTACTATCATTAGAGACCATCATAGTCGTTTCTTGGCTGCTAAGGCTTGGACTTGGCAAGGATGAGAGAATCCAATCTAGATGGAAACCCATGACATATTTCCAAAGGTGTCTTGGGTTAAAGACCTCTCTCACTGTGATGTTATATTTGAAACATGCTCTCTTATTCTAGCACATTTCTTACTAAAAAATGTTTTGATTCAGTCTTGTATTAGGCACATGGTCACTAACATCAAGATGTGCAGCTCATTCTTCAATAGTTGTACCTTTTCTCATATCATTTATAATGGTAATGTTGTTGCTCATTCTTTGGTTAATCACGCACTATCATCTAGATAATCTTCATGTACTTAGACAGATGCATCACCATTTTGCATCTCTATGGACATATGTAAAGATATCTCTTTTTTGGAATGAATTTGAAGGCTTCCTTCTAGCCCTCACTTGCGTATTTGGTAGGTGAGGTTGAGTTGAAATCTTTCTTCCCTCCTCTATAAAAAAAATCATAATAAAATAGTTTAATGTTACAATATCAATTTTAAAGTAGTTTTTTCAACATTTAAACCTTTTGAAATATTATTACTGTATACATAAATGATTTTATGAAGTATTATTAGATTTTAATACATGTGTGAAATACACATAAATATATATTTTTCAACAAATGTGGTCATAAATATGCTTGATTGAGATGAAACTTAGTCTTTTAGATAAACAAACTATGTTAAATACAATGAATGAATTAAGTTTTCATCAAGAATCAAAATCTTACAAATCGAGGGAGTCACGCGGCTTCGCTTCTATCAAAGCTTATCTTCTAACTTGTGTATATTGCATAGTCCACCGCATGTTTTGTATCTGTGTGCCCTGCTTCATGTTTTATGATAGTTTGGAGTTCCTTTGGCTCCACTTTTATAGGAAAAAAGTCCTCAAATCTTGCATTTATTATGTATAAAAAGCAATATATGAATAAGTGGGCTTACTTCTCTGAATTTGAGTTATGTAAAGGCAGTTCCATGTAATCCTTTTAAATTTTAAATTTTTTATGTTTGATGGAAAATTCAGTTCATTCATTCTATTTAATATCATTTGTTTATTTAGAATACAAAATTTTAGCTAGATCAAATATGTGCATGAGCCACATCTAATTAAAATAGATATATTCATATGTAAATTAGAAAAAAACTTAGATACATTTATACACGTATTAAAATATTTTCGATGTTTGAAAATACAAGTTTAAAATTAATAGTTAATATTAAATTATTTTTATGTGATTTTACACATTCGTAGATGAAACCCATATACATTAATTCTAGACAAGTGAAAGAGTTTTTACGATACTATAAACAATGTCAAATGCATATTTTTTATCCACTATCAAAATATTCAAAATGAAAAAAATTGCATAACAAAAGGGTTTCATAGACGCATTTATGAAAACTAACTTTATGAATTAGCACTCTGGCTTAACACACAATCATGCAATAATTTTGCTGTCAGACCAAACAAGTCCTAGGTGGGGTAGTCACAGGCAAAGTGTTTTTTTTAGTCTTCTTACATAGAATACTTTTTATGTTATAATATATTTGTTTCCAATAATAGTAATTAAACTTTTTGCTTTTATAAACGCTAAGCCAAAGTTATAAGCCCCATGACCTAGATTCAACCTAACGCAACAACACGAACACGTGGTTTCGGAAGCCCTGACTCGAAAATGTTAAACGTGTACGAAGTACGAAAGGTGTTCACCATGTGAAAGTATCTTTAATCTTTATAAATTTTGGGAGGCTAGATTAGATAGTTTTCTCCAAACGAGCTGAAGTTAGATCAAACAGGCCCAATGTAAGTGTAGGCTTGATTCCACTCAGGTTGAGAATCTTGAAAACATTATCTGCCTAGCAACCCGAAGGCTCATGAGCAGAAATCGGCCATAACGCCCGGTGGGTTCGAGCTCATCTGTCATATAGGCGTAGAGATGGCTCGAGGATTTCCCTGCAACCTGACTAATCCAATTGAACGAATCTGGATGCAGCACTATGGAGATACTATAATACTACTGGGTATAAAATTTCATAATGCATTTTATGCAAGACCGAAAAATAAATATATGTGATGAATGAGAGTGAAAAAAAAATTAAACACGATGTAGTTAGGTGATAAGTAATTTAACACGACGCGATGCATGAGTTGTTGTAATACGTAATATTGATATCATGATGGGCCTAAATTAAGTAAAATAGGAAATGCATAAAAAAACATTTGTAATTTTGTCCCAAAGATACACAGAATTAAACGCTGGTATTCCGAATGGGTTATTAAGTCAAAGCATGGATTATTTTATCATCTCGTAAATAAGTCGTAAAAACAAATAGATATATGTTACAAAGCTCGAAAGAGATTGAAATCTGTATTATTTATAATAAAGGTGTGCGTAAAATTTTGATTTTAATGCTGAAATCCCCAATCGATCACGATTTCGATTCAATTTTTCTACGATACGTCAATTCCAATATGTTATGTAAGAACACGTTTAACAAGTCTGTGCACCTGTCCACCGGTTTCATGCTTCCTTTCTTCCGAAAATTCCATTGCGCACATTTCGGAATCTCCCATTTCTACTGTATGCCTTCTAATCTGAGACACTGGCTGCCCCTTAAAAAATTGCTCAGTTAATCCAACGACCCAGCTTCTGATTTCATCTGTTTTGGACAATCCATAGCGAAAAAGAATTTTCCACCAGTCCGTTTTTCCGAAGGAAAATTCTGCTACCGGTTTTCTGCCATTTTTCATCAATGCTATCGTTGCTTTTCTCAAATTTATCCGGTCCATTGATTTCATATGGATAGGTGGGTGCATCCATGCACAGTGGGCCATGTGACAAGTGACAACCCACCACTCCGCCTGCCCCTAGTCGAGCAAGACTCGCACTGTCCTTTTTTTCATTTAATATTTTCGTCTTGTGGGAGCACTTTATTTGATCGGAGTGCATCGGACATGTACGTAAATGCAATGAACCTTGTCTAAACGTAACCCTCGGCAAACAGTTGTGTCGTTGCCACGAACAGCAACACGT
The DNA here is from genome assembly GCA_030490835.1 of Annona cherimola. NCBI lineage: Eukaryota > Viridiplantae > Streptophyta > Magnoliopsida > Magnoliales > Annonaceae > Annona > Annona cherimola. The sequence goes on along the minus strand of CM059973.1, from coordinate 82,039,243 downwards.
AAACTTGACCCGATACAAGCCCTCTAATTTTGGATATTATCACCAACTGGTGTACTCCCTCAATCAGTGCGCTGGGTTTGACTGAGGACTCATGTGTTTGGACCACAGCTTGCCTTGCCTATCGTGAGATACGGGTCCATACTCCATATGGAACGAGCAAAAGCCGATTACTGCGCCAGAAATATCCCTCTATGGTATGTGGTTCGGTCACAGGGTCGTAGACAGTTCTTGCTTTTTGGACCTATAAGCTTTGCCATTGGGCCCAACCTGAATTGGACGTATCACTCGTTTTTTATATTCGATATTTCTTTCTTGTTTCTTTCTTGTTTTTTTTTTTTCTTGATTTTGATGTCGGCCTACCTATGGTTCTATACGAGGCATATTCAGACCATTAATCTTGAGCGACGTCATGCCCCAACCCTGTATGCTGGGTACTAACACTATATGTCCGAGCATGCATATGGCCATTCATTAACGTTCGGTATGGAACTCTCAAATTTTCTCGAAATTATAAAATAAAGAAGTCATTGCGACCAATTTCTTGTTTAAAATTGCAAATAAATCATTAAATTCAGAGTATGTGTTTTTGAAGAGGAAGCGATTTGTGAATTTCCAAGAAAATGCATATATGTATATATTAATGCAAAACTAGCAGCACTGGCGCACTTCAATGTACTTCCCACGCGAAATAAGGGAGAACTTCATGCTCAATTTTCTTAGCGGCCTGGAGCATAAAGGTTGAACATCTTTAATATACATCACATTGCAACAAATTTTCAGGGCTTGATCATTTCAGAACAGTAAAAAAAATTTTATTTTTATTTTTATAAGATTGTTAATGGAGATATATTTAATCTATAAATCAACTTTTACCATTTCTAAAAATGCACATATATTTATTTTGAATTTTAAATATAGGAGTATTTTTTAGATCTTAAATTATTGAAACATGACTAAAATAATGCTATCTTTAAAATCCAAAATAAATGTATATCTCTAACAATAATAAAACTTAATTTTAAATTAACAAATTTACAAACAAATTTTGAAAAATATTTAAAAAATATTTTTTTTTGAACCAGTCTTACGTAAGCCCACTTCAAACTGATTTGGAATGATCATTTTCCTTCAGTTTGAAATGATCATTTTCCTTGCCTTACATGCAACTAACTTTTTGCAATCAAAATTAAGTTTAACTGCATTTGGTACAAATGCAATTTAAAGTGAAAGTTTTGACTTCCTTTGACGTAAAAAGTGGTTGTATTTGTCCAAATGCAACCACCCACTGGGAAGCAATTAAGTATTTTGTGGAAAAAACAAACAATGCAGTCAAATTTATATGGCTAAAAATCAGCTACATTTAACAGCATATATTGTATTGTCTAGCTTATTTTGATTTCAATTGTATATGATATATCGATAGGTAAAACTAGTGAAGATGGTAGAAACTGCGTGCTTCACGTAATCACTTGTCCTGGCTTAGACTACTACAACTTTGCTAAACATGGGTCCAGGCCAATGTAACTTGGAGTTGACAACTTTGCTTAACATGGGTGCAAGCCTATGTAACTTGGAGTTGACTATTTTCCTTAACAGGGGACCGAGCCCATTGAACTTGGAGTTGGGGGCAATTTGATACTCTATAAAATCTACTCAATATATTATATTTAGAACACTACTATAAAAGTTTTAATTGAATTTGATTATAAGTAGAAAATTTTCAATTTACGAGCAGCCAAATAATGTTGAAGTAATATGAAAATTGATTGTTTGATCGTGTGTCACCATCTTTAAGTAGCAAAGTGTTTGTAGCTAAATAAATATTTGAGAGGCTTTTCCAAATATATGTGCTATGTTTAACTTTAATTTCAAAAATACCCATTGCGTTTTAGAGATCTCAAATATACCAATTATATTTGCGTCTAATTTTAAAAATGCCTATTCTATTGCAAACGTTAATGAAGACCGTTAGCCTATATATGAAATTATCAATATATCCATCAAATTTTGGGTTAATCAAAAGATTTGAATGTCATAACTCATCACTACTTTAACTACACAAGAGCCCTAAATTTATAGAATTCTAATTTCATTATCCTTCTATTTTATTTTGTCTTTTATTATTTTATACTAGGGATTTTTGAGTATTTATGGAAAATAATCAGCACTTAAACAGATTACTGTTAATTTATCTAATAGACTCTAACAGAATGGACAATTTTGTGATTAAATAAAAATGCAATGAGGATATTTGATAATTTTGAAACATAATGAGTATATTGATGATATGTAGTTGGCATACTTAGGAAAAACCCATATTTGAGACCAAAATAATATATATGCCACTAATTTTAATTTATATCTAGCAAAAAGGATAACTACATTTGTTAACATTTGTTGCAGTGAGAATCTTTCGTTTTTATTAGGTTACTTAATTTCATCGTGATAAATTATCGAAAAAAAATTTCATCGTGATCAAATATTTATGTGCGTCCTATCTGATATAAGTATACAATTAATATAATAAATCGTTTAATTTATTTGTTAATTTAAAATATTTTAATTCATTATCTACTGTAATTAATAATAGACAACATGGGCACATGGTTGCCCAAGTGCGAACCATCGTCAAAGTCGAAGCCATTTAGATACTGGATGACCCCATTTGACACTCGGATATTGCAGTCAATGCAAGGTCCTGCTTCGGCACATGTGGCGTCGCGCCCGGGGTTAAAGTGGATGCTTGCTGCTTGGGTTTGGGGTACCAACACACAAGTTGGGGTCTTCTAATTACAGACATACATGTATGTTGTGACCCACCAAAGCTGTCGCTTAATTAAAGGAATCCAAACATTTTTACATGTGTGCATGCAGTGCATGTGGCAACCCTGTTCTTGTTTTCGAGAACCATTTATATAGCTCTTTTCCCAACCATTCATATGGCATGAGTTAGCCACATCGATGCAGGCGTGAATTTTTGTGGTCATCAGCATATATCTGTGCTGTGCGCTAAGTTGTATTGTTGGACTTCTTTATGGCCATGAAAAATAAAGTGGACAGCCAAATGGGTGCTGGCACTTCCAAGGCGACATGGTACATCCACATACTGCTTGTTCTCCTGACTACTCAAGAAATGATATCAGGAGTCTTCATGTTCGTCCCAAATGAAGGTCCAACATTCATGTTCGGGAACGTCTACATATGTAAGCACGTTCCACCGGAGGGTGCAGATGTAGACGCGACATTGACATAAGAGGAGGATAACAGATGCGAGTAATTAAAGGGACAGATGCACAGCACTAGCCCCTCAACAGTGCAAATTAAAGGCAAACATAATTAAAACACCCAATTAAGATAATTATCACCGGCACATGCATGCATCATATTTTTGTCGCATATATATCCGTGTGCATTAGAGACCTGGGCTGAGCATTATTAGGGCCAACCTCATTGGAAATTATATTGTGATATGTCCACTATAGTACTTGGGCGGATTTAATTATGTGGGGACCTGTATATATATTTCAGCAAAAAATGAATTGATGGATAAAAAATGATATCCTTGGTATTCCAAAAATATGGTGGGGATGCACTTTCATTTAGTCCATTCAAGAAGTCTAACAGGGGCCCTTATTGTAGCTCACTCGTGTCGTGTCTCTTCTGGCAGGGGGATCCGGGCCACATTGCAATTTACACACCATATGTAGCTATCTGTAGTGTACTTGACGCCAAGGCAGCCATGCGACGTTAACCCCATGAGGATCAGTTTACATTATAAATAATCACGTCCGGTGCCTTGCACATGCATGCATCTCCGGAACGCACTTGAATACATCCGCATTCACGTAACATCCCCTTTCTTTGTCAAAAAAAAAAAAAAAAAAGTACCGTCCTCTTTGATCATAAAAAAAAAAAATACCATCTTCGGAAAAATAGACACATCTTTCACTTTTTGTCAAATGGACAGCTAAATATTTGACAAAAAATTTAGTTTATGGTGTCTCATTTGGCAACTGAAGGTGTGACATAGTCGTTTGCAATGCTCCGGTAGACTCCATGTCCGAGGAGAAGTCGTAGAAATAACTGGCAGCTGACAGATTCATGGAAAGGAACTGGGAAAATTGAAAGAGGGAGAAAAATATTAAAATCAATTCAGTTACGATCTTGATCCCAAAACAAATATATTCAGTTACATAGTTTTGCGTTTCGAAGAAAAATTAAGGATCAAAATTTTGAGCTTACCTCAACTTGATTTTGCAATGACTGCACGTAATTAATTATCTCATCCAACATTACAGCCATTCCCATTGTCTGCAAAAAGTAGGCCCATGACAAGAAATTGGTGAGAAAATGGCTACATTTGAAAACGGAACTGGCGGAGGAACTGCATCTGTACTAGTCTAATCATTAGAATTGTCTCTTTTACACATATATATTTGTTAAAGATAAAACTTTTTCAATTAAAAATTCTCTTTCTAAGATTATCTTATTTTTAATTATTTTTTCACATTTTCGGTAAAAACTATCGTATCTTTCAATAATTTATATATAATTATCTATATAACTAACTTATATATTTTAACTTTATTTTCTTTATTCTCCATCATCATCTCCGTTATATCTCATTTCAAAAACTTTTACCCAAAATACTTTTTAACGAAAATTTTATCACTTCAATTCAACATATGACTGCTTCCTGACAAACAAAAATAGTTGCGGATTCAATTTCTACGTACAGTAACGTACATCCTTTCCTACAGGCTGTAGAGGATTCTCTCTGTTACAAGAATTCTGCTTATTCCCAAGCATCGAGGATGCGTAAATAAGACGGGGAATGGGATGATAATGTAATGTTTAAATGGGATGGAAAAATCGAACGATAATATAATAATGCGTTAGGAGAAAAGGAAAAACTATATGAAAAATGCATGCAGAAAATTGTATTCCAAATTGAAATATTTGGAACCGTGAATTCATCCCATTTAAGCATTCTTTTTTGTTTTGGAATAGGCAATTGTTTTGTGTTCATTAATTCTCAATTAATTGATTACCTTGTGACAGCCAGGGACAAGGTCTCGCAAACACCTCATTCTCTTGCTGATTCTCTCTCTCCTCACCTGTAAATATATCAAAAACAGGTCAGCTTCACTTCCGCTAATGTAAAATTTTCTTCTTTTAGTGATAGAAAGAGAAGCAATGCATGGTAAAAAATTTTAATTTTTGTCAATCAAAAATTTATTGCAAAATGATAAATTTTGGTTTATCTAAACTATAAAAGCATCATTGTAAGTAAAAAACATTCTCGTTTAGAGCATTACTATAAGTAAGAAAAAATTTCGTTTGTATTTCTTTGCTAAGAAAGATTTATTGGTTACTAATAAGGATTTTTTTAAAAAAAATTTCTTGTGGTGGGGAACTTTGTCATTTAATGACCCTCGGTGCCTTTTTAGCTGCACTTGATACCAAATGTAGCTAAGTCCTATCACAAAAATAGTCAAAATTTTATTATTATTTGCAAGTAAATTTTAATAGTTCTATCAAATATTTCTTATAGCTACATTTTTGTGATGAAATATTTTAGCTGCATTTAATGTAAAAGATGGTTGGTATTTATAATTAAATAATTAATTATAGTCAAAAAATATATAATGCCATCAAATATATGTTACATGCAACTAAAAAACTAGTTATATAGCCATTGAGGAGTTGCTTTAGTAGTCAAAGTCGTGGCCGAAGTACATAGGCACTCTGCTTTGACGCGTCCACATTCTCTCATGAAGAGCTTGTAGAGGTTTCTGTTCTTCCCGAGTTTTTATGAGAGCGTCTCTCATGCGGCTTTTTAGAAAAATATTAGTTACATATTTGTAAGAATGTTGATAGAAAATTATAAGAATATCTCATAGCTCAATTGTAATACCAAGTTGAGATGATGTAACATATGAAATTAAAAAAAAAAAGCCATATAAAATGAAATTTGTGTTGGCGGAGGCATTTTGCAATTTTCGAAATGAAGTTATATGAAAATACCCTTTCAGCGAGGCTGTGACTATCAGTAGCTTGGCCTCTTCTTGCTCTCACATGAATCACCTCCTTAGGTCCCTCCTGTTTTTCATTGCCCTTATTTCCTTTCTTTCCCCTGCCATGACACTGAAAATATACACCCACAACATCAGCCTCAGTGGAACCCCTAATCCACGTCTGGTAGGTAAAATGGGTGTGGAACGAAAATTTTGAACAGAAGATGTATGGGATAAATGTACGTTTTTTCTGCTAGTTTTTTCTGATTCCGCCTCGAACCCAATATCTGAATCTTGGGAAAAGTACTTTCCAGAGCTGGTACTCGAAACTTCCGTGGTCTTCCTCTTCTTACTCTCTTGATTTTCATCTCCCATGCTACCCACTGATCGAGCTGCAGGGACTGAATTCGGGAAACCCCAAAGACTATCAGCAAAAGGATCAGGAAATTCGGTCTGCTGTGATAAGAAAGGGTCACTGGAGAAGCCCATGAGTCGATGCAAACTGAAGGTAGGAGTGTTTAAGACATTGGCGTTTGGATCTTCAAATTGGTGGTCTGTGCATTCCATGGTTGAATCCATGGCAAGGAAAGGGAGGGAGGGGAGTTTGAAGGACTGGGAATCACCAGAGAATTCTTCCATTGCTTTTATTTCTACCTGCGGAGAAAGAGAGCGGAAAGAATTGAGGGGATTATGGACAGATATATGCACTGGCCTTGAATTACACAAGGGATCATGTGTATATATATGGTTTTGCATATGGGAATTCAAGAATCTGCAGGCCTTGGCTGCCAGCACACGTATCTGAAGTTCTAGTGCGGTCATGACCCTACCATCACCGATGACTTGTTGGTTTCTCTGCTGGAAAGACTAGTTGGATCTATACAGTCATATATGATTGAGTCGATCAACTTTTCCTTGATTTTAGTGATTTGCTGTCAAGTTATTTCGAGATCATGTTTGCAAGGTCATATAAATACCATGATCACATCCATCATTTTTTTTCTTTTATGCATGAGCGGTTTTTTGCGAAGCTGGCCTTGCCTGTGGGTCACGGAGTCGTCCATTTAAAGGACTTCGGAGTTCCCAAAAGACATGCGGGCACAATGCTGACGTGGCAATCCCAACTTCTTAGGCTGTCCCCCCTATGTGGCCACAAATGCAGGGAGATCGATATATCCCAGAAGATGGCCCCTCTTAACAGTTCTGGCCTGGACCCGAAGTGATACGTGTGTGAATTCGTGGAGGCATTTTGGAGATGGCGAACGTTCATGAGAGCGAAAGATCGGCAACACGAAGTCCAGGGCCTTTATATGTGTGTTGGGGATGCATGTCGACTGCAACTGTAGCAGACTAGATCAAAGGTTAAGTCCCAGCAGACCCAGCTGTGAGGCAGACACCCTAATCAATGCACAATGGCAACCAATCCTTCTTTATATGCGCCCTTGTGTACCAAAAATATTCAGCATGTTTTTATTTCCTGGACCACACAATATTTGGACGATAATGTGGCACATTTGAGAGGTTGGAGTTGCGAACAAGCACATGCTCTGGATGATGATGTACGTACAAATTTGCAGTATCCTGTGGTTATAACTCGATGGTAACTCGGTTGCAAAATGTTTTAGATAATGTTTTCTTGGGAATGTCCCTAAAAGTTCACTTTTTCAACCCCATGGTATTATTATGGTTATAAGTTAAAAGCTTAGTTTTGGCGATAATAATTATTTGATAATTAATATTTTTAATAAAGAGAATTAATTGTAATCAAAATTATGCCATGTAAAACGTTTCTTGTAGTGTTTAAATGCAGCCTATTGCAGTTGGCCACTTAATATTATGTGCAGTTAAAATGTAAAAATTTCTCTGAAAAAGTGGTCGCACCTAATAACTTCTCTTGCAATGGATATGTTGAAAAAGATTAGTGAGGAAATTACCAAATCATCATTATAATATTAAACACTAGTGAAAACATAGATATTGTCACTGATATATTATATTTATAATGATAATTTTTTTAAAATATTAATAAAATTTTAAATTTCAAGAGTATATCAAATAAATGACAATCATTTAGATAATATTTCATAATACATTACTATCAACATAATAAGTTTTAATTTTGCAAGTATAAGTGTAATAAATATTATCATATATTTCATTTAAAATTTAAAATTTTCACATATTAAAATATGTATTTAAAATAATTACCTTTTAGCTTGGGCAAGAAAATTTATTTATTTTTATTTTTAACATTTTTTATAAAAATGTTAATTTAGGTTTATTTAATATATAAATCAAGTTTTTCTATTTTTGAAGATGTGTATATATTTTTTAGATTTTGAAATACAAAGGTATTTTAGTCTTTTACCATTAAAATTATTTAAAACAACTAAAATATCTCCATATTTAAAAATCTAAAAAAAAAAGATAAAACTTGATTTATATATTAAATATACTTAAAGTAACAGTTTTATAAAAATTCTAAAATTTTTTTTGCCCGGATGAAAAAGCGATTTTTTCAAAGCCAGAATTACCGGATCACTATACTTTGATAAAGCATAACTAAATGAAAATTTTCGCGGTAGTATGCTATATTTTGGAGTAATTTGCTGATATATACCATGGTTTGATGTTAATTGCTGATATACTTATATTGTTTTACGAATTGCATATCACCCTTACAAAGTTTCATAAAAATTGACCGTGTACCTCTGTTAATAGTTACAATTTAACGGTTGTTAAATAAAAATATAATTTACTAATACACCCCTTTAGTTTGACACTAATTACTAATATACCATAATTGTTTCATGAATTGCATGTTATCCCCATAAAGTTTTATCAAAACTGCTTGCTTATCCATGATAACTTTTTATCACTAAACGTGCATTAAAATTTTAAATAATGACAAAAATGACCATATTTAAAGCTATATTAGAATTTCACAGTTTATAAAATACCCAGTTGTTCAGGTAAAAAAGGTTTATAAAACACTAATTTTATCTCATTCTACTTGCACAACTAGGTCATTTTTTCTATTACCTAAAATTTTAATGCATGTTTGGCGACAAAAAAGTGTCACAGATATGCAAGTAATTTTGGTGAAACTTTGTAGGGTCATATGCAATTTGTAAAACAATAAGGGTATATCGATAATTAGTATCAAATGTAGGAGGTATATCAACAAATTACATTTTTTGTTTAACAACAATTAAATTTCAGTTGTTATCAGAAGTATGTAAGTAATTTTTGTGAAACTGTTTTTAGGGTAACATGTAGTTCTCATATTTGAAAAGGAATATTTCTTGTTGATTGGGTATGCTGGACCACACGTAGTTCTGACTTCTGAGGGGCTGGCTTCAGAGTTAAGACCATCCCATTTTGGTTAATATCGAATGGTAGCTGCGCGTTCAGACTACGTCGCCACCTTCTCTTTCTGATGGTCACGGCTAGGCGAGCGAGGAACGGACGACTGTGCGTTTAATGACCCCGCAGCAGCCGCGCCCATGCTACGGCCTTGTCTGTTTTGTTTGGGTTTTCCGTTGGGTTGCGTATGCTAGCAGCTTGTCTAGAGCAACGTTGAAGAAAAGAATGCATATGGAATGATCTCAAGAAAAAAAAAGTGCACATAGAATGACCCAAGTCACTATTGACTTGAATTGGATATAACTCAGAGGATCTGTTTAATTCAACTTGATGTCTGATATGATATTTTTTGTGGGATTGGTGGGATGGGGTGGGAACTGAAAATGAAATATTTTGATATTTGTGATTGATGTGAAATAATAAGGGTAAAAATGAAATAAATAGAATAGTTGGAGTGTATTAAGAAAGAGAAATAATTGAAATGTAGGAGTAAATAAGTAAAAATATGGTTATCGATCAATGAATTAATGAGCTTAGGAATTAGTACTTCCATATTTCTTCATGCCATATTTTCCACTAGCAAATCCAACACCATCTCGGTTGGCTAGGGCGCTAGGCACCATGCGTCCTCAGTTTGACTCCCAACCCCTAGTGAGTCTAATCTCATGTATATAATTAGAATAGATATTGTGGCCTGGGCCTGCTAATTACAACAAATATCATTGAATGCAACTGATTTTTTGGTCCCACATAACTTAATTTTGATTACATATATAATACAAATATATCGATTTTCATATTTATAATTGAACTTACAAATATTTGTAATTGACCGTTATAATAGGGTTTTTGCAACGGTGCTTGTATGATTTAAATTAACTTGCAAATGTATTATGACTTTTAATGAAATTGCATCAATATCGATCTGGTTTCCTTGAAATTGGAGGCGTGTCACATTCTGTCAGAGGCTATTTGACACATCTGTAATTTTTTTAAATGTCCAAATTACCACTAAGGTATCTCACATGATGCACATTGGCAATTTATGAGGTGGAAGTCGATGCTCACGAAGATGACATGGAAACTTGGGACGGAAAGGATTTGAAAAAGGAATTGGAAAATGGACTAAAAGAAGCAACGAGGAAATTGATTTATTTGGAACGCGAGCTGAGTCTTTTCATTTCTTGATGGTAATGAAACTTCTGGGGATTCTAAATGTCTAAGCTTATGTAATTAGATTGATTTTGAAGAGTTGATTTATATTTCTAGAACCTCTTTTCCGCAGGCTGGATATAGAAAATTGGGATTCTTCGAGCAATTTTTGAGTTTTGAACTTGATTAGAGGAGCATGAGGGAAATTCGTACATTGATGATTGTGTTTCTTTATTTTTTAAAATTTTTGACGAAATTTAGGGGACGGCTTTCCCAGGCAGTAATGGTGGCAGGTTTCTAGTCTTCGGCTGCAACAAACTGAAAGGATTACGGGGAAGTGTAGTCTCAACGAGGGAAGATATTGGTTAGAAGCTTCGTTAAAATAGTTTCGGCATTGAAAAAGGCCTCAGCACTCAGCGACAATTGGCCTTTACAGTTGAGAATCGGTGCTGTTTTGGCAAGTCAATGGAGGTAGATATTCGATTGATAATACGGAAATTGCTGATGGCTGGCAATGCATGGCAGCCAGAACTTAACAAGGAAGATGACTAGTAAGCCAGAAATTAACAAGGAAGATGACTAGTAATACTCCATCAGTATATTGAGGATGCGTTTGGTAAGTAATAGAATTTTTAAATAAAAAGTTTTTAATATAAAACTTTTTGAATTAAAATAAAATGGTATGATATGAAGAGTTAACGATAAAAAATAACGATAATAAAGTTAAAATAGATAAAATTAGTTGTATAGATAATTGCATAAAAATGATTGAAATGTAAGTAGTTATATAGGAACGTATGAAAAATAATTAAAAAATAGGATAAGCGTAGAAAATGAAAAATTTTAAATAAAAAATTTAGTTTGAAAAGCTTTGAGGTTAAATAAACAAGCCTTTAATTTATTGTAAATGTAGGAGTGCGCCAAACTTTTAGGGGTATTTTTATCCTTCTAAACAAAATTTATGGACCATCAAAGTCACAACTAAGGGCACGTTTGGTAATGTTTATGGAAAACATGAGATGGAAAATTATGGTAAACACGGTTTTCGAGATCCATCATCTTACAACCAATCATCATATTTTTCACTTTTACCCCTATATTTCAATCATTTTTCCTATAAATATTTCCTAACAAACTTATTTATTTCAAATTTATCCCTATCATTTCACATCAATCACACAATTATCAAAATATTCCATTTCTCACTTCCCATTCCATCCCACAATTCTCACAACTTACATGTTACCAAACATCCTCTAATATGAGATGATCATGGAACGTAATATCTCATTTTGCAAAAATTAATTTTTTTACAGACTATTTTTCATTTCCAATATAACTTTAATCAATTCTAATATACTTTTTTCTATTCCTAATGCACTTTCACCCGAAATTATCACCAAATTCTCATCTCATATAAGCTCGTAATAGTTTTACTAATGAACTTTTGACGTAAGTGATACAATATTTTTTGCAAATTATGTAGCTACAATTTCGTTAAAAGTTAAGATATACTCCCAATTTTACTTAAACTATGTAGATATAGATGCAAAAATTTCTTAATAATATTTGCAACATAAGAGAAATCGCTACATATAACCAAAATTTTTTTTTGAAGCACATATGTAACCAAATTTTTAATTTTAAGAGATGACTGCATTTACTTACATACAATGGCACATGTATAACAAAATATCTAACTAATTTTTTTGCTACATATATTTTTATGTTATATGTTACGAAATTAGTTACTTGATTTGAGGAAAATTTTAGTAAATTATTAACTTGAATTCAACCTAATTAATTAGTAATAACAATATAATGTTACATGTTCAAACTAACATTGCTAGGTAAGTGTTCTAGACATTTGCTTTGCGTGCTCTTATATATATATTTTTTATTACATTGAATTATAATCAAGGCCACACTTTCATCGTCATTCGAAGCCGAGATCAACAACCACATACCGTAGCACTGGGCTACATCCCAAGTCACACAATGTTTGTCATTATCAGGCATGTGGGGAGCATGAATGGCATGTGGGGAGCATCAATTCTTAAAGACTTGTTTGGTAATGTAAAAGCTATTGAAAATATGAAATGAAATGAAAAGTGAAAAATGGAACATTTTGATTGGTTTGAAATAATAAAGGTAAAGATAGAATAAATATGGTAGTTAGAGTATAGTAGGTAAGAGAAATAATTAAATAAAAATATAATTATTAATTGAGCTTAACAATCCGTAATCTCAAGAATTCTCATGGCACGTTTCCCACGTAGATTAACAAAGTCGCCCTTATACATCTTCCATTGAATGTGGACGGTGAATCCAGTACCGGAACTTTGTCGTGTACGTACATTGGCCCGTTTGGGACTCACCACATGGACGGTACTCGCAGCACAGAAGGCTGTGGAGGTCCTCCTTTGCCTTTGGATTTAGTGCAGGTGCAGGGCACCAGTTATAATTAGTTGTGCGACCAGCGCTGGCGGTTATTATTATTTTCCCAAGGTCCAGGCGTGCAGGTAAATCAATTTTTGGAACGCGGACAGTCCATTATCTATTCCGAGGTAACAGTTATCTCACAAAAGATAATATGTTATCTAAATAAGTATATTAATCATTAATATAATGCTTAGAATGTAATCAACACTGAAAATCGTTGCCAAAGTAACAGTTCTTGAATTGTTATAATTTGCACCCGAATTTCTAAATTAATTTTTTCCTTTTTTTATTATATCACAACAATAATCGTTATTTCCACCATTTCATCGTAAAATTTAATTTTCATTGATGTTGTATTTTTAATAAGAGTTATTAATTTGGTTATTCACCTTTATTCAATTTACTATTTAACAAACGTCAATTAAACTTTCTTTATATCGATATACTGGCATTTATCAGTAGTAATTCTTTTATGTGAACAGTGATAAAATTTACGGACAAATTATTTGATGATTAGTTATTTGAAAATTTCCCTTTTATTTGGTACGAGTACGAATCCCTTAATATTTTTATTTGTACAATATTTTCTTTTTAATTACTAAACCGAAAATTTTAAAATTCCGTTAAAAATCTTATGAGTGTTCAAACGTGTATATCATGCGGCCATATTTTCGTCCCTGCACATATATTCTTCAAATAATTTTTTCCGTAAAATTATTCGTATTTATGAATAATTCACATTATGTAGTTTTTCCATGTATCTAATTCTATCCCTTCTTCTCTGCCATCGACCATTGAAAGCCAAAATCATTTTATATAAATTTCATGTCGGAACGTTCAATTCCACTGGTTTTGGACTTGTCCAATTGGATTACTTCGGGCACATGGCAGTAATTGTGCACGGGGCTGCTCGTTACTGTTGGGAGTTAAATACTTGTCGGGCCGACAGCCTTGAGCTTGTGTATGTTTGGCCTTGGATATGGACAAATTTTATCAAGACTGATATTTCAAAAAGAGTCACGTTTTAAGATAAGATTTGGAAAAATTTCTTTCGTGCCCATAATATTTGCCTTTAATTCCTTTTATCCTCATAATGTTTTATAATTTACTTTTGTACCTATAACATTTCATCATAAATTTCTTTCATTCCTATGTCATCAACGCAACCATTATCTATTCTATTGAAAAGAAAATTTTGTATATTCAAAATTGTCTAATTGAGACCATGCAATCATAATATGACTCATTTAAGAATAGTATTAAGGTTGAATTATTTTAATCAAGAAAATTTTAGAAGGCAAATTCGTCTTTTTAATTGGGTAGATAATGGATGTGTTAACGGTGTGGGTATAATAGAAATTTAAGATGAAATGTTATAAGTATAAGAGAAATTTAATATGAATTATGTGCGAACATTAGGGGTATAAAATGAATTCTCGCATAAGATTTCAATATATATGTAATTGGTAGAAATGGGATTTTGAATAGCACTCTGCTTTTTTCCTTTGACGAAGCGAGTTGTTCTTAGTTGTAATTAAATATCCAAACGGTTTATTGTTCACATCTTTCATATTAAAATCATTATGTGAAAAATTGAATGTATTGAATATGTATGTAATTAGTTATAATTAGAATTTAAAAATAAGATCTAAATGGTTAAATGTATTTGAGTTGCTTTTAATAACATTAATCATTTATCCTTCATACCAAATTCATGCATTATGTTCGACATAATAAAAAATATTTATATAAAAAAATAATTAATCTAATCTTCGTAGAATTAATATCAATTCAAAATTAAATATTTAAAAATTTTAATTCTTAAAATTCATATAAATAATTAATTTTATATTATAATATTAAATTTTAAATAGAATGAAATGAATGGTTAGATATGAAAGGTATGTCTTATATAATTTTTAATTAAGGTTATACTTTTATGTCAACACTAGTATGTGAGTACGCATATAGTAAGAAGTTTAGGATCCAAAATCGGATGAGGTCTATTTTCTCATCTTTATCAAGTTTCTAACAGAGGGTATTTCAATCTAGTCTAAGGTAGCCAAAATCATTGATGAAATTAAAGCTTATTTTTGGCCAAATGAGCGTAATATATCTCTCCCTTATGTTGGGAATGGGAAATCAATTGGTTGATGTTTTAGCCGATTTTGCATCAAGCAAAATAGTGAATAATTGCATATGGTGGGATACATCTGATCCTATAGATGAAAATTTATGTAAGGACATACCTCAGTTGAATGAATTTTTCTTTGGGAAGCAATGTCTCCATAGCCACCACGTAAACAATATAATATCGTTAGATTTATACCCCTAAAATTAAAAGGATTAGAAAATATATACTTAAGTTGTAAAATACAATAATCAGTTGAATGAAATTTAGGCAAACTCTTTCTTCCCATTTCATTCACACATTAGAATTTTTTTAATGCCATACAACCTTTTGTATGAAAAAAAAATCATGAAGGTTGAACTAGTGGTTTTGGAATCGATATATGGATCGAACAATTTTATGATTTTGATTTTACACTAATCGAATGGGACCCGTGAGAATGTTTGGTTTGTTAGAAATATAATTTTTCTGATAAATAAATGTTTTTTTGATTGGTGGATAAATAAATAATTTTAAATACAATAAAAAGAGTGGATTCATAAAATCATCAAGGTATGCCCGAAATTGAATGACTCCATCGGTCTTTTAATGTGTTCATACTATGCCCGAAATTGAATGACTCCATTGGTCTTTTAATGTGTTCATGCTAAGAATTCCCTCCGGACAAATACAATTTTTTGAATGGTATATAATTACATATATATATATATAGGGCTGTTCCGGTGCAGTGTCATTGCACCGGAACAGCGGTGCAGTGGCTCCAAAATGGGTCCCACGTGATTATGAAATCATGATCTACTCCACCCATTGTATTTAGAATAATGTATTCTATTACCATACCAATTTTCATCTCAATCTGATACTTTAAAGTTGTTATTTACATCAAACTATTTTATTACGTTGGATTTGTACCATTTTCAGATGGGACCCATATACATATCTGATTGGGATGAAAATTTGTGTGATAATAGAATACATTATTCTAAATACAATGGGTGGAGTAGATCATGATTTCATGATCATGTAGGGCCTATATTGGGGCCACTGCACCGAAACAGCTCATATATATATATCAACACATATTATACTGAAGATTTGAGACATTCTTACAAATCTGGTACATACATATTTTCCTAAAGAAATCCGAAGACACAACTCCACGAAAGAATTAGGAAGACACAACTTCCAACCAACCGGGAGACCACCTACTCCCACAACCCCATCCACCCAAGAAACCACCTACTCCCACACATTTTTTTGGCCGAAATCCCGAATGGATTCGAACCGACCACCCGAATGCCCTTTTTGTGCCGCTGTCGGTGACCAACCGAGTACAGTTGAACCTTGACAATGAATGGTACATGGTACACAACAATGACGAGTTCGGTAGTGGAATTTTACTGTTGTTACTGCAACGTTCGATTTTTTTCCTCGCACGCACTGTAACCCTTGAGTTCGTCCGATCCGTTGCTCGCATTTGCAATTTTGCACAATCTAATTGGGTAATTTGCATGCGTGTGCATGGCCCATGGAGAATTGAGAACGCGCCGCTTCACCGCGTCAAGGGACACATTCCGATTTTCGGCTCAACATTCACCGCACCGCCGTTTACGCCGGCATCCACGTGCAGCTGCCAGTGCCAGGGGGCAATAATCACGCCTGAAACCGTGCCGTTCCAGTTTCCAGAATGGCAATGCAATTTTTTTTTTTTTTTTTTTTTTTTTTTTTTTTGCATAGTCTGTGTTTGTTTGGTGATAAAAAAAAATTTTATGAAATTTTTTTAAAGTAGAAGTTGTCAAATTAATAGAAAATAATGTGATATGATAGAGGTAATGATGATGTGTAAAGAGAGTAAAGTTAAAATAGATAGGTTAGTTGTATGGGTAGCTGTGTTGAAATGATTGAAAAATAGGATTATTGTATAGGAAAATGTACAAAAATAATTAAAAAATAAAATAGTTATGAAGAGTAAAAAAGTTTAGAATGAAAAATTTTGGTTGACATTTTTTGTGTCAAATCAAACGCACACTTAATTTGCGTATTTTACATTATATCTCAATTAGAATCACAATTAAGTTTTTGAGATAATTTTTATAAATTGTCGCATATCTTACATTATATCTCAATTAGAATCATAATTAAGTTTTTAAATTTTTTTTTATAAATTGTTAGAAAGATACTACACGCTCTCAAATATTAACAGTACAGCCCATAACTTTCAAATGTCAGGGGAAAGAAAATGCTCTTCTATCATTTAACCATCATTTTGAATAAGGTACCTCGTGTCTCTGACCACCTGCACTAGCCGTAGGCCGTGGCAATGCAAAGTGGCAGTGACAATGCAAAGTATTACTTGTCCGGTGTGAGGAAGGCTCAGGGTCAAATCGTCAAAGTGGGGTTATGCATGTACTTAGGATTACCCATTAAGTTATAGGTTTTAGCTTAGCAACTTGCTCGAATTATGTATAACCTGATATTCACTTATAAACTTTTTTGGATTAGGGTTATTAGAGCACAAATTTAAAAAATTAATTTTGAGTATGCGGATTATGGGTCCACAAAGAAGTGACACCTCAACAGATTTTAAAATGTGTCATATTGTATTTAATCCAAGACTTATAAATCATCAAAAACTTTCCTTTTGTTGTAAAATTTAGATGTGGGCCATCACAAATGAGGAGTCAGGACCTTTAGGTAAATGATGGCAAACTTACATGAAAGTGGCATTATATTATTTGAGAGCGTATGATTATATATATCATAATGTATTTTAGGCTAAAATACAACATTTATTTATTTTTAAATTA
Organism: Annona cherimola; assembly: GCA_030490835.1. NCBI lineage: Eukaryota > Viridiplantae > Streptophyta > Magnoliopsida > Magnoliales > Annonaceae > Annona > Annona cherimola. Next base: position 82,021,328 of record CM059973.1, on the reverse strand, counting down.
ATTATATTTTAAAATTTTTTCTTCATAAACACATTTACTAAAGTGTATTCAATCTATATACGAAGTTTAGCATTTTACAATATTTTTACATATTTATTTTTGATTTTTTAAAAATCAAGTTTTTAAGGAATGCGAAATGACTTAAATGCCCTTGAAATTGATATTTTAAAAAAATCAAAATAAATATGTAAAATTATTGTAAAATGATAAAACTTTGTATATAGATTAAATACACTTAGGAAAACATGTTTATAAAAGAAAATTAAAAATATAACTAATTTTTAAAATAATCGAATATTGTATTTTAGCCTAAAATACATTATTATGTATATAATTATACTCCTTGAGGAGAGAGCGAACTATATAAAAAAGAATCATATATTTTAAATATTTAAAAAAACTTGGCTCCACGGATGTTAGGTGCATTTGGTATTATGAATAGGTTAAGAAATGATGAAGAGAATAGTTTGAAATGATATAATATAATAGAAGTAAAGTAAGAATAAACAAACTAATTTTGTGAAAATGACTAGAGTATAGGTATATATGAAAATGAAAAATAAAGTAATTAGCTAGTTATGATATTAAATAATATTTTATAAAATGTATAGGGAAAGATGGGAAACCACTTTCCCACCTATTTTTGCTTAAGTATTGTTATTTGATTGACTTTAGGTGCTTTTAGATTAGCCCACATTGTAAATTGAATAACTATCATGATAGTCAAAGCTTCTACTAGTTTCTTTTTATTTTTAAAGTATTATTTAAGGGGATATTATAGAACGCACCCTATGCACTTAGCTTCAGTGCACAATGATGTATTTAATTCATTTTTTATTTTTAAATTTTTTTTTCATAAAATTATTAATTTAAGTGTATTTAATATGTGTATCAATTTTTACTATTTTTAGAGATTTTTATATATATTTTTGAATTTTTAAAAATCAGTGGCATTTTTGTAATTTAAGATTACTAAGATGGCACTAATTTTTAAAAATCCAAAAAAATCTAAAAATCCCCAAAAATAGTAAAAAGTGATACACATGTTAAATATATTTAGATTAACAGTTGTGCGAAATTTTTTTAAAAAATAAAAGAATAGATATTTGTACTCGAGTGCTCCTAATCCAACTCCTTATTTAAGGTCCATTTGGTAAAATGTAAAAAAGATAATCTTGCCTATTCTTGAACATCCTTAATTCCATATGATATGATATTCTTCATATCTAATTATTTTATTGTTTAATCAAAAAATTATATAGTTTTTTTACATATTATCTAGCTAGCCTTTAGTAGTATTATTTTAAGCAAAATATTGATGAGAATCCAATTATCTTGGCCTTCCTTGATGATATTAAATCTACTTCATTGATTGTAAAATAATTTGTTTGAGTAAGATATCAAATTTCATTCAAAGCAAAGATGCACTGACTCATTCAAGATATGTGTAAAATTAATATAATAAAATTATTTTAATTTGTAGATTAATTTAAAATTTATTAACTCAATATGTAAATTCTATAAAACATTCTATACAAATTATTATAATATTTTAAAGAATTTATAAATGAATTCAAGTATATTTCATAAGCAAGTAGGGCGACCTAAGAGTTGGATTGAAATGTTTTTTAATCACATGATAAATTAAATGATATTTCACCAAATAATGCTAACGATTGAATTTCTCGGAAATTTTGTGGAAACTTATATTTCACCAAGTTATGACTTTTAAATTAAAAATATCGAAAAATCAGAAATTCTGGAAGGCAATTTTTAATTTAAAGGAAAGACATAATTTTATTCATAGAATAATGAATTACATCCTTTTTTTTTTAATGGTAAACGAATTATATACCAACCGCTAGATGCATGAACACAGACCAAATACTAATACTACTACAATTACCACCACCACCACCTTTACGCTAAACGTCCACTGATCTACCATTAAGAAAAAAACATCTACTGATCCACAAGGACTCTATATGTAAAGCTGCCTCAGGTCGTTCGACATTAACCTCGCCATGACGTCTATCAACCCTTTTGTCCACAAATGATATATAAAGCACAAAATAGAGTTCTCCTAGTGGTTTGCCCTTCTTTCTTTATTCCATTTTAATTTAATTATAGCTAGCTAGCTAACGAGTATATTTAGAAGATAAATATCTTAATTAATTAGAGGGTTTCTCAAAAAAAAAAAAAAAAATAGAGAGTTTAAACATACTGTTGACATAAGCAGCAGCGAAAGTTGCCCTTGCAACAAATTAGAGGTCAAACTTTATCGATAGGTCATTTAATTATAGATTTAAAAATAAAAATTTTTAGAAATTTTAGAAATTCTTTAAGAAAAAGTTTAAAATATTTAAAGACGTAATTAAAAAACATAATTATGAATAAAAGATGTCTCCTTACCTTTAATAAGTCTCATTATGGAGCTTATATGTGATGTCTAGAAGGCTAACCTCTATCTTTAGCCAACAATATCAAATTTCACAAGAAAATTCGATAGTGTCTCTCCAAAACCGTGAAGTTAAAGAATAAGATGAAATGACAATGTATAAGCAAACTCACATTATACAATCTATTATGACAAATATTATATCAATATATAAGCTAAACGAAGTAAACAATCCAAATCTCCTCCAAATCACCATCATTGTCAACCATATATCGACTCCGTAATAAAATTAATTTTTCTTTATTTCTCTTATCTATTGCATTTAATTAATATATTATCATGATTTGAGAATAGATTGTCATGGATTTATGTGAAGATTAGGAATTTTAAAAAATTATCAGGGTAGAGAAAACAAATTTTTTCTATATGACGAAATATGAGTATGAAATTCTAGATTGATAATTTTAGAACAATATTTTATTATGAAATATAATAATTATTTTCAAAAATTTGGAGAAGATGTCGTGGATAAGTGTTTAGGACTTAAAACTGAGAAAATTAGAGTATTTGATGATAAAATTAAAGGAAAGAATTTTAGAATATTATTTAAAATTATTATTATTGTTTTGATATAGATTAAAAGTAGAAAAGGCATTAGAGTCTTGTTAAGCCTTAACTTATAGATTTAGAAATTTGCACAAATGGTAGGTAGCATCTTTCTATTTTTAATGCTTGTGGATGTATATTTATTGTGGACATAGATGTTTTGTGATGATTTAGATCTTTTATTTGAGATTTTTATAAAATATTATTTTTGATATGTATGATTTTCATGGATTTAATTATTTAATTTGGTTGAGTAGTTTGAAAATTATTTCGATTTAATGATGACCTTATGATAATTTTTAAATTAATTAAATTATTTGAGGGTGATGAATATTTTTTTTAGAATGAGCACATATGGCATTGATGGATGGCTGCATTATTGCATATTGAAAATGATATATGTATGATGATTTTCTAGGTGAGCCAAAGATGAGGAGAGTTATGGTGTAGTTCGGTATAGCTATTTGGGATATTTTGATTATTATTGGTCTATCAAGGTGTGAAGGTGGCTTGGATGAGGATGATGAGTATTTGCATTACATGAACATTTGAAACATGGTTACTTACATGAGCAAGGAATGGATAAGCATATGATTTATATGGCTTTAATATCTTTGAGCTCTTTTTATGAGAACGATATTTATTTGCTTAAATGACTAAGTTTTATCTTTTTTTATTTACCGAGTTGAATCGTACTCATACTTCGTTATGTTCATGTTTTTAGATGGTGAGCTCACTTTTCCTTATAATAATTGTAGTAGAAGATTAATCGATTATGGTAGCCATTTTTTTTTTAAAAATTTTCAAGTAATCCTCCCTCACATTGGAATTATATACTTATATATCTGGTTGACCATTTTTATTCATATTTTATATGCCCGTTTTAGAGGTTATTAATTTTGTATAATGCACACAGAATGGACGTTACCATTGTAGTTTCACATTCATCATACAGCTATAGATCCAGGATCTTAGCTTGATGGGGGCACCTTTAGGGAATTAGGTATGCTGTAGTTCGTGGGCGGGCAGCCGGCTGCAGTTCTTGTTTAAGGTGTTAATATATTTTTCAGCTGCATGTAGCTCCACTCATGCACATTCACGGATAGGATCCATTCAAAAAAGGGCATTCGTGACGAGCGTGGATATTTTATTGCGGCCCGTGGCGAAAAGTGGAGGGGAGGTGGGGATACTCTGTTTTGGGAGGCAAAAGCTTTTATATTTGGCGTTCGATGGGCTCTCCACCTCAAGTTTCGTAAGGTCCAGATCGAGTCGGATTCGCTTATCCTCTTCACTTATCTGTCAAATGGCTGTCACATCGCATCGCCGGCGGGTCATATCATCGATGAGATCAGAGGCGTGCTCTGTGCAAATGATCACATTTCGGCTCTCCATGTTCTTCGACAGGGAAATTCTGTGGCTCATACTGTTGCGGATATGATTTCGGTTTCTCCTATGACTCATTTGTTATGGTGGGGAAATCCCCCACAAGATATTGCTGAGAAACTCTGTGCGGATAATTTTATTGCTATGAATTCTGTGGATTACTCTTTCCCGACCCCTCTTTAAAAAGGGAGGTGGGTCGGGGTAGAGTTATTCCTTTTCATCAAAAAAAAAAAAAAAAAAGGGCATCGTCGCTGTAAAAACCTGTTGGATCCTTAATGGGCTGATGTCCATGGAAATTTATAAAGTCCTGTGAAGAATGCAAAAAATAAAATTAAAACAGATAGATTAGTTATAGGGATAATTGTATAAAAATAATTAAAAAGTAGGAAACTTGTATAGGAAAAATGTGAAAAAAAATAATTAAAAATAAAGTAATTATGAAAAGTGAAAAGTTTTATATTAAAAAGTTTTAATTTGACATATTTTTAACATTGCCAAACACGAATCAAAACTTATGTATACGTGAAGTTGTATATATGGGAAGTTTAATGATCTTATTATCTTCTCTGTGTAGTACACTTTCATCAAGTATAAGACAGTGATCTCATTACCTTACCTTGTAGTACACTTTCATCTAGTGCTTGGTCAACCTAGTACACCTTTATCAAGTGTGTGGTCATCGAATGGTAGATTTGGTGGAAAAGCTTTTGAAAATGAAAGAAAATGATTTGGTATGATAGGATTAATAATGAGTAATAATGATGAATAAAATTAAAATAGATAAGATGGTTGTAAGAAAATATATGAAAAATAATTAAAAAATAGGATAATTATATAGAAAAATATAAATAATTAATTAGAAAATGAATAAAAGTGGAGGTGATTTTTTAAATTTTTTTATATTTTCCTGTGTAACAACCTTACTTTTCAAATATTTTGTACAACTACTCATATAGCTAACTTATCTTTTTTAACTTTATTATCTTTATTTTCATTATTATCTTTACCATATCATATGGTTTTTTCTATTTTAAAAATTTTTACATTAAAATTTTTTATCACTTCCCAAACACATTCATATTTTAACATTTTTTATTTTATTTAGATTTATATTAGTTGAAATATATTTAATTAAAATATCAAAATTTTTCATTTTTGAATATATATTTTTATAAATTTTAAAAATGAAAAATTTATCACTTCTCAAATTACAAGGAAGCAAGGTACGAGGGTAGAACTTTAAGTTTTAAATTTATGAAAAATATATACAAGAATTAAAAATAATAAAACTTGATATATCAACTAAATACATGTTGACTTACATAAAAGTGAAGAAAAATAAAAAAAATAAAATGCATAAGGTTGATAGTGTTATCATCATTATCATTATTATTATAAGCCCTTTTTTACCTAAATGAGATAAGCTGCATTGATCTTATTGTGCCACTCTTGTTGATCAAAAGCTAATTTAAAGTAATTTTTAATATTTTATATCTTCTTTAAATACTTTCATCCATATTTTTTATTCTTTTTCTTATTTTTTTTTTCTATTTGAATAAACTTAGCTTACTAATTGGTGACATTTGAGATATCCAATTAATATGTGTAAATCACTTGAATCTAATTTTTCTCGGTTTATCAATTATTAGCTTTACTTTTAGATTATCTCAAATTATTTCAATTTCGATTTTATCTTTTTTCTTGTTTTCACACTCATTCGTCTTAACGTTATCCTGATCCAAAAATCAACATTGCCGAAACACTTTATTTGGGCGGGTGATGTGGTTTACGCTTGTGCTTATTGGTGTCTATAAAATTGAATTATTTGGTTGATATTTTTGCATGTTGATCGCACTACAAGAAAATGTATTCTATGTGACCAATTTTGGTAGCTAAAATTTTAATTTGGCCACGTTTGATTGTAATAAATTTTTTTATTGTTATCAGCAATAAAATTTTAAGGGATATTATTAAATGCATTCAGGTGTACTTAGCTTTAGTGTATTCAGGTGTACTTAACTAATTTTTTATTTTTTAAAACTTTTTGGATAAGTGTAATTAACGTATGCATCAATTTTTACCTTTTTGGAAATTTTTAGATATTTTTTAGATTAAAAAAAAAACAGTAGCATTTTTTGTAATTTAAATAAATTTTTAAAAAAATAAAAAATTAATTATTTACACTAAGTTGTACCAAAGCTAAGTGCACCCGGTGTGCACCTGATAGGGGCACAAATTTTAATGGCTACTTTAAATGTATTTTTTGTTGCATTTGACGTAAAATGGTTACATTTAATCAAATGTTACCATCTAAAAAAATTATTTATAGTTAAATAATTAATTTTATAATTGTATAGTCACAAAAAATTAATTGTACTATAACCAAATTTATATTATATTCAGAAAAAATTATCTATGAAATTTGTTGCGTGTCAAGATGATTCTAACCTTGAAATGTATTCTCTGCCTAAAGATTAAAATATCCTTATGCGTTTACTGAATTTAGAGTAGGATTGTGGGAGATAGAGAATTGGAAGAGATTAGAATTCTAAGAATAATAGGAGATTCTACTTTTTTTTTTTTTTTGGATTCGTAATAGGAGTTTCTTCTTAAAAGATCTTCCTCCTGTATTTATAAGAGTCTGAGACTTTAGTTATACTCCACGTTTATGGACGTGGTGTGATAGTTGGCAGCCAAAAAGTAGTAGTTTTGTTGCACTTACACTTTGTATTAGCAACATAGCAAATGCATTAATCTACTTATATGAAAGTAGTAGTCAACGGAAGGAGCCAATATATATCCCACGCGCCCAGACGAAACCTAATCCTTTGTCAAAACATTTTTCAGTTTCGACTGATCAAATCGTTAAAAAAAAGCAGGTTTCTTTCTAATCCTGTCTTAAGATCAAATCACTAGCTTTACAATATCAATCTCATATTTGTTGGACTAATCATTACCAACAAAAAAAATATCATAGGCAACCATTTATATGCATCAAATTTTTTACAATGTGTCATTCGTTTCCTGCGTATGTCGGTATATGCAGTACACCATTTGTTGCATATAAAATTTATAAAGTCAACTACTTGCTGTGTTTAATTGTATTCTATAAAGCACATGCACCCTATGACCATTGTTTTCAAAACCGAACCTGGAGTAGAACCGTTTTTATTTCTGGTTCAAGTTCAACCGGTTCAACCGCTAGTCCAAACCGTTTTGAATCATATTATTGTTGATAAAATATAAATATAATATGATAACTAAATTTATTATTTCAATTGATTGAAATTTTAAAAATATTAATTATAATGCTTAAAATAAACTAATGAGAAATTGATTAATTGAATACATTATGATAGATTGATTTTTAAACACGTATGATTTATTTAAATTACTTCACTTTAACATGACATGTCATATTTCCAAACTCTTATCTTTATCTAATTATATATTATACTAGTAATCTGTGAAAAGAATGCATGCTCTTTAAAGTTCAAAAGGCATCTTACTAATTTCATGTAAGCTTGATTCAAAAGGAAAATAACAATGTGCATTGTTTTTTGTGAAAAAACCATTCACCAGACTATGCATGCCAGCGAACCGAACCGTAGTTCTGCTTTTTTTTGCGGTTGAACCGCACGGTTTTTCCGGTTTCAATGGTTTCTTGCTAAAGTCAAAAAACGTGTTGGGATCAGTTTTTAAAACACTGCGTATGACATGCAAACCTTAGTTGCGTGAATGTGTATGTAGCAACTTGTATGCATTACATGTGGAAACAAGTTAAGTTTGTTGCATTAATTGGTATTTTTTATAGGAGAGGTGATCCCCTGCAGCCTATATCCAGCAGTTGGTGCCGTTTAACATATTTTTTTCAAAAGTTTTTTTAGTAAACATGTTAATATAAAAATATGTTAATCTAAGTATATTTAATTTTTAATTTAAGTTTTAACATTTTTAGATATATTTATATATATATATTTATTTTTAAACACAAGATAAGGCGTATTTTGGTAATTTTCATTGGTGAGAAATGACCACAATACCCTTGTGTTTAAAAATATAACATATTCAAAAATATTAAAAATTGATTTATAAATTAAATATGCTTAGGTTAATAAATTTATAAAAAAACCTAAAAAAATAAGAATATGATTTATGGCCTGCCTAAGTACCGCATATGATTGGCCGTCTTCTTATAGTTAATCAATTACACGAAAAGAAAGAAAAACAAAGTCAATAGATGGCCGTTGTCTTATTGGGATATTTCACAATAATTAGACATGAAATAATATTAGTTTAGGAGTTTAGTAGGTGGGATTGGTATGACTTCTATCATTTCATGATAAAGAAAGGATGACGCCATCCATTTCGACGCATTTATGTGGTGGCTCGTAAGTCACTTAGAGTCGAAATCGTTCTTATTTAAAATGGACGATACGGAAAATATATCTCATTACTTACAATTACCCAAACCATCCTATCATAGCTAGCCTGCGGTCGAGATTTGACGGGGTAAAGTTGGTATGAGTGAGCTAATGCTGGTGGTAGATTTTGTTCTGTAGTCCTTAATGGTGACAAAACCAGTCGTTTTCATGGTGTAGAAACCGTCGCCGATGGGAAGACAAGGGGACAAAATTCCCTAGATTTTCCCTAATATTTACTAATATCTGATCATAGAATTGTAGATCGGATAAGCTTGAAATAGCTTTGAATAAGAGGGCATTTCAAAGTTGCACAGAATCTATGACCAAACAATTTGGTATGCTTTCAACCACTTCATCCTAATGATTCTTTTAATGTTCCATGAGTCTTGCTAAATATTCCACACGCGTCTATAAAATTAGTGCTTGTACATGTAAGTTCGCTACCATATACGGGATTAGGTGTAGACTTTCTACATGGCAGCTTAATTATTTTGCATTGAGAAAACACCATAAAAAAAATTTTGCGTTGAGAAAAAACATACGAAACGTCAATCTTTAATTTAGAAGCCGTCAAATGTCACCCAAGCAAGGTAGCCAATAATTTTTTTGATCCTTTAATCTTGAATGAATATTGAGGATCTTCCGGTCAGCGGCAAATTTCCATTCTCATTGAAAGCTAGCAATCTTCTTTTATTTATTTTTATATATATCCATAAGAAACATTTCAATATTGCTGATACTATGAAGTACTCCTCACTTGGATTTATTCACAGATTTATAGGAGTGTTTATAATAATTTGTAGATCATTTATCATAAGAAGAATGTTTAGATGTATAGAAGCTGAATTAATAATTTTAAATTAATTAAAATTGAATAATTTTATTATGTTAATTTTACACTTATTATTTTTATTAAACAAGCCCAAAAAATAATAGAGTCAAATGAAATATAATTTCCTAATTAAGGGTATGTTTGACAAATAGTAAAAGACGTCAAACAAAAACTTTTCACTCTTCATAATTATCCTATTTTTTAATCCTTTTTTCGTATCTTCGAATACAACTACCCTATTTTTCAAGCTTTTTACACAACTACTTAGACAACTCGCTTATCTATTTTAACTTTATGTTTTTACTTCTTATCATCATCCTTACCATATCAGATAATTTTTTTTTATTTAACAACTTTTATACATAAAAGTTTTCATCCAAAACTTTTATTACTCCTCAAACACAACTTAAATAAAAAATTTTAAAATTATGTGCTCAGGCACCATTGTTCGATTAAGCGGGATGATTTTCGGTCTTTCAATTCGATGTGCAGTATAATTGCAAATTTGTCCTTGTGCAGGGATTGTTTACTTGTTTAACAGAAAAATAGATAGAGGGCCCAAATTAAGCTAGCCCTCTTTCGTCTTTAGCTCATCTCTCTCTCTCTCTCTCACACACACACACACGTACAGGAATCTCCTCCTTGTAAACTCCAACTGGCGTCAACAGTCAGTCAATTGTTAATCACCGGGTTCTCCCCCCTCTCGCCTCATTTCTTCCTCGGAATTTCAGCAACCTTGTCTCCCTCTCTCTCTCTCTTCCGCGTCGTTTCTGTGCAGGGATGAAAATCGCATGACGACTCTCTCTTTCTTAGTGCAACTCTCCCATAGTCACTCTTTACAAATCCCCGTTCCACCTCAACCTTGCAAACTCTAGTCAAACAGTGGTGATCAAACAGTGTCTCGACATTTCCTTTGCCTTCGGGCAAACAACAATGTCCGATCTCTCTTCATCTTCTGCAACCACTGGCAATGATGCACACTATCTGAAATTTCAATTTTTGGTCAACCAACGGCCTTTTGTTTTTATTTGAAATGACATTATATATCAAGGATCCAAATTTGATGCCCAAAAATAAGAGCAGAAGAAAACGAAAAGCTAGATAGGGAGAAGGAGATAGATTTGAGATGTGAAACCAAAGAAAGTCTAGCAACAGCGGATGGTAGGCTAGAAGAGAATGGGAAAGTAGTGAGAGTGATTGGCGAGATAAGAGAGGCAGCGACACATTTGAGGCATCTAGGTGCAGCGATGCTAGGCTTAACGAGAGGGATGGCGAGAAGTGTGATGGGGAGCATGCGTGATTTCGTCCCTATGCAATGGGAGAACCAAATCATGGAGTGAGTTGCGAGGAAGAGGGAGGGAGAGAGAGAGAGAGAGAGAGAGTGGGACTCCAAGAGTAATTCATGCTTAAAGACGATCCAAGGACGGAAATAAAGTCTGCACAATCTGACTGCAGGCGATGAAGTGGGCTAAGCACCCAGCTATTTAGCCTGGGCTGGGCACATAGGATCAAATCTCTTAAATAAATAATTTTAAATGCAATGTATAGATTAAATTTCCATTGAACTTTCAAAATGACCCCAAATGAGGTAACAAAACGGAAGATGTTGGCCCAATTTCCCATATATTCATCAGAACTTTATAATGGATGTGCCATCCATCAAAAAGCTCTCAGGAACGTAATTCAACTGCTCTCCGTTCATGTCTTTCAGCTTCTGGGTCAATGCGGTTGTCGTGCAGCCAATGTTGTAAGAACTGGACCGAATCAGCCGGTTGGACTAAACCAACTGGTGATCTAGTTCATTCACTATGGGTTCAGTTTAATTGCTTTAGATCGCTTGAACCGGTGAATCAGCGGCCAAATCGAAAGGTGCGGTTGAACCGAGTTTAACCGATTCATAGCTGGCTGAAAAAGAAGCAGAGCTCGCCAATTCCCCAGATTAGTCCTGCCCGCCCTTGCCTAAGCACTAGCTTCTACCTCCATCTCCCATGTCCCTTCTGGCTGCCATATTCATTTCTTCACCGTTCTTCGATCATCGGTGAGCTTTTCCCGCAGCAGCAGTAGAAACTTGGTGATCAACATTAGTCTCAGCCACCTCCAGCTCCATGCTCCCTACTGACTTCTACATCCATTTCTTTCTTTATCATCCTCCAATCTTCGGCGGGCTCGTTTTGGCAGCAACAGTAGCAATAGTTTCCCAACAAGCAGCATCACTCCCTCCAAGGTAATTAGTTCTGATTGTGGTGGTCTTCACTATAGAGCTATTGATTGAAAAGAGAAGCAGTAGTCAGATTTATAAGGGCCATCTTGCTGAATGGAAAGAATTGGTACTGGAGACCTTAAAACCATTAGAGAATGTATTCGAGGAATTCATTCTGGAAATTGGATTAATAATCACCCTAAATCATAAGATCGTCATTTTGCTTTTTAGGTTCTATTCTGAGAGGAGAAACCCCAGCTTGGTTTATGATTTCCTATTGAAGGGAAGCTTAGAAGAAAATCTTCATGGTAAAGTTTTCTACAGCACAGCGTGAACTATTCTTAGATGCGGCTGAAATAAATAACTTGTCTTGTTGATATTTTCTGGCATCGATGCTATAAGCAAGAAAGACAATGTCACCGTGAGGTGGAAGATCAGCATAAGGTTGTTGTCGGTGTAGCTGAGGCACTTATTACTTGAAATTATTAATTTATTTTATTTCTTATTATGTTAGATATATTTATAAAAGTGCAATTAAAAAACGCAACAAGATAACTAAGAAGAATTCAAAAGTTAAACACCAACATTCAAGGCTTATTATACATTTCAAGTCAATTAATATTCGTAATTTTTTAATTTAATATGTTATATTTATACTTAATAATGTTCACAAATTTTAATTAATTTTTTCTTACATGTTTTAAAAGAGTCTAACATATATATTTAAAAGTTATGAGTACGTAATTTTATCAATATATAATTAATTAAAAATAATTAAATATTTATAACTTTATAAATATGTTATGCTAATGTCATCGGTTCGAACCAGTTTATTTAACCGGTTGAAATGGTTCGAACTAGATTAATTTTTTTACCCGGTTCAACCAACAGTTGAGCTCTGAAAACTTCGGCTTACTTTGCACGGACCAAGTGCTACGTCTTGACTCTGGACTTCTGCGGATGCAGTAGTCTTGCTATGCCGGTCGGGCTGCACAAGCACAGAGGCACGGTTATCTCATACGTTACTGGAATTAGAGACGCCCCAAAGCCCAGCATATGTGAACGCGGTTGCGATTTCCAGCGTAGTCTTGCGACTTTCGTCACATCTTTTATGCATAATAATTATTCTAAGAACAATGCTGGAATGAATCCACACGCAACGATTAAAGGAAATTGCATACGACCAGGATTACCATTAGGTCCATTACCCCAAAAAGGTAAGTTAAAGTCCAAATGGTTTTCAGCACAAAGATGGACCGCCAAAGGTCCTTCCACCTAGCTAATCGATGGTATTATTCGTTGTTGGAGACAAATTTCGGTTCATTTGTAGGCTATGCATGCATCCAAATGGCCTCAAAACATGTTTAAAAATGTTTCATGGACCACAATATTCGTGGCTTTTTGTGCACCGTAATAATGAATAGGGTAAGAATCGGGGCGAGTCGACCCGTGACCCGCCCTACCCGACCCTATTTAATACCAGGGCAGGATGGGATAACATACCCGGCGGGGCAGGTTGGACATTTGATATTTTTAAAAAATAGTGGGTCGGATATTTGATATTTTTTAAGAATAGTGAGTCGGGTCAGGGCGGACCTACCCGCTGACCCGTTTTCTTATCTCTCACATAAAAAAAACCCTCATTCAGTGCTAATATTCATGTTTTATTTAAGTATTTATATTTTACTTTGACTGATTAGTAATAGATTGAAGCATATAGTAGTTAAATTTAATATAAATTTATCTTTATACTTGATAGGTTCATAAATTCTTAAAAATTTCTTACTCGACCCGTAGTTTTTACCCGACCCGATACAGACCCGAATTTTATCCCGAGATCTAGTAGAAAAAAATAAGGGTCAAACCGACCTTGTCCCAACCCGATATAAAAATAAGGATCAAATAAGATTTTTGAAAAGTAGGGTCGGGGTTAGACACACCCTGACCCGCCCCGTTTCTCACCCCTAATAATGATCTCGTACATCCATTATTTCAAACCCAAGAACAGGAACAGCTTCCCTACCCTTTCATTATTGGCATTATGGTGATCGTTGGTGGATGATGTACGTAAGCACGAGGATGCCCTGTTCACCGTAGACATTCCTGCAACTTAATTACAACTAAAATGTTCTTGAGCGAATCCCACGTCATTTAATTTGGGAGAACAACCTAACATATATATGTAGCTTGTTAATTAATTCGAAGGCGACCTAGCCCATTGTAATTGGCTAGGACTAGTTATTTAATTAAATACCATATTTAGAAATTTTCACACGCCTTAGTTGAAATTTGTCATCGGAAGTTTTTCCTTTTTGAGACCGAATAGCTGTCTAGCTTGAGATACACTGCAACTTGGACTCACTAAATTCGGATTTGCTTCAATCCTAATCTTAATTATATTTCTAAAATCTTAATCCTAATCCTATTTGTAAACTTAAATCTAACCCTATTTTTGAAATTTGAGCTTGGGTTTAATTTTGGATTGGATTTCGGGTTAGAATTTTTCCATCAATATGTATTTGTTTTTTATCTTATACTTATTTAACTCAAAATCCATCATGAAAAAAAAATCTAAAATGATAATTTCTATTTTAAAGCAAGAAAATCCAAGTGTGCTCAAGAGTGCAAAAAAAGAAAACTTTATTTAAACATTCTCTTTACATCAAATAGATTAGTTGCCAGTTTTGGAGAATAAAGAGGTACATTTTTCTATTATGCAATTTAAAATTAATATCACAATCCCATATATATAAACATTAACATTCAATCATAAGAAAAATTTTATAATGTTAATTATGATAAAAAAAATTATCCAACAACCATAATATCAAGTCAAATAATAATATAACAAATTTATTCCAAGCAGAAAAAACATCTAACCACAAGTATCAAGTTAAAATAACCAAATTACAATATTCAACATAGGTCTTAAGTCACAACATAACAAAAAATTAGATATAATATTATATAATTAGACTTAAAGATGAATAATGCGTATATATGGGGTACGAAATAAATATCATATATATGGGGAACGAGACAAGATTCTTTATGAGATATAAAATAAGATATAATATATATTAGAAAATTTTCTGTGTGAATCCGAACAGTTTTACACATATTACATTAATGAACAGATCATATCAAATACTTAAGGAATGCATATAAACAGATTTTATATGGCTTATAAAATAATATATTATGGCAAAAAATTCTCCCAAAATCGGGTTTAGGCTTAGCTCAACCCGAAATCGAGCACGATATCAATTCGGTATGGGTTCGGGTAGTGCAATCAGGCTCAGGCTCAAATATACACAGTTTCAACAATGTTAAATCTCGGATTCGACGAGCCGAGTTCAGATCGAGTTGCACCCCAAAGCAGCATCAAGCTGCTGTGTACATTTTGGCTCGATGACAGTGATAACCTTTTATTTATTTATTTTAATGAGAAGTGCTAGCCATTTTAACAAACTACATTAGTTCTACATATTAAGAGGACAATTGGTATTGGTTTTTCATGCCAAACGTTTATAGTATATGATTTGTTGCACCCAGGTGCACCTAGCCTCGGTGCACTCAGGCTCATTTAACCATTTTTTAATTTTTTGAAACTTTTTCATAAGAGTGTTAATTTAAGTGTATTTAAAACGTGTATCAATTTTACCATTTTTAAAAAAATTTAGATATTTTTTTGGATTTTTAAAAGTCAGTAGCATTTTAGTAATTTAAAATTACTAAAAATTAAAAATACCACTGATTTTTAAAAATTAAAAAAAATTTAAAAATATCTAAAAATGGTAACAATTGATACATATATTAAATACACTTAGATTAATAGTTGTGTAAAAAAATTTTAAAAAATAGGTATTTATACCCAGATGCACCGAAGCTAAGTGTGTTCAGGTGCATATAATGAGATTCCAATTTTTATTAAGGTACGTTCAGCAGGAGTGTAACGGACTTGCTTGGGGTAAACAATTAATAAAGCTTCTCATTAATCATTTACTTGAATTTAAAAGTTAATTTTTTCTATTTTTTAAATTGGAAGGTTGATTCCATTGTCAATAATTATATGTAATTTATAAATATCATGAAAAATATTATTTTTTTTATTTTAGGGATTATAAAGGAGTTATATGGGTTGATGAAGTGGGTTAGATTATTAGGTCGATGAGTTGAACATGTGCAACCCATGACAATTTATTTATTTAAATGAATTACGTGGTCATATATAAATGAGATGGGGTGAAAATTCACAACCTTAATCAGCCACAAATGGGTTGGTTGGCCCTAAGGTGCCTTGAGCTTTTTTTTTTTTTTTTTTTTTGAGGAGGAATCAGTAACCTATGTATGTTGATTCAGCGAAATTGACTCATTTCCTTTATGATCAATAACAACAACAAAAAAGGTTGGAGTTGAACCGCTTATGAAGTTGAAAGCAACATCCAATATAGAAAATTCAAGCAACGAAAACGAAAGGGAGAAAGAAGGGATTAAATAAGCCATCTTCAATGTTTTAGAATTCTTAGCTGACTGCGACACATTACTATCTTGCTGAAATGAAAAATACTATGATATATGACCGTGTACCCTAATTTCTTATATCAATGATGATTCAACTGTTGTGGCATCATTTGTTTTTGAATAAATTATTTGGTTGTGTTGACAATATGAACGTAGAAGCTACTGTCTATGTTTAAATATAAAATAGAAACAGCGTAGAATTCAAAGGAAAGAAAATTAAAAATGGCCACTCAAATGCAAGTTTTAAAATCACTTGGTTTCTGTCATGGATTAACTAGATTAGGCTTAGTTTGGATAAGGTTTGTGATAGCTACGTTTTATATTTCTTTTCAAATTTAATGAGATGTTTTAGTTAGTTTATTAATTTTATTTTCCTCAAAACTGGATTAATTGGGTGTTAAATTAATTGGTTTAATGTCTGGTTAATTCATGGCTCATAAGTCTATTATATTTATCAAAAATTCTTTAAAATAATACGATCGTATATCTCAACTTAAATAATTGATCTTGCATTTAATATATACTTTTATTTGATTGATGTTATTATTTAATTAAAAATAATCAAGGAATGTAACTAAATAACTTTAGACTGCACCACAAGAAAATAAACTTTTAGCGACGAATATATGTATTAATTTATACTACAAAGTTCATAGCAAAAGGCTTTTGTAATGCTTTTCTGAATTTATCATTAAAAGTCATACTTTTATCAATAATTATTGTTCTTAAAAAAGTATTAATTTTCTTTGCAACATCCTTTATATTATTGCTCTAAAAGCTAGTTTTTGTCAATAATAATTCTTCATATAATTGAATAGAGCTTTTTTTAACAAAAAAAATATTAAACATCACCTAAAGTATGCCACAAAATATTAGTTCTCTTATAGTATTGGCCAGTCAGTTAACCGGTTCCCAATTGATCCGATTTGATGGGCTATTCTAGTCGGGTTTTGATAAAAATGATGTTTTATATCTTGAACCATTCAATTTTAAAATTTTTATTAAAAAGTACAGTTTATTAACATCATCTCTCATCTCCAAACTTCAAATATTCCTTAACGTACTACTTTTTAAAACACCTGTGCAAGACCATTAATAATTTTCTGTTTTAATTTGAAGATTAACCTAATATAGTCACTATAGCGTTTAACCAAGGTGACTTATTAATTAAATAGTTAATTTCTATGCTTCTTTCAAGTGCGAATTGTATCCTTTATATATGTTAATCCTTGAGATAAAAGTAATATATAATCCGGAACAAGGGTACACCACACCTCGATTAACATCATATGCATTTCTCACGTTTGGTGGAATCAGGTACACCACACCTCGATTAACATCATGTGCATTTCTCACGTTTGGTGGATGAGTCAGCAGCACACAAACTCATTAATAGTCAAAAATAGATTCCAAAGTGCTTCTCAAACCCATTTCTTAATCATCCCCAGCAGCGTCTTTTTCTTTCACTTGAAAATTGCTGCCAGTTACAAGGAAGGTATGTCCAAGACTGTAAAATATACAATATGCAATTGCAGCAAACATGCCATACAAACAACATTAATTCAATGAAATTCTCTCCCCCTAACTTATTGTTGGTCAATACCAAACAAGCAGCCTGGCCTCTAGAGCGGCTAGCTAACTAGCTCGCTCTCCTATCTTTGTAACTTCCTAACTTGCCACAACTCATCCAGAGACCACAGACCATCTCCCGTGCCACCAACCCAATCTGTGGTCGTCTCATCAGACAGTATTGGATAATCATAGATTTGACAATTGAAGTTTGATGCTGGGGTTGAAGGTGGATTATTCAGGCAGTCTAAGTTGACATAGGTGCTATCAACAACATGGTCATAACCCTTCAGAGGAGGATCGTCATAGTCATGAGGATTGCTAAAATCTCTAGGACTTGTTGGGCATCCTGCAGTTTGACGTGGAGGGTAGATGTTCATGGAATCTGAAGAGAGGCAAGGCCCGTTATAACCGTCACAGATGGATTTCAGATCTTTGCAGGCATTGCTCAGCACAATTGGGTCGCTAATTGCCTTCTTATGATCATCTAGGAAGGATGGATGATGGTCAGGGACTGTGTTGCTGAGTTGTGATGAACTTGCAATTCCCATGGATGAAACCGATTCGGTCTTTTGCAGCAGTCTTGGCATCCAGAAGCAGCGGATTGCTTCCCGGAACCTGGTGCTGTTGGCATCAACCTTGAGTTGCCGAGCTTGTTTCTGGACCCTTGTTCGCCAGAAGTTCTTGATTTCGTTGTCGGTTCTCCCGGGGAGATATCTTGCAATCTTAGACCACCTACAAAATTAAGGTGGGAAACCATGAAATGATGGATTTAACAACTAAGCATAGAGGGGGGAAGTGACAACGAGATGTCTTGCGCAAACAATTCAAATAATGAATTTTAGAATGGCTTGTTGAATAAGATCGTTTAATGGGTTCAAAATGTTCAATTCGATTTCATTTCAGCATTGAAAATTTTACACTCTTTGGTTGTTAGGTGGAGCTATGGTGGACTTGTGCTTCAAATGAAATTAAAAAATTGGGAGAGCCAAAAATTTTGAAAATTCTTCTCTTGCTGTTCCAATCTAATCTTCAAAATGATGACGTTTTAGTCCAGCTAACTTTTATTTCTTCCATGTGCGTAGACTAACGTGAGGTTACCACCCGTAAGAAAGAAAATGACGAAATGCTTGTTGGTCTAACAGAATTCATATAGTAAAAAAACTAAAAATATAATATCGAAAGGTCATGATCACGAACAAGGCAATGGCGTCATAAATGACTATGATGGTTTTACGCTACGAGGTTTCAACCACTTTCTCCCGAATATACAGTTTTTTTTTTTTTTTTTTTTTGGGTAAAGAACGTACATATAGTTATATACGACAGGTTTGATAGCGAAAATCACATAACTTGGCTATATAAAGGAAAAAAATATACGACAACCACCACCACTAGCAGCACTGTCAAACATCACAAAGATAAAAGAAAGTGACACATAAAACTAGTCATATCAAGCCACCGAAAGTAATCGAAGCTGTTGTTTTGAAAACTACTTTCTCCTATTTATTTACGAATTAAATTGAGAAACGAATGCTGGAAATCCGGTGCAGTCAGAGAAGATGTTGGAATCAGAAATACCTGTTACCCCATTTTGCATGGAGTTCCAGAATCAAGAGCTGTTCCTCAGCGGTAAGATTACCCCGCTTCACATCTGGTTTCAAATAGTTCAACCATCTCAACCGACAGCTCTTGCCTGTTCTCTTCAATCCTGCAAAAGAAATAACAAGATTCCAAAAATGAAAGCTTTGAAATCCTTCAAAACGACAACGAGGGATATATGGGTTAGATCTTACCTGCACTTTGGGCTAACAGATTCCAACGGCCTTCACCATGACATGCGATAGAATGTATGAGGAGATTGTCCTCCTCGATCGTCCATGGCCCTCTTCTTAGATCTGCACCCTCTTCTTCCCTGTATCCTGTCTCACCAGCACTAGCAGACATCGAGACTTCTCTTTAGACCTAGAATCAAAATACAATTAAATGAAGCTGCTAAGATTCATTTGCAGCTCAAGTAGTAGTAGTGAGGCTAGCAAGCTGTGATATTTATATACTCTTGAACAAGGAAAATTCGTCCAACACATTTAAAGTATATAAAAGTGGTGCTTTCTTTCTTTCTTTCCGCCTGCTTTTTCAACCTTTAAAAGTAATCAAGATGAATTTTCAAACAGCTATGCAGGACTATCTCAAAGTGTAGACCGAAGAACTTGGGAGCGCTCGTTATGGGTCAGTCATGCACCTATTCCAATCAGATTTTATCTAATTTTTATTTGGGATAGTGTTGAGGTTTTTATGATTAGCGGAAACTAGACAAAACCCGGCTTGATTTATAGCTAGAGACAGGTTGGTAGAATTTTAATCAACCGAATTTTGCAAAATATTTTCTCGTAAAAAAATTTTTGCAAAATATTTAGCCACAATAATATAAGTGTGAATGGGCAACTTTATCACTGTTGTAGGTTTATGCTCCTATTGTAACATACCTGATTCATATAATTGACAAACAATTATATGAAATGTACTGTCACTAATCCACGCATAACTACATCTATGATAGTCATAGTCAAATTCTTAAAAATTTATAGATTACAATTAAAATAAAATCAGTGTAATATTTCTATGGGTTATTTGAAACAAGCCCACGAAATTTTCTTTTATATTTGTCCCCACGACTATTGACTTCATACTCTTTTTTTTTTTTTTTTTTTTTTGAAGTAAGACTTCATACTCTGAAAATGTTGGTGTCTTGCACCAAGAGTGTGAACATCACGTGCAAGACGAAAAACGTCACAGGGCCCTCTGCGTATGCACTCTGCATTCAAGGTAGATGGTGGAGACAAAAAAAGGAAAGGGGAGATTTTTATTTTTTATTTTTTTGATTGGTGGAGTTCAAGGTTCTTAAGAATTAATGTAGTTCTATTGAGACAATTCGTATTGGATTATTAAGTTGCTACTTAAAAGAGGTGTAATTGTTTCATATGTAGAATTTTAACATGAGGAAGCTTCGTACGTTCCCTGGGACAAGCCGCCATGCATATATTTTAACACAAATATTGAACAAATTTTGTGGTTTAACTAAAAATGATAAGAGTGATATGATGGTACACTTTGACCATGCTAATAAATAAGATGATTATACAAATCATAAAAATTTAGGATCCATTAAATCAATTAAAAATGCTTATTCCACTAAATTTTTAACTTTTTAGGTTTATATCTGTCACGAGTTGCTACTAAGAGCGAGTGACGAGGCATACTCTAAAGGTTATACAATTTAGGTCAAATTGACTAGTTAATCTGGAAATTGATTAGTCCCAGTCATGCGTACAGGATGTCCGGGCTTTGAATCAAGGGAATTTGTCTTTCATTCAGAGCAATGTCTCTAATAGATATATTAAATTTACCTCTTGTGCAAGAATTTGTAAAAAGTATATATTTAGGTTGAATTGAGTTTTAATATAAAGAATAAAAAATCTGAAATTATGGTGACTATTAACACTAGATCTTTTATAAATAAATTTCAATAGGGAGAGTTAGAAACTTGACGGGTCGTCGTTTTCAAATAGCCGTATTTTTTTAATAGAAAATTTAAATGTATTTTTAAGTTAATCAAAATTCAATTCGAAAATGTCAATATTCATTTAGAATAGAATTAAAGTTTCATAAATAAATTTAGGATATCAAAGAAATTTTCTAAAAATAAGATTATAATTGTATTAAGCAATAAACATCTTGCTACTATATTGTTATATATAATTATTAACATATATCTAAATGGGACAAATGGGTGCATCTGCAATTGAAATTATTTTATGGATTGGCTATATATAGTATTATAAGCAGTACGTGCTTGTTTGTAGCATATAAAAACTATATACGATAAGTTTTTATGCAATAAACATTTTCTATTTATAATGTTATATGCAATGATTTTTATTTATTACATATAAATTGTTGCATAAAGTGTTTTTATTATAGCGAGACTCTAAGTTGATCACTTAATAGACTCAAAACTCTTTGAATTCTATAATTAAATTGATGACATCTATATTTCATTTTAGGGTATGTTTGTTATTTCTTAAAATTTTTTAATGTAAAATTTTTGTGTGAAAATTTTTAAAATAAAAAATGGATTTGATATGACAGAGATAACGATGAAAAGTAAATAAAATAAAATTAAAATAAATATGAAAGTTATAGGAGTAGTTGTGGTGAAATGAATGAAAAAAGAGTAGTTGTATAAAAAAAAATAAATAGAAAATAAGATAGTTATGGAGAGTTAAAAAATTTTAGATTAAAAAGATTTGTATTTATAAGTTAAATACACCCTTAGTCTAATCTGTTAATCATTCTCTTGCAGTCTATCCGTGAAGAAATATAGCAGTATAAATTTTGATTTTCTCCCTTTTGAGAGATCCATATGGATGTGGCCTCTTGCCGCATCTTCTAGTCATGTGGACCATCGTACCAATGGTTGTCCCGAAGCCAGAAACCAAGAGAGAGGAAAGGCGGATTCTTGAAAGTGAAATCCGGGTTTTATGGGGGAACAACTCTTTCAAGTTCCCTGGTTTTAGATTCTCTTCGGCTGAAGCGTGTTTGGCTGGAAGAAACATTACAGATCAATAATACCCACCGTATAAAATGTGCGTTCGCCACGGTATTTAATTTCTCGTTATCTTCAATCTTCGTCAGCGCGCAGATATTCCCAGACAAAATGCAGGCATAGAGACTGCTGCTGGTGAAATCACGCATGCCCGACGGAACGGAGAAATGCGGAAGCAAGGTTCAAAGCTAGCAGGATTGTTGACGTCATCTGGCTGAATGCAACTGATTTTAAGGAAAAGGTAAAAAGCTGTTTTTCTGTTTTCTTCTATAAAAAAAAAAAAAAAAAAAAAAAAAAATTCATTCCCCTTGTTTCAAGGCCTGGGGTTGTAACTTGTCCATGAGTACTACCAAATTGAATAGCTTCTTAAAATAAGTTTCAAAATAAAAAATAAAAAATTGCCCTTATAGTAAGATAAAATATAAAAAAACTATCCACATCTTCAATTAAGATGGTATAAGTTTCACAATGACTATTCAGAACTAAGGTATTATTGTATGTCATACTAGTGAAAAATTTCATCTATGTTATCATCTATATAAGCCATGCCTTTATCTCTATCAATCAAATTTGTTTTCATTTTATTTTTTCCAAAGAAAGTTTCTTCTCAACTTCTTATTTCGTATATTCATAGGAAGAAAGAATTCAGTTGTTTAAAGTTCAATATGAACGAACTGATTTATAATTGGAAACAAATCAATTCAATCCTCACGTAAGTAAGGTAAAATGAATTACAAGTATGATGCATAATGTGGAAAATCATGCAAACAATAATCCAGACTGTCCAGGTCATTGTGGAGATGCATTCAATAATATACTCGGCGTAGGAAACACCTTCCCCCAGCAGATTTTAAACTACACGAAAAGCACATCATAGTACATGTTGCTGGCTTTGCCTAATATGGCGGCATTTCGGCGTTTAAAAAATGGTTAGAACAGAAAGCCTTTTGCTTTACTGTCAAAGGATGTCTGCTGCGCCCAAACAGCTGTTTATATCCCCATACACACCTGTTTCAGCGAACCATTTCAGTTTACGACAGAGACAACCAAGGTTGAATAATTTGGCCGTGTGGTGCTTGTATCTGTCAGTGCAGCTATGTTTGACCCCGGCCCCCCACGCATCTGTTTTTGAAGAGAAAGAAAGGGGAAAAAATATGCTCATCTAACTACTCGTGTGGAATTTAATTATGCATCATCTCAGCCGTCTATCAGATTTAATTTCCATTATTAAGTGCGCCGTGGTATAGAAGGCAGCCATGGATGGGTAATGGGTCACACCGGAGAAGAGATCCGTGCTCGTCCCGGAAATTTTCTATTTGTTAGTAGGTCGGAGGTAGGACCTTTTGCAATGCTATCCAATCCGGTCAATTGATGGGATGTGCTCCCACGCATGGTGAAATAAGAGCACTATTTTTATTAATTAGTTATCCGGGCCACCTCTCAATTCGCAATTTGAGAGACTTCATACGCGATCTCAATTATCTGATTCAATTTGTGTGGCTCACCTCCGACCCCGGTGCGTCTGTGTGGTTACTCAACTACGTGTTACAGCCCACGTGAGTTCGAATGTGGGGGCGTGCATTTTCCCTTGTATTAATGGGAGCGCACGCATGTGGTGGCATTATGGGGTGATATTATTTCTCTTCCATTTGTGGGAGTGTCGACTATTGTCTACCGCTTGAGAAATTTGAAATATTTGTAAAACTAGTTTTGAAATATTTTTAAGAATATCTCAGAGCTGCTTGCTTATAATATTCGTTGAGATTACTATAATATAATACCAATCAAAAAAATTTGTTTAACTTGGTTTTCCTCTAACTTGTACATTAGCATAAATGGTACCCCATAATTCGAAATTATTATAATTGTCTATCAAAGTTTGAATTTACCTATGAAGATTAATGACCGAGAATTGGGAATCTATGAAGTTTACATTTCTGATCCTTAATTTTTATAACTGCCGCAAATGTCTTAAATTTGAAAAATGTTTATTTTAAAAAAAAAAAAAAAATTCGTGAACTTAAAATAACAAAAATTCCCCCTTCATGTTTCAATAAACGTTTTTATTTAAAATTTAAAATATTTTTTAGCAAAAAAATACATAAAAAGGTGCTCCAAAAAAGTTTAACCAAATAGAGAAGTCCATTAAAGGTTTAGTCAATTCAAGCAAGAAACGCCAGTAAAGAGATAAAGGGTGTGTTTAAAATTTTTTAATGAAAATCTTTTGAAATATAAGAAGTGATGTGATATTATGTGAGTAAGGGTTTGAAATAAATAGAATAAAGTTACAATAGATAAGGTAATTGTATGTATAACTTTGAAGAAATAATTAAAAAAATAAGATGGTTATATAGAAATATGTAAAGAAATAATTAAAATATAAGGTAATTATGGACAAAGAAAAATTTTCTATTGATAACTTTGATGGAATGCCAAAAACACTTAAAAATTATACATTCTTAAGACTTCAAATCATCTATTGCAAATATAAAATTTTAGCTACATGCAAACCCTGCTTAGTGGCTGTAGCCATCGACAAATGAATACGGATTGAAATTTGAAATAGGCCATGCCCCAGAGTACCCACGCCCTTCTACCCTCATGTCAATTGTCAAACAAACGGCGCGGATTGTTTCCTTGGAGCAGTCTTTCTAATCTGCTTCCTTGGTAAATGGCAACTGGGCAAGTGCTTTGGCTACCATTACGGGCCTCAAGATCAGTGTGGGCTCGGACGTGAGACGGGACATATGCAAAAAACACTTCCCTTGCGGTGCATTTGAGGGTGTATTTAAAAAGTGAAAGTTTTCGATGAAAATTTTTTAGTATAAAAGTTATAAAATTAATAAAAAATAATATAATATAATAGAAATAATGATAAAGTGCGGAGAGAATAACGTTAAAATAAATAGTTTAATTGTATTGATAGTTATATAGAAATGATTTAAAAATAAATTAGTTGTACACTAAGAAACGAAAAAGTAATTTTAAAATAAGATAATTATAGAGAATAAAAAATTTTAGATTAAAAAATTTTAATTTTAATTTTTTTTATTAAAAACAAATATGCCCTATTTTAAAAAGATAACCATGTGTGTCGCATGATCTACTCACATTCTCATACATTCATTATTATCAAAGGAGGAAATATTGCAATGTGCTAGGATAGTAAAGCTGGAAGTTAAAGGCATTTCCTCTGGCTACGTAGATACTTAATTGCATGGTTTCGACTGCGACACGTGCTGATGGGTCATGGGTGCGAGAAAAAAATGAATGACGTTGCCTCGCGCTTGGTGTTGACCCGATGGTTGGTTTTGGTCAAGAAAGTTGTATTTTATCCTAGTCCTGAACTATTTATAATTAATGCAATTTGGCCCACCTGATTACCAAATCAGCCTCAACGTGAATCTTATAGGCTTGTTGATGGGAAGCAAGAATGTGACAGGCAATTATCAATGGAGGTAGCATGCATGTGACCTTAGTCAGAGGAAGAAACCATTCCCACCTTTTTTCCCCATACATAATTGGTATGCTGCCAATGTATGTTATTTTAGGGCCAGTTTCAGAGGTGAAATCTGTGTTTGAGATGATAATCTAATAAAAATAAAATTTATATTTGAGATGAGAATGTAATTATGTGTGTTGAGAATAAAAAAAAGTTATATTAAAATATAAAAAATTATATTATAAATTAAAAAACTGTTTTGAAAATTGAAAAACGGTTTTGAAAATAAAAATGTAAATTTCATTTAAGAATCTTTTATCTTTCGAAATATGCCGTTAAAGAATAAACCTTATATGTTTCAAAACTTGAAATCATCCAGCCAACTTTCATGATACATTTTATGACTACGAAGTGTAATAAATTCTTTTAAAATGTCCAAGGTGCCCAAAGACGACTTAAGGGTACTGTTTTTCTTCATAACCACGTAACCTTGATGTTGCAAGGGTGTAGCACTTAGAAAGTTTTTCCTGCAAAATGTCAAAACATACCTGCTAAAGAGCAATTTGACAAACTCACGTATTTATTTTTTTTAAAAAAAAAATTGCAGAATAATGAATGGTCGGAAATTCGAATGTAGATTTGTAAGAGAATGATTCAATAGAGCTACATGCAGCCAATTTTTCGTAACATAAAATATGCTTCAAATCTAAAACATTTATAATATTTATCTATATGCGTTTCCTTATTGTTTTGAAAGTCATATATAAATGTATCGAAAATGTTTATACACTATACATTTTTGAAGAGGAAAGACATTTAAGTGGTGCATGATGTCCCAAATCAAATTTTTACATTTGTCATGTTCGAGACACTTCTTAATCATCAAACAAAATCTAACCACTCTAATTTAATCAATCTAATAAAAACTTGTATTCGTTAAAAAATCTAAATGATTTGAGAGTAAATTTTAGTCCGTTCATTAAAATCGTTTATTTATTTACTACAAATATTTCACAAATTATAAATCCAACATCTTAACCTTTTAAAGCATTCCTCCCACCTAAAAGAATACTTATATATAATTTTACAGAAGGATTTCACTTCAACCAACAGGTTATACAAACATATTTAATGTGAAATCCACTCAATCCGTTGCCTTTAAAATCATTTGACTAGATATGAATCTGAATTCCATCCAAATTGAAGATGTTTATAACCCCTTTTTTGGTAAATATCTAAAATTAATGTAATAAAATATCTGCTTTATGTATCAACATTAGAGCTATTAATTTAATATTTATACCATTTAAAAAATTATTAATTCAATACTTATACATTTAAAATATTCTTCTTTTATGGGTGAATCATTTTATAAATTATTGTGATATTTTGATGCATTTGTAGTTGGTTTAAATATTTTTCATAATTCAATACATAATTTTTATCAAAATAATTTATACATAATTATATATAAGCATCTACAGCTCACTTAGTACTTGGACTGAAAAATAAAAAAAATTTGTATTTCTTTATTTTTCAGTTTAAATATATAATAGTTGTATTGACGCCGTAGCGCGGTTGGACAGTGATGTAGGTGTTGTGTCCATTGGTTAGGGTTTCAATTTGTCATCCTCTCATTTGTAGGAGTGTTAATTTCTCCATAATGATGGGTTTTATAAGATTTTCTCATTGTTAGGAGGATTATGTATGTACTAATTTATAATATTAGATGACTCGGTATATATATATATAAAGAAGAATGATTATGTTAGTCTGGGCTAAACAAATGTCCTACTTAGCCCACCTCAAAAAATCTATTTATAAAAATTCGTTTTTCTTTTTTCATTCATACACTTGTTTATCTAAGTGTATTTAACATATAAATCAAGTTTTACTATTTTTGGATATGTGTATATATTTTTTAAAAATCTATATGTATATATGTATTTAAAATACCTTTATCTTTGAAAATCTAAAAAAATATATACACATATCCAAAAATGGTAAAACTTGATTTTTATGTTAAATATACTTAAATAAACAAGTATATGAAGAAAAAAAAATTGTTATAAATGAGTTTTTCAAAGTGAGCTAAGCTAATCATTTGTTTAGCCCAATCTAACAAGATTACTCCTCATATATAAATAAATTAAAATAAAAAATGATCCTGTTAACGTAGGCAAAGCAAATGTCTTGTTTAGCCCACCTCAAAAAATCTATTTACAATATTTTTTTGTTTTTTCTTCATAGACTTTTTTATCTAATTGTATTTAACATATAATCCAAGTTTTACTATTTTTAAACATGTGTATATTTTTTTAAAGATTTTTAAGAATAGAAAAATTCCAAAAGAATATATACATATATTCAAAAATGGTAAAAATTAGATTATACGTTAGCTTAGACAAACAAGTATATGAAGAAAAATTAAAAATTATTATAAATGGATTTTTTGAGATGGATTAAGTAAGTCATTTGCGTAGCCTAGACTAATAAGATCACTTCTTATTAACAAACGGAGACGTTTCTATGAAATTCCCTCCATTTTAAAAATCTTAGTAGTCGATAGAAAATTCACTTCATCTATTGTATTTAGCATTATTTATAGTATTTTGGAAACCTTTTATTTTTTTAATTTCACTGTATATGAATCCCATTTATAAATATGTAAAATCAACGTAACAAAATGGTTTAATGTTAAAATATCAACTTTAAAATAGTTTTTTCAACATCTAAACCATCTAAAATATCAATAGTACGTAGATAAATGATCGTATAAAATATTGTTATATTCTAATACATATGTGAATGAATATAAACATTTTTCATAATTTACACATGAATGCACCTATTTTTGAGCAAATATGGTCATCCATATATTGGATTGGGATGAAATTGAATCTCCTAGCTAAACAAGTAAGGTTAAATACAATGAATGGATTGAATTTTCCATCAAGAATCAACATTTCAAAAATAAAAAGGGTTTTACGAAATCACTTCTATGAAACCCAGTTTCATAGAAGTATTTCCAATTAAGGGTGTGTTTGGCAATAGAAAAAAAATGTCAAGTTAAAATTTTTCAATTTAAAACTTTTCACTCTCCACAACTACGCTATTTTTTAATTATTTCTTCACATTTCCCTATACAAACTACCATACTTTTCAATCATTTCTACACAACTATCCATACAACTAACCTATATATTTTAACTTTATCCTCTTTACTCTTCACATTATCTCTATCGTATCACATAATTTGACAACTTTTACTTTCTAAAACTTTTCATCAAAAGTTTTATTCATTCCCAAATACACCCTAAAATATCTATAAGTAGTCAAAATTGTCCGTTTGGCAACAGGCAAAACTTTAATTTTTTTATAAAACTTTTCACAGCAGGGGTACTGCAGTAAAATCCTGTCATTTCACTCGTCGCTGCAGCTATCTGTACTTATGCACAGGAGCCTTTCCATCGGTGAGCTATGCCCTTGGCGCCGAACACGATGCATTGCTGCGCACTCCAGACACGGCCATTTTCAACCAGAATTGACGTTTTTTTAACCCGAAAAAACGTCAAAAAGTTTTCATTCATGCCAAACAGCCCAAATCGAATACTAAGGTGAATTTTAAGCAATATATAAGTTTGTATTTATTATGGCCCATATGATCTAATCAAACAAACATTGATAAAAGATATCAAATGACGTGGGGGACACGAAGAAGTTAGACGCTTGGCACGGGCCGGTCCCACTGAAGTGAAATCCTTTAATAATACCCCATCTATGTCAATCAACGTTTGCTTTCTTCCACACCTCAAGTTAGAAGAATCTGATTGGCCTTTCTTCACATGGGTGCATCTATATTTGTAATGACAGATTTTCAGCTTAATTATATATATATTATTGTTGCTCTCGGAGAATTAATGCTTGTTGAGGGGGAAAAATGTTGTCAATGCGGGATTGGGTCGTATTCTGATGTCCTCGTAAGCGAATGCCGATTAGAACAGTTCACACCACCCTCGCAGTGACACGTGCCCAAGTCACCAGTCACCACCCCTCTTCCCTTGATAGTCACGACCCCACATGGGATGTTTTAAATCCGGCCGCTTGCACGCCTACTTCGGAATGAGGATGAGTTGTCGAGGGAGGGATATTTTAAGTTTAGACCCTCTAAATGTACATGTATCGTTTTGGACTCCAAGGTTTGCATCGTTTGTTTTGCAGATCTTGTAAGTTTTCCTTTGTTGCATATTAGAATTCGCGGTCAACCGCTAGTTAATGGTAGTTAACGGCAACATTTATTTTTCCAAGTACGCAGACTTACGTAGGAAAAAACGTAAAAAATTTAAAACTTAAAATGTCAAAAAACTATTTTGAAACTTGTCAAATTAAATAATTAATTAAATTTGGAGCTTTTCAAAAATTGCCAATTCTCATGATAAATAATATTAAAAATTAAATTTCCTTACATAATATAGCAAAAATACAAGAAAATTTCTTAAATACCAAAGATGTTAATTTTCTACAATATTCCTATCGTTAAAGAAATCAAATTGGCGCCTATCAAAATTTGTAATTTCTCCAAATAAATAATATTAGAATTTATGTTTCGAATAGGATATTTTTTATTATTCTTTTTCAATGTAAGAAAATTACTTTAGGTATTATTTATTGTGATAATTTATAAAATTTGATTATTTTGAAAGATACCAAAGTGACTTACTTAATGCTAATGATGTTTCTAAAAGATAAATTTTTTCTCATATTTGCTTTTACGATATAAGAAAATTAATTTTAAGTGTTATTTATTTTTATTATTTACGATGATTGAGACGACATCAAACTAAGATGTTTAATTTAAGAAATATTTTTTAGAATTTTTTGGCATTCTAAAGAGATTTTCTTGCATTACTATTTTATAATACCAGAAAATTAATTTTTAATATTGTTTATCGTGTTTGAAAAGTTGGGAATAAGTTTATTAGTTGCAAAATTCAAACATGATATTTCCGTATTTGGATAATAAACTTTAAAAGTTTGCATGTTTTTAAAAAACAGACCGTGGCATTAAAACCGCTTTTATTGAATGAGCGTCGTGTCGTTAAAAACACTTAAAAAGTGGTTAATGTTGAGGTCTAAAATGTAAAAAAAATGAAAATTTATTAGGTTTAAAATGCAAACACGCAAAAAGGGTGTCTAAAACATAAATAAACATACTTAAGAAGTATAAAAGGGAAATAAGTCGGTGGGAGGCGCGAGAAATAAATCATTTACGGAGGCAGAATCCAAATTTCTGTTGATGGCTGATCACATCAACGGCATTGACGTGCCATGCCAGCTGCTGCTAGTGCGACAGCACAGGATAGCAGAAACAGTGACCTCCACTCAAATCAAAATCCGTCTTTCCGTTGCATCAATTTTGGATTCTTTATATATTTTTTCTTCGGCAATTAATTTCTGTTTGACTTTGATTTATGGTTGACTTCTGAATCAGTTCTTTTTTGTTAGTAGGCTGCTCTTATCACTGCTGCAGTTCTTCTGCCAGAAGTTCACATGGGCGGGGCTTGAGCTAAAACATTGAATATCTTTTTTGGTTGTTTGTACTTTGCTTATAAACTCGGAACCTTTTCTGATTCAGGTTTTTTTTTTTTTTTTTTTGGGATCCACAACAATAAAGTTGGGTATTTGGCAACAAATTTTGAAGGCACTAAAATAAGATTGCCTAACAACGATGAACATATTTTGGTTGTTGTTGGGCGATGAATTTGTTGTAGTAATTGGCCAATCTCCAAACCCACATTGCTCTTGATCCATAGGCGCAAGCCATGATTATTTCCTCTCTACCCATTCAACCCATTAACTTCGCTTACCTTCTCCGCGTCAGGCCTCCCTCCTTACCATCCATTGTAGCCCTTGCCCTCGGGCTTGAGTCGGGCGCTTAGCATGGTGTTAATGGTTAGCAAAGAGCATTTTGGTAACTGCACGCGTGCGCGTTCAAAACGCAAAACATTCTTGCCTCGAGGGATGTTTGGTAATTTCAATTTTGTGAGAATTATGGGATGAGGTGAGAATGAAAAATAAAATATTTTAAAAATTATGTAATTGATATAAAACAATAGGGGTAAATAGGATTAAAGTTGGAAGAAATAAGTCTGTTGAATATTAATTGATAGAAAAAATGATTGGACTACGGAGGGTAAAAGTGGAAAATTATAAATATTTGTTGATTAATGATGGATTTTGAAAACTATACTCTCATTGATTCCCATCCTACAGTTCCCATACATGTTATCAAACATGCCCTTAGAAACTCTAGCTACACTATAACAGTGTTTCTATATCGAATTGTTTTTTTTTTTGGGTTAATTTTTTGCATTTTTTTGATGAACCGGTGCCCAGTGCTTACGACTGAAGAGAATTTGCGTTCCCCCTCAACACCTGCAAGAGGCAATGACACCCACAATTTTTTGCATATATACCTATACAACTTGGTTCAAATTGCATGCGCATTATTAGTTTTCAAAAATTATATTCATACCCATGTAGTTTGCTTAAAAGTATAGGTGTATCATTTTCTTTATTTTTAAATAAATAACTAAAATTATAAATCACAAAAAATAACTTTAAAACACAAAAAGGTTTTCATTTTTTTGAAAAATATTTCTCATATTAAGGGAATGATTTGAGAGTATGGGATGAGATGAAAATGAGATAAATAAATTGAATGAAAATGGATTGTTGCATAATGAACATATTGGAAACGTGAAAAAGTAAATGTTGAAAAATGAGAGGTTACGCTAAAATTGGAAAATGAAATATTTTATCCCCTTTCATCATCTTTGATAATTTAGATAGACCTATTTAATATAAAATATCTTTAACAAATAATTACATCGAAAAGGTTTTTTAAATAACAGTGATCCATCTACAATTTTAGGCAAATTATGTATGTGAAACGTAGTTTTTTTTTAAAAAAACTAATGATATGTCTGCAATTTTAATTAAATAATATATATTGGCATTATGTCACGATGCTTGTGGCGTCCTGAAAACCATGTCTGAGTGACAAAGGGCAGACGTGGTTTCAAGTCCCACCTCGTGTTGGTGTGTTGGTAGAATTTTACAAAAAAAAAAAAATTCTAGATGCTATGAGGATTATAGATGTACTGGAGTGTAATATTAGTTCGTTAGGATGTATAAATGGACCGTGGTTCAATGCACCCGGGTGCATTGAACCTCAATGCACCTGGGTGTACTTCACCCATTTTTTTTTATTTTTTTTTAAACTTGTTTTACAAGAATGTTAATATAAGTGTATTTAACATGTGTATAAATTTTTATAATTTTTGGAGTTTTTTAGATATTTTTTTTGAATTTTTTAAAATCAGTGGCATTTTTAGTAATTTAAAATTACTAATAATGCCACTGATTTTAAAAAAATCCGAAAAAATATCTAAAAATATTTAAAAATGGTAAAAATTTATACACATGTTAAATAGACTTAGATTAGAATTTTCATAAAAAAAAGTTTCAAAAAAAATAAAAAAAAATAGGTGAAGTACACCCAGGTGCATTGAGGTTCAATGCACCCGGGTGCATTGAGGTTCAATGCACCCGGGTGCATTGAACCACGGTCCTGTATAAATACTGAAAAAAGGGTGTGAAACTAGGACCGTGGTTCAACCTCAATGCACCTGGGTGTACTTCACCCATTTTTTTTTATTTTTTTTGAAACTTTTTTTTATGAAAATTCTAATCTAAGTCTATTTAACATGTGTATAAATTTTTACCATTTTTAAATATTTTTAGATATTTTTTCGGATTTTTTTAAAATCAGTGGCATTATTAGTAATTTTAAATTACTAAAAATGCCACTGATTTTAAAAAATTCAAAAAAAATATCTAAAAAACTCCAAAAATTATAAAAATTTATACACATGTTAAATACACTTATATTAACATTCTTGTAAAACAAATTTAAAAAAAAAATAAAAAAAAATGGGTGAAGTACACCCAGGTGCATTGAGGTTCAATGCACCCGGGTGCATTGAGGTTCAATGCACCCGGGTGCATTGAGGTTCAATGCACCCGGGTGCATTGAACCACGGTCCGTTAAACTATAAGGCCAATCGCTAAAATCAGGCCTGCTCCTTTTTTTTGTGGCGGTCATCTGCTCAGGTTCTCTTTGGAACCAATAATGAATCCCCTGGCACTTCTGGTACTGTTGTTGTCATTCCAGCTCCAGCCTTGGAGAATCTCGATTGGAAATACCAAGCTGACTTTCAAATCGACGGCTGCTCTCCTCCACGTAACAATAAGAATAGTCTTACGGCAATATTGGGGGGGTGTGTTGGGATACATATTTCCTACCATAAATCATATAGAAAATATTGAATTATTTGGGGGCCCACGTGGGAAATCAAGAATGCTTGATTTACTGCCTTTTTTTTTTTTTTTTTAAGCCAAATGCTGTGAATCCATGAAGACCAACATTGTAGAAAAATATTATTGTAAGGGAAATGAAGTCTTCATCAACGTTCCACACGCAACAATGTCTGATGGAAGACAGTTGCAATTGTGATGTCAAGACAAGTGAACATCACCTAATGTTTTGATCTTCATGCTTGTTCTTCTCATGGAGAAATGACTCCACAACTACCCTATCCAATCCTATGACCATCGCGTCTTAGACACTCCATTGGGACTTGCATAATAAACAAATGAAAGTGGCCATTACCCACTGCTCCAAAAGAATTTCTTTCATGCGGCTATCTTTTCGCAGCCAAAATTGAATTTGGCTGATATCTCTTTTAATTGCAGCTAAGTCCTGCTATCATTTACAGCTTAGTCCTATAAAATAAAAAGTCTTGTTGCCATTTAATTACAGCTAATTAAGTTTAAACAAATATATCGAATATTATTTTTTACTGCATTTGATATAAAAATGCTTACATTTAATTAAATGCCACTATTAATATTAGTTTGTAACCAATCAAGTATTTGCCACAAAAAAATCAATTGCAGACAAATTCATTTGCGTGCAGCTAAACTTATGTCATACGTGACTAAGAAATCAGTTCTAATTGATGACATCTGTTGTAGTGCAGCGGGAAGAAGCCTTAGAATTCAAATCTTGGGGTCCGTATGGCCAATCAATTTATACTAAGAAGTGTTCGGTAATGTAGATAAGTGAGAAAGTGGAAAGAAAGTATTTCTGAAAAGCTCAGGAGTAATATGATATGATCTTTTAAGGAGCTATATGATATAATATAATAAAAGTAAAGTGAAAAAACAAGTAATTGTGTTGTAATGGCCTAAACTAAAAATCAAAATCTTTGCCTTAATTTTTTATCCATGTCATTTATAACTCCAGGATCTTTCTACACATTGAATAAAACCATCTCAAAAAGGTAATTATAAATAAACTTTTATTATTATATTAAAACAATAATGTTCATAAAGTTATTACAATCATGTCCACATCAATAAAAACGTTTACATCCAAGTCAAGTCGTTTATTACATAAAGTAATAGTTTAGATAAATTCATCACGCTACCACCATCTTATGGGCCGCCATCCATTGGGTCATCCGAGAGTCAAAGGAAAATGGTAAGTTCACAAGAACTTAGTAAATGAGATAATGTCATGCACTTAAGATTATAAGAATATATCATCTTCTCACAATTGCTCAATTCTTTAAGCCTCTAGTACATCTTATATGTCATCATCCTTTCCTAGAAGTATCCACTTTTAAGTTTGGGGACTATTCTAAGGATTTAGAACCTTAAATCCCTTAAGATACTCCTCTATCCCCAAAACTCGAACTTTTAGGTCTCATTTAGATAATCTAATCTTTCCATTGAATTTAGAATGTCTAAATCCATGGAAAATGACCTCTGGATCGCTCAAATCGACCTCTAAAGCTCAATTTATATTATTTTGAAGATGGACGCATCAAATGGTGTCATGTGTCCCATGATCCTGACTGGGCTTCTTGGTTGGTCGTGCTCTAGGCTCTGTGGGCTTCTGCCTAGTCTACAGCTCTGAGCTTTAAGCCCTGAAATGGGCTAATGAGTATTTTCCTTCTTCTGGCGTGTCACAACAGACTGGGCTCGAACTAGATCTAGCTGAGTCCCAAAAATCCACTTCCAGCTTTTGAAAATTACAGATTCTTCTGCTATCTTCTGATTATACAGAAAACTCCATGACAACTCATGATTTTTAGAAAACTACTATCATTAACATAATCATGTGATAAAATCTTATTAAATAATGTCATAATTAAAGGCTCAAAAAGGCAAAATCCCCCTTACTTTAAAGAAAAAAGTGAAACTAATCATTTGAACGGATCAAATCGGCTCTTCCCTTTCTCCGGGGGGTAGCGCTTCTCAACTCCTCTTATGGTTTATTTATAACTTTGCCCTGACTCCCTGTTTCATTTTAAATTTTAAATTTTAAATTTCAAATTGGTGGAGCCTACAGAGCTCAAAAAGGCAAAATTACTCTTTATTCATTTACTAGAATTCGATCTTGAGATCTCCTTTACCAAAGACTAACACCTCAACTACTTAAGCATCTTGAACCGTTGAGTTAAATGCTTATAACATTTTACATAACCCAACCCATTAAATCTAAGTGAGCTTCACTGGGCTTGGCCCATTAACGTCTCATTTATTCTTGGCTCATTGCTTGGTCAAATAGTCAATGGTCAAGATGCCGCCTCAGATGATACTTTATCATTTAACTGGTCAACTTATTATTTTTTCGTAATTATTACATGTGTAAAAAAATATTGAAATACATGGACAAAAATGAAAAAAAGAGTATTTAGATAGTTCAGACGTTAAATTATTTTTTGAAAAGTGCGCAGAAAAGCGATATCTAAGATTGTGTATGCAATACATGTTTGGTGGGATTTTAAATTAAAATGCTTATTTTTAAGCTTGATCATATCTTCAGGAATGCTTTTATGTAATCCCTTCCATTTTGAATATCTCAATGGTTGATGAAAAATTTACTTCATATATTATATCTAATGTCATTTATAGTATCTTAAAAATCTTTTCATTTATCTAATATTACTGTACATGGTCCCATCTACAAATATGTAAAGTCAATGCAATATAATAATTTAATATTAAATATCAATTTTAAAATTATATTTTCAAAATCTAAAGAATTATTACATTGTAATACATATTTGATTGGATCTAAGTATTTTCATAATTTATACATGAATATACTAATTTTTGAGCAAATGTGACCCATGTAGCCCATGTACGTATTTGATTTAGATGAAACTTGGTTTCCTAGATAAGAAAATAATATTAAATACAATGAATGAATTAAATTTTTCATCAAATACAAAAAAAAAAAAACTTAAAATTTGAAGGGATTTACGTAGAATCACTTTTATCTAATGTGCACCATCACATCTCAGTCGCATGGATCGCGGCGAACTACTATGCACTGCTGTGCTGTGAATATGGAATTGAACCATTAGGCCAAACAAAGCCTTAATCGGAAATTACTCCACAGAAGTCGGTGTATGAATTCTCTGCTTCAATAAACTGTGGGTAGGCACTACGGTTGATCTAATATTAGCACCTCCAATTGATAGCAACAGGGTCTTCAATCAATATATTTATGTGGTTCTCCTCATCTAATTAATTAATTCCAAGTCGTTGTAATTCATGTGTCCGTATGTATAACATATATATGTGTGTGCGTGCGCGCGTATACCATTTACTAGCCACTGATAAAATTCAGTAACTTGTTGTATGGTCCAATATGCGGTGGGCTCATTTAAGAAGCAAGAGTGGGTCAACTATGTTCATCACCCAACCCAGCTCAGAAGCTGGTGGGCGGGCGATGTTGATTTCGTTTTCATATGTGGTTTTACTGCATGAAGGTACTACGAACTTTTTTCTGCATATGTGTCGTGGAGGTACCAAGGGCACTCTACTCTACTTTCTTGCCCACATCCTATTTTCTAGTTGCCATAAACCAATTACATGGCTGGAAATAAATATTACATCCACGTCCATAGCCGCGTATATCAAGCGGATGTGAAAACATAAGATACTCTTCACAGGGACACCTAAAGGACTACTATTCTTCGAACCCATGCACTCTCACAATCCTATTCTCATCCACTCTCACAATCCTATTCAAACCCAGCACCCGTGTGAGATAACTTTTGATCCTCTACAATGTGCACACGTTTTCTCGGTTGCTGTAATAGGTTTGCGTGCAAATGGGCAAAGTGTTTTTTTTTTTTTTTTGTTGATAATAATGGGCAAATTGTGTTGATGTTGAGTAAATCAATTCCATAACATAGCTGTGATTTCTAGCCTCCTGCCTATTGTTTCCGCTTCATGTGCATCGAACATGTGTTGTCATTTTAAGCCCAGCTGAGCCCATGCGGGAGCTCATCCTTTAGGCTATATTTGGTTTTGTGGTGACCCATTTCATCCGAGACAGGCGCAATTTGAGTTGGTCTTGGTTGGGATTTAAGGTCGACCATGTTCTATTTCAAATTGCAAAAATGCAATCAAATCATAATACATTTTATAAGTGTCAACCCAAAACAGATTTCTTAACCAATGTTATCTCATAAAATTTGGGTTCGATTTCTGTTGCAACGGATTGATGGTTCCAGCGAATGATAGGTAATTTAGCACCAATATTGATAAACGGTAAGTTATCAACGATAACCATCAAGAGCACCCATCTAGTGCACCCGTCAGTGCACCCTGGTGAAAAAAACTATTTTTTTTTAAAATTCTTTTATACAACTAATAATCTAGATTTATTTAGCATTCGTATCAATTTTTACCATTTTTAAATATTTGTAAATATTTTTTTTGAATTTTTAAAATTAGTGGCAGTTTCATGATTTGCAAATGATGAAATTGTCACTGATTTAAAAAAATCTAAAAAAAATCTACAAATCTCTAAAATTGGTAACAATTGATACACAGGTTAAATACACATAGATTAATAGTTCTATGAAATTTTTTTAAAAAAATAAAGAAAATGAGTTAAATAAACCCAGGTGCACTCAAACTAAGTGCACCCAAATGCGTTGAAAAATGTCCGTAATGGTCAATGACTTGATTATACAAATAATCAACAACTAAATGTGACAGTGAGATTTATATCATTTTCTTCTTAGTTAGAGATAAGATCATTTATTTTCATGGGGCATTTAGAAATAACTAATCATTTACTTTCATATTTTCTTTTATCTGATCTGCTATTATTTTTTTTGTCCTTGGACATTAGAAAGCACATTTATCATTTTTTAAATATCTTCATATTATAGCTAACAGAAAAATTGTACAAGATATTTTTCCTTTATCTATATGGTAATGATGTTCATCTATTTTATAATAATTATCCTCAACCAAACTAATGTTATTGCCACACCACAAATTTCTAATTTATAAAAAGTCTCCTGATGAATAGATGGTTCTTTAGATGAAGATGGAATAAAATTTTCTATTTCTAAAAATACTTTTATAGATCTTAAAAATTACGGCTACTTTTTCATTTCCATACAAATTTTTTATTCATAATGCATAACAATATTTTTTCATATCAGTACACATCCGGTTCCATGGCCATTGTCCTCCATTCCACATCCCATTATCCTAACTGTCATAAAAAAATTTTATTAGTATATTTATATATATCTTAATATTTATTGTACTAAAGCCTATGACATTCTTATAAATTTAGAGACACACAAGGAAGATATAACTTCAAAATAGTAAATGGCCGTCTGTTGTCGTTCGAAACAGCGCCACTGCCCACTGATGTGCCTGGCGAACGGTTTAGCACTGTATGAAAATTAGATGCCATCCAGGAGGCTTCCTGCTTCCTACTTGCTAGCTCCTACGGAGTTGTATAGCAGTGGAAAGGGCCTGCTATATATGCTTCCGGCATTCGACCGACCGAATGATCAAAAGATAAGAGAAAAATCATTTCCGGACATTTTTTCTGACCTTGCCAAGGTGTGCGTCAACGTGACGGGGAACCCGGGCTGCACGCACCTACAGGAAATCAGAAGCTCCATTGCCAACTTTGTTTCTTGGTTTTGTGACCGTGTCAACACATTGCCGCTAGGGTTGATGGGAACCGGTCTTCACGAAATCATGTGCTTTGGATGTATCGTGCGCCCCACCTATGGATCCTATCGCATTAGTTTTGCCATATTTCGGCGCCGTCCGTCCAAAGTTTTAGTGGAATTTTGAGATAAAGTGAGGAGTGATAAAAAGAATATTTTGAAAATAGTATAATTATTCTGAAACGACGGAGATAAAGTTGAAAGAAATA
This sequence comes from Annona cherimola, assembly GCA_030490835.1. Taxonomy (NCBI): domain Eukaryota; kingdom Viridiplantae; phylum Streptophyta; class Magnoliopsida; order Magnoliales; family Annonaceae; genus Annona; species Annona cherimola. The sequence continues at coordinate 81,981,006 of CM059973.1, read as the reverse complement.
AAATAATTAGAAAGAAAAATAATTGAAGTGTAGAAATAAAATTGAAAAATAAGGTTGTTGTATAATTAAATCATTTATAGGAAAATGTATAGGAGAGAGAAAAAACCATGATCTCCTAGGAAATCACCATCATTGATTATCAAACGTGCATGTGTACTCTATTAATAAATGTTTATACCTGGTGACCAGTCGGCCCTGCAAGATTGGCACTTGTGAGAGATTTAACTTTTTTTATTTGCGTTTATATTCAATGTTTATTTATTTTTAATTTTTTTTACACATATATGTTGACCTATAATTTTTTATAGATAAAATTATATATTTTTAGTTTTATTTAAAATTTTTTGAATTTCGAAAATAAAGGAATCAAAAAAATTCACATGCCAACAATTGAAAAATGAATTTTTTTCATTTTTGATATTTCAAAAAGTTAAACAAAAAATGTAAAATTTAGACTGTAAAAATTTTGGTTGGGTTCACATATCCAGGTAAAAAATTGAATAAATTTTTTTTTGAAAAATCGTATCATGAATTTATTTAATTCATTGGATCCGTCTCTTTTATAAGACAAGAAAACAGGAGGGGCCTTAGGTGAGTGATGAGTGTTTGTTGGAATTCAGGTGGATGGATGTGGAGCGGATCCAGGATGTTCCCTCATCCACTAAGTCAATTTCACTGGCCTTTACAGAGGCTCTGCCCAAAACCCGTGAATTTGGGCCTCCAATGTCTGCTTTGGCAGTTTGTAATTTGGCCCTTTTGTAGCTCTCGAGCTCTGGCATTTTCCACGCGAATTGAAGGCGTTTACTAATTAAATGACAATGAAATAGATAGAATACCAATTCTATACCTGCATACCTTACGACAAGGACCATGCGCAATCCATGCCACCTTCACGTTCCATCAATTTAGTGAAAGGATAACTGACTAAACTAATAAAATACCCGTGAGAATGAGACGTCAACGCGGCAGATATCGAAAATGCATTTCATATCTCCACAATAAGAAATCGCGAATCCTTCCCAAAAGCAGCTCAATTCGACTTGCAGAAGAAGAAAACTAAGCACCCAAAAAGAATGGGACTCAAATCAAGACCATCTACCAACTATGTGATTTCGACCCTTCATCTACTACACGTCTACTTGATGGGGACATTGGGGCCTAGAAAAACATATAGGCTAGCTGATCAGAGATCCCTGTCATCTGGAACACCGGGGCCATTAGACTTGGATTTCAAAGGCTAGCTAGCTTCGAGCGCGTGGAGGTGAACGTAAGCTCCTGCACGAGATGTCTATGCATGCACTAGTTACTAAACCCAATCAAATTTCCTGACTTTACAAGTCTGTAAGCTTTAATTAGATTCTTATTGTTTTATGCGAACCAAGTTGAAATTAATCATTGCAGTTTTGAGGGCAACAGATGATCAATTTTCTTTACATCCATGTGTTGTCAGAATTCATGTGTACGGTTGGAAGAGCTCTCCCCGTATAACTAATTAGTGTGAGCGATATGTTATTTTTTTCTGTTTATCGATAATTAGCCATACCCAGATATCAGAGAATCTTAGTACTTGAATCTGATTTATGATTTAGGTGAAACCCGATCATAGAAAATGTTTGACAGCGGATGCATCTATACCATTTCTAAATTGCTCAATCAAGCCATGCTAATAATGTTCATTAATTAATGCGATGGCGCAGATAAGACCTTTAGTTATGGGATGGAATTAATATTTGTGCCTTCATAACTAATATTCTTCTACACGAGAATGCCAAACAAATAACTACATAGAGGAAAAAGGAGGAAACGTAAAAGGAGAAGTGAAGAGATACATTGAAATGAATGAAAAGAAAGAAAGAGGAGGGCCTACGGATAGAGGGAGATGGAGGGTCTCTTCATTAAAATGCTCAACAAGTGAGTTATCTAATTTTCGCTAAAGACAAATTATCTTTTAGAAATGACAATGGAGGGAACTGTAGAAACAGTTGCAGCCTTCTTTTTCCTATCGTGATGTTTTAATAAGATCTGAATTACATATCATAAGAATCCCCACACATATATGATGCCTAAATTCATTTTAATTGGATATTTTCTATAATCCATAGCAAGAGCAAACCCTATTATGAGACTGTTTGAAATTTCTTTTTTAATGTATAAGTTTTCATTAAACTAGTTTTATATTTTGACTAAAACATATTAAATATATTATTTTACTTAAATTTAATTAAAACATAATTTTTTTTTGATAACTTTAAGATCTGCACTGTGCCACTGATTTCATTTGAATATCTAATTATTGACACTACAACGACCTTCCTTACAGGGAGCAGTTAATTTGGATTGATATGAAATGAATTTGGTTGCATTTGAAGTCATTTGGCTACAAATAACTATATGCAGGCAACAAACTATTTGCATATTTAGCTACATATAGCCGTTGCATGAATAAACGAGGCTATTCTTTTAAAAAATTTTATGCTACCAAAATTTAGCTAAATGTAACGTTATGTGCAGAAATTTGTTCACAGTAGGATGTAATGAGAAAGTAGGATGAAAACGGTGCTGCTGTGTTGGGAATGGAAAATATGTGTTGGGGTTTGAAAACATTTGTATTGAAAATGAAAAAGTAGATGTTATTTTTTAAGAATGAATTTTTTTTTTTTTTTGGAAAATGGAAGATTCCAATATTCCTAGATCATCCCATCCTAATTGTGAATTATAGTTGATTATAAATTCTATTAAGAATTTCTAAGTTAGCAGTGTGTACCATTATTTGTAGAGAAAATTTTATTTTGCTACAAATATATGATTATATATAAAAAGTTTTATTGGATGATGCATTTATTTTTAGGTTAAAAAGTAAAAAAATTACCCCCAAAAAAGTCTGCATTCCTCAATGTACACCTTTTTGATTTGACATTTCAACCACCTCATTGACCTTCTTTTAATTTTTGTTGTTGTCATTACATTTTATTATTTTTTATATCTTTTCATACTTAAAGTACCCTACATTCCAATAGTTACATTTATCATATTACATCACTTTATCATTTTCAAAAAATTTAATAATTTTTTCTAAAAAATTCCCACTTTTTACTCTCAAAACAAATGCACCTCATCGTGTAATAATCAAACGCACCTTGTAGTGTAATATTGGAGTCTCAACCGGCCACCAGAAGGGCCCCGGCTGCTCCACGTAAATTACATGTTATACGAGAACTTTATCCCATTAATTTATAAAGGCCTAATCATTGCAAAGCGGTCTAAAAAACATATTTTTGTTTTCCAAAATTTTTTTTATAGAAATTATTAATCTTGATGTGTGTTTGCGAAGTGATAAAATTTTTGAATGAAAAATTTTTTGTCAAAAAATTTTTAAAATAGAAAAAATAATGTGATATGATATGATTAATAATAAAGTTAAAATACATAAGCTAGTTGTATGGGTAGTTGTATATAAATGGTTAAAAAATAAAGTAATTATATATGAATATGTGAAGATGATTAAAAATAGGATAATTATGAAAAATGAAAAAGTTTAATTTGAAAATTTTTATTATTAAACAAATACACCTTAGGTATATTTACTTAGTAAACTAAGTTTTACTAATTTTAGATATATATATATATATATATCTACTTATTTTGTATTTTTAAATACAAGAGTATTTTAATCATTTTAAATGATTGGAACAAGACTAACCTATTCTTATATTTTAAAATCAAAAATAAATATATATATGTATCTCCAAAAATAGTAAATTTTGATTTATAGATTAAATATATTTAATCTAACAGTTTTATAAAAAAAATTTAAAAACTAAAAAAATATATTCTTGGTCCGATAGGAATAAACCCATTTCAATATATTTTTCGTCCGATATGAATAAACCCATTTCAGAACGATCTAAAATGATCATTTTGCTAATTCACAATGGTATGGCCCAGCTTATTTGTTCTGATAAATTGATGGTAAGACATGCTGGGAATACCATTATGAAGAATGACAGGAAGAGACTTTGTGTAACTTGTCCCCTCACCGCTTCTTTTGTTGTTTTGCATGTGGCCAATTCAAAGTGGGATGGCACCTCGATTATTGCCTCGTGAACTGTTCATGTACCAGGTGACATGGGTGGGCAAGACGTAACAGCGATTGAGCTGGCATGGAGCAGGCAGGGATTGAAAGAAAAAGATGAGTGTCTATTCCAGCAGCTAGCTAGCTAGCTAAGTTGACCACTTTGAAATTCATCGGTCATCACTGGCTGGGGATCTTTGCCCTCTAGCTAGAATTCACTCTTTTGGGATTATTATGCATTGCAATTAGTTTAGCCAATTCGAATCCGCAATTTGTTTCTTTTGATTAATGGTTGTGTACATAAGATTGAGGCTTGCCACGGTATTAAATATATAATATATAGAATATTTAACAAAACAAGGGCATGAAGAAATTATTTTAATTTAACTCTCTCATTCACAATTTCCGATTGACTTAAGGCATGCTTAATTAATTAATAATAATAATAATTTTAGTATTATTTTTAGTATTCATTTCATCATTAAAACAAATTTCATCCAATGTAGTAAAAATTTAGTTGTATAATAAATATGTAATTGGCAATATTAAATAATATCTTTTTATTGTAATTGATTCTTTATATTTTTTTATTGGTATTACATTTACTATGATAATCGATATTACAATTAGGCCTATATATAAATATTGATAGGCAAATAATTCCTTGCCGCCAATATGTTTCGAACTTGGGTTGGCCTCGAATGTGCTAAAGCTAGGTAAGTCTACAATGGCATTGACTATTTGGACTTAGTTGTTTTGAAATGGTTGCATTTGGTTAATTACAATCAATATTTGATCAACTGTAAATAGAAGTAATGTCTAATATATATCATATTCGAATTTGGCTATAGAAAAAACAAAAGCTTTAGGGCTTGTTTGGAAATGCTTAATGAAAAAATTGTGGAATATAATGGAATGGAAAAAGGACTATTTTGGAAATTGTATGATTGATAGAAAACTATAGGAATAAAGTTGGAATAAATATGTATGATGCAAGATAGTTGGTAGGAAAATTGATTAGAATATAGGGATAAAAGTGAAAAAATATAGTTATTATTTGAGTGATAATTGATCTCAAAATCCGTGTTCTCACAAATTCTTTCTCATTCTCACATTTTTGCTATTGCCAAACGTCCCTTTAATTACAAATAGTATAAACTTAGTTTCATTTTGTTCAAATGCAGCCAAATTATAACTTGATATAAGAAATTTTTGTTGTTGTGTGATAAAATTCTAAAATATAATTAAAATGAATTTTAAATATTGACAGAATGAAAAAAATTTTAAATTGGTATGATGAATGAATTTATTTAACGTGTACATGATCAAATCTCCAAACCAATATTTGAATGACAATTGTTGCGAATATACGGAAGATCCGTGTTAAAATTATAATGGTTTTGTTTAGCTATCGCTTGGACGTTGAAAACTTTGGAAGTAGATGCATCAATTATGGCTTTTCTTTTATTATCGCTCATGTAAGTCATGAATTAAGAGTGAAGTCGGGTGCAAAAAATCTTGTGAACACTAAATCGATGATTTAATTTTTCATCAAGCATTATAATAGGCAGTGATGTGACGAGGTAACACTGGCTTCTTAGAAGAAATTTCTAAAGAGTCTTTGGGTTTGGGCGAACAGGGATGAGTCACAAAATCAAATAAGCTACTGTCTTAAAAAATGTTTCTTTCACTAAGAATGTAAATACAGTGAATGACAACTAAAATTATTTGAAAATAAATAATTTTTAAAGTATTCAATTTTCAGTTATTTAATTTTAAGCCCATCAGTACTGTCATTATTGTGACATTTAGAATAAAAAACCCCTTTTCATGAAAAAAGAATTAGAGAATACTTGTAACCACAATATTATTGGTGGATTAATTTAGATTAGATTCGATCTTGGGTTAGAACCCAAAACGAGTAGCAAAAGAGTATTGGAAATTTGCAAGGAACCGCCCCTTCCCAGTTGCCACGTGAGTGAATCCAGCCAAGATCTGTGAACGACGCGTCACCAAACCCAGTCTAAAATACTGGGCGTGAATCATTCTCAAATCATGTTTACGAACTAGTGGCGTGGAGACTATTGAGATCCGGCGAAAATTATTTTATTTTTATTTTTTTTTGTGAAAAATATATATGAATATAAAAGGTGTATGCGTCACTCGTTTCATCGGCATAAAACAAGTAAAAGGTAAGCAATATTGCTAACACTGTCAATCTCAGTACCAGTCACGCATTAGACGTGCCCTCAACCACTGCAACAAATGCACCAACACTAACACGAGATCGCTGGAAGCATTCGTTAGAGTGCATAACATTTGCATCCACGCCAGAATCCGATGTGAGATTGAATATATGATCGCCCAATCAGGAATTGCCTTTTCTTTATGGCCCACAGTTTCGAACGGTTGGATCAACTCATCTGCTGGCTATTATTAATGGCGACTGAATGCATTTGGACAGCTCGGCTATTGTCCGACAATACATACAGCTGAGGAAAAGAATATTGCTAGGGTGGGCAAATGAACACATCTCAACCAGCATTTGGACCAAATCTAACTCTAAGTCTCTAACCAAATGTTGTCCAAATTTTGATGCACCCTGAAGCAATAGACACCTTTTTTCGGTAATTGACTCATCCTGGAGCCAAAACATGGCTTAAATTAGCTTCCTAAAATTGACATTTGGACAGCTTAGTTGGTTGTTTCTTCGGCATCTTCTCAGTTCTAAGCAATATCTAGTTGCCTGTGTAATTGCTCAAGACTTAGATTGTAGGAAGATGAAATGAAAAAATTATAATTATATGTTGGAAATGTAAAAAATTATATGAAAACTGGAAAAGGAATGTTGTTATTTTTTGGGATTAGAGATGTTTTTTATAGAAGAGAAAATTTCACGTCGATGCTGTGAACAGAAGGATTGGCTTAGAAGCCAAAATGAAGGTGCCGAGATTTCAGTAAAGCAGCCAACACAACTACCTCAGGTGTTATCTGTACTGCATTTGTCATCCATCCATTCATGGACAGAACAGCGAAACAAAACCAGAATCATACGTACAATTGTTGCCCACCTGACGCAGGGAATAGACTGCCCATGGCTAAATAAAGCATCGTATGCAGCCCACCAGCAAAGCCACAGGCCTGTCAGACCCCGACCCACGTATACCTGTCCCTCGTCAGTCGTCCAGGTGTGCATGGGCATTTTGTCCATCGCAATTGGCATGTGTGCCAGAAGAGGAGATAACACACCCAAGTTCCAACAACTCTACATCGATCAATACAATCCCCAATGAGAGAATCGAATACGAGCCTTGATCAGCTTTTATACATACATACTTACAACCTGATTTACCAACTATGACGGTCAGAAACATACATACATGGCATTGGTGGGGTAATCTCTCCGCAGCCGATGGGGAAATAAGTCCAATTTCTAATAACAACACAAGAACCCAGAGACCCGACTAGACTCCAGATGAATAAAGACAGCCATATTAATTTTCAAGGTATCCCCAATCCTCCCCGTGTCTTAACCGTGGATATCGGGATAGGATTCGAACGCGTTCCAAGCGATCCAGATTTTTGCATCACGTATATCTCGGTCTTCTCCGCACCAAGTACTAACCATTCAATGGCGTAAATGGCTTCTTTCTGCTCTTACCGCCTTCTTTCCCATTGCAGAAGAAATACCCGAACCCGAACAGAGTTGTTGTCCCCTTGGAAATGTATGGAGGTGGCACATTTAGAACTGGATTGATTTTGATTGAATTTCCGTAATACCCGTACTGCGTTCGCCCGCCGGACCCATTTCTCTTCGTCGGCGGCGGCCTTTGTGATGACGGCGGTGATCGTTGGCTGGGATTGGAATTGGTTGGCGTTTTATGCAATGGCTTGTGGGCGTCCTTGGAAACAGAGCTGTTCGAATTGGGATTCGCCGAGCCCGTGGATTTGCTTCTCAATAGCAGTGGCAGCGACCATATCGAGCTGATTTTGTGGGTGCTTCCGAAATTGAGGCTGCTGCTCCGCTTGAATCGCCAGAAAGGTTTGGACGACGAGGTAGTAGATTTCTCCTCGGCGTCAGGGAGAGCAAGCATCTCTCTCAGGCTGTCTTTCTTCTGCTCTTTTGGTGCCGGCGGCAGCTGTGGCGAGGGTGGCGGAGGAGAAGGCTGGCGGGGAGCCTCCGGTTTGGGGTGCTCCACTTCAGCATTTGGAGTCGAACAAGCTTCGGATTTCTTGCACTGGAGAGGGAGGATCTTTCCATCGGAAAACAGCTCGTCGGCCGAAGTGGACTCCGATTCCAATCTCCCAGCAGTGAAGAAATCGAAATCAGGAGATTGGTCTAAAAGGAAGGTGTCTGATCGGCTGCGTTCGATTGGAATGCCGTCGCCACCATCTTCTTGGGCTAGATCATGAGAAAACGAGATTCTTGGGCTTGCGACCCACCCGGAATTATCTGTCAAGAGATCAACCGCCATGAGTGTGTCGAAATCCAACCAAAAGCCTCACCAGCTTCCTTTTCTCTTATGTCATTTCTCAAGCCAACTTGGGATGAAGAATCTCAACAGAAAGCGGAAACCCCAAAAGAAAAAGAATCGAATTCAACAAAGAAGCTAAAGCAAAGATATTGGGATGCTTGAAAAAAGAGAGAAAGGAAAAGGGGAATTAAAGAACAGCTTTGAAGATTCGGGAAAATCTTCACCCCAAAGGAAATGTATCAATTCAGAGTTCTCTGTGAAAGGAAGTATCGAAGCTAAAAGAACGTAAAACCTTTATTTGGGTTGGTAGAGGAAGCGGAAAAACTGCGCCAGAAAAAAAAAAAGGGTAAGAAAATCAGCGAACAGAAAAAAAGGGTTGGGATTGAATGGAAGAAGCGCGCAGATGCTTTTCTAGACGGAGAGGGGGGTAGAAAAAAGAGGGAGGGAAAGCAGCAGCCTCGGGTGCTAGTTTTGCGTTATTTAAGGGCTGGCGGTGACTTTCGAAGAGGAAGACGTACATTGAGTTTTGTGATGTATGCATGCCGTAAATCCCAGTATCAAAAGTACTACTGCTACCAGTTCAGAAAAACAATAATAATACTACTGCTGCTAAAATTTCGCTTACAAGCCAATATTTATAAATGTTTAATTAATTTATATTTTTCTTTTAACCAGATATGTTGCATATCTGGTCCAAATAATTTCAAGCATGGTTTTTTCAAGAAAATCATGAATAGTCATTAATAAATGATGTAAACTAATGTCGTGGAAAATTAGGGAGAGACGTTGGGTAACAGGAGCCCGACAGAAAAAAGTCGCCCCTGGGACGAATGGTTGCTAGCGTGTCGCATCATTGGAAAATCCGATCCGTTCAAAAGGCATCTATGTCAGATGAATGGATTGAAAAGATGTGATGGTCTCAGTCTCACAGGTTTCTGAGACGGGATTGCCGGCAGCTTCGTCTCATTAGTTTCAATCCACTATCATATGTGTTGCGGCCATTTTCATGAAAAAAAAGCTGTACATCATCCCAATTAAATATTTATAGTCCACGTCATTTAAAGTATAAAATTGTCATAAGATGTAAAAATTACTTGAATTTGTCGTCTTAAGCTACTTTAGAATTAAAATATTATGAATCTCAAAAGAATTTAAGTTGACGAATTAATTAATCGCATAATTTAAATAGTTTTATTTTTAATTTGTAAAAATAATTTAATGAGATTATCTTCGTATTCTTAGTTAAACAATAGATGATAAATTATGTTTTCTCTTAATCAAAAAATTGTTATAAATCGTTATTATTAAACCAATATATGCCACATACATATTTTCCGAACTATAACCGCCTTGTGCCACCGGGCAGTAGGGCATAAACCCCTGTAGCACAAGCTACAGACAAGACCAAGCAACGGCCCTCTTTCAATGCGACGCTGAAAATAATTCGGCCGGTTCCCTGCTATGTTTGCTCATGTCTAAGACTCTAAATCGATTATTAGTGGGGCCACCACAATATTCGGAGAATCCAAACCGTTCAACATCAGTGGCCACCATTTCTTGTAAGTTATGCTCTAACTAATAAGGACCTTACACGTGGGCCATCCGGATAACATCACGATAAACATTTTTTATTGTTACATCGTGGTAAACGGCGTACTTTATCTTGAATTGAGAGATTTATACATTGCGTCGTGTTCGCAGAAGGGGTTTTGGTGGAGATTGTCCATAGCTCACAGCAATACAACCTCTAAGAGAATTTAAAATTTATAATAAGATGTAACGAACAAATGTTAATAAGTGCAGTTATTATATATAGGTATATTTTGGTAAGCAATACAATTTTTGGTACGAAAGTTTTAAAACTGAAAAAAATGATGTTATATGATAAGGGTAATAATAATTGGTATAGAGAATAAGGTTATATACATATGTTAGTTATATGGTAATTGAGTAGAAATGATTGAAAAGTAGATTAATTGTACAAAAACATATAAACAAATGATTAAGAAATAGAGTAGTTATAGAAAATGAAAAATTTTATATATAATAAAAATGCTCATAGGATGTGTATGGAGAGTAATAAAACTTTTAGAAAAAAATTTTGATGTAAAAATTTTTTAAATTGGAGAAAATATGATATAACAAGAATAATGATGAGAATAAAGTTAAAATAGATATGTTAATTGTCAGAATAGTTGAAAATAATTGAAAATTAGGTAATTATATAGAAAGATGTGAAAATGATTAAAAATAGAATAATTATGAAAAATGAAAAGTTTTAGAATAAAAATTTTTAGTTTTAAAAGTTTTTAGATATACCAAAACACACCCGCAATTAAAAATGGTTGTATATATATTAATTTGTTGCTTAAGAATGGTGGCACACAGTCAAATGCAGCCAATTGGTATTATTGGGCAACTTGCAATCACATGTCATACTACTTATATGGTAGTTATTTGACTACAAATGAAATTAAAATTTTAGCTAAAAAAAAAGTTTCTACATTCAAAAAATTCTTTTATATGACAACATGGGATGTACAATGTTTTCTTAACAATAAAGTATAGTTTTGTAACAATGACGGGTAAGAAGCTATATTTTCCTTATATTTTTAAAAAATAATGTAAATTTTAACTACTTAACTACCATATTTTTTTCCATTTTTAGCCATATATTACAATTATTTTGTTACACAACTAATCTATTTCTTCCCACTTTATCCTTGATACACATGACTCTTACACTTTTTAACAATATTTTTTTCTCCACTTCCCCACTTATTCCTTACCCACTATTTGAAACCGTGACTACTAATAATAATTAGATTATGTCAATTGCAGTCATACAATAACTAATTTAATAATGCAACTTAAGCTAAGTAGAACTCAAATTTGCCCCGCTAAGCCCAATGAAAATTAGTATTTAAACTTGTGTATGCAAAAGTCGAATCCGATAAACCCTCTTTGTAAATAGAGGTTCAAATAAATTCAAAATCCAATTTTTCTATTTTTATATATTTAACGTTATTTATATTTATGGTTATAAATGCCTGTCGTGTTTCATCAAAAAAACGTTTGTCATGTATTCTTATTTTCAATTAGATGACTTATTAACTTATATCGAGATGAAATTTTAAACTTATCATTCAATTAAACAAAAATTTGTCAATCTGAATTTTAACTCAATTTAAAACCAATTTATACAAATAGGTTAACGTTTAAATTTTAGCAGTAGAGCTAAAATTAAGTGTTAGAGTTTAAATTTTATAAATATAATTAGAATTAGAATTGACGCTTAACAGAAAATTTCATGACCGTGTGTTGCACCCCTTGACTAACCATTTCATCACCGTCCCATACAACAGGTGGCATCTTATCTATGAAGGAGAAAACAACTATATGTAATATTTTAAATTAATTCCCGGGGAGGACTGATTATGCGAGAGATTAAGAAAGATTGTCTGTAAGCTTCGTTTTCTCAGTAGGCATATTTTAATCCAGAGGACATGATGCAGACGATCCAATCGCAACGCTACGCGAGCAGTTATCTGCATCATCGGGGAGGAAAATATTAATGGTCACATCAGGAACGATCCCTATCATTAGCTTGTTGACTGCGGACCGCTTCCCATCGGCGTTTTGCCTGTCGATGAGCGGGCGACAGATAAATCATAAGACACCATTAAAGAGTGCAGAATCGAGATGGGCTCCGTCGCGATGGACCCATCTGATGATCAGGAAGCCTACAGATCCTTGATTGGCCAGCAATTGTACGGTAAAAGGGAGGATCACGGCCATCAATCCTTGCAATTTCACAAGACCACTAACATGCATGCCATACTGAGTAGGCGTCAATGTAAGTAGCAATCCAATCATCGGCTAAAATGAAATTGACCGCTAACATGCATGCCGTATTGAGTACGCGTTGATGTAAGTAGCCATCCAATCATGGGATTAGGTGCACTTAGCGGCAGCGCACTGAGTGTATTTAACTTATTTTTTTATTATTTTTTATTTTTTTATAAAACTGTTAATCTAAGTATATTTAATATATATATATATATCAATTTTTATTTAGATGTTTTTGTATTTTTAAAAATCAGTGACATTTTAGTAATTTTAAATTATAAAACATGTCACTAATTTTTAAAAATCTAAAAATCTTTGAAAGTGATAGAAATTAATACGCATGTTAAATACACTTAGATTAAAAGCTGTGAAATTTTTTTTAAAAAATTAAAAATAGGTATTTGCACCCAATCATGGGCTAAAATGAAATTTTGGATAACGATTTTAAAATCTTAGTGTGTGGGGTGAAACTTTGTGATGAAAAGTTTTTGAGACAAAAGTTATCAAATTGATAGAAAATAATATGATAAGATAGAGGTAATGATAATGTATTAAGAAAATAAAATTAAAATAGTTATGTTAGTTGTATAGGTAGTTTGTGGAAATAATTGAAAAGTATAGTAATTTATAGAGGAAAAATATGAAAAATAATTTTAAAAAATTTGTTATATTTTTTTTAGCGCAATCAAATGCACCCTTATATTCATAGCTAAAAAAATCATTTTAGACGATAACCTTCGATTCAAATAAGAAATGTAAGCGCAGGCGTCGTGGAATTGAGGCATTGCTGGGTCGTGGGTTTGAATCCGCATTTGAGAATTTGGCCAGAAATGAGAAATGAGGAAAATTATTAGTGGGAGCTGTGGTCTCCCGTCTGGTTGTTTATGAGAGCAGTGGTCTCCCGTTTGGTTGTTGGAAGCTGTGTCTTCCTGATTATTTGGTGGAGCAGTGTCTCCAGAATTATAAGAATGTCTCATACCTGTAATGTAATATGTGTTGAGATATATGTGAATATATTTTAATAAAAAAAAATAAGAAATGTACGTGAGTAATACTTCTGGGCAAGTTATGAGAGAAGCAGCAAGACTTTCTGTGCATGGGCAGTTGGGGGTAGTTATGATGTGATCAGATAACCTAATAAAATTAATGCCTTTTTGAAGCAAAGAAGCTTTGGCATGCCCATACGCCTGCGCAAGGCAAGCTGCGTACAGAAATTATACGGGAAGAGGATATGGATTCACCAATAAAAGAACGGATGCGAATTCGGAGCACTCAAGTCTGTGTTGCTGCATTGCACTCAGAGACAGGCAGTGATAAATGCTGGTCCAATACAAGATGTTTTTCGGCGACCGGCAGTGCAAAAGAACAATGAAAAAACGTGTAATCCAATGTATATGAATTATGATGTGAAGGCACTCTTGATTATGCCTTTTTTTTTTTTTTTTTCCCTTTCAGGCGGAGTGGGGCGGCATATATCCATACATGCATTGACCTAGTGCTTGGTTGATTTCACTAGCCGCTTATTATTTGGATGCGTCTCGGAAAACCATACCGCAGGCCGATTAGGTGGGGGGCGACTATGGAGTGATTATATTTTAGTTGTCTTATTAGAAAACATTAGAAGAATATCTTAGATTCTCGCTTTTTATTTTTCATTTTCTCTAACAACTCTGCGCGATTGTGTTTTTATTTTTTACGAAATCTGATTGATATTCCAATTGCTTTTGGCTGTGCCAAACATGTACGACCGTTCTCCGTTTTTAGTGGACGTTTGATAACGTGTAAAATTGTAGGATTGGGGAAAATCGTGGAAAATAAAAAAAAATATTTCGAAAAATATGTGATTGATAGGAAATGATAGGGGTATAGTTGGAATGAATAGGTTTTTTGTATATAGTTTGTAAGAAAAATAATTAAAATGTAGAGATAAAAGTGAAAAAAATAGTTTGTTTGATAGAGCAATGATTAGTCTTAGGAAACTAAATCTCATGGTTTCCTACACTTGCACGTTAACAAACGTGCCCTTAATTTCTTCTCCTTCAACCAGATTTATATAATTTTTATCAGAAAAACATGATGCACTTAGCTTTTTTAACGGATCTTTTATCCAATTGCTCATATTAATATTATTAATATTAGGTGACTTTTATTCTAAATATACCCACTTACTACTAAAAACATCAAATAGCCACCTAAAATACCACTCATCCCCCTTTCACCATAGGAGTAAAAGACAACTGTTTAAAACTTTTCTAAAATGTTCTTCTATTAGCAATCACATATAAACATGTACAACTGGTCATGCAAAAGATATCTATCTTCCTTGTCGTCGCTACTATCGCCTCATAATTCATTTGTCGGCAGTTGTCTAATGAAAATTTTAACCGATCTAGCAACCTCCTCTTAGTGCTCCAATGCTGAAAAATACAATATTGTACTAGATGCCCACTTTTTAACAAACAAAATCCAATAAATGATTATTACTAATGGTGCTTATTTCATAAATCTAGCCACAACGCACCTTCTCTGACATGCCCATTAGTAACCATAAATGACAAATGAAGAACATTTCCATCAACCCCTCCCTTGCCTTCAAGAACTAGAATTTGTGAAATGCTTACATCGCCCTCCAAGCCTAAAAGCTCGTCATTGTCTCCAATCTCCTAAATCTCATTGGAGATTGCGTCGGATTCATAGTTTACAACTACATCGATGTCTCTCATTCCCTATTTCCCTACTAAACCTTGTAACTGCGTTGTCACTAGGGTTTTTAATTGATCCCAGTTGACCCAGTAATTTGTTTATCCAAGTCATTTAAGCAAACATGTTTCAATTTGTTAACTTGCTAACCCATTTGTTTTAGATAAACAAATCACTAGTAGAGGGTTTTCAACCCATCAACCTGGTAATTAACTCATTTAACTTGTCCAACCTAATAACAACCCGCAAGTTTAGATATAAAAGGAAAAACCCTAACCCTTTAACCAATTTCGTCCTTCTCACCCATTGGCTTTCACATACATATAGATGTGCATTTACGAATTATGAAACTAAGTGAACATGACATGAAACATGTAGATGACTCATATGGTCTTTGATCAGTTGGATCATGGTCTCCGTAGAAGACTCTATTAGACTGGTTTATGGCAATAACTTCATGGAATTCTTTATGCTTAAATAGAACACTTGGTTAGTCAATTTGCATCACAAATGGAGCTTATGACAAAAGAAAGAATAGCAACTAAGGAATTAGATAATATTATTTGGAGCATATATTCGTTATAGGTTGAGAATAGAAACTAAGCTTTCAACTCATTTGCAACTTGTATAGACAATCAATTAACGACTCATAACTCAGTAAGATAAACACGTTATAAATAAATTAAGATTGAAGTTTTGTAAATGAATTAAGGTTGAAATTTTATAAATGAGTTAGGATTAGGATTATAGTTAGGTTCCAACTCATCAAACATCATCTGTTAATACCCCTAGTTATTGATAGCATTCATCTCAACTATGATGACATCACCGAATACCTCCTTGAGGAGCTTGGCCTCCTCGTAAATTTTGCAACCTTTCACATCAACTCCAATCACTTTTCAGCATCTTCGTTCGTTAAGAAATTTAAGCAACTTAAGCTATTGTACGAGGTCAACCTGAGCAACAACTGCTTTGATAGTAGGTTTCCCTCCATTGTCCTCTAGGTCATGGGCCTTTCTTAAATTTAAGGTTCTTTGAGTTCAAAGGGAAGATTTATTATCAATTATTCGGTAAAAAACTTGACATTCTTCAATCCACAACTGCTTCATCACAAATCTCCCTAATAATCTTGACAATTTTCTCACCTTTGTCATTGACCTGATCAATAATAGAACTTATGTCCATCAACCATGACAACATAGACGATACTCTCAGTAAGATCAGGCTTGTCAAGAACATAAAGATGTTGGATATCAGCTTTAATAAGTTGGCAGAGCCGTTGCCGGAGTTAATCGACCGAATGTATAATCTAGAGCAATTGAATGTGGCGCATAACTGATTATCATGAACAATTTCGGCAATTACAAGTTGCTCAACTTGCCGAATTTCACCTTCTTTTATAATTTCTTCACTGGAGAGTCGCTTACGTACTTGGTGGTAGATTTGTTCGACCACTGCAATATGCTTATGAAATAAATGGAACAACAGTTTTTGACTTCTTGCTGGTTTTCTTGTTCAATAAAACTTATGAGGGCGATTTTGGAGTTTAAAAAATGTTATTAAATAAGAGAATGGAAAGTTCCTGACGAGATGGTATATAGATGATATTTTGTTATAATTAATAAGTATATTTGATATTTTTAGTACTAAGTGGGTAGATTTGGAATATAAGTTAAATACTGCGGATATACTTGAGAATTGAGATATTCCTTAATATTATTTATTTTTATTGTAGGTACTATTTGCTTTTAATCTTTTTGTGGGATTTTATTTGTTCACCATTTTTCAATTGTTTTTGAAGTATTCAACCACTGCGTTGTCCACGAAGCTTGCGCGACAAATTGGATTGGCTTGGATCTGATGCAGTCGTTATTTTTAGCGACATAAAAAATGAACAAATCAAGAAAAGAAAAGATATTTCCTTCACCAGATCCACTTTTTTTTTTTTTTAATGTATATATTGGATTCCCTTCACCGTTCTTTCCCAGTAATTATTCAATTCAAAAGCAAACAACTAGAGCTATCTAGCTTAGCCGGCAAAACAGAATTAACTAGCGAAAGTAAGGCATACGTCATCAGAACTCCAGTTCTGAAAGCACTTCTCGTAGTTTGATAGATGTTGTATTTCATAGTTTCATAGATTCCACTTTAGAGATGTAGGTAGACAATTAATCAAATGCAGCTGTTCCCTCGCGTTAGGTACAGGTTTTTCAAAAAATAAAAATCGTCGGGGACAAGGGCCAGAAAAGAGGAGAAAAACGGGATGCGAGAGTATCATAGTGGGCCCTATAGTTTTTACCCTCTTATAGGCTGCCGGACATCTTTTGGCAGCAATAGATCTGGTCATCCGCCCTATTTCAAGGGTGAGTAACTAAAAACGCAGTCGTCTGCTCGGGCCGAGAAGCAATACGCCGACCGCCCACGACCAATAGCAGCGGCAGGGGAAATCTGTCAGCACCTCGCCTTCACAAATAATTGCTAACCTCGGCTTCCATTTCCGTACAAAATGGTGATAATCAACGCCGTTGCTCTGTCTAGCCCAATCTCAAATTGACCCAAACAAAAATAATTTTGGAGATCAGAAGATCCTCACCGTCTGTCTTTCGGTCCGAATTTTCGAAGGGCATGTCTAGATAATAAGGTTTTCCAATCGTTCGATTGACGATGCCTTTTGAATAGTGGCCCATTTTTCTTCTGCGGGTCAACAGATGAATGGTTCGGATCACCAGCGCATGGTTCCTTAGAAACTTGCATTGATGGTGATACAGGCCTGCTTGCAGAGAGCGTACAGAGCAAGGCCGTGTATTATGGAGAAGAGGGGCATGCACTCCGAAAGTGGCAGCGGGTCCCAACTCTCGGCTATCGGATAACGCATCCTTGCTCGCCACGTGACCGGCTTCTGACACTCGAATAGCTTAGTCGTCGGATCTACGACAAGTCATCTCACATGGCCCTCTCCATTCCTAAGGCATGATCCCCCATCGACGTGTTAACGATCATAAACGGATAGAATGAGATAGTTTTTAAAATTTTTTCTATTTTCGATATTATTTTCATTTTCCTCATTCAATCTCTAATTTTTTAATGCATAATAATCCTTTTTTTCACATTCATTATCTTATTCTACTCATTCCAAGTATAATATCTTATATTTTAATACACGGACAATTCATCCTCCTCTGGTACCAAATTTGGTCGATGGTTGGCCGTGTTTTCCTCTATTTTGGAAACGGAACATACAATTTTGGTACTTGGTGAATACATAACTATCGGTGGCATTTTGAGTATTTCACGCTAGCTAATAGTAGGACAACAACAATATGAATATGCATAGAAATTTCGTACAAATGCTATGGACATATAAGAAAATTTTAAAATATTATACGTATATTAGAGATTAGAGTCAAATATTATAAATATATTTAAAATTTTCTAAATAATATTATATGTAATTTGACCCAGCGGACTCTTCATTAGGCCTAAACTTTGAGCTTTGGTTTTTTATATAACTCTCTTCTCACAACAAACTACAAGGCCCATATATCCATGGCTACTTCTTATGCAATCTATATCTTACTCACCATCTCTCACATAGCTCCTATTTTGCCCATTGTCTCTCATATGACCTTGAAGAAGCCTATGGATTGAGATGTAACTCACTTAATGAATCCAACGGATTGGCCTTAAGTACATGATGACTATCAAGCAACCATATGCGACCTGCTTCGAAAATTACTTATAATCATGGGACACCTACATCTATAAAACTACTGTGCAATACCCTTGATATTTTGGCAATTTCACATTGAGCATATTTGTTTAACATTAAAAATTTTTACATCAGAACTTTTCAATATAATTTTTTTTTACTTTCTACAACTACTCTAATTTTAATTATTTTTCACAACTCTTTATAAATTATTCTATATTTCAATCATTTCTATATAAATATTCATACAACTAATCTATTTATTTTAATTTTATTCTTTTTATTTTTTATTACCCCTATTATATCATATTGTTTTCTTCAAATTTAAAAATTTTTATACCAAAAATTTTTCATCCAAAATTTTTATCACTTTTCAAACATATCCCTCGTATCCTCTATGCATCTATCCCATGATAGGATCCACTTCATAGTTCATACTCTATACTTGAAGACCCAGGTCAGATCGTGCGTATCCGTATTAGGAAAAATGAGTGCAGGAGTTGAAATCCAAAACCTGAAAGTCTCAAAAGTGTATTTTCATTGTTATATCTTCTGTTTTTCTTCACACCTTGTAAAAAGGAGATGCAGCCATTTAAGTTCCCGTCTTGAACTCATTGAGAGACTTCCTTTTTCATGTTATTTAAAAAAAAAAAAAAAAAAAAACTCTGTTCCGTATCTTAATTCATTTTTCTCAGCCCCATCCATATAGATTTTTATTTATATAGGGATTAGATTTACACTACAATTACTACGTAAAAATAAATTAAATAAAGAAGGCGTCAATAAATCGGTGCAATATTCCTGTGATGTTCCGAGCTTCCGTCTCTCTTTGGTTGCATGAGCGAGACCATGCAAGTCGCTTGCAAGTCTCATCACCCGGGTCAGAGTTCGGCGCCTTCAAAATGGGGTTGGAATAACCCAACCCGATTTCAAATTTGGGTTGAACTCACCCTACTGAATAACCTGATTTAAAACAGACGGAGTTAAACGGGCATGGGTTGAACCCAATCCAGTTGCACCCCCGCCCAAGCGTGCGTTTAGAAGGCCGGAAATACGCGTGCAGACGGTCTGTTCGATGAGAAGCTGGGAAGGGACTTCTTTCTCACGCAGGGGTATCTGTGTGTCTTTGAGGTGTAAAAGCCTCTTTTCTGTACATGCCTTGTCCCATGCTGCGCGCGAAAGGAGCCTCTTCTCCGAGCTTTTTTTCCCGTGTAAACTTACTCCAGTAAAAGGAACAGACAAGGTGGACCTCTCTTGTTCCTTCCACATACCAAGCCACCCAAAAGATTGGTTTCTTCTTTTTTTTTTCCCCCTTTTTTCTTTCTATCAAAAAAAAAAAAAGATTGGTTTCTTGAAATATGAGTGATGGTGAAAGGTGGGCCACTTGATCGCTTCACTTTCAAGTAACAGTACTTTCGGGTATCTGTTCATTATGGGTTTATAATTACACCACACACAAAAATTACCATATAGTGAAGATTTTTGAATTGATGATTAAAAAATGTCTCTATAAAATTATTATTTAAATTTTTATTGAAGAGTTTCTAAAAATAAAGAAATGAGCAATTTATACAATCAAGAGTACCAGTAAGATTTAATGAATTATAAATTACGAACTTATTATATTTGAGTTCACATTCATAATTAAATGAAAAAATAAATATTAACAATTTGAAGAAAATATGGTAATAGTGTGTCCATATATAAGTTATATTTTTGAAAAGCATGTGTTAATTATATATTTTATACTTTATCAATAATATAAATGATCAATATCTTTAACATATTTAACTAAGAGAAATGATCCTGTTAGCTTAGGATAAACCAATTGTTCACTTAGTTCACTTCAAAAAATTCGTTTAAAACACTTTTTGCTTGTTTCTTCATACATTATTTATCTAAGTGTATTTAACATAAAAATCAAGTTTTATAATTTTTGAATATATATGTTTTTAAGATTGTTAAACATAAGAGTATTTTAAATACATATATATTTAAAAATCTCAAAAACATATATATCCAAAAATGATAAAACTTGAGTTACATGTTAAATAAGCTTATATAAACAAGTGTATTAAGAAAAAAGTAAAATAAAATTTTTAAAGTGGGCTAAGTGAGTCATTTGCTTAGTTCGAGCTAACAGAATTATTCATTCTTGAGTAATTTAATAGAAGAAGGCTCAGGACTTGTTAGTCTAGGATAAAACGCTACCCTTAGCATACGTGTGGGCATTCTAAGCTAACATTCTTTAGGATTACGAAAATCTCTCTTTCTCATTAAGCGAAAAAACCACAGTTGTGTAAAAGTTTTGAACTCTCAAAAAGGTTTGAAACCTATTTCTTTGGTCATTCTCCATTCTAAACCTACTTTTGTTTTTCACCCAAGAGGTGCATCAACTATCCCATGCACATCCCTACTCTTACTAGATGCATATCAATTCCGGCTATTCCATTTATCCTCTTTATCATTGTAAGATACCATCTTTCTTTCCGTCGCCTCTACTTCCTCTGCAAGATACTCTTTTTCCTTCTTCTTTATCATCATCACGGCAACAACAACCTACTGATATTAAAATAGTTATTTCCAATAGGTTTAAACCTCTACCTTAGGAAATAGCAATATATCTCTCACCGTGGTCTAGTCGGATGTACTTTATAGTAATCTTAAAAGGTATGTGTTATTAGAAAAAAAAATTAATAATTAGGGCATATGAATTCAGGGTATGTTTAGTTTGAGGTAAACCTAAGCCAGAATTGGAAAAAACTTACTCACCCTGTACTATACATCTTTTAATATATATGGTTTGACATTTTAGTTACCCAGCAATTTTACTTTTCGATTAATATTTTTACCTTTTTATGTTTTATATGCAATTATCTTATTTATTTTATATTTTTCTATTTACTTTCAATTATTACCTTTATTATATTATATCACTCTTCTACTTTTTAAAATTTATCTACAAATTATTTTCAACTTACATCAAACAAAAGCCATGACCCTAGGTGTGGTATAAAGATATATTTGTAATTCTAATAAGGTAAAAGTACTTTTCTAGTATAAGTCATCATGGGTATATCCTATGTAAAGAAGAGAAATCATGCTCCTCTGATGAATATATATTTTTTGTGAGAAATGATTTTATTAGCTCAAACTAAATAGTGGCTTATTTGGCCTATTTTAAAAAATTTATTTAAATTTTTTTATTTTTCATCATATATTTATTTACCTAAGTGTATTCAATATGTAAATTAAGTTTACCATTTTTGCATATATGCTTATATTCTTTTTTACTTTTACACATAAGGGTTTTTTAGCTATTGTCAATGGTTGAAAATGACTAAAATACCCCTATGTTTAAAAGTCTAAAAAATATATCCATATATCCATATATCCAAAAATGGTAAAATTTAATTTATATGTTAAATATATTAATAGCAATAAGTTTATGGAAAAAATTTTAAAATTTTAAATAAATTTTTTGATGTGCGCTTAGTAAATCATTACTTAGCCCGAACTAACAAAATTATTTCGGATTTTTCATTTAGGTTATAATAACTTTTATCTTTAATGTTTCCCAAACCTACATGACTAAAGCTTCATTGTAAGTGAAAGTCAATAAGTAATAAAGCAACGACTTTTTCCATTCAAAAAACGATAAAGAAGAATAAAAGATAATCCTTGCAAAGAAGAATGGTGTGAAATTTTGGAATGTATAATTTCTACTTGAGTAGTTGATTGCAATAAAATATTCCTAATAAAAGTTTTTACTGGTGTAAGAATTTATAATGGAGCTTTTAATCCCAATTATACATTTATAAATTTAATGAAATTATAAATATTTTCTATTCACGTAAAGAAAAATAAAAGAAATTTTGCACATGATAAAAGTTGCAAGAAAAAATAAATAATGAATTCAATTTTCATTAAAAGCCTCTTAATCTATAGTACAAAATAATAATAAATAAGTTAAACTAATAATGATTTTATTAAAATTATATAGTATAGTCTTATTGATAAAATAATACTGCAATAAACGTTATAAAAATGTTACTATATCTTAAATGTTTTATTATTACAAGTGCCACTAGTAGTCTATAAATCATTTATTTTATAAAATTTAAAAAAGAAACAAACTGCTAGTGTATAATTTTTGTGGCAGAAACGCGCGTTTGAAAAAACGTCGCCATAATTTTAATATACAGATGGTCTCAAAAACCGTTAGAGACACCAACCGAGGCTAGCTCGGTTGGTCGCCAGCTGCGGCGCAGACAGCCGTAGCTGCGGCTGGCGGGGGATCAAATCCCCGTATAGGCGTGGGAGCGTGGTCTCCCGGGTGGAGAGTGTGGGAGCAAGGTGGTCTCCCGGGTGGAAAGTGTGGGAGCAGGTGGTCTCCCAGGTGGCTGTTGGAAGCTGTGTCTTCCAGATTTCTTTGGGACGTTATGTGTTCCCAGATTTGTAAGAATGTCTCAGATCTTCAAGTATAATATGTGTTGAGATACATGTAATTATATATACCCATAAAAAAAAAACCGTTAGAGACTCTTTCTAACAATTGAAAAACTATCTATATACACAGTTAAGTTCTATCCTGAGTTATACAAAAGATGTTCCATGTAACTCCTTCTAATTTTAAGACTTTGATAATGAATTAATGGAGAATTCAATTCTTTCATCCAAATCAAATACGTGTATAAATATATATTGACATGTAAATTATGAAAAATATTTAGATTAATTTATATATGAGAATATAATAATATTTTATAAAATCATTATTTATAAATATAATAATGACATCGTAGATTAGATGTTAAAAATATAACTTTAAAATTAATATTTAATATTTTATTGATTTTACACATTCGTAGATAGAGCTCATGTACAATCATACTAGACAAATGAAAGGATTTCAATGTTAATATAAATAATACTAAATAAAATATAAAAGTAAATATTTTTAATCAATCATCAAGATATTAAAAATAAAAGATATTCTATATTATGGGTTTCAAAAGGGAAGTCCATTTGAGTTTATAACAACCGTTTTTAAGTTTTAGAAAAGGTTTTTTAAATTCATTATATCACTACATAACAGTTTTGCATGGTGTAACCGTATGGCATTATGCCTCTCCATACTAAACCATCCTCTTGTTATCTGCAAGTGAAGATCCTACCTTGTGTTGGCCATATTTCGAAAGCCAGAAATTTCTTGTTGCCACGATCAAAAAGCAAACGCAAAATCATCATTTTTTTTTTTCATAAAAAAAAAATCCAATCTTTTAATCCCTGCGAACAGTCACCATGGAGACTCCACTAACCCCGCACGAGTAGGCTAGAAGCATCAATTAATAGGGCACTCGAAAAAGAGAAGTCGCGAGTCCAAGACATCCTCCCACGTCCAAAAAAGGGACGACGATCCTCCTCTATTTCTAGGGTTTGGGGTGGCTTTGATTTCACTCCTCACTTTTCTTTTCCGCTGCATTCTACTTTTTTTTTTTTTTTTTTTTGCCTTGAAAGTTGCGACTCGAAGAGTTCACACTTCACAATACGGATTGCCAAAATCATCAATTGGCCATGATGGAATTAGGCAGCGGGTACGGTAGGTCACCCCAAAAACTTTCCCACTCTTTTTTCTTTTTCTTGCTTGGTAAATACTCAGACCGAAGACTGATTTGAATATGAATGATTTGGCTGTAGATCCGCCCATGGTCCAGGGCGATCATACTTCATCTGCGGTACAATGGGGCGCAAGCTTAAATTGAATTGACAAGGCAATTTTGTCAGACGCACGGAAGTTTCTTCACACGCTTCTTTTATGGGGCTCGGGGACCAGCCATGTACATGCAATTCCTGGAACGAATGGCCCGGACCACGTTCTTCATCTGGTACATAGATGGGCAATTCGATCATTCAGGCTGACACCAGAATACAGAAATGCGTGAGTATTCAAACGTATGGGGTTGAGTTGCTCGTCCTGATTTAGGAATCATGACAAGGCCAGGATGTTATCTGCTGAAACCAAGATGTTGGAATAAATGGGCTGAAAGCAACTAAATTTAAGTTGGCTACAACCCGCCAACCTGCTGATTCTCTACATTTCTTCTATCAACTGGGTAGAGACATGGATCACCACCCATATCGCTACCATGCCATGAATCATTGACCTATATATATCCAGCAGATGGAAAGAGCAAGTACCTCGCTATCGAGGTGGAAGGCTAGCTGGTTGTAGGCTGAAAAAAGTAAGCATGCAAATTCTTCAGCTGGATAACCAGAGTCATTCATCTGATTCTACAGCGGCAGATCGACCCTCAGATTAGTTATGGCTACTCTGAGCGATGGAACCGTATGCTCGCTTCCAACCCAGATTTGTTTGCTTATGATGGCCCATAGCCATGGATTCTAAATAGTTGTATCCAGCTAGGAACATCTACTGACCGATGGGAGACTGACTCAAAGCTGCTTAGATCATTTATTAGTTAAGGAAACATTTTGAGATGAAGATAGCAAATGGCTTACGCAGTTAAATGAGTCTGGTGATAACATTCATTTTTTGTCATTTTGCATGAAGCGTTCAAATGCAAATTCAAGTATATTTAAGCCGTCCAATATCGCTTGCACATCATGCCAAATAATTTATCCTGTGACTCCCACAACCAGTAATCATCGTTGAGGTCTACAATAACTCGACCATCCGTAGTATGATGTAAGGACTAATTTTTATTTTAACAGTCGAACAAGTTACAGCCTTAACAACCGTCACCCAGCATTTAAGGCCATGGCGTTGCTACTAAAACCGGAACAGACAGTCAAGCTTTGTAACTTCGTTCTGTTCAATCCCTACCTCTAACTCTCTAAGCTCTCTCAATTCACTCTGGAACAAATCACGTCTTTGGAACCATTGGAATCGTCCTCACATAAACTAAATCTTACTTTTTTGCATTCATTTCCATCACAATCTTTAACTAGGATGAGTTCTCTAAGTAATCTACTATCATTGAATTCATCCCTACTCCCAACTGTAACACAATACATATATCTTTCTCATTGTTTCCTTAAATTCACATGATATTACCTTAAAAAATACATTTTGGCCTATTCGGCTGATAATCATCGCCTACCTTATAGATCCACTATCAATGTAAGAGTGCAACTCACATGGAGTAGGTTTTTTGTTACATCGGAGAATTGAAGATGCCTTTTATGCGGAGAGTATATCTTTTTATTTTTATGGAGTCTTTTCTTTTTGCTGTCTCAGGGACTGTCTCGGGGATTTAATCCCTGACCAATGGCAACCATGCCAGGACAAGTTACCACTGCGCTGGACTCTGCGGAGAGTATATCTTATACCGGCAAAATAGTACTCCAGTAAACACACAGCTTCAATGCTCATGCTGACGTGTTTTTTTTTTTAAAAAAAAAAAAAACTTTTAGAATGCAGGTATAGGCCCAAGCATAAAATTTTTAGATATACAATTTTTTCTTTTTCTAATTTTTTTCGAATTCCTGAAATGAATAAAGGTATGCATGAACAGTGTCTTTTTCGTTTTAGAAATTCAAAAAAAAATGAACAATTGAAAATTTTATTCTTGGGCCCGCATGTATTCTAAGAAATAAAGGGTGTATTTACTTTTAAATAAAAATTTTCCTTCAAAACTTTTTACTATCCACAACTACTTAATTTTTTAATTATTTTTTTACATCTTCGTATACAAAATACTTTACTTTTTAATCATTTCGATGCAACTAGTCATACAACTAAACATATTTATTTTAACTTTATTTTCTTTATTCTTCATCATTACTCCTATCATATTGCGTTATTTTCTCTTATTATAACGACTTTTATACCAAAAATTTTAATTAAAAAAATGTTATCACTTCCTAAACACACCAAAAAAAAACTCATTGAGCGGAGCACTGAGCACTAAATTGCGTAAGTACCTTATAAGCCTAACTGGTGATGTTAATGGTCATGGTCAACCTGCTCGTCCAACCTATTATGATTGAGTTTAGGTTGAAATTTTTTAATAAATAAATTATGATCCGCCAATCCGTTTAACCATTTAATTAAATAAACGAATTAAGATTGAGATTTTATAACCTATCAATCCGTTTAAACCATATAACATATTCAACTCATTTAAACCATTCGACTCATTTAACTCATTAAAATTTCATATATTTATATATATAAATGTAAACCCATTTTTCCTCTCTAAGTTTTTCTACTGTTACCTAATTTTCATTTCTCGCTGCTGTCCTAATTCCGTTTTTCTTGTTACTGCTCTATTTCCATCTCCCCTGCAGTAAAAACACACTCTCATCTCTACCTGCAAGATTATCATTTATTGGAGTCTAAGCCTTCAAATTGTCAGTTATCTAATCCATTAATAATTTGTCTACCCATTTATTAAATGAGTTAGGGTCGAAATTTTTTTTTTTTTTTTTATGAAAATGGTCGAAATTTTTTAAATATGTTAATAAATGGATTAAGGTTGAGATATTTTAAATGGGTTAAGATTAAGATTAGACTTTAACCCATCTAACCCAATCCATTAACACCCCCTGTCGATAACGATTAAAATTGCATATAATGAATGGCATAATCCTAATAGAACACGGTTCTGAGAATGAACCGTCAATCACGTGCAACCTGTCAATGCTCTAAAATAAGCAAAAGAGAGAACGTCAGCTGGAGACAAAGCTCACTAGCCTGCAGCGTGTTTACTTCACTTGGGCATAAAAAAACGAAAAGGCAGAGCCGAAGTTCAATTGTTATCCTTCATTACTTCTTGATTGACCCATCCCTCAAATTTGGTCTTGGGTCATTTACAGTCCTCAGTGTCCCGATGAATTTGTTGAAAATTTTTCTCTACAGAACTAGTATATTACATAAAATAACAACTCACTTTGTTACAGAATTTAATGAATAGGTCAAAAGACACTATTCCAGACAGACATCCTCATCTGAGATCAATGACATCGAATTTGAGGCTTGGGTTCATATAAACATCTGTACAACTATCATAGATAGGTCCACCTTCAGGGGGATCATTGTGGTGATGGAATCCACGTTGCTGGCACTGCCTTATGACTGACATGCCACCTGGAGTAGTAAGTCGAAAAATGCCATGTTTTCTGCACAATCATCACATCTGATGTCAGCTGTCTTGCAAATGACCACCCAACAAGTTGTGTACAGCAGATAAAGATTTAATTCATAATCATCAGATCTCATGTTCCCAATTAATTGTGTACACCAGCAGATAATGATTTAATGCACAGTCATCAGTGATGTCAAACGCACAAGCGCGTGCAGAAGGCCACACACAAGGCCTTGATTGCCAACCACAACAACCCCCACAACCCCACATGTAAAAGGCCTTGACACAAGCAACTTGCAGTCAGGTGCACCATACACAATTGAACAGATCACAAGTTATCCTAGTCTCCCATGACATAGATATCCAATCCAGGAAACAAGCCTGCTTCACCCACACTCCTACAGGCAAATACTCAAGAAAATCATGAGTACTGAATGAAACTAAGGGCATGCCAGACATGAATACTAGACCCTCTCAATTGATGGCTTCAGTCTGAAAATATTCATTTCCATAGCTATGTGCAGGATCTGTGGATGACCATCTGAGCAACGAAGGAAATCCATAACCTACTGAATATGTATCTGGATCTGTGGGCACCAATGCTGAATACTTCCAACAAAGGTTTGCCTGGAGTGGAATGTTGGCTCAGTAATGTTCACATCAGATCAGTTCTGGTAACTAAAACATCCAAGTCACTAAGTAGTTTCATTCACATCTAACTTCACCAACTAAGAACCGGATCAATATCATTTTTCTAAAGTTGATATACATCTGAAATCCAGACCTGAATCTCTGCCAGATCCAAAACCTGATAGCATGTTTTGCATCCTAGTTCAACAATGGAACCCCAATCAGACAGGACAGAACAAATAGCCAAATATGTGAAGGGTGTGGTACTTTGTATAAAATGGCCATATCTGATGATCTGGAAATCAAGCCCCTAGTGGAGCAATCACCCAAGAACTCATCTGGTTGAGGGATTGCAATCACAAAGTTTGTAGTGAACAGGGGAAAAAGTCTAGCCCAAGGAGAAATTCTGACCTTGAAGAATCTGTTGGCGCCATAACAATTGCAATGGCTTCAGGTAACATAATCTGGTCAGGGGGCAACAAAAAACTCATGTCAGTTAAATGGGTCAAGATAAATTTTGAGCAGCAATTAGGGATAATATAAGAAACTGAGTGGTATCTATAACCATCTGAATGAGAAGTGGGCCGATTCTTAACAAAAGGCATTGTAGGAGGGTTTCACCTGATATGAATAATGTGTGTGCACATCAACCGATGACATGAAACATGACTGAGTTGGATGAGTCTGTATATTGGCCAAAAGACAAATATATATTAATAATATCATTCAAAAGTCAATGATAAATAGCACAGAAAAACTCTCATGGAACAACTACAATAGCATCAAAAAACAACAACAGAGGTGATGACAAAATGGCAAAGGCTTCTGGTTGAGTTTCACATTGGAGAAGGATACTGAAGTCAGAGAAATTCTGTTCAAATAAAAGCCATCTTTTTGCTGTTTATCACGGTGCTCTTAGTGCAGAACTTACTGCAGGATCACATTCGGGAAAGAATAAATATCAATGTCATTTAAGAGTAAGAATATGGATGTGATATTATGGTTCACATTTCATACTTCTATGGGTAACTGCTTAGCAAGCCACCATAAGAATGACCACCGACCAAAAATTTAAAGAGTAGCCATCGAAGAATTTTGATTATCCTATTATTTTGGGCTTCTTTTTGTTTAATGCAGATCATTGCCTGCTAATGAAACTAATATCCTCACAAAATTTAGCTCCTAACCACCACAAATACATGCGCATAAACCAAAATGAGGGCTGAAAAGTTCAACATAAATTACTCACATGAATCCATCCTAGGGGAAAGAGAGATCTTTTATCCTGTACATCAAATATTTCCTCTTCATTTGTAGTCTGACACTGATCAGAAAATAGAAACCCCAGTAAAAAATTGCTTAGTTGCCTTTCACGATAATAAAAATAAGGTACCTCAGACAACATGAGATCTTATCATGAGACTGAAAAAAACATCACATACAGTGTTAGCTGTGGACTCCTGCTTTGGAATGATGAGTGCTGTGATAAAGAACTTTCTGTTCTTCTGCAAAATGAAAAAAGCAACTATGAACATGATCCATTATATGAATACAATTTTGAGAAATAGTGAAGCTAACATTAAATCTTTCCTTACCAGTAAACCTGCAAGAACACCACAAGTTTCTAAATCCCTTTTAGTGTTTGACTTGGCCATTTCCATGAAGCTGTCCATCAGTCCAGTGGACTGCAAATAAAATACAAGAATAATTAGTGGAAGAAGGTTGAAATTGCCAGTAGTTGACAACAAAAAGAAATTGTCATATAGAAAAAAGTCCACTACAACAAATACTAGGTGCATCTCTTAATGATGGCATACATCCAATAACTGCACATCCTCAATTCAAATTTCAAAAGTATTATACACCAAAATTTGATTTGAATTAACATTTCCACAACGTGTGCTCATGCTAGTATGTTACTGCTGTCAGAGAAACTGATAATTACAGGCCCTTAGTACCTAAAGCACCAGAATCTAGAGAGTATACTCAATACTCATCTGCTAGCTCCTAAAATATAATCCATTTTAATCAACAATTACTATACATTAGAAATCCAAAATCCACTACCTAATGAGCTTGAGCTAAAAGAAACCATATAAAGACATGCCTCAGAGGCAAGATAAACTTCTAATATAAATGAGATGGAAGACATTTTTGGCTCTAAAAGGATGAGTCTAGTCGCATGAGAGACTGAAAATCAAAGCGTATTTGCAAATTCCCATCCGTAACATTTTATTCTAACTTCCTAAAGCATATCGTCCGAAATGGATAACAGAGAATATTACGATGTGCAGCTGCAGTGGGGATTCAGAATGAATAAACTCATCCTGCAAGCTTTTTGCTGGTTCTGATCTCAGGTCAATGACCTGTGATGAATTGGCAGATACCAGATCTTGCACATCAGCAAGAACAGGTGGAGGAGAAGGCTGCCTGATAATATCAATTTGAGCAGAAGCCTCCATGGTGTTGGAGGCAATCACAGGACGAGGTTCATCTGCAGCAACAGACCATCTACCATCATCCAGTGAGAGGACTGATTCAAGCCTAGACCTTTCCGGTTGCAAATTAACACCATCTTTTGCAGATATAGACTCATCTTCAGTAAGTTGAATCAAGCTGTTCAAATGGAGGAAACAACAATTTAATAGAATTATCAACACGTAAAGGACAATTTAAACTGAACATTTACACAGTTGAGGGATAAGCATAAACATGAGAATCGTTAGAGACATTGTTATCTATTATCCGTGACAAAAAATACATATTATCAATTCTGACCTTGGGATCTCAGCTGGAGTTGAATCTATACTAGTTGGATATCTGACCTACATCCAGACAAGCCAAGTCAATTTAACTCAAACACAAATATATGAAGTACTGGATTGGATTGCATAACACCTTTGTATCAATGGTAGGCGGCTGCCATCGCCCATGAAGACCCTCAGGACCTAATATAGAATGTCTCAATAATGTCTCCTCGTTTGGACGTGGGACACTTAGAGATCTATAAAAAAAGAATAAGGTGAGAAAACAAATTAAGAAGAAGCCATTATGAACAAGCTAATGCAAATTGACTATTACAGAAAAATCTGCCATCTTAGTCAATAAAATCTACACAATGTGTTAGGATTAACACTTCATGATTCTAACCCAGAGAAAGGCCTCGGGGCATCATCAGAGACTTCATGCCAGACCATGACAGACTGGCTGTTAGCAGGGGTTGATTGGAATGGTAACAGTTAGTTTGCTTGCATACATTGTTCAGTTTAAAGAAAAAAAAAAAACCATGCAAGCCTATTGGAATTACAAATAACTGTGACCATTTACGTTTAACATGACTTCTAATGCAGTTTATAGCATTGAATAGATCCACCATATGACTCTTAAAAACTCATATATACTGTCATCAATTTCTATACTTCTTAGTGTCAAATAATTTGATGATAAAAGGTGTAGAAAACTACACCAGAAAAGAGTGAAATTAGCTCAATCAGAATCTTCCAAAGGAGAATGAATAATCCTAAGAGGGTAGAGGTGAAGTAATAAAAGACGCAAGAGACAGAAATTCTAAAAAGAATATACTACGGGGAAAAAGTTTAATATCTGACTTTAATTACTGATATCCAACCACAGAAGACTGTCTGCGAGCCAGAGTACAATGGCAACTGAGACTTTGAGTTAATATGGATGATGATAACAGATTTCAAAATGCTGTGGAACTGCTCTTACATTGCTGGCAGATTTGAGAACTTATCTTGCTGGATCCATGAGCTCTGAGATCTAGTAACACTCCTGGTGGGCTGTTGCACCTGCAAGAAGAAAATACCGGTGTACGAGTGTCACATACACCAACAACTTACAAGCCAAGTGGTAAATTAAAATGTGTACTTTAACAACAAAGATCTACTTGCGGACCACTTTCATTGCAATGGAGACATGCCTTACCTGTCTTGTCTCACAGTTTGCCAGAATCTGACTTTTGACAGGTGGCCACTCCAAGGAAGACTCAACAGAAAGGTTTTGGTGAACCTGGTGTGACCTATCTACTCTCTTTGTACGTTTTCTGTTTAGTTCCTCAATCAGACTTTGAACAGCAGGCTTCAGAGATTCCAGCTCATTCATTGCATTCAATAATTTCTAAATCAAAGATTTTGAAGTTAAAATGCACGCATGTTACACAAAGTCAAGATTCCCCGATGAAGGTTAGCAAAAGACAACAAGAAAGTACCCTCTTAAAAGAAAGCCTTTCTCGTTTTAATAAGATGGTGTAGTCTCGATGACATGGAATAGTTTCCGATATTAAACTGCAGATCAAATTAACTCCATTAGTTTGACAGCACTAGCATACTGAAATTTAATAAATTGTCCGTTAAATAACCGACATTAACTACCCAGACAATGCAGTCCCAGAAGAATCCCACATGGCAAAGAATTGAGGAAATTATAGGACAGGTGGTGCATATAAAGTGAATAGCTTGCTGACGTGCAGTTCGTGCATCCACAGCCCACAATTCCAATATCATGCATAGCAACTTGAAAAGCTAAATTAGAGTTATAATGCCTAAAGTCTCCATGACCAGAACATTCAGAACCTTCAGATCAGAAGCCAAGTAAAAGATATTTAGCTCCAGTCTACTGAGTAGTAAAGGCAATTGGAAAACTTCCAGAATCAGAACATTTGTAGATTAACCAATTTGACAGAAAATAGAAGAAGACAAATCTTCCAACAACCTGAGGGATGATATAAAAAGCATTTGAGAATACTTGACACACAAAACCTAAGGCACTATCCAAAAATCCTTTGAAGCATACACAGATAGGATCTTGATTTCATTTCAATAACCTTCCAATCCCCAAAACAGAGTAATTGAAAAAAATCATATCATTTTATATGTTCATACATGTCCAAAAACAAAGAAGAAAACTTTTAGCCTGAAGGGAATTGTCAACAGCCAATCAGCCAGCTAAGAAAAACTACAATGACAAGGTTATCAGATATAAGATTTCAATTCTAAAAGTCTGAATGGGACGGAAATCGCTCCTAAAAAACCTAGCAACCCATTAAGCAAGATGCCCAGATGTCTAAAGCTATCATAAACTATGCCTATCAAAGCAGATTCTGCAAACAGATGAAACCACATTGATCAATCAGTTATTTATAAACTGTTAAGAGTCATCCAGCTGCAAAGATAGCACGTGAAAGGTGATCAGAACCACCAAGAAGGATCTTTGACAGAAGCGGCATGATGACTTAACCATGAAAATTGGGGGTCCCATCTATAACCCGATTAGTGCGCAGCCTAGAAGAATCACTCTTCCTTCAGTATTTATACGCAATTAAATACAATTACTTGCAACCATCACCCATGTAATGATGTTAAGGCTCCGAACAGCTATCACAGTTATATAACCACAAATGAACTGATAAGGATGATTTTTTTTTTTTTTTTTTTTACCAAGCTGATAAGGATGAGTTGAATACACTTCCATTGGCACATCCATTGCTCACTCACAGTAACTTGATGTAGTGGAAGAAACATCCCATGGCATCCAACAATAAACAACCAGGATCCTAATCCATGGTTTATTTCATTCTGTTAAGGCTTAAGTACGAAAACACTTGCTGAAAAAGGAGCAATAAAGTGTTACTGAAAGGAATTAGTTCCAGAATGAAAATTTTGCTACCACGTATATAGCACCTCTAAAGTTTCTTGTCAATGAGTAATTCATCAAGATAGCATTTTATGCTACTCCTTTTCTAACCTTGAAAATCGTAAAAGCATTATATACAGATCGATTACGTTCTTCTCCTCGCGGTAGATGTCCGCCTGCACCAAGTCAATAATTCCAACAAATGATAAATCAAAATATACAAACACAGAAAATTAACAATTCCTAAAGAACACATTAACAAATTTCAAGAGGGTTCAAAGATCATAGTATGGCAAACACTAACATCAACTCACAATATATAATAAATGGCAGCAACCTAAAGATGGCACAAGAAAACAAACAAACAAACAAACAACGGACTTGGAGCTGCTATCCAAAGCCAATCATAAAAAGAGTTTGCAAACAGTTCTGAGAGATACACCTAACAGAACAGAAGTCAGTGATGCAAGTGACCATCCAGTCCCTAGTACTGAGAGGAAACTAAAGACAACGGAAAAAAAACTATCTGGTAATCATTCCTCTAAATCATGTTGCATGGCACATATTCCATAATCCAGATCATGCCAAACCAGTCGAACAGTCCTGGACTGTCAATGGCATGGGCTGTGCAATCCAATCTCAGTGGACTAAGACTTGGGCAGCGTGGAGAAGATGCAAAACAAACATCTTACTGTGATTTTCTACATCTCATCTTAAGTGACTATATTTAGCAGTAAACTAACCATTGAGTTTGCCTAGATTTGAGCAATCTGCTCCCATGTAACAAAATAAGAGGGAAAACCATAGTTTATGAATTAACTTTTCCATGAAGCACCATTGACTGCATTTCCATTAGAACCATGGTTATTGAGCTTGAAATCCTATTCAATCACTGTTTTATATGGTACAGAACAAGCATGCCGGCCAGAACAATCTACAAAAAAATTGTCAGAGCACACAAGACACCGTGATCAGCAAGGGAAATCTAAAATGTTAGATTTCGAGGAATGTGGAAACATATTTCATTATGAAAGTTAATCCAGATGCCCCTCCACATGAAAATCAAACATCCAGTATCCTAACTGATGTAATGTCATTTGCACTGCTCAAAATTCCGAATAAATACATGGCCAAGCACATCTACTCTCGCTTAGACAACAGCACTGGGAGTTGCTATACCCATTATCTCCTATCAAAAGAAGATGTTCCACGGAATCGTCAAGCAACAAATTTCCAAATGCTCATTAGATTTCGTGCAGAGATTATTGAACAGCGGGAGACGGGTACAAAAGTTCTCTGCAGATAGTTTCCAGTTTCCATCCATGCCATAGCTGATCAGTAGTAACCAATGTTCGAACTCTACAC
Organism: Annona cherimola; assembly: GCA_030490835.1. NCBI lineage: Eukaryota > Viridiplantae > Streptophyta > Magnoliopsida > Magnoliales > Annonaceae > Annona > Annona cherimola. Next base: position 81,945,444 of record CM059973.1, on the reverse strand, counting down.
AAACGACCTAATTTCACAACAAATCGAATTCAATATGAACCAAAAATTGAAATTCTCCTGTCTCAATGTAGAAGATCGTTGGACTCCCTTCAATAAAGACCTAGAGGAAACTCGGCAAAGGCAGAATCAGAAAGAAACACGAAGAGGAATTTTTCCCCCTAGAAAATCAATAAGAAAATACCTGTCTGAGAAGATTATCGGCAATCCGATAGTAGTACTTGAGAGAGATCCGATTGTCGACGTCGAGTCTCCGCGCGCTGGCAGCGATGTTAATGGTTCCGGAGGGGGACTTCATCTTTTCCGCACGTTTAGTTTCGATTCAATCTTTTCCTTTCCTTTCTGTTTCTTTAATTTCGTTTTTCCTTCCCCAGGAAGAGAAGAATCGCAATGTATCCAGGACCGAAAAGGGAAACCCTTTCGTTTCAGACGGCGGAGGGTTGCTGCTTCGGGTGGAGTCGTTAATGGCGGAACAGGAGTCAAATAATTAGAAGGGACCTCAGCGCGCGTCAGACGGCGAAACGCGCCGGACGGTTGTTATCAGGCATGACTTGGGTGAGCCACTGAGCGATCGATGCAGGGGGCAGGAATACAGTTTTTCAGCGAGGTGAAGCTAAAATGTAAGGATGTGTTTGGTTGAAAATAAAATTTTTGATAAAAAAAATTTTCTGTTAAAAATTATTAAGTTGGTAAAAATGATGTGATATAATAAGGGTAAGGATGACATGTGAAGAAATTAAAATTAAAATAGGGGTGTGTTTGCCAATTGGCAGAAAATATCAAGTTAAAATTTTTTAATCTAAAATTTTTCCCTCTCCACCATTATTATATTTTTTAATTATTTTTTCACACTTTCCTATATAACTACCATACTTTTCAATTATTTCTACACAACTATCCACATAACTAACTTATCTATTTTAATTTTATTCTCTTTACTACTCATCATTATCCCTGTCATATCACATCATTTGACAACTTCTACTCTCCAAAATTTTTCATCAAAAGTTTTATTTATTACTAAACACACCCTAGATAGGTTAACTGTATGGGTAGTTGTGTGTAAATAATTGAAAAGTATGGTTGTTTATTTAGTAAAATGTAAAAATTTAAAAATTAAAAATAAGATAATTACGGAGAGTAAAAAAAAATTTAGATTAAAAAGTTTTGGTTGAAATTTTTTACAAAGAGCAAAACGGATAAGGGTACTTGACTTGTGCAGCTTTTAGAAAAAAATAATAAATTATAAATAAATACAATACTTTTTAAACAGAAAAAAGAAATACAATTTCTAGGCCCTTATTGCATTTGTATTCAACGCCACGTTCCAGGACAATTCAACGCATGTGTTTCCATGAAATATGAATACACACATCTCAGCTTATTTCATCATTATTTTTAATCATTTATTCCAGTATGTTACTTAACTTTTAATTGTTTATTTTAATTTTCCCAACATTCATCTTCTTTTTCAAATGCGCGTTTTTTTTTCAAAAATTACTCTTTTGAATACCTCACACACCACAACCAACCACACGCACCTTAAACACACAGCTTGGTTCATTCGACGTCGGGCATAAATGACAGCCCTTATTATTTTTTTTTTCATCAAATTTTTCGTCTATGTATGGGTCCCATCTGTAATTCCATCCATGTGAAATTTGGCAACAACATTCACATCTCATTGTTAGTAATAATACTTATATTCACATGCATGATCTTTTTTTTCCATCCTTACGAATATAGTACATGCAATGAAAAGATCAATTATAACGGGATGTCAGGTAATGCTTAATACAACAAAAGTTTATCAGGATATTGCAAAGTTAAGAAAATTCATCACACAAACATTTGAAATACTTAAAACTTTGTTTGAAGAATTAATAATCTCCACATGTTCTTTCTTTTTGGTTGTAATACTCATTCAAATATTAAAGACTACCTTAAATAATTTATCACAAAATTCAAACGATTTTTAAAACTAAATTAAGCTTTCTTTCTTAATCATGAATTTCAATCTTTTTTAACAATTCCCGCACTTCTGTTTTTCTTTTTTTCTCTTTTTATGAAGTTTTATTATCATCAATCTCTTTTACTCCTTTTACACTCTATTCATCCGTTGAAATCAGCTTTTAGTCACTTAGTATAGGCTATCCACCCTGATAAGTCCAAATTTAGTTTAGGGTTAAAAGATTCGGACCAGATCAAGATTCAAAAAGTTAATAAACATGGGACAAGAAATTATGTGGAAAAAGAATGATCTCACTTAAGAGAGATTACCCAAGAATTACCCAAGAAACTATGAAGCCCGGTAAGAGAAAACTTGGCTGCGTAGAAGATGTATGGCTTATTAACTTAGCTTCTCTTTTGGGCATGTACAAATGGTTAATCTTATATGCTTCAATTCTCTTACATGTAACCCCCTCTTGCTAGGGGTTTGTTTATACTTTATATTTGTTTTCTCGTGGAAACTAGCATGCTTCTGTCCTCAAAAGATTTTCATCATTTCTTGAGATTTTGAGCATGACATGGGATCCCGTTCTTATTAGTCTAGGATAACCTGGCTCTTGATAATAGTTATCCTAATGATGAAACGAGACGGTACAACCACATTACTATGACGTCGCATTTAATATGTGCCGCTAGTTCCGGCTCGAGGGTGGTTGTGCCCGTCATCCACATAAAGTAGCTTAGGTAAGAAGGTTTGTTAGGATTGAAGTCACAGTATTAGTCCAATCCCTTCTCGAAGGGGCAAGAAGTCTGCTCATATCTGTTAGTGGCATTCCTCGTTCAATAGTCCAATTTACAGGGAAGGGCTCGACTATTCTACGGCTATCTCTTATGAGATGGTCGGCTTGACTCTTATCCTTGTCACACCAGTTTTAATTTTTTTTTTTGAATTTTTACAAATTTTATCTCAAAATCAATTTCAGATATTATTCAACCAAACAATATCTAAAAATTTTCATTGCAACTAAATATTATTATGGCGCTTGACTTCCAAAGAGATATCTTGGCAACCCTTACCTATTTCCTGCTACACCATCGGCTCCAATGTATTACATCATTTTTGAAAGCATATCTTAGCAACTTTTGCTCCTTTTTTCGCTATAGTTATACTCCACCGTAGCATGTCCCTTACTAGGAATACCTTAGCACTAACAACTTGTAATGTCATATCAAAATTTAAGAAAAATATATAACGAAAATTTCTATAGTACCAATTGCCAACCTAGCATGCTAATCATCACTTTTTACTCAAGCCGACAATTGGCAATAAGATAAAATCTCCCATTAAATTTACCAATTAATATAACAAAGAAAAACTACATAAATTTTTTTTGTGTTAATGTCATATTCACAAAGAGTTTTTTTTAGAAAAAAAAAAGCACACATAAGAAAATTTTGAAAGAAAAATGGAAAATCGAACTACTAGTGTAATCAAACATTGTTAAGTATTTATTTTTTGACAAAGAGCATTTTATTATGAACGAAAAGTCATCAAAAAGAGTACTCTCCCGATATTGTTCATTCTTTTCTTCATTATCTTTTCCTAACTATAATATATTCTATTTGTTATGCGTACATGGGAACTATTGTGCTACATGATAAACAATGTAGAACTAGTATAGTGGAATTTGTATCTATAAAAGTTAAGTTATAAGAATGTTTCAGGAGTTAATTGTAATATAAATTGAGATGATTATAAATATATACCAATAAAAAAATGGCATCCCAACATTTTTAATTTACTCTTAATATAACTTTAACAATATAATTATATAAATGCTAATACCATGCCTACAATAAGGGATCTTTCATTAAAAATAATCATTTTCAATATTATAAGAATAATCACTAATCCCATAATTAGAGATTTGAGAATATTAGCCAACATACTCCAATGCGAGATTAGATTTTCCTAAACTTGTCTCCTTACTATTCATGTTGCTTATCATCTTATTTCAAACTTTCAGTACAGGTGGTGAAATTTGTCCAAAAAATTAAGGAAAATAAAGAAGAAATTTTCATGAAAAGGCTACAAATGACAAATTAAAAGGATAGTGCTTAAAGATTTGGGACTGGAAAAGAAACAAATAAAAAGGAAAAGGGATTAGGATTGAAGTATGAAAAATGAAAGGGAAAATAAGGAATTCATGGGATTGCATTTGAAAAAGGGCATTTTTGTCATTTTAGCTATTTAAGTGTGTTTGGTAATATGAGTGAGTGAAAAGTCAAAAAGCTTGAAAGGGGAATGCTTTTTAAAAGTGAAAATAAATGTGATAATTGTGTCAAAAAGGTTGAAATGTAAGGATAAAAATAAAAAATATATATATCAACACTTGTATTATTTAGTACTTGATGCTAGTGTGTGAGAGTACATGGGAGTAAGAGGTGCGAGGCTCAAAACCGAACTACAAAAATAGAAAAAGAAAGCTGTAAAATTATTTTTAAAAAAATGTATGAAGAAAGAGGTAAAAATCGCTTTTACACCTAAGTTTGTCACCCAACAAAGCTATATTTTCTTTTACGATATGAAATCGTAGGATTAAGAAACAATAAATGCAAAGTTACAATGTTTAAAATGTAAATATAAAAATATTGAAGTTTTAAAAACAAATTCACAAATTAGAATAAAAAGGATAATTTGCATATACACTCCCATAGTTTGACCAAAATCGCATATAACCCTAATGCTAAAGGTTGTCGTCAAATGAAAGACAGTTAAACATTAGTAAATTATCTCGTTTCCAAAAACACCCTTTAATTCAAGGAGATCGGAAGATGGATGATTAGAAATCGATGAAATAGTTATGATTTTTGTGATTCGTTTCGAAGCATGTATCTCATTGTTGTAGCCATCTTCAATCACATGCAGATCTTGTGATCGTTTCTTAGTCTTTTCAACTAGCTACGAACCACCATTTTTGCAATTTTAGTGTATCATCCTCTGCTCCCTATTTTCTCTTTATCAAGGTAGATTACACGCATTGAGATGCGAGGCACTTGTTGCTGGCTGGAGAATAAATTAGTGCTGGTCTTCATAGTTTTTAATGGTCAATTGTTTGACTGGTTCTGATCATATATTTTTCTGTCATTGCCACTGAATCTAGGTGGTGGGTTCTTCTGCCACAGACACCCTTTTCGTTGACACTTGTTGATGGTTGAAGAATAAACTAGTGCCGGTATCGATGGGATTTTATCGCCAACTATTTGAGTGGTTTTGATTATGCATTTTTCTGCCATTGCCATCGAATCTAGGTGGTGAGTTCTTTTGCCATGGCTGCCCTTTCCGTTGAAGATGATGGGGCATTAAAACTCTAGTGCTCTGGCAGTGCACCCGACCCATGCACTCAACACTAATTTAAGTTGTTTAAACAATTAAAAAGCTTCAAAACCGATGCATCTTAGTTTTCCCTCACTTGTTGTGTGATTCATCAAACACCCATGTTGGGACTCAAGAGCAAAACAATTGCTTTTATTTCAATTCATTTTCAGTGAGCTCTAAGTGAAATCCATCAACAGTTATATATAGCAAAGAAGCCCCTCTTCCACTTTGATTATGGGAGCATGGACATCAGTCACTACCTGCTTAAAAGTGTAAGCAAGTCTCTCCTAACTTCCATAGCCACTATGCTACGAAATCAAGCCAAACTAGAACATTCTGCGCATGACAAGAACTGATATTGTTGTCATCTCTCAATATCTCACAACCAACAAGAGGAGCAGCAGGGGAAAGAAAAGAAGCATGCCATTCTGAGAAAAAACAGAATGGAATGGAACTGGAGTCTATAAATGTTGTCTGATAGGGCTAAATTGGAAGAGAATCCATCGACCCATGTCCTAAATTGAAGGGGGTTTTGGGAAATAAAATAATTCGCTAACGTGCAATTGCCATCCATTTACCGGCAATTATTATCATGAGAGTTATATTCAATTTCGGTGAAATTATGCTCGAATAATATAAAATTAGTAAAACTATATAAGTATATCAGTCATTTCAGTCATACTACGTGGAAATATATAAAATTACCTAAACAAGAACGAACTCGTGCACTCTTGCAAGGCTTCGAGGAAAAGAACAAAAGGGGAGACCGTTCCACTGTGTACAAAGTTACAAACCTCCATCGCCATCCACCCTAGCCACATGAACGTCCATGTCAAATGAACAGTAGAGATTCAACTAAAGATTGCCATCTCCAATAGATGGTTAAGATATTCTCTTCAAGGTGAAGTATTTTTTGAACTTTCTAGGGGAAATTTTAGGCCTGGATTAATCCAAAATCAGGCTGCAGATGGACGGTCAGGATCCATCAATCGCCCCCCGCCGTCAGATGCTAAATGACATAGTGCTCCATCCCGCCAGATCTACGGCCCCGCGTCCCGGGGAATCGATGCGTCCGAGAACTCTATTTCCGAGAGCTCTATTTCCCGAACGTTAGGCGCTGCGCGGCAAGTTCCTCTCGGGGGTCCACCTCTCTCTCTCTCTCTCTCTCTCTCTCTCTCTGCGCCAAGGCTTTGGAACGCTGCAAGCCTCTCTCAGTTTCTTGCTTTTTGCTTCCGCCTTCTGTCGTCTTTCTTCTGCTTCGTCCGTTCTTTGATGGTCCTTTCGGTCGCTTGGACGACCGAAGAGCTACGATCGCAATCCATGGCGTCCGCCTCCAAACCCCACCCTCCTCTCCACAACTTCTCCCTGCCTCCCTTGAAATGGGGCAAGCAGCAACACCTTCGCTGCATGAAAACCAATCCACACAGCCAAATCCCTTCCATGGCTTCCAATTCCAGATCTCTTCCTTCCGACGTTGAATCGGTGGGCCACACCTCCCCCAACCGCTCCACAAGCTTCCACACACCTGCCACGCCTTCTCCGTGCGAGAAATCGAGAGATCTCCCCGCCGACGATGGTATCGAAGAGGTCCGAGCGAAGCTCATGGATCACCTCCTCACCGTCGCTGACCGAATGAGCTTCAAAGTGCCGGAAGGCGGAGAGGAGGAATCGACTGCTGGAGAGGCGCTGAATCTTCATCCTTGGAATCTTAGGACGAGGAGGGCAACGTGCAAGGCTCCGACTGATAATGGCAGTGGCGGGCGCCCCGCCTGGGGTTCACTGTCGAGAGGTTTGGTGACAGCTAGGGAAGTGAAGGAGGTGGAGAAGCAGGAGAAGAAGAGCAAGAAGTTCTTGATCTCCCTGGCGAGAGATGAGATCGTAGAGGATTTCTTTATCATGACAGGCTCAAAGCCGCCCAGACGGCCCAAGAAAAAAGCCAGGATCGTGCAGCGCCAAGTTGATGTAAGGGTTTCTCTCAATTCAGTCTGACTATTTTTTGGGTTGATGTAGTTTTTTTGTTCAATTCCCCATTTCTTTTTGGTTCCTTCAAATCTAATGCAGTTTGTATGGTTTTCTACAGGCAGCATTTCCTGGTTTATTGTTGTCTGAGGTCAAGCTGGATTTATACAGAGTTCCTGATGACCATGCTGGGCAGGTAATCATCTTCTTCTAGCTTGAATTGCATGATCCTTGTTAATGGAAACGGTATTCGCATGAGGCACTCTGTCATCTTACCATGCTTCTTTGCTGGCACGGCGCATGTTCTGGTCCTCTATGCGGCTGACTTCGTGGGGCCTAGAAAGAACGCACAGATTGAGATGCTAGTGTTGGCCCAAATCGGACGTTTTGCACTATGGTTGCATTCTAGTGAGTATGATGCCCTCATTATTAATGGCTGCTGGGAAGTGTGGGTCTTGACTATGAGCGATTGGCGCCACGGAGAGATGCATGTCATTTCACAATACCATGAATCATGACGATTATAGTGAAATTGGCTTTATAGTGAAACTGGCTTTTCTTCATTGCTAATTCATCTCTCTCTAGTGTTTCCAATGCCATCATTCCTCTTCTGCTTGAATAACTGATGTTTTATTCTTGAATTTCTGTTCCAGATTTAAAGATGGTAGCAATGCGGGCTCTTGAAATTGCAAGATTTTGCCAGGGGCCAATTGTTTCAACTTTGGTGACCTCTATCCGTGAGGAGAACAAGGAGTAGAATAGAAGCTATTGTTCTGTAAAGTGGAAAGCAAATAACATCTCCTGAGTTTTCAGATCACTGAGATGAAAAACATGTTGTCCTAAAAAACTAATCTGATTTGTTTAAGTATCTTGTTTTATTTATTGTTTGGTTAGAAATGGATCAGTCTGTTGGATGGATGTTGGAATTCAAGTTGGATTAGAATTGTAATTTGTAAGTTGACCAAATTAGGTTTATGAATACAGTTAGACAAGTTATGTGCCAATGGAAATAACATTTAGATTGTTTGATTTTGTTCTATTCGAATTTTTTGTGTACAAATTAGATGTTGGCTGCATTTTACATTGATGGATTAGTCTTGCAATGGTTCGAGTGATCTTTGAAAGTGTTTATGTAAACTGAGTCAGGCAAGTGAATGCTATCTGGATCACGAGATGCAATGTGTTGGCTTTAAAAGTGTATCTGTTTTCTGTGAAATTGCGTTCAAAGCATCTGAATCGGAGCACAGTCATTGAAATGCATGGCATTTTCTCTGTTATTGATTTATTTTTCTGAGGATGTAACTTTTTTGTTTCCGATGTTTTGGATGTTTGACTGTATCCTGGTTAAAGATGAATCGCAACAGAAGACCATATTTTTTTTTGTGTATCTGGCTTCTGTGCCATGTAGGTTAGCTAGAAATTCCTTTAATTGAGCCAGCACTGTGGTGAGGAAGGAGACTGAAAAATGAAAACCCATGTACTTTCATGTACTCCTGTATTCAAAGGTTCAAAATAGGCATTCTATAGACAAATTTTTCTCACGTTCAAGAAGAAATGACCTTTTATCTTCCTCTAACTATGATCTTGATTGGTTCCCTTAGATCCTAAAAAACTGAGATTCATATTCGGAGTGCAGCAATGACTCGTTTCTGGAAATTTTCCAAAACATTATGGGCTTGAATAACACTTGCTGAGGTTCAATTTTTCTAGGCAGTTGCAGGCACTTTGGCCCTGAATACCAAAACGATGGGTAACAGGTTCTGTTTCTTTGATATGAAATTCCAGTGGGTGCTATTAATCTCGAGACATAGAAGTTCTTCCATTGTCTTCTCGACTCTCCAATTCCTATGTTTTGTGCCCTGCTGGGTTCAGTTTTAACAGAGTCCGAAGCCAGTGGATACGCATACACCTTATATTTTCTTGGGTAAACGTGACATACTTCTTATGTCCTTGATTTTGTGGAGGTATCCCCCACCTGAAGTAAGGTTATTGTGAATTGGAAAATGAGAAAATGTATTAGAAATGATAAAAGATTTTTTTCGTAATGGAATCTAATTCACATTTTATTAAAGTCCCCTGCCTGTTCCAAGGGGTCAGGATCATTAAATCGGATGGAAAAATGGGATGAGAATGTAATAGATATATATTACAGATGAAAAAAATGAGAAATGTAAAAAGTTGCATTGAAAATGGAATAAGTTGTCCTGAGAATGATGAATCTCTTATCCCATTTAAGCATCTAGATGCTAGTTCTCTTACGTAATGAAAGGCTGGCTTGCTCTACTCGTGAACCATGCGGCCGATTTTTGGCTAAGAAGTCTGATAAAAGGTCGCCTAGCCCAGCAGCTAATGTTCGTCATTTCAAGATGGCCTGCATAATATTAAGATTTAAGATGGAATAAGTTTCGGTACGCTTGCAAAGTGCAAAACTACGCCGGCCATTATTTGCAATTTGATTAACACTCTTGTACATTATTAGATCCTTCATCCATTTGCCTGAAGTTTTGGTATGAGTTCAAAACCAAAGCCTACATCCACTAAGGCTTCCTGTCAATTGACGGTATTTCAAATTATACAAGATTTTTGTATTGAACTTGTATCCACAGTGAAGATGTGATAATATGTATTGAGAATGAGTAAAATTGTATTGGAAATTAGTAAATTTGTATTGAAAATGAAAAAATTATTTTGTCTTGGGAACCTTGATACGGATTCAATTTAAGAATTTTATATGGTTGCGAATAGAGTGATTCCTCCAAACATTTGTGTAGTTTTTTACACAAATTGTTGTTTTTAAAAATTTAAAATTGTTTTTACATGTCAACCATGTAATGAATAACTTAATGACGCATGATCCTTTACGGCCTATGCCTCTTGCCCAAAATTTATTTTTATTTTCTGGTTTTTTATAAAATTGTTTAGATAAGTATATATATAATTTGTATGCCAATTTTTATCATTTTTGAGATGTTTAAGTATTTTTTAGATGAGATTTATACATTTAGCTAAATAGTTTTATTAAAAAAACAAAAAAGTTTTTGGCTTAGCCTAAAATCGGTCAATTTTAGGTTGATTGTAAAGGATCATACCTTTAACAAGTATATATTTATGATACTGAAAATCTTTTATTTAAAGCTTATATAAAAAGTATTTAACATTATTTGAGGATAAATATTTAACAAGTTACATAGAAACGACTCCATGTAACTCCCTTAATTTTTAAGATGTTAATGATTGATACAAAATCCAATTTATTCATTATATTTAACATCACTTGTTTAGCTAATAGATTAAATTTTATCCAAATCAAATATTGCATTAGTCGCATTTCTTTAAAAATAGATATATTTGTGTGTAAAAATAATTAAATTCATTTACATATATATTAAAATGTCATAATATGGTGCGAATTCATACCTGATTGAGTGGGTGACCTTGGTTCTAGTCTTGTCTCCGCATTTTATGTAAAGCAATAAGTGGTGACGTTATTCTCCTTTAAGTTTCTGTGATACTTGTAAAATATTGTTAAAAATTATAAAAATGTCTTACGTCATTATTGTAATACCAGTTGAGATGATGTAATATATAAGTACTCATAAAAATATAATAATACTTCATAGAATTATTTAACCACATAATAATGATATTTTTTATCATTTATATATTAAAAATACTACTTAAAAATTTATACTTAGTACTAAATTAATTTATTATGTTGATTTTATACATTTATAGATGGGCCCATGTAAAATAAACTAAATAAATGAAAAGGTTTTTATAGTAATATAAAGGGCAAATTCCACATATATCTATGAATTTTACTTTTAATTCCACCTATACCCACGAATTTTCAAAAATACCTATCATATCTATAAATTTTCATCCTTATTCCACGTATACTCATGCCATTAAAAATTTGTTAAATGGGTCGTTAACGCCCAGGTAAAATGACAAATATGTCAAACCTTAATGTAATTTAAAGTTATTTTGCTCAAAATAAAAGAATCATATTCAAATATATTAGAGTTATATAGAATTACTAAAGATCCGTTATAATATGAATTTTTTCTATAAAATCATAATTAGAGATGGATATGTTCGTCATTTCATAAGAGGTTAATGACTCTTTTAACGGATTCCTAACGATATATGTATATATGGAATTATAATAAAAATTCGTGAATACAAAAGACATTTTTAAATTTTTGTAGAGATAAGTGGAATTAGGGATAAAAATTCATAGATATATGAAGAATTTGGCCTAATATAAATTATGTTAAATCTAATAGATGGAATAGATTTTTAATCAACTATCAAGATATTAAAAATAAATGGTTATATAAAAGAGGAGTTTTACTGAGCGTAGCTTAAATATGAAAGTGTTAAATTTTGGAATAAATATATAATACAGAAAATTTTCAAAATATTTAATTTTTCTCATCATGACTTGATATAAAAACATATCTTGATGAATATTATGAAGGTTTAGATATTAAAATATATATATTAGAAGTAAAGAAAAGCAATCATTTGTACAAATTACTCCGGGAATCACTATCAATATATAAGAACCTTTTTCGTAAATATATTTATTAGAAGGGGAATGATGCTTGACAAATTATTACATAGAATAGTTTCTACAAATGGTCACTTTCGCTGTTTTGAAAAAAAAAATCTTAATACATCTAAATTATGGAAAATTGTAAATTGATATAGATACATTTTTATGATGCCAAAAATCATTTTGATTGAAAACATGTACGTTATAAATATTAAACATTATTTCATAAGGAATATGAAACTGTTAAAATTTAAAAATAAATATATAATATCTATATTTAGATGAATATTAAAATGCTGCAAATGTAACCCATCACCGAACTGGTGCTTTGGCATTTATGTGAATTTGAGGCGATTCTAAGATAACACTGTTACTTTAGGGTATGTTATTTATTTATAAATAGATTATTTAGCCCGCTGTTCACGTCAGTTAGAATCCGTAACCGGCGCCATACGTCCTGCGGATTTATCTCAGACAGAATAGATATTATAGTAACTCTACAGCTGCGATTTGTTTTTCGTTACGCACTTCTTCTCCCCGACTTTAAATCCATCCGCAGCCAAAACCCAAGATTACATTCTCTCTCTCTCTCTCTCTCTCTCTCTCTCTCTCTCTCTCTCTCTCTCTCGCTCGCTCGCTCCCTCCCTCCATGCCAACTGGGTTCTTAATCACCTGCAAGGCTCCAGGAACCCGCTTCGGGCTCCCACCTTCCAAACGAAGTACGCCTGCTCCGGTTCCACCCATGACCACCATCCCCCCAACCGTTAATCACTTGATTCCACTTTCTTTTTCCTCTCCCTCTGGCGACCTCAAAAACAGCCCTATCGTCATTCGTCTTCGCTCCAGTTCCACCGAGACCAAAGAAACTGCAGATCCCAACGCCCCGTCGACAAAACCCTTGCCCGCTACCACCGCCAATGAGACGCCAGAGAAGGTGCAAGGGAGCCAAGAAGAAGCTGTCGGTGCTTATCTTTCACCGTCGCAAGCACCTTCTCATCATAATTCAAGACGATTGAAGCGGCCAAGACCATCCGAGAGTGTTGTGGGAGGAGAGGAGAAGACAAAGGATCAGTTTCAGTTCGCGATTCGGCTATCCAAGAAAGAGGTAGAAAAGGATCTAGAAGCGATGGGATTGCAGCCACCTCAGAGGTTGAAGAGGAGGCCCAAGAGATTGGATGTGAGTAACTCCTCAAACTTTCAAACACCTTTTCAATATTTTGTTCTTTTTCTCTCTTTTGCCGTGATTTTTATATGTTAAACCCTAGGTTGATGTATGATTATTGACGTTAAAACACACGAGGTGTTTCATAAAAAAACATACACACGCGCTCGCGCGAGGTGTTCTTGGGAAATTTGCCATCTGCATGAATTTACTTCATCACCATCTAACATACGCATACCCTTTTTTTTTTTCAATCACATATTGAAATATGAATATTTTCTACACCCCACTCATCAGTGATCATTTCTACCCTTTAAATACTCCATCTCTATATGTCCTTTATCTTATTATTATTATTTTACCCTTGTTTTTTCAATCAGATATCTACTTTTTCAAATATCTATCTTAATATATATATATATATATATATATATATATATATATATATATATATATATATTCACTTGATTGCTTTATCCAGTTAAAACCTAATAATATTATGGGTTAATGATTCAATGAAGCGGGGCCTTTTTTATTTTGAATTATTTTTAAAAATCTACATTATTTACAATGCTTTTTCTGTTAATTTTTGCTTTCAAAAGTCACATTGTTGAAAACTTTTATACACTGTATATTATATTATACATTTTTAAAAAAATTAATAGTCATATATTTACTTCTAAAACATACTAGTTTTTATGTTTTTTTCAAAAGATGATAATTTCATATAAAAATATAAATTTTCAATGAAAATTTTTAATTCCATGACAAAACAACCGGTGTTAAACAAAATAAATGGCTTAAATCTAAATAATTAAACTAAAAAACAAGGGGCCCTTCTGTATTGAATCATTACCCTACTATTGTTAATATGTTAACTCTCAAAACTATGCCAATTAAAGATCAACAGTGATATTTGTAAGCTAAGAAAAAGGCCAGCAGGGCGATTTTAGGAAGTCTGGAGTTTTTTCCCCATACTTGGATAATCTTCCTTTTTTCATAGATGAAGGGTTTTTTTATTATGCATGATCTCTGAGCAGTTAAGTTACCGTCTTAATGAAATTTGTTTAATTGATTTTTTTTATTGTTTCCAGATTAGTGTGTACATCGAAACACAGGATAATTTTCATTGAGACTTCGAACATGATTCATCTGTTATTTTTAATAGTAGCTCCACCATGAAGTTTGTTATTGCCTTTGTCTGCAAGTGATAACATTTCCAATTTCTCAATTTGTTCAGAGGCTATTTCCTGCAACGGGGCTGGCTGACATTATGGCAGATTTACACAAACTTTCATCTTGACCAAGAAAGGTGAATTAAAACTTTCAGTGAAGCTTCTTGATATCTCAATCTTATTTATTTTGATCATTAAATTTGTGAAACTAATTGGTCATCCTTGTGTTCCTTCATGCAGAGGTGGAAGCAAATTATTATTGAAGGGGGCCGCCAATGCAACAGCTGCTTGGGTAGTTTTGTATACCGTAATTAGAATGATTGATGCTTGTCGATACTGCTGTAATAACTAACGTTAATTATACAAGTCATTATTTTGTTGTTTATTTCTTATTGTACAAAACATTTTTGCAACAGTACATTATTTATAATGAAATAAAAAATAATTATTTCATTTCTTATTTGCATGATAATTAAACTACTTGTCTGTTCTGTCTTCTGCAGTTGGAGATGTTGGTATGGAATTTACTGGAGTTGAATTAAACCCTCACAATTAATCATCAAAAACTTTTAAGCAATTTTAATCCTCGAGGAGAAAAAGATAAAATTTGAAAAGAAAAGTAAAAATAAGTTTTTAACATAATTTTGAGATTTGAATTTTTTTAAAATGTAGAGAACACCATTTTCATGATAGTTTAGTCAATGTAAATATTTAAAAATATATGAGTTGTCTCTATCAAAATATATATGAGTAATCTCGTAATATTATAGATATATTTCAGTTTTTCAAAGTAATTGATGAAGTTCTTATATTTGGAATATCATTCAAATGTAGTTATGTTTAAAATAAATCTAAAATTAAAGAGTAAAACGCATGTCTATTTACCCTTAAAAATAAATAATATGATACTGGATCTTTTATTTGAAAAAATCAACATTAGAGTTTTTTGTTTTTAAGCTTCTCCTTAAAGTTGGCTATAACTGTTTGAAGGGATTCAAGAATCTTGAATAAGATGTAGAAATAAGATAAAATATAACAATATATATTAAGGATAAGAAAAATTGCATTAAAAATGTAAAAAGTAGTCTTAAAAATTAAAAAATTATGTTTGTAACACGCTGCATGTGTCTCTAGAAAGTTGTAAACCTAGACTAGCTTTCGAGTGGACTAAAAAAGTTCCAAAATTTTGGATATATTTGGCAATCCTATAGACTTATTAATATAAAAAATTTTATAGGGGTGATCCCATGCTGCCAGGTGCATGGGACCCCATGTGTCCAACCATAGGAACCCCCCTCCCCCCACCCCCCCCCCCCCCAACAAATTTTTTTTTATTTATAAATATGCAGAGTTGAGTGTGTTTAACTTATAAACTAAGTTTTACTATTTTTGGATATTTTAAGGTATTTTTTTATTTTTAAATATAGTGACATGTTTGCAATTTTTTGACATGAAAAAATACTTTAAAGTATCCAAAAATGATAAAAACTTGATTTATAAGTTAAAACACGTAGCTCTACATATTTATAAAAAATAAAAATAAAAAAAAGGGTCCCACAGTCGGACGCATGGGGGGTCCCGTGTGGTCGGCCACATGAGATCAGCCCTCGACTTTTTACTCTCCGTTATTACTCTTTTTAATTATTTCTTCACATTTTTTATATGATTGCGTTATTTTTCAATCATTTCTTAGATATCTGTACAATTAACTTATTTATTTTAACTTTATTTTCTTTACTTCTCGTTATTATCTCAGTCATATCATATTATTTTTTTCCATTTCAAAAAGTTTTACACTAAAAGTTTTATATTTAAAAGTTTTAAAAGTTCTATTAAATATCAAACACACTCTTTTAGTTCAGATATTAAATAAAAATTATTATTTCTATAATTTTACAGAATAATATTAGCGTTTTAACTTTTGGTTCAAATAGACACAAGCCAACATTTGATATTGAAATAAGTAAATTTTGGTAGTAAAATAATGGGCTAATTTCAAATATACCAACTACATTTGCCCTTAATTACAAATATACCCACTAAGTTTGAAAATTTTCACATATACCCACGAAGTATGAATGAAATTTCAAATATACCCATTCTCTTAGGCATAATTAAAAATCGTCGTTATCCATCATATGAAATGTCCAAAATGCCCCTTATTATTTAATAATAGTAATCATTCAACTATGATAGAAGTTAAATAATAGAAACATATCTAATGTCAGAGAAAATCTAGATAGAATGAGTTTTAACGGTTTGGATATTGCACAATCATAATAAATGTTAGATTAATTAGGAGTATATTGAGATTTTAAAATTATTAAATGTTTATAATTGTCATAATGGATATATTTAAAATTTCATTCACAATTAGTGAGCATATGTGAAAGTTTTCAAACTTAGTGGATATATTTGTAGTAAGAAAAAATGTAGTGGGTATATTTGAAATTAACCTTAAAATAATTTAAAAATAGAAATTTTACAAATATGCTTACAAGGTTTGACCAATATTGCATTTATATTCCTAAGTTTGCTAGTATTACAAATACGATCATAAGATTTTTATAAAATTACAAGTATGTCCCTTCTATTAAAATGTCATTAGAATTTTCTATAAAATAATGATAATGTCTTTTAAGCCAAGCGATACACTTATAATTTTTACAAATATTATAAGAAAATTTGCAAAAAAACTAAAATAATAATATATATAATGATGAAATTGCAAATATGTCTATAATATTTAAAAAATTACAAGTATATCACTTGACTTAAAGGATATTATCATTATTTTATAAAAAATTCTGACAATATCCTAACAAAAGGAACATGTTTACAATTTTATGAAAACCTTGTGAGTATATTTGTAATACTAACAATCTTAAGAACATAAATGTAATATTCGTCAAATTTTGTAAATATATTTGAAAAAATCCCTTAAAAATATATATGTTATGGGCTTGCAAGTTGCAAATATGTATGTGATCCGCAGCTCCCAATAAATGTATAACGAATTAAAAAGAATTTTGGTTTCCACCCTGCGGTTATGTGTCACAAAGGCATTGGTAGCGCATAGATACACAAGAGACTGTCCCCGCGCCACCGAGGGAGAAATCCATTCGATCAGTCAGTCTTGATTAGGGTGCAACTTAGGCAGGATATTCATAAATACTCAGTGACCCAATCTTAAATTGAATAGGGTATGATAGAAAATTTTACCCATGAATACGGGTAGGTTCGAAATTATTACCCAACTCGCTAAATGAAGTAAAGGTTGGGTACACATCTAGGTATCGGAAACTGACCCAGATGGATACCAACACGGGTACCCTAATATGTAAATAATTACAAATATATGTATATAAATAATACATAATAGCTTCTATCCCCCATTCACCAATAAATTATTGTTAGTTTGATTTTCTTATTTATTTTTCATAAATTGTATAGGGTTCATATTTGTAACGACAGATGATCATATGATGAATGCGGATTATAATGTTAATGCGATTATTAATATAGATAATGAGCCTATAAAGAATGTAAAAATAGATGTAAACAACAATAAAATGAAATTAATTATAACTTGTAAAGTCTAAAATGAAAATAAGTATTGCTTTATAATATTTAAAATAACACAAAAATATTTTTCACATGTCGTCATTGGTTATTGTAGGATTCAATTTGAAACCTGAACCGGAACCGACCCTATAGAAAATGGATAGGGCAAGATATAATAGAAACCAATTCTGTAAGTTGGTAAGGAAGGGTAGGCTTTTTAGAAATAGAGTACTATGGGTAGGGTAGACTATTACTTGAATCAAACCGACCCGAGTTGCACCCCTAGTCCTGAGTTCTGACGGCCACGAATGAGAAAGAAGGCAAAGGAGCTATCATCTTCGTAGATTCAGAAGAAAGGATTGACTTTCGAAAAAAAATGAAAAGAAAGGATTTTGATTTAGTACACGCAAGTGCACTTAGTTTATATGCACTTGGTGCACAACTCTTTTTAAAAAATATTTTTTGCACAACTATTTTTTAAAAACGTTTCTCGCTACAGGATACCCAAGGATTGTATATGAGTACCTAGCTACATTCAAAAAAATTTCTACATCTTCCTTTGGATGTGTTTATTAAAAATTTAAAATTTTCAATCTAAAACTTTTTACTCTTTATAGCTTTCTTATTTTTTAATTATTTCTTCATATCTCCATGTACAAATTATCATACTTTTCAATGATTTCTATACAACTATTTGTGCAAGTAACTTATCTATTTCAACTTTATTATCTTTATTCCTCATCATGACCTATATCATATCATATCATTTTCTCTCATTTCAAAAATTTTTACACAAGAAAATTTTCAACAAAAATTTTATTACTTCCCAAATACATCATTTATTTGTTTTTAGTATGAATCATGATCCCATGAGTGGCTTCATATGAGCCTGTTTTTTAATTTTTCTATAAAATTATTTTCCCAAGCGTACCCAAAGTGAATTTTATATTAGGTTGCGTCAAAACAATTATAACTAAGGTTTACCATTTTCGAAATTGAAAATGATGTAATATTTGAATTTAAAAAATCAGGAATGTTTAAATGATTAAGATACTAGTGATTTTTAAAATTCGAAAATATATTCAAAGTTAATAAAACTTAGCATATAATTTAAATATGTTTAGAATAATACTTTTTTAAAAATAAAAAATTCGAAAAAAACATGTAAGTTGGGCGGCCTCAATGGCGTTCCCATGAGGCCGGGCTTACGGGATCATCAATCATTTGGTTTTCGATAAACATTTATACGCTTGTCAATTTCATCAGGCCCAATTTCCTGGCATGAAGTTGGACAACATTAAAGCCGATTTACCCAATTTCCCATCTGGGTGAAGAAAGCGAATCAAAACTGCCTACGAAGTTTCTTGATCATTTCAATTTTATTTGGCTATTTTAATGTTGATCATCTTAGAATGAATGCAAACCCATTCATAACTTTATGAGGCCCAAATAAATGTATGATTAAAATAATTTTAATAGTATTATTAAATAAATAACAATAAAGAAAATAAATGTAATGAATCCAAAAATGATGCAAATGCGGCCCATGTTAAATTTTTCAACATTTGCATAAATATGATACTACTTTAAGTTAACATTGCTTTTTGAGCCTATTCAAGAATTGGATAAAATGAGGAAGTAAGATAAAAATACTAGTACTCAATAATAGGAACGAAAAAAGTAGTATGAGAAATGAAAAGAATTATTTTGAAAAACAGAAAAATAGTTTGTTGTTTTTTAAGGAACCAGGAGAATGTTTTTGGGAATCGACTCATCCAAGTTATTGAGAAAACTGTATTGAAATTAGAAAAAATTATATAAACAATACAAATGAGACGCCAGAGAAGATCCAGGGAAACTAAGAAGAAGCTGTCTATACCTATCCTTCACCATTGCAAGCACCTCCAGATCTTAATTCGAGTCGTTCGAACAGGCCGAGATCATCAGTGCGTGTTATAGGAGAGGAGAAGGCAAATGATCAATTCCAATGCATGATTCAGCTATCCAAGAAAGAAGCAGAAAAGGATCTAGAAGCGATGGGATTGAAGCCACCTCAGAGGTCAAGGAGGAGGCTCAATTTATTAGCTCACTTATCAACTTGGTCCTAACCTCGTTGATTGTGGACATGGCTAATATCGTCTAAAATGCGAGTTCGATCCTATGTGTGGTTGAAATTGTGGTAAGAGCTTGTTGTCTTTCCTACAAACTATTGAGCTTTATTATAATGTAAAATAAGATGTAATATTGTGGATACAATCAAAAAAATATTATTTTGCTCCTTATTTCCATAGAAGGGATGATCCAACAACCGGTTGTTTTGAATCGTAAAAACACCCGATTGCTTTTTTATATTTTATTATTATTATTTTTTATGCCTTAACCATTAATAACATTTATCCATGTGTTTGATTATGATGCCAAAAACCACATATCAAGAAATTTTACCCTATTATTTATTTAAAATTTTAAGTTATAGATTCACTCTTAAATAATGTTAGATATTTATAACTTACAAGTTTTAAAACAGATTTTAGCGTCATAAAGATATACCTATTAATTCATATTAATAATGGTTTGGATGTAAGAAATAGCAAGAAAAAATACAAAACAAAGGTTGTTTCGAGTCACTATCACAACTACTTCTCTGCTTTTAGTCTTTCTGCAGAATGTTGCTGGATATATATATTGATATTGGTATGGATATTTTTTGCAAAAGCACCTTAGTTATGATCTTTCTTTGACGTCAAAACAGCAGTATATCTTTCATTAAAAAAAAAAAAGGCTTTGATATAGTGCATAGAGCCTTAGTGCACCTTGGTGCTTTAACCCATTTTTTAATTTTTTAATTTTTTTTATAGAACTGTTAAAGTCACCCTTTTCGTGTCGAATCAAGTGGGCTCAGTAATCAGATAAGGGCCTTTTGCCGCCCATCATCCGTTCTGACCAAAGTCACAGTCCTTCCGAGTCCCACGTAGCTTAGATTGCACACAAGTGCTAGAAGGGACCTGCTTATCATACTGATTACCACCGCCCACCGGTCCCAATTTCGCTAACAACACTTGAAGCTTCCTTAATAGACAGATGAGACTTCCTCCTTTTTGTTGCACTACAGCAGTAGTTGCGAGTTAATTGCGCGGAAAACATAGGTTAGCAAGTTTAACATTCGTGTAGGCTCACATGACACCAGATGTGCAGTTTTCAACGAACCCGGATTTTTTTCAAATGCGGACTTTGAAGAGCGGTGGGCTCTTTCCTTATAGAGCTTTTTCAAAATACACATTTTCTAATGTGTAATGAAATATCCCAACCTTTTAATATATTATGTCTTGCTTGTTAAAACCACTATATAAAAAATTAAGCGTATTGGATTTGTATATAATCAGTACCAATTAGTATCCGGAAATGAGATTTAAACCATTAAAGCACTAATTTTTATAATATTGATTGCTTTTTTTTATAAATCAAATCCATACATTAGGTTTGACACAATAAAATATACTTATAGAAAAATTTAGGATAAAATAATATTTATGGACTAATATCAATTCAAAAATAAATGTTTTAATCAACTTAATCCTTAAAAACTCATATAAATAATTAAAATTTAATTTTACGGTATTAAAGTTTAGAAAGAATACAATTAATAATTTAGATATTAGATATTAAAAATATATTATATATAATACACTTTTTTGAAGTGCTTCACGTGTCAAGTATAACTCTATATGATCGTTCCTGGTTTTGAACCTAATGCCAAATGACGTGGAAGACTCGCAGGAGGTTACCATGCAATTCCAAAAATAATGTAGGGAAACTTACAATACTCGCGCGAAAGGAAATTACGTCAACGATTTTCATGGGGTCGATTTGGGAATGAGCGAATAAATTAGAAAAATGGAAACGTATAAAATAATGAAAAAACGATAACCCGAAAGTAAATAAATATATAAAGACAAGATTGTAGGTTGGAAGATGACGCCATGAACCGTAATGAATAAAAATGGAATAATATATATTCTTTGAAGTAGTAGATAAATGGAATAAATTATTAGTAATAATAATATACTAAAATCTGATTTTGAACTAAATCATCTTGTCTGTGTGTTAAGAGTTCGGAAGCAATCAAGAAAAAAAAATGATTAGTAATTCACGAGGGTTTCCTCATCAAAAAAGAAATGAAGATAAATTTAATCAACGAATAAGTAAGAATTGATCATCCCTTCCGCAACCGACGGTCGGATTCTTTTGTTGCTTTTTTTTATTATTATTATTGGAGGGATTCTTTTGTCCCTTCGCACCCACCCCCACCGCCCAACCCGGCCGCCCGCCCGGCCCCACCCACCCACCGGATTTCCCCCTTTTTGATCCGCGCAAATTCCATCGACAGCCAAAGTGCAGAGCGCGGACTGTGGGACCCGGCCAAGCCCAGACAGTAGTCAGAAGTCAGAACACGCGCCTCTTGTCTTGGATGTCGTTATCCACAAATCTTGAGCTCCAAGGCAGTTCCCCCGCTGTCAGACGGCTGATCAGTCAACGAGTCAAAACGCGCTCCGCAAATGGCCCGTCTCGGCACCGAAATTACAGGGTGAGTAAGCCTCTCTTTCCGGGGCCAAATTCTATCTACAAGGAAAGAGGCGTTTTCCATTGTTTTTACCGGCCACCTAGCCTGTTGGGAAGGGACTTTTTTTTTTACGTGTAATTCAGGGGGCATGAATGGGATGAAATGGAATGAGAATGTGTTGATGCCTATTGTAAGAAACGAAAATTTTTATTGAAAGTATAACAATTTATATGAGTTGTTATCTAGTGAATCTGAGTGCATTTAGCTTCAATACATCTTGGTGTAAAAATTTATTTTTAATTATTAATTTTTTTTAAACAACTGTTAATCAAAGTATATTTAAAATTTTAAATATACTTAGATTACAGTTGTATAAAAAAATTAAAAAATAATTAAATACACCCAAGTACACCAAGGCTAAGTACACCCATGTACATTTAAAAATATTTCAATTTTTATTATGAATGGAAAAATTCATCTCATATATATCTCACCCAAGAATCTTAATACTTTAGTACACCTCGCGGATATTTTGATCATCGTTAGGGGGCCATTCACAAGTTGGATGAGATAGAATTTTCTATTTTCTAAAAGTATTTTCTGATTTTTAAAAAATAATAATTTACTTTTCTCGATTTTCATTTTTTTCAATTCTTATTCAATTTTTTAATTATTAACATATAATAATATTTTTCTATTTCATATCTTCCTCTCATCCAAATTATGAAAATATTTAATAAACTGTATTACATCTCATTATTAAAATAATATGGTTTGATTTCATCTATTATTTATAATTTTATAATACCTATGATTTTAGAGCCTTACATAAGTATAAACAAAATACATGAAAAAATAATTTTAAGGTAAGAATAAGAACTCGAAGTGAACTATCATTCATACCAGAATTTGCCTAAGTCATACTAATTATAATACTATTCAAATGACAATCATCGCCGTAATTTTTTTACAAATCTAAATTTTCTGAGATCTACTTAATTGTTGCTTTTAAAATCAATTTTCATCAAATTTAAAA
This sequence comes from Annona cherimola, assembly GCA_030490835.1. Classification (NCBI taxonomy): domain Eukaryota; kingdom Viridiplantae; phylum Streptophyta; class Magnoliopsida; order Magnoliales; family Annonaceae; genus Annona; species Annona cherimola. Next base: position 81,922,100 of record CM059973.1, on the reverse strand, counting down.
AGATAATATTAAGATCATTTAGTAATGTGAATAGTAAGAAGATGAGAAGTTAGGTTTTGAAAACATGTAAAATTAGTGAATATGATACGGATAAAGAGAGAATAAATATGATACTTGTATAATAAAATGATTAAAATATAGAGATAAAAAATGAAAAAAATAGGAATACAGTCAAAATGTTAGGTCAATTTCACACAGCTACCTACCTGTACAACTAACTTATCTATTTCCACTTTATTTTCTTTACATCTCATCATTACTCATATCGTATTATATCATTTTCTATTACTTAGACAAATTTTACCTTAAAAATTTTTCATCAAAAAGTTTTATCCACAACCAATACATTCTATTGTCAAGATAATTTTTCAATTACTAAGACAATTGTTTTTCAATTTTACATACAAATTTTTATATTTTTGATATTACTTTTCTTATTTATAATATACATCATTATATTTTCATCTCAAATGTAAATTTCATGAAAAAATCTTATATAATTTGAAACAATTCAGAAAAACAGAGAAATTTGCTTCTCCTCTCACCTCTTACCGAGCTGAGCCTAAATTAGGATTCCCCAGCAAAACTTGCTTGAATCTCTTTTTACCAATGTCGAGTAATTTCGCCGCAGCCACGTTACCCCTTTTGGTCATTTGCCTTGCAATGCTATATACATGCCGCGACCCAGAGGAGAGCCAAACAGCCTGGGTTAACGGCTACCTGCTCCTTTTCCTACTTTAAAATACTATCGCCACCGACCGCCAGTTTGGCACTCTGGCCTTTTACACTTGAGTTTCAAAGACGATTTGCGCGCGTAGATATTTGAGGGAGAAGTTCAATCCCATTGCTGGAAGAATAGTTTTATATCTGGGAATATAAGTGATTTATACCTATAATCCGTAGATTCAACTAAAAATCATGTCAGATCTTGAACATGGTACTACCGACCAAAGAAATTGGCTTTCTGGTCGTTCAAAAATCTACACGCGCGATTCTATCTATGTTTTCTCGTACGCGTCCTCCAAACACGTTTTCACTTGCATATAAACCCTTCCGACCACCTTTTGAAGCCGCAAAGACATTCGTTCCCTCCACCTCACTCAAGATCCAAGACCACCCACAGACCAAGCAACCATGCCGAAGGAAAAACCTCAAATCCTCAAGAAAGCCATGAATCTCCTAACAATCTCCATTCCAATCCAGAAGCTGAGAAAACCCATCAACCCAAATCTCCTCTTATTCAAGAGGACACGGAAAATCAAGCACCTGGAATTGCTCAAACACTACAACTACACCTACATCGAAGAATATCAATTCTCTCCTTCGAGCACACCTCTCTTCAGTGGGACTCCCTTGAAAAACAGAAGGCGAAGGCGCCTCTACTCCATGTTCCTGCTCTGCCGATGTTCTGGTAATTCTAGCGGAGGCGAAGAAGAAGAGGAAGTATATGAAGACAAATATGCGTTGGAGGAGAAAACGGATGAAATTGACGACGATGTGGAGACAGAATTGGGGACTGTGGATTCAAGGGAATATGAAGAAGAAGGCGATTCGGTGGACCAAAGGGCGGAGAAGTTCATTAACAGATTCTATGAAGAGATGAGAATTCAGAGGCAGGAGTCGCTTCTGGAGTACAAAGAGATGCTAGATAGAGGTTGCGAATGAATTGAAGCCTGTAGTAAGTATTCACCTACTACTTCATGCATGAGTCTACGCGCTGGTTTTGTGTGTATTTAGTTTTGTTCCGTTCAATTGGATTTGTTTTTGCCTGGTTCGGATCTCATTCTCTGCTCAAGTATTTTTTTTTTTCGACTGAGGAGAATGAGTATTTTTTTTTTGTTTCTGTAGTTGATGAATAAGCAGGTTACTTTTATTCTTAATTAGTTAGTTCAATTGATTGGTTTTTAATTTTATGCGAGCAAGAAGACATTTTCTCTGTACTGTTTCAAGTCAATGATGGTCATTGCAATTGGGCCTTGATGCCATAATCCGCAAGCATGTACAACTTGGATGAATTTGCCTATCCAATGCCTTTATTGGCAAGAGGAAGGATAGGGGGAAAATGCACTTCCCATGTACAAAATCAAGGCATAACGTCTTTCAAAACACATATTTTTCTTATGTCGTTATTTTTATGTTTTTATTATGACCATAGTAATATATATATATATAGAGCTGTTCCGCTGCAGTGACGCTGCACCGGAACAGTGGCCCTAAAATGGGGTCCACATGATCATGAAATCATGATCTACTCCACTCATTGTATTTAGAATAATGTATTCTACTACCATACCAATTTTCATCCCAATCAGATATGTATATGGGTCTCATCTGAAAATGGTACAAATCCAACGTAATAAAATAATTTGATGTAAATAACAACTTTAAAGTATTTGATTGGGATGAAAATTGGTATTATAATAGAATACATTATTTTAAATACAATTGGTGGAGTAGATCATAATTTCATGATCATGTGGGCTCCATTTTGGGCACACTGCACCGCTGTTGCGGTGCAGTGATGCTGCACCGGAACAACATCCATATATATATATATTTGCCTAGGTATTTGCACAAAAAGAAATACATCACCCACTGCTAAATATTGTAATATTAGATTGGCCTAGTGAATATATAATGAATAAAAAAGTGTTGATACGTCCTAATATTAAGTTATTCTAACATTTCTATCGAAGCGCATGGATGCAATATTGTTCCCATGCATGGATGAAAAATGTCAATACAGGTTGAGGAGTAGGATTTCGTTAGGTCTCTTTCCATACTAGTTTTAATGCCAAGACAAAATTTCATTTATCCACGGTTCGAAATATCATTGCAACAGTTCATGACCTACCATCGTAAGGCAGGTTGTGGTAATCTTGCTAATAGATCGTAATCCATCTAGGACTTCATCATGGGCCGATGGGCATAAGGTTTCCAACTGGACTTTCCGGTCTGGAGGCCTGCTTAGTCCCACGTGTTTGTGGCGGGCTGCAATCCAAATGCCCCAAAAGCACACAGATATATAAGCTTCTAGTCCTTGATTTCAATTATCTGAATCCCAAGTCCCAACAATTTCAAAATATCATCATAGGCTGAGGTGCACGTCGGACTCAATTCACTACTACTGGGGTGTTAGAGTAAATTTTACTTCATGTTATGAGAATTATGCATGTACTAGATTATAATATCAGGTGACACAGTGTATATATAAATGAATAAAAAAAAGTAATTCGACCGTACATGATTTTGGCCTGCCTTAATTCTGATCGCAATTGTTTGATTGATTACAACCCATTTTGCCGGCATGTGTAGTCAGTCCCTCGTGTGAAAGATACTTTTTTGTCAAACCAGATCTATTTCAAAATAAAGGCTGTGCTTTCCGCCTTTTTCTTTTTGCCCAAATCCGTCGATTTAGAAAGGTGCCCTTTTCTGCTAGCGTCACGATGAAAACTTCACAGAAATCTTCACAATTTAGCTTAAAAAGGGTATCATTCCACATGCCAAAGTTCGTATGAGAAAAGACACATATATCTTAATTCCACGAGACTTTTGCAACGGATTCGCACGTGGTACTGGAATATACTCTGCTGGGAAATTGTAACACACCATGGGATGTAGGCTTACATATACGTGGAGCATGTTAATTAACGTAAAAAATTTTCAATCTAAAATTTTTTCATTCACCACAACTATCTTATTTTTAATCATTTTTTATATTTTATATATAATTATTCAATTATTTCTACACAATTATCTATATAACGAACTTATCTATTTTAATTTATTCTCTTTAAATCTCATCATTCTCTATATCATATCATATTATTTTCTCCAAATTTAAAAATTTTTACATCAAAAATTTTTTATTCAAAAATTTAATCATTTCCCATTACTTTTTGGTGGGGATCTAGTAGTGCTTTTTTTGTTAGATATTAAGGGGACATTTGGTCATTTTTTCTATTAACTATTCTCTATCATACTTATTCATTCCAACTTTACTTCAATTATTTCCCATCAAGCACGCAATTTCTAAAATATTTTTTTTATTACCACTACGTCCCATAATTTTTTTCATTACATATTCCCAAACATCAGCTAAGCGTGTCTGCACTTTGGATTATATGCGTGGAAAATATGCTTTATAAAATGAACTGTGACTGTTCTTTTTTGAATAGAGTCGACCCTGCAAACATGATATCAGAGTCGTCCTTTGGTGTTTTCATGATAACGTTTCTCAGTTACATATACAATGTCTACATGAAAGCTTGATGGGGACCGAACAGAGATGTGACAAGCATGATGCGGGACTTACTGAATTACACATTGCCAGATTTGGCAAATGGTTGGTCAGGCATCAGTTGGAGTTGCCCCCAACCCAACCTAGCTGGGCTGAAAGCCCATCATCTGGCCAACAAGTTCAGATGCCGGATGCTTAGCAAATTGCTTATTTTACATTATCCAGAGAGATGGGAAGATGGAAATTCTTTTTGGTTTTGCCCTCCTCCTTAATACAATTTAAGTAAATTAGCAAAAATAAATAAAAAAATATATATCAAAACATGAACACCTATGTGCATTGTGAAAATTATAAAAATATAAGCTATTTTGTGACGAAGTCAGTGATGGAGGTCACGTTGGGCACAACTTCGCAGCAAGAAAAGCTACGTAAGTAAAGTGACAACAGACAGTCTTTTAAACAGAAAGGAATGGCTTGGTAGATAAGGAATTCTTAATAAAGGTGCAACTGGGTCGGTTGAGTTTAGTTATTGGTACATTTCCTATTTGTAAATGAGTTGCTTTGCTCTACACATACGACTGTTCATTTCTTGATCAACCCGACTCTACCCATTTAAAGGTTAATTCGGTTCAGTCTTAATTCCAAATTTGCTCTTTTAATACCCAACAGCCAAATGAGTATTTGCCCAATTGGTCACGCATCCTGGCAAAACAAAAGGCAACAAGTCATGTGTCCGACTCAACTCCCCACAAAGAATCTATATGGAAGCTTGATCTTCCATGTATATAGATGAAAACTTATTGTCTCCTGTTAGATAAATGGAAGCTTATTACTATCTCTCATGTAAGGATTATTGAGCTTGAAAAAAAGTGACTGTAGCAAAACACGTTAGCAAAACACTCGTGTAAAACACTGTCAATCAAATATACAACGTTTTCACCAAAAGTGACTGTAGCAAAATGGTGGGAAAACTACTAAGTGTAGGATGACTTTTGGGTAATGAAAACATTGAAAAGAACTAGCGACGGTAGGTTTTCACTAGTTGTGGTCATCGAAATAAATTGAATACTCGTGCCACACAAGATGCTGGTTTATAGCAACAAATCACAGACAGTGGATTAAGGAGGAACCATATAAATCTCAGCTAGTACCAGTACAACCATGAAATTTTTTTTAAATTTGAGTTGAGATAATTACATTTTGGACATGGGAAAGTTAAGCTGCTCCATATGATAGTACAATTGTCATCCTAGAGGCATTTTGGATCAGTTTCAGATGCCCAGGACATATGCCCTATCTTACCTTATTTGAGCAAAAAATATTTTATATATATATATATATATATAGGATGATAATCCTTTTAGGCCGGCCGCACGGAGCAGCTCCGTGCGTCCGGCCTAAAAACCTATTTTTTTTTAATTTTTTTTTGATTTTTTTTCATGGGTAAGTAAATCTAGGTGTATTAAATCTATAAAACAAGTTTTACCATTTTTGGATGTTTTTAAGTATTTTTTTTGGATTTTTAAACACAGTGGCATTTTCGTAATTTTCTGAAATCCCAAAATTACGAAACTGCCACCGTGTTTAAAAATAAAAAAAAATACTTAAAAACATCCGTAAAACTTGTTTTATAGATTTAATACACCTAGATTTACTTACCCATGAAAAAAAATCAAAAAAAAAATAAAAAAAAATTAGTTTTCAGGCCGGACGCACGGAGCAGTGCCGTGCGGCCGGCCTGAAAAAATCATCCCTTATATGACTATTTTACCCTAATCCAAATTATAGTCAGGTCTACCCCCGTGGTCACTGGAATTAGCCTCCTTAACGGCATGCAATGAGTGGCGTAGCGGATGGACGCAAGCGAGTGTCGGTCAGCACTGGCGCCGGCACTTTCCGTAACATGACGCTGACATCATATTGCATGGCAATTGGCAATTTGGCATCATGTGGACACCGCTCCAACCGTCCCGCCGGTGGTCCATGATCCCTGAATTTAACAAGTGACCGCCTAGGGTGACTGGGTGAGGATTGAGGTGGGCTCCTCTCAATCCGTGACCGTGCACGTGAGCATCACCGAAGAGGATTCGACTTTAATCCTCGCGATGTCATGAGAACGAAGAAGGCGAGGCACGATGCCGATGCATCTATGCATCCCCCTCTCGACGTCTGTATCCGCATTCTAGACTCTGGCCACTCCTGCAAATGTGGCGTTGTGGGGGGCCACAGGTACCGCCACCGCGGCAACGATGATGCATTGTATGATCTGAGCAATCTTTTATATTACCTTTGTTGAAATAAACAACTAATTTATGAGTAAAAAAAAAAACATATTAAAAAATCTGTTGGTAGTTCTCATTACGCGGATACAGAATTATTTAATTCTTTTTTAAGGTCATTTCATTGTTCCGTTTTAAGGAATTTGCTACGTACAATGCTCAATCTTTCGCGGCACGCATAGGAGATCCACGTAATAGTCTAAAAAAATATTTTAAAATTCTATTCATTTTAACATTACCGCCCCATCTAAATAATAGAATATTTCTTCATATCAATTTACCTTCACTAACTAAAGAAGGTCCTAAATCCGCCCCAGGCCGCACGGCGCAGCTTAATTAGCCCAGGCTCCTGTTGAGCTCATGCAGGTTTCCAGGTGAAGGGTCAATTATTTTTGCCGGCAAAGGAATTGGTCCTGTTGGGATTCTTGTGGATTGCAACAATGTGGGCACTGTCCTAAGCATTCTCGTGGCAATAACAGGACCTCACACCGTTGGCCTACAACAGTAAAAGCACTGTACTAAAAACCCAATTCTAGCTTCAAAAATGCGGCCCCAATCGTATGCTCTTAGGCGCATACATTATTTTTTTAATTACCGAAAATGCCACTTATTTTCAAAAATAAAAAAGAAATATCTAAAATACTCTAAAAATAGTAAAAATTTATAAAGATATTAAATACACTTATATTAACAGTTTTATGAAAAAAAATTTTAAAAAATTTTAAAAAGATGAGTGTATACATGCTCCCGAGAGCATATAATTGGGATCGCTCCCAGAGCATACGATTGGGATAGTCAAAAAGGATGCTCTTTTAAATTCCAACTCCATTTTACTATTTTAGTGGATCAGTTCACACCACGACCAAATGGTTACTAGGTCCCACGATGCTGGTATGTGTGCATCTATTAATTGATTAACTCCTTTTTAATACATGGCCTTGAATTCGTGGCGGTGGGTACTGGGTAGTAGTCAGGTAAAGATATTCATCATGGATGATGGAACACGGCAATCATGCTGCTCCCTTTTTTGGATCTATTTTTGGGTATGTGGTCGTGTGCTTAATTAAAACCCACCATCCACGCACTTGCGACTTGCGAGGTGGGTCAGCGATCACTTTATGGTGAATCAAGTATCTCATTACTAGGCCACCAGCTTTTATCAAATTGTGTGCGTTTTTTAATGGTTTGGTGAGCGCATCATGTTTCACCTCTGGTCAGCATGTATTATGTCAAAAATGAAACCAATCTAATAAGAGTGTAAATTGGGTCGGTTTGACTCAGATTATAGTAAATATAATTCTGACACACCTTATAAAATCTCAATCCAACTTCCTTTCACCCCTTGTCAGCATGTATTATGTCGAATATGAAACCTAGTTAATAGGAGTGTAAATCCAGTCGAGTTGACTTGAGTTGTAATAAACATAACTCTAACCCATCCTATAAAATCTCAACCTCATCTTTTTTCTCACAACTTAACCTAACCCTATTTTAACTCCATAGAAATAGGTTCGATTTGGGTTAGAAATTCATATTTGAAAATATTTTGCTTAATTAAATCTATTTTAAAATATCAATTTATTTGAAAGAATAAAAATTAATCCTTTTTATAGGAATATTTTCAATTTATGACCTATACAATGATATAATTGCTAAATAATCTTACTTCAAATCAATAATGTCTAGTTAATTTCTACGTATTATGTGCTAATGTGAGAATATTTATTAATAATTTATTATATTGTATACTAATATATGAAATTAGTCCGAGTCGGGTTGATAATAATCCAAACCACATTTGAAATCGAGTCGGTCCAAATCAGGTTATATAATTTATTTTTTTAAAAATGTCTAACACAACCCCATTATAAATCAAGTTGGGTAAGTCAGGTTTGGGTTGAAACCAACCCTATTTACTCTCCTACTAGCTAAATCTATTTTGATAATAAGATCAAAATTCAATATTTTTACATTATTTTAAATCATTTATTTTATTAGTATAACACAAATCAACTCAATCCTATCTTACGTGGGCCACATTTGTTTTAAATTACGTACAATCATGTGTAAATTATAAAAAAGAGTTAAATTTAGATGCACTATAGGGTTATGATATTTTTATAATTTATCCTCAAAGGATTATGTTTTAAATGATCTAATTTTGATTTTTAACATTTTAAAATTAATATATAAATCAAATAAAAATCCATTATACTAAATTTACATCTTCAAAGAGGGGGGCCAACACATATTTAGCCTAGATAAAATTCATCATATTAGGAAAACAAAAAATTTCATATACAATTGGCATTTCGCAGAGTGAATTGATTTCATAATTAAGGTGGCGCAAGGTATACCCTGACTAGGGTGCAATATGCCATATGTATATCACCGTAATGATTTCATAACTGGCAGGGCTGCAGGGGTAACGAACAATTGGAAGTCTAATGTACTCTCGCAGTACCCCTATACAAACGTACTTAGTGTGCTCGCTACTCTATTATCATCCTTCTGACAAATAATTAATGGGTTCGCATTTTATATTATTGAAACATGGTTTGGTAGTATATCACCATATTGTCGGTTATTTGAATTTTGAACTAGGAACGTTTGTTAATGTAAAAAAGTGTGAGATGATGGGAAATGAAAATTAGAATATTTTGAAAATTGTATAATTGATAGGAATTGATAGGGGTAAAGTTGAAATAAATAAAATTATTGGAAGAAAAAACGATTGGAAAGTGAGGATCCAAATGAAAAATAGAAAATTTTGATGGCAAAATTATGCCTTGAAGAACGGGCCCAGGTACAATTCCCATGGGAAACCATGGTTGATCATCCATCTGACCAAATTCATTCAAGATATTTCAGTGTCCAAAGGGTTCCGGACCGCAACCGTGATTGGATGATATTGGCTGGTCATGTGCGCAAAAAGCAGCGTTGAAGTTCACGCACATGTTGAATTCACTGAAAAAAATGATTTTTGACAAGGAAAATTTCCCAGCAAACTGTTAAAAAAATTCGATTTCCAATAATTTGTATAGCAACCATTAATAAGAAACTTTTTTTTGATAAAACCATTAATAAGAAACTTGGTAACCACTAAATCATGATTTTTTTGTCTACATAAGAAAGTTTTGATTTAACATTATTATAAGCGATAAAAATTTTCATTGTCTATGAAAGTTGATACAACGGTGTGGGATAGCATCAAGAACCGGCCATAGCAAAGCATCAGATATAGGAAGAGCAGGGGAGAAGAATAAGCAGCAGAGCTCGTCGACGCCCCGGCGTGTGCTTTACCCACGTAGCCAAATCAGACGAGAGAACGTCTGAATTTGTAACAATCTAGCGCTGCCTGGTGCACGTGAGTTTATTATCCTGAGTCGTTGGTTCGTGTTTTGTACGCTGATGTAATGTAGGGCATATAAAAGAAAAGGTTGTTTTTTTTTTTTTTTTTTTCCATTCATACAGTACATTATCTAAACTAATATTACAATAAAATTTTGAGAAATTCTTACAGTATCCAAATATCACTTCACAAGTATCTTTTGCGATGTTTTTCTTAACATCTCCACTAGTGGACACCGTCAGGTGACAACTTAGGGTGTGTTTGGTTGAGGGTAAAACTTTTGATGAAAAATTTTTGAGATAAAAGTTGTCACATTGATAGAAAATGATGTGATATAATAGGAGTAATGATGAGAAGTAAAGAGAATAAAGTTAAAATAGATAGGTTAGTTGTATAGATAATTGTGTAGAAATGATTGAAAAGTAGGGTAGTTTGTATAGAAAAATGTGAAAAAATAATTAAAAAATATTTTAGTTATGGATAGTAAAAAGTTTTAGATTGAAAAGTTTTGGTTGACATGTTTATATCCCAAACAAACACACCCTTAATATTGCAATGGGGCACATTCGCACCTCTCACATTTAGGGAGAAAATCTTAAACCTCCACAATTATAGAGAAAATTATAAAAATCTCCATTTCGGAGGACTTTTTTTTGAAAAAACCAATTCCAACCAAAGAGAATGAGATTAGACTCGAACTACTAACTTTAAGCTAAGGGGCCCAACACCCCTGCCACTTGCGCTAGCCTCAGGTGGTAAGGTTGTTCTCTTTTAGTTTGTTTGAATTATTGCAACTTTTCGCATTTTCAAAAAACTCGAAAATGTTCCCTCCCTGAAGAGGAACTCTATTTGATCATGTTGAAAGATCGATATGAATGTGATTCAATGTGAGTTTGCGCAGTTAGGCAAAATCATATTAAAAGCATTACCATAAGCAAATAAATTTTTTTAGGGCATTTCCCAAATATACCCATTACGTTTGACCGTATTTCCAAATCTGCCCACTACGTTTTGGAAATCCCAAATATACCTACTACGTTTTGCCAAAATCCCAGATATGCCCACGCCGTCACTGACGTTTAGAAACGGCGTTACTAAGAAAGGGAAATGACGCATCTGCCCAAGAGCAAGGGCTAAATCGAAAAGGGGGAATTCAGGCTCGTCCGAAATCCCTAATTATCACCATGTACAAATCCAATGGAAACCAATGGGTTATAACAAGAATGAAATGCATCCTTTCTGCAATTATCATTTTTCTAACCAACTGGAAAAAAATCTCAAAAATACAATAGCATAGACAGAAGGAAAAAATTATCATTTTTGAAACTAACGGTAAAAAATACCAAAAATACAATAGCATAGACAGAAGGAAAAAATTATTATTTTTGAAACCAACAGGAAAAAATACCAAAAATACAACAGCATAGACGGAAGGAAAAATATCATTGTGGGATTTAATTGACGGAACCATTGCGCAATGGCTGGCATAATCCATACCATTTATGACAGCCTACTACTGGGTTCAGTGGAATGATATGAAAAGAAATACCATATCGCAGACTCTAAGATCCTACATCTAGATTTGATATTTCAATTTCAGATATGCTCAAAAGCATCAAAAAAATGAAATGAATACCTCAAATGGCTAGTCGTATGATGCACAACTCCTTACTCCTTAGGCACTCTCCTGCTACTGCTCTCTTCAAGTGAAATCCGAGCTCAGTTATTATAACTCATGCCAGGGGCAATCTGAGCATATTTGAAAAATTTGCAGCAACAGTACAACGTTTCCATCGCTGAACGTAACAGTCATTGACGGCGTGGGCATATCTGGGATTTTGGCAAAACGTAGTAAGTATATTTGGGATTTCCGAAACGTAGTGGGCAGATTTGGAAATACGGTCAAACGTAATGGGTATATTTGGGAAAAACTCATTTTTTATCTATAAAAGTGTCATTATAAACAAGAAATATTTTCCTTATACATGCATTGTTCATGCTAATAAAAGTTGTAAAAATTTTATTTTCTTGTTGTGATTAATGACATGTTCGTTAAATGCATAAGTTTAAGATTGAAAAGAAAAGAAGCGGAGAGAGAAAAAACAAGTTTAAGATTAATGACATGTTCTTGTTTATAATGACACTTTTATAGATAAAAAAATTTATTTGCTTATGGTAATGCTTTTAATATGATTTTTCCTAACTGCGCAAACTCACATTGAATCACATTCATATCGATCTTTCAACATGATCAAATAGAGTTCCTCTTCAGGGAAAGGAAAGTAATAAAGTAATTTTGAGAAAATAGTCAATAAAAATATAATTATTTGTGTTCTTATCTAAAAATATAATATAAAAACAAGATGCAATTATGCTTGTTATTTTTTATAATATTTTCATCTTAATTCGACTGAAAGCTTGAAAAGTGAAGTCAAACCCCACTCTCAACATGGGTTGGACTTACAAAATAAGATGATGTTTTGGATTTTACAAATAGATGTAAAGTTATTGTTAAATTTAAGATTTTAAAAATGGATTCCACTTCTATATAATCAAGTCACATAGAAGGTCTCATGTAACCCTTTCTATTTTTAAAATTTTGATCGTTGATGAAAAATTCAATTCATTTATTATGTTTAACATCATTTGTTTATCTAGGGAACTACCGATCAAGTATGTTTATAGGCTACATTTGTTGAAAAATATATATATTCATGTATAAATTATGAAAAATGCTTAGATCCATTCACGTATGTATTAGAATATAAAAATACTTTATAGACTCATTTATCCATGTATTATTTATATTTTAGATGGTTTAGATGTTGAAAAAACTACTTTAAAATTGATATTTTTATAATTGAACTATTTTATTACGTCGATTTTACATATTAATAGATGAGACCCATATACAATGAAATTAAAAAAAAATAAAAGGGTTCTCCGAATACTATAAATGATGCTAAATACAATGAATAGAGTGAATGTTTCATTAACCATTAAAATTTTAAAAATGAATGGAGTTACATAGAAAGGAGATTTCATAGAAGCGGAACTGTTTAAAAATGAAGTTTAGGTTAAAAATTTAATAAATAAAGTTAAGATTAGGGTTAAAGTAAATAGAAATTTTGAATTACACCCTAGTGTTAAAGGTCTATAGCGCTCATGAACTATGCATTTAGTCTTACTTACTTTCGCTCAACATAATTACGGTTTATGTATGAAAGCACTACATACATGCAAGGTTCCGTCAACTAGATATGCTCGATAGGCCAAATAAATTCTTGGTAAGCCTACTAATTACTAAGATCAAACAAGCAACTAGCTCAATTGATAGGCAATCCAGTCCTAATCGCCATTTGAAAGTTGGGAAGGAAAAGTGCTTGGTTTTAGTTTTGTCACCAATGTTTTAAAAAATAGACTGTACCGGGCTGTGAGATTTGTCCACCATGGATGGGAAATATTCCATTGGATTATCATGCGTTTTTCCATATTTTATATTGCATTTAGGAAGGAAGAAAATTTATTGAGTGGAATTTTTTTTTAAATAGATAGATAATAATGTGAGGTGATGAGAAAAAAAATCAGAGTTGATAGAATAAAGTTGAAATAGATAATATAATTAAGGTCATAGTAATTTTTATGTGATACATGTATGGCTTTTATAGTTTTTGCTTATTTAAGATATCTAATGTGTATGATTTTATGAATGGATAAAATTACATTTTACATTTAACGGGTTTGATTTTTTTTTTTTTTTTATGAATGGGATGTTTGATTTTTGAAAAACAAACAAGATAAATTTTTTTTAATTAGTTCCCAAACGACGTCCCGTCCATAATGGGATTACTGTTGTCTGTGGCGCTGGAGATTGCACCTGAACTTCGACTTTTGAATCGATCTAGTCTTGCACTCAGGCTAACTGGACACATGCAGCACAAGGTGCAACGCGACACACGTAAAATTGGACCCTACAACAAATCTCTTCAATGACTATTACCTCAAATGATCGCATTTAGTGGGTCTAACAAATTGGCGGTCCAATCATTTAGCCCATCAATTTTCGATTGATTTGAATGATCGGCTATAAGCTTTTCATTATTGCAATGATTTGGCCACTTGATGAGTAAAACAATATTAGCAACAGCTTTATACTTGCAAGATTGTTACGCTTTGCAATGGATGAGATTTGTATGCAACAAGTTGAATGAAGATGGTACATTGGGTATTTTTAAAAAATGAAAGAATAACATTAAGAATAGAAAAAGGGCATATTTGGCAAATTCTAAAACTTTTTCAATTTAAAATTTTTCACTCTATAAAATTATCCTTTTTTAATCATTTATTTATATATTTACATACAATTACTCTATTTTTTAATCATTTTTACATACTTGTCTATACAATCAATCAATCTATTTTAATTTTATTATTTTTACTTATCATTATTACTCTTATCATATTACGTCATTTTCTACTCATTCAAAATTTTAATACAAAAAACTTTTCATCAAAAGTTTTATCACTTTCCAAACATGCCTAAAAGTTATTATATACTAACAAATGAAAAATTGTATGAAAAATACATTTTTTCGGATGAATCCTGTTTCATTTCCATCTCAATCCTTTTTACATGCTTAAAACTTTAAGAAGTAAGAATATCATTTTATGAGAAGAAATCCTAACAAAGATTATGTGTTTGACTAATTTAGATGGATTGAATCTTGAATAAGAACAATAAAGTAATTAAAAAATCTAATCCACCAAAAGGATTAGGCCATTGCTCATTAGGTGGAAACTAGGTAAACACATTTTTTATTAGACTCATGGCACGTTTGACAATATAAATTTATAGTTTTTTATTTCTTACATATTCTCCCATAAATTATTCGACTATTTAATAATTCTATTTTTTCAATTTTATTCTTATATTCAATTTTTTTTGTAATTTCACTATTTATTTTGACTTTAACTCTTATCATTTCACATCAATCACATGATTTTTAAATATTTTCTTTTCCATTTTTCACACCACCATAAAATTCCACTAAAATTCTCATTCCAAATGGCATTTTAGTTTGGGAAAGAAATCACATGGTGTCTACAAATCTACCAACATGCATATCAAATTTACCAACAAATCAAGCAGATGTTATTATATGCACTCGGGTGCACTTAGCTTTAGTGTATCAAGGAATATTTAATCTTTTTTAATTTTTTGAAACTTTTTTAATAAAATTATTAATATAAGTATATTCAACATGTAAATCAATTTTTACTAATTTCGAAAATTTTTAGGTATTTTTTGGATTTTTAAAATTAGTAGTATTTTTAGTAATTTAAAATTACTAAAGTGTTACTAATTTTTAAGAATTAAAAATTAAAAATGTACAAAATTGGTAAAAACTAATACATATATTAAATGTAATTAGATTAATAATTCTATAAAAAAAATTTTAAAAATAGGTTAAAGCACTTTGTAGTTTGTACCGTATCGGTTCCCAAATCAAGCGGTGCGCAGCGCATTAATCATTGGGTCGAATGGCTGCCTTGTCTCCAAGTATTCAACGAGAACCATTGCAAAACAGACCTCTGCTTAGCTTCTAGAAAACGTCAAAATCTATCGAGCGAGTGCACTGCACCATGACCCATCCGGCCACCGACAGGCGTCGCGGACTCCCAGGACCAATCCCGTCTTTTTCTACATGTCTGCGGCAACCCTTCGACGGACCGGTGATCCCCTGCACCGAGAGCGTGCCGCAATACCGTCAGTCGTACGGCGCCATCGACCATCCTCCCCAGAGCTCTTCCCCAACCATGAGAAGACACGTAGCCGCGATCTCTACAGTTTCTCTCTCTCTCTTTTTACGTCCCTCGATTCTAATCCGATCCTGTGCCCCCCATGTACTTAGCTCAATGCTTCAGTGCATCGGGTGCAGTGAAGCTAATTTAATTTAATTTTTTATATAAACGTTAATCTAGATGTATTTAATATGTGTATCAATTTTTATCATTTTTGAAGTATTTTAAATATTTATTTTTAATTTTTAAAAATTAATAGCATTTTAAGTAATTTAATTTAATATATTTAGATTAACGCTTATATAAAAAAAAATTTCAAAAAAAAATTAATACACTCGGGTGTACTGAAGCCAAGTGCACCCATGTGCACAGGATCGGAATCCGATTCTCCCGACATCTGTCTCAGCTCTCTCAGCTCATTGTCGCGCCGCATGCGCGTGCCGTCGTATTCTACGCGCCATTTAGACTGCAAAAGGCAGGTGGCGCTACGTCCGTCCATCCGCATCCTTCCGTCCATCACACGACAACCAATTATGATTGGTCCTCACCAGTATTCTTGATCCGATTGTTACTCCAACCTCTCACGAGCTTGTGCGGCTGTGTCTTCCGATATTCTGGCACTTGCAAGAGAAGAGATCCACCGGATGCATGCGGCAACGGCGACATCACTAACCATCCATATGAGGCGATGGACCGAAGAAAAGATTTTTTAAAAACGACGCTCCTTCTCGCGGTGAAAATTAGACAGAGCGGACAAACGATCTGGTGAATCAGCTGTACTCAGCCTTCCTGTGGTACCATTTTCAACGAAAACGGTATTTAAATATCTAATCCGATCCATAAAAAGATTTTAAAATCATAGTTTTTCTGCACCTATGAAGTTTCATTATGGCCAAAAATCGAGTCTGCTTAAGAAGTTGTGGGTCGATAGCTTGCAGGTATGATACTGAGGGTGTGTTTGGCAATTGACAAAAAATGTGAAGTTAAAATTTTTCAATTTAAAATTTTTTACTCTCCACAATTATTATATTTTTTAATTATTTTTTTATATTTTGTTATACAACTATCCTACTTTTCAATCATTTCTATATAACTATCCACGTAACTAACCTATTTATTTTAACTTTATCCTCTTTGCTACTCATTATTATCCCTATCATATCATATCATTTCACAATTTTTACTTTTCAAAATTTTTTATAAAAAATTTTATTTATTATGAAACGCACCGTCACAAGAAACGATTAAAAAAAACCTCGGTTCTGCTGTAAAGCGCTGAAGTAGTAGAAGTAGGACGGCGGCACGTGAAGTTCTGATACGACTGCACGGCGATGACTGGAAGAAAAGGAGATAACGAGACAGGAGCGAGGGAGACGTTACGCTAAATTTTTGTCTGCATTCAGACGTCTTCCCTCATGCACTTCTTTATTCTCTCTGTTGAGTCCCTCTGGCTTCGCTGTTTCTTTGACCTTCGCCACGATAAACGCACCTGCTTTTTTTTTTTTCAAGGGTATTTTCAATTTATCTTAATTGATATTATGAGAAAGCTCAAAGACATTTTTATAAATTTCATATAATATTTTAACGTACATTTGAATTATAATACAGTGGACACTTCCGCAATAAAAAAAAGAAAAAAAAGACAAATGCCACTACTAAGACGGAGACCTGCCAACTCGGTGGGTTGATAACGCACCTGTCTTGCGTGCGCCTCTCTGCGCACCCTGCGCTCCTTGCCTCCTTACCGTTGCTAGCACTCACCCCCTCCGTTTGTGTGCTGCTGCAGCATAAGCTTGCGCAGGCGCTGTGTTTCTTACTTGCTAGAGTGAGGCTGGTTTTTAATAGCCTTTTCAACTGTCACGTAGCAGAAGAAACAAGGCGAGGTAAGAAATCGCTTTCCGCGCAAGCGAATCTCCTCCTGTATTATTTTTATTTTTTTTAATGAAATTGTATTATTTTTCTTGGCTTCTTCGTTTGTTTTTATTTTTATTTTTACTGTTTTTCCCTTTGTTCTGGGGGGAGTAGAGAGACAAAGATGTGATAACGCGTGCTACACTGCTGCTTCTTTCGTCGTCTTTTCACAGTCTCGTCTCGATGAATTTCTTCGCGGTTCGAGGCATTTGCCTGGGCGTTTGAGTTGGGGGCCGGGCATTGCTTTTTAGTGATTACTGGTTTATCGCAAGTGTTAAGTTTTTCCCCCTTTTCTTCTGATTTAACTGTAGCATCGTCCCAGTGTTGGAGCTTGCCTGCGGGGGAGGAATGGGGATGCATTCCGGGAGGATGTCTGGATGGTGTTGGTTGGCTATTGGATGAAGCTGGAAAGGGGTATTTCAGGAACGTTCGTTTTTTGGCTTCTGCATGACTATAGCTTCCAGGAAGCTTTTCCTGCGTTCCTGCTGGGATTTTGTGGATATTCGCGGTTTTATGGTGCCACGGCTTGTTCCTTGGGTGAAGAAACAGGGTAGAGCCGCAGAAGCAACTTAGAAACATTCAGCATATCTAAGTGTCATGATTGTAGCATCACTGGTGAATTTTAATCTGCTACTCGTCCAAGACAGTCTGAAAATCGTGGGTTTATTTCGGGAGTTTGGTTGAGGCTACAATGGAGATTTTTCTCTGTTAGACTACATGTTTGGATTTCAAAACCAGCTTCTTTCTCTGCGCATTACTGCCGTTTCCTGAAGAAGACGGGTGCATTATCTGTAAGTTTCCTGAAGAAGATGGGTGCATTATCTGTAATTAGTAGTTGTTAAAAAGCATTATCTGTAATTAGTAGTAGCTGAAGGGTATTTTGGGAGAACTTCTGCCCATTGCCTGAGATATCTCCGTTCAAACTTCAAATTAAGTGCCCGATCCACCTTCGGAAATTGTGGGCATTTCCAGCGTGTGGGAAGGAAGACCTAAAAAATGAGCGACTCATCCGGGAAAACCGTTACGACTTTGGCAGTTGCAGAGAAGCGGCCGCAGCGGCCGGGTGGTTGCGTCGGTATCTTCTTCCAGCTGTTTGACTGGAACCGTCGGTTAGTGAAGAAGAAGCTTTTCTCTAGGAAACTCCTCCCTTCAGGTACCTTTGGACAACATCTTTTGGGGAAAATCCAATGCCTTGTTCCCATTTTCTACTAATTACTTGAAGATTTGTATGAAATATTAAAAACTCTCTTCTTTTCGTCCCCGCCCAGTCCGCACCAAGCGCATTTCGAAGAAATTTGATGGAGATGAGAAATTGCCAGCAACCAAGCTTCTGCTGGTAAGTTGCTATTCACTTATTTGCTTTTTATGATCGGGAAGATGTTAACTTTCATCCTTGTATAGAGCAACGAAGAAAAAAGCAAAAAAGGGTAATTTTTTTCTTTTTTCTCCACCCCAACTTTGGACCACAGGCAATCAGGTGGGCCTTGGATGTTCCGGACCATTTCACTAGCAGATCACATCATTGGCTAACCATGCTGGGAAATGGATGGTTTATTAGATATCGGCGGAGGGTGTAGAGTAGTTTAGTCTTTTTTCAGCAGCTTGTGATGGGTGAGATCTTAAAAGACCTGGCATGCTCATCATGCACGCAATGAACAAGTGGACTGGATTCCATACAAGAACGCTGTCTTCATTGTTCTCTCCGAAGTAGATGTCCTTGCAGAACTGATTGCTAATGAATCTTATGAATCATGAAAATAGATGGAACTTCCAGTTTTCTAGTAGCATGTGGTGGGCTTGGTGCACCTGCTTTCTTGTGATTGATTTGGTTGTCTTACCATGGTTGTCCGATTACTTAGCCATTTGACTTTTATCATAAAAATGGCCATCTAATAACAATGCAAACTGCATTCCATAGGAAATGTGAGAAGTTGCTCGTCGTCTTGCACTGGTTATTCTCTTGCTGAATTGATTTTAAGTAGCTTGGGGTCTAACATCTACAAGTCCACATGGTAAAAATTGCCAACAATTTGGGTTAAAGAAATGAGAATATATATGAAGATAAGGTTCAAATCTATAGTAAGATATCAATGTCTTCCTTAAAAGGAAAGTTTGTAATGAATAAAGATTTTTGTGATTTTTTAGGATCTCTTGTATATTCTAGAAGATGGTTTTTTTTTTTTTTAAATTTTAAATATCATAAATATGCAATACATTAAACAAACAATT
Organism: Annona cherimola; assembly: GCA_030490835.1. Taxonomy (NCBI): domain Eukaryota; kingdom Viridiplantae; phylum Streptophyta; class Magnoliopsida; order Magnoliales; family Annonaceae; genus Annona; species Annona cherimola. The sequence continues at coordinate 81,902,287 of CM059973.1, read as the reverse complement.
CAGTAGGAAAGAATAGATTGAAAGGTTTTTCTATTATTTGAACATAAGTATTAAGTAGAAGTTCAACAAAGAGTTATCATCATTCCAAGAGAAACCCATTATGGTCAAAACCAATCCCCGTTCGGTTATTATGAATCCAACCGCAACAGTTCCGTTACTCAAATCTATTGCATCTGAACTCAAAAGTAATTTTATTTTCACTTCAATTGCAAAAGATGTATGGAATGACTTAATCAAACCAATTCCCAAAGTTGTAGATATTTTCAGTATCTTATTAAAAAGTGAAATTCTAAAAGGGATTTTAGGTAATCTTTTTGAAATCACAAAAAATTCAGCAATAGCTGCAAATTCTTTTAGCTAGAAAAGAAAAGAAAGAATCCCGCGTGCATTTATTCCATTGGGTTAAATGAAAATTTTTAGAGATCATCTTTCATGAAAATGTCTCCTTATCTAGGAAAAGGAAAGAGTTTATTTAAAGCTTCTATTACCACTACCAATAAAAGCTAGCTACATCAGAAATATGAGGATCTTATAAGATCATAATGATAAAGATAATCACCCAAATAAAGATATACAGATGAAAATTTGATGCTACTTGAGATGCTTGGTAAATCATGTTAAAAAGGCCCCAACAATTTCCATAAATATAATTAAGAGTCTTAGAAGAAAATAAAACATTTGAGCTTGTTAGAAGGCAGATAAAACCTGTTGGTTGTAAGTTCGGTGACAAAATTAAATACAATTATGATGGAATAATAAAAAAATATAAAGCAAGAATAGTTGTCAAAGAATATGCCTAATCATAAGACACAAATTATCATGTAACTTTTTCCTTTGTTGTCAGAATACTAATAGGGAAAGCATCATTTAGCATAGTGTAGGGGTGTAACTTGGTTGGGTAGGTCCAGTTTGGAGTCAATCATACCTTATTCTATTATCAAAAACTCCTACCTTACCCTATTTTAGGTTGGGTTGGTTATATGCCTACCCTGCATTATTTTTTAAGGTTAGGTTGGTTTCAGTTTCAAATTGATTCTTTTAAAATGATTTTTATATTATATTTGAAAACTCTAGGGTGTGTTTGGAAATGGATAAAACTTTTGATGAAAAGTTGTAGAAAGTAGAAGTTGTCAAATGATGTAATATGATAGGGGTAATGATGAGGAATAAATAGGATAAAGTTGAAATAGATAGGTTGATTGTGTTGGTAGTTGTGTAGAAATGATTGAAAAGTAGGGTAGTTGTATAGAAAAATGTGAAGAAATGATTAAAAAATAGGGTAGTTGTGGAGAGTGAAAAGTTTTAAATTGAAAAGTTTTAACTTGACAACTTTTACTTATTACCAAACACACCCATAATTTTATTTTAAAACCTATGATTGATTAGGATGATAATAATATAATTTTTTAAATGCATTTATTATATTTGCTAATATAGATAAATTAAATAAGTTTCTATATATTTAAAGAATATATTTGTCTTTTGATATAAAAGATATTTTATAAACAATGGTTTCCTATATAGATATCTAAAAGAAGAGGTTTATGTGTACATGCCTCTTGGATTTCATGGCAAGGGGGAACATTTGATGTGTACATTAAACAAATTATTTTATTGATTAAAACAAGCTTCTAGATGATGGTTTGAAAAATTATTTTTGATATTTTTCTAAATGAAAGAAAATATACCCTGAATGCCGCAAAGACGTTGGCATGACAGCATGCAAAACATCAAAAACTCTTGTGGATTACAAAATCGTCCGACTTGGAAAAAAAGATATTGAAAGATTCAACCCTAAGAATAATTGAAAAATTAATATATCTGCTATAATTAGACATAATTAATATATAATAGAAGAAAAGTTTGTAATAATAGAGATTTTGTGTTTTTTAAGGATCTCCTGTGTATTTAAATTTTTTGTTTTGTTTTGTTTATTTGTTGTAAATATGTAACGTATTAAATAGCAATTCAGTATAAAAGTACGAAACTATTGTGAAAGAATGAAATGAAAGTTTTTTCCATAATTTCTTTCGATTTAAGGTTTTACATTCCATAAAAACCTCTACAGTCGTAAATTTGCTCTTCTTTTGCATTAATAAGTGCTTTACTAATTCCCAGTTGTTTGTTTTCTGAATGACAGATTGCTGATGAAAACCGTGGAGGTTTTCCCAGTGCTAAGAAAACAGATGTCAATGGTCGTCGCCCGTCAAATGACTCTGAACGAAACAATGGAATGCGGGCTCCTGGTTTGGTGGCCCGGTTGATGGGTCTTGAAAGTGTACCAGCAGTGCGCCGAGATAAACCAAAGAAACCACCAGTTTCTGAGTTTTGTAGTGATCAGGGAGGGAAATCCGTGAAACAGGTTGATAACCATGTGAAGACTGAAGACTTGTATTACTTTGATCAAGATTCGAGTTCAGAGAAGGGACAAGCAAAGGGTGACTCAAGGCCTCAAAAGCTGCAGAAGACAGGATTCTTTGATAGACGACCTGTGTCGAAGTTTGGTGCGGAGGCATTGCAACTAAGGAATGTTTTGTCGCGTTCAAAGAAGCAGCAGCACCACAAGTTTAGTTCTCCTGTCAAGAGCCCAAGGATTCTTTCAAGCAGAAATGCAGCCCGATTGATGGAGGCTGCAACGAAGATACTGGAACCTGGTTTACAAGCAACCAACAGAGCCAAATGTTCACTTACTTATCCAGGCTCCCGTCGCGTTTCTATGGAAGGTAGAACTTCCACAGAAGGGAGTGAGTCTTCGTTTGTGAATCATCCTGGGCAGCCCCTTTTTCTCTTTCATGGGAAGTCCTTGAATGTGCAACCTTCATGCAGTAACTGTGGCAATGTACTTGATGCCATGGATTTCAGACCAAGTATTGAGGCTCGAGATTTTTCATCTTCTACTTCTGAATTCAGCAATGCTTCCTCTCATGATTCTGGAAAGATTAAAATGGAACTGTCTGGTATGTCCGATGAGCAAGAAAAAGATGCAGACAGCATGACATCTGTTTCTTCGAAAGATCAGGAGGAAGCACTTCTCGCTCAGGCAAAAACTAATGTCCATAGAAGAACCCCAAATGCACTAAATAAGAAGTTGCCACATATTCATGAGGATCGACATCGCTACAAGCCAAACACAAAGTGCAAGTCCCCCAAATCTGTTCCTGTAAAAGCACTAAAGCAGAACAATCAGAAGCAAAATGAAATACGGGGAATTAAGGATCAGGTTCCACAGAAACCCAAGTTGATTAATAGACAAATCAGGAGTGATGTTGCTACTAATGCATTTGGTCCAGCTAAAGACCTTGTTTCATTGAATAGGAGCATAACCAATATCAGCACTCGGCCAAGACTTTCCAAAAATGCAACCGAAAACCATGGAATGGATATGGAGAGGACTGTGTGCAGCAAGAAGGATGATTCCTCCATAACGGTGAAGACGTTGGCCCGGAAAAGAAGGCCAATAACTAGTACTCCTACAGCTAAAAGTATTGGTTCCATCAACTCTGGATGTGGAAACAAAAGAAATGTTAGAAATGATGTAAGTAACCGAAAGGGAATGGGATTCAACATGCACAATGTTAGTCATGGCTGTGTGAGAACTGGTTCCCCGAAGCTGGTGGAAGGCAAGGGCTCCAGCAGCAGTAAGGACTCCGATATTGTTGCTTTTGCATTTAGTTCACCAATTAGACATGCCAATTGTGGGGAAACGTCTGGCTCTCCTGTGGAGATGGACAAGAAAAAGGTTCGAAGAGTTCTCCCATGTAGCACTTCTAATCATGGATATCTGATGATGGAAGCAAAAGATGGCAATTCATTGTCTCTTGGAGCATCAGAATCCAAGGTTGATGCTTTAGGTGCCCTTTTGGAAGAGAAATTAAGGGAATTGACCACTTCAGATTGCGATAAGTTAGAAATGGGAGATTGTCATGCTCGAAGATCCACGGTAACTATTCTGCAAGATTTGATATCTGCCCTTAGCATATCGAGGCCTACAACACATGGAAATGAAGACAGATGTGTGGTAGGACTAAGGTCAGGTGATGGCTTACGCGATGGTAGTTCAGACCACGATCATGGAAAAGTGCATGATCTGGACAGAAAGTCAAAGGTTTGTTCCCTATGCTTTCATTTGTAATAAATTCTTCCTACCGACAATAATCATACTGAATAGTTCATCTATCCTTGAACCAAATCAGGTAGGGGTAATGATTGCAAGTTTGTTTCGATGAAACGCTGTGCATTGCCTGCAGGATTGGGTTGGTGGCTTAGGGTTTTATTTTTATTCTTTTTTTATAGAGTTCTTCTCATTTCCGGAGTTCAGGAGGTTTGTGAGCTCGACATTTAATGTGCACAGGATGATCTGCATCTCCCTCACCATCCACAGCTGTTGACTATTCATGGCTTGAATAATCTCATTTAACATGCAATTGACCCATTTGAATATTTGATATGGGTAGAGACTGGAGAGGTTGGTTGGCTTTTTAGAACTCCATAAGCAGGCCAATTACCCTTGAAGCAATGTAAAACTGATGATTGATATTTTAATACTAATTTGTCATTTGATGTCCTGTTCCATTTTTTTTTTGTCTGTGACAGATGCCAGAAAGGGTTAGGTGATGTCAAAATGTCTAATATTTGTTGCTTTGGTGTTCCCTGGAAAATCACTAGGCTACCTCTGTGACTGATTTACACGTGTTTGTCTTTTGACTCCCTGAATTAAGAGGTATACCATTATAAGATTAGTGGGAGGTGAGAATGAAAAGAAAAGAAACAAACATTCAAACAGTATGCATGCAAATTTAAAGCCCCTGTCACTTAATGGATATCAAAGCAGTGACTAGGCTTCCAAATATTGTTCTTTTACCAACAGAAGATGAAGAAGGCCAGCCTCATTTCATATGCATTTTTGGCAATAACACTAATTTGCTCTGAGAAGTTTTCCTTTGGTTGTTTTCTTATCAGATCGGAACTGAAGTGACAGTTTCTAACCAGCTTGAGCTTGCCCAAGATTGTGACCATAGTCCAACATCTATTCTAGAGGCGTCTTTTTCAAATGACAGTTGCTTTTCTGGGAGTCTTGATGGCTCAGGTATAATATCAACAATCAATAATCAGATAATTTTCATATTATCTTGTTATAGCATGTTTCTATTCCATAGTATGGTTACTTAGGTATTATACTTTTCATTCGGTTGCTGGAATAGTGAATTGTTTTTTTTTTTAAATAAAATAAAAGACTGATGTTACTTTTGATCATGCAATTCAATTGAATAGAGAATTTGCAATTTTTGATCTGATGAAGTGTGAATGACCCGTGTGATGTTAGTCTCATGAGTTCATAATGGAGGGCATGTGGAAATTATAAAAAATGAACATAGAGTTGGATGTTACCTTGACTTCCTGTTAATTGACTTAATTCAAAGCATCCGAATGTTAGAAACGCATGGGACAGGCACAAGCCTGATAGGGTGCACATGTCCACTGCTACTGCATCTTAGCTGCAAAAGGCCCCTTCCAAGTTATCTAACATGTTTCAAATCCCAGGATGCAAGTTGTCCGAGTCATCCATTCATGGTTCTCTTGACAGAATACAAGCATATCAAGACACTGAACTATCAGACTCTGCAATTTCAATGGGTTTGGGAATATCCAAAAGTGAGAAGGTAGTAGGTCTGGCCGAATATCAAGTTTTTGGGGATCACTGCATCGATTCTGCAGAAACTGGACTGATAGGAAGCAAGATGAACACTGCTCAGGAGGTTATGTTGTGTGCTGAACTGCTGTTTGATAATCTTGAGGTAATTGATGCTGATAGCATGAGTGATTCTGTCACTGAAGCGCTGACCCATGATCTTCGGAAGAATCACAAATGTGGCAAGGAATTTGTAGGATTGAAGGAAGAATCACTGCTAAAAAGGTTTTTGTTTGACTTCATGATAGAGTATTTGGATTTGAAGTACAGTCAATACTGGAATTTGGGTTTTCAAGCGTGGTCCAAATTGCCATCATTGTTGGACAGAGATACATTTGTAAAGCAGTTTCAAGAGGAGATTGGACAATGGGGACAATTTGACGGCAAGATCCTAGATGATGTTTTAGAGAAGGAGATGAGTTGTTCTACACAGAAATGGGCGAATTTTGAAGCAGAGGCATTTGAGGCAGGTAGGGAAATTGAGCGCAATATTCTTCAGATACTGCTGGACGAGGTGGTGGTCGATCTCTGGCAATGCTGTTGATGAGAAGCTTGTCGCCAAAATTTGCTACTTAACAATATGTTGAAATTTAAGTGCAACTGTCTTCAGATGCTGTTGGATGAGGCAGTCATATAGATCTTAGGTGGTGTTGGTAATGAGGAGCTTGATGTTGATATTTGCTACTGAGCAATGTGGTAAAACTGAAGATCCAATTATACTTGCATTTGTAATGGCCAGAGAGATCTGAGAGTTTATTCACATGGAGCAGATCAGGCGATTGGATTCTAATACAAGAAGATTCATTATCACGCTGCAATCCTGTAATTGCGCAAGTAAAGCTAATTAGTCCATGATATAAATTTTGTAAAAAATTTGGACTTCATTAGTCTGAAGATAGTTTTTTTCGATGTTTGATTATAGTGTTTGTCTTGTGTTGGGAATTGGATAAAAAAGCTAAATCACCCACTTCATCTTTTCCATCTCACGTATTTGAGGCTATTTTCATCTCTTCGTTGAAAAGGGTATGGAAATGATAGATAATCTGACTGGCGATGCCATGATTAGGATGCTTAATTATCAGGTGCCCTTAAGTGTCGGGTGTATAATTTTTTTAAATTTTTAAATTTTTTTTTTTGAAAATTCATGGAAAAATTCCTAATATACTTATAATGTTTTACAATTTTTTTTCATACCTATAACATTTGACCTTAAATTCCTATTAAACTCATACCATTGACACAATTGTTTCTACCCATTGAAAAGACGATTTTGCCCCTCTAAAATTTTCCCAATTAAAATAATCGAACTTTAAATTGTCTCAGTTATGAAATTTCAAATGGACAACATTGTCTTTTTATTAGGATAAATGATGGTTTTGTTGATGACATGGACATAAAAGAAATTTAAGATGAAATATTATAGTTATGAGAAGAATTTATAAAACATTGTGGATATATAAGGAATTTTGAGTAAATGTTATGAGCATGATGAGAATTTTTCCAAATTTGGTATATGGCCCAAGTGTGAATATTGTATATAATAGAGACCTATTCATGTGCAGTCCGCTGTAAAATGGGTCCTACACATATTACATTGAAATGAAAATTCATACAATCATTTATCCATATAAAAATTATAATTTAGATGGTTTAAATGTTGAAAATACCACTTTAACTTAATATTTATTTTAAACTATTTTATTACGTTGATTTTGCACCATTTTAATATACAGACCACACACACATGTTGGATTTGAATGAAAATTAGTATGTTAATAAAATGAATAATTCTAAATACAATGGGTAAGGTGGATTTCCATTTATGATCATGTAGGGCCCATAGTATATGGACTGCATCATCACTTGATAATTTTCTATATATATATATATATCAAGTGTTTGAGAAGTGATAAAATTTTTGGTGTAAAAGTTTTTAAAATGGAAAAAAAATAATGTGATAAAATAGAATAATAATGAAGAGTAAAAAGAATAAAATAAAAATAGATAGGTTAGTTGATGTGTAGATGTGTAGAAGTAATTGAAAAATTGGATAATTGTATAAAAATATGTAAATAAATAATAAAAAGTTAGGTTCGTTATGAAGAGTGAAAAGTTTTAAATTAGAAAGTTTTAATTTGAAAATTTTTTGGTATAAACAAACACAATCATAGTTTTTATATTTTTCATATCTTTAAATATTTTATTTTGAATTTTAAAAATAAAAATAAGACTTTTAAAATGCCTTATTTCTTTAATTTTTAAAATGCAAAATAAAATAATAAAAATATGTAAAAATTATATATATGAGACATTTGTGCTTAAACTCACATAAATATATGAAAAATTTTAAAAAATAAAAATAAGGGTGCGTTTGGCATTTGCAAAAACCTCTGTGACAGTTTTTCATTGCGTAAAACCTGTCGCGTCATCCAAACGCACCCATGATATCGTGGATGTCGCCGCTACTCCCCAGGACAAAGTACAAATGCCAATTAATGCAGACGAAGACTTGTCCACGCTGGCGCCCGGGGCATACGCTGGACTCCTCTGCCGTAGTAGACTCCTCTGACGACAGAAAGCTGCAGAAGACAACTGTCGTCGTTGAAACGACGGGTTTTTCCAAACACACCCTGGGGCATGAAAAGTTTTACGTGATTTTACATATTTTTCCAAATACCAAACACACCCTAAATTGTCTATTGCATTGAGTACAAGGAAGCCACAGGTGCACTGAGTCATTTCTCTTTGTTCTTGGTATCAACAAGCAATTACTGCGATTAATGCATGTTAACCTAATAAGTCATCATGAATGATTTTTCGTTGGGGCACTAATCGTGTTAGCCTTGGCTAAAAGTTTCATTTGTAAGCCTAGGCTATAACACATTTTTTAAAGTTTTTTTTTATAAAAATGTTATCAATATAATAAGTGTTACCATTTTGAAGATTTAAGTATTTTTTGAAATTTCAAACTTTGGAGTATTTTGGTCATCTTCAGCATTAAAAAATATATATATATACATTTTAAAAAATGATAAAATATTAAGGAAATATACATAATATAACGGTTTTTGTAAAAAAACTAAAAATTTAAAAATATATGTTGTGGAAAATGTTAGTCCAGGCTAATGGAGTCATTACTCTTTTTTTTTTTTTTGGCTTGTTGAAGTTCCAATTGCTTTTCATTTTCCCTTGTTTATTGACGTACCTCGTGGAGTACATTTGGAAAAGGGCTATTACTGCAGGGTTTGCACTTTATACAACTATTATATTTTTTAATCATTTTTTCACATTTTTCTATACAACTATCCTACTTTTTAATCATTTCTACACAATTATCCATACAACTAACATATTTATTTTAACTTTATCCTCTTTACTACTCATCATTACTCCTATCATATCACATCAATTGACAATTTTTACTCTCCAAAACTTTTTATCAAAAGTTTTATTCATTACCAAATACACCCTAAAACGATTACTAGCCGTAGGACCAACCGGAGTTATGTCCAAATTACGTCTTGTGGCGGCAAGCAAGACCCCTGGAAGTTATGTCCAAAATTTTTAGATTATTATTATTATTAATAATTTATTTCTATATTATAATAATTTTTTGCATGAAACTACCTGTTTATTTTACTTGTATTCATTCTGCTCTTAATTATTATCCTTGTTATATCACATTACGCTATCTTTTAAGTTTTAAATTTTTCTGTACTTTTTTAAAAACCTATTATTAAAAGCTTGGGCAGATGACCCTACTAAAAATTTGGAAATTAGTATAAATTCAATGAGATTTTTAAAAATACTTTTAAAATGTAGTTCATTTTATCATGATTGTCCCCTCTCAAATTACAATATGACTCTTTTATTTCAAATTGTCCACACTTACCAAAGATCCTAAATCTGCTATTGATTGAAAGGACCTTCAATTTCCTTTTTTATTGAACCCTTGTTATTGAGAATGACCTATGCTCTATGTTTACATGTTATAAACATTAATTGTGTGTTTAACATTATTCAATTGTATGGTATGGGATGAAATTTTTTATTGACTTTTTATATTTAATATTATTTTTCTTGATATCTCATTTTCAAATGCATAACAATCTTATTTTTTATTTTCAATATTATATTTTGATTTTTAATATATTTTTTCATTTCTCAATGTATAACAATTCCCCTCATTCAATCTTTGCATCAAATAATCTAAAATAGACCTTAATTCGTTAGGGCTTGACCCAGCTCTTCCATTTTGGACTTTAACTAGAGGATCCTTCGGGTCAGTTCCTTTCAAGCTAAGTCTAAGAACATGGGCTATATAACCTCCTAAAATTTTTATTCTAAGGCTTAGTTTAAGTTCAAGATCATTTTAGCACTCTTCTGCAATGACATCACTCAAATTCCAGATTTTGTATTTGTCAATATTTAAGCTTATACTTTTTACTAAGTTGCACCCTTTTGTTAAGACCTAGCCTAATTGCCCTACTTTAGCTTTTGACTAGAGGGTTCTCTAGGTCGATTCCTTCCAAGCTAAGTCTAAGTATGATGTCCTATAATCTTCTAAAAGATATTTTGTCAAGGCATAATCCAAGTTCGAAATTATGTCTTCCCTTTACTTCAGTGGCATCACTTGAACTTGATAGAGTTAATAGTATAAGTATATGGGAAGGGCAATGTATCAAAGGGGATGATTATGTATCAAAGCCTAGGCTTATGGATAAAAAAGTCTACAAACAATAATTGAGGGGGATTGAATTTGAGGATTGTATTTAGCGACTTAGATGTTAGCATAGAGATAGGATATTCTAGTTGAAAGAAAATTTTCTTAACTTGATGTTTTCAGTAGAGATTGTCAAGAGTTTCGAAAAAATCTTTTATTCTTGTTTGTTTGCCATATGCAGCAGGATCGTATCAAATTGGTAGTAGGAGGAGGATATGGGAAAGGTAGTGTATCAAAGAGCATTAGTTGTTTCTAAATGGTTGTAATACAATGGGCTTAGGCCTATCTATAAAAAGGTCTGGAAACAAGAAGAGATGGGGGATTGAATTTTGGGATTGTAAATAGGATAATTCTAGTTAAGAAAATTCTTTGGATTGGGCGCTTTTAGTTGAGATTGTCAAGATTTTTAATTAAATCTTTCATTCTTGTTTTCCATATCCAGTTGGGTCAAACCTTAGACCTTGCATTTGTTGGTCTTTAAGATCACGTCTCCTACTTGGAATTTGGCTTAGAAGAGGCCAATTTGAATAATCCTCTAGTCGAAGGCCTGGGCAGCCGTGCCGGTTCCTAACATAATCCAAGTGAAATTTTGGAAAGAGATTTGAAAAGTGAAATTTGGGAGGATATTTGTGGACACATGATATAGATAATTCGCTGGACAAGTGGGGTTGCACTAATATGGTCCAAAAGAAGATGTAGAATAATGATTGTTAATTACAGAACTTACTATCTACGTATTTCCTAATCTATTCACGAGACAACTGCTCGTAAAACACGCGCCGCACTTCGATAAATAGGAATGGGATTTATGGAAGACTCTATGCCAGTTTGTCTGCATTCTCTTCATTTGTTTATTCTCCTGTTGTCTTGCTTAATTTCTTTCTCTGGCTTAGCTGTTCTTTCTTTCAACTTCGCGACCACAACGCCTCCGTCTTGCGTGCGCCTCTCTCAGCTCTCTCCGTATTTATCTCTCTTGGTTTCTTGTTCCTTTTTTTACTGTCATTTTCCCTTTCTTCTTCAGAAGGACGGGGAGCGGCGTTCTTGGATGATTTTCCAACAGATCCCGGCAGGTATTGGTTAGCGGGTACGGATACAGCTCCCGTAGGATCGGGTCAAGGTTAACCACTTATTATTAACTTGTTTGTACAAATTTTTTTTTAAAACAAAACTTTCCAATTTAAAACTTTTTACTTTTTACAACTATCATATTTTTTAATTATTCATTCACATCTTTCTATACAACCACTCTATTTTTTAATTATTTCTATACAACTATTCATATAATTAGTCTATCTATTTTAACTTTATTCTCTTTACTCCTCATCATTACCCATATTATATCACATCATTTTTCCTTATTTTGAAAAATTTTACACTAAAAACTATTTATTTAAAATTTTATTACTTTCCAAACATACCTTTAATTTAAATTATACAATCTTTGTACAAATAACTAAGCAATGGTTCACTTTTTAAAATTTCAACTCAAACTAAACCAAATAAAATTTGTAAAAATCGGACAAAAATCGACTGGCAAACTGGGTCAATAATTCAATCCGGATAAGCAATTTTGATAATGGAGTTGAATTAATTTAATTGATTTTATGAATATTACTCTATTGAACATTTTTGTCATAAAAATAAATAGTAATAAAATACTACAATAATAAAGTTTTCTTAAATGCAGTAGTTAATATGGTTGCATATAAATGTGGCCGCACCATTTGAATGCAAATAAGCATGTAGAAAAAATGGGTAATTTGCCGATATGCGCATTTAGTTTGATGCTAATTACTGATAAATTCAAATTCTTTCACGAATTGCATATTGTCCCTATAAAATTTTACCAAAATTTCTTGCGTACTCACATTAACGGCTAATATTTAATTGTTGTGTCAATAAAAAAGTGTAATCTATTGATATACTTACTTAGTTGGACGCTAATTGTTGATATATCTACATTATTTTACAAATTATATATTATTCTTATAAAGTTTTATCAAAATTGCTTGCGTATATCATGTTAGCTGTCGATGTGTTACCCCTAGGTAAATCCTTTCCACTTGCACGACCGAATATTTTATAAACTGTGGGATTCTAATATAGCTTTCAATAGAACCATTTCTATCATTATTCAAAACTTAATGCATACATTAATAATTCTGATGACAAAGAGATGTCATGGGTATGTAAGCAATTTTAGTGAAATTTTGTGAGGATAATATATAATTTATAAAACAGTGTGGGTATATTGATAAATAACGGTAGACTAAGTGAGTATATCTGCAAATTAACCTTTTTTATTTAACAACCCATGTACTTCTATTAAATGTCAGCCATTAACATAGGTACACAAGTAATTTTTGTGAAAATTTGGAGGACAATATGCAATTTGTGAAACAATATTGATATATAAATAATTATGAATATATTAGCAAACTACCTGAAAAAATTTACTGCAAATATCTTTTGCATTGAATGTATTTAATGTTATTTGCGGTAAAATATATATTCGAATGTAATAAACATAATATCATATGAAAACTTTTCTTATAATAAAATTTAAAAACATAACTGTTATTTCACTAATTTGGCATTTTTGCATTTAAAACCTTCTAAGTTTCCATGTGTGCTTCTAAATACTAAAAGTTTTTATTTTGTTGCAGTTTGAACTCTGAATATTTTCAAATAAATAAAATTATTTGATTTATATGTTAACTTCAAAAGTGTTAGTTTGATATTTAAATATATAAAGGGTGTGTTTGAGAAATGATAAAACTTTTAGATAAAAAAAATTTTTAGTATAAAAGTTTTTTAAATAAGAGAAAATAATGTAATATGATAGGGGTAATGATAGTAGTAAAAAGAATAAAATTAAAATAGATATATTAATTATTTGGGTAATTGTGTAGAAATGATTGAAAAGTAAAATAATTGTATAAGAACATGTGAAGAAATAATTAAAAATATGATACTTGTGTAAAGTGAAAAATTTTGGTTTAACCATTTTATAGCTAAACAAATATACCATAATATTTTTCTTAGGGAGACAAATGGTTTTATAAATTATTATAATATTTTAATTTATCTATTAATCAATTTAATTGTTTTTCACAACTTACACATAATTACACGCATTTTTAAGTAGGTAAGACTCATCCTAGATTCTGATGAAAATGATTTTTTAGACCATAATAAAACTAATAATATTAGGATTTTGGTTGAAATAATTTTTGGCACCATCGCAAAATTAATATTGTTAAGATTTTGATGAAATGATTTTTCTTACCATAATAAAACTAATAATATTAAGATTTTGGTTGAAATAATTTTTGGTACCATGATAAAACTGATATTATTAAAATTTTGATTAAAATGATTTTTGTAACTATGATAAAACTGATGATGTTAAACCATATATTTTTTGATATCAATAACGTTAAACAATACATTTGGTTGGATTTTCTTGTTGGGTCACGCTTCAATGTACTTTGAGTAATCGCGAGGATGAGACCCCATTTTGATATTGAAATAAAAAATAATTACGTTATTCAACATTATTTATTTTACCGTGGGATAAAAAATCATCTCCATAAAAGTTGTAGATGGAACATATTTACTTAAAAGAATAAACGTTTCATGAGTAAATTATAAAAAAAATTCTTAGGTCAAGTCGCATTAAAAATGTAACAATCCTCTGAACAATAATTTAATAAAAAAGAATGAAATTTTAAATAGCTTAGATATTAAAAATACAACTTTAAATTAAGACATAAGTAAAACCATTCTATAAGATTGATTTTAATAATTTTCAAATGGGTCATTTACATCTTTTTTTGGACGAAACTTTTTTTCTGATATTTTTAGGTACATCACGTCATCCATATATTACAATGAAGCATATGCTTACCCTTATACCAAATTTATAGATAAAATTTTTTTCCTAAACCCCTAGGGGAAATTATAAACTCCCCACTATAAGGAGTCTAAACTGTAAAATTTTACTTAATTATACTTTCAACTGGCAAGTATCGAACTCGTGACTACACTCTTGTTTAACCAGTGAGTTTACTATGAGGCTATAACTCTCATAGCTTTATTAGTGAAATGAAAGATTGAGCTGCTCAGTTGCATATAGAAAGCTTGGATGGGATGAATAAATGAAATAAAAATGTAATCATTTGTATTGCTAATTTGAAAAGTTATATTATATAATAGAAAATTACAACATTCAAGATTTCAAGGGTTTATCAAAATATGCCTCGTCCATGGTTAGACCAAAATACATAAACGTAGCCCAACGACACATCAGTGGAACCCTTGGATGTCAATGCTACTTTTGAAAGTTGGCCAAAATAATAGGCCCAAAACAGCAATGTTCTTGGTCTTGGCTTTTGTAGCTTACTGATGGGGGTGTGAATTGAGGTAGGGCAGGTCCACCCGCGACTTGATGTGTTTTTGATTAGTTAAAATTTAATTTTTTGTTCGTTATAAGGATGGTTCAAAAATTTTAACTTGAATTTAAAAATAGGATCAACATGAATTGACCATCATATCTTGACTTCAAGAATCAGGACCTGCCCCGACATATTCATTGATTAAAATTATAAACATATTTTAAAATCTTATTCTCATTTTCTTTTAAAATCCTCACATTATTTACGATTAATTATATCAACAATACAAGAATTAATAAGAAATATTTGCATATACATATATATATATGTATAACTCTTATGTATAATTGAAGTTTTTTAAACAATTGGGAAATACTGGTAGAAAATATTATTATTTTTAGAAAAATATTTAAAATGTCAAAATTTATTTTGAATGAGATAAACCTATTTTAATATATTATACTATATTTATTTGTGTTTTGTTTTAGTATAAATATGTTTTTATATTTGATATCTATATAAATTCTTAGAACTCTTGCAATTTTTCCCTTAGTCGCCGTCTCAAAGCCAACTCTAAGACTAGCTCCATGTTTATCTCAAAATTGAAAAAATTCCCCAGGTACTAACAACAGTTACCTAATATTTCTTTTATACCTATGAGTATTTTAAGAATTTCTCATACACCAACACATTTCACCTAAAATTACTCCCGTGCCGACATGATCAGATGCATTATTTTTTTCAAAATTCTGATCTTCCTCGGTCTCTTCACCGCCACCGCAGCTTCATTTGCGGTCACTGCCACCATCACCCCTTCTCTCTCCTCTCCCATACTTGCATGTTGCATCTATAATTGCCGCCGCCCCTCCTTCACCTCTTGTTGGAAAATTCCTTATTGTCTCCCTCTTCGTCGCTGCCGCCCCCACCTAAGAGGTTCCTGCCATTTGAACTACTGACATCGACGACCTTTGTCCTCTTGTCATTGCCGCGGCACCGCGCTCCACCTCGAATTCCACCATCTCGCCCTCTAACAAGCTCCAATGACCATCAAATCAGATGGAAGTCTGATGGACGAACAGATCTTCCCTACCGTCATTAGTGTTATGAATCCAAACCCCTTTTGATTGTCATATCAGATGGAATTGTGATCGTGCGACTCCTCCATTGCTGCTCGAATTGCATCTTTGCTGCAAATTGGAGGCCGCCGATTGAAGACTGCAATTTTCATGATTGGGTAGATGTTGGAAGGGTGCGATTTCATTGTATGGATTGCTGGCGAAACTAGAGGAAGCAAAATTTGATGGGTATGGTGGAGACAAGCTCCGATGCCGATGGGTATGCACCCGGCTCAATGCTCCCCCGTGCACCTGATCAGCACCCGTATAACCCGCCCGAATTTCTAAGATTTTTAGCACATTGGCGATTTGGCCGGTGACGCAACGTTTTTTTTTGCTTTTCCGGTTTAATCATAATTTCAAATATGCCCGCTAAGTTTCGAAAATACCAAATATTCCCACTAAGTTTTGATAAAATTCCAAATACGCCTAAGCCGTCATTGATGTGTACAAACGGCGTTTTAAAGAACGTGAAATAACTAAGTTGCCCATGACCTAGGGCTAAATCGAAAAGGGGGAATTCACGTGTTTTCTAAATGCATCCTTTCTGTATTTATCATTTTTTAAACCAACAGGAAAAAATACCAAAAATACCATAGCATAGACGGAATGAAAAAATATTATTTTGGGATTTAATTGACGGAAGCGTTGTGCAATGGCTGACATAACCCATACCATTTATGACAGACTACTTCCGAGTTCAGTGGAATGATATGAAAGGAAATACTATATTGCAAGCTCTAAAATTCAACGTCCGGAGTCGAAATTTAACAATAGCATAGAGGATATCAATTTAGGATATGCCCAAAAGCATCAAAAAAATGAAACGAATACCTGAAATCACCAGCCGTACGATGCACCGCTCCTTCCTCCTTCCAATCTCTCACGCTGCTACTCTCTTTAAGTGAAAAACTATTTGAGCTTTTATTATTCACACTAGGGGCAATCTGGACATTTCTGAAAAATTACCGGCCATTGCACAACGCTTCCGTCAATTAACGTAACAATCAGTGACGGCTTGGGTGTATTTGGAATTTTGTCAAAACTTAGTAGGTATATTTGGAATTTTTAAAACATAGTAAGCATGTTTGAAAATATGGTAAAACTTGATGGGTATATTTGAGAAAAACTCTTTTTTTTTTTTTTTTTTTTTTACTTCTGAATGAGGCCAGTTGGTTTCCTTCACCCCCGCCCCGCCCACCCCCTGTTATGCTGCATCTTTGGATCTTAAAACTGGCTTCCTGTTGAGCATCTGCCTTAGGGCAGTTGGTGGCCCACGTGGGCACTCTTGCCCCTTGCATCCGGGATCGATTCCTTTGAGCGGACTGGCTACTCAAAAAAAACCGGCTTCCTGTCTCAGTGCATAACAGCCGTTTACTGAAGATGACGTGCGCTTTATCAGTGATTAATAGTAGCGTGAATTTATTTAGGATTTCTTTGGTCAAAATGTGAATTTCGCTTTTGTACATCATGGCAATTTCCAGTGGGTTGGAAGATATCAAAATGAGCAGGAAAACGGTTAAGCGGCTGCAGCGGCCTGGTAGTTGGGTCGGTATCTTTTTCCAGTTCTTCTACTGGATGAGTCGACTGGCGAAGAAGAAGCTTTTCTCCAAGAAACTGCCCCCTCCAGCTCCAGGTATATCTTTTCCTAGCCTCTTTTTTGGGAAAACCCACTGCGCTGTGCTAATTACTTGAGAAGATTTGTACAAAAAACAAAAAAAGAAAATTTTTTTACAGCTCTCTTTTTGTCGTCCCAGGCCGCTATAAACCAAGCCCATTTGGAAGAAATTTGACGGTGATAACAAATTGCCAGTGGCCGAGCTTCCAATGCTACGTGGATATCTGCTTACGAATACAAATTGCATAGTTATGGTATTCTTTTCTAAGAATTAATGAAGAAAGTGACCCCAAAAAAAAGGGTTCTTTTTCGGCCCACGTTTACAGTTTCTGTCAGTCTAAATCAAAGCAAGTTACAATATTAGAATTTTTATTTTATTTATTTATGTTTCGACAGAGGTCTTTGGTCTGCACCTCACTGATGAGTGAAATTATAAAATTTGCACTGTAGATTCCAGTGTGTGTGTCGGAGGCTAATAGGTATATATAAGATGATAATGAGGAAAATTAGGTTTCTTATGTATTTGAAGATAAAAAGTGGAGTTATTATATACTGGGAGAGAAGAAAATTTTCAAAATGTCGAATTCGAAGTCGAAAATTACGGTAGCAGAACAGGTCTAACTGTCTAATTCTCGGTTATCTGTTTTCTGAATGACAGATCGCTGATGAAAACCGTGGGGGTTCTCTAAATGGCGGGAAAACAAATGACTCTGTTGAACGAAACAACGGAATGTGGACACATGCCAGCAGTGCTGCGCCGAGATGAACGAAAGCTTTGCAGCGATGAGGAAGGGAAATCTAGGAAACAGGTTGATGATAGCCATGTGAGGACTGAAGATACGTATAATTACGAAGGCCAAGAGTATTCCAGTTCCAGTCCAGAGAAGGGACAAGCAAAGGGGGACTCAAGGCCTGAAAAGCTGCAGAAGATAGGAGGATTCTTTGATGGACGAATGCCTCGGCCTGTCTTAAAGGTCGTTTTGTCGCGTTTAAAGAAGCAGCCTCGTATACATTTGATCTTAGGGATCAAAATCACTACACGCCAAACTCTCTGTGCAAGTCCCAACAACAAGCAATAAAGCAGAACAATGAGAAGCAAAATCAAATAGAAGAAGTAAAGGATCATCAGGTTCCACACAAACCCAAGTTGAGGAGTTGTAGAAAAATCGGGGGCGATGTTGTTTCGTTGAACATAAGCTTCATCAGCACTGGGTCAAGACTCCCCAGAGAAGCAAGTGACAAGTGTAATATAGCTGTGAAGAACCGGAAAAGATGGTCAATAAATCCAGCTCCTACAATTGAAAGTATTCGGGCCAGAACTGATAATAGGCAATCATGTAAACTTCTTAATCATCAAGGAGAATTGTTTTCTTTTAAATATATAAAGGGCAATCACGTGGTGAATGAGGATACTGACACCTCAAAAATTTATGTTTTCACTGAAATAAAATATTGAATAAATTTAAAATATTAATAAAGGTATATACGGGAGGTCGAAATTTTTTTGAATTAAATAGGGTGTGATGTAATATAATACTAGTAATGATGAGAGGTAAAATATATAATTTTAAATAAACAAAATAGTAGGACAGAAAAATATGAATAAATAATTAAAAATAATTTATAATATAAAAAATGTGAAAGAAACGGAAAAAAGTTTTTCCTTAAGCTCCCAAAATTTCAACAAAAAAAAAAATTAAAATAATCTTATGGCGCAGTACTGAATGCCGCACATGACTACTGCCCACGAAAAAAAAAAAAAATCGTTTTGCTGTTTTACTATTACAGTTTTAGTACCTGACAATTGTTTGTTCGTTCGTTCGTTCCGACTGATATGTCATGTATTCATGAGCGGGCGGGAGATATCGTCATCATCCGCCTATCTCGTGTTCTTTTTTATCTTCGTCTCCGAGCCTTTTATCCTTTTCCCTCCGGCCTCTACTGTTGCCAACAATACTTTGCCGCCAGGCCCGTCACTTCCGGCTTTCCCTTTCCCTCTCCTCTCCTCTCCTCGCAAGTCTTCGGCATCCACGCCGTCAAGTGACTCACCTCCCTCCCTGTCGCTGTATCAAATACGTCCGCAACGACCCATCTCGCCGTCCCGGCTTCCATCCTCACCTCCGTCCAGCAACCCATTCCACTGTTTCGGCTGCACCCCGTACGCTCCTGCAGCAGCTGCTAGAAGTCATCTCCCTATACGACCTTCCCTTCTTCCTCTCCCTTTCTTCTCTTCTTCTTCTTCTTCGCCCCTACTTCCTCACTCCTCATTTCCTCTTCCCCTGTTCGGTTTATTCCTTCTTTTTCCTCCTCTTCTACTCCGTTTCATTGTCCCTCCCTGCTCCGACGGTTCGCCTCCGACGTGAAACGACTGAAATGTAAGATTTGTTCCTCGTGTTTTTGATTGTATGATTTCAATAGCATCTTTGGAAACTTGGAATTGCCACAGTAAATGTTAGGTAAAAATGCTACTGTGAATGCTACTGATTGTCACCTTGAATGTTATTTGGTTTCTATAATTTGAGCAGTTTATTAATCCAATTTGTAGCCCGAACAGAACTGATTTGTATAGGGTTAGTTTAGGGTTGGGGTTTGAAAAATAGAGTTAGAGGTTGGGCTGGAATGAAGTTCTACAAATAAGGTTAGGATGGAGAAGACCCAACCCAAGTTCAAACAGACTCCCAGGCAAGTTCAAAACCAACAAAATAAAAAACAAAAAAAAACAAAAAAAAAAAAACCTCTTGAAGGATTGAAATTTTACATTACCCAAAAGAAGATATATTTGCAGCCTCCCAATAATTTTTCCCAATTTAAGGTAGATAGTCGATGTCGTAATTGATCAATCTTATTCTTTTTGGTTAGATGTTACTACATATAGGTTAGGCTATTTCACCCTATTTCAGAATATTCCACAAAACAAGAGTTTGCTTGTTCAAAACTCATTATAAGCCCAATAGCATTGTTGATGCTCAAAATTGGAGCAATATAAAACAGAATCTCACTTAGAAGCATTGGGCTGCAACAAGACAAAGTGAATTCAAAAGGCACTAGGAGTTTGGGAGACTGTGCTATGACATTCCTCCAATACTTGATAAGAGTTTTGATGGAGTAGGAAGGTTGAGGAATAGAGAGATGGAAGAGGTCAAGTGATGTTAGCACTAAGAATCTAGGATGTCCTTCGTGCTTGGTGTAACGACCCTACTTAGTGGATTGCTTGAAGTGGAGCGAATGACCCATATGGATCGCTTGCATGATGCAAGCAATGCAAGAAGTAACGAGGTATGTCAAAATGGTTCATGAGGAATCATGAAGCGGGATTGTTGGCATATGGTGATTATGATACAAGTCTTAGATGGACATAGGACGAGTCCATGGACGGATCATAGAGTCATGATGAGGCAGAATCACGAGATAATTCTAAGTGCAGGATCATGGATGCAAGATGCATCATGGACTTGGTGCAGATTGAGAATGCGGATTGCATCGGCAATGCACATTGTGTGTTAGACATTGATGTATATTGACCTTATTGAGTAGTGCAATGAGGCTTGTATCGAGTGAGCTTGGTGCATGATGGGCAAACAGCACTGCTGTAGCACGGTGATGATTTAGATAGCTATGCTATATGTGATGCTTATGTGGTGCACATGTTGATGAGGCTTAGACCAGGTCTTAGATGATTAAGCTACTATCTTTAAGAAGGAAAGCACATAGTCACCCCTCTCCCCTTGATGTGAGGAGGACATGTGTTCTAGGAGTACACATTGGTGTCATGGAAGTGAGAAATATGGCTTGAGTTAGATTTGACATATGTCTAGATGATTAGCTTTTGAATACTATATATATTCTTGACTTTCATTTATAAGTAACTGGACTTAAGGAGGGGTTTTAAGTGTTGTGCTGCAGAGCCGTGGGCAAGCCTTGTATACTATGTATAAAGGCATTGGTTCCTTTGTGAAGGTTGGGGTTCCGTTGCTTTCCTGCAAGTTGCTTGTGTTGCTTAATTTTCAATTCTTTTCTGTTTTGTTTTAGTTTGGTTAGCTTGACTGTGGCTTCATAGCGTGGGGTTAGGCTATTAAATCTGGAATCTTAGGCCAGCATGCAGTATTGAATCATATAGACAATCTGAACTGTGACACTTAACGACATGCCTCTTTTATAAATGATTTACCCTATGACCTACATGAGGTGCAACTCTTAATCGACATAGGTCTGAGAGAACTGTTTTAGATTGGTGTCTACATACTTAGGATACTTAAGAGTGAAATTTGATCCTCATGGGCTCATTTTAGTATTGAATGCATCTTGGCATGAATCTTGCACCAAGAGCTAGACTGATGCGGTGTTCATCATAATTTGGCTATACTATGCTCTATTGACTACTTTCAGTTTTTACCTGTTTGATTTTGATTGGCTACATAATCGGTGATACTCTTATAACCTATAATTTTCAATGCATGTCTTGCATTCCCTGTTTTCCCCCCATCTTATCACATGCAAGGAAACGAGCCATAAAATTGTTTGCTTTTTAGTGCAACAGAGTTATTATCTAGCAAATAAAATATTGCGTTATCTAAATAAGTTTTTTTGGTTTAAAATTATTCCAGTATTTTCTTTGCAGCTAGCTCATCCCTTACTAGTTACTTGGCTTGTATAACTGGAGGAATGATATTCTAAGTTGGTTGCTGGCGTAAGTGTGACCCTATAGGTGGAGCATGTTTGGCCCTTTTCTGGTGGTGTTTTCATTCTTGGCTGACTGCTATTGAAATATCTGATCTTATGACATCTATAATTTTAGGAGATTGCCTTATGCTAAAATTTTTAGATGCTGTAAAGAATTCTTGATCAAATTATTGTAAAACAGCTTGATAGATTTTACTGAAGAATTGGCAGCATTTATTGGTTTTTGTGTCTTTTGGGAATTTATCCGCTTTCTAATTCAGGAATGACAATGTCTCCAATGAAAACGCTGCAGAAAGTAGCATAATTTGTGCATTCCTTGTCATGCAAGGATACTAATTACTGCCAGTATTTGGTAAATAACAGAATGGCCACAAAAGAAACTCGCTGACACCAAAGAATATGAATTCCTAGCATGTCACCCAGCTAAAATACAATTTGTCCTTAATGAATGAACTTTATTTCAATGGTGTTGCTTATGCTTAATAACCCATGTTGGGATGATGCATAATTGATTCTTTGTCAAGTAGGGGGGACCAGGCTTGACATGTGTCTGACAATCTGGATCATTTTTCTTTGGCCTCTGTAATAGAATTCATGTGTTTATGTTAGGAATGACCTGATACAAATCAGTTCATCACCATGGTCAATCTTTAACTCGAATTAAAAAGACCTAATTTAAAGGTGGACCCATTATTGATAAAGATGTCTGCCAAACATGTCTATTACACAAAAACTCTACACGTTTGCAGGGAAATTAACACTACAACAAATGGAATTTAATATCACCAAAAACCATTTCTTTGTTGAACCACATTTCTTTCTGCATTTCCAGCCTTCATTTAGTTGTAAATGAGGTAGTTTATTGATTGTTTAGACTGTTTGCCTGCGTAAATCTTCTTAATTGATATCTGACTTGCTCACTGACTTCTACTATTCTTTATCCTTTTTCTTCTGTGCATTCTGCTGGCATGTTTTTCATAGTTGTATATCACTCTTTTTTTTTCTTCTTAGAATTGGTGGGAAATTGTCTTCTACTTTTCAGGTCACTGTTGCATGTGTCGTCTATCCCTTGTGCTTCTATCTCATATAAGAGGAGCCCTGCTAGTAGGAGGTGTGCAGTTAGTACTAGGCATCAAATATTTGCTTCACTTTCAGATCCAGAAGGAGCCAAATTGGAATATACACCATGGCTTATTGTTGGATTGGGAAATCCTGGAAATAAATATCATGGGACAAGGCACAACGTGCGTCTACCTTTTGACTATTCCTTAAATTTCTAATTTGAGCTTTTCCTATTCTCTTATATTTCTTTTTCTGAAGGATATGCTTGGGCTATTGTCCGGTTCTTGGCTAATGAAAAATCCTTCTATTGTAGGTTGGATTTGAAATGATTGATCGTATTTCTCAAACAGAAGGCATTTCTATGAATACAATACAGTCAAAGGCTTTAGTTGGAATTGGTACCTCTTCCAACTTTTCTCTGTTTTCTTTACAGCTTTAGGAATTTCTCACATATTGTTGGGAAGAAAGAAAATTTCTGTTTGCTAAATAATGACTTGCCCTCCATGTACCATCTGCTCAAACCTTTAGCAGTAACCAACATGCATATGGATCAGTGCTTGCTGTGTAATGGAGACACTTGGTGCTTCCAAAATTAATGGGGTAAAAAAGGAAGGGAAAAGAAAAAAAAAATGTGAATCTGAATTCTGCTTGCATAGCCCATGCTAGATGAGAGTTGAAGGTGGATATACTCTCCTCTCCACACATGTTTAAAAGTTCAGAGCTTGATTATATCACAAACGATGTTCTTGCTTACTTGCACTTTATATTTTACCATGATAAAGTTGGATCGCGATCCTATGCACCCGGGTGCATTAACCCATTTTTTTAAAAAAATTTTTATACAAGTGTTAATCTAAGTGTATTAACATGTGTATCAATTTTTAGTAATTTTAAATTACCTAAAATGCCACTGATTTTCAAAAATAAAAAATAAATATCCAAAATACTCCAAAAATGGTAAAAATTGATACACATGTTAAATACACTTAGATTAACACTTGTGTAAAAAAATTTTCAAAATAAAAAAATAAAAAAATGAAGTTAAAATGGGTTTAATGCACCCGGGTGCATTGAAGCTAAGTGCACCCGGGTGCACAGGATCACAGTCTGATAAAGTTGTATTCTGTTCATCTCATGGTTGTTCAACTTGCATGGTGACACTGCAGGTTCAATTGGAGAGGTACCAATTCTATTGGCAAAACCTCAAGCGTACATGAATTTCAGTGGTGAATCAGTAAGTCTCTCATCCCTGCTACCAATTTCATCCACCAAGAACTCGAATCATGTAATTCCCATTCATGATGCATGTCAGCATGTTTTTGTATAGATACTTGTTGATTAGACTTCTTTTATTGTGTTTTGGTGGCATATGTATTATTTTTTGATATTTAAAAATGTATTCTAGTCATTTAGATGAGTTTTTTTTGTGTGAAATACGTGAAAGGAGATCATACAGTGTACTTTTTGTTTTTTCTTGCTTGAAACTGATTTCCCTTTTGAATCCTTGTGCGTGTCCAACTGCACAAATTTATGTGTCCTAGTGTTGCTTGCTTGGTTGCCCAACACTCATTGTTGCTGTCCATATGTATACAATTCTGAAAGTTTGTACCAAGTAACTTCTTCTCTGAACAAGCTTGCTCGAATGCATACAAGGGAAGTCTAAATCATAGTCCCTTTACATTTTTTAAACCTCATGTCTGTGTTCAACATAAAAATATTTTTGTTCTCTAATATAACATTACCTGCTAGATTGTATGGCACTTATTGTTATACTTTTTTAGTGTGAGGAATTTTAAAATTTGGAACAATTATTCGTTTATCCAAACTGGCTTGTCAGGTGCACCGTTTGATGAGCCAAATCCATGATGGGTTGACTGATATTGTGTATGGTAAATATCTAAAAGTCTTCTGAGCCGAGTGATTCTTCCCACTTGATCTTTCAATTGCTAAGGGGGACCATTGTCTGTAGTATATGTTCTACTGGATAATTTTAGATCACCTGAGGGGATTGGGAGCCTGCCAGATTAATGATGTTTTTGCAAAATGTTTGTCTCACAAGCTCTTCTGCTAGAACTTAGAAGGAACACATATCTTCCTAATTGAATACCATATGCATATGAAGGAGAGCATATGTAGTCTCTGCAACTTGTCCTTCAAAAGTGGAAATGACATTAAATGGGAAATTATGTGATCCCTTTTTTAGCAAATTTTTATTTTACCATAGCAGCCAAATTCACTGCTGTGCTAACTATTTGTCCGCCTCTGATGATGGTTGCCACCGGTGCATTTCATGCAATAGAGTATTCAAAATCTGATCTGCTTCTTAGAAAGTCAGCATTTGCTAGCATGCAGATTAGCGCCATTTTTGTTTCAATATGCATGAATTGTTTGTCTTTTCTTTTGTGCTGGCACGAGTTCAATTAAAGATTGTCTCTCTTCTGATCTATTTAACATATTTCTCTTATTCATGAGGAAGGTGGGACCACTTGCTTCATATTATCAAGTACCTCTGCGTCATATCTTGGTGGTATGCTTTCAACAATTCTGGCTTCATGGATGGTGGTTCTTAGTTTCTGTAAAAACTTCTAATGAAACTGCTAATTTGAGATCCAAATGGTTAGGCCTATGATGAAATGAGCTTGCCAAATGGAGTCATGAGACTTCAGCCAAAAGGAGGGCATGGCCATCATAATGGGTAGGTTCATCTGGATACGTCATTCCTCATTATTTCAGCCCTACTATTGGGATTGTTGGACATATTTAAGGACTTGGGTGAGTTGCTCAGATTGGATCTTGCTGATCTTGTCCAAGTCTGTGAGTCACACATCTAAGTCACCCTGACACTGGCCACTTGCACTATTGCACCCCTGACTTAGTCACAACTCACAACCCCATTCAAAGCAGATGGAGTTGTTCTAGGTCAATGAGTCATTGGTAGCTCCTTGTAATCATGTATATGCATGTTTGCTACTTAAGGTGCGAAGTTGTTCTGTAATATCATTCTTTTACAGACAATATACAACAGCATGTCTGTTCTATGGAAATCTATTCTTTGAACTAACAAATTGACTTTTTCCTTGTATTTTCAATTTATGGATTTGATGCCTTGTTTCTTAGTCCCACGGTGGTTATGGTGGGCCCTGCTGTAAACTAACTGATGTGTCACTCCTTGGGCCACCATGTACTTCAATTAGAAGCCTGAAAACGTATGGTTCATAAAGGGCTTGGAAGAAAAAACATTCAGGCTGTA
Source organism: Annona cherimola (assembly GCA_030490835.1). Lineage (NCBI taxonomy): Eukaryota > Viridiplantae > Streptophyta > Magnoliopsida > Magnoliales > Annonaceae > Annona > Annona cherimola. Next base: position 81,875,753 of record CM059973.1, on the reverse strand, counting down.
ACTCGGCAGTAGGGCATCCAGCTGGGGAATAAATAGGGCATAAACTATTTTTGTCAGGGAAGCATCACTTGTCTTTAAGTGCGCAACTCGGCCATTCAGGTTTGGGTTGAGGTCAATCCAAACCCTAGGCGTGACATGCGAACCCTCACCCGAACTGAACCCTACGTTCAAAACCTCAACCTAAGTTGAGTTAGTTTCATTAATTTACATTCAAATTAAAAAAAAAAAAACATAAAGATTATATCATCAATTTCAAACTGTATATGCATTAAATAAATATGTACAAAATAGTAGGCCTAAAATATTTTAATCTTTTTGAGATAATCACTATGAATGTTATAATAAAAAGACTACCAAAAAATATGCTTATTCTAAAGCTACTTGTGTCATGCATGATTTTCTTTCCTATTATATATTAGAATGCGGGTTTAGCTTTCAGGTTGGGTTTCCATCGACCCAAACCCATCCAACTTTAATTTGGGTTGAGTTCAAACCAATATTTGGGTGATCGGTAAAATTTGATTTATTGGTTACTTGAAAAAAAAAAGATAAAATTGTTTTTATTGGAGATAATAAAGTTTTTATTAAGAAATTTGTTGGTAAAATAAAAAAATGAAAATAACATGTAACAAACAAAACAAATGAATATAAATACAAATTTATGATAAAAATACATGACACAACTTGAGTAATATGTAGATATGTATGATAATGAAATTAGTAGACATCCCTCAAAGTTGTCTATGTCAACCCATACTATATTAAGTCTTTGCTTTAAAATTTTTATTTATTGAAAGTATTATGTTTTGTTCACTAAAAAATTATAAAGGTTCAACATCAGGAAAAGTTATACTAACTAATTGGTTTTTTCTTTTTTAAAAAAATTGTGAGTCCACAACATATCTTTTAAAGAATACTAAATTCATGTCAATAGAAGATGCATTGAAATTTTTTTTCTTTTTGTTCAGCAACATGGAAGAATAGAATTACTTTAGCAGTAGAAATATATTTTAGTTCTTTTTCAAGATCACTCCCAAGTTGTAAACGATTTTATCAATACTATCTTCTGATAAAATGGAAAATTGAGGAAAGTATCAAATATTGTTTTTCACTTCAAATGCAATTTCTAAATCCAAAATGGCTAACACTGGTTCAAATGCAATTGCTAAACCCAAATTCTCAAATTACCAAACCCAATCCCTAGAAAATATCAGGTTGGGTCAGGCAGGTTTGCGTCAACCCAACCAAGTTGCACCCCTACTTTTACCATCAGAAGTTGAGAGTTCTGCATATTCAATTATTTTCATTACCAGACCAGTGTTTATACTGATCCAACGTCCAGTTCTTGGTTTAGGATCTCTATAAAATTGCTTAGGACAAGCACGGAGAATCGATCTGTTGATTTATAAGTATATCACTCCAACAGGGCTACATATTTTGATCTGCCTTCTTAATCTGTTAAGAACTTTTCAATTTTGAAAATTGGTAAGTCATTGGATTAGACTAGACTGTTTCTGGTGAGCACATTGTGTTCTAAGCAGTTTTGATAACATTGGTATGCATCTCCATACCATAGCCCTAGTAATCACAGAAGTCTTACATGGTACTAAACTAGTTAAGAGGAAAAAAGAACCATGTAAAACATCACCACAGTAGCATGCATCTTACCTTTCCTTCTGCATAAGGAGAGATTGACAACATTGTTACAGTTTGTGTTGTATATTTATATGGTAAGATGGATTTTATACTTATTTCACAATGCAATAGTGGTGTGAAATAACTAATTTCTTCAGAAAATGTTCTTTGTTGGTCACTTGCTGCAGGTTGAAGAGTGTCATCGACCATTTGGATAGTTGTCGCAGTTTTCCTCGCTTGTGTATAGGTTGGCGTCGTACCTCTCTAGAATGACCTTTTCTTCCGGATATCTGATCCATTTAATGTAGCCTGAAATATGTGATATTCTTGTAGGCGTCGGGAACCCGCCAGGGACAATGGACATGAAAGCTTTTCTTCTTCAGAAGTTCAGTTCACAAGAGCTTGGCCAGGTATATCTTGTTAATTTCCATTCACATGTTTTATTTGCTGAAAATGTAGACTTGTTGGTTAAAGAGAAGAGGCCGGAGAAACCATAGCAATAGAGCCATGCTCATGCCATCTCTACAGCGAAAATTGGTGATATCTGTCACTTTAAACCAACTGGCTAAAAAATGTAATTGTTTCTGTCTTCCAAACTGTGATTCCTTTGAGTTATAATGGTTGTGTCTATGCGCGTTCACAGAGGTAAATGGTGGAGAGCATTCCACTATTGTAGGATGGGCACAGGTCAGGTTTTTCAGTTTGTGAAACTGTGGTGGTTTGCTTTGTATGTCAAATGTCAGATTGCAGCAGCCAGATCACCATGATCGGCCTTGTGGTTTGGTTTGGATTTGCACGGTTAAATTAAACAGCAGGAATAGATTGCAGACTATCATTTCCTCTCAATACTATTTGGAAAATTTCAACACGGACAGGTTATTTTCACGTGCAGATTGATGCTGCTCTAGAACAAGGTGCGCACGCTGTGAGGACTCTGGTGCTTAATGGCTTTGACACCCAGATCGACAGATTCAATCTTTCACAGAAGTATAAGTATCACAAAGTCTAGAAGTACACCCGTGAATCTGTCCGCTCTTAGATTACCACACAACATAACGATTGTTGCCATCCGATGTCTTTAAGAGATCCATGTTCTTGTAAATGAGTCCTTACTAACAGGAATGCATATTGCACTCTACAGGAAAAGAACGAAAGATTCTTCTAGCAAGTATATCATCCTATTATGGGTTTGCTGTAATGTCCAATGAGGGGAGTAATTTTTTAAATTGGTCATGTCTGGACAATGGCCCAGAAATACTGTTTGAGTTGACAGCAGTCATTTTTCCATTGATTTAAGGCTCGGAAAGTAGATGGCTGGGATTATCCCCGTCCAATCATAAGGTGGAGTAACTTTTTCATTGATTGCGTGGTGTTCAGAGATGTCTCCACCATACTCCTGATATTTTTTATTAAAGAAGAATCTAATCTAAACAAAATCCTGCTTTCCCAACCATAAGCAAGCAGGTGTCTATTGATTTCTTACCTTACCACCTGTTCTAGACTATCTATTGTGTTGATCGATGGGTATTTATTAATGATACCAAAAACCACTATTGAGTGAATTTAAAAAAAACAAAAAACCACTTTTGACGGGGGACTCATATGTTATATTATATACACGATATAGTATTTTCAAATTTTAATACTCATATATTCGTTCTTAAAAGATGTTAAATTTTTACAAAAATATAAATTTCGGATTAAAATGATTTTAGTCATAATGAACGAATTCACATAGACAAACATGATAAATAGTTTGGATTTTTTTTTAAATTGTTTTAAGTAAGAAAAATCAAGGGGGATGATTTGGGGGCTAGCAAAGCCACATTCTGCCGTATCGTTTTGCTATCGGGCTTTGAACTCATGCAGCCGGTGGCATTGCATTTTAATATACGTGGGACTCATTTTTTGGGCAACTGTACTGCTGTTTTGGTGCAATGACGCTGCACCGGAATAGCTCATATATATATCATATGTATATATATATATGATCTAGAGTAGACGGATTGTATCATAATTATGGTAAAGTTCATTGCAAAATGGGTTCCACGTGTATTAAAATGTAATAATATTTTATATAATCATTTATCCATATAAAACTCATACTTTAGATGATAAAGATGTTGAAAATATCTCTTTAAAATTGATATTTACACTAAATTATTTTATTACGTTGATTTTGTACCATTTTAAGATGGGGCACATACACATATTGGATTGAGATGAACATTGATACGCTAATAAAGTAAATAATTCTAAATACAATGGGTGAGATAAATGTTGATTTCATGACTAAAAGGGACCCATTGCAGTGGACTAGTTCGTCTGCACTTGATCAAAATCCTATATATATATATAGAGAGAGATCCGATCCTGTGCAGTCCGCTGTAAAATGGATCCCACACATATTAGATTGTAATAAATCATACTTTAGACGGTTTAGATATTAAAAAAACCACTTTAAATTTGATATTTACATTAAATTATTTTATTACGTTGATTTTGCACCATTTTAAGATGGGGACTACACACGTGTTGGATTTGGATGAAAATTGGTATGCTAATAAAGTGAATAATTCTAAATACAATGGATGGGGTGGATTTTCTATTTATGATCAAGTGGGGCCTACAGTGCATGGACTGGACCGTGCCGTCGCATGCACTGGATTATTTCCCATATATATACATATATATGAGATCCATTCATGTGTAGACGGACTATACCGTAACACTATAAAATGGGTCCTACACACATTAGATTGCAATGAAATTTAATACAATCATTTATTCATATAAGAATCATATTTTAGACGGTTTAGATGTTGAAAATACCACTTTAAACTTGATATTTATATTAAACTATTTTATTACGTTGATTTTGTACCATTTTAAGATATGTACTACACACATGTTGGATTTAGATGAAAATTAGTATGCTAATAAAGTGAACAATTCTAAATAAAATGGGCGGAGTGGATTTCTCATTTATGATCATGTGAGGCCCGCAGTGCATGGACTGCATGGTGCAGTTGCATACACAGTAAAATTTTCTTTTACACACACACATGGACTCCGCTTCTATGTAAGCGGTTCCATGTAACCTCTTTAAATTTCAAAATATTGATCATTGATCGAAAATTCAATTCATTCGTTGTATTTAACATTATTTGTTTTGCTAGGAGACCAAGTTTCATATAAACCAAGTATGTGCATAAGACACATTTGTTCAACAATACATTTATTTATGTGTAAATTATGAAAAATGCTTAAATCTATTCACACATATATTAGAATGTAACAATACTTGATAGGATTATTTATCCATATATTATTGATATTTTAGATGGTTTAGATGTTGAAAAAACTACTTTAAAGTTGATATTTTAACATTGAACCATCTTATATGTTGATTTTACACTTTTATAGATGAGACTCATATACAATGAAATTAAAAAAATAAAAGAATTTCCAAGATACTAGAGATAATGTTAAACACAATGGATAGAGTGGATTTTCTATCAACCATCAAGATTTTAAAAATAGAAGGAGTTACATAGAAAAGAGGTTTCATAGAAGCGGGACTGCACATATATATAATTGAAATATATTTGACAAATTTTGAAATTTGCTTGGCTTTTTATTTTAATTCACATTTGAGGTGAATGGATACGTTTAGTTTCTTCGTTAAAATTTAAAATTTATTTTAAAATTTTATTTTGATATTTGAAACTGGATAGATGTGAGACAATGTGATGCTGGCCGCATGAGATAAGTGCCCTTACCAATTTAGCACAATCCATGTGACATAAAATCAAGCCGACTCGAAAATATTATTTCAAAGAGTTGGTATCTTCATGCATGCAGTGCTGATAATCGGGCCTACTGCTGTTTCCTGCTGTAAAAATTGGACCGATGCTCCTGCTTCAACGGGAAATAAACACCAACAACTTTCCAAAAGCGACCAAGTTGGTAGCATTTTACATTTATTACCGGCCACCTGCTACTCGGGCAGGATGCTTCATACACACGCCCTGCAAGATTATTAATTTATTATACGAATGGCGCACACTCAAGCCCGGTCAGGAGTTCCAGTTGCGATCCGGGTACGAGGAGAGCTTCATCTTCTATTCTCAAGATCAGAGTCTCCTACAAATGCACCGCTGTGTTTACATCTATTAAACGAAAATTAAGAAAAATGAATAGATGATTAAGTTGTAAGATAAGGTATTAAAAACTATAAAATTCAAATGTCAGTTTCCTCCCGGGGTAGGTTGTAATCCAACAATGATTGAGCCGTCATCGAACCATTAGGGCCATAAAAAGATACAACGGCTAGATAAGCGAAGCTGAGTGGGTCCCACAGTTTGGACGGTCGGATTGGACCACAGTCTAGTAGTCTACGTTGCGCAACTAAGCACTCCAGCCGGCAAGAAGAGTTATAAGGCGACCTCATTCATTCGAACGTTGGAATTTTGCTCAAACACTACGACCCCCTTCCTAATTCGACCGTTGCATACAAAAAGCAGGCATTGGAAAACAGAACAGAATCGCGGCATTAAAGCAAGACACAGAAGCGAAGACGCGAGAAAGATTCCAACTTTTGTCCGATGGCAGGAATTCCACCGCCCAGATCGCATGAGCATCTCACCCAGCAGCTCCAACACCTGGAATCCCTCCTCGCCTCCCTCGACCCGACCAGGAATCTCGGCGCTCGGTTCGGTCTCCGAAACCCAGTGGAGTTCCTCCCGATGCGCCGGGGGCGAATGTACACCGCCTACTCGCAGCTGCGAGAATCCAAGCTCCAGCAGAAGCAATCCGAAGTGGCGGATGCCGTTAGACTGACACCGAAGAAGAAAGTCACGTTTCTTGGAGGCAGCCCGGTTGTCCGCCGCAATGAATTGGCAGTGGGCCGTTCGGTGCCGGATCTCTCCGCGGTGCTGAGGAAGGAAAATAAGAAGCCGAATTCGGAGACCACGCCTCCGATGGCGGCGGGATCGAAGGCGGCGACGAGAGCGGGATGGAGCAAATCTGCGAGTGGGGTGGAGAAGAGAGGAGGTGGGCAGAGTATGGTGCGTAAGAGCTGTGTGAATCTGAAGGAACTGAAGGGGATGTCAGCTGCCGCTGCTTTTTCCATCGACGAGGAAGGCAGGGGAGGTAGGAATAGAGTGGTAAAGAAAGGTGTGTTGGGTCAGCGGCAATAGGAAAGGAAACTCATGACAGTTGAAATAGTCTCTCATACGGAGATAATCCTACCCAATGGATTGTCGTCTGTGATGGCAGAGAGGTTGGCAGGAGGAGGTGAATTGGTAGTCTGGAAGTGCCCACAGCCTTCTTGGGAGTGTGGGTCAATCACACTAAACGATATGATTCATACAACGTACATAGAAGGATATTATCATTTTTTAAAGGAAATTTATAAAATGGATTGCTCTTTTTTCAAAAAAAAAAAAATTCTTATGAGAATTGCATTGAGAGATTTGGATTTATTGTAATAAGTTTTCTTTTTCTTCTCTTTTATGTTTTCCAATTTTATGATGTTGGGGAGGCTTTCTATAATTGTATTCCTTATTTGTCGGTCATGGCGAGGATCTTGTAATGTAACTATTGCTGATTACATCATCATAATATCAATTTTCTTTCTCTTTAACTGGAGATCCGCATCAGTTTCATTAGTATTGAAACGCTTTTGCATTGAAGTAGCTTTCTTTTTAACGCCACTCGAACTCGACTGATACTATGTAAAGAGACTAAGAGAGTGTTTTTCGTTTATTTATTTGGATGAACCATAGATCCGCTGCTGACCATTGCCCCATTGCCCCATTGCACAGTGTATTTATGATTACGAGTACAGCCGAACATGCAAGCGGGCTGACATCAACATTGTGTGCTCCAACAATTTGTTGATATCCTGCAAGCATTTTATTTTATGGCTTGCTATCCTGTTTAGGATCATCCCATCCAATCTGTCCTGTTTAGGATATTTTTAACATTACTTTCCTAATTCTCAATGCATATTAATCTCTCCTCATTCCATTTCTTCGCCTCATTCATTCACACCCCATCCCAACATCCCGAGCAGGAGAGATTAGCAAGTAGCTTTGTCCAGATCCAATGGACTGTTTCTCTTGTTGCAGCAACCAGCCCACTTGGGTAGCCCACCAACTTAACAGAACCATCCTTGGGGGTTGGTTTAAGTTCAGCAATCGGAGCCCAGATAATCTAATTCCGTAGAAGATATCCTGCACCTGCCTCATTTGTAAGAAGGCGGGGGAGCTGGAAGGTGAGTGCAGGTGTGATGGCCGATCGCAGACGGCATCAGCGCCTTTTCCTTCTCGTTACGACCTCTAGGCGCTAGCTAGGTACGCATACGATTTCTTTTTATTGGAGCTGGCGATGGCCGATGGGGGTGGGGTTCAAGCTGCCACGTAGGTGAACAGGCGAATGGCGATAGGAAAGAATCCCAAGCGAATGTCCCAAACTGCATACATGGGTCTACAAATTAATGCAGAGGAACTTGTTCGGTTGCTGCCACTCGAAAAACGATTTGATTGTCATATATGATGCCTATTCTAGTCTCTTTTGAAAAGCTACCAATTCAATATTTTCACAAACCAATATTCCTCCGTCATATCATCTCTCTTTATAATGCATGGCCTTGAATAAAAATAAGGGATAGTTCCTCTTATATCCATAACAAATGCACATCATTCCTCTTATACCCCAATATTTCATAAATTCTTTTTATATCCATAACATTTCATCCTAAATTTCTCTCAAACCCATGCCATTAAAATGTCCGTTATCTACCCCATTGAAAAGACGATTTTACCCATTTAAAATTTTTAATTGAGATACTTTAACCTTAATATGATTCAATTGATGACAGTAAATCATTAATACAAGATATAAAATAACTTGAAAGTCATATTAATGTTGATTTGTTTTAATTAGAAAAAAATTAAAAGGGCAAAATCATCTTTTCAATAGGATAGATAACGGTGGTTTTAACGGTGTGAGTATGAGAGGAATTTATGTTGAAATGTTATGAGTATAAAAGAAATTTACGAAATGTTGTGGATATAAGAAGAATTATGTGCATTTGTTATGGGTATAAGAGAAATTATCCCTAAAAATAATGAACCACAAATTCCGTTGAAGAGAAAATTTATTTTTGGGAATGTTTCCATTAATGAGACCGTCTCACGGAAATTTGTAGTGCAAGAGGTTTGTTTAATCTCATTTTGATGTTTCTGTTGAAGCAAAACTGATTATTTTTACATTAACCCGTATAAAGATTATCTTGATTGAATATTCATGATATATATTCCATAAAATACTAGAATATCTAATCAAGCTGTTTTTTTTTTTTTTACATATATGGTTAAGAATATAAAAATGAATAATATAGTTGACACTGATTTAGTAACAACAAAATTAAACTGACCTGTTGCACTGATAATTTGAGTGGGACCTGTCTTTCCTTTTAGGTTTGGTACCTAGGACTATGTTTGCAGTTTCCAATTTTTCGACGAAAATTTTGCCGAAAATTTCGTTTTTAAAGCGATATCTTTTCGACGCGGAAAATAAACATATTAGGAGAAAGTATCGATGTTAGGGGAAGGCTACCATATGTTTTCATAAATGCCGAGATTTTCACAAAATATTGCTGCAAATGTCGGGAAAAGGGGAAAATTTAAGTGAGAAATGGGACCCGATTATTAACTTGAAGATATTCAACTGCTTACCAAAATTATTTAGTAACCTTTAAAGTCAATTTTTGACCCTTGCAGTTGTAATCATCACCTTTTCAAAAACTTAACTCGCATGAGGATCGACGGGGATTTGCGTTGTCCGTTTAAAATTGTCTTTTTTACTTCAAAATTAAAAATTGGAATTTCAAATTATTTCTTGCCGAATTTTAGCTGATTAGAAGTTTTTTAAAAAAAGGACCAATGTCTTTAGAAAACTCTGAAAATTTACATGACTTATGACATCACCGTAAGGATTTTGCATGCATGGTCCACACTACAGGGCCACCGAATTAGTTAACATGTTATCAATCGTTAGTGGGTTATGGACATCTAAAAACAAGTATGACATTCCCTGTTCGAAAATTTCTTATATGCAGCCATATATCTGTAGCAGATATATAAACTTAACAGTAAATAATATAGCAAACACGCTAACGTAAGGGTGGTTGCAACCAACCCTTTATGGCATTTGCAGCCAAATGAAAATTGCTGCGTATAACATTATATGCAGCTAAGTTTTGAAAACTGACAGTATTTGTTCATACGCGATGGCCATAGATAGTCAAATATGCCACTAGTAGATAAAAAATGACTTATTTTATTACTTGGTACTTGGTAGAGACGTAGACATATGGCTTCACGTCTAATGCGTAAGTATTGTTAAAGGAGAACATAGTTAGTACTCCTAACAGGCCGGGCGATTTCCGCTTGCTGCGTAACCAATAGTCTTTGAGATGAGTTGGGGGCTGAAAATGACAGAAGCAGCGTATTCGTGAAGACCCAACAATTTCATAAGACGGGCCAGTCCATTTACGCTTGCCGTCTAAATAGAACCTATTCTGCTGCGCGGTTGTTAAACCTTCATTTTCTCCGAGACTTTGCTGCGTGATTTTCCATGTTTCCAAGGGAAATTACGTAACCAAGATGAAAGCCACAGATGGTACCAGGAACCTTAACCTCAAAGAACGTCCATATCAATGCACATTGGCCATATTTACATAACACTAGTTGAAATTTCAAGCATGGTTACTTTTCTCTGGTGCTTATGTCAAACTCCAATACCATCATGGGTACGTACATAGTGTTACTGTTGATCTAATTTGCAAATTTTCAAAGATGCCATTACAAGAGAAATAACATTGTATGATACACTTTTACAGACGCTTAACATTTTTTTGTCACAAAATATTCTATTTAGCAACTTAAATAATTGTTGTCACTTAAAACTAACTTTTAGTGATAATAACATGACAGATGTTGCAAAAATAAGCATCTTTTAATGACAAAAACTATGATTTTTAATAACAAATCCAGAAAAGTATCACAAAGCCTTTTTATGACGAACTTATAGTTACATGATTATCATGATATTATACCGTAAATTCATTTAAAAGTTTGCGTTGCTAAAAATCTATTTCTCTTAGTGCGGAACTGATGATCAGATCATAAATGCAACAAAATTGGTTCAATCATCAAAGTACAAAGTGTATAAGGAGTACCGCCTAAAGTAGTCATCGTGTAGAACGCATCTGAATCGATTTCACAAATCAATTCACTTTCTTGGATTGAGCCATCCATGTGAGTCACACCTTATAATATATCAGCGCCCAACTTCATTTGGTTATTTATTATATATTATTTTCTGCTTGTCTACATCCAAATTCAACTCGCGGATGCATTTAAAATCCACATGATGGAATGGAAATTATTAGTTTATGCTTAATAAATCCAAACATTCTTGAGTGTGATCTTGGTTTTGTCCCACGTTACTTTCGATAGTTTTGTCAAGCCACACAAACTTGCAGAAGCAAGTCGGCTTCCTTAAGATCTAGGGTGTTAAACGGATTAGTACTCAATCCTAAACCTAACATATTTAAAAAAATCTCAACCATAATCAAATTTATTAATCTATTTAAAAATCTCAACCTATTTAATAAACAGATGGTGAGTTGTTAATGAATTATGTATATATGTTGTAAATAAATTAAAACCAAGCTAATTGGGTTATGTATATATGTTACATTGACAAGATATTTGGTATGACAAAATCTTCATTAGGAGAGTAGTGTATATTTAATTCACCAACACAAAGAAGGACGACAACTAAGCAAGCCAAAAAGGAGAAAATAATAATAAATATGAAGAAAGGAATGACTAGAGATGAAAAAGGAGAGATGGAGGGAAGGAGAGAGAAAAGTGAAGACAAGAAAAAAGATGGAGAGGAGAATGATGAGGGACGGAGGAGTGGGTAGAGAAGAAGAGATAGAGGGGCAGAGAGAGAAGATGAATCTTATCGGTGGTAGTCACAAGCAGTGGCAAGGATAACGACGACGACAGCATGATACAACAGCAAATGAGACACCGTAGAGTCATAGACGGAGAAAGAAAAATAGAAAATCAAAATAGAAAAAATAAATTTAAGATTTAGGAAATATATAAACCCTTTCTTAATGGGTTGTAAATAGGTTGACAAGTTAAACAATTTAAATGGTTAAATAAGTTATTAAATGAGTTAATGGGTAGTAAAATCCTAACCCTAACCAATTTATTTATTTTAATGGTAAACTAGCCGGCTGCTCATAAATTATTTATTTAAAAATCTCAACCTAAACTTATTTATAAATGAGTCAGACGAGCGGATTGATATGTTAACCATAACCATTAACACCCCTACTTAGGACTTATGTTGTCCATGTGTGCAAGATCCGAGCCGTCTAATGATGAGTGGGTCATATATACGATGTCTATAAGGAGTAGCCTCCAAAAGTAGTCCGTGGCGTAGAACGCATCTGAATCGAGTTGACAAATCAATTCGCTTTCTTGGATCGAGCCCTCCAATTAGTGAGTCACACCTTACATATATCAGCACCCACCTTCATTTGGTTTTTTATTATTTATTATTTTCTGCATGACTATATTCAAATTCAGCTCACGGATGCTTGCGATGTTTAAAATCCACATGATGGAATAGAAATTATTAGTATATGCTTAAGAAATCCAAACATTCTTGAGTGCGATCTTGGTTTTGTCCCACATTACTTTCTAATGAGTGGATCCTCTGATGTCTGTTGGGCAAAATAAAAACAGCTGCACCGATCAGTTGGTGTCCTTATTTTTAGGATCATGGGCATCAGCATGGTGAGCCATTTGATGCATGGATTGGATGCATGGATTGGTACCTAGGCATTCACAAAATGAATGGATGGACTTGGGAGTTGTGATGGAAAGTTTCTTTTCTAGGAACTATATCTAATTGCCCTTGAAGATGACGCATGATTTTAATTGAAACCCCACTTCACATGGCTTCAAGTTAACTCCAACCCATGCTTATTTTATTACAATTATTTTATTGAAGTAGGTAATGTCATTTGGACTACATGGGATCCGAGTTTTTATGCAAATGCCCACATTGCTTGCATTGGTTAACATATCTAGAAAGAGATATCAACTTCGAAATCACGAATCATGAGGTCCTTGGCACAGGATGCATGGAAAACTGTCCTTGACCTCTGAGTTTGGATACGTGGAGCCCAGGTAAAGATGATCAAACCGTTAATAAAATCAATCGATCTGGCAAGATCCTGGTCATTGTTGAGATCATTTTGTTAGACTGTTCCGCTGCTGGAGAAGCCGCTGGCATCGAAGGTCGGATGATTACCAGCTGATCTTGGATTCCAGTTGTGGGGAACCCAAGGATCCAAGAAACTATGCATATCCATTGGATTTAAGTCCGCATAGTTCTTTTAAGTCATACTTACTTTTAATAATTTTCTGGTTGAGAAAGACCAAAGATGGGTGTTTAAGCTAATGATGCAATATAATATTAGTGAAGTTGCATCATGTTGTCTAATCAGTGAAAATTTTCCTTGCTGAGCACAACTTTGGTGGGCCATTCTCGCGATTTGGGCAATCCCAATGTTACCACCCGTGTCCCATCAATCCAAAACAAAGAGAGCATGATTAGGGGTCGAATAACATTTTTTTAATGGATGGGTGGAGATATTTGGGGCATTAAAGCTTATGACCTGATCAATCAATAGCTAGGTTGGAAATTCCCTTGATTCAAATCCCCCAATGTGGAAAAAGAGAGATTAGGTAATTACATGAGTTGTGGAAACCTCATTAGTGCTAAACAGACAAAAGCCTTCCTCTCTTTTTATCTTGTAAAAGAGAGCGGCAGTTTCGCAACGGTAACAGCAAAAAATATGTTTTTTCATGCCGTGATAATGGCTGTACAGGAAGAAACATTTTTGTGGTAGTGGGTCTACTTGCATGCTTTGGATGCTTTACCATTATTATACAGTACAACAACGTAGAGTTTTGATTTTAAAAAACTTGGGTATACATTAAAAATAAAGTATTGAAAATATATAAATAAGGAATCCATATATTGATTAAAAGCATCAACTGGAAAACATACACAATGAAAAAAATATAATTATATAAATGAGTAGCGAAAATATTAATTTGTTGCCAAACAATGAATTTTGAGGGATAGATTTGGACAGATAGAGGACAATACATATACAGGGGAAATAATCAGACATCAGTGGAGCATTTCCGCGCAAAATCAGTTAAATGCGGCCCATGTATTTTTACCATAGACAGATTGAAAATTCATTGAGTGTCGCTACCATTGCTTATGTGGTAAGTTGGTCGACTTGGTAGGTCAACTGCAAGCGCCTCTAGATTCTATTCTTATTTCCGGAGTCATTAATCAAACGGTCAGGATCAGCAACTTTCAAAAAAATCATGATCAGGAGATAAGCATACGATGTTATGCTACGATGTCATAGAGAGAAAGAGAAGCATACGATGTTATGCTACGATGTTATACTCTGAGAGAGAGAGAGAGAGATATGGTCCCAGCTGGCGGCCGCGGAGTACTCATCCGATAAGTCATTAGTTACTCTGAGAGAGAGAGAGATATGGTCCCAGCTGGCGGCCGCGGAGTACTCATCCGATATGTCATTAGTCAGTGGAACACATGGACATAAGTTAGGTGAGTTTCCCCACATCAATGGAAAAGCCATGTGACTCCTTCCACCAACAAGAATCAATGGCCCATTTCCCTCAACTTCCCACCTTCTCCTTAGCATGTTTCAGCACATGTGTTCATGAATTGATTGGAGGAGGGCCCCGCCCCCTCCCCCTAACTAGCTATATCTCTCAGTTCCAACTCATATATGTCAAGACTGGCGGGGTCCATCTGATCATAAAGCAAGGACGGAGAAAAAAAAAATTAAAAAAAAAGGAAAGTTCCAACATCAGTCCGAACAGATGACCAAGAAATTGAGGTGAAGGTAGGACTGGTTTTACAGTTTCCAAAACACGCTTTTCATGTGAAATTCCAGCAAGCAGTGACAGGATTAATTTCAGGAGGATCTTCTACCTCCTTTACGTCTTTTGCACGGAATATTTGTCTTTTAACTTTTAAGTTGTCGCGATTGATCCATTGTTTGGTAATTGTTAATTAATTCATACCACCCTTTGCACAGCTACCTGTTCTTACCACCCACCAAATACATGCATGGTGCCAAACTGATTTTAGAAAGCCATGCAATATGAATTCAAGTTGCCCTTTTTGTTCTCTCCTTTTCTGACCAAACAAACTTTATATAATTATCTATTTGCTCAGCCCGATCAGATCAGATTTTTATTCCACCGCATGGCATCCTTAAAATCGAATCATATTTAATTTCACAAAAAATAATATATAATATTGAGGTCTATTGTAGTACAATCGGAGTGCACCATAATTATAGCCATATATATTAAAATATAATTATACTTTTATGCTTATTTATTCATATATAAATCATATTTTAGATGGTTTAGATATTAAAAATAACTCTAAATTTGATATTTACATTTAATTATTTTATTAAATTGATTTTGTACTGTTTTTAAATGGTGACATATCCAATTTAAATAAAAATTGTTTTATTAACAGAGTAACTAATTCTAAATATGATAAATGTAGGAAATGTCAATTGTGCTAATTCATTATAATTATTATATTTATAATTTATTCAAAGTACATTTTTTAATCCTACTTAACATATTTTACCTTAACCAGCAAGAGATTACGCTCCTAACATGAATGAAAGATACAAAGCTCCTCGATAAATGTGAGACATACTAGCATAAAAGCCAGATGTCATGTAGCTGAGCTATGCCCTTGGTGGTAATGTTAATGGTAATAATTGAATAAGCCTTCTTGCAGTAGGTAATTTTAAATATATATATATATATATTAACTGGCTAGTTAAAATATGATCTGTGTTAACTTCACATTCAAGTGGAAGCATGGGTGAATCCATTTTTTCCTAATCAGTTCACTTCTGATACATCAAGGCGCATGGCACCTCGATCTGCATGTGACCATGTCATTGCTAGTCATGGTGCACAAAGCTCCGTCATTTCTGCATTTTTTTTGGGGATATGAGTATGGAAAGGGAAAGAAAAGCGATGGACAAAATCTTGTACTGTGTCTATCATTTGTTGATATCTATGCGCATGAAATCAATACATTCATGGACATGCATGACTCAAAGGTTGAACACACGATCGAGTATGTTACATGCATGCTTAGTCGTTAAGAAAGCACTCATGCATCCAACTTTCCAATATAATATTATTACTGGGTCATCGCTAGACCAATCAAGTTCATGCATATATCTCTTCGTACGGTCTTCTATATATGCATTGATCTTGGCAAAAAAAGATCTTGATGCACTTGCGGCCATGCGAAATTGTATACGATTATTGAATGTTGTTGACCATAGTCTAATTAACGTATATATTAAATTTATGCAAAACCTACATTAGTTTGTAATCAAATTTTTTATATAATATTTAACCACTTAACTAGAAAGTAAAGTTGGATAAAAATAATAAAATATTTAAAAATTCTAACATAGTGGCCTATGGAAAACCATTACCACGTGCATGCATCTGGCTACGTGGTAAGTCGGTGTATTGCAACGGGTATCTTCGCTCCGTGCTTGCCCTTTCTTTTTAATTTTTAAATATTTTTTAAAATCTAAATTATTTATCATGTTTTCCATGTGTATTTTACTTATGGTTTTAAAATTTACATATGTTGCACACTTTTATATACTATATTTACGATATACATTTTCAAAAATTTTAATAATTATATATTTACTCTCCAAAGATTTTTTTTTTTTTTACAATATGTAGTTTTCCAATAAAATTTATTTTTATATCATGATAAAATGAGATGTACTAAACATGATAAATAATTAAGATTTTAAATATATTTTAAAACTAAAAATCTAAAAATAAACATGAAGCCTCTGTGCTTACTGTAAGTATTAAATTATGATTCATCTGGAGATTACAAGTCCTAGGAACTTTTATTTTTCTTTCCAACAAATGGAAGGCACTGACGATACAAATAAAAATCAATATTTTTCTCATTTCATATAATAGATTAAGAAGAATCATTCAATACATTTGAGTTGCATTGAGGCTCCATGCAACCCCTAACTTTTAATTTTTAATATATTTTAAAATTTAAATTATTTATCATGCTTAACTCATCTTATTTTATAATGCTACCAAAAATAATTTTCAATGGAAACTTATATTTTATAAAAATAAAATTTTATAAGAGCGAATATATTACTAGTAATTTTAAAAAAAAATTATACTATATGCCATGAAGCATGATCCTATTAGTTGAGTTAAGTAATTGTTTATTAGCGCATATACAGCACGATCCTATTAGTTGAGTTATGTAATTGTTTATTAGCTCATGCTAATAAACATATTTATTAATTATTTTTTGCGTTTTCTTTTATAAACTTATTAATCTAGATGTATTTATACAACAAGTATTACCATTTTTTATACATGCGTATATTTTTAAAAATTTTAAATATAGAAGTATTTTAACTATTTTAATGATAAAAAATTACTAAATAATACTATGTTTAAAATTTTTGAAAATACATACACATCTCTAAAAATGATAAAAATTGGTTTTAAATAATCTAAATTAACAAGTTTATAGAAAAAACAAAAAAAAATTTAAATAGATTATTTGGAGCGGGTTAAGTAATCATTACTTAGCTTGGGTGAAAAAGGTAATGCCTCATATATAATATATAAAAGTTTTCAATATGTATAATTTTCGGAATCATAAATAAATGCATCTAAATAAACATTTTAAATGATTTAGATTTTAAAATATATATTTTAAAAAATAAAACGCAAGGGGGGCATGCTCCATGAAACCTGTATGCATTGAATCATTACTCGTAAATCAAAGCAAGATTTTACTTACTTGATCAACTAAAAATATAGGAATTAATTAATTAAAATAGTTATCCGGACGATGCAAGAAATTAAATGTACTTTTGCAACCAACTAGCAGTATCGTCTTGCCAATTTCGTTTCAATTAATGAAAATGAAAATTGATGGCTTTGTTTGGGGGAAATACTCTTTTTGAAGAAGTTTTTGAGTACAGTATTTTGGTAGGCTAAGGTAGCTTTTTAATTATCAGGTCATTCAACATGTTCAGAATCTAGAAATGCTTTTGTATTTGTAATCACAAGTAGACATCTGAGATAACAGAAGGTGTCGACAATCAAGTGGAGAAAAAACGGAAACCTGGCCTGGTTAGAATCTTCCAATTATAGGTGTGGTCCATGCATGCATATGCATACTGATAATTAAGTACAGACAGATAAACGGGTCCATATACACCAACCGTCAGGCCTCACTGCTATTCACCCTTGCAGGTGTTTTGCAATTGTACTTGAAAGGAGAGAGCGACCTAACAACAGTTTCACTTGGAAACTAACTTATCGGTCCCTTCACACACACATATCCTATAAAAGTTTTCATTGCATATATTTTTGGCATCATAAAAATGTACCACTTATGCAAATACACGTACCTTTCTTTTCAAGCTTAGTAAGAAGTTTCAGTACAACAAATTTACTTGAATCCTTTCGCTATTTTGCTCGCATATAATATGAAGTTGACCGCACATGATGTGGTCTGGCTAAAAATTACGTACGCAGCAAATACCATGGACAAACATTTGGCTACACACACACACATATATATGCTCCCTCATACATGAATAAGCACAGCCATTTTTTTTTTTTTTTTTTTTTTAACTTTTGCTAATACTATATGCAACCAAAATTTGTGCGGCATATAATCCTCAAAAAAATTGTGCGGCATATAACATTAAATGCAGAAGATTCTGTTCGACGGCAAATAGCATTGGAATTGTTACAAATATCTTGAAGTTAGCAGCATATAAGGTTATATGCGGCCAAATTTATGTTTGACTGAAAAAACACGGTTGAACCTGCGAAATTTTCTTGCAGTGCAATTTGCTTATACAGTTTGGATGAAAAGATGAGAAGAATACTGTCAAGCGTCCATATGTTATCAGCTGACTTCCCTCAAGTACTTCCCCGACTCATGATTCACGTCTGAATCCCAACATGTGTGGAACCTTGTCTAGCTAGCTAGAGAACTTCGCGTGGGTCATGTGGAAGGAAATCTGTTACCTACAATTCCAGCTCAAATCCACTTTACAACCATGATCCTATTTCCTGTGGCCACAATAGACGTAAAAACAGCATGCCACACACTGAAGCTGACCTTAGCAGCTAGCTACATATTCACCTGTTTCGGCGTAAACGGATTATGTATGTTTCACTCTTCTGTTAGACTAGCTAGTGATCCATAATCTCAGGTTTTATAATAATGGGGAACCGTCCTAAACATTTCAACTAATGTCATTATGCCATCTCTCCAGTATTAATTTGCAATAAATAAATAAAAATGCACTGATGTATCAAATGACAAAACAAAAAAATCAACCTTTTGTGACACGGTTTTAGCTAAGATTTTTTTTTTTCCCAAAAGATGCTAAGCGTCTATTATTTAACTTTCAGCAATAATCATGCAACGTCTCGAGTGATAACTTAGATTTCACACTCTCGAACTTTGTTCTCATTATCTTAATAACTAAGAATACCAATAGGATGATTATTGTTATTGATTTTGTAAAATATGACATCTTGATTTTATGATTTAACCATACATTTAGGAGACCACAAGCTACTACCTATCTTTAGAAATGATAATAGGCTCTCAACTAAATTCATAAGAGACTAAGTTTGTATTTATATATTAGGGGAGACAAACCTCCCATAACCAGAACTCTCCACACTAGGGAGATTCGAACTCATGGTCTACCCCTCATGAGGCATGGTGAGTGCTAGCCGAGCTGACACCAGGTTGATGCCAAAGTTAACTTCTTCTTTTTTTTGAATTTTACTAGAGTTAACTTTTTAGTTACAATGATAAATGTTAATTTTTTTTGTTGCCGTGGAAAATAATATTATCATTTAAGGTACAACTTTTAGCTATAATGAACAAGATCATAGCCAAAATAGTTCAAAACAAACTTAAAGTCTATTTGGTCTTGTGGGACAAATACCATAAATTGAGTGTTATTTAAAAGCCCTAATTTCTATCTTAAGAATTTCATGCTTCATTAAATTTTTTAATATCAATTTGTCGACTTAATAAATTAGCTCAGCCAAACTAGTCCAAAAAGCGGAGGACTTCTTATCTTTTTACATAGAATAAATAGAGCCAAACAAGCACTTAATTTTCTCAACATCTTGACAAACTCTTAGCCTGCATCATGTAGCTAAGTTTTTACATATAGTGATGCAATATGCATTGTGGCAAATTATATAGCTTCTTACATTCTAAGTGATTCAAGGTTGGAAGGAGAGAATCCTGTCTATGAGAGAAAAGAGGTCCTCATAAAAGTTGTGGCCAATCCATCATGTGCTATACAATGAGTCTCTTTCTTCTTCATAAGAGTCTATAAATGAAATGAATGAAATGATAAGTAGATTTTGATGGAGAGAGAACTAAGGAAGATGAAAGATCAGCTGAAAATGAGCAATTCTAAAGCTTCTAGGATAATGGGATTTAAAGATCTTCTAGCTTCAATTATGAAATGTTAGTAAAGAAAGTTTGGCTCCTAGTAAAGAACAAAAACTCTCAATTCTACAACATTTTCAAGGTGAAATATTTTATGAAATATGAGCTGTGGGATTGCAAGACAATAGTAGCTGATTCTTTATTTTTGGAAATAAATTCTAAAGGCAATACAAGTCATAAAAGATTTTGGAAAGAGGAGAGTGGGAGATGGCAGCAAGATCTCATTTTTTTAGAGATTTTTGGGAAAAGCCACGGTGTAGAAATCAGACCATCTTCCACAAGCTTTCTTAGATGAAGTAAAAGCTAATAAAAGAAATAAGTATTCAAAGCCATGAGGCTGAAGATAAATGGTTATGGGAACCTAAACTAGAAGGCATTTTCAGAGTCAAATTGTCCTGCAGATTTATAAAAACTAATTTTTTTGTGTTGCAAAACTAAACAAGGGAAGAAGCGGACTGAATGGAAGTAGAGATCAAAGAGTTTTTAAAGCAATTTGGAGGACAAAGATATCAACAAAGGTAAAATTTTTGGGTTGGAGACTATTCCACAATGCCCTTCCAACAAAGATAAACTTTCAAAATCGAGGAATTGCCCATGACTTAGTTATGTTTTTGCAAGAAAGGTAGGGAAGATACAAAACAGTTTTTTTGTCTATTATGAATGTATGGCTAGTCTAAGAAGAAGACTAATATTTGAGAGGAATATTTGGGTCCCAAGAGGTGTAATCAAATGTATATTTAGAAGGCTAGCTTTTGAACTAAAAGGTCAAGCATTGGGTTAGAGTGTGCTACTCTACTAGTATATATGGTCTTCGAGAAACAAAGCTAGGAAGGAAGGTTCCAAACCAAATTTCCAAGAGATTTCGGGTTGGTGTAGCTCTTTCTTGGATGAAAATCAAAATGCAACTCAAATTGGAAGCACAAGTCTACCAGAATCGACGCTAGCACTTAGATGGATTCATCCAAATCCTAGGATATTGAAGATGAATATGGATGGTGGATGCAATGTAATGGAGAACAACATGGGAAGGGGAGCTATTCTGAGAAATTCAAAGGGTGTTTTTTGGCAACTAGAACTTAGAGGTTGAATGGTATCTAGAGCACCTTAGAGATGGAAGCAATTGCACTTCATTGTAGTTTACTTTAGAATATCAAACTATAGGTGCAACAACTTTATATGGAAAGTGACACCTTAATTTTGATAATTTTTTTGAAGGAGGACATGTCAATCATCTCACTTGTGGGTGCTCTGATATAAAAAATCAAACGGTTGGTGCGAAATATAAATGTTATGTCTTTCCATCATATATTAAGATTGGACAATACGCTTGCCCATGCTTTAGTTGATTGTGCATCATGTAGTCCTGAGCTACATGTGTCTTGGAGGGAAAACACACTTCACTCCATTTGATCTCACATCTGTAATGATTTTGGTTTCCTGTGAGTTATGAAGAAGTCTCTTTACCATAAAAAATGGAACTTACTTTAAAACAAGAAATTAACTTAGGAGTACGATTTAGTGCACCTAAGTGCACTTAGCTTCAGTACATCCAGGCGCAAAAAAAAAAATTTAAAATTTTTTGAAATTTTTTTTATACAAATGTTAAACGAGATCTATTTAACATGTATATTAAATTTTACTATTTTTTAAAATTCGTAAATATTTTTTTAGATTTTTTAAAATCAGGGGAAATTTCGTAATTTATAAATTATGAAATTATCACTGATTTAAATTTTTTTTAAAAAACTACAAATATACAAAAATGGTAAAATTTAACACATGTTAAATATACATAGATTAACACTTATACAAAAGAAATTTCAAAAAAAATTTAAAAATGATTTAAATACACCTGGGTGCATTTGAAAATGTCCCATTAAATTAAATAGGCCAATTTTCAAATATAAAAATTCAAGTGACTCAGGAGATCCTCGCTTAAACTCGTATACGAAATACCCAGTAAGAGGCTGAAATAAATAGTTAGGGATGTTTATTGGTACAAGTTTCAGTCGTCTTTGACAGTAAGATAGGCACAGCTTGTTAATTAGATGGTTTGGACTGGACACTATGGTCAAAATATCTAACTTGTCACCTAAAAGAGTTCATTTCAACTTTTCCTGAAACGACAAAACTTCTGAGAAATGAGTTCTTTCCGCCATTAATCTAGGTTCACAGACTTACCAGTGAAAAATGCTGGGATGAAATTAGATAACATATTTGGCAGTGACTATTTTAAAATTCATCCTGATGGTTTTTTTTTTTTTCCACTTGTAATGATGTTCTTTCTACAGTACGAGAAACAAGATGGGCCGTCCCGATTGATCTATAAGTACCAAATACGCTGAGGA
Organism: Annona cherimola; assembly: GCA_030490835.1. Lineage (NCBI taxonomy): Eukaryota > Viridiplantae > Streptophyta > Magnoliopsida > Magnoliales > Annonaceae > Annona > Annona cherimola. Next base: position 81,853,005 of record CM059973.1, on the reverse strand, counting down.
GTACATTATTGCTGATGTTCCACAATCGAGCTCCACCGATATTTCATGATGGACATGGATAAAAGCCAAAGAAAGCTAGGCATGATGGGCCATGCATGCATTGAGTGGTGCGGAAAACTTTAATTAGGAGGGTGAGAGGGTGTAAGTGAGGTTAGAGAATGATACATGTTTTTTAAAGTGGGATTGCAAGGGATATGTTCTCTCATTAAAGCCCTCTTCTTTTTCGTAGGAGTTAGTAAGATTCGGTGAGATCTCTCTCTTGAGTTTTAAACGAGAGAGAGAGAGAGAGAGATGGGCCAACGTCAATCACGCAAACACGGGGTTAGCTTTGCTTTTTCAGCCATGCATCTATATGGGGCCCATCACTTGATCTTTCAAGGGCTTGGGCAGGTTTTAGTCAATCATCAGCTAAAGCAGATGCAGCAGCCCCACATGTACGTGCCTTCGTATGCGGTTGGGAACTATAGCACGTGGCCCACAAAAGAAATTTTAGATGGCCAAAAAATTAGTGAGGCTGTTCAACTCATGAGGTGGACCCCTATTTTGGGTATTTGTCATATAGGAGAATTTCGGAAGAATTTTACCAATAATGGTCAGTTTAAGTAATTTCTTAATTAGAGTCGATATCAGTTTCATGTTTTGAAATGGTTCAAAATAAAAATAGAATCATGTGCGTGAATCATGTGTATCGTGCTTTTGCCGTCTCAATCATAAAAAAAAAGGGATCCAGTAGTCAAACAGACGCCATTTCGTTAGCAATGCTGAACTTGATCTGGAATTTGTTTTTTTGTTAAATGAATTTTGAATATATATATATATATATATATGGGCGTGTGCCCGCGCGCGCATGGCTGCTTAGCATCTTTGCATATAATCTTTTACGTATTTACATGTAAAATTTTCAGTAGAAATGACATTAAAATAAAATAATATTTCTCAAAAGGGATTATGCCATATTATAAACAGCGCAGGCCGGCCGCCGGCGGCTACATATGTAGCTAGAAATGCTCCGTGCTAAACTTCGTCTCGTGAGCAAAGGGATGCTTGTGTGTATGTCTTTCTCTACATATATATATATATATATATATATATATATATATATGCTTTTGTGTGTCTCTCTCTGTGTATATATATATATATATATATATATATATGAGAGATATTCAAGGCACAACGCAACTGCACTGTAACAGCAGTAAAGTTGTGCTAAAATGAGTCTCATATGATCATAAAATTATAATCTACTCCACTCATTGTATTTAGAATCATATATTCTATTACTATACCAATTTTCATCCCAATCGGATATGTGTATGGACCTCATCTGAAAATGGTACAAATTCAACATAATAAAATAGTTTGATGTAAATAACAATTTTAAAGTGGTCTTTTCAACATCTAAACTATTTGTTATAAAATTTATATATGGATAAATGATTGTATAAAATTTTATTGTATTCTAATATGTGTGGGGCCCATTTTTAGGCAAATGTACTACTGTTCCGGTGCAATTGCGCTGCATCGGAACAGTTTTATATATATTCAGGTGGGCCACTGTACCTTAATTACAGTGCAGGGCTTACATGATGATAAAATTATAATATACTCCACCCATTATATTTAGAATAATGTATTCTATTATCATATTAATTTTCATCCCAATCAGATATATATATATATGAACCCCATCTAAAAATGGTACAAATTCAATATGATAAAATAGTTTAATGTAAATAACGACTTTAAAATGATTTTTTTAACATCTAAACCATCTAAAGTATGATTTATATACATAGTTGTATAAAATTTCACTGCATTTTAATATGTGTGAGACTCATTTTTGGAGTAATTGTACTGCACCGGAACAACTCTCTCTATCTCTTTTTATATAATACATAAATATACGTATATATGTATAAAATAGATGAATGATACTATTAGCCTGAGCTAATCTTAGGTTAAGCAAATGTTCCGCTTAGTCCACCTTAAAAAAATTATTTACAATATTTTTTTTTACTTTTTTCTTCATACATTTATTTGTTTATGTGTATTTAACATATAAACTAAGTTTTATAATTTTTGAATCCGTGTATATATTTAGAGATTTTTAAATATAAAGGTATTTTAAATACATATATACGCACATATATTTAAAAATCTAAAAAAATATATAAACATATCAAAAAATAGTAAAACTTGGTTTATATGTTAAATACATTTAGATAAAAAAGGTATAAAGAAAAAACCAAAAAACAATTGTTATAAATGAGTTTTTTTAGGTGAGTACATACATGCCATTAGTAGAGAAAATATTTAAATAATAACAAAATAAGAAAAAATGTGACCAGTTTGGTGGTGATCAATGAGAAAAATGGAGTTCAAGAAATTGTGAAAATTTTAATCCACGTTAAACTGACAAATTTTATTTGAGAAGCGATCCTGTTGTGCGGGCTAAACAAATGTTACACTCAATCTACCTTAAAAAATCTTATTTATAACACTTTTTTATTTTTTATTTATCTAAGTATATTTAATATATAAACCAAATTTTACCATTTTTGGTTATGTTTATATATTCTTTTTTAGATTTTTAAAGAAAAGTGATCCTATTAACCTAGGCTAAGCAAATATCTCGCTTAGCTCACCTCAAAAAATTCATTTAAAATATTTTTTTTATTTTTTCTTCATACATCTGTTTATTTTTTCCTTAAAAAAATTAAGTTTTATTATTTTTGGATATGTATATATATTTTTGAGATTTTTAAATATAGAGGTATTTTCAATATGTATATATACATGGATGTTTAAAAATCTCAAAAATATATATACATATCCAAAAATAGTAAAAATTAATTTATATACTAAATACACTTAAATAAATGAGTGTATGAAGAAAAATAAAAAAATATATTGTAAATGAATTTTTCGAGGTGGGCTAATAAGATTATTCTTCATTTTTAAATATAAGTACTTTAAATACATATATACACATAGATGTTTAAAAATCTAAAAAAATATACACATCAAAAATAGTAAAAATGTATGTTAAATACACTTAGATAAACAAGTGTATAAAGAAAAACTAAAAAAAAATTATAAATAAATTTTTTGAGGTGAGCTAATAAGACATTTACTTAGCCTAGGCTAACACGATCATTTCTTATTTTATTTTTAGTAACAAAAACCGTACATACACAATAAAAAATTAGTGAACATACATTACAATTAATGCAATTGCGAGTAGACGATGTTGATGTCTATAGTTATGTATGATGTTTGTGACATTGTTATTTACTAAGGATGTGTTTGGAAAGTGATAAAAATTTTAGATAAAAAATTTTTGAAATGAAAAAAATAATATAATATGATTAGGGTGATGATAAAGAGTAAAGAGAATAAAGTTAAAATAGATGAACTAATTGTATGCGTAGTTATGTAAAAAAGATTGAAAAATATAATAATTGTATAGGAAGATGTGAATAAATAATTAAAAAAAGGAAGTTGTGGAGATTTTAAAAAAAAAATTATTGACAGATTGAAAAATTTTCGGTGTAACCAAACATTTGATAATAACAAAATTTATAATAATGACCTTCGCTGTTGATACCCTTTTGCAACATTATTCAGAGTAATATTGAAAATAAAATTAGTTATAATTAAAGATATCACATCTTCACTGGAGAATTAAATTATCTAAACATGATCTGGATTTATTTTTCTTTAAGTACATGGATACATACCTAAAAGAACATGATTTGACACGTGCGACCTGATGTTCACTGATTTGACTCTCCTGGCTCTTCCTCCCAAAGCATGACACATGAGATGTCATGGCATGCATGCTCGAAAGAAGTGCTAACACAAACACCATCATGCACCTTTCATGACTGCTTCCCTGCTGGCCACCACTAATTAATTTAGCTAGGTTGTTTCCTTGGATTTCGGCCGACTTTGGTGCAGTTGGCGCCCCACAATATCAGTTGTTTGGATTACTCAATCACGGTCCCACTCAGCTCTCTATATCCAGCTCATTCAAAACCCAAAAGGACAAGGCTCTGAATTCGCCAGCTTCAGAACATGCGGCAATGAATTACCTCTTAATTCGTTGGCATATTTCAAAACCAAATGGCATCTGAACTGTCAAACAAATAGCCCACACGTCACATTTCTATGCAATTCTATCTTGCTAAATACGAACTTTTCCAAATTTGTTCCAACTTTGCTGATTAAGCAACCCCACATTGTGGATCATGAGATATAATGGTTCGGTTATATCTAATACAAAATGGTTATTAGATGGCAGAAGCCAAATGGGAAGTTGCTGGGGAACTTGGACTGTGTCAATAAAGGAAAATTTGCAATGATAACGAGTAATTATGTCTGGGTTGTCCACTAGGCTGTTCATTGATTAGAAAGAAAAGTTGTGTTGGTCAATGTTAAAATTGCTAATTAATATGTTTTAGCGAGCTTGAAATTAAATATATATATATATATATGCAACTAATTTTTTATTTTTTTTCAAAAAACAAATTAAAGCTGGGTCCAGCACGGCTTCAATTCAGGTATCGTCTGTCGACTGCAGTATTGAGCTGAAATATAAAAGTTAAACTTTGCTTGCAAAGATGGACTTTGACCATTAGACAAATTTTAATTCCACTTGCCGGATCTCGATGTTGTCTTACTTTTCTTATGGCATGTTTGTTTGGATATTGTGCTACAACATTACTGATCACAGCATTTACTTTTTAGGGGCGTCTTTGATTTATTATTAAAAAGATGTTAAAAGGATAAGAAGCAAAAACAGGTCTAAAAGCTAAGATATATATTATTAATTAATTTGTTGATAAAGATTGATAGGTCCAAAATCAGTTCAGGGATCAAGTTAAATCGATTAAGGGTCGGGCCATCAAAAGGGTAAGAAAGAATATAAGGAACACAAGATTTACGTGGAAAAAAGTAATTTATAAATATAAAATTATCCAAAAAATCGCCATGCCTATAGGCTAAAGTTTCTCTGTTAATAGCTTTGGATATAGTGGGTTAATGGTTTAAAAGACTTTTATGTTCCTCTCGATGGAGGTCGGTTCCATTTTTAGAGATGTCCACTAATTTTTATACTTGAGACCACACGAGGGAGGCACGTGCCATGGGTCGGGATAGATCCGTAATCCTTCTTTGAAGGGCAATGCATCCATCTTTGGTTGGTTGAGTATAAGATAGAATCTGCTCGGCGAATTCCTCCTGCTCAAGTGCAGTTGTGTGCCTTACTATAGGTGTCTTCATTAATTGCTTTATTAATTACAAGTGACCTGCTATGTTAGTGTTGTCATCTTTGGTACTTACTCAGTCCCTTTTTATATAGGAGGGATTAGGCGATTGGCGCCTGACCCCTTACTATACACAACTTATATAATTTCCCATGACCCTAAGGGATCTTCATAGTGTGACCTTACACCTTTGGAAGGGATCTATGTAGCTTTGATCTCTATAAAAAATAAATAGATATATATTTTTCAAAAAGAGGATTATGAAGGGGTATGATATATTTATGAATGTTTAGAAAAAGTAGTATATATTTTACTCATTTTTACCAAAAAGAGAAGTTTACATTTTTTACCATTAAACAAATAAATTTAAAAATATATAAAATTTTGTAGAAGAAAGATCTAGATGAGGTTGCATATTTATAAAAAAAAATAAAAAAATAAAAATCCTTTTTGGGTTTCCAGTAAAAGTTCCATGAACCCAAATTACATCCCTAGAGTCTAGATCTAACCAATTAGTAGACTAGGATTTTTACGGTTATGTTGATATCATCAAGAGTTTATTTTTATATTTTTGGACATTCTACATTAAATGCAGGGGTCAAATTGATCCAATGGGGACTAGAAATATGACTTTAGAGGGTAGATATATTTTAAAGAATTTAAAGCGTTGAATTCTTAGAGTGGTCCATTTACTCATGAAATGATGAATTCTAGGTAATAGATGTCTAAAAATTGAGCTATAAGAAGGATAAGCAATCAAATAGAGGAGTACAGTTGAAAGAAGTTTTACTATGAAATGTAGTCTATACAACCGCTCTTTTTGCAACGAAAATTTTAATTTAGCTATATTTAATTAGATGCAACCGAAGATTTGGCTACATTTGCTCGAATGTAGCCAAATCTTATACTAATCGCAATCAACGGTTGTAATTATTTATAACCAAATTTCAATAACTACATTTAATGTTACTTTTAATTGCATTTAATGTAAAAATGGTTACGCTTAACTAAATGTCATGATTTAAAAGTAACTAATTATTTATAGATAAACAATTAATAATAATAATAAATATAATATAACTAAATATATATTATTCGAAGTAAAAGATTAGCTACGATAAGTGAAATTTGTTTTATTGTTTATTATTTAATTGTTACCTTATTTGCATTGTAGGTTTCATTTAATGAGTTTCATTAGAAATCAATATCTTATTTTATTTTTTAGAGAATGGGATCATAAATGGTTGATAATGTATGTGGTGTGGCTTGTTGAATACTGATATAAGACTAGTTTTTTTTCTATTTATTTGAACTTTAGGGCCATAAGTATATTATGTTCCATAGACAATTATAATAATTTTAAGTGTGGATATTGTATTTATGTAATTATAATGCAAATTTATCATTTGGATGTAACTATTTTCATCATATAATAGATTGATTCCTAAAAGGTTAACACTTGAGAGTAAGATTAGAGTGGAAGTTTTTATTTTGGGTCTGACCTACTAAAGTTATAATTATAATATGAAAAATATCCGTTGCATATAATGAAGGTATATTTTGTTGCTGATAATGACGATTCATTGCAAATAACTGATGGGTGGAATTTATTTTTTTATTTTTAGTATATCTTCTATTCTTACGAAGCGTTGTTAGTCTGAGTATGAAGTCCTATGCTTTTTATTTTTTTATTTTTACAAAAGTGGTGCAATACTCAAAGGTATTGGACATTGTATGACAGTATCATTTCTTACTATAAATTTAACAAAATAGTGCAATATGAAGAGACATCGGATATCATTTCTGCAAGACTATGCAAACCATAATCTTTTTAAAAATCAAGGATTCAGGGATGCATCGTTTAGATCACCGGATATCTTCGGAATTCTAGGTTAATCCACATGAAGAGCACTAATTTGAACAAACAAAATAGTGACCAAGCTACAATTAATGATTGGATGTAAGAACAACTGATATTTTTTATTATTTTAATGTATATATTTACAACAATCTCAATTTATATATTTAAATCTTGAGACATTCTTATCATTTTTAAGAAAGATAATAAGCCTCCATCAATTAAATTCTCATCAAATGAGAGAATTAAAACTCTCACAAAACAGGGAAAAATAAATACTCTGACGGGAATTGAATACCTCACCTAACCAAAACGGAGAGTGTTATCACCAAGGTAGACCCCTAATAGTATATTCCATGGTACTTTAGTTTAATTTGTAACAGTGTTTCACATGTGGAGAAATAACCCAGCAAGCAATCACAGCAGACACAGGATTTTATCTTTTCCGAGTCTGGCTCAATTTCTACCATTTACCAGATTCTATCCTAAGTCCTAACGCATGTGCTATATGTCACTTCAGTCTCATGTTTTCTTCCGTGCGCTTTCTGAAGCTAAGGCCTGTGCTAGGCTTCATTACAAGTAGTCCTGAAAACATAAAGCAAACATGGTTGTGATCACCACAAAAGCCTTGGGATAGAATACAACGCCACTCTCTCGCATTTCTACTGCACTACAAAATAATGGATTTTCAATAATAAAATTGGTGATTAATATCATTATTGAATTTTCATCCCAAAAAAATATCATTTTTAAATCTTGTTGCAGACTGAAGGGCATAATCAACAATTTTGCTGAAATTTGTTGCAAGGCAGCAACGGCAGAATATTTATTGCCGGTTTCATTTAGTGCGCTGGGTATGGCATTTGGGTTCCATGCATTTGAAGCAAGAAATGAAATGTGACAGGGGATTATCGAGAACGGGTAAATTTTTCAAAATTTTCTAAAACTTGGCGCTCTGCAAAAATAGTTTTCCTTGACTTGATTACTTTCTGCGTGTAATAAAATAATCTATACTTGGGCGAAACATAAACGTAAAAATCCGTGCGTAAATTACATTATTTAATTCACTGAAATAGATTGATTTCAAACATAAAAGTCATGTAGAAAAAGGGGTGGCTATACGCCCACCAAATCTTTTTCCCAAATTCTGACGGAAAACCAACATGTTAAGTCAAAGAAAATCTTGTGAAATTAAACTGGCCCCATGTTGTAAGCTCCACATTTACCTACCGTTTAAAGCAGATTTTCCAAATTCCAAACGTAAGAAATTAACAGGCTTTGTACGATCTGGTCGTTATAAGGAAGTCTTGAGATGAAACAGTTTACATCATTTAATTTGTTGAAAATTTCGAATTTGGGCATATGAATGCATTTGACTTTTGAAATGTAAGGTGTCGGGCTCAGGAAGACAAGGAAAATCAGACTGGACCCACTATTGATGCTCACTCATTTTCATTTGTTCTGCACATATGAATCAAACAACCGTATTATTGTACTATTTTCCTTCCCAACTGGGATTCATTTGTTCGGCACAAATGAATCAAACAACCGTATTACTGTACTATTTTCCTTCCCAGCTGGGAAAATTTTGGGCTGAGTAAATCATTTAGAGAGATATAAATTTTCTAATCGCCACATTGAATAAAAAATGAAAAAACAAAAAAAAAAACAAAAAAAGAAGAAGAAGAATTTAGAAGCTGTGGGCATGTTAATTTGGCTGCTGGAGACAAACATCTGATACATGGATTTGGTGGATTTAGCGCTAAGGTCGTTTGCGTTAGCAACTCTCAATAACAGTATACAGTAATACAACAAGCTTTAAAGGCTAAATTAGTACTGACAGTGATGGTAACCTAAACATCTTAGAAAAGAAAAGAAACATGGGTTGTGATACAAGTGAAATGATTTCGAATTAATTACTTGATAATGATACGTGAACATATTCACACTTATTTACGCACATAAATCAGCTTGTCTTTCACTTGCATGCAAATAGCTTGGAAGACTCTCCAATCCAACCTGATCTTAACGTGGTTGGTGTACCGACCCAGCCTAACTGGCCTCGAATTTTAACTCGGACATAAGACGGGGCTGGAAATTAGTCGCCTGCTGTAATTCCAAATGGGTGAATCAGATCTAGTGAGGCGTTTAGAGGTTTATTGCTGATGTCTTTGTAAGCGGGTTTTACTGCAAGGTTTTCTCCATATTCCAAGGGATTAGATCAGTGTCTTTCGGCAAAGATGATTGTTTCTCTCATGGGAACAAGTGGTGGGGGGAGTGAATTCAACCACCGCTGGTTTAGGTTGCAAGGTAACTCTCACATGGTCACATAAACCCCACCCATCATTGTAAAGAGAAAAAGGTCAGGACATTCACCAACTATCATTATCATTAATTTCTGGGAAACGATCCTTTCCCACTCCTTTCCTCCAAGCTTGCTATTAGGTGGGAGGCCCACCTGTTAAAAATCTGGGCTCTTCATTCAATGAGTCCTATAGCATAATTTCTACTAACATGAATCCATGATCAATAAATCCGAATCATCTAACTGGAGATGGCATTTGGCATCTGAAGACGAAGAGCAAAGCAATGTTTTAATGAGGTGGGGTCCATTACTGTGGTCGACTATAACCATCCTAACCTTTGAGCTTTGTACATTGTTAGGGATTCATGATTCAACTTCGTGTCACCATACAAGAGCCAGCCTAGATATATATAGATGCGCATACGCTCAAGGACGACCGAGGAGCAAGCATATCCTCAGGTCTGAGGATTATATATAATAACAAACCCCCTTTCGGAAAGAAAGCCAAGACAAAGCAATCCCAAGTGCTTTCTTGCTTTCGCTCTCCTCCCTCCAAGAGTCCATGTCTTAGACCAACTACCTTAACTCTCTCTCTCTCTCTCTCTCTCTCTCTACATAGAGCAGCACATATGCAAACGTTCTCTTACACCCATTTAATGCTCTTCTAGTATTTTGTCTGCTGCTTCCAGTTTCTGATAATTACTTCATCTCTCTCTGCTTTCTCAATGGCTGAAATCGAGTGCGCTCCGAAGCCCACCAACCCTACACGTCTAAAGCTCTTCGGCTTCGACGTATCAGAAGACGACGAAGCGGATTCCGGCAAGAAGCCATCTGTGCTGTCGGATTCTAGCGCCCCTCCGGCGTCCTCCGACGGCCGAAAGTACGAGTGCCAGTACTGCTGCCGGGAATTCGCCAACTCTCAAGCGCTCGGCGGCCACCAGAACGCCCACAAGAAGGAGCGCCAGCAGCTCAAGCGCGCCCAGCTCCAAGCCGGTCGACACGCAGCTTCCTACGCGCGCAACCCCCTCATCTCCGCATTCGCTCCCCCACCGCACCTCCTTTCGCCCGCCGGTCCCGTTATGGTGCCGGCCCCACCTCCGCAATCCCCCTCCTGGGTCTACGTCTCCCGCCCCGGCCCACCTTTCCAGGTCTCGCACGGTTGGCACGGGCCACCTTCCACATTTTCCTTCGTCCATGATCACATACCCACCGCCAATTCAATCATCCGCCCGCACGCTTCGCTCCCGCCCATGATCAGATTGCAGGGCGGCAACATAAGCGTCAACAGCTGTTCCGATTCCGATGACCCCGTCGGATTGGATTTGCATCTGAGCCTAGCACCAGCTGCGCCGTGAAAAAAAAAAAAAGCTATGCTCGCTCGCTCCTCCAGCTTCATGATGTGTTAGTTGTGATGGACGGTTCCAATCGCTTGGTCTGGTTCTGCTTTGTTTGCTACGAGGTTAGATGTGCCTTAGTTGGGCAGCCTGCTGCATGCGCACTCGGCACATATCAGACGTGGTTGCTGCTGCTAAATCTGAGTCCTGTAAATTTTTTAATTTTTTATTTAATTTTTTTTAGGGAAGCATTTTTCACTTGCCTGATGAACTTACAAATTTGGATGATGCTCTGGATGAGAACTCAAGTTCCCAAATTAAATTTTTTTCATTTTTGCTGAAGTACGTAAAAGAAAAACATATACGCTTGGATTGAGAACTAGGCATATAAATTCAACTGAAAATTAACAACAGCTGCGTTGTAACAACCAAATGTCCTTTGAGTGAGGAGGGATTAGGACTGTTCAACCGATAAGATAATTTTTAGGCTCTCTTAGATACGATGGTTTCGATAGTCTTCACAGCTGGGTAGGTTCGTTTCAAGAATATGGTACTGCAAGTACTTGGGCATAGAGCATGGAGCAAGCATTCAACCGAGTAACGATTGACAACCATACCATTTTCAATTTTATAAATTGCCCCAATTGCATTAAAAATCCATCGCCAAAAAGGTGGGGCCTGTTGGAAAGATTCATATCAGTTATTAGAACTCAATTCTAGAAGCATTTAAGTCTTAACTCATTTCTGGTGCCATTTTCACTTGGAATAACATTTTTAGCCATAGACCTGAATTAATTAATACTAACGCTTAAGTGGGATTTATTAATGTTGCGTGCTTGAAAATTGGTGACATTTTTGTCATATCCGTTGATTAATTAACACGAAAAATGGATGCTACTGGCGAATGATATTAATATCTAGGGAAGGTGGCCCACGGAGTTAGATATGGCTCCGAAGTCCGAATAAAAGTATTGTCATCTTCTGTTGATTGAATTGCAAATTGCTAATTTCTAATGCAAGCCATTGGTGGGAAGCCCCGACAAGATCTTGGGCTTAAAGTATAATCTAATCTTAGCACTAAATAAGCATAAACTATCTTAGTTTATTATCGTATTGCGTTATCAAAGGGTTTTTTAAGGGGAAAAAAAAAGAAAGAAAAAACATCGCAATTATTGATGCTTGAATTATGGATCTAGCTATCACGAGGGCTTAACAGCTCATAAATATTTCGACCTTGATCGGACGACGATGGATGCCTTTGCATGTGGGGCCCATCATTGCAACGTTGGTTGGTTGACATTTGTCAGTGAACTGCTGTTTGATGGCCCCACCATATCGGAATCATGTGACCTTACCCTCGCGTGTATGCACAGGAGAATTGTTCACGTGCATGTGGGAGCACACATCGTGGTGCTCATGCAAATTGCGTGGCTTACGTGTCACTTTCTTACGATTGTCTTTGTACGATCCACATATTTTTTTAATATTGTATATTCTTATTTTGCATGAGATCAATAAAAAAAAAGGTTTAGGATCGTAAGCTATGAAAGACCTAAGAATTAGACGACTATTATAAGGTGCGAGTAGGGCGAGACGTGTTTTGGGACTACATAATCCACAAACCTTATTATTATTATTATTTTTTAATTTTTGGCCACTCAACTTGAATGATTATTTGCCCGACGATGATGTCCTCTGAGAAAGAATAACAGGGTTACTATCTACCCAACATCGGACCACATACCTACCTGCCAAAATGTCCAATAATCCTACACCAAAAAAAAAAAAAAAAAAAAACTTCAATAATCAAAAACATTTTTTTTTAATTCAACGTTGCCGGAAAGTTCTCTCTTTATTATTAGTAAAACTCTATCTTCTAAGAAAAAATTTTAGAGTTTAGTATGACTTCTATATATAAATGGACTTGGTATATAATATCAAATATCATATTGTATATTACCAATCAAAAAATAATCAAAACCTTAACTTGAGAAAATATCATCAAATAAGGTTTCAACTTGGACGCTGCTTTCATGCATGCTCAGCATCGGCGATTGTATACCATTAGAACCACAGACCACTAGTCATTATAGAATCGTCAAAATCTTGAAAATTTTCACTCGAACTTATCTCTAGCTGATTCTCAGAAATCGCCCACTAAATGACCCATTATAATAATATTAATTTCAATTTCATCCAAGATAGAATTTTAAAAAAATGAATAAATTAAAAACAAAAAATTAACCAATCAAATAAAAATTTTAATTAATTAATCGATGAACAAGATATTCAATTGCAGTATAATATTAAAATCTCGTTGTTTCTGGAGTTCGCGCTGCAATATTGAAATAATGCATTGCGAATAGCATGCATGTCTTGTCATATTGACTGGGGGAACTTTCAATTATTGTTCATCCTAGAAGCTAAGCATGTCTGGTTCGGAAAACTTGAGAAAGTCATATATAATACTTAATTATGAAACAGGAAAAAAGAAGAAAAGATAGATTTGGTGCCAGATCACCTCAGATTTTTCAAAATGGTGGTGAAGGTGCTTGCTCTCTGTGTACAAGGATCCAATCCAAATTAGAGGAGGTGATGGGGATGGTTTGCGAATGATTCGTTTTCTTGAAAATCCAATCGGGGTGACATTACTTGATTAAAAACTGGTTAATTTTCAATCACCAATACTATCGATACTCTGGCTTTGCTGTGAGGATATATACACATGCATGCGCATCACCACTTGGCACTCGCGATGTTGAAAGACCATATATTCCTTGGGTGCTATCTTGTAATCCAAGTACTCTCTCACGTGACATCGAAGATCAGTTCCAATGTACCAACATTTTGTATGTGGACCACTAAATAAAGGGCCCACCCCAAAAGCTGTAATCGTCGATATATATAAATCTTCGGTTGCAAATAGTCGAATATCCGTCGTCTAAAGTAATGGCTAACGTGTCAGCTCGACCACAATGTTATGTACGTATTTTCTGGATCGCACTTCCATGCATCGAAGTATTTTATAAATATTTCTTTTCTTCTCCTGTGCATTTAAACATTCGCGTACGTACTCTCAGCATACGTCATCCTCAGTCGACCCCCCACGCCGCAGAATTATCTGACCTCCGAATATGTTCGAATCTTGTTTTCTAATAATTAATTTCTATTCCGAAAAAAAATAAATGAGATATAAATGGCTGGTGTTTGACTACCGCCTTTCTGTGGATGAATGGGAACAAATTACGATAAGTAGATTACACAAGCTTAATAAAAGTGCGTATGCTTAGAAAAAAATGCGAAAAAAAGAAACAATTATTTTTTATGTCTTTTATATAATTATTCTCTTTATTTTTTTCATTTTTACTTTACCTCTATTTTTTTTTACGAAACACTTTACCTCTATTATTTCATTTTATTTTTTATTTTTATTCTTCTATAAACAAACACACCTTAATTGTAAAAAGCTATTAGCATTTTGCCTTCTCAGTTTTTATACTTTTGCGGCGTTGTAACTTGTAACTCCATGGCTAGTTTTTGCGTAGAAGCGCGCGTTCATCACCACAAGAAAAAACAATATTTGGCCGGGCAAAATATTGTTGCCAAAGACGAAAAGTTTGTTCAATCTCATAGAAAAATGCGTGGTATACAAGAACTTGTTAACATTGTTTTAGACATGATAACCATTTAACATGTCGATTAGTATCTTCTGCCAACAAATAAAAATAAATAAATAATCCTCACAAGAACTTGTCACAAAAACTGATGTTTCTTGTCATCAATTTTTATTAGACTTAATAGATCTCGTTTTGGTGCTCCACGAGCATTGAGCCTCCATGCTTGCAGGCATTGGACCACTTTTTTACTTTTCGATTTTTAAACGTGAATCCAAGCTAGATTAGATGGTTGTCCAACTTTTATATTTTTGATTGTCTTGAACTAGAAAAGGGTATTTCTCATATGCCAACACATGAAAATATCCTTTTCTATTTATAAATTCAAAAAATATTTTAAAATTAAAAAATATAAATTTTGGGCATCACCAGATGTAACTTGGACTTCCATTTTGATTAAAAATTTTTAAAAATAGTCCATGCTTGTAAGAGTACTGAACCGAGACCCAAATTTTATGGCCTAAAACATAATCACACTACAACGGAAGTTATCATATATATCATTTTTGTAGTTGAATTTCAATTTTATGCATTTGACTATTGTAGTGTCACAGATATAGATAATTATATTTATACATCATGCCTGGCCTAATGGGTTGAAGGTTGAACATTCGAATTTTGCATTCTATACATAAGAAATCTGATGTAAGAAAGAGAGTGCTCTTTGCAAATAAAGTTCATAAGTAGGGATATTCTCATAAAATTAGTATTAGTTAGAAAATGAAATCCAGAAAATTACAAAAAATAGACAAATGCAAATACGCTATGTAATTATGAAAAGAAAATTTTTCCGTCTACTAGGAGAATGAATAACGGAGATCTTGGCATAATTTCATCACTAATGCTTAAATTAGAAGCTCTGCACGTGGGCAGGTAATCCGAGATTAATGCAAATCACGCCCCCAACTATTGGAGATAGAACGACAGATGAAGGCACGAATATCGCTTAGTTAGGTGGGAGTTGACGAATAAGACAGCTAATTAGATTGGATGACTTCCCCAGAATTTCGACGGCAAAACTACAGATCCTATACTGAATTTTTATTTTTAATATCAAAAGAGGAGATTGGGGTTCTCTTCTATGGGAAAAAAGTGGCACCTTTGAATAGGTAGAGATCTCAATCAGTGCACTTAGGAAAAATGGGGGCTGGTCCCATCATTAATTTTCAAAGGTACGGCACTTGCCTTGTGGTTTAAGCCATGTACACTGAATCTGTTTTATTCAGATGGAATTCGTGATGCCATTTGCTTCCATCCCCTGTGGGAACTCGAACTTTCCAGCGGTTTGGATTTTTTTTTTCTTAGAAAAAGTTAGCTAGGTTGGAGAATAGTCAATTTGATAAATAAGTTTGAATCAGGACAATATATCAGCAACCAAGGTAACTAATTCAGCCTTACCATTTTTATTAATTAAAAACTTCATACTGACTTCACCTGTCTCTTTGGAAAATCCTTTAATGTATCACATATATAGGGTGTTCATTCAAGAAGTCTATCCTTTTCATATTTCTTTTTCAGCAATGATTCAATATATATCCCTTTGTGTTTTATTTTAAACTTCTTTTCTTTAAATTTAAATTATATCCCCTTGCGTTTTATTTTAAACTTCTTTTCTTTAAATTTAAATTATTTATTTTGTTTGAGATCATTTGTTTTATCATACAACCAAAAAAAGTTTATTATCTTTTGAAAATTTTTAAAGAAATGTATACAATATGTAGTATATAGAAGTTTTCAATGCATGCGATTTTAGCGTAGATGCATATGGATAAACATAATAAATTGTTTAGATTTTAAAAATATTATAAAATAAAAAGGCTACAATCGGATTGCATTGAATTATGATCCTTTGTTTTTAACATTTAAGTACTAAAATTATCTTTACATAAATATTATTTGAATTGATTACATCTTGAATAATGGATATTCAAATATTTAAGATATAAAGTGGGATTATATATTTGATGAAGTACTTATATATGATATCCAATTTTGAAATATTTTAATCTTCTTTTAGAATAGATATAGCGTGCTATAAAATAATTGTCATTTTAGAGTGAATATAAATATATAACATTCTCAGCTTATACGGGGCTTATGCAAATTTCTAGTTAAAATTACTTCAAGTTTGTCGTTAAATGAATAATGACAAATAAAATAAATCACTACAAGAAAATCAATATATCAAATAACAAAATTTATTATATGTAATTAGAAATTTATTGCTCATAGTTACAAGCAATAAATATTATTGTTGCCAATCGAGTGTTAGCTTAGTTGGTTACTCCGATGCCCCATAAGGGGCAAATCATAGGTTTGAGTCTCCCTAGCGTGAGGGGTTTTGGCTGTGGAAGGTTCGTCTCCTCTAACATATAAATGGGAGTTTAGTCTCACGCTGGATTATAATATCAAGACGTCACATTATATAATACCAATTAATTTTTTTTTTACCATGTGGTTATATATAGTTAATGACTATGTTTAAAAGACTTTGTTTTGATATAATCAGGTTATGTAGAATCTATTATATATAGCCTTTTTACTTTTAATATGCTAATAATTGATGTAAAATCAAATTTATTCATTATATTTAACATCATATGTTTAGCAAGGAGACCAAGTTTCACCTAAATTAAATATATACATGGGTCACATTTGCTTAAAATAATTATATTCATATATAAATTAGGAGAAATATTTAGATCTATTCATATATATTTAATGCAATAGTACTTTATAAAATCATTTATCAATGTAGCAATGATATTTTAAATTGCTTAGACATTGAAAATGCTATTTTAAAATTGATATATTTATCATTAAACCAATTTGTTACATTGTTTTTTGCATGGTCGTAAATGAAGTCTATGCATAATGACACTAAACAAATAAAAAAAATCAATAATAATATAAATGATGTTAAATAATAGATAGAGTGAATTTTCCATTAATCTTTAATACGTTAAAAATGAAATGAGTTACATGGAAAAAAGTTTCATAAAAGCATTTCCCATGCTTAAATACAACAAATTCATGAATACGCAACTAAAATTAGCTTATAAATAAGCCATATGTAGCATTATATATAGAAAATATTTATTCATTGCTTATAAAAACTATATGACAATGATTAAGTGTTTGCTACTCAAAATATTCTACGCAGCAATTTTGTATTTGTTGCATAATTTTGTTGTTGTTGTTGTGGATGGAACTGATTCCATCTAAATAGGGCTAGCTTACTTAAAACAGTTCTACAATTGATCATTTTGTAACCTGTGTAAGTGAATATTGTCCATTTATTAAATGGTTCACCACGCATTGCATATATGGTCAATGGTTAAGAAATTATCCATCATCCATTGACGCTGTAATAGTCATCTGATTACGAGTCTACAATTGTCGGGGCCGGGGCCGGGGGCTGGCAAGGGTCATTTCAAATTTCCAAATATGAATTTCAAGTATAGAATCATTTCAAATTTCCAAATTTGAATTTCAAATATAGAATCATTTGAATTTTCACCTTTATTAATGTAGAATAACTCAAAAAAAAAAATTCATTTCTAAGATACTTACATGATAACTCTTTTTCAATCTTCAATTCTATCTGATTCCAATCCGACAGCCCGGAATGTGTTCCCGTGGGGCCAGCATGCAGTTGCGGACTATTCACAATTGTGGTGGATGGGCGCCTTCAACCAAAAATCGACAGACCTAATGGGGGACCATATGTAGTAATCCTTGGAATGGTTGATTAAGGAATTAAAGGAATGAGACCTCAAAAAGCTCTATTCAGTGAATAAGCATGTTGGATACTGTGCATTGGGATGGATAAAGGTATGCAATATGCATGCATGATGGTGAATGGAGACTCCTCCAACTGTACGCATGGCTCGGTTGGACAGCAGTACTGTGGACTGGACTGGACTGGACTGTCCACATCGGTCGACATCGACTGTGGATAAAATCGATGGAAGATAATTTATCCATATATTATGACGAGAATATATGCGTGTTAACCATCCAATTCTAGGATTGGATTTTGGACCACTCACTGATCACTGTTTTATCTTTTTGGCAGTCCATTGAAAGGCCGCCAATTGCATGTCTGGATATCTTTGTCAATAGGTTACAATCAAGGAGTTGGGCCATACAAATATGCTACGAATGCCTGCATACTGTCTGCAGGTGCTTTGCACCCATCCGCTGACAGGTATGATATTGCGCACGCGAAGCCTCTGTAGCTCGTCTCTCCCTGCTTCCTAGTCTCCTACTCCTTTGTCCCTGCTTTGTCTTCACTCATTATTCATCATCAAAAATAGAAAATTTTCTAAATATATTCATAAATTTTTACCATAATTCCCAATATGTCAATGTATTTTTATTAACTCCTCTTATATATACTACGATTTTTTTTACAAAATCCCCTTATACATGTACGATAGGATTTATTCGGATTGCGATCCCATGCACCCGGGTGCATTAAACCTATTTTAACCCATTTTAACCCATTTTTTATTTTATTTTTGAAAATTTTTTAATACGAGTGTTAATCTAAGTGTATTTAACATGTGCATCAATTTTTACCATTTTTTGAGTATTTTAGATATTTATCTTTTATTTTTGAAAATCAGTGACATTTTAGTAATTTAAAATTACCTAAAATGACATTGATTTTCAAAAATCAAAAATAAATATCTAAAATACTCCAAAAATACTAAAAATTAATACACATGTTAAATACACTTAAATTAACACTTTTATAAAAAAAAATTCAAAAAAATAAAAAAATGAGTTAATGCACCTGGGTGCACTGAAGCTAAGTGCACCCGGGTGCAGGAGATCACGATCCGATTTATTCAACCATCCTCGACACGTATACGAAATAATTAATTTACCATTGTTAATTTTTGTTGGTGGAAGCATTTTTTTTATCCAAAACAAATTTGTAAGTTCGAAGAATTACTGCGGAACCTGCTTCACAAGAGGTACCGATTGAACCAAATTGTGTTTTTTCTTTTTCACCCTGCAGGAACCAAAAAGAAGACCCAAACCATCTTTTTGTTTAGTGTGGGCAATCAAGACCCTTCATAGAGCAACTAATTCGGAGCGGCAGCATCTGAATTCCACGTTTGGCAATTAAATGCATATTCAGGTAGCTATTGGCACCTACAATGGTTGAGAGACTGACGATGTTCATCCTCTTTTGTTGGAGGATTTGGTTTTTAAGGAATCAGTTAAGAAAGAATGGAGTGCAGTCAGTTTTTGAGTAGATCATTGAGTGTGAAGATCATATAAGAAAAATTTTGAAGAAGCTCAACACTTAAAATGGGAGAGTGCATTTGATCGAAAAAAAAAAAAAAGGAGAGCGCACATGTATTGGCGCCGTATTGAGAGACTCAATGGGCAGCTTCCTGGACACTACAGATGCTCCATTAAACTAATGGAGGCAATAGCTGTAAGATGTGGAATAGAATGAGGTGTTGAGATCCAAGTCCAATGCCTCTACATTGAGAGTGACTCACTACTAATTGTGAGTTTTCTAAATGATGAATGCATAATCCAAGATATCAAGCGCCAAGTGAGGAATTATCTGGATGTCTGCTTCTCACATGTGTTAAGGGCTGGAAATGAAGTTGCACACAATTTATCTGCATTTGCCTCACAGAATCCAGATGGATGTAACACATGGGGACTCACCTGGCTAATATAGTATGCTGTTTTCTCATTAAAAAATATATATATTTAAAATCCAATGGCATATTTGGGAGTTTTCCATAGAAAATCACAAAACTATATATAAAAATCTTCTCAAAATATGACAATCTAGCTCGCTAGGTAGCTCATTTTGGTATGCATTCGCATGCCAAGACTCATTTAGCTATAGATTTCCGATGAAAAAGATGATACAGAAGTTTGTTTTAGTTGTAAATAGAAGTTATCGGATAATAATTCATATTTCGACTTCGAAGCGGACTGGATGGCGATCATTAAAATTGTCCGCAGATCACGGAACGAATACTAAAACGGTGAAGCACATGCAGGTTCGAAGCGAAGGGCCTGAGTTTCATGAATAGCAATGATTACCGCACCCGTAAATTGGAGGGATGTCCGAGTTCTTCTACACGTGCCGGGGTGCACCGGTAGACACCCTTTGAGGTGCGCATGTGACTACATTCTCCATGCAATGGAAAGTGCGGTCTCCATCCGTCATGAGCACAGGCGTGCAACGATGGCCTCATGGATCACTGCCACAACCACCGGCATGAAGACACGGAATTGACAAAGGAATCCGAACCATGCATAGGGTGGACCTCACCAAATCTTGAAGCCCTTGTTGGAGCATCTACCCAGAGTACGTACATCAAAGGGTTCGCCGACACGCGTCAGCCGTGCATGTACTTAAGACCAAAAGCTCTAAATGCCACATACAGAGAAGCATATTTTATCTCCATCCTATGGGCCCTTTGCCCTGGCATCCTATGACTGGTTGGATGGAAGTGGAACACCCTTTATACGCTCGATAAGGATCCCATGCACCGAAGATAACTCTCAATGTACAATCCTGCACGTGGAGATTGTACACAACTGCCCAAATTTTCAACATCCAGAGCACCACTGTTCATGCTATGGGGCACTGCCAATATACTGCAGGTACAAGCAGATGGAAAAGCCGTTCTTTATGTATCCGGCAAAGTAAAACGTATAACGGTATAGGATATATCATATTGACAGATCGGATTGATGATCTAACGTACATCGGTGCGTGTACAATATTTGTTGGTGGGGAGGCTGTCAAAGTCGGATGGTCCATGCGGAAGGCTAAGAGACCGTTCACCAACTGACCCATCACATATCCGTCTGCTCAACGGAGCAGTGCTTTTGCATGTGCTCCGTCCATTCCACAATGGAAGTCATGGCCACCATTCTCGTGGGGCCACTGGAGCGCCACGCGCTTTGGTGCTTTGTGACAGATCTTTTCTCTGGCACCTCTGACCTCTCTTTTAAGGAATCCAAAAAGGACCCCACGCGTGCAATCCACTTCCCTACTTCAAAATAGCATGAACTCCCAACCAGGTTTGCACGGTCCAACCTCTCATCGGGCCCGGCACAAGATATGCATAAAACCGCAAATCATTATGGCCACATTTCGGTGACCTAACAAATAGTGGGCAGGAAAATACAAATATATCTTCACATTCTCGCCTGGTAAAAACACACATTGCAAAGTGTGCAGTGATAATATTAAATAAAAAGCATCTGATTAGATGAGGCATTTTCGTATTAGTAGAGCACTCAGAGAATAAAAATCCGTATTTTATTCTATAAGCCTGACTGTTCAAACAATTTTATAGTCGTACATCGTTACAATGTTTAACTACGTTTTTGAAAAGAACACCTGTGATTCGAAGAAAAGATATAAACATGAAAGACGATGTAAAAATAGATCTTTGACTTATCTCTGTAAGATCAAAAAATAAGTGATTTTTGTCGTTTAAACGTTTAAGACATTAAAAATCAGGCATGATGCGATCATTTAGTCTTTATCATTTATATATGTGAGAGATCAAAAGCCAGGTTTTGAAAGTGACGTGATTTTTTCCGTGATCCAAAGAAAGTTCAAAAGACGGGAGAATCTCTACCGTTTATGCCTGTGAAAGATCAAAAGCTATGTATAAATCTTTACCTTTGAAATATCATCAATATCATCTCTTTAGCCGGAGTTAATGGTGAATTGCTATAAACCCTACATATAGCATTCCGTCTCTATTTCTTTGGTCCAACATTCATGCTTGAGAGGGGTTTATATTTAACCAAACTTCAGCTCAGTATTGAAATTTTGTTTTGCAATTCTGTCGATTTGAATTTTATACTATGTTTGTAATCTCTCCCTTCACCATCTAGAAATATGTAGTTATCTAAATTTTTAATCATTATAATTTGCTTAAGTTAGTCGCCTTGTGTGACAGTGCGGCTCTCTTGACCTATGTACTTGGTGGCATGAGTTTGAGTTAGGAAATTGAGTACCCATGTCCTTGGTGGCATGAGTTTGCACCAGAAAAATGGACTTCTGAAAAATAGAAAATATCGTTAAGGTTGTGTCTTATTTTGCTTTTTGCAGACCTCTAATAGGAGGGCACCTTATAGATTCGGTATGCTATTACGTCTAATACCTATGTTTAGTCTTTGAATTGAATTAACCAGTTAAGATTTTGAACCTTAACAAAATTTATCTTTCTGAAATTTATCTGGCATATTTGTAGGACATTAAAAATTAACCAAGCTGTTGAGTTGACTTATATAAAGATTGATAGGTAAAAAATGTAAATTCCAGTTGGATGCCTAATCATACATTTCTTATAATTACCTAATCTAAAATCCGATTATTCTGTGAGTTTCCTATTCTTCGTTTTCGTGATATGAAATAGCAGCTGGAGGACCTAAACTTTAGATTTTTACAAACTTGGAGCCTTGTACTGTAAAAAACAGGCTCAAGGGTCAAAAGGTGACAATCAGACAAATTAAAGGACTAATTTTCCGATCCCTTAATTTTCAACTAGTTAATTCCGTTCTTCAAAATGAACGCACGTGAAATTCGTTGGATTGGCTAGCTAGGGCGGCTACCCTAAAGCTGAGCTGATCTAGAGGCGCACTTGAAATCCAATTCTTCAAAGCTCGAGCGCTTTTACCAGGGAAGGCTCAAAACGGCTGGCCTCTCCAAGGAAACCCTGCGAGCTGCAAACAGCACACCCACGGGCCGCAACCAATGTCTTCCCACGCCCATACCTCTTGTGGTTCGGTGTGCCGTGTCTGGCTTCAAACAGTATTGCATGCATGAGAAGCTAGTAGATATTCACATATAGGAGTATTAATGGTCATGGTCAACTCGCTCGTCCAACCTGTTTATAAATGAGTTTGAGTTGGAATTTTTAAATAAATGGGTTATGATCCGCCAACCCGTTTAATTATTTAATTAAATAAATGGATTAGGGTTGAGATTTTATAACTCGTCAACTCGTTTAGCGACTCATTTAACCCGTATAACCTGTTCAACCCGTTTAATTCGTTCAACCCATTTAACTTGCTTAACTCATTAAAGTTTTATATATATACATGTAAACCCCTTTGTTATTTTTCCTCTCTAAATCTTCTTCAAGTCACCTAATTTTCATTTTTCCACTGCTGCACTAATTTCATTTTCTTTTTACTACCTATTTCCATTTCCCGTACGCTGAAAACGCCCTCTCGTCTCTTCCTGTGAAATCACCATCTACTAGAGTTTAGGTTTTCAGGTTATTTGTTATACAGCCCTTAGGGTTGAGGTTTTTTAAATGGGATTAATAAACAGATTAGGATTAAGATATTTTAAATGAGTTGGGATTAGGATTAGGCTCCAACCCGTCCAACCTAATCCGTTAACACCTCTATTCACATGGCAGCTCACACGCTAGGTTAGCGTGGTGGGGCTAATTTGGCAGTTGCACGCCAGGGTGAAAATACTGTCTCATCCTTAATTGACGGCAACAAGCTAATCAAAACATCATGCATTCTTATTAGACGTTGATCTAAATTCTGGCCTGCATGAAAAGAGTGCAGCTTCCAGTAAAAGTAATTAGACCAGCAGCTTTGAAACTGTGTTTGATATTTGATAAAACTTTTGAAAAAAAAAAATTTTAGTGTAAAAGTTTTTGAAATGAAAGAAATAATATGATTTAATATGAGTAATGATAATAAGTGAATAAAATAAAACTAAAATAAATAGGGTAATTGTATATAAAGTTATAAAGAAATAATTGAAAAGTAAGTAGTTATATAGAAAAATGTAAAGAAATGAGTGGAAAACAAGATATTTGTGAAGAAAGAACAGTTTTACATGGAAGAGTTTTAGTCATGCCAAACGCATCTGATTTTTAACAAACAGAAATATAGTAATAGTGAAGCTTACACGGCATGTTTATAGGATAATAAAAAAGGAGCAGACGTAGCTAGAAATGCTATCACTTTGTGATGATGTCGGTAGAAATTGCATTTGACTTGACTATATATTTACGCATGTACAAGCAACAGTTTCTAGTTGGGCATGGAGTAACTTGCCTCAAATCTTGATTAATCTAGTATTGTAGGAACCACAAAAGCCACATTTGTGGTACAGCCAATGAAAGCGAGCAGAACCCTTCTTATTGCAGTCATTGCATAGTATGTCCTGAATTTCGAAGTAAAATTTCATGTATGGTGCCCAAAAAAAAATAATAATAAAACGATGAAAAAGAGGGAAGTAAAGAGAGAAATGATTAACGAACAAAGCTGAGACCGAGGTTCTACCTGACAGTGATCCTCGTACTCTTCTGGAAGCTCTTCTGTGTCCAGCAGTGTATCAAGCATGCCAAAGTAAACCTGGATGACGACATGTATTTTTATGTTCGTTTGGACGTAGAATGATGTGTAGCATAATGAAAATTGCATTGCAAGAAAGAGAAAATAGCATGACGAATAATGAGTAGTCAGGAGTGTATGCGAAGTAGTGGAATGATCAAAAAACAAAGAATTTTATTGAAAAGAAAAGGTAATAGCTAAAATGTAAATACACACTTTTGTTTGATTGAGTGAAAACAGTTGTGTAATAAAGGAGGCAAACATAACCACGGGCATGGAGAGAATGAAAGCAAAGCAACCAAGTATGTGAGTTCTCATCCGCCGTCGATGCACCATGAATTAGAGTTGGTAGGGAATGTCTAGCCAAATGAGACAGATTAATGGCTGCACATTCTGATGTTGACACCCATAAGCAACCAAATTATTGTGACACATGATCTTCGCAGTGGAGTCTACTTGTCAACAGATGGGATACCTCGCACAAACGATATGTACAGATTAAAAAAATCATCAGGTCCTCGGTCTGAATGATGTACATAAGATGGCTGCAGTTCAATGGCTATCTTGAAAAGTGATCATAAGCAACAATGCTTGAAAATGGAGCCACCCTGAGAGAAAAACGCTAGTGCATAACATTTGACATTTGACATGGCTCGGCCCCTGCCTGGCCCAAGAACAAGAAGACTGTTCAAGGTCTATGCCCCCAAATCAGGTTAGAAAGGCTGCCAGCCTTTTGACACCACTGCATGTATATTGCCAGTCCAGAGCATCCATATCGCAAGTGTGATTGGATGGAATATGTCCAGAAAATCTCATTGCCTGGACAACTTGTATTCCAGAGGATTATAGAAGTATGATTAAAAGAAATATAGGCAGCTATTTGAACAAGACCAACAACATGCAACTTTGGATTGCTTCTCTGCTCCATCCAGCAGGCCACAAAATGTTACTATAGATTTGTATTAGAGGTGGGAATTGGGGCGGGTCGACCCGTGACCCGTCTTTAACCCAACACGTTTTTGTCCGGATAAAACCAATATATTTTTGACCCGGTATAGATATTGGTCAAAAATTTTGACCCGAATTCAAAAATAGAGTTGGGGTGGGTCGACCATGTCCCAACCCGAAGAGTCTGACCCGCCCCACATATATTAATTTATTAAAAATTATAAGCCTATGTTTAAATATTATTATTATTTTCTTTCAAAATTCTCACTTTTTTATAATCAACTCTATCAACAATAGAAGAATCAATTTATTCAGAAAGCAATATAAGAATCAATAAAAGGAATTTGTACAACCCTTACGTGTAATTGTATATTAACGTATATTAATAAATTTATATTAAAATTTTAAATGTTTTGTTTTCTTAATTATGTATTTTTTAATAATTAGTGAAATATTGAAGCATATAATATTTAAATTTAATATAGATGTATACTTATATTTGATAGGTATATAAATTCTTAAAATTATCTTATTTGACCCGTATTTTTGACCCGACCCGCTATCCCGAAACCAATCCGATGCCAACCCGATGTTTGTCCCGGAACCTATTAAAAAACAGTGAGGGTCAAACCGAGCTTGTCCCGACCTGGTATAAAAAGAGGGTCAAACTCAATTTTTGAAAAATAGGATCAGGGTTGGGCAAACCTTGACCCGGTATGGCCCGCCCTGATTCCCACCCCTAATTTGTATCATTCATGACATGTGGCTGCCTTTTTGGGAGAAGGTAACCTAAACTGGGGAATGTTTTGATTAAGAGAAATAGGAAGGAGCCTTTTTCTTTTTTAAAGAAAATCCTCTACATTCATCAATTCATTAGTGACAGAAAATTTTTCTTACTGACATATCTCCCATTGATTTTCTGCATATTGGACAGGTGTAATGAGTGCAAGTGTACACCTACAAAACGTAAAGAGAATAGGAATTAGGTTCATGCACCATTCTCCGAAATCCCAAAAAAGTGTGAAAGGGATGAGCGGTGAGGAAGTGTTGGAAAGTATGTCATTTAAGATTCAGACAAGGAATAAAATAAGCACACCTGAAAGCAAGCTGAATGCATCAAATGGCCACATGGAAGGGCTCTCACTGCTTCACTTGACGTGAACAAGAAATCGCAACATATGGGACAATCTGTCTCCAGACCTTTCTCCAGGCAATTGTGCTCCACTAGCATCTTCCCAAGGCAACAATTGCATTTCATACAGTGAAAGGAATCAACACCAAGTCCTCTTCCAAGGCGGCATAGATTGCAAAATGGGCAATGGTATACTGCTCTGATGCAGAAGAATTTTTTTTTTTTTTTTTCAAAAAAAGGTCAATTAGAAGCTTCATTCCAAACTAGAGAACAACATGAAACTGAATTACCTACTTGCAAATAGATATTGAAGAAAAAGGAATATATTTGAGAAAACTATCTGAACCCAAGTGGGAAACATTTCCAAGTAGGATCAAAGAAGAAAAAATCAAAGTAGCATTCCTGACTAGATTCATACCTTTCATCATCGAAAAGTTTGCAAATATTACAGTAATATTTTGCCATGGAAAGTCCCTGACAGGAAGTAGTCTTGCAAATCGGCCCAACTCCCTGGATCTTCAAACAACGCATACACATCATTTCTGATGTTACCTTCCTGCAAAGAATGAGAATCCAGAGTCAAACACATCAAATTGCAGTTTTGAACCATAGATAAAATTGTAAATAAAGTATTACCTACTCATGGAGTGATCACTGACTTTATCATGGCAAAATCGACACGTGAACAATTTGTTGCAGCAAGCAGCGAGGAGTTTGCAATTTCTTTTGTAGTGCTCACAGCCAAACACCTGCTTCTCATGATCTCGAAAAGATGGAGAGGATCCAAACACTTCACCATTTGTGGTACTCACTCCTGTAGCTTTGGGTGACTTCTGCTGAGCAGCTATCCAGCGACTAAGACAGCCAATATGATTAGTTGTTCTCCATGAATCTTGATCAAAATTATGTTAGATACCATAATATGGACTTCTATATATCAAGCAATATTGATGTATGATCTCTGTGGAACTTACCTTGTCATAAGGTTTTGAAGAAGATATGCTTTTCCACGGGGATCAAGTGTTGGGTCTCTAGAAACTCTTCTTATCTCTGACTCAAGCTCATTCTGATTCATCCGGAAAATCTCTCTCCACCCTGGTTTGAACATCTGACCATTCTGATCCAGACTCTCTTGGAAACTCACACCTAAGTGCATAGAGAAAAATAATCAGAAAGGAATCTTTGTAAACAGAAAATGCAGTTTTCTGCCTTTTTGTTTTAAATCAGTGCAGGGTAGACGCTGATCTTAACATGGTCAATTAAAACCACGAAAACCATGTGGTTCTATTATCTATGCATGTAAGTTGTCATGATCTCTACCTAGTCCAAACTCCCTAAATTCTCAGTGTGCGTCTGGACCATTCAGATGCTAGCATTCTTTGGCGACTGCTCGAAACATGTCCCTATCAAACAATCTGGCTTGTGCACAACTCAGCAATTGTGACAGATGGCAGAGTCAAATTATCCAACTGAACATTCGAGCGGTTTTATGGTGGTCAATGATTAAAGGAAACAGTATTTGAAACAGCAGCAGCTATGCCCATCAGATCTTTGAAGAATATGTTATAAGACCTGATTCATCAATTAGCTTTCTTTCATTTGGGATTCAGAATGACATTGTCTAGCTTTAGTTTAGTACTAAGTCAACTTCATAGCAAATAGTTTTCATTATGAGATAAGGAGTCTCTGGCAACTATACAAGCACAAGAATTTAGAACTGTATCCTTCCCTGAAGATTTATTTGTTACAGACAAAAGAAAAGAAAAGAAGAAACCTTCAGTAGTAATACTGCTCTTTGCTGCTGCATCACTTGATGTGCCTGGAGTTTCTTTCCACCATTCGTTAAGCCACTCATTGAACATCGTGTTCTTGGTTGCTTGCTTCCAAGTGTCCATCATTTTATTCTGCTCCTCTAGAGTAAGAGCAGCAGTCACCCATGGCAACATTGACTGCAGTACCTCTGCTCCTGTAGTCCCAATTATACGACCGACAATTTTGTCTTGTTCTTCCACAGAAAAATAAATGTCAAACAATGGCCATAACTCAAGTTCTTCCCTGAGAACATGCTGGTCAAGTGTCACTCGTATGGATTTACACATGCCCTGGAGTTTTGTGGTTAGCTCATTATACTTCTTCATCAGACTATTCTCAATAGAAACAGAAGAATCCAATAAACTTTCAGGTGAAACACTACAAAGACTGAGTCTATTCATCCTTTCATGTAGTTGTGAAAGCTCAGAAAGGACAGTGGAGATGTCCTTAAAGAGTTTCTCCTCTTGCTTGTGGTCAAGGGTGTATGAATGGCTCACATTATGAAGAGCCTCTTTAGCTTCTAATGCTGGAAAAACAATCTCATCTTCAGCATTACTATGAGCTCTATATAATCCCCACAAGAGCTGAAATCTTCCAATGAACTGATGAAGAAATGTCTCATCGCATCCTATGAGTTTTCCAGACTCAACATCCAAATATTCCAAGTCTTTGCTGATAGCCTTGTGAAATTTGAATATGTTGTCAATTGGCCTCATCAATTGACCATTATCAGCAGAGTTACTGTCCATTTCCCACACAAAAAGACTGGAATTAAGCAAGGGAGCAGAACCATGGGATAAAGGATGAAAAGGCTTTTTGGCAGCTAGTGATGTTAGTCCCATGTTTTTTCCAACTCCTAAGCATGGGACACAGCAAGGCTGGTTGGGACAAGATGGATTTTGGACAGTTTCCGAACAGTTATGTCCATTGATATTTTCACATGATCCAGAGAAGCGTCCTTGTTTTGCTGGAATAGTAATGTCATCTTTTTGCAGAAACAACTCAGGGCATGCACAAAATGGTCGTCTGAGACTTCCTTCAATTTCATTCAGTTTCTTTATAGGACAACCGCCAATCGCACTTGATGACAAACATATGAACCTTCCTGATTTAGAGGCATCCAGTGCATGCCCTTTGCATGCCCAGCCAGAGAAAAGTGTAACTAGTGCGGCATCAGATGCTGGCGCTGCATTGCATTGACCTTTCCTGAGTTCTGTGTGGACTAAGAATGGGAAATAGATGTTTGTGCAGTATCCTATCTCAAATTATATGATGCTGAACAAAATACAATCACCAGTCAAGCAAAAAACTGCATAAGGTCATTTCTGAATGACCTTAGACATTAAGATCCCAGGATTAAAATTACCTCAACATCAATCATATCAGATTGTTGTACATACGTGACACTGGACTTGTAGCTGAAGATTACAAATAATGGCTACAACATTTGTAACTTCTGATTAGAAAGATATTGGGGTATTTCCTGTTTTCCCATTCACAACGTGAACAGTTGGATCACGAAGTACCTCATATTTGCTGTTTGTTGGGCCAATCATATTGATAAGTGGAACACATAAGCTCACATTTCAGGGATGGAAATATGAAGACAGATGAAGATTGAACCTGCCAAATGCATATTTTGAAGAAAAGACCTTGCATCTTCTTCACTAAGTGACCTCATCAACCATGGCAGAACACGTTCTACCAGTTTCAGTGGCATCACACACAAACTTTCATAGAGAAGTTCTCTCTGTTTCATAGGACTGAAGTGCATGCGGGCAAGAGGAAGAACCTAGAGAGTAACACAAGCCAGATAATCTGTATTGATTTCTCATAACAAGCTAGCTACATCAATCCAAGAAGTCATACTTACCTCAACCTCCTCACCATGAAAGTGCTTCTCTGTAATGCCTATTATTTGATCAGCATGTGAAGTCAGCTTTCCATGAAATTCTGCAGAAGCTGAATCAGCCCCTGCACACTCAATCCTTTCTATAAGAGATCTGAAGTTCTCAAATTGGTTTTCTTCTTCAGCATGCTCCATAGAAAATGATATTTCGTCATCCACTGCAGGGAAAATAACCTTATCCTCTGCGATTCTGCAGGCAGAGCCAAAGAAATGCTCAGTTCAAAGGTGGAAAATAAGGACTGGATTTTAAAAATGTGAATTCCTCTTTGGCTACTGCAATCTCTTGGTTTCATTTATTTCCTTTACTTGGACTGCAGGTTTTTTGAGAAAATAATAGAATAGAATACGAAAGGTAAGGAAGGGAGGGTGTGGGGGGGGGGGGGGGGGGGGGGGGGGGGGTGGGAATCTATCAAACAGAAGAATAGTCAACAAGATCAAGTAGGAAAAAAGGGAATAACATGGTGAAGTTGGAGATTGAAGATTGAAACCAGTAACAAGGCAAAGCTAGTGCACATTTGAAGTAGAACTCCCTTTTTGCGAATTCTTTTAACTGTTTTTTTAAATAAATAATAAAAAAAATTATGTGCATTGGATCAACAAGAGTAACTATCAGAAATAGCATACCCATGAAAGATGCATACTTCAGCAATGAATTGCAGTCTCTCACTAAAAGCTGATAAATCGGATAAATCTCCTGAAAGCTGGATGCTCCTTGCATCTTCAGCTATCCCATTCAACTCTCTTTTTATGGCATTGTGCCAATGCAAGATTTCATCAATTGGATGTGCTAGTAATGAACCAGCTATGTTGCAGTTGGAGTCCAGATGTTTCCTTTTCCCACTCTCGGAAGATTCACAAGCACACTGCGCTTCTGCACTTTCACCCACTAACTGACCGTCTTCAGTATTCACTAAGTGCTGGAACTGAGAATCATCTTTACAATTCCTAGTGTCATTGACAGCATTCTTCCCTTCCAACCACGTGAATATAACCTTCAATTTTCCATGCATAAAGTCAAGTATTTTATTTCTGTAAATATTGTCAGCTCAATGGTGATTTCTTACGTGGTCGACATACCTTTTGGAGAAGCTTTTCATCTGGAACTATATTGCACAAGCAATTCAGCAAATCTTGATGCTCTTCATGTGAAACTGAAGAGGAAAGCCATGGAAGGAGCGTTGCCATCATATTCACAGGGATGCTACAAAAAAACTGCCAGACCAATGCAGCTTGCTCTTGAAAGGAGAACTTCTCTATAAGTAAGGGGAATACCTATGACCAGAATCAATAACCAGAGTTTACAGTTCAAATGTTTGTAAAATTTCAACGAATCAAAGATGGAATAATAGGCGGTTGATAAAATGCATGCCATGGTTGCTTGGGAAAAGTAACTCAGTATGACCAAGTCCCTGTATAACTAGCAACCTCCGCTTCCACAAATTACGACTGAAAGCACTTTTTCTTGCTTGTGCCTCTTTGTCTTCATGTGCAAGTATGTAGAGAATTTGCATTTTAAACCCTCTGATTTTGCATATTGGCATTTTAAATCACAAGTTTGAGTATTAGCATTTTCAACCTGTAAAGTTTGATTATTTGCATTTTAAACTCTTGACCCTAACGGCATTAAAAAACACTATTAAAATCTTGTAAAATGTCTACACTGCCCTTTGCAGGGGAATTTGCATTTTAAACCTTCTAACTTTGCATATTTGTATTTTAAACCCTAGAGTTTGCAAATTAATATTTTAAATCCCGTGAAGTTTGATTCTTTGCATTTTAGACCATTGGTCTCACAGCATTAAAAAATACCATTAAACCCTCTAAAAATCTGGTAAAATATCTAAAATGTCATTTGCATATTAAACTCTCTAACTTTACTATTTGCATTTTAAAAGGACTGAGGTTGAATTGTGAAAAATAATTAGATTATATATTGCGAAAACCGGCCTACATTTGCACGAATGCAGTAGACCATTAGATCACCCGAAATTTTAACTTTCTTCATCATTTATGGAATCGACCATAGCTGTAAAGAAATTAAGGAAAAAACTCACTACCTTTTCTCTCCTTCAAAAATCGGTCAAATCCAGTATCAAACAAAGCTTCAATAGTAGATCTCAAAGTCGGCGCCTTCTCTAGTTCCGGGCAACAACTTTTTTTTTTTTTTTTTTTTACTTGAATAAAAACTAAGACAGGCAGTGAAAAATTAAATAATTCCAACAGCATTTGAGGGGGAAAATAGCTGGAGTAGCCAGTTCTCTGACTCATGATTTAAGTCATTTGTTACTGTTCAATGTGGTCTCTGTGCTTGGCGTCCGCATATGGGTCTTACAAGAAAGGGCTACAATTGTGTTTAATCATCAACAGTAGGTTGTAATAGGATCAGGATGAGAAAACAAGTGAAACATTTTATAGTGCATCAATAAATACCTGCTCCTCCTCCTTTGACATGTGCTGGCTAAGAGATATTCGAATTGCACCAGCACAAGAAGCCAGTTCTCTCCAAAAGTAGTCATCATGATGTGCATTTGACTTCAACAGTTCAAACAAGTAATTGAAAAGCTTACTCTCCCCCTTGTGTTCAAGTGAATAAGTCCTTGCTACATTCTTTACCCGTAAATCAAGAGCTGGGAAGATTACCTGCATTTTGAGAACCAAATGGTTAAACATCCTTCATTTTGCTCGACTTTGATATCTAAAGTTAAACTGCGTTTTATATAATTAGAACTTAAGAAAAATCCAAAGAATGATGTACTACCCAACTGTAAGATCAATATAATGGCAAAGTTTAGTAACTTCACCTTGTCAATAACAGATGTTGATAAATTTTACGGAAAGCCAAAACTATAAAAAATGCCAACATGATAGAGTTGAATCAAGACGAGGAAAGAAAGTTAGCGATGGATGAGCCCCCCCAAAAAAAAATAATAAAATAAAGGTATATAGTATTACACAATCTGGCAATATGGAGCAGAAGTTAAGAATCACGCCAATTTGAAGAGGAGTCTATTCAAGCTAAAAGGCCCAAAAATGCCAAGGGAAGCTCCAAAAAGATGTAAGTAGAATTGGTAATATAAACTCCACAAACTCTGAAGTACAAGGATAGATGGATTAACCACAATTAGTTGAATAAGGATTCGAGGCCTATTATATTAATTATAATTCTCGAGCTACATTCCTCACAAGAATAGCCCTTTTAATCAATATTACGAAGCGCAAATAACAGACCATCCATTTTAATGTGTTCCACAGTTGAGATTGCAAGCTGTAACTCACGATCACGATCGATTAAAGCTACCAGTAAGTGCTAGATGAGGGCAGATGGTGAAACATAAGGAGAAAATGAAATTTGTGTCTCACATGTATGTAAGGGTGTGATTCTGACTGTATTAAGAACTCAGTAAGGTGAAAATGCAAACCATGAGACATAACTGAAGCATGCATGAGTAAATATTAAAAGGAAAAAACATTTTGGTGACTATATAGCAGACTTGAAAATCAGAACGGCCGTTCACAAGGCTACAGATCTCACGACATTAGGACCTTTATCATTGCAGACTCCACGACAACTTTTCAAAGCCATTTTTAAAATACTGTTCATTTTAAAGGAAACTTAAAATGCTGAAAAATGAATCCTCGCAAGCATGAAAGTCATTTCTTTGTGAATCCTACTTGCAGCTGCGCTAATCTAATCCTTAGAAAGCATAAAACGTTCTTCGGAGGTTCAATCAAGATGGGCTTAGATATCAATCTTCTCAATCTTAATTATCCAACCACTGTCATAATCAAATCAAGATGAGGAAACATCGTGCACAGAAATCCCGAGATGTAAAAGAAAAATATTTCGCATGGGGCCTGGACATCAATTTCCAGATCCGAAGCCCCCCTGCTACTGCCGCTGCCACACCTCGTCTTCCGCATTGGAGTGGTGTCCGTACATTGCGCGGAGGAAATGGTAGCGCTTCACCAAGGGGCGGATTTCTCCTGGATGACTGGCGAGGGCGAGGGTGGCCTCGTGGAGACTGTGGAGCTCGGACCTAATGGCTGTGTGGAAGTAAAGGAAGATAAGGATTGGATTATTCGTGGCAGAATTCCTGAAACAGAGGTCGGATGCAGTAGCTGAAGTAGAGGAAGAATCCCCCGAATCTTCGTATCCCGCCATTGTAGAGAAAAGAAAAGAACTCCGTTTTAGTTGTGGAAGTCTGATGCCAGGATTGGCATTTCCAAGTCCCAATAAAATTGCAGACTTCTGTCGGGCGAAAGGAGGGAGCTTTGGCCGCGGCTGATGCGGAGAGAGTTCGTTTTGTACGGTACCCAGCACGTACTGAGTTTTTACTCACGTGTTACTTGTAGGCCTGCTGATCTTTTAAAACCGGATGCATTCGACCCGAAGACCAATTTTTTTAATGTAAAATCGGTCTTTGTTAATACCATGTTGATTGAAATGGGAATTTGAAGGAATTAATGAAGCTAGCTTGGATGTTTGAAATGATGTGTGCATGAACATTAACGGTTTCTGCCGTAGTTGAATGCAACGGATGGGTGGACTGATAGACAAATTTCACGTGTCGATGAACACTCGGCATAACAATTGCTCAGTCTCCAATGGTCATCAGCCATGGTCTAATATAGCTCTCTCATCTGTCTGCAGTTGTGCACTTAATTTGACGTCTTTTTTACATAAACTAATCTAAAACTTTTAACTCTCCACTACTATCTTATTTTTTTAATTATTTTTTCACATTTTCCTATACAACTACTCTATTTTTCAATCATTTCTACACAAATACCCACTTAACTAACCTATCTATTTTAACTTTATCTTCTTTACTCTTCATCATTACATATATCATATTATATCATTTGACAACTTTTACTCTCCAAAACTATTCATCAAAAGTTTTATCCATTTCCAAATACACCATTTGAAAACTTTTACATTTATCACGTAGTTTTCTTAAATATTGAATAAATTCTTAGATTAATACTTGTATAAGAAAAATTTTCAAATTTTTTTCAAAAATGAGTTAAAGCACTCGTTCCTACTAAAGCTAAGTATACCAAATGCACAGTACCGTGCTAGAAAGCAAACCAGAAATAGTGGCGTCCAGCATGTGCTTTTGTTTTTATGAGTATATATATTATGATCATCATCTCAACCAATTGTGGGCTCAGGACATTCTTACCATTTTTCATTCAATGAAATAGAGGAAAAACTACTAGGACTCCGATCGTATGCTTCCGGGAGCATGCAGCGCCCATCGTATGCTCTCGAGAACATGCAGCGCTGCATGCTCTCGGGCGCATACATCTATTTTTTTATTTTAAAATTTTTTTTTACAATATTGTTAATCTATATATACTTAAGATGTATATAAATTTTTACCATTTTTAAAGTATTTTAGATATTTATTTTTTATTTTTGAAAATCAGTGGCATTTTAGGTAATTTAGTATTTAGTATTACTAAATTACCTAAAATGCCACTGATTTTCAAAAATAAAAAATAAATATCTAAAATATTTTAAAAATAGTAAAAATTAATACGTTAATTAAATACACCTAGATTAATGATCTTATAAAAAATTTTGAAAAAAAATAAAAAAAAATAAATATATGCGTCCGCCGAAATCCAATGTGCCCGCGGAGCAGAGGATCAAAATCCAAACTACTGCGGCCGCCGAAATCCACTGTGGCGTCAGGCGTGTGCTTTTTAACGCCAGCGACTCTTGTCCATCCAGCACGGTGACCAAGCTTCCACTTCCGCGAGGACGGAGGACCACGATTTGCTGCAGAAATGCTGGTATAAATATATATTTTTTGAAAAATGATGTGGTGTTTACTGTTTTGGCCTTTTTGGCGTGGCTGCACATGGCTGGGAATTCTTTGGTCAATAAAAAAATATTTGGCTGGTTGATAAATGGGAATGTGGTGCAGCCAGCCGCCTTCTTGTTAGGTCATCGAATCCCTACTGTCCACGTCGTGAGCCCGTCATGAAACAACGATTTCCGAAAATCTTGGCTACCGTGAGACCCTAGTAATTGATGAATTTTATTCCAATGTTTTCTTGGCGATTAGACCGTTTAAACTTCTAAACTTCAATTCATTGGGCCTAGTTGGTGAACATTTTCGCTGTGCTCCCTCTGATTCTGCCATATATGCTGGGATAAGTTGGTGAATAATTTCGTCGAAGCAGTGAAGACGAACTTCCAAGGATCGATTTCTCGCGAAAAGCCACATAGGCAGGCCTAACATCCGCCGTCCAGAAGGGAGTATCCACAGTGGGCCCCCCTTCCTTCATACATGTTAATAGGCATTGCATTAGGCTGTAGGATCGCCTTGGGTGCGTACAATCCACCTGAGCCGGAGCCCACGACCCCCGCCATGCACGTACATGGCTCGTGACGTGGGCGTGTCGACGAAAGGTTGGCTCGTGCGTTTTCGAGCCCGTCACGCGCCCTACGATCGCAATCTGGCGCGTGTCAACGTCGTTCCCTGAGATTTCTTTTCGAGAAAAGCCGGAAACCGGGCGAGATAAAATAGAACAGCTGCAGCCTGCCGTGCACATGCACTGTAGCATTTGTGCCGGGCTGGCAAACTAGGAACGGGCAGGACGCGCGCGGACGATCACCGCCCGAGTGACATTTAGGCAAGGGCGGATCCTCATGGAGCTCTGCCCCCACTCAAATTTTAGAAATTAAGGCCTCTTGAGATTTTGGAAAATAGGTGAAAATGCTGTTGATTTTTACCATGACTGCGCCTTCGTAGATAACAACATGTCCTTCTAATTCCTGGTTGCCCTCGCTCACCTAAGGTCCTGATCGGGCACTGCATTTAGGCATTTATTTGGCTTCTGCATTTAGGCAAGAACTCCGCGATAAATTCAATTATTTGTTTGGTATAACGGCCAACTTTTCCTCTTTTTTTTTTTTCCTGAAATGTTCTACTGCTAAATTTAGTGACAAAAGCGCTTAATGGAGGAGCCATAAAATCTCGTTCCTCACACAATCACTCGACCAGCAGCATGAATGCCAAACGAAGCCATAGAATGTTAGTTGAGGCCATGGCATCGTGTCGTTACCTTATGCAGAAAAAATATATTTTTTATTGGTATTTATACATTATGATAAACTGATATTGACAGTCAAGGCATTTTCATCATTCTCACACATTTAAAAATTTTTCGTAAATACTTTCACTCTCAAGGAAACATCTTAATCTTGGAGGAATGAATCACCAAGAGGAGTTTGAACCAGCGCCTCCTTCATGAGAGGCAGATCCACCAGGGCACCGTCGCTAAGGGCTTCTCCAGAAAATATTAAGATCAAACATGTGAGGGAGTGATTTAAAACAACTTGGTTGGACAAAAGGATTTGTGCAACAGGTTACTTTTTATGATATACCGGCAACAGAAGCTTCCCGTCGTCCATGGCCGCCCAAATCTGAAAACAGATTCTGCTTTCGCATTTTCATGAGAATTTTTTAGAACATGGAATAATCTTAGTTTTCATCACCATTTGAACAAGCAGATTTTGGCATAGTCGAAAATTTTACGAAGTCGGAAGACGGACTTGATCTGTTTGATCCAATGGCACAAGATGTTAAGGTAAAATTTCATGATCGTCACTAAATGATGGATATCCAGATTTGTGGAAGTGGGTGGCCCTTAGTTTGATCCTCGGAATTTTTTATGGCAGAGTGTAGCTATTCCACGAACTTGCGTATTAAATATTAGTGGTCCTATTTTCCCTTTGACAGATATATAGACAGTGGTTGTTAAAGATAATGATAAAAAAAATTTGAAAGTGGGTGGTGGTTAAAGATAGAAAAGCATTCATTAGTTTGAAAATCCAGGAAGAAACATAAGAAATTCAAAAAAAATAATGGCCAAAGCTTTAGGGCGTGTGCACTGCACAAGACTAGCTTTTAAAAAAGGCAGCGAGCATACTAAGGGTGTGTTTGGTTGGAGGTAAAACTTTTGATGAAAAGTTTTAGAGGTAGAAGTTGTCAAATTGATAGAAAATGATATGATATAATAGGGGTAATGATGAGGAGTAAAGAGAATAAAGTTAAAATAGATAGGTTAGTTGTATGGGTAGTTGTGTAGAAATGATTGAAAAGTAGGGTAGTTTGTATAGAAAAATGTGAAAAAATAATTAAAAAATAGAGTAGTTATGAAGAGTGAAAAGTTTTGTGTTGAAAAGTTTTAATTGACAAGTTTTGGCCCCAAACAAACACACCCTAAAGAAGAATCGCGATGTTGAGCGTCCGGTCGATAACCATTATCGACCATGCTTTCGGACCGTCTGATCGCGCGCAGTTGTTTCTGGCTGTTGGATCTGTTTCAAAATTGTTAGCAGCCCATCCCGCAAAAGAGGGCGGGTG
Organism: Annona cherimola; assembly: GCA_030490835.1. Lineage (NCBI taxonomy): Eukaryota > Viridiplantae > Streptophyta > Magnoliopsida > Magnoliales > Annonaceae > Annona > Annona cherimola. Next base: position 81,814,011 of record CM059973.1, on the reverse strand, counting down.
CGGGACTGGCTAGGTATGCCCAGGGCCTGCCCGCAAAGTCCCACGGCATTAATTGTGGGACGGGCTGCTGACAATTTTGAAACAGATCCAACGGCCAGAAACAACCGAGCACGATCGGACGGTCCGAAAGAATGGTCGATAACACTTGCGGTTATCGACCGGTCGGTCAAGATCGCGATTCAATAAAGAAATCAAAATTACATAATGGGATGTGGAAAGTTTAATCGTCGGTACCCGAGAGATCTTTGAAATTTTGAGGGTAGCCCCAAGAATATAAACTAATCGAAAGCGATACTTCTGCATGCACATGGCTTTCTTCTAGGCCCGATGCATCAGGCTAACCGTGGAACTAGTGTGTTTTGTTCTCTTGGCAGATTACAGCAACATATACAAATTAACGTTGTGCAGTAATAGTTAAACCATTCATCTAATGTTCTTCTTTTTCATTGGACAACCCCAACAAACCTGCAGCTTGTACACATTATTTGGCTGAATCAGACCATTTTCCACTAGACTCCCTAACTACTGGCCCATTCTCTTATAATTTTCTTTATTAGATTACACTTTTCTCAGAGTTCGAATGCTTAATCACCAGCATGTGAAATCAATTGAACTATGCCCAGGTTTACTATTTTTCTTGTACCCTAGCTATTGATTCATTGATAACAAAGATTCCCTGCAGATTTTCTGGCTGTGAAAAAGTAATTGAAAGTTGATTCATTGATAATAAAGATTCCGTGCACATTATCTGGCTGTGAGAAAGTAATTGGAGGTCCAGAGACCTTGAAAAGGATGCAAAAAACAAAATACGAAACATGATACGGTGGCTACTCTTTAACATTTCTTTGACCATAGCATCGCTTTTAGATTTCATACTCCCATTTTCTGTCTGTTGATTGGGCCGCACAATCAATAATATACCACAAGAATTCTAACAAAAACATACTCACCAAGAGAAATTGGCCATTGCGGGAAATGTACAGCCAATGATATTAGCTAGTATAATCTGGGAAATGTTCGAAGACCTTCTGGATCTTGCAGTCTAGGCAAGTCTTGCACTGGAGTCATTTATGACGAGTCCCATCACATCAGCAGAACCAGATCTTTAATTACTTGAACTAACTGGATAATTATACAGCTTGCTGGCCTGGACCGCAACATGAATGTGCATATATCCCCATTGACCAAAAATTATAATTGTTGGGCGGTCCACTCGAGGGAGCTAGAAGATCCCACTGTCTGTTGGGTGCTCGTGATCTCTAGTTAAAATTTTAATATTTTAAAACATAATTAACGAGGGGATATATACATGGCCAAAAGCATGTTCTGTGTATTGCTATTCGCACACAACCATGCATATACAATCATTTTACATATTTGTTTTGGTAATTAAATGAGTTTATTCCACACATTCCTAGTCGAATAAAGTAGAACTTGCCAAGAATTTCTTCTTTTCTCTAGATGCAAAGTTAACTGGTTTGCCTGCCAAAAAATTAAAATCGGACAAGTACTAACAAAAATCCAGGAAATTAAAGGTGCATTTTCACGTCGTGTAATTCATATATAAAAGGTTTTTATTAAATCCAAGGAAATCTGTGACAAAATCCAAGAACAGGAAAATTGTGATGAGTACTTCGTTCATTTTGCTAAACTCGTTCGACAGGTCGAGCCCATTCCAATGGATAAGATCTTGTGGAAATGGCGGTGTCATGCACGATATTGACTCCCACCATGCAAATGCGCCTGCGCGTTGGGTAAGCTTCGTACGATTTACAACACGTGTCCTCTAATTTATCAATGTTAGTAAATAGAAGCAAATAAATGCGTTGTTTGGAATTCCATTGTGGCTTCTCTTCTTGAATCTTGGCTAGTAAAATTTTTCTTCATAAGATTAGCTTGGTAATCGTTAAAAAAAACAAGAAAAAATTATATACAAATGTTGAAAATGTGCGAGAATTATGTAATATAACAGAGATAATAACCATGAAAAATAAAAATAAAATAGATAGACTAATTATAAAACAAATGCAGAAAAATAATTAAAATAAAAGTGATTATAGAAATTAAAAGTAGGTCAGTAAAGTTGTTACGATTTGAACTTATATCAAAGGTTTGTACGGTGGAATGAGAAATTTTTTTTTAATCCAAACGACCCTTAATGTTTTTTTTGGTTCCCCAGCAATGTTTCATTATTATCTTTTCACATTAAATTTTTAATAGATATATAAATATGACGAATGATTATGCTAACTCGAGTTAAGCAAATGTTTCGTTTCGCCCGCCTAAAAAATTTATTTACAATAATTTTTTTTACTTTTTTCATATATTTATTTATTTAAGTATATTTAACATAAAAATCAAATTTTACCATTTTTGTACATGTGTATATATATTTTTTAAATTTTTTAAAGATAAGGATATCTTAAATACATATATATACATATATGTTTAAAAATCTTAAAGAATATAAACATATTTAAAAATGGTAAAACTTGACTTATATGTTAAATACATCAAGATAAATAAGTATATGAAGGAAAAAAAACTTATCGTAAATGGATTTTTTAAGAACACTCTTCATTAAATATTACTTTTAAAAATATTTATTCAAATGCCACTACTTGAAAGTAACTAAAATTGTAGCAACAATACATTTAATGCGCTAAATGTCAATTTTATATGTGCGTCTTAACTATTAGCTATGTAAAACAAAATTTACTGTGGTGAAATGCGGTCAAGGAATGAAACCTTATCCTGATACAATACATCTCTCATTGTACGCCGGCTGATGTCAGAGTTCAAACCGGCGAGTGGCTACCGCGTTGGCTTGATCGAAAAATTATATTATATATGCGGAAGTTTTGTTACGTTGCCACTTGCCAGTGGTTTCACCTTTTTGCATTAATCTCTTTATTTTGGTTTGCCATAAATTCAAGTACGAACAATCATGGCGAAACATCGTTAGCTAGAATATATCGATCAACTGCATTATCTCTTTGTTTTTAATTCACATTTCAAATATTAACTTATTAAGTGACAAAAAAACGCAAAACTTCACTTATTCATAGACTATCTATTTCATTACTTAAGAATATTGGATTGAGGCAATGAACAACCGGCGATTAAAAGCTAGCACTGATAATTGCAAGTTAGGCCTGGCAGTAGCTTTTGCAGATTATATTAATATAAAATTAAGTTTAATAAATTCTTTAGGTAAAAACTTAAATCTTCGAAGATGGTAGCTGTGCTTGAAACTTGGAACCATTATAAAGAGAAAAGGCAAGGAAAGCCTCCCTTCAAAGAACTTCAAATTGTGTTGGGTCAACATATAATCCACCCCTAACTCCGACTTTTTTCTACCAGATTAAATTAGTATTTTCATAGCTCATGATAGGACTTGGTTAAAATTTTTGATCAAGTTTAAAAATAAAAATAGAGTTACTCTAAGTTAATACTGTCTCGACCTAAATTAACTTGCTTGCCATTGCGTATATTCTTTCGTTAAAAAATATAAGTATATTTTTTAATTTTAGTCTCGTTTTTCTTAAAAATTTTACATCATTTATGGTTAAATATATTGTCATTTAATTTTAATATTATCTTCTATAATAATTAACATGTAATTTTTTAAATAAAAGAAATTTTTACAAATATACCAATTATGATTGCCTCTAATCCTAAATATACTCATTATATTTTTTAATTTTAAAATATACTCATTATGTTTGTATTTATCCCCAAAAATTCACTCCATAAAAAATTATTAGTTAAATTTTTATAAATGCCCCAAATACCCTTGTTATGATAAAATGAGATTAATACTTTAAATTTAGAAATCATGTGCAAGGCATCAGTTATGATATTCGATTTTTCCAAATTTGTCTTAATTTTAAAGGGTACATTAGTAATTTAATATATTAACTAACAACTTTATCTCCCAAAATGAATGTTATGAGTATACTTGAAATTTTGAAAACATTATTGGTGTATTTGAGAAAAGTTTTAAATAAAATTTTAGACAAATACTATTTAAAATTTTGAAAATTTAGATATTGACCCAAAAATTCAACCTATATTATTTTTGACCAAAACCTATATTATTGGTTCAAGTTGGAAATGCAATTTTTAATAATATGAATTGCTAATTTTCGATAAATTTGCTACATTATCAATATTTATTAATGTTTTATTATAGTTAATAGTATTTAACTTTGGATGATAGTATTTAACTTTCACTAATAAGTAGTTCGTTCAATCATAGACAATAATTAACATGTAAGTTTTTTAAATAAAAAGACTTTTTACAAATATACTAATTATGATTGCCTCTAATCTTAAATATACTTATTATGTTTTCAAATTTTAAAATATACCTATTATGTTTGTATTTAATCCCAAAAAATTCATTCCATAAAAAACTATTAATTAAATTTTTATAAATGCCCCAAATACCCTTGTTATAAAATAATAAATGATAAAATAAAATTAACACTCTAAATTTAGAGATCATGTGCTAGGCATCAGTTATGATATTTATTTTTCCAAATTTGTCCTAATTTTAAAGGGCACAATAGTAATTTAATATAGTAAGTAACAATTTTATCTCTCAAAAGGAATGTTATGGGTATATTTGAAATTTTAAAAATATTATTGGTATATTTCAGAAAAGTCTTAAATAAAATTTTAGACAAATAGTATTTAAAATATTGAAAATTTAGATATTGACCCAAAAATTTAACCTATATTATTTTTGACCAAAACCTATATTATTGGTTCAAGTTGCAAATGAAATTTTTACTAATCTATGAACTGCTAATTTTTCGATAAATTTGCTACATCATCAATATTTATTAATGTTTTATTATATTTAATAGCGTTAACTTTGGATGATAGTATTTAAATTTCACTAATAAGTAGTTTGTTCAATCATTCAACTTATAAATTTAACGTAAATATAAATTTATATTCAATAGGTGCGTAAAATCTTAAAATTGTTTTTACTTAACTTATCTTTTCAACTCAAACGCCAACCTAAGATTAGCCCTAGAAATTAAAACAAATTTCGCTTATATAGATAATTATTTAATTTCGTATAATGTGCATTTGGTTGCATTAAATATATTTTGGCTAATTAAATATTCATTTAAAAATAATTGGTTGATTTTGAGTGGTGGCATTTGGTAAAATATAGTCATTTTTCACATCAAATGCAACCAAATTAAAATAAAGTTTAATGTAGCTATCAAAATTTAGCCGTAAATGATATTAAAATTTTAGTTATAATTAATATAAGATTTGACAGCATTTGATCACACATAGCGAAATTAAAATAGGTACGTATACTATTTTTTGTTACAGTGAAATTTATTCACCTAAAGTATGCATGTCTGAATATAACGTTAAATAGGACTGCAACTTAGTTTAGGTAGGACCAGATAGGGGTGAAATCCACCATTGTCTTATTTTAGAAAACCTCCACCCTATCCTATTTTAGGCCAGATTAGTTCCCAACCTACCCTTTCTTATTTTTTCAAATGCGGGGTAGGTTCCGATTTCAAATTGATTACTAAAATTAATGTTTTGAAAACAACTTATAATATGCAATGTGTAATACACTATGTATAACTTATTGCAATTGGTAATATGCAATAATTTCAAATATGAAAATCTAAAGTTAACTTCATTTCACTATAACAACTTGTAATATATAATCAAGTCTGAAATTTTGACAACAATCCAACAAAATTACAAGCCAAAAAATCCCAATTCTAAAAATAGTAATTTTTTATCTAAAAAATTAAGGCTATGGGTCCATGACTACTTGCAAATCTACATGTTTCTTCAATGCCTACAAAAAAGCACAAAACTATGGTAATTAATGCTCCTTCATAGTGTACGAAAATCACAAGAACATTATTTCGACAATAGGATGAATTTGACATCTAATTTCTATCAAAAATACAAAACAAGGGAAAATGAGGCTTACTATTACCTTGTAACGAACAACTTGAAAAGCAAGAGATCGCACTTGGAGGAGAGTTTTAGAGATCAAAAGGGAGGTTCTTTTAGAGGAAATTGTTGATAGAGAGAGAGAGAGATAGAGCTCGAGAAATCAAAGAGAGAGGGAAAAGGGTCAGTGCTAGAGAGAGAGACACACAAATGCAGTGGCAGAGGCACAGTTAGGGGATGGAGGCAGTTTGAGATGAAATCAGAGAAAGACGGAGATACGTCGGAAGAAATAGAGAGGGAGAAAACGATTGGTGCCGGAAGGGGAGAGAAGATGTGGTGGCGGTAGCTGGAGGCAGTTTGAGATGAAATTAGAGAGAGATAGATGCCAGGAGGAAGAGAGGTGGAGAAAGGGGTCAGTGTTGGAAGGGAAGAGAAGACATAGTGGCGCACACGCTAAGGCACTACGTTGCTAGGGTTAGGGTTTTGAGTATTCGAAAAATTGAGAGGGGTGAGGGATTGAAAAAATATGATAATCGAGAAGATAATCTAATATGATAGGTAGAAAGATAAGATATAGTAAGTGATAAGGGCCAACGGAGATAGTTTGATATATTATATCAAAATAATATATGTTCTTTAAAATTTGAGTTTGTTCTGAGTACTCCAATTAAGGTATCCGGACCAAGTTGTACTCCTAACATCAACTAGCTCATGTCATATTCACAATAAAAAATACATAGAATCGAACATAAGATTTTTAAAATAATTTAGGATTAAGAGGACCTTGACCTAATATGACTGACTTCACTTGTCACTTGAAAAGATCAAAGGCTAGTAAACTCGGATCTTGATCCTGCGCACCTGGGTGCACTTAGTTTCAGTGCACTCGGGTGCATTAACTCATTTTTTTTGTTTTTTTTTTAAATTTTTTTATACAAGTATCAATCTAAGTATTTTAATATGTGTATCAAAATTTACCATTTTTGGAGTATTTTAGATATTTATTTTTTATTTTTAAACATTAGTGGCATTTTAGCAATTTTAAATTACCTAAGATGCCAGTGATTTTAAAAAATAAAAAATAAATATCTAAAATACTCGAAAAATAGTAAAAATTGATATACATATTAAATACACTTAGATTAACACTTATATAAAAAAATTTAAAACAAATAAAAAAATAATTTAAAATGGAGCTAAATGCACCCGGGTGCACACTATCGAAAGTAAACTCAACAATTGTAAACCTCGTCTAAGCAGAAAGCGGGCAAAGGCCCCTCTTAGGACGCTTTTTCTTGAAGCCCAAATCCAGCTGACAGATTGATGGGTTCTCCCCATGGGCTTTTCGTACCCTACCAACCAGAAGCCTAATGGATCTATCACTTGCCAGGGATGTCGACCCCCTAGAACTGCCATTTCCAACAGTCATGTCTCAACTCTCAAGTGATCATCGGTGGCTGCAATCGACGTTATTATTTTATTATTATTTGGAACGAATTAAATTAATTTGAGTGGAAATACATTGTACGGTTACATCACGACAGGCCGATAATGAGCGGATAGAGCGTCAGCTGCCGGAGTATGAAAGACGCTTATTTCAACTGTGAGGGGAGAGAACGGCGAAACAATTCCCATCCGGCAGTTGAGGTCTTAAACACGCTATTTCCAACGGACCGAGTATCGAGCAGCTTCAGACGGCAGAGCTCCAACTATTCTCCCGGCCCTCCTGTCTCCGCGCCTCAGCTGTCCCGAGTGCACCCGCCATTTTTCCTCGCTCCATCCTTCGCGCTCTCATGGCCACTTACAGACTTGCAGTCATCATTCAAAGCCCCTCCGAGAACGACGATTGTACGCTCGTCCTTCGGCAGACTCCTCCGCCCAACCTTCCAGAAGCGGAGTACAGCAATTACATTGATTCCGATCTCTGGGACTTGCCATCTGCCCCTCTGAATCTTCTCCCACAAGGTCATATATCTTCTCTGCTTATTGACGGAGCCGATAAATCTGCTTCTAGAATCGATCTTGGTGCTTTCGACATTGGTTCTGCCGCCGATCAGGTACTGGCGTTTCCGACGCCTGTCTTTTTTTCTTTCTTTTATTTTTTTTTGGCAGAATCGAGCAGGAATATGCAATGTCATGCAGACGCCCTCATGAATTATACACTTGATGCTTGACTAATTTTGTGACAGATTTGTTTTGATTGATTTCTAGGTTCTCTCACATATAGGTGTGGAGAGATCAGTAGTTGAGGAGTGGGTTTTCTGGAAGTATGTTGAAGAAGCTGAATTTGGCCCAGAACCGCTGGTGCACTCCGTTTTCATATATGGGAAGTTGAAGTCTGATGAGATATCTTTGCAAGGTTGGCGTAAGGAAGAATCTTGTCTTTGTTTCTGCTGCAGCAATTATTCATGTGGCTGTTATCTTTATCTTTTGCATTGGTAGATTTGTACTGATAGTTTTGATATCTTCTCCGTCTTCCAAAATTCTGAGCGCTGTATGTTTATGGATTTAATAAAATGATGCTAATGTTCGCAGCATTGCATGTAGGGGCAATTAAATGGATGCCTACTCAGCATGGCCTTGAGTTGCTTTTGGAAGTCACGGCAGGTGAAGATCGCATAGGACCTTTGATGTCTACGGGTCTTCTAGCTGACCTAGTAGATCTCAGAAAATGGAAAGTCCCTCAGACGCTGAAATTTCAGGTTTGTTTCCTTTTTACTCATCTTCAATGGCAGACGTAATATGCAAGTAGCATATTTTGAGCTTCATTGTATGCCAATATCTGATTGACTTGCAATCATTTGTTTAACCAAGGAGAAGGAACCAGATCATGTAGCATTTATTCCTTGAGTTTTTGCTACAATGTACACTAATGTAACTTTCATTGAACTTGAAAGGGACTTTGTACAACTATTCAAGAACTACCACATGGTTTAAATCAATGGAAAAACATCATCCCCTTATAGTTCTACTTTGCTGCTTGCATTTGAACTTCTGAACAAGTTGAAGGAACCGGCTTCTGTCAGTTCTTTAGCTCAGACCACATCTTTTTGGAAATTGTGACCAGCCAAGAGTTGGTGCAACCGTGGGGAATTAGAGCAGGACTGTTGTGATGCCTCGTTCTGTATGATAGTCTGTTACGCTTGGGTTTCAAAAATGTGGCGGATTGAATGATTGACTAGAATTGCAGTTAAATTTTATGAAATTTCTATTGAGAATGCTTGTGAACAAGTTGAAGGAACTGGCTTCTGATAGTTCTTTAGCTCAGGCCACATCTTTGTGGAAATCATGACCAGCCAAGAGTTGGCACAAGTATGAGGAATTAGAGCAGGACTGTTGTGATGCCTCATTCTTTTTGATGGTCTGCTAGGCTTGGATTTAAAAAATGCAGTAAATTGAATGATTGACTGGAATTGCAGTAAAATTGTATGAAATTTCTATTGAGATTGAAAGATTTTTGAATGTCTTACAAAGCAGGAAAGTAAAATGAAAAGAGAAAAAGGAACTCAGATGCAAAATCATCCACGCCACTCTCAAACCACCACCCCTTACATAGGCCACCTAGAATTAGATCACTGACCAACCATTGGGCAGCTCACCCTCCATTTGGGATGTCTTCCCGGCCACTAGCTATGGACTATTGGGATCCTTAAGACTGGAAGCACTGGAACAAGTTTTTAGGACTGATCGTAACATGGTCGGATGGGGTACTGCTCACCAGCAAGCCCTCGTCCTAGGCGAATCTCCATCACTGATGCAATTCTCATGATGTCTGGCAGTGGTGGTGCGTAGCTTCCTACAGTTAGATCTTAATTTTCTGAAATTTCTTTTAGGCACATCATTTCTTGAATGACTGGTAATTTTATTGTTTTTAGATATGGGGAACAAGATGATAATTCTTTCTTAACTAATCTGTTGATATTTTCCATATTTCAATTGAAGCAATTTCACTAAATAATTCCATAAAGACAAAAAGAGACATTAGGTTCTCGCATATTCTACAGTGTCTTTTTATCACTGTGTATATCTTCTTGTTTTATGGCCATCATAAAACAATGGCTCTTCTGCTTCAGGAGTACCCTCCAGGTGTCACATTGGTACCATTACGGAGTAGAACACAGAGGCCCTTTCTCACAACAAACTTAGTCGTGATTGCAGCTAATAATGGTTCTGAAGGTTGTGAAGTTTCAAGCTTTTCTGCCTATGGAGATGGATTAATGATAGATCCTGGATGTCATTCTGGCTGCCACGCTGAGGTATGAGGCATCAATGTGTAGCACTAAGACTTTTGTGTGAGATCTGTCAACAGTTGATAATTTTTTTCTCAAACAGTCATATGATTAAGCCTTTTCCTGAAGTTGTGAAGACTTACCCACATTCAATAAAAATACATGAAGTCCAACGTCTTGACTGGTTCAAGTCATGTTATATTTCTTTTTCCATTATCCTGTTAAATCTGGACTCGGGACCCTATTTTACCTTGTCAATTGCTCTGTGCTGTGTGAATTGTTAGGCTCATCTAAGGTATCATTTCCAGCTTGTGCTCCATTGTCAGCAGACCATCAGTATTGTGATGGCAATGATGGAAAATGCTGCTCTTGATTGCTAATTCTTATAAAACCGAAACAATTTTAATACAGATCAGTCCTAGATATGTGCATTAGTGAGTGGCTTTGCTTTTAACTTATTTATTCTTTGCAAAGTTTTCATTCTTCACATGTAATGCCTAAACTTGACATACTGTCTTGTTTCTTCCTTTATATCCTGTTATCTAGGTGTGTTTGGTCCAACCATTGGCAGAAACAAGATAAAATCTAAGTAATTTTATTGGATGAGATATTGCCTAACGCGTGTCACCATTGAAGTGATCTTGTTTGTTCACTTTGCTTCTTTTACTTATTCTGCATTCATTTTTTTTTTTTTTTTTTGGTGCCTTGTTATTGCACCCAACATGTTAGCCTTTTGATGTGATCAGCTGAAGGACATTGTTACTGCATTGCCAAGAAAGTTGGTGGTCTTCGTTACACATCATCACATTGATCACATTGATGGTAAATTTTGGTGTGATGAGAACTACTTTCTGCATTGATGTAATTGCGAAAGCATGATCTACTCATAAAATGCAATTCCTTGTGTAATTCATGACCTCAGAGGGAAGTTTACACATCATCTGCCTTAAGTTTCCAAAGTACACATATGTCAAATTGACAGATCAATGATCTTAGATGTATTATGAACTGCCTGGTTCATGCCTTAAAAAAAAAATTGTCTCTCTTTTTTCTAATTTTCTTTAATTTTACTTGATTTCAGGTCTTTCAGTTGTCCAAAAATGCAATCCTGATGCTATTCTGTTAGCTCATGAGAATACCATGCACCGCATTGGGAAAGGTTATCCATGTTCCATTACGGTATTAATATTTGTGTACATGCTGTGTAGATTGCTGTTATCTTTCTATTTCGACAACTTATGAAAATGGGTGGCTTAGTGATCTATGTAGCTTCACTAAGAAAATCATAATGGGTAATTGTGTTTAATCATTATCTTCATTTATTTACTTTTCCTGGATTTATTCCTATCTCTTCATGATTGCTGTTGGCTTTCCACCCTCATTGTAAAGCTTTCTATCCTGTTTCATCATTTCCAACTATTCATGGTAAGATTGCTTTCCCTTTTTTCTGTAGGCTTGCCAAAACTCTCTTTTGATGACCATTTTTTTGCCTTTTCTTTTAAGTAAAAGCAACTAAAGGATATGACTTTATTGTTTTAACAGAGAAAAGGAAACTATGAGAGTCTTCAGGTGATTAGGTTGAGAGCCAGAGATGTGAGGCAAGATCTTCATTTTTCATTCATTACACTAGGGCAGTGTCAATCTTAGAACAAAGGCGACACTAGTCTGTTTTACCTTTCCATCAGATGTGGCCAAATTAAATTCAAATAGCACGATTGGCTCGCACACTTTTTCTATTGGCTTGAATCATTTGGGTGGTTGCCTACTAATTGTTTTCACTAAATGCGAATGTTGTTCTGTATCCTTAAGTCATCTTCAGCAAAAAAACACTAGCTCATTTTTACAGGAACTGCTAAAGCTACTTGTAGAGCTTTATTTTTTACTTCTATTTGTAAAACCAATTAGCAATGTATTCTTGTCAGTCTTACGATGGTCAGTGACTTTTAACAACCATTTTGATACTATCTCCCTGGTTGTAATAGAACTCCAGTCATGAAAATGCTGCTGCTGCTGGTATGCTGCATGCATGTTGTTCTGATGATGTTTTTTGTTGCTGCAATGGTGGAATATGATATATTTACTTTCTGAGACTATAAATAACAAAATTTGAGCAAATGGCTATCTTCATTTTCTTTGATGATCTTTCCTTTAAATAAGAATTGTTGTACAACCTATTTTAGGCAAGAAAATATTTACAGCAATTACACTAATGACTGCTAATCTATTTTAGGTAAGAATATATACAGCTAATACACAAATTATGATAAATTAGATCTCCAAATCTCAGCCATGATTTCTGCCATAATCTTAGCAATTGACAGCCCACAACCTCTGCCATTGATATCCCCCCTCAAATTGATGCTGGACGATCAGAAAGCATCAATTTGGTAACCAGAAAATGATGTCGTTGTCGTGAGAGGGATTTAGTAAATACATCAGCAGTCTGTTGATCAGTGGTGATGTGAGGTAGAGAAATGACATGGGCATCATATGCTTCACGAATAGAGTGACAATCCACTTCTATGTGCTTGGTGTGCTTGTGAAATACTGGGTTAGCTGTAATTTGGATAGCACTAGTATTATCCGCATGAAGTGGAGTAGGTTCCATTTGAGGAAACCCAAGCTCACCCAACAGTCCTTGAAGCCAAACAATCTCAGAACATGCAGAGGACATAGCACGATACTCAGACTCAGTGGAGGATTTCGACACCCGATCTTGCTTCTTGCTTTTCCAAGAGACAAGAGAGTTGCCAAGGAACATGCACCAGATGTGGCCAATCATGCTATTTCCATTGTCTCCATAGATTAATAAATCCAGAATAATACTGCTCAATAGAGAGATTACCTTGTCTGAAGTTACTAATCTCAAGTTCTAGTTGAAATCGTCTTGCAGTGTTATCTTGATGATATGTGCGTTGCAGATAATCCCACATCTCCTTAGCTGTACTAAAGGAACGTAAATTGTTCACCATATGAGCTTCAATAGAACCTAAAATCCAAGAGATGATTCGAGCATCCTTTGCCTCCTATTGACTAAGTTTTGTACCTTCTTTAGGTGTAGGAGCAGACCCGTCAATGTGATTCCAAAGCTCCTTTCCTTTCAGAAACATTCTAAACTGAAATTCCCATGCTGCATAATTCTTTCCTGTAAATTTGATAGCCAAAGTCTCTGTAGACATTCTTCCAAGAAAATTCTCAGCAGACATTCTTTCAAAAAAAATGAAATCTCAAAGCCAGAGTTGTTGATCAGAAATTAATCAACCAAAAAAAAAAATGAAAGGAAACCAGAAACCTTTTGGAAGACAGAAGCAAAAAGAAACTGACAGATTCGAAGATTCAGCTATGAATTTCAAAGGCAGTCTCTGATACCATAACAAAATTTGAGAAAATGGCTATCTTCATTTTCTTTGATGATCTTTCCTTTAAATAAGAACTGTTGTACAACCTATTTTAGGCAAGAAAATATTTACAGCAATTACACTAATTACTGCTAATCTATTTTAGGTAAGAATATATACAGCTAATACACAAATTATGATAAATTAGATCTCCAAATCTCAGCCATGATTTCTGCCATAATCTTAGCAATTGACAGCCCACAACCTCTGCCATTGATAATAAATAGATTTATATTAAACATTGAATTTCACATTTTTGTCCTGGCAGGTAATTGGTCTCGTGGTTACATCCCAATTTCAGGAGGTGAAGTTATTTGCATTGGCAATCAGAGGCTGAAAGTTATTGCTGCTATGGTATTATAATTTTTATTTTCTTTTAAAGCTCCCTGGCAAATTTCTAAAGCCCTTTTAGGCTAAATGTGGAATAATTAATATTGACTTTGCCCTTTTCACTATTTATCCTCCTCGAAATTCATCTCCCATCTTGATAAATATGCAGTTTGGTAAGGAATGTATATCTAGAGAATTTCACCCGTGTGCAACAACAACTAAGAATATTTGCTGAGTAGGGGAATCATATAGTCGAAGGTCTAATGATGGAGTAAGCCAAATGTCCTGGTTGGAGTCATATATGAAGGATGTAGCTCATGGCAGTGGAAAGGCAAAGCAGGATATTTTGGGCCAAGTCTGGTTGTTGTACAGTTAGATTGTGATGGTGGCAATGATGTTGATAATGACAAAAGAATACCAGCAACCATCTCAAATGAAGTCCTTTTTTTTTTTTTTAATAGGACAAATGAAGTCTTTTAGAACCGAGAAGTCTTTTTTTAATAGGACAGATGAAGTCTTTTAGAACAGAGACTAACTGGAAGTTTGTGGACATTTCAATATGATGTATAAATTGTGTGGAGAGATTTTGACGAGGTCTGCCGTGATAAGGATTGATTAAATGGATTTATGGAAAAAACTCTATTTATTTTTCAGATGAAGAAATATCACATGGAGAATCAAGCACTGTTGCATGAGTTGTGTAGTATTATGACATTCTAAAGGTGCCACTGAGGCAACTTTGGAAACTGGACGAATTTTATTGTTTGATAATTCATCCATTTAACTCGAGGATGTAAAATGATGCAAGAATAGGCAATATCTAAGAGCCTTCAAAAGAATTGTATGATGTGCCACTTTTTTGATGTGGCAATGGAACAAACTAGCATCATTGACAAGTAATAATGCAGTCACATCCAAGACTATACAAAGCAGTCTTTCTGGACTATTTCTGACCCCTAATTTCATAATTGGTTGAATAGGACCCAAAGAGTTTGAGTTCAATGTTACTCGAAGATTACCACTGTCAAATATCATGGCACATGAAATCAAAAAAGTATATAATATATCATGGTGCAAATTTGTTCTTTACTAGCTCTATATTTTCTAACGCCAATTTTTTGCTTTTTGGTGTTTGTTGCCAATGTCTGATCATAAGTACCTGATATCTTAACCAGGGACATACAGATGGTCACATGGCATTGCTTCATGTCAGCACAAACTCATTGGTTGTGGGGGACCATTGTGTGGGGTAAGATTCTCTTGTTAACATACTAGAAACCAGTCATTATTCTCGGTCATCAGGGAAAACAAGAAAATAAATTTAAAAAATTTATCAAATAAAAGAAGTCCAGGGGACCTTTTAGTTATGTGCTGGATATAAACTTCAATATTTAAAAAAATTTAAAGGATTAGTTATAAATCATTGGCATTGCTTTTAGGTTGTCTGCCCAGCCAGACAACACAAGCCAGGCCCAGGAAAATCCTGCTCCTGATGTTCACCAAAATTTTAAAGTTCATCTCTTCAATTTCTACATTGATGTCTTCAGAGCCAGCCCAGCGCACAGAGTTCCCACAAATGCTGAGTACTGGGGGAGGTGTCCAAATTTTCAAATTTATCCTTGTTTCTTCTTGGTTGATTTCTATGTTTCCAAACATTCACTGCTTTCTCATTTTGAAGGGTGGACATTTAGCGTTTGAGTGCATATGTTTTGATGACTGATTTTTTTTTTCCTTTAGTCATTTCTTTAATTTTTATGCTTTCTTTTTCTTGTTCTTTTCTTTTATTTTCCCTTTTGTTTAGTTTACAGAAGGTTCACTGTTGGATTCTCATATTGGTTGTTTCATTATTTGCCAGGCAGGGGAGTGCTATCCTAGATGTTACTTCTGGTGGAAATATGAAGGTAAATAGTCCTGAGAATTTTCTTTTCTTCCTAGATTGGGTAACATCATCATCATGAACTTGGTATTCTTTAGACATGGTACTCTGTGATAAAAAATGACATAGACTTTAACTACGAATTCTCTGTCAAGAGAGAAAAGCAATATGTAAAAATGTGTCTGATTATGCTTCGAGATTTGATGAGAATAATTTGTAACTTGAACATGCAGGATTATTTTCAAACAACTTACAATTTCTTGGATCTTGCACCACATATTTTAATTCCTATGCATGGAAGAGTCAACCTGTGGCCTAAGTATATGCTTTGCGGATATCTCAAGTACGAAACACAACTGATCTATTTCGTTTGCATCTTGCTGTTTAATATCTCTGTAGACTAACTTATATTCATGCTGTCAACATTCTAATCATCTTTGACGCATGAGGAGTTTTAGATTAGAAAGGAATCCAAGATATAGGACATCGCCTAGTGTGATAGTAAGGCTCTTCTCCTATCTTTGGTGATGTGGATCCCAATCACCCATATTAGAGGAGGCCTTATGCACTTGGTACGTATAATTCAAGATGTTTAGCTTCATGGAGCTGTTCACATCATGAGGTCTGTCAGCAATAGTGATGGTGAGCATACCCAGTTAAACTACCAGAAACAAGAATGATAGAAAGCCTTGGTTTTGTGAGAAGCAACTCATGCGAATTGTGCACAAGTGCTCCGAGTCTAATCTGTCGTATACCAGAAAAATGTGGATTCATTGTGTAAGAGATTATTTACTTGCATTTCCCATGTCCATTTTTCATTTACATGATGATCAATTTGTGGTCATGTACTTGCTGAAGAGGGGAATTTATTGTCTATTCTATCCAACGGTGGGCAGTGTGGACCTTGAATCCTTGATGCATCATCTCAGTCATGCTGGACTGTATTGCACATTGTTTCCTATAACTCATCCAGCATGACAATATTCTTGAACTTCAGGAATCGCAGAGATAGGGAATCATCTATCTTGAAGATTATAGAGAGTGGAGGAGAAACCCTATTTGACATAGTCGCCAAGGTATATGCCAATGTGGACATAAGGTTGTGGCTCCTAGCTTCATCAAACGTGAGACTTCATTTGGATTTCCTAGCGTACCAAGATAAGCTCCCAAAGGTAAGCCTTCATCTCTTGCAAAGGTAAACCATATAATCATGCAGGGAGAACAATTGCCACGAACCTTCTTTAGCTATTCATTTTTCTTGTTCTTACCCATATTATGGCATTTGTTTAGGAAACTGTCACAATCATACAGCAATGGCAGAACCAAATTAGGACAGTGTGTGGTCTGTTCCCTCCATGACAAGGCAGCACAAGGGGGCTTGGCCTGTTGTCTTCGAACAGTCTGTGCCCCGTTCCAATAATCCAATCCAGCTTCAACACTGGCAGGGCCATGAATCCCAATCATCCTGGTCATTGGTGTCTCACTCAAGCCCTTTGGCGTATTGGGATTATGGAGTGTTATGTAGGGACTCTAGTGTTACTACTGTGTGTGGACAACCCTGTCAAGAGTCAATTGCATGGATCACACATCTACTGTCAGTGTGTTTGCCCAGCAGAGAGAAAAATACGTGAATCAGAAAATTAATGTTGGTGACTTTGAAGAATAGAGGATGATAATGTGGTCAAGCCAACAGTATGGAGGAAGAATTCAAAAAAGGATTAGATAATGCACTTGTTAATTGTTATACCCTAAATAGATTGCCTGTTAAGCTAACAAATCCAAATATGAAATACAAGCTATTTGTTATCTTAAGTGTCAAATTCAACAGGTTGATAAAATACATATATGTATATATACATATCATCAGGGATGTGGATCACTTACGTAGATTAACAAAAACAGATGATTATGATCATAAGCTGTTCCCCACCTATTTGGGGTCAGCTGTATGGATCTTGTGTTGCTTCATTTTTGACGATCATAGACTATGTTTTTAGTAATTTCTAATGCTTTTATGTCTTATTTAATTACTTATATCAATATTTTTTCGGGTCTCTCTCTTATTCTCTTACTGCCTTCTACTTGAACTCAATTTTCCTAATCGAGTCCATTTCAGGTCTTCTTTTAACATGTCCAACTATCTTAATTTGCTTTCCCTCATTTAATTATCTATTGGCTTTACCTTTAGATTATCTCAGATTACTTCATTTCTAATTTTTTCTTTTCTTGTTTTACCACTCACCTACCTTATCTTATTGTTTTTATTTCTGCAGCACTCATTCTATGTAAATCGTACTCTTCGATTGTCTAACATTTTTCCTATAAAACATAGCTTGTTTTTGTTGCTGACTTATAAATTTTCCTTCTAATTTAATCAGAACTTAACGGTCACATAAAATTCCTAAAGCATTTTACTATTTCTTCCATCCTTCATGGATTCTATTTATAATGTCTTTCTTGATTTCCCCATTTTCTTAAATTGTCGATCCTAAATACTGAAAGTGATTACTTTTTACTATTACTTGATGTAAAATCCTAATTGGTTCCTCATCTAAGTGTTCACTATTATTCGAGTTGCATTTCATATATTTAGTTTTTGTTCAACTAATTCTAAAATTATTATGTTTTAGAGTATCTTTATACTTGTTTAATTTCAAGTTTACTCTTATTTTATCTATCAGGACTATATCTTCTGTAAATAAATGCACCAAGGTATTTCTTCTTATAAATGTCATATCATTTATAACTAAGGCAGAAAGGTAAGGACTTAAGGCTGAGTCTTGATAAAAACTTATTGCAATTGGAAAATTACTCGTATCTCCATTCATGGTCCTCACTTTTATTATAGTTCCCTTATATATATCTCTAATAACATCAATATATTTTTTTTCTTCTCAACACCTTCCATATTAAATTTCCTGAAACCTATCATATGCTTTTTCTAAAAGTTCTCCTCTTATTGCTGGTCCCAAGCCTGGATAAAGACTGAGGTTTAGCACGTCAAGTTGGCAACTGGTGTTATAGAAATTTCTGCCACATCTTTCTTAATAGATTCTGAAGTGACATTCACAAAAAATAGATAAGATGCCAAAATATCTATTTTTACAGGATAAGCCCTACTTATGTGTTCTACTATGATCCTTATTTACAGATCAACATATCTTAATAGGAAAGCGACGATTATGATTCTGTTTATAGAGGCTGTGTTTTTAGTAAATTCCCACATTGATATAACCAGGGTTGCACAGTTTTTTCATGTAATCTGAGGATGGAGCTCATTTTGATATGGAATAAAAAACCAACCCTTCACATTATTCAACATCATTAATTTTATCACAAGACCAAAAATCATCTTGATCTGATGTATGGGTGGGCTACATTTGCTATAAAATATATATGTTCATTCGTAAATTATGAAAAATGCTTAGATCCATTACAAGATGCATTCTATTGTAAGAATACTTTATGCAATTATTTATCTACATATGAATGATGTTTTGAACAATTTAGATGCTGAAAATGCATATTTGAAACTAATTTATATTATCAAATAATTTTATTAAGTTTATTTTACACATTTTTCAGATGGAGCCTTAGTACAACTTTGATTTGAACAAAACTTGGCCTCCTAGCTAAATACATGATTTTAAATGCAATAGATAAAGTGGATTTTGCATCATTATCAAGGTAGAGGTTATAGGATAGACTTCGATGTAGTTTGGGTACATTGAAGCAGTGCCCTTTCTAACAAATGTGTTTGATTAATCGATATATACTGTGCACTCCACAGTCAGTTCTTAGTCAGCCTGGTGCTTACCCAGTCAGTTTTCAAGAAAAATCATCGTCCGCCTGTGTCTGAAGTTGAATTTAAGGTGGCAGAAAACTAGGAAGCTAATCATTTAATCATAATGTACTCGAAGAAACAATCCAAAATGAGGTTCAGGGCCCTGCTTGAGCATCTTAGATGGAAGATGGGCCTTTCTATCCCACTGAAAATTGAATATATTTTCCGCTTCATTTCGTTCTGTGAGATCCCCTTGGATAACAGTATGCAAGCAGTTTTGGAGCTCTTAAAACCTGCCATCCTTTAAACACTAGTCTGGCCTTTGCTCTCTACCATTGGCGGTTTTCTTTAGGTCTGATTGACCTCAGTATTGGTTAGCTTTACATTGTTTATGCCTGGATATATCTTCAGCAATCAGTGGGTTCAACCATAGAGGGTGGTTCTTACAAAATTATCATACATATGTCAACCTTAACCACTGCCTTGTACAATTCAAAATTGCCGTTATTCAATATTACTTGGATATTCCAGCCATCCATTTGTTGTCAAATGATGGTGTGTTCTAGTTCTACCATACAAAGAGGGACTACCAGATATAGGTGGTTGCCCAGCAATGGGCTGTGGTTAATTCAAAAAGGAGCTCTGTATGGAGAACTCATTTTTTCAATTACAATTAGGACTTTGTGTTTGTTTTGTTAAATATTTGTATCTGTTCTGCTTGAGTTTGCAGGAATTTTCCATGGAAAAGTTTAAGAAATCTTGTGGATTAGATTTTCAGTCCAAATGGTTATGGATATATCTGACAAGCAGAATTGCTCAAAAAGCTCACAAGTCAACAGGTAAGCTGCTTGCGGCCGCTGCAGTAGCAGGTTTTGCTGCATTCTGTGCCTATAGATGGAAATCATACTCCTGAAGGTGAACCCATATTTTCAAATTGTTGGTGTTCTGTATTTGGTACCTCAAAGTCGCTTAGCATGGCCGAAACATGAAGTCATAGGGCTTGGGGACACATTGATACACAACTATCATGGAATCACAGGATAGCAGAGAAGCAAATGTATTGGAAGAACCTACTTCCTGATAATGTAAGAAAACTCAGTTGATGCGTTATCCATCAAAAAAGGAAACTGAAAATCCCCATTAGGCTGCTTTTAGTTGCATCAAATATAGCCGGTATTTCTAATATTTGTGAAGCAGTAGCCATCCAAAAGGCGTGGGCCGCATGGCATTTCAACTATGGGACTGACATTGATGTATTCTCCACTGGTTTGGAAAATGAAGTATATAAATCAGTTAGTCCTTTTTTTGTTTTTTGTTTTTTGTTTTTGTTTGTTTGTTTGTTTGTTTGTTTTTGTTTTTTTAGAGAAGCGAGTTCGCCCTTTTTATATTTGTACAAGCATGTGCACGTTCCTAATCTTTGTCAAACCAAAGTTATTTTCATGGAGTTTCATAACAGATTAATAGTTTCTTATCCTGCATCTGTTCGGACAGGCCCCCAAGTTTTGTGAAAGAATACTACCGTAAATCCTATAACAAGATCATAGCACTTGATAAAAATACAGGAGGGAAAAGGAAAACTAGGTACTCTCCTGTTTAATCCATTAACCCATAAGAAAGTGGTCCAACAATTATGTCTTCTCTTTTTTTTTTAAAAAAAAAAAAATTTAATGCAAGTAATGCGAGTTAGATTTGTCAATTGTTAACTGTTAGATTCGAATTATGTGGTTCCTAATGGTCAACAGGTGGTTTATCCCATTTTTAACTAGCAAATCGTGGCCTTCTGTATATAAAGGAATGTTCTATGTCGGATGAATTTTGAAAATGGTCTGCCGTCGGCAATTTCAAGGGTAACGATTCGTACCGGGTACACCAATTACCGCTGAAACCCGCAGCGTCAAATGACTGCAAGGAGTTGTGTCTGGGCAACTTTCTGAGTTCTAAAGCGATCATCCAACGCCGGCTCCGCTGGCCTAGCAGACTTTTCAGACCATTTTACGAATCTAGACTGCAGTCATTTCAAATTTGGTTAATCACTGATAGAAACTGTATCGATTGCCAGTGGCACCCACTGATAATTCGATACTGACATTTTCGATTAATAGTCTTGAATAAAAACTTTCCACTCTCCATGACTATTTTATTTAAAATTTTTTTTTTTATATATTCTTATGCAAGAAAACTCTAATTTTCAATCATTACCCATATCATATTAATTAATCATACAATTAACGTATCTATTCTAATTTTATTCTTTTTACTTCTTAGCATTATCCATATAATATTACATATCTTCTCTCAATAAAAAAATTTTACACTAAAATTTTTTTATTTAAAAGTTTTATCCCTCCCTCAACATATTCTAAAATGGTTGTGGTTAAGAAACTGCCCCAAAATCGAATGAGAACAGGCCACGGAGATAACGATGATCGGTTGTCTGTCGCCGCAGGTAACACGTGCAGGCATCTTTTGCGTTACCCTTTTTATCCATCACGAGAGCCACGAAGCCCTCCTCGTAGCAATTCGAGCGCGCCTCAACGGCCTTTCCAGCGGACCACGCCTTCCATCATTCCCCGACACAAAATCAGTCAGTCACTCTATTAACTTTCCGTCCGACTTTGACGCCAAAATCTGTTATCCTCTGCATTTTCAGTACACTAGTTGCATCACGCATGCCAATTTTTAAGAAATAAACATTGAACAACCTCCATTTAAGTTTAATTAAAAGTTGTTATACTTAATTAGCAGAAATATATTAATTAATTGCTCCGTTAAGAACTAAAAAGTTGTATAGTTAATTGTAAAGTATTTGTAAGCGAATTAGTTCTCGAAAGTTAAATCTATAGTTTTCTTCCTATCTTTTCCAGTCACAATCGATTAGTCAATTTTCATTCGGTCAGTGTTCCGATGGCACCATGGATTTCAAAAGAGGCATTTTTTTAGCCACGAATTTTTTGGAAAACGACAAATTACTAAAGAATTGTTTGAACTCAACAGAGAGAACGGGGTATCGCCACATGACACCAACCAGACAGTTTTGTCCAAACTATTCATGAGAGAGAGTAAATACACTTCCCATAAATTGAAGGAGTGGTGACTAAGAAAGCAGTATTTATGGAAGGGATAAATAGGGGTGTAAATCGGGTCGGGTTCAACCCGAGACCGAATCAACCCGGACCGATTTTTAACATGGTTGGGTTGAGGTTTTGCAATTTCGGTTTTTGAAAATCGGGTTCAACCCGACCCGATTTTAAAAATCGGTTTGAGTTGGGTTAGGGGTCGGTCAACCCGACCCGACTTGCCCCTGTTGAATCCCTTATTTAATTTAAACCTAAACGAGTAAACCCTACACTGAAATTGCCCGCCCTCTGCCCCTCTGTCGCGGCGTCGCCTGCAAATCGCGCCCACCCGCCTCTGCCGAGTCGACATCGGTCATTGGCTGCAAATCGTGCCTGCCGCCGTCTACAGCCGAGTCGACATCAGCCGCTGAAGAAATCGTGCCCTCTGTTGCCTGCAAGATGGCCTCAATTGCGACCTACAAATCGTGCCCGCCGTCTACCACCTGAGAATCATGCTCGGGAGAAGGAGGAGAAGAAGGAATTGGAAGGAGGAGAAGAAGAAGGAATCGTGCCCGCCGTTTCTTTTTTCAACCGCCGGAGGACAGGAATTGGAAGACGGCACTGCAAAGTGCAGACAACTGTGCCGGGTACTTCCGCAATCCACATGCAATTGTATCCTCTTCCTCGATCCTCCTTTTCATCAGCTATTATTATTTATGCATTGCCTTGGTAGAAATTGGTTATTGATATTGCGTTAGAAATTAGCTAGCTAGAAAGGTTCATCTATATATAGCAGTACTTGAGTCAAGCTGCTGAATCTCTTTTTTTTTTCCCTTTTTCTCCTGATAATCCAAGCCGCTGAATCATTAATTTCCTGGCCACATTGGGGAAATCTCTGATGTGGAGGGCTTTTCTATTTCTCGATTCATAAAGATTTTGTTGAATTCTTTATCTAATTTTCTACATTCGGTAACTTGGTTGAGCAGCAGCTCGAAGAAAGCTATGGTTGCTGTGTATCTTTTGTGAATGCATGTAGTCGTCATATCAATTTGTTCAAATATTTTTCATTACAAGCAACAGCAAGAAATTTAATTTCTTGTTATAAAAATTAATTTTTTTAATAAAAGCAAAAAATTAAAATTGGGTTTTTTTATGCATTACGCTGGTGGCCATATATATTAAATTAACCCATTTGATCATGTCTCAATGGGTTTTACTCATAATCATTACTCATAAATTAACTTATTTGATAATATGTGTAATCTATTAGCCCGATTTCTAACCCGAACCGAACCGATTTGAGGTGGGTTGAAATAGGGTTGGGTTAAGATGTGAAAAGTAGGGTTGAAAGTAGGGTTGGGTTGGAATTTTACAAGGTGGGTTAGGGTTGTATTTGTCCCAACCCGAGTCAACCCGACCCGATTTACACCCCTAGGGATAAATGCCAAGAGATGGCGAAACAAAATGCCAAACGGACCCTAAAGCGGCTACGAAAAGCGAAAGCTTAAATAAGTTAGCTAAGGCCGTTCCATTTCCAATCATATCAGGACGTGAAGAGCTCCTAGATATAGAGAGAAAGGCCATGAAGAAGAACACCTTTGTGGCTAAGTATCTTGATCATAGAAACCGCCCGAGAGAATTCAGAGACGGCAATTCACCACTCACCGCTGTCCTTTCATTTTTCTGCCTATCCCTTGCAATCTTGGGCTTCTTCATCAGCTTCCATGCACGAAAGCTTATCATCTCTGAACAGATCTTCTTCCACCAGATGGATAAATCCATCCCTTTTTCTAACCGATCAGTCCACTTTTCAGAGAACACTACTACTTCCTGTCCGTCTTCATGTCAAAATGACTCGTCCATAGGATTGGAAGAATGGGTAGGTTCTCATAAGGAGGCATGGCATTCAATGAACGATGACGAGCTGATGTGGAGGGCGTCGATGGTGCCTCTTGTTGCTGAATACCCTTATAATAGGACTCCTAAGGTGGCGTTCTTGTTCTTGACTAGAGGTGCACTGCCACTGGCTCCAATCTGGGAGAGATTCTTCAAGGGTCACGACAGGCTCTTCTCCATTTATCTGCATGCTTCGTCGCCCCAGTTCAATGAGGAGCCAGCTCAATCCTCCGTCTTCTTCAAACGTAGGATTCCAAGCAAGGTTAGTTCTTCTTCAGTCTCCAGTCTGATGTAAGTTGTCTCTAAGTTGGTGAGCCATTTTGGTTGGCTCACTTGTGAACTTTTTAATGATAAAATGTTCTAATCTACCGCAGACTTCAAATGAAACAAAAATCCCGGCCAGCACCACTACCCCCATCCCCATTTCAGATGGACTAATTCAACACTTACAGAGTTTTCCACTGTTACTCTTTTAAAATTATTTTGGCTCTTCTATCTTTCAATTTTTGATTAATTTTGCAAATACATACTCTCCTTTAGTTGCTGGGAATATATATTAATTAAATTCGAAAATCAAGATATTAAAACCGGTCATGTGTAATCCCACATGTTAATTGCATCAATTGTTTAATATATCTCTAGCATTATTAGGAGGCTGTGTGAGAGGATCAACTAACGATACGAAAACAAGATAGACTGATGAAAGGACTGTAATAGAGATTAAGAGAAGTACGCTGATAAGAACAATGTGTAAGAAATATTGAATTTTGCTGATATTTAATATTACATACAGTTAAATGTAAAGCTATGGTTGCGTGTGTGAACTTTTCTCGTAACGTTTTCTTCTAATCATTTTTGTGATAAACTATTACGATAAGAAATTTTTTTAGTAACTATTACTAGCAACTAGTAATATTACTTTCATTGCATAAAAATAACTAAATATCTTGTTGTATACAACGGCAATAGGCTGCCCGTCATTTTATTTGCATTACTAATGTATAGAAAACAATTTTTTTTTTAAATTTATTTATTGCCCATGCAAGCACATATCCCAAGAAATATTTATAACGAAAATTTGAAAATTTGTTATGCAAACAACATCAAAGAGCATTTGCAACTAATTTCTTTCAATAAACTTTTGGTAATAAAATTTCGGATTTTCACAACAAATGGGTTCCCAAATCTTCAAGGCCTTTCATGCCACTTAATTAAAACCGGCTTAATTGCCCCAAATTTTCAAGGCCTTTTATGTCTTGCGAAGACCACGTTGAAATGCCTCATTGATCGGTTCATTTATAGGCGCTGAGAATCTGAACAAATCATGTGACGTATGGGCTTCAACTTCTACAACCCACATGCATGCAGCAATATATTCAAATCGAAATTAAGTTGATAGACAATGACAGTTCTGCTCTTGCGGTGTTTCTTCATCAATTAACCTTTGTATATTGGTTTAAAGACTGCTAGTTAATTTCGTTACCAAACCAAAATAAATCATCTAGTAGATGGATCGATTGATACTGGCCGCACAAAACCCGAGCATTAATATCTCCTTGGTAGCATTTTAATAAATTTGCAGACAGTGGATTGGGGAAAGGCCTCCATGATCGACGCGGAGCGGCGCCTCCTAGCCAACGCCCTGCTTGACTTCTCCAACGAGCGATTCGTCCTGCTCTCCGAATCATGCATTCCCCTTTTCAACTTCACTACAGTCTACGAATACCTCATCTCCTCCAACCAGACGTTTGTGGGCTCCTTCGACGACCCGCGTACCATGGGCCGCGGTCGCTACAACAAGCGCATGTGGCCGCTCATTTCCATTGACGACTGGCGCAAGGGCTCTCAGTGGTTCGAAGTCAACAGAGAGATTGCTGTGGAGGTCGTAGCCGACCGCGTCTACTACCCGGTCTTCGAAGCGTACTGCAGGCCCCCGTGCTACATGGACGAGCACTACATCCCGACTCTCGTCACCAAGAGGCGTCCCCAGCTGAACTCGAACAGGAGCGTCACTTGGGTGGATTGGTCCAGAGGTGGTCCGCACCCGGCAAGCTTCAAAGGGAGAGATATCACCCACGGATTTCTGACGAGGATTCGGCAAGAGTCCAAGTGCAGTTACAGTGGGAATGGCAGCCACATTTGCTTCCTTTTTGCCAGAAAATTTGAACCAAACACGCTCGAGCCCATCCTGCGCCTCGCACCTGGGCTGTTTGGTTTTGATCCTTAGTAGGTCTTAGTGGTCGGCTTCCATCTCGTTATTATCTCTGTTTCTAAACCTTGGAGATTTTTCCTTGGACTCAATCTGCACTCTCTTTGTAGAATCTCATGGATCATTCAAAATCCGATTCTCCGTAAATTAAACATAGTAAATTTTCTCATCCACGTGGCTCCGGGAATACAAACACAGGATTTGGGACATTTTTCAATGCTCCCGGTGCACTTAGTTTCAGTGCACCGGATGTATTTATCCCTTTTTTTTTGGTTTTTATGAGATTTTTTTTAATACAACTATTAATTCATGTGTATTTAACATGTGTATTAATTGTTATCAATTTTGAAGATTTTTAGATTTTTTTAATTTTTAAAAATATTTAAAAATATTAAAAAATGATAAAAATTGATATACATGCTAAATAAACTTAGATTGACACTTTTATAAAAAATTTCAAAAAAGATTAAAAAATAAGTTTTTGCACCCGGGTGCACGATTTCGGTACTTGGAGTATTTGCAGATTTTTTTAGTTATCCTATGTTCACCCGGTTGTACTTAGCTTCAGTGTATTTTGGTGCAAATACTCATTTTTAATTTTTTAAATTTTTTTTACACAATTCTTAATTTAAGTATATTTAACATGTGTATCTATTTTTACTAATTTTAGAGATTTTTTAAAAAATCTAAAAAATATTTACAAATCTTAAAAAATAATAAAAATTGATACACATGTTAAATATACTTAGATTAATAGTTGTATAAAAAAAATTTAAAAAAGAAAAAAGAGTTAAATGCACTCAGGTGCATTTAAGCATACCCATTTTTTTTTATGTCAAGGAGTATATGCAGACTTCAAGCCTTCAAGATTTTGAAACGTTGTAATTCACCCAGGTTCGACTATTAGAGAAACCATATCTCTCATTTTTCAAGATTTTCACAAATTTAACCCTTTGTAAAAAAAAGGCTATTATATTTTTATTTTGACAAAATTATCCCTACCATCATTTTCATATATGATTTTTGCATAATTAACCCTCTAACTTTGTGAATTTGAAAAAAAAAAAAAAACTTGAAATTTCTAAAGAGTTTTATATATATATATATGAGAACCGATCCTGTGCAGTCGGCTGTAAAATGGACCCCACACATATTAGATTGTAATGAAACTTTATACACTCATTTATCCATATATAAATCATACTTTAGACGGTTTAGATGTTGAAAAAACTACTTTAAACTTGATATTTACATTAAACTATTTTATTACGTTGATTTTGCACCATTTTAAGATGGAGACTACATACATGTTGGATTTGGATGAAAATTGGTATGGTAATAAAGTGAACAATTTTAAATACAATGGGTGGGGTGAATTTATAGGAAATGATCAAGTGGGGCCCACAGTGCATGGACTGCACGGTGCAGTCGCATGCACTGGATCATTTCCCTATATATATCATATATATATATATATTTCCCTATATATATATATATCATATATATATATATATTTCCCTATATATATATATATATCATGTCATCCATATTGAATGAACAGGCACTTGGGGGAAGGTGTATTTGAGGAGAGAGGTAATGAAGTATTGCCTTTGCTCACCAAAATTGTTTGTAATTTTTATTTGATGAAATTGCCCCACTTCTATTTGAAAAGACCTTTAAGCTAGAGGATTAATTTTGTGAATAGATATTTCTCATATTAAATAAATTGATTTATTTTTTTAAAATTCTGTAAATTCTCACAGTAAATAGCATTGAAAAATAATCTTTATATTATAAAATAAATTTACAACAAAATGCCTTAAAATAGAAAAAATATTTCTGCATTTATTCCTCACATTGAATAATTTAATTTTATAATTTATATTTTAAATTCGCATTTATAAATAATTTTTATAATTAATGTTATTGCATGATAATAACAATATTAAAAATTACTCATAAAATAAATAAAACAAAATTTGAAAAAATATATAAAAATACAAAACATTGTATATCCTTCACATTAAGTAAAGAAAACAATTAGTTAAAGGTACGCTTTTTGAAAGATTTTCAAGTCAAGGGAGATTTGGTGGAGTTAATTGAGGAAATAAAGAATAATTTATTAATGAAAAGACTCGTAGTTTAGGTAAAAGCAAGCATTATTCAGCAATTTCTGTAAGAGGATGAGGCCCTCTGAGCCAAAATACGCAAGTTCACGTACCAAACCACGGTTAAGACCGAAGCGGACTTTGGCTCTTCTGATAAGGAGTTTCTAAAGATAAAATGTGGATGAGGATATCATGGGATTTGCATTTGTGTTATGTGCCTAAGGGTTGCCAGAGGAAAGAAATTTATTCCAATATTGGTAATCATTAGCGTAATCTCAGAGTATGGTGCGTTTATTTCAACTCCTCATGCATGCTGAAGCAGCACACAACTCTTCTACGAGAATATTGTGAAGTTATCGAGACTTCCTTTGGATAAATTTCATAGGAAATTTTATAATTTACACATAATTATATATTTTTAGGTGGATATTGCGAGTAATTGGGGCTCACGTTTCAGAGTGATTTATAATTTATATAATTATATACTTAAGTATAGTTCATTAAAACTTAGACTAAAATTATTTTTGAAATTATATGATAGAAACAAATGATTTTAAATAACGAAAATTTTTCGATTTTACTTTTGTCAACAAAGTAGGCCAAAGCTGCGAGGTTATTGGGCTGCGATTCAATGCACCCGGGTGTACTACACTTATTTTTTTGAAATTTTTTTCATAAAGCTGTTAATCTAGGTGTATTTAACATATTTATCAATTTTTACCATTTTTGGAGACTTTTAGATTTTTTTTAGATTTTTAAAAATTAGTGGCATTTCCACTGATTTTTAAAAATATAAAAATCTCCAAAATTGGTAAAAATTGATATATATGTAAAATACACTTAGATTAACTGTTTTGTAAAAAAAAAATTTCTAAAAAAATAAAAAAATGGTTGCATCCGCCTGGGTGCATTGAGAGCCCGAGATTCTTGTATAATATCAGGAGAACCTCGGTTATTTATACGTGTATCTCAAATATGACATCTGAAATAAGGAGTAGGCTTGTGATCTTAATTAATAATTAACTCGGTATTGAATCGCCTACAAATACAATCATCAAAAACATGGGAAGAGATCTCATTCGTAGGTTACTCATGAATGTGCTTATGTCCAAGAGTCAGAATGAGTACATGCCCGGTTGAGCATTACTAGAGTATTTATGATATGGGCGTGGAGTAAAGTGAGCCCAGGGAACGAGAGGGCCGACAGCATGAGTTGAGTTCTAGATCGCCTGAACGCTGGAGCGCATGGCAGGCAAAAGGCAGCGCAATCACACGTGCGCACGTGCATGCGAGGGCCAGCCCAAGCTAGGGGTGGGCAATAGGGTTGGTGGGCCCACCTGATTTCTAATAAGATTAGGTTAAGCATTTTGGAGAAAATAAGTTATACAATTCAAATTGAACTGACCCAATTATAAAAGCTAGTGAGTTTTAGTTATGATTGTCAATCCGACTCAAGCTAATTTCTTATATTAGTATAAAATATAACAGATTATTAAAAAAAGTCAAATATTAGCACATAATACATAGAAATTAATTAAATATTACTGCTTTAAAATAAGATTATTTAACAATTATTTTATTATATAAGTCGTAAATTGTAAAGTTTCTTATAAAAAGGATTAATTTTTATTCTTTTATATAAATTTATATTTTAAAATAGATTTAATTAAGAAAAATATTTTTCAATATTATATAGTTATTATTTTGATTTCTAAATCAAATTGAACTGATTTTTATAAGGTTAAAATAGAGTTGGGTAAAAGTGTAAAAAATAGAGTTAAAAATAGGATGAAGGTGAGATTTTATAAGGTAAGTTAAGGTTGTATTTACTCTAACTCGAGTCAACTTAACTTGATGTACACCCCTAGCTTAAGCTGCTTAGCAACTTGAAGGTCATGAGTTTGACTCTTGAAATAGACAACTTAGAGGATTCAACCTAAAGACTGGATTAAAAGTATTCATAGATAAATAGAGTCATCGTGATAAAAAAAAGAAGATTACCTTTAGGCCAAGTTGCTAGATTGGGATATTGGAGTAAGTCATAGTAAACATCAAGTCTTCAAAAGAAATTCTGTTGATACGATCCATGAATAAAAGGACTTTTGGTATATAAAATGATTAGTGTATGTTTATATCAATTTCTAACTTGAGACTAATGTTTAAATTTTTGTCTATTTTCTTTTAGTGTGCATTTGACATTTCAAAAAAGAAAATTTTCTTTATTTCTTCACATAATTCTCTCATTTAAAATTTTTTTTTCCTCATTTTCCCCAAAGGATGGACGCATCCTTAGTGTTCCTTTGGCATAAGGTAAAAAACAATGAAAAGAAAATTATTAAAAAAATTTTAAAATAAGAGAATAATATGATATAATAGAAATAATTATTAAGAGTAAAAAATAAAGATAAAAATAGAAAAATATGAAAAATAATTAGAATGTAGGGGTAATAAAAGAAAAGTATGATAATTAGATCATCATCATCATCACTATAAGCTATTTCTCACCTTAGTGAAGTCAATTACATAGATCTTATTGTGCCATTTTTAATGATTTAAGACTAAATTTTTAATAATTTTTATGATAATTAGATAAAAATCATATTAAAAGTGAAAAGGAAGGAGGAAAATGTTTTTTTTAACCTCTTACGCAACAGACCCTATAGTCAAGAATTTTTAAAAGATAAAACATTGTGACTGATTTCTGGGATGCATAAATGATGTTTTTTTTAAAAAAAATTATAACTACTACGAATAAATTAAACATTCTTTAAAAGACACGATTTGTCTATCAACATTCACCAAGGACTACTCTCTAGAAAGCTACAATTTGGACTTCCCGAGGATCAAATAATTAAATTAGACTTGGAGTTGCTTTCATCGGAGATTCATTTCATCAGCATGCAGCAATCCGGAATTTCAATTTGGGAAGAGCGATTGGAAATTAATGCAAGCTACGCTACATGCAGGGCCGATCCATTGACCGAAAACATTCGTTTCACATTTCTCTTTCCAGATTCTACGCCATGAGTCACATGCATGTCGTGTTTGGTCGATTAGATGAGACGCAAAGGTAGCACTCATTTCCTTACCAAAGTACGTCTCTGGTAGTAAGAAAATAATTTCCCTATGCCTATTTGCATTCGTCTCCTCCAGTTTTTATGATTTAAAATTTTTTCATCTTATAATTATTCATTTTACGAAATTAATTCATGTGGAACTGTAATTTATTCGAAAAGCACCTCTTCCCTTATAGTTAACTTTGATTGGATTTTGTAACAGTGCTGACTCGATACAAACGTATGTATTTAGTCGGAACCCATTTTATAATATTCCTAAAATCAAAGCCATGTGATATAAGCAATAACATGCTTTGCTTGATCTAGAAAGAAAGTGGATCAAAGTTTGACTTTTGCATAAAATCCTAAGGGGAAGTTTGCGAAAGTACCTTTTTTAATTTGTACATAAGGTTCTTAAGTTGAAATATTTTTGTAAAATCAATAGCTAAAAGATAAAAATTTTAAAATTGTGAAAACATGTAAAAGTAAATGCAAAGTCTTTTTTACTATTTCCTTCTACTATCGCATGTCTTAACGAAATGATATATATTCGTATATGATAGAAATTAATAATTATTAAATATCGCATTTCTAAGCTTTAATTCACTTTCCTTTCTGCGGAACTCGCCTCAACCTGCAATAACAGTCCACGAATGGTCCACTTCTCTGTGGAAATAATTCTACCATTCAAACTTGAAGAAAAAGACGCTTTCCACGGCTTTCGCTTTTGATGGTCGACATCACAACAGAATAGCCCAACTGCAAACTGGATCAGGAACAAAGCCATGGATTACATTATAATTGGGATCCTGATTAGTTTCAAAGACATGCAATGTTGAACTACACATTGATTTGAAGGGTGGAATTTTCCATTGTGCCCATTCTCCACGTGCTAAAAGAGCGCACATTAATGTAGACTGGCTCCAGGAAATGTGCCACATTAAGGAACAATCAGTACAACAAAATTTCGGTTTCGCTGCTCAAAAGTAGTTGGGACTGATTGTTAGGAACGACATTAGCAATGAAATTTATTTCCAAAAAATGAAATTTGTTGGCAGTGGATATGCCAAACAAGGGCGGCCATCATCGCAACTATTCATTGAATATTAATGAGCATGACTTTTAGCCCTTTGCCAGGTAATCAGCATGTCAATTGCTTCATGGGATCTTGCACATGGTGCCACTATGTTACTTTCACAGGGATCTTAGACAGCTGAAGATGGAATTAATCTCCTTCCACTCAACTAGTTGTGCATTGTTATAAGTGCAAGTGAATCATCTTTCTGCCAGGCTCTCTCTCTCTCTCTCTGTGTGTGTGTGTTCGCGTCTATTCCTCCTCCCAATGAAAAACCAGAAACAGCTAGAATATGAAACCTCGACTCCAACAAACCTTGTCAAGCCCAGTTTACAACCTGCAAACCTCTTTCACCATTTCCTTCTCTTTAGCTTCGGTGTAACTCTAGGAATAATAGCAACTTCCTATCTCAACGAGACCTCTTGCACTATACAAGCATCCCGAGTCTCACATCTCTCTTCCCCACCACTATCACCGCCTTCCTCACCGACGTTATCAGCATGCCCACCACTCCAACCGCCCTCGTCACCACCCCCTCCCCCACTTCCGCCTTCGTCGCCACCCCTTCCCCCACCTCCGCCTCCACCCCCACCGCCGGAAAAGTCTAAAAACAATGGTCTGATGGCACTCAAAGATTACTTGGAACCACGCGATCTCATGCACGACATGACGGATGAAGAATTGCTATGGAGAGCATCGATGGTTCCGAAAGTTGGCCAATTCCCATTCAATCGAACTGCGAAAGTGGCGTTCATGTTCTTGACCAAGGGTGCAGTGGGCTTCGCTCCTCTATGGGAGAGATTCTTCAAAGGGAATGACGGGCTCTACTCCATTTATGTACATCCCAATCCGTCCTTCAAAGGAAAGGTGCCCGAGAATTCAGTTTTCTATGGAAGGAGGATTCCTAGCAAGGTTAGTTCTTGGAATTCTCATTCTCCGTTCATTTTCTGCTTCCCCATTGCCTAGCTATTATGATTTGGGTCAACACTCTGACAACCACTCATATTGGATTAAAAACCGAGATCGCTCTCATGCGATTTGCTACAATTGTAATAGAATTAGCTGGTTGAATTGTGGAGAAGAAATACAGAGCTATATAACTCATACGTGATGCCCGTACAATTTAATATATTTACTTCTACTTTTTGTTTTTTGAAGAATAAATAGTTTACTTCTACGTTGAGAATTTTAAATTAATCACAATAGTTTTAATTGTTAATTTGGATCTCCCTCTAAAAGATATTGCCGTAAGACTTGAAAAAGGGTCGAACTTTATGAATCCCAACTCCCTACTCGATCGTAGGGAATTGCGATCTTGCGGTTGTTTTCCCTTCTTTTTGGGGGGATTTGGAATAATCAAGACCTAAAAGTTGTCGCTTGCTGCATCATGTTAATGGAAGTTGTCAACACTACTTCGTGAATGGGCTAAAAAAGACAAACATGCTAGCCGTGGTAATTAAACAGCCTGGATCTCTTCTGGCTGCACAGCATTTAATAAGTTGTGGGAAACAAGCTCACATCTATGCAATTCCCGATCGACGGGTTTAGCTTGGCTGGCAACCTCAATCCAATCAATGGGATCGATTTTTGGGATCTAAGAAAGAATTTCCCCTCCTAAGAGATCAGAGATGAAAGCATCCGATTCGATTAGGCCAAAAAAAAAAGAAAAAAAACAGATTGAGGTGGACATAAGGAAATATTTCAGTCGACAACGCTTAACCTGAGGAATGTAGAATTTTTTCGGTTCATTTAAGGCATATTTATTTAACACAAAAAATTTTCAAAACAAAACTTTGACATCTAAAATTTTCCACTTTTTAAAATTATTATACTTTTAAATATTTTTTCATATTTTCTTGTATAACTCTCATATCTTTCAATCATTTCTACACAATTAATCATACAATTAATTCATATATTTTAATTTTATTTTCTTTATTACTTACTTTTATAATATCGAGTCATTTTCCTCCGGTTCAAAATCATTTGCCCTAAAATTTTTCAACTACAAGTTTAGCAATTCACCCAGACGCAATTCCTGTAAATACCGCTTACACCTACTGCGCGACTTACGTGCAGGAAGTGAAGTGGGGGGATGTCAATATGATAGAAGCAGAGCGTCGGCTGCTGGCGAACGCCTTGCTCGACTTCTCCAACGAGCGCTTCGTTCTCCTCTCCGAGTCGTGCATTCCCCTCTTCAACTTCTCCACCGTCTACTCCTACCTCATCAACTCCAACCAGACGTTCATCGAGTGCTACGACATGCCCGGCCGCGACGCCCGCGGCCGCTACAACGCCTCCATGAATCCACCCATCTCCGTTCACCAATGGCGGAAGGGCTCCCAGTGGTTCGAGATGGACCGGAAGCTCGCCCTCGATATCGTCTCCGACGATCGCATCTATCCAGTTTTCGAAAAACACTGCCATCCTCCCTGCTACTCTGACGAACACTACCTCCCCACTTACGCCTTCATGAAGGTCGGCGAGAGGAATGCAAACAGGACCTTGACTTTCGTTGACTGGGCCAAGCGCGGGCCCCACCCGACGAGGTACGGTGGGGGAAGCGTGACGGCGGAGCTGTTGGAGCAGATGAGGAGCGGAAGGGAATGCATCTACAACGGGAGCCCTGCGCGGACTTGCACCTTGTTTGCGAGGAAGTTCGCGATGGACGCGTTAGGACCGTTGATGAAGTTGGCCCCAGACGTGCTGGGGATTCCTTGATTGGCTAAACATTAGAAGTTATGATTCGTTGTCTCTTTTTTTAATTTGAGGTCAGATTCCTTGTCCTTGATTGGCTGAAAAATAATAATTAATGGCACAGCTGTGTATATGCGCGAGGCGGACCGAGTAATGTGACTAATTTTAACAAAAATGACAATTGAAAAACCGAGGGGCCCAACTCGAGTTATTTGGTTTAGATGGTATAAGTTATTGTAGCACCCGCCGCGAGCGTTACGATAGGTTCGGATGCTTTTCTCGTTTCTCGTGAAATCTGGGCCGGGTAGAAAGGGCCGGAACTTGCATTTTTCATAGAGTAGAAAAGGTTAGTATTGACGATCTTTAGCTAGTGTGAGCATATGGATATCCTCTCATGGATTCGGCGGCATAACGGCTAAGACGGGGCTTTTTATACATGGGTCAAGTCACGAATTCGGCAGCATAACGGCAACGTGTTATGCTGGAATCTGTGGACCCGTGTGCGTCCGCCTTGACGGAGCGTTAACTCAAGCAAACGCGCAAAATAAAGAAAACGGAGTCGCCACTAATCTTAAAAGGAAGATCAGTCTCTGTTTTCAATTAATAAAGACACCGGTCTTCGGATTAAAACGGATATGGCAGAAACCCGTTAACCCGAAGCTGTTTACATCGGCATGAAAAGGGAAAAATAAAATAAAAATCTGAAGAAAAGGGAGAGAGAGAGAGAGAGCTGGAGAGGAGAGGAGAAGCCGGGATGTCGGAGTTTCGCCGCAGACTCCCGTCATCCCCCTTAGGGATGCCTCCTCATGTGTGTGGCTTGAGGAGGGAGACACCTCATTTTATAGGTGAGAGCATGGGCCTTGGACCGCTTGAGTTTTGGACTTGGTCCATGGGCCTGAGCTTTGTTGGACTCGTAGCACTTGGGGCTTGAGCTTGGTGGGCTAAAGTTTGGCTAAGCCTGTTGTCTTGGGTGGGCCGTTGTGAAGGCCTGATGGACTGTTGTAGAAGAGTCTGCTTTTGAGGCTTTGTGAACTGGATCTGGTGGGCTGCATTGTAGAGTCCATTCGGTGGCCCATAGGAGCTTTGCTCTTGTGGGCCAGGTCTGCTTGTTGAAGAGCTTGCTTTTGAGGCTTGGCCAAGCTTTGTTTCTGTGGGCTGAAACTGGACAGGCCCGTTTAGTGGTGGGCTTGGCTTGACATCTTTTGTTTTGGACTTGCTCCAAATGGGCTTTTGATTTTTTAGAGCTCATTTGCAATTTCTTTGGGTTTGCTCTCTTTTGGGTTGTTGGGCTTGGATATTTTTCCACGTGTTGTGTATTTTTGTGCTTAAGGGAGGGGTGTCAACACCTATATATTGCAAGAATTTAATCTAACATTTTACCAAGATTTATAAGGGTTCTATCAAACTTTATTTAAAGAAATTTCAAACAAAAATGCATTCTTATTCTCCATCTAAATTACATAAACCCGATGGTGTATTAGGCAGGGAAGAAGGCATTTTCATCCCAAACAGACCCATGATCTACCCTCAACATTTAGAAGCCAGCATCGTTCTTGTGAGCGATGTTATTAGGCTCGACAAACAATAGTAAACACGGATTGAACTATTTCATAAATGGAATATAAGAATTTGGACCAGTGATTACTCACATCCAGAGTATTTTTAGAATAATTGTCAAACCCTCAACAAAAATAATTATTTCAAAGGTAATTTCTTTTCGCGTGACTCTGCGTGGTGATATGTCATGCATGCTATTTGCTCTGCTTGCCGGGATAGTTTTGACTATTCTTAAATGCCTAATCGAAACACACGGGCCAAGCACGGGTGTAAAAAAAAAAAAAAAAAAAATTCCGGTCATCTATACATGGAACACAGCCTTAATTCCCATGTAAAAAAAAAAAACAATGCACTCATGACCAGTCATGACAGAGGAACTAGGGTTTCAAGTAGCTATGGTTCATGAAACTTGAATTTGCCTCAGTTATAATCAGTATTTGAAAATTTTAAATCTTAACTTTAAATATGTTTTCTTAAGTTTTTAGAGGTGAAAAATGACTTGAATGCCACTGAAATTGATTATTTTAAAAATAAAAATTGACAAATAAATATTGTAAAACAGTAAAACTTGAAATATGGGTTAAATACATCCAAGAAAATATGTTTGTAAAAAATAAAAAATTTAAAAATAAATATATGGATGCATTGCGTGTTTGGCCAACATGTAATACATTGCATATAGTCAATGCACTTAGATATAACTCTGTTTTAATTTAAGTTGACTTTTAACTTTATTTGTAAAATTTAAACCATAATCCCATCTATGTGAGTTAAATTTGGGCTGAAATTCGGTTGAAGTTCATATACTCAGTTCTCATGGTTAAGAATGACAAATTTAAAATTTGATATATATAGTTAACAAGTCATATAAATGAAAATAATAATAATAATAATAATAAATCTATTTTAATTAAGAAAATATAATTATATAAAATACTTTAAAAGAAGATTGATCTTTTCCAAAAAGAATAAACAAAAAAATTAACAAATGTAAAGGTAAATAATAGAAACATAAATATAAATGAAAATAATACAATTACCAGTAATATAATGTAAACACGACAATCATCTATTCAAATATAAATATAAATTTTTATCAAAAAAATTATAAATATAAATAATATAAAATTATAGATATAAATAAAAATTACTTAAATTCTATGCATATCATATATTTATATCATATATAAATAGGGAAATCGATTTGAGTTTTTTCAATTTTTTGATAAACAGATTCTTCGGGTTTTGGTTTGCTTGATCCTTAATCTTATTTATAAATAACATTTCTCCATTTAAGGTTAATTTGCAAAAGTAAGCTCAAATAAGATTTTTCTTGATTTTAATGGGTTGCGTTTGACTCAATTGGCCTAAGTTGCACTCTCACAAAAACGTTTGATTTTCTAGAAGTTTGTAGTGGTCATCTATTATTTATTATTTTTCAGAAAATAATGCTATATAATTTTTAGATTTCAAATTTTTTTCTTCCCTAATCACTACAAAGAAAACAACTTAATCATGCAAAAATATTTATACAAATTAAAATTATTGGGCATATTATTAAAAGCAGCAACCACTTAGTATAGAGAAACATTTAGATGAGAAACAATCATTTGCTGTATTTGCTGCATATGAAGAGTCATACATCAAATACTAGTTTTGATTACTGCTTGTTGCATTTATTTATATATAAATATGACCATGTACATTTGGCTTAAAATGGATCCTATATTCATTTAAATATATTAGTACTTTATATAATCATTTATTCATTTATAACTTATATTTTTGATAGTTTATATATTAAAAAATAACTTTAAAATTTTTATTTACATTAAACTACTTTAATATATTGATTTTATATCATTTTCAGATAGGGATTTAATTTGGAAGAAAATTGATGTATTAATAAAATAAATAATTTTAAATACATTAAGTGGAGTAAATTATTATTTTATAGTTATGTAAGGCTTATTTTGAGCTAAATAAACTGTAATTTACTATACATGCAAAAGTACATGATCATATTTCATATATATAGATATATAGATGTATGTATATGAAACCATTTGCTGCCTAATCATGAACTCCCTGTGGATATCAGTAACAATTTCTCCATCTTATGCAGTAAATAAACAAACTTTTCTTGTAGCAAGTTTTGATGCATTTGTTTTAGGATGGAGTCTTTAAGAGCTTGACTTGAACCTATTTATCTAACATTTGAATCGTTTTAATAATTTTTACATAGAATTTTTTATCATTTTCTAGGGCCCAATATTTCATGTGGCATTTCTTGCCAAGTCACTGCAAAAAATTTCTTAAATGGCTGCATATAACATATAGATGCATGAACTATAATAGCTGCGCCCTTTACTTATAGATTGTGTATTTTGCTACTTCCAGGCTATGCATGCGCTTTTCTACTTATAGACAATCACATATAAAGAAATGTAGACATTCTTTTAGCCGTGCTTTTGACTTTTCTGCATATAATATTGTATCTAATTAAATTTCGCCTGCATATAACTTCTTCAAAGTTAAATACCTTTAATATTATATATGTAGCAAAATGCAAATTTGACTAGAGAATGTAGTTGAACATGAGAACTTTATTATAGTGTGCCGATGGAAAGTATTGATTGCTTGCGATAAGGAAATTATTTTGAGGTATTTTCAAAATTTTCAACAAGATGAACTCAACAAGGAATTTTTTTTTTACTTCAAAAAAAAAAAAAATTCGTTGTTATTTTTTATTGA
The DNA here is from genome assembly GCA_030490835.1 of Annona cherimola. Classification (NCBI taxonomy): domain Eukaryota; kingdom Viridiplantae; phylum Streptophyta; class Magnoliopsida; order Magnoliales; family Annonaceae; genus Annona; species Annona cherimola. The sequence goes on along the minus strand of CM059973.1, from coordinate 81,774,037 downwards.
CTTTATTTTAATCACATGTCAATCGAGATTATTTTCATCATTTTCTTTCCATTACATTTCCTTTTTCCCCTTTTAATTAACGGCACACCTAAAGTTAAAAATTTTAATAAAATTTTATGTTATTGTTAAAGGCAAGTAAATTAAAGAAAGAGTGAGTCGATTACAGCCGGGAACTTTGTGATCACTTACGATAAATTGAAAATTTTGATTTATTTTAGAACACACTAATTGTCTGGCCATTCATGCCAGCCGTTTGTTGCGATATGGACAAGATGCCGAATGCATATGCGTGGAAAATGAACCGCTCGCAAAAGTCTGCATGGACTTGACAAATGACAACGCAAACCCTCCTCTACGTCTTACCTTTCTCGTTTGACACGCTGTTGGGTACATAAAAACGAGGAATGAATGTGGCATAGAGTCATGAAAATTCCAGGCAAATTTTGGAAAGTTGTTTGGCGAGCTAGCTAGAATACTTTTCTCTAAATCAAAATTTATTAAAAAAGCTAGACGGTGGCCGATCCCGTATGGTAGGAGCTAGTATATATGTAGGCAATTCATGGATGCTAAAAAAATTATTTTTTAATGGACGTGCAACCCTTATCTAGACCTTGTCTTCCGTAGAATTCAGTAATTTTTTTAACCTATTTATTGTTTTTATTTTAGAAAATAAAAAGCATACATACATGTATCCAAGACTATTTAGTTGATTTTTAAAAATAATCAAATTCACATGAAATAACATCTGGATGAGGCCCATATATATACTTATAAAAAAAGATTTACAGTTACCGTAAATAGCCAGATTTAAGAGCAACCATATAAGAAAACGACCCTAAAAAGATAGCGTCAGTATTATAAAGCAAATAAAGAGGAAATGGACTGATTTTAGGTGGAAAAAAATAACGGTAAAGAAAAGTAAGAATGCCAAAATAGCGTATGTAACGAAGGTTGCTTGGGGGCACTAGCGTTTATTATTTGCCTCAAAAGCTCGAATAATAATCTTTTTAAAAAAAAAATAAAAAAAAATTGCACGGGCCAAACAAGCCATGGAATTGCTTCGGCTTTGCCTGCTGCATGAATGCCATTCAACTTGATGAATGTCATATATATGAGAATATCATATATATGAATACCAGGGTGTATTTTCAATATTTAAATTATCTAAAATATTATTATTATATAAATAAATAATTGTATAAAGTCTTATTACAGTTTAACTTATATATGAATGAATCTAAGTATTTTTTATAATTTACGTATATAGTTTTTAGAGGACGAACATATACATTTTTAAGCACATGTTTTCGATGCACATATTTGATTTAGTTGAAATTTCGTTTTATAGCTAAACCAATTATCTTAAATACAATAAATAAATTAAATTTTATATTAATCATCAATATTTGAAAAATAAAGGAGGTAACATGAAATCGTTTCTATATGAACTGGTAACATAGAAGTAGAACTCTATATACATATATATATATACACTAAAGTGCATTTGGATTGCACCCCAATTTAGGTGCATTTTTATGCCAATGGGGCCGATTTGATCATGAAATCAATATAAAGTCTTCCTATATATATAGCTCTGCTTTTTATTAAACCCCTCTTTATGTAATCTCCTTTATTTTTAAAATTCGTTTTATCTATTATATTTGGCATCATTTATATTATTATAAAACTCTTTTATTTGTCAGATATCAACATGCATGACCCTTATTTACAAATGTGTAAAATAATATAATATTAAATATCATTTTTAAAGTAGTATTTTCAATACTGAAATCATGAAAAATATCATTATTATGTGGATAAATAATTTTATAAGGTATTATTATATTTTAATACTTATGTGAATGAATCTAAGTACTTTTTCCAATTTACACATGAATATATTTACTTTTAATTAAATATAACGCATGTACATACTTGATTTCGATTAAATTTGATTGAATTTTGTATCAATAATAAACATTTTAAAAATTGAGGGTTAAGTGGAACCGTCATCATGACATTTGTGGGGCCACGAATCTGTCATCTGTAGCCAATTTCGGATTTAGATACACATACAACCATGCCAATCAATCATCCATGGATGAGTGGCGAGCTGATTTCCACGTTCGTACTTTCCGGCGTTGCGTAGTCAAAGAAGACTTCTAGCGTCTGGCCCGGTCGCGAGTCATGTCAGGCCGCTCGGATCTTGAGCAGTGTTGTTAGAACCAGACTGAACCAGGTGGTCCGACTGGGAACTAGTCCAAAGTCTGATTCGTATACATGCGGTTCGGTTTAATTGTAATAAACCGTTAGAACCGTCGAACTGGCGGTCGAACTGAACGTCGCGATTGGACCATATGTGACCGGTTTGGCGGATATAAAAAAAATAAAAAGTCGATGTGCTCGTCACTCATTAGTCGTCCTTGTCCAGTACTCCACTCCAGTCGTCGACCACGAGCCCCCAAATCGGCGACACTGCCCTAGTTCACGTCGTCTAGTCGTCTTCCCCTCATTCGATCGGTGTTTGGCGACCAGCGGACCAGCAACCTCTCCATTTTCGGCGACCGGTAGGGGAGCCCATTCTCCTTTTCATTTTGCCCCAAAATCGATTGTAGCACAGCAGCAGAGCCGCCCTCCTCCATTTTCTCTTAGCAGCCGAAATTACCAAACTTTAGCACTCTGCTCCCCCGCCCACTTCGCCGCTCTCATTGGCCATAGATTCGTCACCGACTCATCATCCGTGGGGGTCCGGAGCTCGATAGTGTCAATCCTCCCCATGGCCGTGCTTGAGTTGATAGCAACCATCACCACACATCTTCTCCTTCCCCGAGTGTATCATCCGTGCTTGAGCCCCCCAATCTGTATTGCTCCACCCTCTCCCGTTTTGTCCAACCAGTGCCCTCTTTCCTCTCATTATCTTCCCTTCTTTCTTTTTCACTCTTCATAGTCTTCTCTTTTTCATTGTTTGTCCCTACCTCCTTAGTTCCTCTTTCCTGTTCCTTATTGTTCCTCTCTGCGTACTCTTCTTCATTTTCGATTTGTTCATCTTCACACCTTGCTCCGGCGAGAAAGGACTGTGAGGTTTATATGATTTCTTGTTTGTATTTTTTATTGTGTGCATTTTAACAAAATACATGAAGGGTGATGAACCTAGATCATTTAATTAAGATTAGCTATCTGGACATTTAATTTGTGATTGGGTGTATATTTTTAATAGGAAAAAAATATAAGATTAGCTATCTAGACATTTAATTTATAGTTACATTTAATGTACCGAGATAAATAGAAAGAATTTAAGAACCAACAACCAAACAATAACGGTCAGAGCTTATTACAAAATCTAAGTCCTACAGGTTAGTTAATGTAGTTAATTTTTCTAACATTCATGCTTAAAGATTGTTTAAATCTTGTTATTAATTGTTTTCCTGTATGTTTTGTACTTATATTGTGATTCTTAAAATCTAACATATATATTTAAGATTTATGAAAATATAATTTTATCAATATGTTTATTTAAAATTTAAAAATAATTTAATATTTATGATATCATAAATATGTCATGCTGACATCACCGGTTCAAACCAGACCAGTTTTTTCACCGGTTCGGTTCTGACAATATTAATCTTGAGTCATGTGGCTGAGATTCTCAAATGGAAATATGCGGCCCTACTAGTATACTTTTACAATAATATACTTTTCCTATAATTGCAAATATTCTCACTTAGTTTCTAATTTGCATATCTTTGCAATATTCATGCAGTTATAGCACCTTCACAATAGTTTCGGATTAGAAACTAAGTGTTATATTTATAATACACTTCAATTATTGTATATATTCTTAAATTGTACTTTTCGGATATAAATTTTCAAATTTCAAACATCAATAATTTTTAGAATTATTTAAGTAGATTTTAGAGTGCAATTTGGATAAAATGCTCATGGATATCTACCAAATAAACCCTCATTTGAGAAGAATAAGGTGGAAAAACTTATCCCATCTTTGTTTATAAATTATTTTTGTTACAAAAAACTATCACAAAAATCTAAATTACTAACAATTTAAGTATTTAAAATTACTAAATGTAATCTTAGATACGTACATATATACCCATCCGAGATAGTTTTGGGTATTAGCTGTATGAATCCTATCCTACCTGAATTAGGGTTAGTTAGTAGGTGCTCATGAATACCTAACTAAGTTAAACTTTTAAAAATACTTAAATAATCTAAAAATTATTTTTAAAATTGAAAGAAAAGTATATAGGTATATCCACAGAATAATAAAAATTATAACTTACAGAATATTTGAAGTGCAAATATGCCGAATTAGATTTTGACATTATATATTAACTTAACATAGTTTACATATGTTTGAAAATATAGTCGTGCCATGACAATATGATATGACGCGACGATATAAATATATTGAGGAGTGATTCTGTTAGCCCGGGCTAAGTAAATGCTCCACTTAGCCCACATCAAAAAACCTATTTACAACAACTTTTTTTTACTTTTTTCTTCATGTACTTATTTATCTAAGTGTATTTAGCATATAAACCAAGTTTTACCATTTTTGAATATGTTTATCTATTTGTTTGAGATTTTTAAACATCTATGTGTATATATGTATTTAGAATACCCTTATTTTTAAAAATCTAAAAAATATATATACACATATCCAAAAATGGTAAAACTTGATTTATATACTAAATACACTTAGATGAACAAGTGTATGAAGAAAAAAGCAAAAAAAAGTTATTTTAAATATGATTTTTAAGGTGGGCTAAGTGAGACATTTACTTAGCCCGGGCTAAGTGAGACATTTACTTAGCCCGGGCTAACAGGATCATTCCTCAAATATATTTGTAAATATATACAAACTGTATAAGATAATTCGTAATTTCAAAAACTAAATAGGTACGTCCATAATTATGATAAAACTATTTAAGTATATTTAAAATTAACCTCTGAGATAAAAGTCTCCAAAACGGCGTACGTACGGCGAGTCGGCGACCTTAACAATATCGACGACCGGGAATCGGATTGGCTCTTGTTTCGGCGAAATTTTCAGCCGTGTCCTAGACGGCTACCTTTTGTGACACGGGGGTGCACTGGCTCCTTGAAAATCGCGCTTAGTAGAATGGCCCAGCTATTGATTTAAATCGTCTTTCCAGCATAGTGAATGAATGAAGCCGTTTAAAAACAGTCCTTCCGGAGTTCGTGAGGCGTTTTATAATTTCCCGTCATGTAAGGGATTTGTAGGAATTCTCTTCATGTCGTTGTGAGGGTTCATGTTGTATAGATCTCAAATAAAAAAAGCACATTTCAGATTAAAATCATTGCAATTAGAAGCAAGTAATTTCATACTTTGAGAAGTGTTAGTAAGACACATACGCGCAGGCAACTGTACAGTCGGCGCTGTACTATACGTCTATACTTTTTTTTTTTTTTTTTTTCGAAAGGTATATTTAGATTTCTTCATGGGCAGTTGATTAGATGGTTCCGGCCCATCAGGAATGTACAATCATCTTTTATGGATTGTTTGGGTTTTGATTTTTGAAGCCCATAAAGCCCATGGCTGCCCTGCATTGCTAATCGTGTCAACGATTCTTGGACCTTGGCGGCCAGCTTTAAAATCAGTCAAATTCGTAAATGCATTAAAAAAAAAAAAAAAACTCCAAATTGTATTTTAGTTTTATTTGGTATTTGGTACCATACATCGGTTTTTCCGGTTAATGTAGACAGGGTTTTCCATGTAAAAATCCCTCAAGTGTATAAAATTGCACCAATCCTACATTTTATATTTACAGCAGATGATCTCAAGTTTCATAAATTTCCAGCCGAAGTCCTTCCACTTTCATAAATTTGCAACGCTGGTGGTCCCTCCAAGATAAAGTCATGTCTTTAATTTCTTTCCCATGAATTATCAAAATTGTTTTGTCTAAACCTTAAATGAATTGCCTAGTTTGGTTGGATATCTTTGTGAGCCATTTTTATTAGACTTTTTTTTTGGTAAAAAAGAGTATTTATTTGGGGGATTAAGAAGGGTTTTGATCATTTCATATCGTAAATTACGAACATAAGGTCTTCATTTAACCAGATGACCACAGTTGCAAAATTTTGAAAGCTAAAGGCGTTTTTTTGATAAGTTTTTTTTTTTACAAGTGAAAGTTAAAAGTGTTTATTATAGAACTTTTCAAACTAAGGATAATAGTTTTATGGTATATTTAGCTATATATAAAACTTTTCAAACTAAAATTTTTTAATTTTTGCAATTATCTTATTTTAAAATTATTTTATCATATATTCTGATATAACTACTATACTTTCAATTATTTCTATTAACTACTCGTACAATTGATTCATCTATTTTAACTTTTTCTTTTTATTCTTCATCATTAATATTATCATATTATTTTATTTTATTTTAAAAAAATTTACATAAAAAAATTTCAGTTTAAAATTTTTATCACTTTCAAAACATATCCTCAGGGTATGTTTGTTATTAAGGAAAAGTTGTCAAGTTAAAACTTTTCAATCTAAAATTTTTCACTCTCCATAACTACCCTATTTTTTAATCATTTCTTCACATTTTTCTATACAACTACCCTACTTTTTAATCATTTCTACGCAACTACCAATACAACTAACCTATCTATTTTAACTTTATCTTATTTATTCCTCATCATTACCTCTATCATATCACATCATTTGACAACTTCTACTCTCTATAACTTTTCATCAAAAATTTTATTCATTCCCAAACACACCCTTAGTTTGATTCTTCCATTAACTTTCGAAAGCTAGTTTTTCTATGAGATCCATTGCACGGTGCTTCTTTAGTTAAACAAGAATTTAGAAAGTACTTCGAAAATAGTACTTTTAATAACATGGGGTCAAAATTAAGCTTAATATTAGCCAATGAAATCAAGGGTGCATGTGCACGCAGTACTAAGAAGTAAGAACTATAAATGGGACGTGCATTCAACTCCAATTAAGTAGATATGGAAAAACGGCTCGAAAACTGGAATAATCGAATGATCTAGCCTCTAAAGTGGACTCATTGCAAATTAAGTTCAAAAATTCCATTTAGAAAAAAGATTATTGTCGTCGACCAATCGTCCACCCTATTCTGATAATTGAGCTTACACTTGGGTCATGAACCACATAAAATGGAAAATTTGCAGGGCTTTGGCAGTTGAGCATGGCCAGATTGAATGAGAACGCAGATAATGTGTATTATCACGGACAACGAATTCAGCCGATAATAAGAATTTTCTCTCACAAAGGAAGGACCGCCACCGACGGGGCGAATGTTAGTCCAAAAGAGACTGATCAACAGGCGAAGGGAAACCTCTTGCTGCCTTCGCATATTCCTCCGGTCAAAACGTCCATGTCGCAGCCCCGGCCAGCTTTACCAATTCCACACGGCGCGTGGCCTACCTTATTTGAGCTCCTCGTTATAGCCGGCGAATAATCAAATATATTAAACATTAAAATGGGCATATTAGCATAAAATTAACTAGAAAAGCGCTAAGAAGGTGATCAGAGATTTTTTGTGGTTCTGTTTGGACTTTGGAAATAAGGACAGAGCCGTTTGTGACTTTGTCCACGGGTAAATATCACAGGATTTTAAAATAAAATATTATCCAAAAATTAATTTGTGAAATGTTGTACGTATTTTAGAAATTGAGAGTAAAAAATATAGGTATAAATTTTTTTATTTATAATGACAAGAAAAATAAAATTATTGAGAAGTTATGAAAAATAGATTAACTTTAGGAGTTTTGAAAAGTTCCCATTTTTTTCCACGTTACCAGACCGATTGTGAAAAATGATACGTTTTTCCACATCCTCCGTAGAGAAGAAAGTTACCATCTCCAAATAATAATATTTTCCTCGTTGATATATTTTTTCGTGGAGCTAACGAGATGATGACGGGCTGGTCAACAAACAGGCTGCGAGAAACAGTGTGTGAAGGGCACCCCTTTTCAGAGAAAGTCGGCGGTCGTTCGTTATGGGCAATGCTTGCATCTCGCATCTCCCCCAATCTAGGCCCCCTTCCCTTCTCCTCTCCCCTCTCCCCTCTCCCTCCTTTTAAAGTGTGTGTTCGACTGCCATAGTCAATCGAAGCCCCCGGATCCAGCTAGCGAGCCGGAGAAAAAGAAAAAGAAAGAAAGAAAAGAGTACATCATCGACCATGAAGAACCCCCAAAAACAAGATCAACAAGAGCAGTCATGGCATCCAGTCGCAAGGCTATTCACTTTTCATCTACAGCCTCTGGCCGGTCTAATTCATTTCCTTCTATTCTGCTGCGGTCTGGTGCTTGGGTTCATCGCTTGTTACCATCTCAAAGTCTTTTCTCTGGAGCTAATAACGACCCAATTCTCATTTCGATCATTCTCGCAACCGCTGCCACATACTGTAGCACCTGATCATATCGTCGACCATACGGACCACATGGGATTCAAAGAGTACGTCGAGCCGCAGGTTCTCATGCACAACATGACCGATGAGGAACTGCTGTGGAGGGCGTCGATGGTTCCGCGGGTGCCGGATTTCCCATTCAAACATGCGCCGAAGATCGCCTTCATGTTCTTGACAAGAGGCCCCTTAGCGATGGCTCCACTTTGGGAGAAATTCTTCAGAGGGCATGAAGGATTGTACTCGATTTACGTCCATGCGTCTCCGTTATTCAACGAGTCAGTGCCAAAAGATTCAGTGTTCTATGGACGAAGGATCCCTAGCAAGGTGAGTTTTGCAACAGATTTTTCTTTTTCCCCTCCCCTACATATTTTCGCAGTATACTTTCAGTTTACATTCATCCAACATGCCGCTTCCGTTTGATCAGATATAAGAAAAAAAGAATACCTCTTCGAAAGAAGAGAAAAATTATATCTTCTATTACTATTTGAGGCACATTTGTTAATTCGGGCTAAAAAATCTATTTTTAAATTTTGTTTTACTTTTTTTTATTTTTATAAACTGACTAGTCCATGTATATTTAATATATAAACTAATTAAGCTTTACATTTTAAAAGGTAAATATGCTTTTTGGATTCTGGTAAAAATTATTTTAACCATTTTAAATGGTTAAAAAGGACTAAAATATTCCAGTATTTAAAGATTATACGTATGCATTTTCAAAAATAGTAAAATTTAATTTATAAATTAAATATAAATAAATTAAAAAGTTTATAAAAAACAAAATTTTAAAATAAATTTTTTGACCCAACTTTATTAGTTCTAATCATTAGTTCTTCACCCTGTTTTCCGAAATTGGCGTGCCTGAACTTTTGCAAGAGAGCTGGGTTCGCGCGTGGACTTGGAGATTACGGGCCGACTAAGTATTCATGCGTTGTATTCGTGTTCTTGTTTGTTTTGCAGGAAGTGAAATGGGGAGAATTCAACATGATTGAAGCGGAGCGGCGGCTCCTATCCAACGCCCTCCTCGACTTCTCCAACGGGCGCTTCGTCCTCCTCTCCGAGTCGTGCATTCCCCTCTTCAACTTTTCCACCATCTACTCCTACCTCACAAATTCCACCAAGACCTTCGTGGAGTCGTTCGACGACCGAGGCCCGCAAGGGCGCGGGCGCTACAGAAAGCGCATGAACCCGCCCATCCGGCCGGAGCAATGGCGCAAGGGGTCGCAGTGGTTCGAGATGGACCGCAGGCTCGCCATCGAGGTCGTCGCCGACCGCACCTACTACCCGGTCTTCCAGAAGTACTGTAGGCCCACGTGCTACGTCGACGAGCATTACCTGCCGACCTTCGTGAGCATAGAGTTTCGGGAGAGGAACGCGAACAGGGGCCTGACGTGGGTGGACTGGTCCAAGGGGGGCCCGCACCCGGCCAGGTTCGTTAGGGCGCAGGTCACGGCGGAGCTGCTGGAGTGGATGAGGAGCGGGAGGGAGTGCGAGTACAATGGGGAGAAAACCAGGATTTGCTTCTTGTTTGCCAGGAAGTTCTTGCCCAACGCTTTGGACAGATTGATGAGGCTTGCACCAAAGGTGATGGGCTTCCATTGATATCAAATTGTGGGATTTTCCAAGGAGAAACATGAAGGGTAAATCGCCCTTCTCATTTTTATTATTTTTTGCCACTATTTTTTGCTTTGTTCAGGTTCGAATTGTGAAAAGTTGGACCAGAATAGTTCCTCTGTAATCTGTATACAGGACCCCTTGTAATTAGGGAAAAATGTCATTCCAGATTTGTTAATAAAATATGTTGACAGTTGTAACTACGAATATGAGATGTGAGAAATATAGCTGTGCCGCATTTAGACACGTTTGATAAGAAATGATTGTGCTGAATGCAATCTAAGTAGACGGGTGATATAAATGATGAGGCCTAACGATCCCCTCCGAGGCCAGAGCTTTTTAGGAGCGCGTATCCGATACTCATTGCGACCTAAGGGTATAAATAGAGTCTATTTCATCCCAACCTCGATATTTTTAAAAGAATAGATTGTATAATTCGATTTAAACCGACTCAATTTCGAAAATCGGTTAGTTAGAATTAGATAGTTATCAATATGACCGAATTCGATTTTGTGTGTTAGCGTAAAATATAATAAATTATTAAAAAATAGTTATTTATTAACACATAATATATAGACTAATAGGCCTCCTTGCTTTGAAATAAGATTACTTAGCAATTATATTACTATATAAGTCAAAAATTAGAAGACATTTGTATAAAAAATTAATTTTTATTCTTTCATATAAATTTATATTTTAAGTAGATTGAATTAAGAAAATAACTTTAAATATTATATATTTATTAATTTGATTTGTAACCTGAATGAACCGATTTGTGTAGGTTTACTTTATAGTTGAGTTGAAGTTTAAAAAATATGATTGGATATAAGATTAAGTTAACATTTTACAAATAAGGTTAGAGTTGAAAAGACTCTCAATCGAGTCAACTTAACTTGATTTACACCCTACTATGGCGTCGGCCTTTTTTAGTTTCTTGTTGTTGGAAAGCTAGAAAGTGTGGTTTAAATTCTGCCACTACTGTTGGCTTACGCAAGAATAAAATTCAAAATTTTAAAAAGGAAAAGATTAAAGAGGAAATATAGGAAAAACGGTTGTTGACATGAATAAAATAGAAAAATCAGAAGAAGAAAAAGAGAGAGGGAATGTAAGAAAAATTTATATTATTAAAGAAAATTTGAGAAGCTATTCAATTTGACTTGATGTATAAAGCTCTATTTAAAATACCTACTAATAACTTATGAAAATAACATAAACTAATAAATAAGTAATCCTAATTTTACTTGAATCGGCACACACTTAACTGATCTCTGCGCAACAAATCTTATTGAAGTTTAATTCAGTAAGCAGCAACATACTCACGTTGCTAAAGCTGTTCTTTTTTGACATCTAGGTTATTTCCAACGCTTACGAGGCCTCAAAAACACATCGGGACCTCGTTAGTTGGCTATAGTGGTTTATTATGCATATAATTACTGCACAAATAAATGTTTTGGATCACTACACATGTAATCAATCCCCAAAATCCGAAAGATCCGAACTCCATATTTTTCCTAATTTATTAAAGTAATTATATTTGTTTATACATTAAGTATTTCAACTATAATTATGATAAAAGTTATTCCATACAATCATAGCCTAATTAAACTGTAAAATATTTGTTCTAAAATCTAAATTTTATATACATTTGTCCATAAAATTTGAATATTTACATCTACATTAACTTTATTTGCAAATAATTATAAATATACCAACTATTAAATTTATTACATATTCTCTAATTAACTATAATTATAAGTCTCACTTTTATTAAACTTTAGATAGTGATTTCATGTAATCTTATTTATTTTTCTTACCTCGATTTTTTTATAATATTACCTTGATTGTTATGTGTAAATTTATTACGTTCATTGTATTTAAAATCATCTTTTAATTAAAAGATTAACTTTCATCAAAACTAAAGATATCATAGGTTATATAAATATATTCACATGTAAATTATTCATATGCTAATGTAATAATGTTTAAAAATTTCGTTATCTCTATCACTAATTTTAACTTCTATTGTTTTTATAATAATCCAAATTTCAACACAATACCAACATCAATTCGGTCCGAACCTAACTCGAAAACGGATTCTAATATTAGGGTTAAGGTTTGGATTTACATAAACCAAGTAAGTTTAGGGTTTGGGTTCATCTAAACCCCGTACAACCCGACCCAAGTTACACTCTTACTTTGTATGAAGCTTACAAAAGCCTGACAAGTTGTCTAAAAAAAGAATAAGAAAAGATTTCCCAAATAGGTGGTCAGAAAGTTTCATATATTCATTTGTTTGCCAAAATTTTACATTTTAAAAATAATCCATTTTTAATAAAAAAAAATATTGAACTTAAATTTTACTTATTTACTAAAAAAATTTGAAATTTACTTATTTTTACTTTTTATATTCATTTGCTACAGATTTAATTTATTTAATTCAATTTATCTAACGTTGATCAAATTTGAATTTTGTTATATTTGTTTATTAGATACATATTTAGTAAAGTTATTTATTTAAACTTTCTAAAGATTTTGATTAAGTTATCTTAAATAATGCTGATAGAGCCCAGTAGACCCAGCTGGACAGCCTAGCCCAGTGGGCAAGTAGGATGGATTGATTGTAATTGTGGCTTAGTTGGAGTAGGGTAAAGAGTTTCTTGTAATCCAGATCTTGTTTCTACAATTTATCTGTAATTCCTTATTCTTTATCAATAATTTGCTTTGCTCCGAGCTCGGATCGCATCAAATGCTTTATATATTTCCCTTGCCTTTGCTAGATAAAATGGCAAAGTGTCCTAGAACAAGAAGTGATTCTGTCGTTTCAATTAGAAGATAAAAATCTCATAAGTAAAGTTTCAGTATCAAGCGTTGTATGGTGTCTAAAAGCCATAACGTACGTTATACGAAAATTTGAAGGTGGGAGGATAAATTGTCCAGTCTAATAATCTCTGTCCAACACAACCATAACAAAAAAAAAAAAAAAAAAAGCTCATATATACAAAAGTATTTGGGGATTTAGGAGAGGAAAAACATTCGGCTTTGAAATAACTGGTTGTTAAAAGAGAATACTTGAGTCACAGATAAGGAAATCATGAAAAATCTACTACACTTCATAAATCATAATTCGCTTTTGTCATGCCTTAGATATATCAAATGTAACTTTTTTTTTGCAAGTTAGGAAGAGTTGATAGAGAAATCAAGACGTCAATTTATCCTTAAAATTAACATGTAAAAGAGTCACCCTCATATTCCGGCAAAACATAGCCTATATTCCCTACTTTGATGGTTATTTATAAAAAATTTCTTACACAGTGGTAGGGTTATGAAAGAGCTGATTTGTAATATTGATGGCAATGCGTATAAAAAATACCAATTAAGGGTGTGTTTGGTTGGAGGTAAAACTTTTGATGAAAAGTTTTTAGAGTAGAAGTTGTCAAATCAATAAAAAATGATGTGATATAATAGGAGTAATGATGAGGAGTAAAGAGAATAAAGTTAAAATAGATAGGTTAGTTGTATGGGTAGTTGTGTAGAAATGATTGAAAAGTAGGGTAGTTTCGATAGAAAAATGTGAAAAAATAATTAAAAAATAGAGTAATTATGGAGATTGAAAAGTTTTAGATTGAAAAGTTTTAGTTGACATTTTTTTACCCTAAACAAACACACCCTAAGGGTGTGTTTGGTTAGGGGTAAAACTTTTGATGAAAAGTTTTTGATGTAGAAGTTGTCAAATTGATAGAAAATTATGTGATATAATAGGAGTAATGATGAGGAGTAAAGAGAATAAAGTTAAAATAGATAGGTTAGTTGTATGGGTAGTTGTGTAGAAATGATTGAAAAGTAGGGTAGTTTGTATAGGAAAATGTGAAAAAATAATTAAAAAATAGAGTAGTTATGGAGAGTGAAAAGTTTTGGATTGAAAAGTTTTGGTTGACATTTTTTTGCCCCAAACAAACGCACCCTAAAAAAAAAAACAAGAACAACTGGGTGACGGGACGGCGGGGCATTTTCTGTGATTCCGTGTACATTGCTCACAATGGAAAATTTTCCCTCTATTCGCCATATAAAATTCAAACTGTTTGTTAAAAGATATAAAAGGGCAATGATTCAAAGCATGGAAACTCATGCTTACCCTTTCTTTCTTAGTTTAAAAATATATCCTTTAAAGGATTTCAAAAAATATATATATCCTTTAAAAGTCTAAATCATTTAACATATTTACTGCATCTTGTTTTATTATGCCATTAAAAATAAATTTTGAGATTTTTGCATTCCTACTTAGAAAGTTTAGTTGAAATTGCAAATGTATCATGACTTTTGAGAAATTAGCATATCTAACTACAAGATTTGCTTGAAAGTGCAGCCGTGCACTTGGGATAAAAATTATAAATGACAAAGATTCCCTTATCAACAAATAAAAATTTTATTTTAAAAAATTCTTCGCATTAAAAATTGTCTTTAAACTACAAAAAATTATTTTCTAAAAATATCTCTCACATTAATAGATCTATTTAATATGAAGAATATTCTTAAAAATAAAATTTTTATATTTTAAAAGTATTTTTGCATTTTATAATATAATTTTATTTATTTATAAGGGTAGGTATCATCATTTTAAAATTTATTATCCCTAAATGATATGACTGCAATTTAAAGCAAACCTTATAGATATGAATGCAGTTTCATAAAAGTAGGGAGGTGTTTGGCATTCTGACTAAACCTTATAGACATGGAGGTAAAGATTTCTATTTTTATTGAAGACTTATATTCTATAAAAATAACATTTTTAAGAGTACATATGTAATTATTAAAATGTTTGAAAAATATATAGTAAGATGAGTGAATGAGAAACGAAATGAGGATGATATAAAATTTTCTATGGGTGAGAAATTTTTTTCATTTCAAAGTTTTTTTTTCCGTTTTTAATATTTATAAAACAATCTTACTTTTTAAAATTTTAATACTATTTTTCTCTTTAAAAATAGAATTTCTTACATTTCAATATATAACAATACATTTTTATCCAATTTTCTCATTCTATATTCATCCTATTCTATCGTTTTGAACAGCCAATTCACAATATATGTCACTTTTAGAATTGTGAATAAATATACGATATTTTAAAATTATAAAAGAAAAATAAGAACGGAGCCTCCACGTTTATAATAATTATTGAATCATTACATTTTTATAAATTATCTAGAGGTTCCAGTTCCAACAAATTTTGAAACGATTCGAACATGGCCTACTCTGATGGCGACGAAAAATCCACTTTACCCATGAATCCTATTGGATAAATAGGTAAACTCAGCCTAATAAAATTACTTGATTTATAGATAAATTTCATATATATTCATTGAAAATTCAAACGGTATAAAACATTTTCATATATATTCATTGAAAATTCAAACGGTATAAAACATTCTTCCTTATTAACGGATGATTGATTTTATATATATATATGTAAGCAGCCAGGGCCACCCAATGCTTGTATTGAAATGTTTTTTGTATTACAACAAAAAAAATTGTTTTGAAAAATGTAGACAGTTGAATTTTGATTTGGGCCGCGGCATATAGGTGGCAAATCGGGAGATGATCTACCGGAAGCGATGGCGCGAGGGAAGAAACCTTCTCCTTGCCATTATTGAAACTGGTTAGACCAAGCTTGATTTCGGTGCTCTCTTTTATCTCCTCCGCTCTTGGCTCTAAGATTTTCGGATGCAGAGGATTTGCATATTAGAATAGCTGCAAGCGACGGCGGGAGAAGAGTCATGGCAGAGAGTGAGTCTTTGTAGAGAAGAGGGAGATTTCCTCTGACTAGTGCGCATGCCTATTGCTGAACAAATGTCCATGCACACCTGGACGACTGACGAGAGACAGGTATACAGGGGTGGGGGTCTGACTGGCATGTGGCTTCGCTGGTGGGCATCTATTCCCAGCGTCGGGTGGGCAACACTTGTACGTAGGACTTTGGCATTGGTTGGCTGTTCTGTCCATGAATGGGATGGATGACAAATGCAGTACAGATAACACGTGAGGTACTTGTGTTGGCTACTTTACTGGAATCTTGGCACCTTCATTTTGGGTGCTGGGCCAATCCTCCTATTCACAACTTGGACAAGACGGAGATGAGATAAGTATGGATGAAATTTTGTATCTCCTAAAAATACTTCTCTCGTTCCTAAAAGTAACAACATCTTTTTTCTATTTTTCATAATTTACATACAATTTTTTCCATTTTCAATCCATAATAATATTTTTTTCGTTTCGTCCTCTTTCAATCTTATGTCTTGAACAATTACACGGGCAATAAGAGATTGCTTAGAACTGAGAAGATGCCGAAAAAATAACCAACTGAGCTGTCCCAATGTTAATTTTGGGGAGCTAACTTAAGCCATACATTTTGCTCTAAGATTAGTGAATCACCGAAAAAAGTTGTTTATTGCTTCAGGGTTCATCAAAATTTGGACGACATTTGGTTGGAATCAGATATGGACCAAATGCTGGTTGAGATATGTTCATTTGCTCATCCTAGCAAACTCGATTCTTCTCCGCAGGTATATGTAATTGTCGGACAATCACCGAGCTGTCCAAATGCATTCAGCAGAAATTAAGAATAGCCAACAGATGAGTTGATCCAAACCGTTCAAAATTGTGGGCCATAAGGAAAAGCTAATTCCTGATTGGGTGATCATATATTCAATCTCACTTCGAAATCTCGCGCGGATGCAAATGTTATGCACTCTAACGAATCCTTCCGGCGATGTCGTGTTACATGTTGGTGCATTCGTTGCAGTGGTTGGGGAACGTCCAATGCGTGACTTGCACTGAGACTGATAGTGTCAATATTGCATGGCTTTTACTTGTTTAATGCCAATGAAAACGACCTAAATTTTTAAATGAAAGTAGTGTGTTTCTCCAAAAAAAATAAATGGAAGTAATGTATCTTCCTTAAATATCTTGGACTCTATTGTAATAGAAATCGAAATAATTGTAAATATATACATAAAAATATTTTATATTAACTTAAAAATTTTGTCACTTCTCAAACACACGCCTAAAAAAAGGCCTAATTATTTTAGATAGGTCTAAAACATATATATTTTATCAAATTTTTTTTACAAAATTATTATTTTAGTTATGTTTATTCTATAAACTAATTTTTACCAATTTTAAAGGTATATATATATATTTATTTTATATTTTTAAACATAGAAGTATTTTGGTTATGTTTCAATTGTTGAAACATGACTAAAATACTCGTGTGTTTAAAAATTCAAAATAAATATATTTTCAAAATTAATAAAAATTGATTTATAGATTAAACACAACTATATTAACTGTTTTGTAAAAAGTCTTTTGAAAAAAAATAAAAATATGTTTTTTGAACGATCTGATATGAGGACATTTTAGAACGGTACGACAGAATCGTTTTCCAAGAAGAAATTTATTTTTCGCCGGAGCTTAACAGTCTCTACGCGAGTAGTTCATGAACATGATTTGAGAATGATTCACGCCTAAGGTATTTTCGAATTTCAATAGGGTTTGGTGACGCATCGTTCGCAGATCTTGCATGGATTCACTCGCGTGGCAACTGGCAAGAGGCGGTTCCTTGCAAAATTTCAATAATCTTTTGCTTTTCGTTTTGGGTTCTCTAATCCTAGATCGGATCTAATCTAAATTAATCCGCCAATAATATACAAGTATATGTTTATTCTTTTTTTATGAATAAGTATTTTTTATTCTAAATGTCACAATAATAAAAGGATTGATGGGCTGAAAATTAACTAAAAAGTTGAATAATTATTTATTTTCAAATAACTTTACTTAGCATTAGATGTATTTGCATTCTTAGTGAAAGAATCATATTTAAAGACAGTAGCTTATTTGATTTTATGAATCATCCCTGTCCGCCCAAGGCCCCAAACCCAAAAATTCTTTTAAAATATTGTCTAAGAAATCATTGTTACCCTAAAAAAGGAACTAGTGTTACCCTAAAAGAGAACGATTGGGGCTAAATGCACTTAGCCTTAGTGCAACCTGGTATATTTAGCCCATTTTTTAATTTTTTTTTGAAATTTTTTTGTACAACTATTAATCTAAGTGTATTTTGCATGTGTATCAATTTTTATAATTTTTGGAGTATTTTAGATATTTATTTATTTTTTTGAAAATCAATGACATTTTAATAATTTAAAATTACCTATGATGCATTTATCCTATGTGTATCAGTTTTATATAAAAAAAAATTTCAAAAAAAGTAGTTAAAGCACCTGGGCGCATTGTATCAATGCCCCAAAACGAAACCACTATTACATCGTCACATCACTGCCCATATAAAGTTTGATGAAAAATTAAATTATCAATTACTGTTCACGCAATTTTTAGCGCAGAAATTTGCTCTTAATTCATGACTTACATTAGCGATACTAAAAGAAAAACCATAATTTGTGTATCCCCCTTTACATTTATTCAACGTCTAGGCCATAATTAAACTACAGAGATGCTTCTATATAACATTTTTTTATGTAACTCCTTTTATTTTCAAAATCTAGATAGCTGGTGAAAAATCTACTACATCTTTTGTATTTAGCATTATTTATATTATTATGAAAATTCTTTCATGTGTCTAATATCATTATATACGAGCTCCATCTACGAATATATAAAATCAACGTAATAAAATAATTTAAGGTTAAATATCAATTTTAAGTAGTATTTTTAACATGTAAACCATTTAAAATATCATTACTATATGGATAAATAGTTTAATAAAGTATCACAACATTTCAGTACATATGTGAATGGATCGAAGTATTATTCCTAATTTACATATCAATGCACCTATTTTTTTGAAAGTTTGAATGTACCTATTTTTGAGTAAATGTGGCCTATGCACATATTAAATTTGAATAAAACTTTTTTTTATTGGAATATATTTACATACATTTCAACACATGTTACATTGAAAGCTTTGAGACATTTTTATAAATCTGGAGACACTGCTCCACCAAATAATCAAGAAGACACAGGTTTCATCAACCAAATGGGAGACCACTGCTCCTACAACCATCCAAACGGGAGACTACAACTCCCACACATATTTCTGGCCGAAATGGGATTCGAACCCACGACCCACAGCGTAGCCCCAATTCTTCGGCAGCTACGCTGACCAACCGAGCACGACTCGGTTGGTAAATTTGAATAAAACTTAATTTTATAATTAAACAAATAATGTTAAATATAATGAATGAATTTAATTTTTCACCACGTATTAAAATCTTAAAATTTAAGGAGATTCCATGAAACCGCTTCTATATAACCGGATTATGTAGAAGTGAGCACAGTAATGGAGAATACTTCTATGAAATCGGGTTTCATAGAAGTGATTTCATGAAACCCTTCTTATTTTTTAGATGTTGATGATTGATGCAAAATTTAATCCATTAATTGTATTTAACATTATTTACTTGGCTATGAGACCAAAATTCATTTTAATCCACTATGTGTAAAGGTCACATTTGTTCAAAATAGGTACGTTTATGTATAAATTAGAAAAAATGCTTAGATACATTCACATATACATTAAAATATAGTAATATTTTATACAATCATTTATCTATATATTATTAGTATTTTATATGATTAGATATTGAAAATACTAGTTAAATATTGATATTTAATGTCAAATTATTTTATTTTGTTGATTTTACATATTTGTGGATGAAACTTATATAAAGTGATACTAGACAAATGAAAAAATGTCCATGATAAGATGAACGATATTAAATATAATACATAGAGTGAATTTTCTGTTGACCATGTAGATGTTAAAAATGAAGAGAATTACATAGAAATTTTCTATTCATCGTACCAATTTAATATTTTTTATTCCGACAATATTTTAAAATTTATTTTCATTATATGTTAGAATTTTTCCCAAGTACAACAAAATTTCTCACACGTGGTGCCTTTTTCGTAGTCAAGTTATAGGGTGTGTTTGGCAATGAGGATAAAATGTCAAATTGAAACTTTTCAAACTAAAACTTTTCACTTTCCACAACTATCATATTTTTTAATTATTTTTTCACATTTTCCTACATAACTTCCCTACTTTCCAATCATTTCTACATAATTACCCATATAACTAACCTATTTATTTTAACTTTATTCTCTTTACTCCTCATCATTACCCCTATCATATCACATCATTTGATAACTTTTATTCTCCAAAATTTTTCACTGAAAGTTTTATCCATTCCCAAACACACCCATAATTTGGCTGCATTCAATACTCTAGTCTTATTCTACTTGCAACTAGAGTTTTATTTTTATTTTTAGCTAAATTTTAATATTTATATATAGATATATATTAAACGTTACTTTTATTTACAATGTGATAAAAAATTGACTGCAATTAACCAAACGCAACCACCTCAAAGCATATACGACTAAAATTTTTGATATATTCGCTGAAATTTATTGTAATGATGAAATTAAGACTCAAAAAAGATACTAAAGCTATTATTATTAATTACAGCATGCATTATATGAGTCGAAATTGTGAATGAGATAGTTGAATTAAAATAATTTCTTCGTGCCCTTGTTTCGTTATATATTTTACATAATACATTATATATTTAATATGTCAGTAAGTGACTGATGCGGCTAGTAAAAGAGTGGTTGCCCAGGCACGGAAGGTACAGGCTTCGATTCCGGCATAAGGAGCTTTTACTATTTATGGAGCGAGATTTAATCCAAAGAAAACAAAATTTGGATTCAAACTGATGAAATTGGCTGAATTAATTGTGGTCAATATATGATGAATAATCCCAAAAACTTGAATTTTAGCTAGAGGGCAAAGATCCCCGGCCAGTGACGACCGATGAATTTCAAAGTAGTCAACCTAGCTAGGTGATACACACAAGCGCACTCTTTTGTTCTAATCCCTGCCTGCCCCATGCCAGCTCAACAGCTGTTACGTCTTGCCCACCCATGCCACTCGTACTGTCCTAGCATCAATTTACCATGGACTAGAACAAATTAGTTGGACCATACCATTATGAATTAATGGGATAAAGTTTTCGAATAACAGGCAATTCATATTGCTTAAACAGTCCGAAGTTTTTAGAAAAAAATTATAATTTTTTTTTTGAAAATGATAAAATTATATAATATGATAAATGTAATTCTTAGAATGTAGGGTAGTTAGGTTTGGAAAAATGTGAAAAATGATTGAATGCAAAAATAATAATACAAATTACAAGAAGTGCAACTAAGTGGTTGAAATTTCAAATCAAAAAGGTATGCATGAAGAATGGAGTTTTTTTTCTTCTTCCAATTTTCCACTTTTTAACCTAAAGATAAATTCATCATACAATTAATCTTTTTATATGTAATCATATGTTTATAGCAAAATAATGGCTGCAAGTAATGATAACAATGTTAACTCAGAAATTCTTAGTAGCATTTACAAGCAAACATAAATTGCTGTATACAGCATTATATTTAGCTAAAATTTTGATTGCATATAAAATTTTAAAAGAATAACTACATTTATTCATATGCAACGGTTACATGTAGCTAAATTTGCAAATATGCATACAGTTATTTTACATATCTATTAAAAAAGTGATTTCAAACAATCCCATAATTGATTTTATAGTTGCTATGAATTAATATATACACCATGATATATTTTAAGGTAAAATACAACATCCATTTATTTTTTTAATGTTATTTGATTTTTCTTTATAAACATATTTTTAGTTGTATTTAATCTATATATCAATCATTACATTTTTATTTTTTATTTTTAAAAAATCATCAATTTAATGAACATTTAAGTCATTTTGTCATTCCTTAAAAAGCTTAATTTTTTAAAATTGAAAAATAAATATGTAAAATTATTGTAAAATGAAAAATTAGTACATAAATTGAATACACTTAGGAAAATATATTCATGAACAAAAATAAAAATATAACTAATTGTAAAAATAAATAAATATTGTATTTTAGCTAAAAATACATCATGATATATATAATCAGACTTCTTATATATATATAAGGATTCGTGTGATGAGTCTCGATCTTCTCAGATAACACTTTTTTTAAAAAAATTTGATTTTTATAATAAGATGGCTAATTTAGATGTATATTATCTACAAACTAAATTTTATCGATTTTGGAGATATGCATATATTTATTTTATATTTTTAAATACAAAGGTTTGTGGTCATTTTTATAGGAGTAAAATGACGACAATACCTTTATATTTAAAATTACAAAAATAAATATATACACATCTAAAAAATAAGTGTTATGGCTACAACTTAGTGGGCTAGGATGTTATGTAAGGGGTGTTTGTTTACGCTAAAAATATTTTAAACTAAAATTTTTTATTCTTTACAATTAGTCTATTTTTTAATTATTTTTTATTTCTTTTTATACAACTACTCTAATTTTTAATCATTTTTACACAACTATCCATATATCTAACATATCTATTTTACTTTTATTCTCTTTATTTCTCATCATTTCCCTTATCATATCACGTCATTTTCTCCCATCTAAAAAATTTTTATATAAAAAAATATTTATTAAAAGTTTTATCATTTTTCAAAAACACCAATAATTTAGATGTTATTAAAACATCATGATGTGAAGAAGAAAACTGCAACTGTTTCTAGCGTTCCCTCTGTTATCATTTCTAGAAGATAATTTGTCTTTTTCTAAAATTGGATAGCTCTCTTGCTGAGGATTTTATTTTAATAAGGGCATCCTACATCTCCCTCTATCCTTAGGCCGTCCTTTTTCTTTCTTTCATTCATTTCAATGTATCTCTTCACTTCTCCTTTTACATTTCCTCCCGTTTCCTCCATGTAGCTATTTGTTTGGCATTCTCGAGTACACGAATATTAATTATTAAGGCACAAATATTAATTTTATCGCATAATTAAAGGTCTTATCTGAGCCATCGTATTAATTAATAAACATCATTAGCATGGCTTGATTGAGCAAGTTAGAAATCGGGTGGATGCATCCTCTGTCTAACATTTTCTATGGTCTGGCTCACCAAGAACATAAATCAGATTCAAGTGCTAAGATTCTCTGATATCTGGGTGTCGCTAATTATCGATAAAACAGAATAAAATAACATATATCTCACACTGATTAGTCATATGGGTAGATATCTTTCAACAGTACAAATGAATCCTGACAACATGTGGGTTGAAATAAATTGATCATATATTGTCTTCAAAACTGCAACAATAATTTCAACTTCGTTCACATAAAACAATAAGAACCTAAATTAAAGCTCACAAAGTCAGGAAACTTGATTGGATTTAGTGACTAGTGCATATATAGACATCTCGTGCAAGAGCTTATGCTCAGGTCCACGGGCTTGACGCTAGCTAGCTTTTGAAATCCACGTCTAAAGGCCCTGGTGTTCCAGATGACAAGGATCTCTGATCAGCTAGCCTATATGTTTTTCTCGGCCCCAATGCCCCCATCAAGTAGACGTGCAGTAGATGAAGGGTCGAAATCATGTAGTTGGTTGATGGTCTTGATTTGAGTTCCATTCCTTTTGGGTCTTAGTTTTCTTCTTCTTCAAGTCGAATTGAGCTGCTTTTGGGAAGGATTCGCGATTTCTTATCGTGGAGATATGAAATGCTTTTTTGATATCTGCCGTGTTGATGTCTCGATCTCACGGGTATTTTATTTATTTAGTCAGTTATTCTTTCACTAATTTGATGGAACTTGAAGCTGGCATGGATTGCCCATTAGCCTTGACGTAAGGTACGCAGATATAGGACTGGTATTCTATAATTTGCGGTAGGGCTTTTATGAAATCCCTACGTAACCTCTTCCGTTTTTAACATTGAGTAGTTGATGAAAAATTTACTTCATTGATTGTATTTAACATCATTTGCATTATCATGAAAATTCATTCATTTGCCTAGTATCATTGTTGATAAGCCTAATTCGCAAATGATTTTCAATATCTAAACTATCTAAAATATCATAAATATGTTGATAAATAATTCTATAAAATATTATCACATTCTAGTACATATGCGAATGGATTTAAGTATTTTTCTTAATTTACACATAAATATACTTATTTTTTAGCAAATTATGACCTATATGAATATTGAATTCGAACGAAACTTAGTCTTTTAATTAAACAAATAATGTTAAATACAATAAATTAATCAAATTTTTCATTAAGCATCAAAATCTCAAAAATAGAGAGAGTTACGTGAAATCACTTCTATTAAACCCGTTCTATTTATTTCGTTGTCATTTAATTAGTAAATTCGCATGAAAATGCCGAACTAGAGATCTTCAAAAGGGCCAATTTATAGACTACCAAAGAAGACACTGGAGGCCCAAATTAACAGGTGTTGGTCATAGCCTCCGTAAGGCCAGTGAAATTGAATTACTGGATGAGGGAACATCTTGGATCCGGTCCACATCCATCCCTTGAATTCCAGCAAACACAAATTACTCACCTAAGGCCCTTGCTACTATTTTCCACTGCAATACAACTCCGTAGGAGGTAGGAACTAGGAAGCCTTCGGGATGCCATTTAATTTTCATCCAGCTTTTATAACGGTTGAGATAACGGGATGTGGAATGAGAGCATAATGATACGAATAGGAGATCCGTTGAAATAAAAAAGTTTTATGGTGCGTTGGGAATTAAAAAAAAAAAATTTGTATGAGAAGTGAAAAAGTAATTATTTTTTAGATTTATAAAAGTGTTTTTCGGAATAAAATTTTTTATCTCCTCCTCGCCTCATCTTCGTTTTATGACCCAACTTATTCATCAAGAGACCCTGCATATATTAGGAATTTGGGATGTGGCAATAACATTAGTTTGGTTGAGGATAATTATTATAAAATAGATGAATATCATTGCCATATAGATAATAAAAAAAAATTCTGGAACATTTTTCCGTTAGCTATAATATGAAGGAAAATGCTTTCTAGTGTCCAAGAATTAAAAAATAATCTCAGATCAGATAAGAGAATATATGAAAGTAAATGATTTGTTATTTGTAAATGCCCCATGAAGTAAATGATCTCATCTCTAACGAAAAACACATTTAGTTGTCGATTATTTGTATAATAAATTCACTAATGGTTATTGATTATAACTTTCATTTATCAATATCAGTACTAAATTACCAAATTTTCACTGGAACCATCGATCCGTTGCAATAGAAATCGAACCCAAATTTTGTAAGATAACCTTGGTTTTGGGTTGACATTTATGATATGTATTATCATCTGATTGCATTTTTGCAATTTGAAATAGATCCTGTTGAACGTTACATCCAATATTCGGACTGGACCGGCTTGTTCGACTGGGAACTGGTCTAAAGTCTGGTTTATTGATAGTCGATCTAGTCTGTTTAAGAAATCATCTAAACTGCTTCGAACAGCGGTCAAACTAGATTTCGTAGTTGAGCCTGGTTTAGCCGGTTTAGCCAAAGAAAGAAAAAACTAGCTACTCCACTTGCCGACATTTGCATTTCTTCCCCCAAATTGATTCGGGTTCAACCGAATTGCTAAAGATGAGAATGAGAAGCCTAGCTAGAGCTTGGCTCCTCTCTGTCTCTCGCTCACGACAGACGGCCCCAGTGACCAAACTTAGTAGTCACCACCATCTTCTCATGTTCAATTGCACCAACCCTTTATCTTCTCTAATCTCCACCAGTCCACTATCTCACTGTCTCCTTGCTCACTAATCAATCTTTTCAGCTCTTTGACAATCTGACCTTGCTGATGCCATTGGCTCTCTGACAATGACAATCACGGTGTCTCCTTGTCGTCGACTCACTGACGCACTGCGTTTATCACTTTATCTACTTATGCAATTCGAATCTAAGGTTCCTGTTTTCATTGACATTCCCCTTCTGCCCCATCTCTACTCTCAAACCCTTTCTTCCGATCGCCTAACAACAGCTATTCATCAGCTAGACACTATTTGATTTTTGATTTCTGCATTTGAATTGAATCAAAGTAACATTCCTGCATTTAAAGCAAAGTAACATTTCTAATTTTCCACCTAACGAAGTAACGGTCGATGTTTCTGACTTCTATATAGAAAGCGATATTTTTTTGAAATCGAAACAGCAATCCTACGAAATCCAAATTGAAGTAGCTAATCAACCATTAATTTTTATTATTTATTATTTATCTTTGCACGCATGGGCTAGGCAAATACTCTGTCACATTATAAACTGAAGAAAAAATTCACTGTAAGAAATAAGCATACTGATTTCTCTTAATTTTTTATTTTTTTTTCAAAATTTTAATCTAAATATTATGCAATTGAATTGTTGATTGACTAATTGATTATATTGTATTGCATTTAATTTAATTATGTAGCTGTACTAGCCTATTGTTGTGATGATTAGAATCTAACATATAAATTTAAGAGTTATGGATTTTATCAATGTATAATTAATTAAAATTATTAAACATTTATGATATCATAAATATGTCATGCTGACATTAACAATTCAAACTAGTTTGTTTAACTTGTCGAAGGGGTTCAAACTAGACTAGTTACTTATTAGTTTGATCATTAGTTTAGTTTTAATAACATTCATATTAGGTAATCCTCAGGCTACTGTGTAGGATAGTTAGCCCCAAGTACCATTCGCATGCAATGTTGTGAATGCTGCCTGCTTTCATTATTCAGCTGGAGAGATCTGTGAGGAAGGGTGCTGCATTCCAGGGAATGAGGCGTTGAATCTGTTTGAGCCATTGTCGCTGGATTTTAAGATGTCGATCACATCTTGTCGGAGGAATTCTATTTGCTAATACCAAGGATTATGGGTCATGGATGAAGAATTTGGCCGAATGAATTTCTTCCATCATTGGATCTCGCGAGGAAGACACGAAAACAGAGGTCGTAATTTAGAAGAGGTGTGAACCGGTGTCATAAGTGTTGGATCTTGGCCGGAGAAGACGATGATGTCGATCAGATTTGAAGAATTCTTGCTGTCGAACCACAACCAGCTCCTCCCTTCATCATTGCTAAAATCAGTTAATCTTTCATATCGATTTTTTTGGTACTTGGCCATGGATTCCCCCCCCCTTACAACATAAGATGTAGACGGTGAAGCTGTTGCAATTGAAGAGGAGAGATTTCTTCCAGACCGTCAGCGTGATCGCCACTTGGCAGTCGAAATCCCCCTTGGGGAGCTCGGAAGCAGTGTTCGAGAATACCTTCGTGTCTTGTATTCTGCTTAGGCTAGGATTGCGTAGTCTGCGTATCTTAGTTGAATAGGTCTTGGTTTGCATATGAGTTACGCAAAGTTGTCTGTGAGAGTTATAAATAAACAAATGGTCTATAAGGTTCAGGAAGATCATAGAGAGAGTTTAGAGAGTCTTGGTGTGAGAGATTCTCTGAGAGAGGCAGTCTGTTGCCTGTGGGAGGAAAGTTGTAATTGATTGGGTGATTAATTAATTACTTTTGTCCTCTGGTGGAGTAGGCTTGAAGCCGATCCACGCTATCTTCCTGTGTTCTTCTGTGCTTAGAATTGATCTCAACCCTAACAAATTGGTATCAGAGCAAGGTTCGTAGAGGGGTTTTCCAATTTGAGAAATTCGGAGGTGTTGAGGTTATTTTCCGGCAGAACGAACGACAGGTGGGTTGTGCCGTAGGCGGACGATTCCTGGCAGGCAACGGATTCCGGTTCAAGACAGTCCTTCTGGTTTCGGGCGGGTAGCCACACATGAGCAGTGACACGGGCAACAGTCATGCGCATGCAAGTCGGAGACGAGGCAATGGGGTCGTGCGGGTTTCCTGCAGCGCATCTCGTCGACAACAGGGACAGTGCTGCGGACGACCGGCCAATTCTGGGAGACAGAACGGCGGTTCGGCGAAGGCAGCAACACCAGGCAGATCGGTGTTGGCAGCAGTAGGTGGCGTGTGGATTCTTTCCAGGCAGGCAGTGACAAAGGAGTAGTGGTGAGGTGACTGGTAGCAGTCGTCGACTGAGGAAGCGGCGAAACCCAACGGCAACAGGCGCGACCGGTGAACTTGCCGACAGCTAGGAAGAAGAATGAGGTGACCGGCAACAGCGTTTGGGCTTTCTCGCAAGAAAAGCAGAGGAAGGGTTCGTACGATGGCTAGGACTACTGTTCTAAAACGTTTGGCTTCAGAAGGTGATGCACCATGGTCTATCTACTGCGACAGACAGAAGCTATTTACTAAAAGGTGCAGATTTTATTTTGCTCCAATCTGGTGATCCTAGTGTCCGATTTGGGTGATTCAAGAGTCATTTTCTACATATTAAGGTGCTCTAAATCACATGGATGGTTCAGATTGACCAAATTCGGCTTATTTAGAAAAGTCTATTTGAAGAATTTCAAATATGGCGAGCATAAAGGGGACCAGTTTTGCTGTGGAGCTGTTTAATAGGCAGAACGATTTTACTCTATGGCAGCAACGGGTAAAGAATGTTTTGACTCGAGAAGGGGCAATCAAAGCATTGAAAAAAGGATCCGAGAAGTCTGAGGAAATGAGCGATGATAAATGGCAAACTATGAGAGATTTGGCAACCAACACAATTCGGATGTTTCTTGCAGATAATATTCTGCTTAGACTAGGATTGCGTAGTCTGCGTATCTTAGTTGAGTGAGTTTGTGTTTGTGTATGGGTTACGCAAAGTTGTCTGTGAGAGTTATAAATAGATAAGTGGTCTATAGGGTTCAGGGAGATCTTAGAGAGAGTTTAAAGAGTCCCGTGTGAGAGATTCTTTGAAAGAGGCAGTTTGTTACTTGTGGGAGGAAAGTTGTAACTGATTGGGTGATTAATTAATTACTTTTTTCCTCTGATGGAGTAGGCTTGAAGCCGATCTACGTTATCTTCATGTGTTCTTCTGTGTTCGGAATTGATCTAACCCTAACAGCCCTCTTCTAAGGTCGCCTTGAAACCGTATCGCCTTTTGTCGTTCTCTCTCCCTTCCGTTTCTTAGCGGGCTTTGTTGGTGGAGAGGTTTTGATTCGAGACGCGCCCGACAAACCGATTTGCAAAAAACGGCCGCTGCTGACAGGGGCGTCAGAGGGGCCTACTTTGCAAAATTTCCTGTTAGGTCCCCTGCCGCCTTTGACGTGGCATCTAATGGCTAGAAATGAAATCGCCGCATCCAACGGCACGTGAGCACCGAGAGCATGGATCCTCCAGGGCGTAAGAAATCGCGATCTGATAGGGGTTCGCGGACATCGCGTCATTGTTATCAGATTTCAAATCTGCTACTACGATCACTTATTTATGATTTTGATAAAGAGGATTGTGGATACCTTTTCGGAAGGCAATTTGCACACCACCTGCTCGTGCTTGAACTGCTGTTGTGCTCAGTGTAGCAAGATGCTTTCGAATGTCGATAATGGCAACAATTAGGAGTCGATAGACGGGGCATGCAGAGGAGACGAAGTAATTTCAAATCATTGTTAACCATTTTTGTAAGGGATTAGTTATATTCAGAATTTATAACATAGTTAATAGGTATAAATGAAACTTTGAAACTTAATGGATATACCTGTAATTCCGGTCAAATATAATAGATATATTTGAAATTGACCTTAATTTTAACATTAAAAACACTTTTCTGAGAATTTTTATTTGTAATAGCTCACTTTGTAACTTAATTTAGATGATTCATATTATTATCAATTTATATTATTTTTAGAAATTTTATATTGTAGGATTTACGAAATGCAAATTAAATAGCTCACTTTTACCCTAGTTTACGTAGAGACTCTACAGTGAAAATCTAAATTATTTATTGGACCTTTTCCATGGATAAATCGTTAAATGAGGTATGGGGATCACTCCACAACCTAAAGTGGAGATCATTCATTAGCATCTCAAACTTTGAAAAAAAATATTTTTTCTTAACAAATATAATCCATTTTAGTGTCTAGCGAGTGTCAACAAGTCATACAAAGAGAAACTTTTTATTCAAAAAAGTATAACCTGTTGTAAAGGCCTTGTCTAGTGCAGTTGGACTGTGCAGAATTTATGGTGTAGTCGACATCAAAATGGACTCCCATGCATTTACTCTCATACACTTCATAAAAAATAATACTGGATGATCGACCCACCCTCACATTTCTTAAATAAATCTTGGAAAAAAAACTTTAGTATCAAGGCAATGAGTTGTATAGAAAATGTGAATCAGATATATAGTTTTAAGAAAAAGAAGTTCCCCTGCGGCTTGACGTTGGAGTGTAAATAAAGTTGATCTTCATTCGAACCCAACTAAAATAACTCGATTTATAATGGGGTTGAGTTTGACATTTTGAAAAAAATAAATTATATTTCCCGATTTGAACCAACCTGATTTCAAAAGTAGGTTAATTTGGGTTGGATGATTGTCGACTAAACCCGACTCGATTTAATATTTTAGCTTAAAATATAATATATCATTAAAAATAATCATAGATTAGCACATAATATGTAAGAATTAACAGACATTATTGCTTTAAAATAAATTTATTTAGCAATTATATTATTGTACAAGTTATTAATTAGAAAATATTCCTATAAAAGGATTAAATTTTATTCTTTCATATAAATTATAGTTTAAAATAGTTTTGATTGAACAAAATATTTTTAAATACTATATATTTATTAACTTAACTTCTAACTCAAATCAAAACGATTTTTATAGGGTTAAAACAGAGTTGGGTCAATGCGTAAAAAATATGATTAGAAGTAGCATTGGATTCAAATTTTATAATGTAGATTAGGGTTGTGTTTACCCTAATTTGAGTCAACCCGACTCGATTTACACCCTCAGCTGGGTGCAACATTAAACAATTTTTATAGATATGTTAATTTAAATATATTTAATCTATAAATCAAGTTTTGTCTTTTTATCTTTATAGATTTTTTTAATCTAGAAACAAAGTTTTGCCTTTTTTTAAGAAAAATGTATATATATTTTTAGATTTTTAAACATAGAGATTGTAGTCATTTTCAACTAAATATGGCTATATTTAAAATTCAAAAAACGTATACATCTCTATAAGGGTAAAACTTGGTTTATAGATTAAATACGTTTAAATAATATAACAAATTTATTAAAACAAGTTAACAAACCTTACCTCATTGAAAATTTCATTTGCAACTTAATCAACATTCTAGGTTGACAATTCAAGTTAATTTTGATTTTTAAATATTCATTTAGTTTAAATATTCATTTATATTAAATTTACATATTAATTAGTCATTATAAAATATATTTTTTAATTTTAAAATTAAATTAGAGTGCGGTTAATCATAAATAATTTGAGAATTTTAAAAATGAGAACAAGATTGAAAAATAATTTTTAATTTTTAACAAACGAATATGTGAAGGAATAGCTCAAAATTCTTCCACTCAAGATATGATTAATTCATTATTTTCGAGTTTTCATCAAAATTTCTAATCCATCCTTGTATTAAGTTATAAAAAGATTGGTTTGACCTGCTTTACTTCTTACGCCTCTTAACTATCTAATCGTTCTTTTTTATTTTATCTTTATATTTCAATTATTTTTTTACACAATTATCTCTATCATATCACGTCATTTTCATACTTTTTTAAAAATATTTACTTTTCCACTTTCTTCTCCACCCACATCACCAAATGCAACTTAAGAGCATATTTCTCATTTAAAAAATTTCTAAAGGAAAATTTTTTTATGTGTAACTTTTTAGAATATGAGAATTGATGTGATATAATGAAGAGTAAAGAAAATAAATCTAAAATAGATAGAATAATTATATGGATAGTTGTAGATACATAATTAAAAAATAAAATAGTTATATATAAATATGTGAATAAATTACTAAAACATAAGTTAACTGTATAGATTAAAAAGTTTTAAATTGTCAACTTTTCATAATTGCCAAACACAATATATTAATATTCTACATAATCATTTATACAAGTAAAAAATATGTTTAAGATGGTGTAGATATTAAAAAAAACTTTAAAATTAATATTTAAATTAAATTATTTCATTACGGTGATTTTATATCATTTTTGGATAAGACTTTGATTAATATATATATATATATATATACACTATGATATCAGATATTACAATCAATCATATTCAACCCTTACACTCACACAATTGAGGAATTTTGTATAAACACCACCACATTAGGGAGGAAACAGTGAATACCCCCACGAACTTGGAGAAATAATAATACCCACTTCTACCGATGAGACTCGAGACTTGATTCAATGTCCAGAGGGCATATGAGCCTATGGTCGTTAACATCGGGCTACATGCCTAGTGACATTAAAATAAATAATTCTAAACACAGTAAATGAGATAAAATTGGGAACTGACCTTCTGCACCCGGGAGCAGGCATAGTTGCCTACTCCCGGGTGCATACACCTATTTTTTATTTTTTTTTGAAAATTTTTTCATAAACTTGTTAGCCAAAGTGTATTTAACATGTGTATAAATTTTTACTATTTTTGGAGATTTTTAGATATTTATTTTTTATTTTTGAAAATCAGTGTCATTTTAGTAATTTAAAATTACCTAAAATGCCACTGATTTTCAAAAATAAAAAATAAATATCTAAAAATCTCCAAAAATGACAAAAATTTATACACATGTTAAATACACTTATATTAACATTTTTAGAAAAAAAAATTTAAAAAAAAATTAAAAAAAATAGGTGTGTGCACTCGGGAGCAGGCAAGGCGGGAGCTGGAGATTGGTTCCGGATAAGATTCCATTCCCATTTGAAGGCCACGCAGCCTAATCCTAATGCAACAAATCAATCTCCCTATTCTCTTCAAAAAAAAAAAAAAAAAAGAACCTTATCCATTGCTGTATGGTGCGGTCAGCAATTGCCGATAAATACGGGGAGAGACCGGAGAGGGAGAGGTCAGCTAGTGCCGACAAATTCGGGGAGAGACTAAAGGGGGAGAGGTCAGCTAGTGCCGACAAATTCGGGGAGAGACTAAAGGGGGAGAGGTCAGCTAGAGACGAGAGAGAGGGGGAGAGATCGATCTCGATTCAGAGTCCACGAATGCGCCACGTTGCGAAACTGTCCAGTCACCAGCGTATCGATTTGGTACCATTCTTGTCGCCCAGTTGGTCTGGAGTCTAATATAGTTCTGTCCCAATGGCTCCCACGCATTTTACGCATTTTACAATCTCTCACCCACGGAGTACCCTATTCAGCTATTTGGATTTTGAAACGATGTACATTTAGGCTTAGTTTATGCTAATTATAATTTTAAATTATATTTCAAAAACTTCATTATAAAATTTAATCATATATATTTTCTAAAATTAGGGCAAAATCCTATAAACTGGATTAGATAATTCCCAGTCATTTAAACGTCTTACATATATCGAATGGGCAAGTTCACTTAGAATCGGTTCCAAGATAAGCAAACGTGGAACCCGGTCAAGTGGGAATCTATTTCATTTATTTAATCTGCAATTTTATTTATTGAATAATAAATGCTTATGAGTACGAAAGCTATATTTTACAAATCTCCATCAAGGAGATAAAGGGTAAATTTGTATTTAGAAAAACAATGTCATAGTGCAAATTAAAGATGTAGGATGGACACATTTATGCATCCGCTTGGTTTTTATTTGGAAATATTTTTTAAAAAATTTAAGCCATTTATAATGTTTATTCATATGTAGTTATTTATGATACCCAAATCTCACTTCAATTGAGAACTTCTATATTTAGTAACAAGTCAATATCTTTTGAGATTAAATATGTATTTTTAAATTTTGAAAATAAATTTTATAAACTAATATGATAAATAGTTTCGATTTGAAAAAAAAAAAAGTAAACTCAGGTTGTTTTGTAACTTTTGTTTGTTTTTGTTTTTGTTTTTGTTTTTTGAAGATAGTTTGTTTGTTTATTTGTTTTTTTTTTTTTTTTTGTTGAATAGAGGCCATTGCCACAATTTCAATTCCAACACCGGACTCGGCACATGCACGCACTCATGCACATTGTGGCAATCACCTAAACGTCCCTAATAAGGGATTCGTCAGTGAAATCAAAATACTACCTACGAAAAGGTCTGAAATCGCATGATACTTTCTTTCTAACAAGTGACTCCAAAACGAAGGTAAACTGTCACGACTCACGAGTGGAAAAATTAAAAGTCTTGTTTTTGGCGGATGTGGAACTCGTGAAAGTGAAAATGAATGGATGGCACGTGCTTGAGAGAAGACAAAAGGTGGGAGAATTTGCATCATACCTCCTCTAAGTTTGCGTATTAGTATTTTAGACCCCGACATTTGCGTATTATCATATTAGACCCTAATAAGTTTCATCATTTGCATTTTAAATCCTCTGCCCTAACGTCGGTTGTCATGCGCCGTCTAGTCGAGTGCAATGATGAAAATACCCCTCAATAAAACAAAATCATAGCAGCTAGCACATTCTCTCTGCAGGAAAAAAAAACAAACGTTGAAAAGCAGAGCTTAGAGAGAGAGGGAGCAGTAACAGTAGCAACACCTCTCTCTTTCCCATTAGAATCCGCGCAAAAAATGAAAACCCCTCCTTGAAAAAACAAAAAAGGAAAAGACTATGAATTACAAAATCTTCCTACGTTGGAGAAGAAGCCTTCCTCTCTAATATCTCTACGATCTTCCACCTCCGTTTCTAAATCTCACACCAGCTGCGGCTGCTCCACACCATCAATGATCATCCAATGATGCAGCCCCCGC
Organism: Annona cherimola; assembly: GCA_030490835.1. Lineage (NCBI taxonomy): Eukaryota > Viridiplantae > Streptophyta > Magnoliopsida > Magnoliales > Annonaceae > Annona > Annona cherimola. The sequence goes on along the minus strand of CM059973.1, from coordinate 81,739,254 downwards.
CGCAGCAAGGTCTGAAAATTCAGGAATCAACGCCCAGGATAACCCAATCCGCAAAGAAACTTGTGACAGGCATCTTCTCCTCAATGTCAGCAGTAAACCACGTCGACGGCGAAGATGACAGCGAAGAAGATGGCCACGCTGTTGGCAGAAAATGCAATGCGTGTGGGGACGATTGCACGCTATTGAACGACGATTTCTACACCGGCAAGTGGGTCGGCAGCGTCCTGCACGGTGCCGGAAAGTACCTCTGGACGGACGGCTGCATGTACGAGGGGGAGTGGGCCAGTAGCGAGATAACAGGGTGCAGGGTGGGTGTGGGAAGTACATTTGGAAGAACAGGAATGAGTATGAAGGGGAGTGGAAGAAGGGAAGAATTTCGGGCAAGGGACTGACGGTTTGGGCAAATGACAATCGCTACGAAGGGTTTTGAGAGGATGGGCTGCCCAAGGGAGAAGGCAAGATCGAACGGGCCGACGGGAGCTTCTACGTCGGGAATTGGAGCAAGGATGATCAGAGCGCCATGCATTATCCTTCTGAAGCGAAATCTGGTGTTGGGTTTTCTGATTGGAACCGGAAGGAGGTTTTCTCGATGGATTTGGATGGCTTCAGCGTCTGCCCGACGACGGAGGAGAAGATCTCGGTCCTTTCCTGGCAGAAGATGTTGAATTACAGCAGAGAGATGCAGCAAAAGAAGAAGAAGACGAAAGGTGGTGGCGGGAGGAAGGAGTGGTGATTGGGAGAGAGGTTTCAATAGGATTTGCGTCTGGCAGACGGACAAAGACATCACCTGCAATATTGTTGTGGGGAGCTCGGTTGTAGAGTGGGAGAGGAAGGAACGTTCATTGATCTGCATATGGGAGGTGTGGATTCGATTGGGGAAAGGGCGTCGCCGCTTTGGAAGAAGGCTAAGGAGGTCAAGAAGCAGGGGAAGACAATCTCCAAAGGACATAAGCACTATGACTTCATGCTCAGTTTGCAGCTCGGCATCAGGTAAATAAGAATTGGACATCATCTTGCTTGTCTCATTATTTTAGATGTTGGTTCAAATTCGATGGCGTAGTTTAAGTCGGGTTCTTTACTGGTATGACTAAAATTGGTGGTCGAATTTTTTTCTAAAAAAAAAAGAATAGAATTGTCTGAATTGTTGGGTTGAGATTTGCTTTATCATTTTGTATCTTTGTTTTGATGGTCACAGTGATAGAGTTTGAAGTTCGTGGAGTCGGCACAAAGAAATAGATTGCCACAGTTGATTGGACGGAGAAGTGCGTAAAAAGAAGAGGTGGTTGGGAGCCAAGGAAGGGAAGAAAGCAAGCTCACGTTCTAAAGAGAATGAGCAAGCTGCTGTTATTTTGTTTTATTGAGGGGTATTTTTGCCATTGCACTCGACTAAACGGCGCATGACAAACGACGTTAGGGCAGAGGGTTTAAAATATAAATGATGAAACTTATTAGGGTCTAATAAGCTAATACGCAAACGTTGGGGTCTAAAATGCTAATACGTAAACTTAGAGGGGGTATTAGGTAAATTCCCCATAAAAGGTGCGGACTCCATTTTTTACGACTGCCAATACATTGTAGTCTGCAGATGGCATTGGCGTTACGCGAGTAAGGTGAGCCGGCAATGCGTCGCCATGTTCATTATAAAATTATAATGCTGCAGTGTGTTGAGTACCACGTATGAACATCCAAACCGGGCGAAGTAAGAATAAGTTTCGTAGCGGGAAGATACTAATATCAGGTGATATCCAGTCCGGTACTGGCACTGTTTGATCGTTTTCTCCCAAATTCGCGACTCTGCCGTATATGTGTTTGCTTCTTTGCTTTAAAGCTAGCCGGGGCTTTTTTGAGTGCCCCCTACAATTCCTCCAAAACGGATCATCGAACCTAGAAGACCTGCCACATGTCTCTCATGGTCAGTAAAATAATTATTCCCAGCCACGTATATATATCCCTGGAATTTATACCATGACGTATAAGTAAAACCAAGTGGAGATTTGTTTACCTTCAACGTGGCTTTAGAAATCAAAATAGAGAGTACCTTAATTTAACATTCAAGTTTAAGTTAACCCATAAAGAATTCCATTTAACATGAGACGGGTTATTAATTATTTTATGTGATATATTCATATATAAATAGTTTATATTATAATAAGCTTGAATCAAAACCCAGCAACCTTTAATTTTGTGATAATTAAAATATTTTTATACAAGCTAAACCCCTATATACTATACTTATCCTAAGATATGATATTAGAAGGTTTTGTTGACAAAATAAAATCATTTTATAACAAGTATATCATCATTAAAATGATTTAGTAGTTATAAAGAGTTTTTCATTAATATGTTATTATTTATTCTTGCTAAATAAATAATGCTAAGTATTTTGAATAGATTGAGTTTCATTTAATGTTTACTTTAATGTAAAAATAAAAGGATGTTGGGTTGTAATTTAAAATAAACTTAGTTACATAAAAGTAGGTCCATTATAAACAAAACAAATATATAAGGGAATTTTTGGAATAAATTTTATCAGGGTAGATATTTTTGTATAATCATTAGTTATCACACGAAAAATTATAAAATCCAATTTAAAAAGTACAAAAAGCCCTTTAAGATATGGACACATTAGGTATTGGGAAAAATAGTGAAAATTATAAGAAAATTTTTGAAAAAAAAGAGAGTAATGTGGTATGATAGGATAATAAGTATAGTTAAGTAAAAATGTAAAATAATTAAAATGCAGAGATGATAATAATAATTAATTAATTAAGATATTAAACAGTCATGTTAAATGAAAGGTAATGATGCAACTTGGGTAAAGTACCCACCGACCCGACCCTAATTTTGATAGGGTAGGGTAGAAAATATTACCCATAAGTACGAGCAGGGTACAGATTATTCTCATTCCTCCAAATAGGGTATGAATATGGTAGATACATTAGTTACCCAGAACTGACTTGCATACGTACTTATATAGGTAATTAATTAAGTACATAATTATATATAGGGATATATTCAGGTGCAGCAATGCTGCACCCGAATTCCCGTGCAGGCGCGCCCATTGTGCAATCCAGGCCGTCCGTTCCAACGCGCACCATCCAGGCCGTTGATGAATGCCGTGAGTAGGCTGCAGATGTGAGCTGGTGAGGGCGTGTGTCTCTGCGTGTGTGAGAGAGAAGTGTCAGGTGGCGGCTGCAAAAAGCTGTTGCACATTCAATGTTGGCAGCAAGCTTGCACTGCAAAAAGCTGTTGTGCATTCAATGCTCATACAACTGTTAGTATGCTGATATGGACGAACAGAAACCTTTAATTTTAAAATAAACACTTAGCATGCCGATGCAATACTTAGCATTCTGATAACCAGAGGTGAAACATGTCCTGCGATTTCACTTTACACAATGAAGGTATAACATGCTCATTCAACACGACAAGAAACTAATAGTGACAAACAGATGACCTTCAGTAGCAGAATACATACTAACTTTTGTATATAGCATACTGATACATCATTTAGCATGCGGATAGCCAGAAATAGATGACGTGGAATCTTAAATATGATACTGCACTCAACACGTCTTCCGACGCACTCAGCACGTCTTCTCCTGCCTTGGAAACCGGGATTCCACCGAAAATCGCAGCTCCAGCTGCAACATATTCCTACATGCATTCCACGCACGCCCTTCCTGGTTTCGAAGCTGCGGCCTACTCGCGCGCGCCGAGATGGACGGCCTGGATTGCGCGGTAGGTGCGCTTGCACGGGAATTCGGGTGCAGCATTGCTGCACCTGAATATATCCCATGTATATATAATATTACATAGTATGTATTGTAGTTTGTCTTTTACATATTGTGTTCATAAACATTTTAAGAAAGTCAATTTAAACGAATTTTGTGTCTTGTAAAGTTATGAATCGTGAAGTAGGAAATTAATTCGGTTGTTTATATATGTTATTGACTTCCGAATAAATAAGCTTGTGAATTGTGATTATAATATATTAATAGTTTTAATGATTGAATTATGATGTTTTATATTTTATATTTTTAATATAATAATATAAACAATAACATATGTAAGTATTATTTCATATTATTAAAATAATATAGAAATATTTTTTAAAAATATTTTATTTGAGTATTAAAAGAACCAATTTGAAAGTAAAATCGACGTCAACACTATAGGCAATTAGTAGGAATTAAAAAATATTATATTTAAGTATTAAAAGAACCGATTTGGAACTGAAATTAACATCAACACGAGCAATAAGTAGGGAAAGGTACACTAGTAACCAAGGGACAAATGGATAGGTAATGTCCATCCAAATTGAATCGACAAGAGTTGCAATCCTAATCAAAGGGGAGATTTTTTCTTTACTTTTCTTTTGAAGGTTACAAAACGAGTGACGGTATCGTCAATTCGTCATCTGACCTTGTTACGTCGCGGGACCGGCGGAGATGCACGTGTGTCATCGTTTGCACGCAAGGGATAGATAAAAGGAGCATCGAGCGGCCGCTCTGGTGCCCATGCCGCCCTCTTTACTCTCGTTTTCTCTTCCAGCCGCATTCGATGCTATCCTGTCTTCTCCGACTAGACCGGCCGGAATCTGACGTACTGTGATGGAAGATGATTACCTAATGCGCTTTGCCCATGAAACGAGCTTCTACAACGAAATCGTGTTGGGGAATCTGTTTCCGGACTACTTCTGGAGATCTCTTCCCCACGCATTGCAAACCTGGCTGAGGAATTACATTGGCGGCTTAATCCTCTACTTCCTCTCAGGCGGCCTTTGGTGCTTCTACATCTACTACTGGAAACGGCATGTCTACATACCGAAAGGTTCGCATGCTTCGGATCCTCTTCTCTCCGGGGAGTCCTTTTAGGTCATCGCTGATTTTCTGATTGTCGTCGTGATAAAGTCGTTTGCTTTTCTAGAATACGAGTGGCTCGTTGAACTCCGAATATTCAATCGTTCATTTTATCGATGGCTAGCTCAATCTTAGCTGCCCACCATCATGAGATTGATCGCTGAACTGCTATAAAATAGCTGTCACTATTTGATTGACGAATGATGGTCTGGATTATGGCTTGTTTAACACTTTTTTGGCTGATCTGCTTTTTGTTTGATCTCAGTACTGTTCCTCAGTAATGTATCAGCACCTGAAGATGTTAAGATCTGGTTGCTCTTACGCCTTTAATTGCTACATTGCCAATAGATGGAATAATAAGAAGGTGCATGTAGTCCTAATCTAATGGAAATTCCTGAAAAATGGAATCTTCTTGCACCTTACACAGTGCGAATGATACAGTCCTGCTAGGACTGGTCTAGCTAATCCACGTTTGTGCAGCAGAAAATTTAGCGTGTATGTATTTATATGATATTAAATTGTCCACGACCTAGATAATTCACGTATGATTCTGGAGTTGCCTTGGTTTGAAGGAATTCTGATTTTGATGCTGTAAATGGATTAGGCTAGAGAACCAACTCAGGCTGGCCTTTGTTTTAATCTGCCTCAAAGGATTTAAGAATAGTTTTCTTGGCTTTGTCAGGCGCTGGCTACAACACGTTATACATACTTAGAGTTGGAGATGCATTCTTATGTTCTGTGAATTAGTCAGATCTGAGTTGTTTCATATGACAAATAAGGAACTTCATTTCTGTTTACTCAAATTTTTAGATGTGGGGATGTGTGGATGGATGGTTGAAGAAAATGTTCTTGAGGAGGTAAAACCCCAAAAGTGCTCTACGGACTGAATGCAAAATAAGTACATTATTACCTCTAGATGTCAGAACTACAAGTGAAGCCTCCCTGTTTTCATGTTATTTTTATAAACTTTTCCTGGTTGTTGGCAATTCAATCATTTATTGTTCTACTGAGAAATTCTTATCGAGGATCACCAGAATTCAGACCATGCATGGAACAGTCACATATTTCTGCAAAATTCTTTTTTCACAATGCATGATTCTTCAAGTATTTTTGCGTTGTCGGCCTAAACGTCTTGAAAGACATTTTTGGCAAATAAATGCCATTTTCTGAGTTGCACTTTGGGATATGTGAACAAAAGGTTATCTTAATTTAGTGTTGTGGTCCTGCTTTCCTATGTTGGTTTCTCATATGGATCTGAGAATTTAAATTCAAAGATTGATTTATTGGTGTATTTTATTTTTATGATTTTTTTGCCTCTACAATTATAAATATGATTGGCTTGCAAGGTTGGTACATGAGATATTTTCCCAAATTTTAAAGTTAGCTTTGTTGCATCTTTTCCTTCTTTATACCTCATTTATACAAAATGACTATTGTATATGCTTAGATGGAACAATCTACATGTTATCATGCATTTTCCGGGCCCAATAAGTTATGCACATTGGTAATAACACTGATTATCTAGTTGGTTTTATAGTTTGTACTGTAGAATGCAAGAGGCTCTCTGAAAATGTTCGTCGAGGGTGATCCTAACATTTGAGCTGGTATTTGTTGCATACAGAAACATGTTTAAATTATTCATTTACTATATACAGCTAGAAGCATACTATATACAGCTAGAAGCATACTATTTGCCATGTGGCCCCCATAAACCTGCAAGATCATTTTTTGAAAGTGGTTAAGTTGGTCACATTTCAGCAATCAATTCACGGCATTTGTATTGGAGTGAACTTCTCAGTGAGAAGGGAGAACTAATACTTGTTTTCTCTTGTAGATTCTGTACCTTCAAATGAATCAATGCTTTTGCAAATTATGGTCACAATGAAAGCCATGCCATGGTACAGTCTTCTTCCAACGATTTCAGAGTATATGGTTGAGAAGGGCTGGACAAGGTGTTTCTCAAGCATTACTGAGATTGGATGGATTGCCTACCTGGCATACCTTATTACTTATCTTTTAATTGTGGAGTTTGGCATTTATTGGATGCATAGAGAATTACATGACATCAAGCCCCTCTACAAGCATCTTCATGCTACGCATCACATCTACAACAAACAAAATACATTGTCTCCTTTTGCTGGTATGTTCTATTTTTTTCTATTTTTATTGAGCAGATAAAAGGAACCAACCTGAGTGTTGAGTGAGTATTTCTTGCATTATATTGATATGACTGCGCCGTGCTATTTGGTGAACCAATTATTTGATTTTTAAATTAACATCTGAAGGCCTATTCATGTTAGCTGATAACATCCATTGATTGCTATACAGGAGGATCAGCAAAATAATTTAACAAGGAAAAACAGAGTTTGTGACTGCCCAAGCAAATGAAAAAATATTCTGTAGCCAGGATCTTCTTTCTAATTTTTTTCGCCTGGACACATGGTTGCATTAATGCAACTTCTATACGTCCAAAAATGTGATTGTTTGGTGGATTTACAGTTGTTTAATTCTCGCACCTTTGGATTCTTTTCCTACCATATTTTCCCTCAAGAATTTTCTGCCATTATCTGTATAAATTGCCTCTAATAGAAATAAATTCTTACTTTGATGAGAATCAAAGAGCCAAATAATTCATTTTTATCATGATTCGATGAAATTGTAGAATAATTGTATAATAAATAATGAAAACAACAGTGATAGTAGTGGTTTCTCCGTGAACAGCAGCAATGAGGTTGTCTAGAAGTCACCATGAGTAAAAGTCTCCCATGTTGCATTTTGCTTTCTTCTTTCAAGTTCCATGTGGGAGTTGTGTATTTGGTTTGAGACCATGTACCATATGAATATCTAGGAGGATGATAAATCCATTCAAAACAGGGCATTAGCCAAATATTAACTGAACAAAGTTCGTTGCAGTGTGTGTGTGGCTGATGAGGTAGAGGTTAGCAATCATGTCTACTTTACTCAGAACAACATTCTCGAACATAGCGGCCATAATTTTTTTACTGCATCTCATCTCAACCAATAGCATACATAACACAATTTCATCACGATTTATGGTTAGTGTATTTTGGCACTATATTTCTGTTATATTATCATGCACATTGTTAAGAAAAGTCTCATGGTTGTGTATTGCTTTTTTCTGCTAAGTAAACGAGCTCCCCATTTGCTTGGTTAAGCTACTATATTTGTGTTTATACATCTTACTAGAACTCTGTATTAATTCTATGAAATTTTCAGGTTTAGCTTTCCATCCACTGGATGGGATACTACAAGCACTTCCTCATGTGATAGCACTCTGTATTGTCCCTACCCATTTTATGACACATATAGTTCTTCTGTTCTGCGAGGGTGTGTGGACGACGAACATTCATGATTGTATACATGGTAAGGTGTGGCCAGTCATGGGTGCTGGCTACCACACGATCCACCACACCACCTATCGCCACAACTACGGTCATTACACAATTTGGATGGACTGGATGTTTGGAACCCTTCGTGACCCTGACGTGGATCCTAAGAAGGCAGCATGAGGAACTTGCATTATTGATTTTCACAGCTGAATGCACGGCTACTGATTGATCCCGGAGCTGTTGGCTTTATCATATGCCAACTGGCAGCTGCGATGATTGCACTAATACCGGCCAGGACTTTGCCAGCCGTGCTTGTTTACTTGTTTGTGGCCAAATGAACAATCTCGGGTTTTTCTTTTTCTTTTTTCCTTTTTTGTTTGATACTGGTGTAATTGTTGTTAAGTAGTGTTTTGTACTCCGTGAATCATGCCAATTCCTGAATAAGCTTGAATGGAAAATGAAGACAGGAAAACTGTCAAGTTGTTGTCTACACATGCAGATTAGTTGATGTAAAGACTAGTTTGAACCGATTAGGAGTGAATTAGGTTTCTCTGCTGGGAGGTATTGGTGGGCGCTAATCAGACAATACTTCGATAATGTTGAAAAAATGAGAAAAAAGAAAGATCAAGTAACTAGATCTGTTAAATCCAAAAGGGGGAAGAAAAAAAAAATAACTGGATCTGTTATGGATGTGGGAAATAACAGACATTTATGCATGAGAGGTGACCCCATGCTTCTGGGTGCATGGGACCCTCCATGCGTCCCTCCATGGGATCCTCTATAATTATTTTTTTAATATCTTTTTATAAACATGTATAGTTAAGTATATTTAATACTTAACTTAAAAATCAAAATTTACCATTTTTAGATGTTTTTAAGTATTTTTTTTTTTTATCGTTTTTAGGTTAAATACACTTAACTTTATATGTTTATTAAAAAAATATATATAAGTCCCACAGTCGGACGCATGGACCCCATGGAGCTGGCTGCATCCTGATCACCTCTGTTTGTGTATTAGGTCCACGTTTCTATGGAGATCGTCTTATACAATATTTCAGTAAAACTTGGGGCGAACCCTGTCGCAGCTGGTTAATATTGTAAGCAGCAGCAGGCGGCAGTCGGTTCGCCGAACTTTGGCGTGAGGTACAGGTGCAAAATTGACCTTCTTTGGATGACATGAATATAATAAGTCAACTTTTGTTGCTAGAATTGCTTGGAAAAAGGTAATCCAATTTTAAAAATTAGTTTATGATTGGGTTGATATGTACAACTCGACCCGACTTTTTAAAATAACTTTTGAAGAGAAAATTCTTGTACAATCTTTGTGCTTATTCAATGGTGTTTCAAAGGGCTTCATCATTCACGTCAAAACTTTTATTTGTTTGACATAATTTTTTTTTTTATTTGTTGTAACCTAATTTGTACCGTTATTCAATTTTCTATGGCTTGTATTGTGCAACTAATTTTATAAATTGCTTTATGGCCAATGATTCAATAGAGTCGGATGTATGTCTATGCACTCACACATCGCCTTGCACTCTGTTTTTATGTTTAAAATTTTCTTTTTCAAATCTAAACATTAATTTTGTTTGAACAAATTCTGTTACCGTGTTACCGAAAATCATGTTTATTATAAAACTTATATTTTGTAAAGAGGAGTGATCCTATTTATCCGAGCTAAACAAATGTCCCGATTAGCCCACATCGAAAAACTCATTTACAATAATTTTTGTTTGTTTTTTTTCATACGTTTGTTTATTTAAGTATATTTAACATGTAAATTAAGTTTTACCAATTTTAGATATGTGTATATGTTTTTTTGAAAATTTTAAAAATAGAAGTATTTTAAATACATATATATAAATAGATGTTTAAAATTATCAAAAAACATATACACATATCCAAAAATGGTAAAACTTGATTTATATGTTAAATATACTTAGATAAATAAGTGTATAAAGAAAAAAATAAAAAAAAAGTTGTTATAAATGAGTTTTTTAAGGTGTGCTAAGCAGACTATTTGCTTAACACAGACTAACAGTATCATTCATCTTTTGTAAACACTTAGCATTTTTCAAAGCAAATATGTAACTATTAAAAAAATTTAAAAAATACATAATGCACAAAGTTTTCAATACATGTGATTTTTGAGCCACATATATATATGGACAAACACGATGAACGGTTTAGAAAATATTTACGTAAATAAATTCTACGTAGTTGATTAATATCTCAAATAGATCAACCATACAAGTATGAGGGATGCTAATTTCAATTTTAAACCTGAAGTTAATCAAGATTTTAGAAGATCTCTTTGCCAGTATAAGAATTTTTTAATACTTCTTATTACTTCTTATCCCACAACTTAAGTAATTCTAAGTACATATTTTTTTCAAATTCTTATTCAATGAATGTAAATCTAACAATGTTACTGACAATGTATTCACAATGACAATGTATTTACAGGGGACATTATTATTGAAATGGAATCGGACCTGGATGCCTTCGCACGTAAGGCAGGGAATTCACTATCCTGGCTATGTGTGTGCTAGCAACTTGTTTAAGATTTGGATATATGAAAACTCACAGGCTCCTATGATTTTTTTCCTCTCACTCATTCTTTCATAAATAATTTGACTTTCAAATTCTCTGACAATCTTATTTCCAACTTTACTTTTATATTTTAATTATTTTTCTTACAACTGCTTTAGGAAACCCAACTTTACTCTTATCGCACCGTCCACTTTTCGAATTTTTTTTTTTTTTTTGCACTTTTCACATCACATTACTAAATGCCATTTGGAAGAATAAACTATTATTTTTAAGAATGTAAAAAGTGGTATTTGGAAATCAGAAATTCCATCTTATTTCTATCTCATCCAAGTATTGAACACGTATTCGGGTTGAGCTATTCCTGGTAAAACTTCTAGACAGTCTGCATCCGTAGTTAACATGGGCAAATTAGGTAGTCTATATAGAGTTTCATTGGATGGACGCATATGATCGCGTTCATGGGACTGAGTGCGTGATGAAAACAAAAATATCCTTAAAGAGTCCTCGTTCATGCCATAAAAATGGTGTGACCATGTTTGCCTTGACATTCGAGCCGAGGAATGGGAGCGCCGGCCGATGCCGCCTCACTCAGTAAGATCTTAGCACCGTAGATTGCATACGATACAAGCATTTTAGGCTTTATTGTTGATTGGGAGTAATTCTGCGCCAGGATAGCTTATGAGACGATTACTGTAGTCAGGCTCACCATACAATGTGACAAATGCGACGCATTTCTTATTGGATCCACCCACTAATTTGCAGCCCTAAAATGAGGAATGACTGACCACTACGAATATTTCCGTGTTCTTAACATTTTCCTGTTTTGAACAGGCTAACAATGAATATTTCCCTGTGTTTTAAACATTTTCTTGTTTTGAAGTCTGCCGAAGTGCTGTTTGATAGTGTTCTGAGTATTAATGATAAATAGGTTATCGGTGGACTACAAAAATATTATGAATTTCATGGAAAAAATGAAATTTCAAAAAGATTAAAAATAAGAATCTTTTATTAAAAAATTTTCTAGATCTAATTGATTTTCTCAAATAAATCATAGTTTCTGATACGACATCATTGAATACATTAGATCTCTAATGATATGATTTGCTACCAAATATGATGCATCGAGAAATTAAAACCAATCAAATAAGTGGGGGATTTTCCCTATCCACATATTTATCCACAATCTTAAAATTTCAGAAAATTTTTAATATATATTTACAAATATTTCAATTTATATTATATTTAAACTGTAAGACATTCTTATAATTTTTTAAGAAAGACAACAGCCTCCCATCAATGAAGAGAAGTAAAGCTCCTACAAAACGGAATAAAAATAAACATTCAAATGTACATGCCTGGAATCAAACATTCAACCTCACCAAAACAACAGTCATCAGTGTTTTAAATTTTTTTTATATTTGTATAAAATTAAGGTTTCATATATTATTCGTTGAAAAAAATTCATTTCGATATATTTTTGCGATAATCGAATTACTTCAGAATCTATCTTAACTGAATGTATATAGTCCCACAAACAGACGAAGAATGGAACAATATTTACGATTTTATCAATATATTCTTATACTATTTCAAAAAGAAATACGATAACATCCAGAATATCTTATTAACTACCGATATTCGTGGAAACGGTCGGCGATATAATGGGAGGTGTCACTCGCAAGCAAGTCATTCTTCATCTGTATTTTTAATCTTGGTCTTTTTATATTAAAATAAAATCTATTTGAAATATCAATATATATATAATCCATTTGGACCTATTTTCTTCAGCATAAAAAATATTGACTTTTGCGATAACGATTCCTAATTTTTTTTTTTTTTTGAAAAAAAAGAAAACGTGCTAAGTTTTTCCTTTGGAAGGCAGGAGAAGCAAGCCTTTAAGTCCAACACGTGCATCAGGCGGCTCTACCAGAGCATTTAACTCGTTCTTCCTTGTAATCAGTCTTTCACCTGGTATTTAAATTAAAATACCATTAACGCGACACGTCCCACTCATGCTCGTGTAAGCATCAGAGGGCCGCCACGTGTACTATTCGGGAACACCAAAGGTGGCACCGAAGTCTTCCAAAAAGGAGAAAACAAGACGGACAGCAAGGCAGCAACTTCTTTTCGTCGGTTCTTCCCAAGCCCGATCGTCAGCTACTACTCCGGCGCCCCGCTTCATCCCAAATCTCCTTGAGGCCAGTTTCATACTTCTCCTTACGAACATAGGCGGGAATTCACGGTTGCAACATGTCGTAAACTCGTAATCTGGAATCTGGACCTCACCCCGAAACGCATCCTTCACAGTCCCAGAGGTTCGGAATTTGTTCGCGCTCTTATAGAATATAGATTTAGTTCTGTCTTTCTTTTCTGACTCATTTCCTTCTTCCGGAATTGGATTTTGTTTGTTGTATGAATTCCTTTATTTGTGGAACAGAGAGAGGACATGGCAGTAACGCATGCGGATCTTGAAATCCGACGGCGGGGAAAAGAGCTGGGAGGGAAGATAGGGACGGCTGTGATGGTTCTATGCGTCTCTTGCGGGCTCCTGGGATTCGTGTTCTGCGTCGTGGCCGAGCAGTCCAGATCACGGGTACGTTGGCCTCTCAACCAGTTCTCCTGAAAGGTTTGATGGATGGATAGAGCCCTTGGTGCTAAGGTTGGTGATGTTATGGCCTGGTTAGAAATCGAAGAAATTGGCTCGACATGCGATTTAGTTGGATTCATACGCCGTCGGATGCTCCGGTCGAGTGTGGTGATCGATTCCTGGTTGGTTCGAAGTAATCTAGATTTAAAATATATTAAATAATTTCAAATTTTACGAAATTTCATATAAAAAAATAATGCCTAGGCCATGTCAGTAACAAAACTTAAAAGAATTAAAAAAAAAAATAAAATCATGCGAACGCTTGCGTTGAAGCTCACTGCTAATTTGCATTGAAACGCCGCCCCCTTAGACTCGGAGTGGCATGTTATCATCTATCAATGCACATCTGTGGGCCCTGGCTCCCGGGTACAGCATCCGCGTCATGGAAATGGGCTGTTAGGTTCTATGTATAGAGAAAATGGAGTGATAATTATTTCGTATTTTTCCGTTCCTGTGGAGCCCGCCTGTTCCGTGATCAGGACAACTGATTTGAGCAGAATCAATGGGGACTTTTCGCTACTACTTCTTATGACTTTTTAAAATTTTTGAGGGTTAATTGCAAATATTTAAAATAAAGGTGAATATTGTCACAAGTTTTAGTCTTATTTTTGAATATGACTATACTTTTTTAAAATGATAAATATAAACGCATATTTTCGTTCTATTTGAAAATATGACAATGGATTTTCCCGAATATGCTCGGTGGACCTGGGCCTGCCTTCTCAGCCCCGGTGCTAATTCAATTAAATGCATTGATTTCTCATGAAATTAAGTCAATCATTCCAAAAGGTTAATTTTCAAAAACAAAGAATATGAGATTATGTAAATATACCCATAAAAAAAAACAAAAAAGAATATCGTGTCGCTTCATATTTAAATCCCTTGCTTTTAGGTAAGCGCAAAGACACTTATACGTCTTAAAAATGAAAATAACATTAATCTTCTTAGATCAATGATCCGACACCTAATAGATCTTCATATTCTTATTCCCTATTTTAATATGCAGCAACATTACAAATAACGGAGCTTAGGGATTTAACAAAATTTGAACTTCATCAATACCTTATTTTGGTCTATATGCATTTCACGGGAATATCTACTACAAAGACTTGGAGGATAGAAAATTTATAAAATCATGATCAGCATTACAAGAAAATTAAAATCTCATAAAAGCCATAGCAATAGCGACCTGACTTTAAATCAAGTTTAGGTTTTATCTTTGAAAATTGTTTCAAAATAGATCCAGTTTCAATCCAAAACCTGAAACAAATATTGGATCTACATCAATCCGTTACAAAAACCTAACCTGGTCTGAAATCAATATATCCCTAATTTGTTAAAAGAATTATATTACTTTATGCAACAAGCATTTTAACTATATACATCAACTCTTTAAAATTATTGCATACATACCAATTAATTATAAGATATACAAGTCTTACTTATATTAAACTTGTTTGTATAGGGATTTCATATAATTTAATTTATTTTTCTTATTTTGATTGTTGATAATAAATTTATTACATTCATTGTACTTAATATTGTCTTTTAATTAGAAAATCAACTTTCATTAAAATCAAAGATATTATAAGTCATATAAATATATTCGTGCGTAAATTATAAATAAATAAGTGATTATAATCAAAGATATATTTTAGAATCTGTTAGCGCGAATGCAATAATATTAAAAAGTTTGTTATTTTATTGATAGGTTTAAACTTTTGTTGGTACGAGAATTATCCGAATTTCAACCCGATACAAACCCAACTCGAATCCTAATTCTAATATTAGAGATTGAGTTTGGATTTACTTAAATCCGAGTAGGTTAAGGTTTTGGATTTATCTAAATTCGGTATAACTCGACCCGGGTTGCACTCCTAATTGAAGGGTAATAATTTCTACTTCAAAAATTAAAATCATACTCGATCATGATGAAAAACCCAAGTGAGTGTTCGATCTGAAATGACTCATTTCACATTGGTCCAAAAATATATAATTTTTTAAATTTTTTAATAAAATTTTTAATCTAGGTATATTTAATTTATAAATTAAATTTTACTATTTTTCAAGGTGTATATATTTATTTTGGATTTTTTAATATATGATTATTTGAAACATGACTAAAATATTCCTATGTTTGAAAATCCAAAATAAATCCATATACATATTTAAAAATGGTAAAACTCAATTTCTATTAAATTTATAAATCAACAATTTAATAATTTTTTTGGAAAAAACAATAGATTTTTTTTCCTGGTTCGAATTGATCAAGCCTCAAAAGGGAGAGGCTATAGCTAGGTGTGGTTAGGCAGTTTACTTTTAATCCACAGAGTTGAGTAAGCAAAATTCCTTTCGCTTATAGCACTTTTTAAGACCGTTTAACACATGAGCTTTTGTGCATAATACTTATCTTTTTTATATATATATATAAATTTGTTTGTATTATATTCAAAAAAAGCCCACATTGTCCAAGTACATAGAATTGACAATTTTAGATAGAGGGTCCTCCCCCCCAACACACATAACGTCTTAGAGTGTGTTTGGAAATGGATAAAACTTTTGACAAATAGTTTTTCAGAGTAAAAGTTGTCAAACGATGTGATATGATAGGGGTAATGATAAGAAATAAAGAAGAAAAAGTTAAAATAGATAAGTTAGTTGTGTGGGTAGGTGTGTAGAAATGATTGAAAAGTAGGGTAGTTGTATAAGAAAATATAAAAAGTAATTAAAAAATATGATAGTTATGGAGAGTGAAAACTTTTAACTTGACATTTTCGGCACATTGCCAAACACACCCTTAGAATCATCTTCCATATTTACTGCTTAGGTCACCAATTGATGAACAATTTCATTCTCCGATCTCAGCACGTGGAGGAACATAATAGATTAGAACTCACTTGACAGAGTCCTTGCTTCATTGATATGGATCCCTAGAGCAGACAAAATGGGATCTTCTCCATTTAGAAATTTGAACAAATTTAGACAATCATTCTCCATGATAAGTCTTTGTGTGCCCATCTCAATTCCCCACTTGATTCCCAAAAGGATTGCCATCATCTCCATGTGTATAGCTTCTGTTATGCCCCAAGCCCTCCCCAACTTTGCTGCTATGAAGCTACCTTTTGAATTACGCATCACTGCCCCGCAGCCCATACAATCATCTCTAATATTTCCGCGCCCATCAACATTCATTTTCAAAAAATTTTGTTCCGGTCTTGTCCATTTCGGATTTAGCTCTTCATATTGCCATCCCTTTTCCCTTGACAGATTTGCATCTTTTATATCATCTAAGTATTTTCTGCACCTCCAATCAAAAAAAAAATTAAATCCAATCAAAAAAAGTATTTTCTGCACCATTCTCGAATATGATCAAAATGAGGTTGGATTCCCATTTCCCTCAAATGGTTTCTCAAGAACCAAACTCTCCAGCAATAAAGCATGAAAAGGGTCATTGTATCATACCCTTTGTTCTTCGCTATTTGCATAATGATACATTTGATGGTAGATCTTGGCGTCCACAGTTTTCTATCATGTACCGGCATCCCCCTGTTTTCCTTCACCTTTTCATAGAACACAAATAGGTGTTGAGCATCTTCTGCTCCCTCCTTACAAAAGTCATAGATTGGACTAACCTTGACACCCCTTTTATTGAGATTGATTTTAGTTGGAAGAGCATTTCTTGTCAGTCTCCAGGTAAACACTTTAATTTTGTTTGGAACTTCAGCCGCCCAGATCTTCTTGTATATGTATCTGTCCTCCAACAATCTTCGATCCCTCCTTGGATTCTTGTTGCTTTGAAAAACAAAATTTGTCAGATAGGATTAGCCTATAGGCCAATCTAGCAGTAAACATTCCACTAGACTCAACATCCCAGAACTAGTTATAATTCGTGTCCCTCCCCGGAATTGGAATCAATCTAATCTCCCTCCATGCGGCCTCACCAACTGCCGCAATAATTTTTGTTTACTTCCACTCTCTGTTTCCATAATTATTTAGAAGCATTTTTGAAATAATGATCGTAGTATTAGATTAGTGCGTGTCCAAATGAAGGAACTTCTATCAAAGTTGAAACTTCGAATTACACTCACGCATGTCAAATTCGAAGCCAATTGGGCGATGCATGGGTTTGGAAATTCGAGCTCATTATTCTTCGGTTTTTGTTTTTTGTCATATCAAGCAAGTGGCACTACAATGAATTTTAGCATTAGCAATGAAGCTAATTTCGTTACTAGGGATCCATGCTTTGGATAATTATTAGATTCTTTCTTGCTATTTTTTTTCTAACAGACCTTGAACAACGAATTAACGATGAACATATACAGTTCACAAAACTATTTAGTAAGGTAAATTTTAATTTTTATAACTGAATGAACTTTATTGCAAAATTCTAATATTCTTGTATTATAGGTCCAGTTATGAAGGTAATAATTTCTCAATGGGTCCCACCTTTTGATGTGAAAGAGGTCAACATGCACATGTGACCTTAAAAACGTGTACGAGTTACATTGTCAAAATTCACACAACTACACATTATCAGAGTATATAATATGGCTGATTTTGTTCTCTTCATTCAGTTTTCTTGTTCATTGAATTGGGCGGTTTATATCCATAGTTATAGTAATCTAAAACTTTTCAATCTCCTCAATTATCCTATTTTTTAAATAATTTTGAAATATTTTCTCATACAATTATCTTACTTTACTTTTCAATTATTTATACATAATTATCCATGCAACTAACTTATTTATTTTAATTTTATTTTCTTTACTCATAATCATTACCCCCGATATATTACATTATTTTATTTTAATTTAAAAACTTTCATACATAAAATTTTTCATACAAAAGGTTTATCATTTCTTAAACACAACATGTCATATGGAAAATAGACGTCCATGTCGTGGACAACGGCATATCTCTAACACCAGCTGGCGCTGCTAGCGACATCCCCTCGTTGATTTTTAATGCATATGGACAACGGACGTCCATGTTGTGTGGGACCCACCATTTATAGGGGAATTTCTCTAGTCACGGTGGCAGTCGGACCCATACGCCATGGTTCCTTTCCCCTGGATGGAGGCTAATGCCTCAGTCCAGTGCAAACTCTGCAACTTTTTTTTTTTGATGAAACTTTGGAACTTCTATACACTTATACACTGATGGTCATCTAGGTTAGGTATCGACCTTAAATTTCTTTTTTTGTCGAAATCTCCTGTGGCCGGAATCTAATGTAGATGGAATGTGGGGCTGGTGATGAGGGAATTTATTAATAAAAAGGAATACGATCGAATGTAAAATTACTGATAATTTCATTCCCATTTGTAGGACTGTTCACATTTTTTTCCTACAATTTGTTTTACTACCATCATCATCATTATTTATAATAGGTTGATAGTTATTTGATCTACCTTCAGAATAAAATGGTAAAGAACGTGGTCCGGCGACCAAGATTACCACAGCATGCGCTCACTTTCAACTTTTGCATGGCCGGATTTATGCATATAGATGAGATAAGGTAGGCAATGGCTGAATTTCGACCTTCCTAGCTAAATTATGGGGAATGATCCCGTGCGGCGGCCCATTTGGTGATGTATGGGTTACTCAAAAAACTACTTTTTAATGGTGGTTGGAAAAGTGATAAAATTTTTAATGAAATATTTTTAGTAATGACGAAGATTAAAGAGAATAAAGTTAAAATAAATAGGTTATATATATGAGAAATTATATAGAAATGATTGAAAAATACAATAAATATATAAGAAGAAGTAAACAAATAATTAAAAATAAGATAATTGTTGATGGTGAAAAATCTTAATTTAAAATATTTTTTTTACGTAAACAAACACTCTCTACATTTTTTTTCATCCATGCCCGGGGCTCACAAATGTAGAATATAAGAAAAAAAATGTAAATTTTGATGGGACAGCTGTACGGGATCATTCCGAGGACATTTGTTTTCACAGAAGTATAAAACTATCAGACTTCGTCGGCCTCGCAAGCCGGTTTTTTCCTATGACGCAAAAGGAAATTTGACACAGTAGCGTCATTCTCTGCGGCTTGCAAGCTTGTGATTGAAATTTTAGAGTGTGTTTGGCAATCATAAAAGAATGTTAAACAAAATTTGTTATTCTTTATAATTATTTTATTTTTTAATCATTTCTTCTTATCTTTTTATATAATTATTTTACTTTTAGGTTATTTTTCAATAATTACCTATATAATTATCTTATCTATTTTAAATTTATTTTTTTTACTCTTTGTCGTTATCACTATTATGTTATATCACTTCTCCTGTTCAAAAAGTTTTACACAGAAGACTTTTCCTTCAAAAGTTTTATTAAATACTTCCTCTGACGAATTGAAATATCGGGTGTACATAGATAAATAATACATAGTTTTTGCATTCACATCTACATACTTTCGCCCGAAATTATAATATTTTCCTTAATCCTTAGTTTGTAAGGTTTCATGCAAACACGTCCCTTTGGCAACTTTATTTTTGGATGAAATAATGAAAATGCCCATTGTAATATGCACTATAATGCAGTTTATTATTTGTAATCATTATTTTATTGTATTTATTGTAAAAATAACTGAAAATAATAAACATATCATAAAAATAAAAAACCTGTAAATCAATATTTTAGTAATAAAAACAAAATTAATAATCTATTTATTACTAATAGAGACATTTTTGTCATTTCATTAAAATATTTAAGTGCGTTTCATAAAACTGTAATAGAAGGGATATACTTATAATTTCATTCAATTCTTATAGGGTATTTATAATTTTGTGAAACTAATGGATACGCCGGTGTTTTTACCCAAACTATGTAATACATAGGTAAATACATAGGTAAAGGCCAACGATTATTTGCGCCGAGCCACAAATGAATCCGTTTGTGAATTGTGATGGGGCCAAAAATATATCTTTTATTTTTTATTTTTTGTAAAATTGTTAATCTATGTATATTTAATATATAAACTAAGTTTTATTATTTTTAAAAATGTGTATTTATGTATATTAAAATTTTAACCAAAGGGATATTCAGATCATTTTGAACAATTTAAAATGACTAAAATATCCTTGTGTTTAAAATTTAAAAATAGATATATACACATGTCCAAAATGGTAAAGATTGATTTGTAGATTAAATGCAC
This sequence comes from Annona cherimola, assembly GCA_030490835.1. Classification (NCBI taxonomy): domain Eukaryota; kingdom Viridiplantae; phylum Streptophyta; class Magnoliopsida; order Magnoliales; family Annonaceae; genus Annona; species Annona cherimola. The sequence goes on along the minus strand of CM059973.1, from coordinate 81,718,681 downwards.
TGAAGTTAACAGTTTTATAAAAAAAAATTTAAGAAATAAAAAATTATATTTTTGAACCGCAGAGGGTCTGATGATGAGGGACATTCATCGTATGCTTTTTTATTTTATTTTCAAAATTTTTTCATGAAATTGTTAGCCCAAGTGTATTTAATATATGTATAAATTTTTACCATTTTTGGAGATTTTTAGGTATTTATTTCAGATTTTTAAAAAAAGTGGCATTTTAGTCATTGATTTTTAAAAATCCGAAATAAATACCTAAAAATCTCTAAAAATGGTAAAAATTTATACATACGTTAAATACATTTGGGCTAACAATATCATGAAATAGGTGTATGTGCTCGGGAGCATGCAGCAGCCGGAAGCATACGATGAAAGTCCGATTATGAGACCCGGTCTTTTGTAAAAACCTCTTTTATTATATATAATATCTAAACTGTCAATCTAAAACTTAATACCATGAGGAAAAGATTAAAAATCAACTTTTTATGCGAGCTGTTAAGAAGTAAAATTGATAAAAATATCTATTTAAAATTAATATTCATCATATAACTTTTTTATTTTAAATATATTGTATGGATCTAACTAAAATACAAATATGATTAATAAATTCACAGATAACTAATACCGATTCATTTTTCTGCTTGATGAGTTAAATACTTTGGATTTTTTTTTTACATTATCAAGGGAGATAATGATCCTCATAGGATTGGAATCCTGTACCTCGTAGAAATACCGGAACGTGAACCCAACTGAACTGTACAAGGTTCACAATACTTTGGATCTTGATTATATAGCATTTTGAGGTCATTTAATTTGTATATTTTGGCTTTATCTCTAGGTGCTGGCGAGGAAGACTCATTGCTTAATCTGCTTTCACTTTTCTATGAGCTGTAGGCAGTCTGGGTATTGTTGACAACAGACGGGATGGAGAGATATGAATGCTCATACAGAGGAGGTGGCAAAATCGCTCTCCTAAGCGGAGTGGGGGGCTTTGCCACCGTGGCCATCGCTATGATACTGGAGCATGCGTACATCTGGTTGGCCGTAGCGGGTGGTAAATCATCTAGGGCAGGATTGTCCGACCTCAGCATTTGGGATGTAAATTCTACCACCACGGGCTTCTTGGCACGACAAGCCACCGTCTTATTTCTAAGTTCATGGTCAGTTTCCCTTCTCTCCCTTCTAATGATTCCAAATTGCGCTTGGTGCATACGATTTTTTACTATGGGTGTGCTACCCGTGCTAAATTGAACCTCCATCTTAGCTTTAGAATATAATTAGCCAACTGATCAAACATGATCAGCACTTCCAAATCATTTTGCATAACTTCAACGAAAATTTATAAATGCAGCCACCTTTCTTAGTCTAATTTAGATTTGGCTGCATTTAGTATCAAATGTAGCTACTCATCCACTTTTGTAGTTAAAACTTCTATTGTTATTTATAGTCTAATGTAAATGATTGTATGAAGTATTATTTTGGTTGCATTTAATCAAATGCTGCAACCTTAAAGTAATCATATATTTGCAGCTAAATATGCATGGTAACTAAATCCATTTATATGTCTAGTACCAACATTTGTTGTAATGTCATTTGGTACAACATATAAAGGTACAACTTGAGCGGAGTTGAGTTGGAACTTAGCCGATCAAACGTGAAAAGATGCAGTATTACTACTCTTTTTAGAATCCGAATATGAGGAATTCAAGCTCGATTTTTTATTTTTATATTTAATATAAAATATATTATATACATAATACCTTAACAATCTTCATATTTATGTCTTTTACATTATTTATGTTTGAAATAAGTTTGTCATGTTAAAATTATATTATTTTTATTTACATATATGGTTATTTATGTTATTTACTTTTAAGTTTATTAACTTTCTTCATTTATGTTATTTAGTAATGTTAAATGTTTCTACAAATATATTATGTATTACTATATTTTTCCATGTTTCTTCAAAAAATTAGTCAGACTATGTATTATTATTTTTGTTTAGATAAATTTTGTTATTATATATTCATATTAAATTTTAAACTTGCCATTTCTAAATCAAATGAAAATTTGTTAATTAGAATTATAACTTGGAACTTAATTCAAACCTATTTTCACAAATAGTGTTAAAGTTTAGGTTTTAAAAGTATGGTTAATATTATAATTAAAGTTGAAGTTTTATAAATAGGTTAGGATTAGGATTGAAATGGACTCCAAAGTTTCATAACCTAAAGCTACGCCCGCTAGTATATGTCATGCTACGGGGGCATTTTTTATGTGTGCGAATAACTTCAGATGTATGTGTTTTGAAGCACAAGCAAATACTTATAAAAATTGCAATTATGAAAAATAATGACAAAAATGTAGTCATATTTGATATTATTTAAAATTTGTGGTCCTGTTTTTGGTCATGTATGCAAATGACCCATATTATGAAGGTACAAATACGTACGTGATTATTGGTAAAAGGTATAGTACGCGAACAAGTGCTCGTATAATAGTATATAAACTTAAGTGTATCCACTTGGGTTTTATGCAAAGAAGCTTTGTTGAGCCAAGATGAGTAAGCTTCAGGACAACTTATCTCATTCGCACCATCAAATTTTCAGCAAAACTGTAGATTTGGTAAAAATTCAGGCTTACTGCTTTGAATATCATTCGATGGTTTCTGGCAGCATAGTATAAAATGACAGTGAGATATTTAGTAACAGTTGTAAGTTTTCTTTCGTTCCATTAAATAGATATGCTTCTGAAGATCAATTAATGAAAAATTCAGCACGCATTTGCCATAGTGTTGGCCATCCGTTCCCACCTAGAATATTAATATGCATATTTTTGAGATCTGATAAAGGGGTCCTATGATTGGGATCCATGATGAATTGACGATTGATAGCAGAGGCATAGCGTGGTAATGACTGTGAGAATCCTGTTCATGACCTGTTCATGACCTGGGAAAAGATGAGGATGGAGGATGAAAAATGTGGTGTGCACTGGGAATGAAAAAAGTCATATTGGAATTGAGACAGGTAAGTTTATTTTTTAGAAATGAGAAAAATGTCTTTGAAAAATAAAAAAATTTCATATAATAATAATAGTTTAGATGTTGAAAATATTGCAAATTGATATTTAGTATCAATCCATTTTATTGCTTTGATTTTATATATATAGATTGGAGTCACGAAAAATAATATTCGATAAATGAAGAGGTTTCCAGCAACAATATAAATAGTGTTAAATTCAATTAAAAGAGTAGATTTTTTCATCAGCAATGAAGGTGGGAGAAATGGATGGGATTATAGTTGTATATATTAATTTTGCCGTAAATATTTATCTAACAATAAGTACTTTGTTATTTAAAAGTGGTGCTAGGCAGTAATTTTATGCAGTCAAGTGCAACCAATTTTCATATTACTTGTAATCAAATGTCACAATCATATTTATGTCCATATTGCAAATAATGATGATTATTTATTTATTTTTATGAGAAAGCTTTATATTCAATTAGCAATAGAGTTCGGTGGCGATCCCCACCGTGACATACAATTATCAGACATTCGATGTTGCTAGCTCTGCCAGCGAATGAACCGTCCTGTTCCCATCTCTAAGGACGTGGAGAAAACTCATGGATTCAGCTCACCTGGCTCTTCGCCGGCTCTCGTGTATGTGTGCGCCAACAGAAGACAGAATCGGGCGTTCCTCATTTGAGAAACTGATCAAAAGAAGGGAGTCACTTTGTAATTCGAAATGCTGGATTTTCATCTCTATTCCCCAGGTTATCCCAAAATGACACGCCATTGCCTTTACGCACAATGAATCCAAGTAATATTGAAATTTGACTGTTTATAGTCTAACCTAAGTAAAATTGAAATTTGTCTACGAAAGGTGCTACGTATAATAATTTACTTCTGTTGTACTGTCATTTATTTTTATAATTTTATCATGGATGAAACAGAATTAATTTTGTAGTTCAATTTTTCCAATCAGTTTTCCGTCCAAAAAGCTAAAAGCCTTTCGATTCCAACGCAGGGTTTGTTTTGGAGTTGCTGAGGTGTTGTTGGTGATGGGAATGGTTGTTGAATCCAATCATTCAAGAGGATCGAGAGAAGTTCAAAAGCATTGTCTTGTTGTCAGGCGTGGTTCATTTCTAGCTGCAGGCATTTTCGACTTGTCTACGGTGTTCCTTGCGACAGGCTTTTATTTTGCTGTCTTACGGATGCAGAGAGTGAGAGCAGGAGCAGCCGCCATTCAAAGGGAGGTTCTGGAAACAGCTCTCTTCTCAACACCTGAAACCACCCTCTCAAACACTCTCTCATCAGCCCCCATCTCTGCAGTGGATTTGGAAGTTGTTGAACAACCATCTGCAGGAGTTGGAAGTGTAGATTTTGTGAAGGTTACTCATTAAAATTGATGTTATTCCTTTCTGTTGAGGCATCTGAATCTAAATAAGAATGCAAAACAAAATGTGTTTTCTGTTCCCATTGGATGCCAAGACGTATTTATAATCTGTTCCATTTGTATACATGCAACAAAAGTCATATTATTCTGATAGATCATTTTATTTGCAAACATGCATGTGGTCAATTATTAAGTAAATGAAACCTTGGGTTGTACTCCAAAAAATCCCAAAGTTAACATGGCTCGATGAGGAATCTTATCAAGAAAGTGAATTATGATTCAATTTCTGCAACAAACCACAGTCGTAAAATTGGTTGACCTGTTAGAGTTCAGAAAAAAAAATAAAAAAAATACCTGTTCAGTCTTAGATGTTGCTTGCCTCTCTTCCTTATCCCTCAAATTTCACAAAAATATATACCTTCCTTTTCGAAATGATTACTGACTAGGCGGACTCCCTCTGCATATGGGTATGTCTAATTATATATGCTTTGCATAATCGGTGTAGAAGAAGATAAATAACAAAGATAGGGCTGTATCTTGATCTTTGGTTATGCTGTTTCAAAAAGAACAAAAAAAATGTATAGTTTGTAAGCAAATTAAGCAGTTGTTCCAATGGGCTTCCTGCCGAGACAAGAGGCTAAACAAAACCTTTAATTAAAAATGTACGAGGACAGTTATTTTTACTAATAAATTAAAAAAAAAAGATATATGAAGACAGACAACCACAAATCTTCTGCCAGGCATAATCACCCAACCTTAGCGACAAGCAACCCAAAATAGAAATACAAAAATTAAGTGAAAAGCTTTTTCCAAAATGAAGGGAAAAGCCATGGGACAAGAGAAGCAAAATTCACTATGAAGAGGGGATTAAAAAATAATTTTAAGTTTAGATCTAAGTCCTGAGATATAGAGAACAAATCAACTGACATATATTCAAACGAAATTAGTCCTATCAAATAAAAAACTGACAAATATTCAAATGAAATTAATCCTATCAAATCAAAAACATCACTGAAAAGCCCCCAAGTAAAAGCCAAATTGATTGTTGCTTCTCTTTTCCTCCTTTCTTTTTTTTCCCTTGTTCTTCTCCTCAAAAGAAAAAGATCCATCCCAAAAAAATTATCTTCAACAAGAGCTGTTGCCTTGAGAAAATGTTATCATTGATGACGGAAAAATGCCCAAACTCAGGAGTCCCTTGTGCGGATTCACAGACCTTTTTTTGTTTCTTTCGTACAAACTAATCAGAGAGTAGGGGGACGTTTGATAATGTGTAAAATTATGGGATTGTGATAAATGGAAAAGAGAATATTTTAATAAATAAGTGATTGATAAGAAATAATAGGATGTATAGTTGAAATAAATAGGATTATTATATGTAGTTGGTAAGGAAAATGATTGAAATGCAAGGATAAAAGTAAAAAAAAATAGTGTGATTGGCAAAATAACGTTTGACCATGTAAAACCAAATCACGTGTTTCCAGCACTTATGTTAACAAACATACCCTCGAGCACCTGGCACAGGGCGGTTGGTAGCTCAACCGCGCACAGTTGCCAATGGTCCGGAATCGAATCCCTTAGACCCCACTTGCCACTTAAAGGATAAAAAAAAAGGAATAAAAAAGAGAGTATTCGTTGTACTTGACGGGCACCAAAAGCTCAGTGCTTATCCAGCCGTCATATCTGTAAGTCTCTGCAAAGACTTCATTTTGGCCTACTTTATTTCGGCCTTGAAACTACCTTAGGCATTGTCTGTAGAATTCTCATCAACATGAATCTTCAGTACCCGCATCTCTTCGTTCTCAATAACATCCCATGTTCCCACTTTGACTAGGACGAATCAGCCAATGCATGACACATCATAATTCAGAACTGAATTTCCAGGAACTTGCGTGTACGCCCTTTGGAGAATTGCAGAGCGAGAATCTCACCATTGTCAGTGTTTGACTGTTTTCCTAGAAACTTCAAACTCAGAAAAAAATTCAACAGCGGCCAGCCGCCTCCCTTTCCCATTGTGTGCACTTCTTGTCAGTCATCTTCCCGCTCCGCTCTCACAGAAGACAAAACTGCTATTTATCCATTATATAATTATAAAATTACTCTTGTTCTATTCCTCCGTCCTCCCCAGACCATCCCCTCTCTCCTGTAAACGGAGAGAGAGGGTCTTGAAGGAGCTAGCTCTCCGTAGAGTCTCTCGAAATGCTTCCAACACCGTCTTTTGCTCCCTCACCCTTCTTCCTCTTCTTCTTCCTATTCTTCCTTTTCACCCCTTGTCTATCTCAAGACAACGAAATTTACACAAGCTGTGTTGCTCGATCGTGCGGACACATTCCTGTGCAGAATATAAGTTTCCCTTTCTGGTTCGAGGGCCAGTCGAAGTATTGTGGCGACCCAAGGTTCGAGCTCAACTGCACTGATGATTACTCCACAACGACCATAAACATCCTAACGGAAAGATTCCGTGTTAAAAGCATCGATCCTGTAAGCCGTACGTTGACGCTCATTGACGAGGATTTGGCGGGTCCTGAATGCACAACTCCATCCTCCAATACGACCATCGATACCACTGCCTTTCATTTCACCACTCAAGATCTCAACCTCACCTTATACTACGAATGTCCGGACAACGTTTCCCTCGACTACAGTCACTTTTTCCCCCTCCCATGTAGCCCAAATGTTACTGACACCTACGCTTTCTTTACGTTACTCGCCACCCCCAACGCCTCCTTTGCGTCCTGCAAAGTCGCGGCCATTACTCTCTCAGACTCCATGAGAAGGCTACTGCCAACAGATAAACCGCCGTTGGAGGACTACGTGCCGAGTTTTTTCGAGGATGCTGTGCAAATGGGATTCGAAGTGAGTTGGGAATCACTCGACATGAGTTGGTGCGTACGTTGCCATCAGTCGGGTGGACGTTGTGGATATAACCCAGATGATACTCAGCAGCGTGTCTGCCTGTGCCGGGATCAACCGCATCAAGATACTTGCGACGGCCGGAGGATCAAATTAGGTATGTCCTTTTGTCCATTTTATTTTTTTTTTGTTGTTTTCGTTGGTGTGCAATGCTATACGCTGGAATACGACACACCTTCCTCCCTAGATACGACTCTCTTCTTCCGTAGGAACATAGCGCACGTCTCCAAATTCAACAGATACGTCAATCATCCTTCTAGATACCTAGCTAGAAATGGTCATCGATCGACAATTACACTTTCCATTGAAAATTCACCTAAACTGGACGGTCAAGGCTGTTGCACTCCCGTTTAAGGTTGCGAAAGGTCCCTGCGGTGACAGTCTTTAATTAGCCTAATTAGCCCCTCTCTTTTCCCCTAAAGCAGGATTAACGATCGGGTGGCCATTTGAAATTAATTCTTCAAACTACATCACCTTGTCCTGATAATCAAACAATACCAGTGTAAAGTGCACTGTTGTCAAGTGGAGAATTATAAGTTAGGGGCAAGTTCGAATATTACAAAAGCTTTTTAATTTATAAATTTTAACTTTTTATAATTACTTTATTTTTTAATTATTTTTTGACATATTTCCAATATGTCAATTCCAAATTTCAAAGAGCACCGCGCTCTTTCCCTTGAGGAAGGATTTGATTTCAAAACTAACTTTTCGTTAGGCGTAATGAAACATCTGGACCATTTATTTGTCATGTTATTCATATAAAACTCACTATATGTAAAATTAAATATACCGGAAGTATGTATGAATTTTTTTTTATGAAAATATCTGGTATAAATCATTGCAAAAAAGCTAAGAAGTCAAGGTACAAAAGAATTTACAAGAAAATTGGGTGAGTTTCCCAACACATTTTTACACCATTAGCATCTTTAGCTGCAAAGTCAGCAAGACAATGGTTATGTATAATTAGTTATAAATTTCTTTTTATGAATTGTTGGAGCCAGCACATAACTGAATCTGAATGGTTCAGACTTCATACGCCTGACGGAGTATGAAGAGACAGTCAACGGCAAGTCATGAAATGTGTGTTCAGACCTCAGAGGGATATGTTCCCATTCGTGAATGGTGGCTCTCGGGTGAGTTAGTCTTTCCAGTCAACTCTTGTTTTGGGTGGAAGTCTTCCCAGTCAACCGAGAAATTTCGGCCACCAGACGGAGAATTCTAGCACACGCGTTTTCATACTCTAATAAATAAATTTTCTACTCCACTTCAATCATAAAATGAGAAAATTATCTAGATATTAAGTATAAATAATTGTCTAGATAAACGAAATATAGCATCAATAATCATGAATTAGTTCGATTTTATAATTTATATCCTCATCTGCTCCGGATCATATATTTTCATGCCTGTGTATATGTACAACTTAAGTCTAATTATTCTTTTTGAACTTCTCCATCTTTATGTATTAGCTGTTCAGATTTTTCCGTAATTTTTGTTTTCTTCAACTCAATTGGACAGTTATTGTATGGTTTTGTCACATTTAAATGATTTTACTTTTTATTAAACTCGATGTAATTTTGCAGGAAGAAATAGTCGCAGTCCTCTTATTCGGAAGATTATAATAGGTATGATAATCCCAAAGTAAGAGACCTTAGCATGCCTTCTGTAGCTGACGTAGTTTTTTTTTTCTATGGAAGTAGCTGATAAGTACATTGCTTATGCTCTGTTTTTCTGCGACAGAACTGAGCAAGTGTTTGTACATTTCGGAACATTTGTGTGTGTTTGGCCCAACTGAGATCTACATTACTCCATACACACTGACGTTCTTTAAGATCAAGGCTTTCTTTTGTTTCCAGAGAGCATGATCAAAACCACTAACTTGATGGCTATTGCAAAGCTTCATCAAATTTCAATTCATTGTGCAACATATCCTATATTGTCACTTAGGAAGGCAGCGTTCCCGCTTTGCACATGGTGCACAGATTGGGTGCAAATTCTAATGTCCTTTTCTCTTCCAGGAGCATTAGCACTGACCGGAGCCGTTGTCTTTCTGGTATGCGTCATCCTCATCTTTTATCACAGGGCGATCTTCTGTTTTACTAAAGAGCGCAAAGAAGATCGGGCTATTGAAACTTTTCTCAAGAACTATGGGTCTCTTGTTCCGAAAAGATATCAGTATTTTGATCTAAAGAAGATGACAAACTCTTTCAAAGATAAACTTGGCCAAGGAGGCTTTGGAGGAGTGTTCAAAGGAAATCTTGAGGATGGACGGTTAGTGGCCGTGAAGGTCTTAAGCAGCTCCAAGTGCAATGGAGAAGAATTTATGAATGAGGTTGCCAGCATTGGCCGGACGAACCATGTCAACATTGTTAATCTGCTGGGGTTTTGTTCAAACAGATCCAAAAGAGCACTCATTTACGAGTTCATGCCCAATGGATCACTCGAACAGTTCATTTATGAAAAAACGAGAAAAGCGAATCCTCTTGGATGGAAGAAACTTTATGAAATTGCCCTGGGGATAGCCAAAGGACTCGAGTATTTACACCGTGGTTGCAGCACGCGCATTCTGCACTTGGACATCAAGCCTCACAACATTCTTCTAGACGAAGATTTCCAACCCAAGATTTCTGATTTTGGGCTTGCTAAGATATGCCCACCGAAGGAAAGCTTTGTGTCCATGTTGGGAGCGAGGGGAACTGTGGGGTATATTGCTCCAGAGGTGTTCTGCAGAAACTTTGGGGGAGTGTCACACAAGTCTGATGTTTATAGTTACGGAATGATGGTGTTGGAGATGGTGGGAGGAAGAAGCAACATTGAAGCCACAGCTGAGAAAACCAGCCAAGTATATTTTCCGGACTGGATATACAAGCGTGTTGAGTTCAATGAGCATCTAGAACTGAATGGAATTACAATGATAGAGGAAGGAGAGATTGCAAGGAAAATGATCATAGTGGCGTTGTGGTGCATACAGGTGGACCAAGCAGATAGGCCTACGACACGCAGGGTCGTAGAAATGCTGGAGGGAACCGTTGAAAGCTTGCCAATTCCACCCAGACCCATTTTTTCGTCTCCTTCAAGAACACACCAGCCTCACTCATCTGTCTCAACGTCATAACAAATTTTTCTGGAACTTGCTTGATTTATTTTGTTTTCCAGAAGATTGTGATTTTTTTTTATTATTATTATTATGTCGTCCTTGTTGAATGACCCGGCAATCGACGGGGAGGAAAAGATTGTGATACTTAATCCATGTAAGAAACCCAGAACTTCAAACCCAGGTGCATGATTATTACTGTATTTGGTGTGTCTTTCTCACTTAACATGTTATTCACTATGAGGGCTTAGCAGTGGTCCTATATAACCCTCTTAATTTTTAAGATATTAATGATTGATGCCAAATTTAATTCATTCATTGTATTTAATATAACTTATTTAGCTAAGAGACCAAGTTTCATCTAAATCAAATATGCGTATGAGTTACATTTGCTCAAATATATATATATATACACACACATGTGTAACTTATGAAAAACGCTTAAATCCATTCACATATGTATTAGAATATAATAATATTTTATAGAATTATTTAGCTACATATTATTAATATTTTAGATAGTTTAGATCTTGAAAAAACTACTTTAAAATTGATATTTTAGATTGAACCATTTTATTATGTTGATTTTACACATTTATGGATGTGACACATATTCAACACAATTAAATACATAAAAGAATTTCCACGATAATATAAACAATGCGAAGTACAATATATAGAGTAAATTTTTCATCAACCATCAGATTTTAAATATAGATGGAAATAGAGTTTCATAAAAGCAAGATTGTACTATCTATTTCATTACGTATACCGATACAATTACAGAAACCTTATTCATATATATACATGTGTGTGTGCATTTACATATGAAGAAGGAGAAAAACACTCCCGTGCATTCGAAATTGTGCAGTTCATACATTATGAGATTCATTTGATCATAAATAGAAAATCTACTATACTCATTGTATTTAAAATTATTTACTTTATTGGCATAACAAATGTCATCCAAATTGGATATATGTGTATATGTCAATGTTAAAATGGTACAAAATTATCATAATAAAATAGTTTGATATAAATAACAATTTTAAAGTTATTTTTTCAACATCTAAACCGTCTAATATATGCTTTTTATATGGATAAATAATTATATAAAATATCATAATATTATAATATGTGTGGGACTTATTTTGCAGCTGACTATATCATAATTATATAGCAGTCCATTTGCACCTGAACGGTTTTCATATATATGACTTTTTATTCAATGCAATTACATGATCATAAAATGATAATCTATTCCACTCATTATATTTAAAATTATTTATTTTATTAGCATAATAATTTTCACTCAAATTGGAAATGTGCATTTGAAAATGGTACCAAACAAATGTAGTAAAAAAGCTCCACTTTTATGTGACCAGGTTATATATAAGCAGTCTCACGTAACCCTCTTGATGTTTAAGATATTAATGATTGATTTAAAATCTAATTTATTCATTGTATTTAATATCACTCATTTATTTAGGAAACCAAGTTTTTTCCAAGTCAAGTACGTTTATAGGCCACATTTGCTCAAATATATATATATATATATATATATATATATGTATGTATGTATATGAAGTGTGTGTGTGTAAATTATGAAAAATACTTAGATTCATTCACACATGTATTAGAATATAATAATACTTATAAAACCATTTATCCATATAATATAAATATTTTAGATAGTTTAGATATTAAAAAATATTTTAAAAATTAATATTTTAGCATTAAACCATTATATTGCATTGATTTTATATATTTATAGATGCGACCCATATATAGTGAAATTTAAAAAAATAAAAAGATTTTCAAAATACTATAAATGATGCTAAATCTAATGGATAGAGTAGATTTCTCATCAACTATCAAGATTTTAAAAATATTGGAGGTTATATAAAAAAAAAGGTTTCATAAAAGTTGGACCATAGAATAAAATAATTTGATATAAATAATAATTTTAAAATTATTTATACAATAAGTAAATCCGTTGACTAAGGGACTACCACCCAAGGTCTTTCATGAACATACTGCTCACATGAGTGTTGTATCACTCGATGATACTCTGGTTTAGTGGGAGTTTATATTTTGTGCTTTTACTTGGTAAACGCACTTTTGTATATTACAGTTATGGATATTTTTCGGCAGAAATAAAGTATTCGGTATTTTGGTTATTCAGTTTTTTTTTTATTTTGGTTTGATCTCACCAAATAAGATGGACCAGTTGGAAATAGGCACGTTAGATCACATTATATGTAATTTCCATGCTACGCATCCATACTTGATTTATGTCTTTTGGTTATGTTTGATATATGTGATCATGGATGGGTCTAGTTACAATAAATGTGACAAAGGTCGTCTTGATTCTATGTTGGCATAACTAATTGACGAGATTATTTGGAGATGATTTTTGTATGATGCAAAAAGTTTTGAACTCATAAGGTTATATATGTAATTATAAAAATATATGTAGTCCAAGTGAGAGATTGTTGGAATTTTGAACATACATATATAATAATTATATGTATACGCTATCATAAATAGCGGCCCAAATTATAAAGTGATCTTATAAGGTTTTATGGGCCTAAATCATCTAATAAAGTATGGATATTCTATGCGTAGAAACCCTTCAACCTAATTTCTAATTTCTATTTTTATGATGCGTTAAATTAGAAATACGAAAAATATACTTCCTATATGAACGGTTGTAGTTCCTGGATTATGCACCTATTAGAGTTCTTTTCTAACATCTCATCAGTTGAAAAGCGGAACTACCTTCTCTAGAAAACCCTAGGGCATTAACTTGGAAGACCCAGAAATCTTAAGATTCAAGAAAAACAACATCCATGAATTCAGGTACGCGTCCATTTATGGTTTCTTATTTTCTTAATAATTTAGCATGGAGGATCCCGAGTGATTAAAAATTTAATCAATATGATTTTTCCAACATCCCTTTTCGGATCGATGCCTAGCCATGCAACTGCGGCTACCCAGGATTCGATCTCCAGTGCGAAGATGGAGAGCCCATCCTCAAGATGTCTGAGGTGGATAACGGCTACCGGATTCGGGATATCTTTTACGACAACTAAACTTTTTTGGTCGTCCATGAAGATTTCTTTGCAAGTCGCGGCTATTGTCTCCGTCCTCTTCATAACCTCACCTTCCCCAGAATACACGCTCCCTTTAATGTCAGTTCTGCCAACAACTATCTCTATTTCTTCTGCAACTGCACCGGTTTCCTGCTTCCGGAGTCCAAGTATTTTCCAGTTTCTTGCCTGTCGAATGGCATGAATGAGTTGTTCGCGATGATGGACTACTCCGGTCAGTTGGATATGGCGAATGTTTCAATAGGATGCGACTTGTCCGTCGTTGAACCAATCGCGATAGGTGGCTGGGATTTGGAGGAAAGTTGGGCGCGTTCCGTGGAGTATACAGAGCTTCTAGCCAAGGGATTATGGACACTATGATAGGCTAGAATGTCCTTCTATCTTTGTGAAAACTGGGCTGGTTCAAATGGCCTGTAACCTGTATTCCTCGTTAGATAGGAAAGCTATTAGTGTATTCCAAAAAATAAATGTTTGCATAAAATGAACTTGGGTCTTGGATCTAATTTTCGAACTTCTAAAACAGGAGCATGTGCTCGCGATTTCTGCATCCTCGTGAAATAAAACATGTTAGTAAGAATAGTCTTTAAATAATATTAGTGCGCAAGTATCTACCCATAGGTTCAGCAGCACAATTTGTTAAAAGGGGCCGTTTTCGCATAGATTCGTCCACAGATCTAGCAGCGTGATGGCAGCGCACATTGTTGGAAGCAGTTGGACAGCGTGAACCGACCTTGCGTTAGATGGAGTGACCACTGATCTTAAAGGAAAAATCAACCCTCATTTCATTGAATAATGGGGATGGGGACAAACATGGAGGTGCAAGTGGTACTTGCATCTTTTATTATTATTATTTTTGAGGGGCCCTTTAGGGAAACACAAATGCGCCATCATATCTACTTTTAAATGACATCCACCGTCAGTTTCTCTTAGTATATCACGAAATACCACTCGCATTTATTTTACAACTAATTAATTAAGTAACAACATAAACAGTAATTCCAGTCAAGCCATATTCGGGCCATTGGGCCTTGCATCTCATGCCGGGCTGTGAGCAGCAGCCATACGCGGGGCCATTCGGCATCTTCATCTACAAAAGTCTCAACTCTCAACCAATGTTGTAAGAACAAAATTGGTTGACGAACCGGTCCAGATACTGGTTGGTTCTGATTCAACGGGTTTAATCGGTTGTAAAAACTAGATTAAACCGGTTTATTAGCAATTTATAATTTTAATCTTTCAACTTCTTACATTTAGGGTGTGTTTGAGTGGTCCTCAATTGATTTTTCTCAATCAGAAATCTGGAAATTGCCGTGACCGTCTTATCTCATCGGACGGTGGATCACTGTAATTCAAGATTGGGCATCTTCGCCAAACTGTGGGGCCCATTTCATGATACGATGATTTAGCTTCACTTGTAAAAAAGTTCTTTTTTTTTTTTGCAGTCAAAACATAAGTGGTCAACGGTCCAAGTCCAATGTATCGATCGTGCGGCTACAGACTATTGCATCTCTAACTGGATTGTCCTTCATGGAGTTGTCCGTATTCAGTGGCCCCCAGAATGGACGGTACATATTATCTGCAAAACCAAGCGCACCCATCTTGGATGGACCAGTGACCGTGGACCAAAAGCAGCTGGTCATAGAAGACCGCATACATTTAAAATTTTTTTAACTCCAACTGGCAACAGCCGTTTCCGGAAGCATTTCTCTCCTCTGCTCCAGTTCCGCCTCTGTCGAGTACTAAATACCGAATCGACCGAAAAATGCTCGCGCCGGAGCCTTTCTTCGGCTCCTTCTCCTCTGCCTCCGTCTGCGTCCTTGTATTCGTCTTCCTATCCTTTCAAGGAGGGGTAAAATCCACTCACCATCAGTTCGAAGCTTGCGCACCTCGAGACTGTGGAAACAGCATAAACATAAGCTTCCCTTTCCGGATCGACGCCCAGCCAAGCTACTGCGGCTACCCAGGATTCGACCTTCAGTGCAAAGATGGAGAGCCCGTCCTCAAGATGTCTGAGGAGGATAACAGCTACCGGATTCGGGATATCTTTTACGACAACCAAACTTTTTTGGCAGTCCATGAAGATTCCTTTGCAAGCCGCGGCTATTGTCTCCGTCCTCTTCATAACCTCACCTTCCCCAGAATACACGCCCCCTTTCATATCAGTTCTGCCAACAGCTATCTCTATTTCTTCTACAACTGCACCGGTTTCCCGCTTCCGGAGTCCAAGTATTTTCCAGTTTCTTGCCTGTCGAATGGCATGAATGTTAGGTGGTTTCCTCCCACGTGAAGTCAAAGTGGGTGGGGACCACCACGTTTGGCATCGTTGAAAAATGCCACCTGCTCTTTTGTCTTTTCCTTTGCTTTCGGTGCGGGAGAAGAAAAAGGTGAGAGAGAGAGTGTGTTATATACATCAACGGCTCTTCTTCTCTTGGTAGCAGACATCCGTCGTCGTTGTGTTCTCTTCAGTCTCGGTTTTCAGAGAAGCAGTAGCAGCTCCGACGGACGAAGGAGGATTCTATCCTCACATGCTCAGGGCTTCTACGACAGTCATCTCTTCCGGCCATTAAGAGAGAAAATTCTGCCGTTATCTCAAATTGGGTAAGATCCATCTTTAGTTAATTTCTATGTTGAAATCCATCCTTATTGTGATGATGAAATCCTCTAGTTTTAACTAGAGAAGACATTGCATTGTAATCCCATTATTCTATAGTGGAAGTTTTACCTGGACTGGGTCCCGTGGTTTTTCCCCTTTATTAAAGAGGGGTTTTCCACGTAAAATTGTGGTGTGTTTTTCAGTGGGTTTGATTGTTTATTATTTGTGATATTTATTGTCTGAGATTAATTATTCCTGTTTAATCTACACAAAAGGGGATAGCCTAAAATCCCAACAAGTGGTATCAAAGCCTGGTCTGTTTTTTGCATAATTTCTTGTGTGGATTAGATGGAAGAAACTTCATTCACAATGGTCAAACTCACATCATCAAATTACTCAATATGGAAAACAAGGATGGAAGATATTTTGTATTGCAAAGAACTTTACCTGCCTATTAAAGTGAAAGGAGTGAAGCCCGTGGATAAAACTCAAGATGATTGGGATGTGTTAAATAGAAAAGTGGTTGGGCATATCCGACAATGGGTTGATCAGAGTGTTTTTCACCATGTTGCTAAGGAAACTGATGCATTCAAATTATGGGAAACATTAGAAAGCCTATATGAACGCAAATCAGCTGTAAATAAGGCTTTTCTAATTAAAAGGCTTGTTAATATGAAGTATAAAGATGGACAAAAAGTTGCTGAGCATTTGAGCAATTTTCAAGAAGCTTTAAATGATTTATCCAGCATGAAAATTACATTTGCTGATGAAGTGCAGGCATTACTTTTGTTGAGCTCTTTGCCAGATAGTTAGGAAACCTTGGTAATTTCACTCAGTAACTCTGCTCCTAATGGTGTTGTATCAATGGATGTGGTGAAAGACAGCATGTTTAATGAAGAGGCAAGACGGAGAGAACAAGGTACATCCGCCAATTCTGAAGCACTAGTTATAAAAAACAGAGGGAGAAATCAGCATAGATATTCTCGCAATAATAATGATCGTGACAAGTTTAAATGGAATCATGATAAATCGAGAAGGAGATCAAAGTCAAGAGGAGTCAAATGCTATCATTGTGGTAAGCCTGGACATGTAATTAGAGAATGCAGAAAGTTGAAAAGAGAGGAAGAATATAAAAAGAAAAATGAAGAAAAGAAAGATGACACAGAAAAAGCAACAGTTGCATTCGAAGATGACGTTGTCATAGCTTGTGATGTTAATTGCTTTGCCAATGATGTGCCTACATGGGTAATAGATTCTGCAGCTTCTTCACACGTTACTCCATGTAAAGAGTTCTTCTCATCTTACACTAGCGGAGATTTTGGCTATGTAAGGATGGGAAATGATGGCAGATGCAAGATTCAAGGTATTGGTGATGTTTGGCTAGAGACAGACATGGGATGCAAACTGGTGTTGAAAAGTGTCAAGCATGTTCCAGAACTTCGATTCAATTTAATCTCTGCAGGACAGTTAGACAATGATGGATACTGTCATCAATTTGGTGGTAGCAAATGGAAACTGACGAAAGGTTCTCTTATTTTCGCTAAGGGAAATAAGACTGACACTCTTTACAGATCTTATATGAAGATTGCTAAGGGAGAAGTGAATGCAGTGGAGCATGAATCCTCCTCAGAGCTATGGCACAAGCGACTTGGCCACATGAGCGAGAAAGGTTTGAATATTCTTGCGAAAAAGCAATATTTGCCTAAAGGTTTACCTCTAAAATCATGCATTGATTGTTTAGTTGGAAAACAACATAGAGTTGCATTTCATAAATTCCCTCCACATAGAAAACATGATTTACTTGATCTGGTGCATACTGATGTGTGTTCTATGGGTGATAGAACTCTTGGTGGTGCTATATACTTTGTTACTTTCATTGATGATCATTCCAGGAAAGTATGGGCTTATGCAATAAAGGCCAAAGATGAGGTTCTAAGTATCTTCAAGCACTTCCAAACTAGTGTTGAAAGAAAAACAGGAAAGAGATTAAAATGCGTTCGTGCCGACAATGGTGGTGAATACAGAGGACCGTTTGAAAGATACTGCAGTGAACGTGGTATCAGACTTGAGAAGACAGTTCCCAAGACGCCTCAACAGAACGGTGTGGCAGAGAGAATGAACAGAAGTATTTGCGAAAGAGTCAGGTGTATGCTCTCTCATGCAAAATTATCAAAGTCCTTCTGGGGTGAGGCAATGAGAACTGCAGTTGATTTGATTAACCTATCTCCTTCAGCTCCTTTGGACGGTGAGATTCCAGAAAAGGTATGGAGAGGAAAAGATATTTCTTATGAACACTTACGGGTATTTGGTTGCAGGGCATTTGTTCACATTTCTAAGGATGAAAGATCCAAGTTGGACAGTAAAACTAAACAGTGTATCTTCCTCGGCTATGCACATGAAGAATTTGGTTATAGATTATGGGATCTTATTGACAAGAAGATTATCAGAAGCAGGGATGTAATCTTCTTTGAAGATCAAACAATCGAAGACTTTGAGAAAATTGAAAAAGCGAAGTCTCCAGTAGAAGACCCTGTTGATTTGAGTTCATGTACTCCACCTATTGTGCATACAGGAAATGGGGGAGATATACCAAACGCTACACCAGAGCAACCAAATGAGCAAGCTGCTCCACATCCGTTAGTTGAAAATCAATTGAGAAGGTCTGTAAGACAACGTCGGCCATCAGAAAAGTATCCTCCTCATGAATATGTGATGCTTACTGATGAAGGTGAACCTCAAAGTTATCAGGAGGCAGTGTCTCATGAATGCAGTGAAGAATGGATGGACACCATGCAAGAAGAGATGAATTCCTTGTATGAAAATCATACGTATGAATTAGTAAGATTACCTGCACGCAAAAGAGCACTCAAGAACAAGTGGGTTTTCAGATTGAAAGCAGATGAAAATAGCTCACGGCCAAAATACAAGGCAAGATTGGTTGTGAAGGGATTTGGTCAAACAAGAGGTATTGACTTTCATGAGATCTTCTCACCCGTGGTGAAGATGAATTTAGTCAGAGTTGTTCTAAGCCTAGCAGCTAGCTTGGATCTGGAGATTAAGCAGCTTGATGTAAAGACAGCATTTCTTCATGGTGATTTGGAGGAAAAGGTATATATGGAGCAGCCTGAAGGTTACAAGGTCAAAGGAAAGGAGGATTTAGTGTGCAAATTAACAAAGAGCTTATATGGACTTAAGCAGGCACCAAGACAATGGTACACAAAATTTCAGTTCTTTATGAGACAACACGGGTATAGTAAAACTATGTCTGATCCATGTGTATTTATTAGAAAATTCTCCACTAATGATTTTATTATCCTTTTGTTATATGTGGATGATATGTTGATTGTTGGTCATGATGCTAACAAGGTTCAGAGATTAAAATTGCAGTTGAGTAAATCCTTTTCTATGAAGGATTTGGGACCGGCTAACAGAATACTTGGCATGAAAATTATTCGTGATAGGAAGAACAAAAGGCTTTGGCTATCTCAAGAAAGCTATATTAAAAGGGTGTTAGAAAGGTTCAACATGGGCGAGGCGAAACCTGTTTGTACTCCACTTGCAGGTCATTTCAAGTTAGGCTCTCATCAATGTCCTACAAGTGAAGAAGAGAAAGAACAGATGAAAATAATTCCTTATTCATCTGCTGTCGGTAGCTTAATGTATGCAATGGTGTGCACAAGACCAGACATCGCCTTCGCAGTTGGTGTAGTGAGTCGGTTTCTTTTAAATCCAGGAAAAGAGCATTGGGAAGCAGTGAAATGGATCCTCAGATATCTCAAAGGTACCTCCAAAGCCTGTTTATGTTTTGGTTCTGATAGACCTGAGCTTAAAGTTTACACAGATGCAGACTGGGCTGGTGATGTAGATACCAGAAAGTCCACTTCAGGTTACTTGGTAACATTTGCAGGGGGAGCAGTGTCATGGCAATCTAAATTGCAGAAGTGTGTTGCATTGTCTACTACTGAGGCAGAGTATATTGCTATAACAGAAGCAAGCAAAGAGCTTCTATGGATGAAGAAATTTCTCAAAGAATTGGGAATGAATCAGGAAAAGTATATTATATACTGTGACAATCAGAGTGCTATTCATCTCAGCAAGAATCCTACTTTTCATTCAAGATCTAAGCATATTCAGGTGCGTTATTGTTGGATTCGTGATATATTAGAGTTGAAGATGTTGCAACTTGAGAAAATTCACACAGATGACAACGGATCAGATATGATGACTAAAACTGTAACTAGCGAAAAGCTAAGAGTATGCAGAGAGATGACAAGTTTGCTAGAGCCCTCCACGTAGTCGGAAGGGGGAGATTTGTTAGGTGGTTTCCTCCCACGTGAAGTCAAAGTGGGTGGGGACCACCACGTTTGGCATCGTTGAAAAATGCCACCTGCTCTTTTGTCTTTTCCTTTGCTTTCGGTGCGGGAGAAGAAAAAGGTGAGAGAGAGAGTGTGTTATATACATCAACGGCTCTTCTTCTCTTGGTAGCAGACATCCGTCGTCGTTGTGTTCTCTTCAGTCTCGGTTTTCAGAGAAGCAGTAGCAGCTCCGACGGACGAAGGAGGATTCTATCCTCACATGCTCAGGGCTTCTACGGCAGTCATCTCTTCCGGCCATTAAGAGAGAAAATTCTGCCGTTATCTCAAATTGGGTGAGATCCATCTTTAGTTAATTTCTATGTTGAAATCCATCCTTATTGTGATGATGAAATCCTCTAGTTTTAACTAGAGAAGACATTGCATTGTAATCCCATTATTCTATAGTGGAAGTTTTACCTGGACTGGGTCCCGTGGTTTTTCCCCTTTATTAAAGAGGGGTTTTCCACGTAAAATTGTGGTGTGTTTTTCAGTGGATTTGATTGTTTATTATTTGTGATATTTATTGTCTGAGATTAATTATTCATGTTTAATCTACACAAAAGGGGATAGCCTAAAATCCCAACAATGAATAAGTCGTTTGCGATGATGGACTACTCCGGGCAGCCGGATATGGCGAATTTTTCAATAGGATGTAATTTGTCCGTCGTTGAACCAGTTGCGATCGGTGGCCGGGATTTGGAGGAAAGTTGGGCGCGTTCGGTGGAATATACAGAGCTTCTTGCCAAGGGATTTCTGGCGGTGTGGACTGGGAACAATTGCACCCGATGTAGGGCAAGTGGGGGCCGATGTGGATTCAGCGAGACTTCGCCGTTCGTGTGCTTTTGCCCCGATCGACCGCATTCCGAAGCTTGCAAAGGTTAGTAATTCGCCCTGCTTTATTTGTGTTCCTTGCCTTCTTTCTGTGGATCAACTGTTTGAATGTGATCCTCAATAACTCAGCGGCTCGGCCAATAATGCCAAGATGCCAGGAATGAAAATCTAAATCGGACTTGATCTGCTGTTGAAAACGATTAAAATATCCTTTAAGTTTGAAATTCCAAAAAAAAATAAATAAAAAATGAACACATCGATCACCATTAAAAAGCAAGAAAAACGATTGCAAACACAGAAGACAGTTTTTTTAAAAAAAAAAATTTGCTAATGATAATATATCAGTTTTGAATAGTAAATTTTAATAAATTTAAACGCATACTGAATGTGTGAACAATGTTGAGAACACGAATGAAAAGTAATTGGCGAAAAAGGGCAGGAAGGTAGAAAATTAATTTTTCTACGAATGAAACGACAATTGCACCGTGGGCCTGGACATAGTGCAGTTCCAAAGAGTGTAAAAGTGAAGTTGACTAACACAAACTAACTTGTGTCTGGACTTGGTACATATTGAAAATGTGCCGATTTTATCCCGGCTAGCCAATTAGAAAATTTATTCTCATATATATATATATATATATATGGAATTCTTGAAGTCTCTTAACAATGTGAGATTTTCTCACCACTTAACATAGGATAATCAAAATACTGTGCAAAGGAAAGAGAATTCGAACAGGGTTTCTCCTTCCTCTCCCACACCACCGTGTATTGTACGACGCCCTTCATGTGGCGGTAGCAGCGTTAGTACTGTTCTTCGTAACAATGTGCGCACTTTTCCCGTCCCGTGGAAAATGGGGAAGAGGACGGCTTCTGAAATGGTTCCTGTTGACATGGACTGGATATAAGTCTTCCGAGTCAACCGTCTAAGTCATGCAGCGAGGCCGCCAATAGAGGAAGGAATTTCTAAATTTTTTGCTGGTGTTATGAAAATTAATTTCAATGGATATTTAAGTGTGCCAACTAGAGGGAGAATTTCAACATACGCATCTTTATCCTCAAATAAAATAAATTGTATAGTAGGCTTAAGTCATAAATTGGGTAAGCGGTTTGACTTCCATATGAGATTTCGACCAATGTAAAAATTGAAAGCAGTTGGTCTTTCTTATAATTAGATAGTGGATTTTATCTCTCCGTTCCTTTGTTGATATGCGTGGGCTTATGTCTCCCTCTAACAAATCGTAGAAATTTTGAAATTTTGAGAGAGCATAATTGTAATATAAGTTGAGATGTGATATAAAGTATATAAATAAAAAGTCGTAAATTGGGAGAATTGTCCAGATATGAACTGCAAAATAGCATAATGAAGTGACTAAATCAAATTATTTTTTAATATCTACATGAGCTCTAATTAATGAAATATTTTTCTGTCTCTGTGTTCGGCGCCACTCCTGTTCGTTTTCTAGTTGTTCCTGCATTTTCACAATTTGGGTTTTTCTAAACTGATCAAGTGGATAGATACTCTATAAGTATTTTCCTATTTAAATGATCTTATTCTTTGTTAAATTTGATGTACTTTTGCAGGCGAAAACGGGAGCAGTAATCGTGTTTGGACGATTTTAATAGGTATGGTACTCCCAAATTAAGAGGTGACTAGTAGCTGACGTAACTACATTCCTTGTGCTCTGTTAATATGGTCGCAGGAACTGAGTGAGCATGGGCTTGTAGCATGTTTGTCCGTCTTTGGGCAATACTAGGTCTTCTTAATTAGCTAACGGTGCATACAATTAATTACTACAACCATACTGACGTTCTTTAAGATCAGATTTTTTGTGGATAACGTGACCCAAAATCATTAATTTGATTATTGCGACAAATTTTCTTAAATGTAGTGCCATGGATTTGACTATATTTTATATCAACAGGTATATGCAGGAAATTGTCACAAAAAAGTAAATGCAACGAATAAAAATAGTTGAATATTTGGTCATATGTGAGTTGTTGCATATGAACAAATGCAACTATCTTTTAAAAATTTGCTGCAAATCTACAAATTTTGTTTGGCTGCAAATCTTATTAAGGATAAAGGTGGGAATTGGGTGGGCTAACCCGTTAAATGCCCTTGACTAGATTCATTTTTTATTAGGTTAAACTAACATTTTTGTGACTTGGTACAAGAATGAGTTAAAAATTTTAACTTTGGTATTTTTGGAAAGTGATAAAAATTTTGGATTAAAAGTTTTTAGTGTAAAAATTGGTAGAATATTATGTGACCTAATATGAGTAAAAATATGAGTAATGATGAAGAGTAAAGAAGATGAAGTTAAACTAGATAGGTCAAATGTATAGTTAGTAGTCTAAAAATGATTAAAAAATAGGATGATTGTATAGGAAACTATAAATAAATAATTAAAAATAGGGTATTTATAGAGAATGAAAAGTTTTAATTTTAAATATTTTTATTATAAACAAACATGCCTTAAATTCAAAAATCGGGTTAAAGTGGGTTGACCATATTTGAACTTGATGATCCCCAACTCACCCCACATATGTTCATTTATAAAAAAAAAATAATTAGCATATTTTCAATCTTATTTTCATTTTTCAAAATTATCAAGTTATTTATGGTTAACTATATGTTAATTTAGTTTTTAAAATTATGTTTTATAATAATTGACAAGTTCGTTTGATATAAACGGGTCTTTAGACTCAATAAATATTTTTAAAACTAAAAAATTTCAAATTTGACTTAAATTACTAACCTAGAATATTAATTTAAGCTACAAATGAAATTTTTAGTGAGGCATATTTTATTAGCTTATTTCAAATAAATTTATTACATTATTTATGTCTAATAATGCCTTTTATTGTAGCTAGAAGTTTTTTACTCTTACTAATTAATAAAATATTGAAGCACTCAACTTTTTTATGATGAAGAATTCAACTTTCAAATTTAACTTAGCTATGACTTTATATTTTAAATAGATATACAAAATTTTAAAATTATTATATTTGGGCCACTTTTCTATTTAACCAATTGCCTCAATTTTAACCTGAAGTTTGTCCCAAGAGGTATTAAAGAAAAGTAAAAGTAAAACCAATCTTATCTCGACTTGATATTAAAAAACGTCAAACAAGATTTTTAAAAAATAAAATTAGAGTTAGACAAGCTAACTGGTATGATCTGCCTTTGTCCCACCTGTACTAAGTGACTATGTTAGTTGCCTTTATTATTACTTGCAACCAATTCTGTTGCAAATACATTGTTGTATATAACAAATCTTCTTGTAGTGGATGGGTACTTAGCTCGTGGATTTCAAAGCTTCATCCTCCTTATCCTCAAATTTCAATTCATTGTCTAATAATGCTTATATCCCATAGTTCTGCATTGTAAGGCAGCCACGTTGGATATGGTGCACTCAGTGGGGGATCTAGTGCCTTTGATTAGTGAAGGAAATTTGACATGAACAGATTATATTATTATCTAAGTGGGGGAAGTCTATTAAAATAAATAAAGTTTTAAAATATTTCTGAAATTGAGTTAATTTTAAATATAACCATTACATTTACACTTAATTATAAATATATCTATTAAGTTCGATAACTTTCGCATATACCCACTAAGTATTTCATTAGTTTCAAATATATTCAATATGACAGTTAGGAACATTTAATAATTTTAAAATCCCAAAATACCTTTGATCGATCTAGCATCCATCGTCATTGATGTCATATCCAAAATATCAAAACTCATTCTACCTAGCTTCTCTTTCAAATCGGATGAATTTCAATTGCAGTGTTCAACTTTTGTCATAATTTAACGACTATTATTATTAAATAATAAAAGACATTGTGGACGTTTCCTCTAATAAATAACGGTAATTTTTAATTGTGTCTGATGGAATGAGTATAGATAAAATTTGACTCATACTTAATGGATGTATGTGAAAGTTTTCAAACTTAGTGGATATATTTGTAATTAAGGGTAAATGTAGTGAGTATATTTGAGATTAACCTTCTGAAATTACTATAGAAAATTATATAATTTTTGAAATTTCAGCAGGTACAATAAAATGTATGTAGTTCCGCCTATGTACACAGATTGGGTGCAAATTCTAATGCTATTGTTTCTTCTAGGAGCTTCAGGGACTATGGCAGTTGTCTTTTTACTATGCGTCTTCCTCATCTTTTTCTTTCGTCAGAGCATCCACAGGGCTCTCTTCTTTTGGACTAAAGAGCACAAAGAAGATCGGGCTATTGAAACTTTTCTCAAGAACTATGGGTCTCTTGTTCCGAAAAGATATCAGTATTTTGATCTAAAGAAGATGACAAACTCTTTCAAAGATAAACTTGGCCAAGGAGGCTTTGGAGGAGTGTTCAAAGGAAATCTTGAGGATGGACGGTTGGTGGCCGTGAAGGTCTTAAGCAGCTCCAAGTGCAATGGAGAAGAATTTATGAATGAGGTTGCCAGCATTGGCCGGACGAACCATGTCAACATTGTTAATCTGCTGGGGTTTTGTTCAAACAGATCCAAAAGAGCACTCATTTACGAGTTCATGCCCAATGGATCACTCGAACAGTTCATTTATGAAAAAACGAGAAAAGCGAATCCTCTTGGATGGAAGAAACTTTATGAAATTGCCCTGGGGATAGCCAAAGGACTCGAGTATTTACACCGTGGTTGCAGCACGCGCATTCTGCACTTGGACATCAAGCCTCACAACATTCTTCTAGACGAAGATTTCCAACCCAAGATTTCTGATTTTGGGCTTGCTAAGATATGCCCACCGAAGGAAAGCTTTGTGTCCATGTTGGGAGCGAGGGGAACTGTGGGGTATATTGCTCCAGAGGTGTTCTGCAGAAACTTTGGGGGAGTGTCACACAAGTCTGATGTTTATAGTTACGGAATGATGGTGTTGGAGATGGTGGGAGGAAGAAGCAACATTGAAGCCACAGCTGAGAAAACCAGCCAAGTATATTTTCCGGACTGGATATACAAGCGTGTTGAGTTCAATGAGCATCTAGAACTGAATGGAATCACAATGATAGAGGAAGGAGAGATTGCAAGGAAAATGATCATAGTGGCGTTGTGGTGCATACAGGTGGACCAAGCAGATAGGCCTACGACACGCAGGGTCGTAGAAATGCTGGAGGGAACCGTTGAAAGCTTGCCAATTCCACCCAGACCCATTTTTTCGTCTCCTTCAAGAACACACCAGCCTCACTCATCTGTCTCAACGTCATAACAAATTTTTCTGGAACTTGCTTGATTTATTTTGTTTTCCAGAAGATTGTGATTTTTTTTTTTTTTTTTATTATGTCGTCCTTGTTGAATGACCCGGCAATCGACGGGGAGGAAAAGATTGTGATACTTAATCCATGTAAGAAACCCAGAACTTCAAACCCAGGTGCATGATTATTACTGTATTTGGTGTGTCTTTCTCACTTAACATGTTATTCACTATAAGGGGTCAGCATTGGTCTTATATAACCTTCTCCAATTTTTAAGATATTCATGATTGATGTGAAATTTAATTTATTCATCATATTTAATATCACTTATTTAGCTAAGAAACCAAGTTTCATCTAAATTAAATATGTGCATGATTCACATTTGCTCAAATATATATATATATACACATATGTAAATTACGAAAAACGTTTAGATCCATTCACATATGCATTACAATATAATAATACTTTATAGAATCATTTATTCACATATTATTAATATTTTAGATAGTTTAGATCTTAAAGAAACTACTTTAAAATTGATATTTTAGATCGAACCATTTTATTATGTTGATTTTACACATTTATGGATGTGACACATATTCAGCACAATTAAATACATAAAATAATTTTCATGATAATATAAACTATGCGAAATACAGTAGATAGAGTAAATTTTTCATCAATCATCATCAGATTTTAAATATAAATGTTGTTGAAGTTTCATAAAAGTGGGATTGTATTATGTATTTCATTATGTATACCGATACAATTACAGAAACCTTATTCATATATATATATATATATAGAGAGAGAGAGAGAGCTGTTCCGGTGCAGTGAAGCTGCACCGGAACAGCGGTACAGTGGGCCCAAAATGGGCCCCAGTGAAATCATGATCTACTTCACCAATTGTATTTAGAATAATGTATTCTATTACCACACCAATTTTCATCCCAATCAGATATGTATATGTGCCCCATCTGAAAATGATACAAATCCAACGTAATAAAATAGTTTGATGTAAATAACAACTTTAAAGTATTGGATTGGGATGAAAATTGGTATGGTAATAGAATACATTATTCTAAATACAATGGGTGGAGTAGATCATGATTTCATGATTATGTGGGGCCCATGTTGGGCCCACTGCACCGCTGTTCCGGTGCAGTGACGTTGCACCGGAACAGAATCCATATATATATATATATTTACAAATGAAGAAAGAGAAAAACACTCCCGGGCATTCAAAACTGTGCAGTTCATGCATTATGAGACTCATTTAATCATAAATAGAAAATCTGTACTTAGAATTATTTACTTTATTAACATACCGAATTTTATCTAAATTGGATATGTGTATAAGTCAATGTTAAAATAGTACAAAATCATCATAATAAAATAGTTCGATATAAATAATAATTTTAAAGTTATTTTTTCAACATCTAAATCGTCTAATATATGCTTTTTATATGGATAAATAATTATATAAAGTATCATAATATTATAATATGTGTGGGACTTATTTTGCAACTGACTATATCATAATTATGGGGTGGTCCATTTGTACCTGAATGATTTTCATATATATGACTTTTTATTCAATGCAATTACATGATCATAAAATGATAATATATTCCACTCATTATGTTTAAAATTATTTATTTTATTAGCATAATAATTTTCACTCAAATTGGAAATGTGTATTTGAAAATGGTACCAAACAAATGTAGTAAAAAAGCTCCACTTCTATGTAACCAGGTTATATATAAGTAGTCTCGTGTAACCCCCTTGATGTTTAAAATATTAATGATTGATTTAAAATTTAATTTATTCATTGTATTTAATATTACTCATTTATTTGGGAAACCAAGTCAAGTACGTTTATAGGCCACATTTGCTCATATATATATATATATAAGTGTGCGCGTGTGAATTATGAAAAAATACTTAGATTCATTCACACATGTATTAGAATATAATAATACTTATAAAATCATTTATTCATATAATATTGATATTTTAGATAGTTTAGATGTTAAAAAATATTTTAAAAATTAATATTTTAGCATTAAACCATTATATTGCATTGATTTTACATATTTATAGATGGGACCCATATACAGTGAAATTTTAAAAAAATAAAAGAATTTTCAAAATACTATAAATGATGCTAAATATAATGGATAGAGTAGATTTTTCATCAACCATCAAGATTTTAAAAATAGTGGAGATTGCATAGAAAAAAGGGTTTCATAAAAGTTGGACAATAGAATAAAATAATTTGATATAAATAATAATTTTAAAGTTGTTTATACAATAAGTAAATTATTCAAGATATAATTTATACATGGATGGATATCGTAAAAAGTATTAATAAATTTAAGTGCATATAGGGCTCATTTTGAGCCAATTGCATTATAACTTATATGTTGTTGATTGTATTAGATAGGTTCTCTCTATGTATAATATTATCAAAAACCAACATGAAATATGTTATAAACAAAAAAAAAAAACTTATTCAATAACATACAAATCCAAGTGAACTAAATTCATGACAAACTAAGGGGGTGTTTGGAAAATTATGAAATTTTTCTAATTAAAATTTTTTAATTTAAAATTTTTCACTTTTTAGTTTATAACTTTTCACTTTCTATGACTATTTTATTTTTTAATTATTTTTTTCACATCTTCCTATAATATCATATTTTCAATCATTATACACAAATACTTATACAACTAACATATCTATTTTAACATTATTATTTTTACTCATCATCATTACACTATGATATCATATCATTTTCTGCCAATTTAAACACTTTATACTAATAACTTTTCCTCAAAAGTTTTATTATTTTCCAAATACACCCTAATTAAAATAATAATTCAATCAAGCGCTACTGTGACTGTGTCTAAAGGCTAGATAGGTTGGGCAAAAGCTACTGTCGAAAGTCGTCCACTCTTCCGTGTTTAAAACTTTAAATTCCAGCAGGGCCGGACTCCGGGCACTCCGTTCCAGCTTCCAGCGGCGACTCGCCGCTCGGAATCGATTCCAAATTTCAAAGAGCACCGCGCTCTTTCCCTTGAGGAAGGATTTGATTTCAAAACTAACTTTTCGTTAGGCGTAATGAAACATCTGGACCATTTATTTGTCATGTTATTCATATAAAACTCACTATATGTAAAATTAAATATACCGGAAGTATGTATGAATTTTTTTTTATGAAAATATCTGGTATAAATCATTGCAAAAAAGCTAAGAAGTCAAGGTACAAAAGAATTTACAAGAAAATTGGGTGAGTTTCCCAACACATTTTTACACCATTAGCATCTTTAGCTGCAAAGTCAGCAAGACAATGGTTATGTATAATTAGTTATAAATTTCTTTTTATGAATTGTTGGAGCCAGCACATAACTGAATCTGAATGGTTCAGACTTCATACGCCTGACGGAGTATGAAGAGACAGTCAACGGCAAGTCATGAAATGTGTGTTCAGACCTCAGAGGGATATGTTCCCATTCGTGAATGGTGGCTCTCGGGTGAGTTAGTCTTTCCAGTCAACTCTTGTTTTGGGTGGAAGTCTTCCCAGTCAACCGAGAAATTTCGGCCACCAGACGGAGAATTCTAGCACACGCGTTTTCATACTCTAATAAATAAATTTTCTACTCCACTTCAATCATAAAATGAGAAAATTATCTAGATATTAAGTATAAATAATTGTCTAGATAAACGAAATATAGCATCAATAATCATGAATTAGTTCGATTTTATAATTTATATCCTCATCTGCTCCGGATCATATATTTTCATGCCTGTGTATATGTACAACTTAAGTCTAATTATTCTTTTTGAACTTCTCCATCTTTATGTATTAGCTGTTCAGATTTTTCCGTAATTTTTGTTTTCTTCAACTCAATTGGACAGTTATTGTATGGTTTTGTCACATTTAAATGATTTTACTTTTTATTAAACTCGATGTAATTTTGCAGGAAGAAATAGTCGCAGTCCTCTTATTCGGAAGATTATAATAGGTATGATAATCCCAAAGTAAGAGACCTTAGCATGCCTTCTGTAGCTGACGTAGTTTTTTTTTTCTATGGAAGTAGCTGATAAGTACATTGCTTATGCTCTGTTTTTCTGCGACAGAACTGAGCAAGTGTTTGTACATTTCGGAACATTTGTGTGTGTTTGGCCCAACTGAGATCTACATTACTCCATACACACTGACGTTCTTTAAGATCAAGGCTTTCTTTTGTTTCCAGAGAGCATGATCAAAACCACTAACTTGATGGCTATTGCAAAGCTTCATCAAATTTCAATTCATTGTGCAACATATCCTATATTGTCACTTAGGAAGGCAGCGTTCCCGCTTTGCACATGGTGCACAGATTGGGTGCAAATTCTAATGTCCTTTTCTCTTCCAGGAGCATTAGCACTGACCGGAGCCGTTGTCTTTCTGGTATGCGTCATCCTCATCTTTTATCACAGGGCGATCTTCTGTTTTACTAAAGAGCGCAAAGAAGATCGGGCTATTGAAACTTTTCTCAAGAACTATGGGTCTCTTGTTCCGAAAAGATATCAGTATTTTGATCTAAAGAAGATGACAAACTCTTTCAAAGATAAACTTGGCCAAGGAGGCTTTGGAGGAGTGTTCAAAGGAAATCTTGAGGATGGACGGTTAGTGGCCGTGAAGGTCTTAAGCAGCTCCAAGTGCAATGGAGAAGAATTTATGAATGAGGTTGCCAGCATTGGCCGGACGAACCATGTCAACATTGTTAATCTGCTGGGGTTTTGTTCAAACAGATCCAAAAGAGCACTCATTTACGAGTTCATGCCCAATGGATCACTCGAACAGTTCATTTATGAAAAAACGAGAAAAGCGAATCCTCTTGGATGGAAGAAACTTTATGAAATTGCCCTGGGGATAGCCAAAGGACTCGAGTATTTACACCGTGGTTGCAGCACGCGCATTCTGCACTTGGACATCAAGCCTCACAACATTCTTCTAGACGAAGATTTCCAACCCAAGATTTCTGATTTTGGGCTTGCTAAGATATGCCCACCGAAGGAAAGCTTTGTGTCCATGTTGGGAGCGAGGGGAACTGTGGGGTATATTGCTCCAGAGGTGTTCTGCAGAAACTTTGGGGGAGTGTCACACAAGTCTGATGTTTATAGTTACGGAATGATGGTGTTGGAGATGGTGGGAGGAAGAAGCAACATTGAAGCCACAGCTGAGAAAACCAGCCAAGTATATTTTCCGGACTGGATATACAAGCGTGTTGAGTTCAATGAGCATCTAGAACTGAATGGAATCACAATGATAGAGGAAGGAGAGATTGCAAGGAAAATGATCATAGTGGCGTTGTGGTGCATACAGGTGGACCAAGCAGATTGGCTAGTAAAGCTGCATTATAATTAACTCTACATTTGGCCCAAAATTGACCCACATGTACTTAAATGTATTGATATTTTATACAATCATTTATCTATATATAAATTTTATAGCAAATGATTTACATGTTGAAAAATAATTTTAAAGTTGTTATTTACATTTAACTATTTTATTACGTTGAATTTGTACCATTTTCAGATGAGATCTATACACATATCTAATTTGGATGAAAATTGATATGGTAATATAATACATAATTCTAAATACAATGGTGGATTAAATTATAATTTTATGATCATGTGGAGTTTATTTTGAGGTAACTGCACTGTAATTGTGGTATACTGAAGTTATATATATATATATAGGGAAATGATCCAGTGCATGCGACTGCACCGTGCAGTCCATACACTGTGGGCCCCACCTGATCATAAATAGAAAATCCACCCCACCCATTGTATTTATAATTGTTCACTTTATTATCATACCAATTTTCATCCAAATCCAACATGTGTGTAGTCTCCATCTTAAAATGGTGCAAAATCAACGTAATAAAATAGTTTAATGTAAATATCAAGTTTAAAGTGATTTTTTCAACATCTAAACCGTCTAAAGTATGATTTATATATGGATAAATGAGTGTATAAAGTTTCATTATAATCTAATATATGTGGGGTCCATTTTACAGCGGACTGTACCGTAATTACGGTGCAGTCCGACTGCACAGGATCATATCCCATACATATATATATATATGTAAGACCTGTTCCAATGCAACGCAGCTGCATCAGAACAATGGTGTAGTTGCCCCCAAAAATGGCCCCAAACATATTATAATACAATGAAACTTTATATAATTATTTATCCATATAAATAACATACTTTTGACAATTTAGATCTTGAAAAAATCACTTTTAAGTTGTTATTTATATAAAACTATTTTATTACGTTGAATTTGTACTATTTTCAGATGGAGTCTATACTCATATCCGATTTGGATAAAAATTGATATTGTAGTAGAATATTTTATTCTAAATATAATAGGTAGAGTAAATTTTAGTTTGATCATTATGTGGGGTCTATTTCAGTACTATTGTACCGTAATTACGTTGCACTGGCGCTGTCTGCTTAGAAAATTTCTCAACCCTCTCTCTCTATATATATATCCATATTAATTACTTTCGATTGCTTTGGAAAGTGTTCCGACTCTGCATATGGTGCACAGATTTGGTACAAAGTCTGATGTTCTTGTGTCTTCCAGGAGCATCGCTGACTGCACCAGTTGTCTTTCTACTATGCATCTTTCTCATCTTTTTCTTTCGTCAGCGCATCCACCGGGCTTTCTTCTTTTGTACTAAAGAGAACAAAGATGATCAGGCTATTGAAAATTTTATTAAGAACCACGGATCTCTTGTTCCGAAAAGATATCATTGTTTCGATCCAGAGAAGATGACGAACTATTTCAAAGACAAACTTGGCCAAGGAGGCTTTGGGTGAGTGTTCAAAGGGAAGATGGAGGATGGCCGTGAAGGTCTTAAGTAGCTCCTGTTCGGAGTCCAGAAGCAGAGACGGAAAGAAGCAGAGACTGAAGACTCGGTCCCGCATCCAGCAGAAGACTCGGTCCCGCATCCAGCAGAAGACTCGGTCCCACATCCATGTGTACGTTGTAGAGATGCAGAGTGGCCCGAGTCTTCAGCAGTGTTCAAATCTTCTGCATGATTCAGCGGCTTCTATTCAGCAACAACCACGGCAACTAACAGCACTATCATTTGTATATATATATGTGTTTGTTGTTTTCAGAAAAAAAAAAAAGGAGAAAACGAAAGTGAAAACATTTCAGCAGCTTTTCTCTTCCACTTCAAAATCTTCTCATGGTATCAGAGCCAATACAAGGGCACGAATACCTTCTCTCTCTCATTTCTTTCTAATCCATTTATAATTCTCATATTTTCTTTTACAATTCCCCTTGCCAGTTTATTATTACCCATCTGTCCTCTTCTACATCAACTGTGAACGAAAATATATTTCTCATCCTTTCCTTTTCCTTGTTCTATGGCTGAAAATATCCCACAAATTCCCACTCCAAACTCCAGATTCTCATTTCCTTCAAACTTAAATGTTGCCAATTTTGTGAGTTTAAAACTTACAGAACAGAATTTTCTCCTTTGGGAAACTCAAATGATTTCTCTAATGGAAAGTCAAGAGTTAATTGGCTTTTTAACGGGGGATACAGCTTCTCCACAACAATATCTTGAAGGTGAAAATGGAACACAGGTTGTAAATCCAGAATACACTTCATGGGTTCGTACTGACAGGTTCGTAAAGTCTTGGATCATTGGAACACTCTCTGAAGATGTTTTGGGCTATGTTGTGGGTTTAAAAACTGCAAATGAGGTATGGAAAGCTCTAACTGATCATTTTACACAATGCTCCATTGCTCGAGAATTTGATCTTCTTACTCAACTTCAGCATGTTAGCAAAGGGAGTAAATCTTTGCCTGTTTATTTAAGAGAATTTAAGTCAATATGTGATCAACTTAATGCTATTGGGAAACCAGTGTCCGATGCTAATAAAGTTTTCAGGCTACTTGAAGGACTTGATGATAGCTATGAGGCTTTTAAGACTACAATGCTTCGTCCTCCACTACCTACATATGCAGAAACCATCCCGCAATTGCAAAGCTATGAACTGCGTGCTCATAAACGCTCATCTCCAGTCAACCCTACTATGGCATTTGTTGCCAATAATAGTGGGCCGCAGTCTTATGCCTCCCAACAACGTGGGTCTTCTTTTCGACAATATACAAGGGGACGTGGTGGAAGAGCTGTCTTCACTTCAAAAGGTCGTGGGTTTCCTCATACTAATCAACAACAACAATTTTTTGACCAAAGACGGACTGCACAATTTTCACAACTACAAAATGTACCGGCGGTTCTAGGACATATCACAAGTTCTATACAACAACAACCCTTGTTACCAACTCCTTCTCAATTTCAGCAGTCAAATGGTCCAACTGGTGGTTCACAAACCATCTTTCAACCAACAAAAGCAATCTTGGTATGTCAAATTTGTAAGAAGAAAGGTCATGATGCCTTACAATGTTGGCATCAATTCGATAACAGTTATCAACCAGAAGGTATTCCTCAAGGCCTTACTGCCATGCATGTTTCAGAATTTCAAGATGGTGATTGGCATCCTGACACAGGTGCCAATGCTCACATGACAGCTGATGCAGGTATTCTTTCTGATCTTAGATCCTATAAAGGAAATTCAAGGGTTATGGTTGGAAATGGTCAGTCATTACCAATTACACATATTGGATCTGGACATATTAAACAAGACTCTAACCGTTTGCCATTGAAGGATGTCTTAATAGTTCCTGACATTAAGAAAAACTTATTATCTGTTTCAAGGCTTACTTCAGATTATCCATGTTACTTTGAGTTTAACAAATCTGGTTTCTTGGTTAAGGATTCACGGACACACCAGATTCTTCTCAAGGGCAATCACAATAATGGCCTGTATAATTTGAAGACCACTGATTCTATTGCCCTCTTCTCAGTGCAACATCGGACTGCAGATGAAGAAGTATGGCATGGAAGATTAGCTCACTCAAGTAATAAAGTGTTAAAATTTTTACAGCATCATCAGCTAATTACAGTTAATAAACCAGCTACTAGCCTTTGCCAAAATTGTCAACTGAGTAAGAGCTGCAAACTTCCATTCAATACAGAAGGCACACCTACATTCTCACCATTACAAAAGATCCACTGCGACCTATGGGGACCCGCACCAGTTGTTTCTGTTCAGCAGTTCCGCTATTTTGTAATTTTAGTGGATGATTTTTCTCGATTTACTTGGTTTTATCCCTTAAAAAGGAAATCAGATTTTTTCTCTGTATTTGTTTCCTTTCATAAGATGGTCTCAAACCAGTTTACTACGATTCTTAAAATCTTTCAGTCTGATAATGGGGGAGAATTTTCTAGCAATGTCTTTCAACAGTATTTGCAAGAGCATGGAATTCTGCATCAAACTTCATGTACAGACACTCCCGAACAAAATGGAGTTGTTGAACGTAAACATAGGCACATCGTTGAGCTTGGTTTAGCTTCACTGTTTTCTGCCTTCATGCCTTTCTGTTACTGGGTTGATGCTTTTACTACTGTCACTTATGTCCTTAACAGACTTCCTGTGCAAAGACTCTCCATGAATAGTCCTTATTCAATACTTTTTCACAAGAGTCCTGACTATAGTTCCTTTCGAGTTTTTGGCTCTCGTTGTTATCCTTACTTACGCCACTACATGAAAAATAAATTTGACTATCGTTCTCTACCTTGTGTGTTCTTGGGTTATAGTGACAGACAGAAAGGTTATCGTTGTCTTCATCCTAAAACAGGTCGAGTATATATTTCCCGTCATGTTGTTTTTGATGAAACTGTTTTTCCTTATGAATCATCTTATACAAATTCATCTTCATCCAATACTGTTACAAGTTGGACACATGATCAACTTCGAGAATGGGCTCGTCCCTTTGGCCCTCCCAATGAACACATTTCCTCTATTACTCCAACACATGATGCCTTACAACATAATATTTCTTCAAATAGTCAATCTGTTATTGACTCAGTCTCTTCCACTAGCATTGAGCATGGTTCGCCCTCCAATTCAAACCCTATGCTTTCTGAACCTGAACCCTTACTTGAGGTTCCCACTAGCTCCATTTCATCTCCTATTAACACTGCTAGCCAACCAGGTTCAACCATATTATCTCTGCCAACACCTCATAACAATTCATCTTCAATATCTTTGGTGCATCCTATGGTCACAAGATCCAAGGTTGGAATCTCCAAGCCTAATCCCAAGTATCAAGCACATATCACATCTGTTGTTCCTTCAGAACCTCGAACCATTGCTGCTGCTTTAACACATCCAGGTTGGAGAAATGCTATGATTGAGGAATTAGATGCCTTGGCTCATAACCGTACATGGGTGTTGGTGTCGCGCCAGTCATATATGAATGTTGTTGGTTGTAAATGGGTTTTTCGTACTAAACTCCGAGCTGACGGCAGTTTAGAACGCTTAAAAGCTCGTCTTGTTGCAAAAGGATTTCACCAAGAAGAAGGTACTGATTATGTGGAAACCTTCAGTCCTGTTTTGAAACCAGGAAGTTTACGAATTGTTTTGGCTATTGCCACTGTTCGTGGATGGCCTATTCGTCAACTTGATGTAAAAAATGTTTTTCTACATGGTGATTTGAATATTCCTGTGTACATGGAGCAACCACCCGGGTTTAAAAATTCTCAGTTTCCAGAACATGTTTGTTTATTGAAACGTTCTCTTTATGGCCTCAAACAAGCTCCCAGAGCATGGTTTGATAAATTCAGCTCATTTCTTCTTAGCTATGGCTTTTTCTGTAGTGTGGCTGATCCTTCCCTATTCATTTATCATCACGGCTCTCATTCTATTTTATTACTTCTATATGTTGATGATATAATTTTAACTGGTGATTCTTTAGCACTAATACAATGCATTATTCAAGATCTTGGAGTCCATTTTTGCTATGAAAGATATGGGTGCATTACATTATTTTCTTGGTATTGAGGTGACAAGGACTTCTGCTGGCCTATTTCTCTCCCAACACAAATATGCACTCGATTTACTCACCAAGGCTTCTATGCATCAAAGTAAACCTTATGGTACTCCCTTAGCAGTAAAATCATCTGCTCATGACAATGATCAGGTTTTTCAAGACCCTACATTTTTCAGAAGCATTGTAGGTGGTCTTCAATATCTTACTCTGACACGACCAGATCTATCTCTTGCCGTGAACCTTGCATGTCAGCGACTAGCAGCTCCCACTATGACTGATTTTCTGCTTCTCAAGCGTATCCTACGATATGTTCGTGGTACATTGAATTTGGGTTTGCGATTCTTAGCCCAAAGTTCTCTTGATCTATATGCCTTTTCTGATGCTGATTGGGCTGGATGTCGTATTACTCGTCGTTCGACTACTGGCTATTGTGTCTTTCTTGGTGCCAACTGTATCTCTTGGAGTGCTAAGAAACAACCCACTATTGCTCGCTCCTCCACTGAAGCTGAATATCGAGCCTTAGCTTCTACTGCAGCTGAACTCACTTGGATATCTTATATTCTTCGTGATATTGGAATCTCTCAACCACGACCGTCACTACTTTTCTCAGATAATTTGTCTGCCTTATATCTCACCACTAGTCCTATCCTTCATGCTCGCACCAAACATATTGAGATTGACTATCATTTCATTCGAGAGAAGGTTTCCCTTGGGCATATTGTTACTCGCTTTGTTTATAGTTCCTCAAATATTGCTGATCTTTTTACCAAGCCATTACCACGTAAATCCTTCATTGACCTGCGCAACAAACTTGGCCTTTGGCTGTTCCATCCCACGTCCAGTTTGCGGGAGGATGTTCGGAGTCCAGAAGCAGAGACGGAAAGAAGCAGAGACTGAAGACTCGGTCCCGCATCCAGCAGAAGACTCGGTCCCACATCCATGTGTACGTTGTAGAGATGCAGAGTGGCCCAAGTCTTCAGCAGCGTTCAAATCTTCAGCATGATTCAGCGGCTTCTATTCAGCAACAACCACGGCAACTAACAGCACTATCATTTGTATATATATATATATGTGTGTGTGTTTGTTGTTTTCAAAAAAAAAAAAAAAAAAGGAGAAAACGAAAGTGAAAACATTTCAGCAGCTTTTCTCTTCCACTTCAAAATCTTCTCAGCTCCACGTGCAACGGAGAAGAATTCATGAATGAGATTGCCAGCATTGGCCGGAGGAACCACGTAACCATTGTCAATCTGCTGGGCTTTTGTTAAAATAGATGCAAAAGAGCAGTCATTTACGAGTTCACGCCCAATATATCACTGGAACAATTCATTAATGGAAAAACAAGAAAAGCAAGTCCTCTTGGGTGGAAAAAACTTCATGAAATTGCCCTGGGAATAGCCCGAGGACTGGAGTATTTACACCGCGGCTGCAGCACACGCATTGTGCACCTAGACATAAGGCCTCATAACATTCTTCTAGACGAAGACTCCCAAGATATCTGATTTTGGGCTTGCTAAGATTTGCCCTCCAAAGGAAAGCTTCGTGTCGATGGTGGGGGCGAGGGGAACTGTGGGGTATATTGCTCCAGAGGTGTTCTTCAGAAACCTTCGAGGAGTGTCAGACAAGTCTGATATTTATAGTTATGGAATGATGATGTTGGAGATAGTGAGAGGAAGAAGCAACATTGAAGCGACAGCCGAGAAAAGCAGCCAAATATATTTTCCCAACTGGATAT
Source organism: Annona cherimola (assembly GCA_030490835.1). Lineage (NCBI taxonomy): Eukaryota > Viridiplantae > Streptophyta > Magnoliopsida > Magnoliales > Annonaceae > Annona > Annona cherimola. The sequence continues at coordinate 81,679,446 of CM059973.1, read as the reverse complement.
ACAGGTGTGTTGAGTTAAACGAACATCTAGAACTGCATGGAATCACGATGATAGAGGAAGAAGAGATCGCAAGGAAAATGATCATAGTGGCATTGTGGTGCATACAGTTAAATCCAGCAGATCGGCCTACCACAAGCAGGCTGGTAGAAATGCTGGAGTCCACCGAGGCCATTTCTGTCATCTCCATGAAGAAGACGCCAACAGCACTCACCTATCTCAACATCAATAAATAAATAGAAACAAAAACAGATTGTGCAGTGTGTTTCATTCACGGTATACACATGCATGTGTTGTAACAAGCATGAAATAAATGCCAAAGATTTCTGATGGAGGATCTTAGACGTGCTGCTCAACTGAAGTGTATAGAGCTTGATACTCAGCAAGCGGTCCCGGAAGCTCTTTCACAGATAAGAGCTGTGTAGAAGCATGCTTTAAATACAGAGAGGGGTTTATTCCGGTACTTTGCGACTGCACCGGAGCAGCAATATATTTGTTCAAAAAATGAGCCCCATATATTTTAGAATGTAATAAAATTTTATATAATTATTTATCTATATATAAATTTTATAGTAAATGGTTTACATATGAAAAAAATCACTTGTTATTTACGTCAATTATTTTATTACGTTGAATTTATACCATTTTCAAATGGAGTTCATATACATATCCAATTAGGTTAAAAATTAGTATGGTAATAGAAAATATCATTCTAAATACAATGGGTGAAGTAAATTATAATTTTATAATCATGTGAGGGCCCATTTTGAGGCAGTTACACTATAATGTCACTGCACTAAAATATAACTTATGTATATATGAGACCTGTTCCGGTGAAGCGCAACTGCACCGGAACAGTAGTGCAGTTGCCTAAAAATGTGCCTCACATAAATTAGAATGCAATGAAATTTTATACAATTATTTATTTATATATAAATTTTATAGAAAATGATTTACGTGTTGAAAAACCACTTTAAAGTTATTATTTACATTAAGTTATTTTATGATGTCGATTTTATGTCATTTTCAGACGGAATCCATACACATATCCGATTGGGATGAAAATTAGTATAATAATAGAATATATCATTCTAAATACAATGGGTGGAGTAGATTATAATTTTATGATCATATAGGGCCCATTTTGGCACAATTGCACTATAATTATGATGCAGATGTGTTGCATCTGAATATTCTTATATATATAGAGAGAGAGCTGTTCCGGTACAATGACGCCGGAACAGCGGTGCAGTGGCCCCAAAATGGGGCTCACATGATCATAAAATCATGATCTACTCCACCCATTGTATTTAGAATAATGTATTCTATTACCATACCAATTTTCATCCCAATCAGATACTTTAAAGTTATTATTTACATCAAACTATTTTATTACGTTGGATTTGTACCATTTTCATATGGGGCCCATAAATATATCTGATTGGGATGAAAATTGGTATGGTAATAGAATACATTATTCTAAATACAATGGGTTGAGTAGATCATGATTTCATGATCATGCGGGCCCCATTTTGGGGCCACTGCACCGCTGTTCCGGTGCAGTGACGCTGTACCAGAACAGCCCTCATATATATATATATATATATATATATATATATATGGGATATGATCGTGTGCAGTCGGACTGCACCGTAATTACGGTGCAGTCCGCTGTAAAATGGACCCCACATATATTAGATTGTAATGAAACTTTATACACTCATTTATCCATATATAAATCATACTTTAGACGGTTTAGATGTTGAAAAAACCACTTTAAACTTGATATTTACATTAAACTATTTTATTACGTTGATTTTGCACCATTTTAAGATGGAGACTACACACATGTTGGATTTGGATGAAAATTGGTATGGTAATAAAGTGAACAATTATAAATACAATGGGTGGGGTGGATTTATGGAAAATGATCAGGTGGGGCCCACAGTGCATGGACTGCACGGTGCAGTCGCATGCACTGGATCATTTCCCTATATATATATATATATATATATATATATATATATATATATATATATATATATATATATATATATATATAAGGGATTCTGTTCCATACCGTGCCAGTTGAGTCTGCAGATCATGTGATTTTTTCATCTGAAATATTTCCTGGTAGAATCAGTATCATCTCCCAGTCACTTAGGTACTCGTACGCATTAACCTTCTATATTAGCGTTCAAGTGCAAGAATACATCATAAAAGAGAAACTACTAGAAATAAGACAGCATTCAACCAAACTCATTTTGAATCCTTCACATACATCTGAAATTGGAAACTATCTATGCTCCATAGCATATATACATTCGCCTCCAAAAAAAAGTTAGTTGCACCGCAATTTTTGCTACTTAAAGCAAAGAACATAGGCAAGCGATTAATTAGGAATGAAGCTTTACTAATCTCATGTTCCCACAACGACACACGATAATGTGTACCCAGTTACCCTCCGCTGTCCTCGCCCAGGACGCACAGCAACCTCAGTCCTGCCAGAGTCGACAAATTTTGACAGGAAATGCACACCAGATCCTCATTGCCAAGTGAATGTTGGAGCACTAGCCATATACACAATCTCATAACTGAAAACAGAATCAGGAAGTATGCATTATCCACTAGTGTTGGGTGTGGTATTCCTACTGATCCAGGCAGCAGTCACAGTATCTGGCGATGGTGGAATCCTTCCCTTCAACAAGACATCCTCATCAGCTGGTGTGACTGCCTCCTCTACTATTTCTTCTTTGTATTGTTGGGTCTCAATTTCTCTAAGTACCTCTGAAACTTCTTCCATGGTAGGCCTTGCTTCCTTCTCCTCTTGCAAACACCGGAAAGCCAGCTCAGCCACGGAAGCAATCATCTTCCTCACTGCAAAATCAGAGTTGAACCCAAGAGTTGGGTCAACCAACTTATCCAGTGAATCACTGCGGATCTTGTTTATCGCCAGGCTAGCCAAATTGATCTCATCCTGATGCCGGGTGATGTCCACAGCTGGCATTGATGATATCAGTTCAACCAAGACCACCCCAAAGCTGTACACATCACTCTTGTAGGTAAGTTGATAGTACCGGTGATACTCAGGATCAACATAGCCAGGGGTCCCCTGTGGAGCAGTTGAAATGTGGGTGACATCCAAGGGGAACAAACGTGAGAGGCCAAAATCTGCAACCTTTACATGGAAACTTTTGTCCAGTAGAATGTTGTTGGTCTTGACATCGCGGTGTATGATCTCAACCTTATGGAGATAGGCAAGGGCATCAGCAGTTTCAAGTGCAATGCCTAATCGTGTGGGCCATCCAAGAGAACCAGGTTTTGCAAAATCACCGTGGAGATGGTCTGCAATAGTTCCATTGGGGACGTACTCATACACAAGGAGCAGCTCCCGGCTGTGCCGCGAGCAGCACCCATAAAGAGTGACAAGGTTTGGATGGCGCAAGCGTGAAAGAATTTCAATTTCGTTCTTGAATTGTTCCACACGCTTGTAATTATTCTCGAATAGACGCTTAACAGCAACAGCACGCCCATCCTTGAGTTTTCCTGCATAAAAAAATTGAGTATGAGCTCCCATAAAAGCTAACGCAGAGTTAGTGGACTCAAAATCCTCAATTCGGAAGTCCGCCAAAATCTGGAAGAATCTTTAATGAGCTTAATTACTTTTTAATGCAAAATGAATCAACATTGATGACTATAACACCCCTATTTCCATCAGCTCAGTAGTTTACAGCTCCAAGTGAAGCAATTCAACGTTGGCTAATGCCACCAAGTGGACAATTCACACCTTTTCAACATCTTGCAACATAGAAACTGAAGACTCTTGGAGTAAATGAACATTCAGCGAACCATAAGGATATCTCAAATTTTCATAGGACATTCCTAGCGACCCCATTCGTGGCGTTTGAGAATAAAAATCAAGGACATTTCTTCGCGGTCATGATTACTTGCTCAGCATATTATTTTGAAGATAGTTAATAAAAGTTTATCTCCACCATAAACAATGTGAAAATCATTTCCATCAATATCTGCAAGGCAACAGAAGATGGCAGAAAATACTGAATGGATGGTAGAGAATGTCATCTTCAGCAACTTTGCATTCGGCTTCCAGTCGATTTTTTACAGATAGTTATTGTAGATCAATTAAGAATGTTTTAGATGCTCTTCACTAGCAAATTCTTACAGGTTCTCAGCAAACTATGGTTCCAAACCATCCCAACCATGCTTCCCTTCATAAAAAAGACGGAAGCAGAATAATCTCATCTGTATAATCCAAGTGTTTCCAAGGGTACTCGGGAAATTTGTGGCTCTTCTGCTTGTCTACAACAGCGTAAGACAAAATTTGCATGTACTGGATTGCAGTAGCTATTTTCTTCATATTATACGGATGCCTGGAAGTTCTAACATTGCATCCCTAATAGGTGTAAATAGCAAAGCTCCTTGCTGAAAACTTGGTCATTTCTGCGTAGCTGTCAGTCAGTCCAGTTGATTGGGCCCAATTGGATTTATATATATTGTATGCATGAGAGAGTCTACCGAGATTTTTTGGAGATTAGAGCTACCTTATACACATGTGAGATTACTAAGAACTTTATCTGATGAAAAATTGATTTGTACATTCACATTTAGATCCATATGTTTTCCCTGTTGGCTAAACAGAATTTAAAGGTCTCATCAAGCAATGATTAAAAATTGTGTTCTAAGAAAATACAATAAAGACTTTGGGCATGTTTGGCAAAGCAAAAAAAACTTTCTACACCAAAACTTCTCACTCTACATAATCATCTTATTTTTTAATTATTTCTTCACATCGTTTTATATAACTATCATTCTTTACAATCATTCTACACAACTACCCATATAATTAATCAACTATTTTAAACTTATTCTCATTACTCTTCCTCATTATCTTTATCATATCATATTATTTTTTCGCATTTTAAAATCTTTTACACCAAAAATTTTTCATTCAAAAGATTTATCACTTTCCAAACACACCCTTACAATATCAAGCAACAAATAAAAACTTTGTTCCAAGAAAAGCAATAAAGACTTACCCTGGTAGACAGTCCCAAAACCACCATCTCCAAGTTCTTTAGATGAGTCAAAGTTGTTTGTAGCTTCTTCTAGTTCCTTGTAGGAAAATAACTGAGTATCGACATCTTTTCCAAGTTCTGATTGGGAGTATGGATCTGTTGAGATAGTTCTTGATGGCTTGTCTGAGGAGAAGGAAGTAATTCTTTTCTTTCGGAAAAAGAAGAATAGGATGAGGAACAACACAACAAAGCCAGCAGTAGCCCCCAAGCTTACTCCTGAAATAGGAATTTTTCAAAATGTTGTCAAGGTCAGTATATAACATAGAAAGAAAGAAAGAAAGATGATAAAAACTTTCACTAGTAGTTTGCAAACATCAAGAAGGGAAAGCACAGAAGCTCCCACATTAGGTGGTAGGAAGGGGGTTCTTAATGCTTGAAAAGAAAGATGAGAAAAACTCTCAACAGTAGTTTGCGAACATCAAGAATGAAGAACTTAGAAGCCTCCCATATTTAGTGGTAGGAAGGGGCTAGTTGATGCATGAAAAGTGAACACCTTCTAATTAGGAGAGCCAGAATCTAGATAAGTTCTCTTTTTCTGCAGCTACAACTTCAAAAGAAGAACGAGAGAAGTTCAAAACAGAAGTAAAGGTGTTAAAAGTATGATACCTATGGCGATCTTTTTAACATTTTTGTTGTTACTCCTACCTGCAAAATTATATCAAGAAGTTCAATAAAAAATTAAAAAAAATTTTAATGTAATAACATCAACAGATCACTTCTTCTGATGCTGTAGCAAGTTTTCATTTGATTTGAAGGAAACAAATTCCCAAAAGATATCTTAAAGTTTAAGTCACTAGAAATAAAAACATGAAAAAGCATAAATAAAAAGGGAAAAAATTCCTTTTAATGCCTTTGAAATATCAACTTTTGTTATCACATCTCATATTAGCATGACATCCCATATCAGTTGCTCATAAATCAGCCAATTTATGAGTGATACTAAAAAATTTTTTTGTTCTTTGTAGATGTGTAGAACCTACTTATATCTTGCCTTCATAAAATTTAATAATCTTTTGAATTTATTTAGTATTTTTTATTGTTAAAAATTTACATGGTGGGCATAGATATATTCATGCCCACTATGTTGATTTTCAAAAATAAAAAATACCGAATAACTTCAAAAATTGTCAAATTTCGCAGGGCCGAGACATAAATCACTACAATAGAAATTATTTTAAGCAGCAAACTTTATAAGGTTGCATAGAATACCATAATCAGCAAAATGTTATTGCATGTTATAGTTAATGTATCAAACGAGGTTTGCTGCATAAAAGTAACATATGCAACTAAGTTTATAATAGATTTTAGTTGCTGATTACTGCCTCGAGTCATATACCACAGCGCATGGGCTGCTGCCTAATAACTCAATGATTGCTGCATATGTGCATGTGCAACTATTTCTTCATTAAATGCAACAAATATTTTACTTGTAATAGATGGAGCTCACACATTTATAAAAAAAAAAAAATCTAAGCTTTGCAGTAAGTTGGCCTCCTTACAAAAGACCAACTACGCCCAGTAATCAGGCTGCTCCTCTCATTAGCTTGTCAGATGGCACCGTATCAAAAGAAATCTAAAAAATACCAGCCCATTCTTGCAAACAAAGCTCTTGTCCAGATGAAGTTCACGTAAAATCTATATGGGCGTTATTCCACAAACATAAGAAACCATTTTAAAATGGTAAGGTCTGCAGAGCAGGTCAATGAAGCTATATCAAACTATTGTTTTAACTGAACTTCAGACCTGAGTCACCATTTTTACCCTGTTCTAAAACCCATGGTGGTAAATGGAATAGAAAGGAAACTGTAAAAGGATATGTAAATGATATTAGCTGGCTACTCCAATAAAGAAAAAACCGCTTGTATTTGATGAGCTGTGTCCTAAACCTTAACCCATGTTTTCTCATGCTTGACATGGTCCATGACAGCCATTTCCTCAAATGTCTACACATAAACCTCTTTATCAAAAAAAAAAAAAAAACTCTGTTTTCTCATGTTTGACGTGGTCCTTGACTTGACTGTTGACTCAGAAGATTTTCACAATTCAAGAGTCGCAATTTCACGCCTTGCTTTCTCCTCTTCATATCAAGATAGGCCAGCACATCATCTAACATCCTCGGATTAAACCCCTCAAAATCCTATCATCCATGATCTTAGAATACGATCAGATGGCTGTGATTCCAATTTGTGACCCACCGACTAAGCAGGTGATGCCCCATCCATAAGAGACTCGTACAAGTTCAACTAGGAGGGGCAGAAGAGGAAAACTCATTTCTAATGAATGACTGTACAGTGCATTGACTTTTCATGTCAACATGACTTTGGAAGACTATATAGCTGGTTTTCACACCAGACAGAAACCCCCAATCCCCCCCACCGCCGCCCCCCCCAACGTAACTTCTTTTTTATTTTTTTCCCGAATAATTCGCCTGGACAGCCAAGCCAAGTATTGTTAAGAGCGGTGGCTAGTAGTTACATGCCCTTTAGATCTGGAATATAGGCAATGAAACGCCAGGGTCCAGCTGGCTGCTATATCAACTAACTCACTTAGTATTCGAATTAATCTAAACCTAACTCACTTAGTATTCGAATTAATCTAACCCACTCATTGTATTTAAAATTATTTATTTAAACAGCATTTGAAAAAATTACAAAGACAACATAATAAAATTGTTTGATTTAAATATTAAATAGAAACTTGTATTTTCAACATCTAAACATTGTAAAATATTATTTCTATATATATAAATGATCGTATAAAGTATTATTATATTCTAATGCATTTGTTAATGGATTTAAACAGTTTTCATAATTTATACATGATAACATGCATTTTTAAGCAGCCATGACCCGCACAAGATTTTGATTGGAATGAATTTTGAACGCATGATAAGATAAACAATTTTAAATAATATGATTAATTGAATTCAGAATTTAATATCAATGTGAAACCCACTTTGAGCTAGCAGCACCCTAATCCCATAGAACATGAAAATTCTATAGACGATATTGAAAATAAACATTTCAGTCAACCATGAGACTGGAACCAGTATTAATACCAAAGAAATGGCAGCCACGATTGTGCCATTAGCCTCTTTCCAAACATTTTGCAAGGACAAACTAAAAGCCCTTATACAACGAAGGCATCTTTGCCTGCGAACCATTCAGATTCAGTTATGTGCTGGCTCCAACAATTCATAAAAAGAAATTAAAAATAATAGAAAGAAGAGGAATCTGTCCTTTTTTTTTCTCTTTTGGGGCTTTTATACAATATCCAATGCAGAGAATCCTATCCATAATCTATTGGAAAGCAGATGTTTCTCTCTCCCTCTCTCTCATGTTTAAGTTCATCATAGAATAAAGGGGAAAGAATCAACGGAGGCAACAAAAAGAAGAAAAATTCAAAACTAAGCATGCATTTTCGTAAACTTGAATAACTAGCTAACAAAACCAACCCCAAGAACAAAAACTCAAAAATGAGCATGAATTTTTCATAAACTTGAATAACTAGCTACAAAAACCAACACATTTGATTACCAGGATTCAAGCAATCAAATTTTCCAGCAGTATGGTTCCAATCGCAAATCCCCCTCTTGCTATAACAATCGCTGCACTCTGGAGTAAAATGCCATTTAACTAGGAAACCAGAAGATAGTACACGCGATAGGTTCTTCATTGCATATTCCGGAACCAACAGTTGGTTTATGGGATACGTAAAAGGGGAACAGTTGCAGTGAGTAATAGAAATTTCACCCAGCTCCTCTGGCCAATAATAGAGAACAGAGCCATCGCAATCTGTGTAGTTGTATATATTTTGATTGTGATTTCCCCAGGTGATGTTGTGGTATTGACAGCGGTCGCATTTGAGGAAGCTGTAGTTGGCAGATACAAGCTCAAAAGAAACCAAAGGGGAGTATGGTAGAATGAGATTTTGAAGGTCATTATGGCAGAAGTCGGCGGTTTGGGCATCTTGAATGAGAAGAACTCTATCTTCATTGAAAACGGCTTTGATGATATACCTTCTCCGTCCAGCCACAAATTGGTTTATTCTGCCGTCGTTGCTACAGTTCACGTGGAATATCCCACATTTGGGATCGCGGCTGTAGGTGAAGGGATAAAAGAGAAACGGAGCATCTGAGCAGGCAGGATCAAAATTTTTTTTGCATGAACAAGGAGACGGATAACTGGTCGAGGGGAGAGGTTGAGAAAGGAGGAAACAAAAGAGAAGCAATAAGGAGGAATTCATTAATGGAACCGTCATTTAATCAAAATAGTAATGAGAGAGAGAGCCCCGAGCTGGAGCTCTTACTCTTCCTCGTTCGCTCCTCTCATGCTAAAGACGAGCAAGCAGTCATCTTAAGATCAGAGGAAGAAGACTTTGACCGGAAGGAAGAAACCCAGCCCAACTGTGACAGTGAGGACTTATCATGCTCAAAAAAAGAAAGCAAAAACCGTGAGAACTCATCCGAAAACATGTGGGACCCAACGTACTGTATTAAAATTCATTTCGCAATGGACTGAAAATATTCAAGTAGTCTGGTCCCTAAAACCAAACAGTTGCTGGGCATTGCACTGTTAAAATCATCTCCTGTTGTTGTTGATGTGGGCCATTGTTTGGACGGTTGGGGTGTGGAAGATGTGTTGGCCTAATTTGGTTGGTCGCTAGGGCAGCTTAGTCCAGGACCGTCTCCAATCAATTGTTTTTGATTTCTTCGGTGACCATGACTTTGGGGGTCAGGAGGGGAACTTCCTTCAAGTTCCCTTATTTCTCCTGTCGCAATCAGTAGCAAGAGCAGATGGAAATCGACGCAACGGGATCAATAGTTTATTTGGAAGGATTTCAGTCTATGCATCCCTAATAAGTCGCAGTGTGAGTGCGACCGATAATGAAAGATTTCGTGGAAGATGTGCGCCAGGTCGGCTTGTGGCTCTTCAAGTTCAACCATCAAACGGGAATCATGCGCCGCAGACCACATGGATTGGAGGATGGACCAAAGCAGGGAGCAAGAGCTATGGCCAGGATAACTGGCCCAAAAGTTTCATGCCCGCACGTTCATCAGCTGAATCACGAGCACTCAGCACTGTCAAGCCAGCGTTCTGATGTTGCGGCTAATCTATCTTTCTTTTTTAGTAGGACCAAAATACTAAGACAAATCTGTTCAAAAGTTTTCCTTCTTGAAATTGAGAAAAGATTTGTCCTATCGGTATTACGTCAATTAATAATAATGATAATAATTTCTAGCTCTCTCCTTTACACTTTTTTATATGATTTGAAATTTTAATTATTTTAACTTTTCTAAATTTTTATCTTGACACATGATCACATGTGGCTGGCCGAGGTAGCTGGCCGCGTAGATGATGATTATTAAAAGTAAACATAATTAATAAGGGTCAACTACACGAATTTATATATTTTTAAAAAATAACCTTCTACATCTAAGCCCTTCAAATGGACTCTAGATGATGTGATGATGTACTTCACATTTGTATAATCACTCTTTTGAATTTTAGGAGGAGTGGGAGGAGCGATCAAATCCACGTACTTGAGATTGAGGAACAACAGAAAAAGATCCCGGCGCCTAATTATGAAAATCAGGGCGTTGATAACCTCATGCGTTGAAACACGGATCCACGTGGGACGACAAATTCTCCACGTCAGCAGATGCGTTTCTACGACACGTGTGAGCTACGGGACGGACCATGGTAGGCCAAATTTCTGCGCGTTAGGAACTAGCCACAAGAAAAAAGCGGCTGTTCTTTGCTCACACTTGCTGACCGTGCTCCAAGTCAGTCAATTTGTATGTTTGCGCGTACGAAGCGCCCATCCAATATTGTAAATCGCTCAACCCTCACCATCCATTTGAATTGTAGATCGCGAGCAGATCTTAGTCTTACAGTCCATGCCGTCCTCGGGAATTGTAACATCAAAAAACTTTGGCAAAGCCTCATAGAAAAACCTATATTCAGCCGGTACCACTGGATCAGATATGAACGATCAGGGGAATAAAGAGATCTGTTGATGCTAAATTCCTAATATGGGGAATGATCCTTGATGAATGGTTGCTTTTTATTCAAAATTTATTTTTATTAAACCAATAACAATATTCATCAATATATGTATTCCTTATGCTGCAAGTTAATTTAATTGAGAACTTACATATTTTAAAAATATAAAATTATTAGGGAGGGTAATATGTAACTATTAATTTTGGAAAATGAACCGTGTATCTGTTTTGCCACAGAGCACAACCTAGGTCTGGGCTCCGCGGGTTCAGCCCCTATAGGCTTATGACTCAAGACTTGGGCCCTCGGTAACAGCCCATGTTAGTCATTTTGCAATCCTGCCAACGCTAGGCTTTCTTGATAAGATCTCCAAGATAGCTTTTTCAATTTTTAATAGAATTCTTCCCATTTTCAATATACTGACTAAGCTAACTCCATTCATTTTCAAGACAAGCTATAAGCAATACCCCAAGTGAGCTTCCTGGACTCCCAGATTAGTACGGAGAATTAAAGAGGTTCAGATTGTTAAATAGATTGTTAAAGAGGTTCAGATTCTTATGAAAAATACTTTAAATTGCACTTCCTTTCCACTTTTTCTTCTTCACCAGCATTCCGTATAGGGTTAGTCACGTAAAGTTGAACTTTTGCAGATTAAGCTGGGTAAGATTGAATTGGTAAATTGGTATTTGTTAAAATCAAGTTCAGTTCATGTTGACTCCAAACCAAGCTGGCAGAACCTAGGTTGGACCATTGAGCAGTAGTGATGGAGATACTAGTTTTCAGAACTGTATGAATGTGACGGTTGTGCTTCTGCTTTAAAGAGGAAATGATAGTGTGACAGATATGTTGATGATGATGATTCAAGAGGAAGTTCAGAGGTTGAGATGTTCGAACAAGAAATACAGGGAATATGGGGCTAATAAATTGGTAAAAATAACACCAGTAGCAGTGACGTTTTCAAGTTAGAGATAAAAAAGGCACAAATTTCCTTTTTAATAATAATGATTGTGGTAAGCAATGACATCACACAAACAAAATTATAGAAAGATTCTTAATGTTGCTAAGAATAGAAAGAAGATGACGGCAAATTGGGAAGTATTTAGGAAGCTTAAATAGGATAAAGAATCGAGACGAGAATGTAATGATGTACAGTAAGAATAAGAAAAATTATATTGATACTATAAAAGTTGCACTATTTATCTTCATAATTGAAATAGTAGTCTTCGGAACGAAGATAAGTATTCCATTCAAGAATCTCGGATCCTCTGGAACACCTGTCAGTGAAAGGTGTCTCCATCCGAATTGCATTTACGAGCAAGATGGGCTGTGACTTATTTTATGCTAAGAATCCAGATGATTGGTTTAACCTAAAATCATATCTAGTCCTTGGGCTCAATTCAGTAGTCTACATCTCGGGCTCCGTATCATGAATACGGTTTGTCTTTCCTTTTTAATCCACGCACCTAAACATAGATGGGCTTCCGGTGATAAAGACGAATTGTGTCTTACGTAGTGTTGATGCCAGTGGGGGGGCGCCAGATGTCTGAAGTGGCTAGAAATAGAGTCATAAAAGAAAAGGTCCAAACCATTCTTCGGTTCCTATGGACTCCAGACATGGCGTTGGTGCTCTGTTTGGATCCTAAGCTAAATTGTGTTAGTGGGGTTCATGGCACCGCAGTTGGCCAAGTCCGATTTAGATTTGGACGGCAGCAAGCATAATTGCGCTGAGTAGCCGAGGGATTGTAGATCATATTCAAACATTTGATTCACAAAAAGAAAGCAAGGAATATAAGTAAAACCGGGGGAATTACTAAGAGACTTACGACCTTTGCAAGCTACGGAATGCGGTCGATCGGGGCAAAAGCACACGAACTGCGAAGTTCCGTTGAATCCACATCGGCCCCCGCTTGCCCTACATCGGGTGCAATTGTTCGCGGTCCACATCGCCAGAAATCCCTTGGCTAGAAGCTCTGTATATTCCACGGAATGCGCCCAACTTTCCTCCAAATCCCGGCCACCTATCGCAACTGGTACAACGACGGACAAATCGCATCCTATTGAAAAATGCGCCATATCCCGCCGTCCGGAGTAGTCCATCATCGCAAACGACTTATTCATGCCATTCGACAGGCAAGAAACTGGAAAATACTTGGACTCCGGAAGCGGGAAACCGGTGCAGTTGTATAAGAAATAGAGATAGGTGTTGGCAGAACTGACATTAAAGGGGGCGTGTATTCTGGGGAAGGTGAGGTTATGAAGAGGACGGAGACAATAGCCGCGGCTTGCAAAGGAACCTTCATGGACGGCCAAAAAAGTTTGGTTGTCGTAAAAGATATCCCGAATCCGGTAGCTGTTATCCTCCTCAGACATCTTGAGGACGGGCTCTCCATCTTTGCACTGAAGGTCGAATCCTGGGTAGCCGCAGTAGCTTGGCTGGGCGTCGATCCGGAAAGGGAAGCTTATGTTTATGCTGTTTCCACAGTCTCGAGGTGCGCAAGCTTCGAACTGATGGTGAGTGGATTTTACCCCTCCTTGAAAGGATAGGAAGACGAATACAAGGACGCAGACGGAGGCAGAGGAGAAGGAGCCGAAGAAAGGCTCCGGCGCGAGCATTTTTCGGTCGATTCGGTATTTAGTACTCGACAGAGGCGGAACTGGAGCAGAGGAGAGAAATGCTTCCGGAAACGGCTGTTGCCAGTTGGAGTTAAAAAAAATTTTAAATGTATGCGGTCTTCTCTGACCTGCTGCTTTTGGTCCACGGTCACTGGTCCATCCAAGATGGGTGCGCTTGGTTTTGCAGATAATATGTACCGTCCATTCTGGGGGCCACTGAATACGGACAACTCCACGAAGGACAATCCAGTTAGAGATGCAAAAGTCTGCAGCCGCATGATCGATAAATTGGACTTGGACCGTTGACCGCTTATGTTTTCAATGCAAAAAGAAAAAAAAGAACTTTTTTACATGTGACGCTAAATCATTCGTATCATGAAATGAGCCCCACAGTTCGGCGAAGGTGCCCGATCTTTAATTAGAGTGATCCACCGTCCGATGAGATAAGACGGTCACGGAAATTTCCAGAATGCTGATTGAGAAAAATCAATTGAGGACCACACAAACATTTGGGTTGCGTCACGTCAGCCGCCCAACCAAAGAAACGTGCGCCATTTGCAAGCTGCAACGTCACTAGTCATTAGGTGGGCGGTCGATAATAACAGCCGGTACATTTATTACTACAGGCCGAAAAGATCACCAATTAATTGTGATGTCCAACGATATTTCGAACAGATAATTAGAAAGCAATCAGATGATCGTCTATAGATTCCGCCCAGTGCAAGTCTTGGATGTGATACAGCTCGAGCAGGCTGGCATGGATGCCGCGACTCTGTGCGTCATGCCCGATGACTGCTTTTCACTGCTATTTTATTTATTTATTTATTTATTTTGAAAGATAACTGTTATTAAAGACAAGAGGAGAAGCCAGCGCGCCTGAAGGACCGGAAACGGCGCCCACCGCCACTGTGTCGTCCTGAGGGGCGTTGTTTGGTATGTTTGTTTATCAAAACAAAATTCATTTAAAATTTTTATTATTAACAATTATTATATTTTTAAATTATTTTTTCATTTGTTTCAATACAAAATTATTTCACTTTTTAATTATTTTTACACAGCTATCCATACATCTAACTTATACATTTTAACTTAATTTTTTTATTTTTATCATTAACCCTACTGTATCACATTATTATTATTTTTTTTAACTTTTACACTAAATATTTTTTATCCAAAGTTTTATCATTCCTGAAACACACCTTAAATGTAAGAAGTTGAAAGATTAAAATTATAAATTGCTTATAAACCGGTTTAATATAGTTTTTACAAACGATTAAACCCGTTGAATCAGAACCAAATCTCGACCGGTTCGTTGACCAATTCTGTTTTTAGTTTTTACAACGTTGGTTGAGAGTTGAGACTTTTGTAGATGAGGATGCCGAATGGCCCCGCATATGGCTGCTGCTCACAGCCCGGCATGAGATGCGGCCCGCATATGGCTTGACTGGAATTACTGTTTATGTTGTTAATTAATTAGTTGTAAAATAAATGCGAGTGGTATTTCGTGATATATTAAGAAAAACTGACGGTGGATGTCATTTAAAAGCAGATATGATGGCACATTTGTGTTTCCCTACAGGGGCCCTCAAAAATAATAATAATAAAAGATGCAAGTACCACTTGCGCCTCCCACTATGATGGCTGTCCCCCATCCCCATCCTACCTAATCCCCGTCCTCACGCTAACGGACTCGGTCGGTCGCAACTAGTTGATGAAAAATCAGGTAGGTTTGAATGACTAAAGTACATACTTCTGCATAAGAAAAAATAAATTCTTAGTGGTTTAACTTTCGATTAAATAAATAATACCTTCTTGATTATTTCTGGATTCTTTTTTTCAAAAAAATGAAGATTGACTCGATGCCGTTGGACCAGTCAGCTTAGAAATCGCAGGGAATCCCATGAAACTTGCAATTCGCCGTCCACATGGCCTTCATTAGTCCTTAAATTTTCCTGCTATTGTCATCTTTGATTTCTATTTTTTTTTTTCCAGAAAAGGAGAGTGCGAGACATAAAAGGACAGAATTTAAATTAAAAAAGTGTTTGGAAAGTGATAAAATTTTTTGATTAAAAAATGATGTAAACTTTTTTGAAATAGAAAAATTGATATGGTAAAATAGAAGTAACAATGACGAGTAAAAAAATGAAGTTTAAATAGATAATTTAGTTATATATATATAATTGTGTAGAAATAATTAAAAACTAAAACAGTCATTAATAGTAAAAAACTTTAGATTGATTAGGATATGTTTGTCTTAGACAAATTTTTGAAAGAAAAGTTTTTTATTATAAAATTTTGTAAAACGAGATAAGTGATATGATATAACGGGTGTGTTTGGCAAGAGACAAAAAATGTCAAGTCAATCTAAAACTTTTCACTCTCTACAACTATTATATTTTTTAATCATTTTTTCACATTTTCCTATATAACTACCCTACTTTTTAATCATTTCTACACAACTATCCATACAACTAACCTATCTATTTTAACTTTATCCTCTTTACTACTCATTATTACTCCTATTATATTACATCATTCGACAACTTTATTCTCCAAAACTTTTCATCAAAAGTTTTATTCATTACCAAACACATCCAACATATGTAAAGTTAAAATAGATAATCTAGTTGTATGGATAGTTATAGAAAAATGATTGAAAAGTAATTTAGTTATATAAAAATATATGAAAAAGATTAAACATGTTTGAAAATTAATAAAACTTTTACATAAAATTTTTTTGAATTACTAAAAAATAATGTGATGTGATACTGGTCTGAAAAAAAAGTAAAGAAAATAAATTACTTAGTTGCATAAATAATTATGTAAAAATAATTGAAAAGTAAGATAGTTATATAAAAAATGTTAATAAATAATTAAAGATATGATAATTATAAAGAGTGAAAATTTTATATTGAAAAATTTTGTTGTAAACAAACATATCCTAAAACGAAGGTAATTATAAAAGAAGAGTGATAAGCAAATGTCTTGCTTAGCTTACCTTAAAAATTCGTTTATAACATTTTTTGTTTTTTTATACACTAATTTATCTAAATTTATTTAACATATAAACTAAATTTTACTGTTTTTGGATATGTGCATATATATTTTTTTAGATTTTTAAAGATAAGAGTATATTAAATACATATATACAAACAAATGTTTAAAAGTCCCAAAAAATATATACACATATCCAAAAATAATAAAACGTAGTTTATATGTTAAATATACTTAAATAACATAAGTGCATAAAGAAAAAAGCAAAAAAATATTATAAATAAATTTTTTGAAGTGGTTAAGTGAGACATTTTGTTAACGTGAGCTAACAGGATCATTTCTCGTTATAAAGAGTAAAAAGTTCTATATTGACAAGTTTTTATAATTATCAAATACACCTTAAAATTTAAAGCAGAAACTAACTATTAGTTTATGGCGCACATTGAATCAATCATAGTCCGGCTAACCTAAATCTGAAAGAACGTTGAAATTTTTGAAAATGTTTCACTATCCGGGAGCATTTTTCTGGAACGGGAAATGCGGCAAATCTGGTATGCACAACCACCAGTTACGATGGCTTCCGGCACACATCGATGAACAGCATTGCATGAAAGTCAAAAATGCTAGTGAAATTCAACAGCCATAAAAATCCTAACAAGGACCAACTGGGGTCGGTTAGCTGAAACTGGGGCTAACCATTGACCGAACGTATAGCAGACCATGGAAATTCCAAACTCAATTCTACTTTCTAGACAACTATATTCTAAAAAAATTCCAATTGATAACTATTTTCGTTAGCTTAAAATGAAAAATTTATATTCAAACAAGAAAATATTTAAGACTTAGAAATAAAATTATATAAAAATGGTTATTGATGAATTTTTCACTAACAAGTGGTTCTTAATGAATAAGTCTAGCACAGACTGTAGGAAAATATGCAAACTGCTACGGAACCCAACAAGGCCGGATGGGCTGAGAGACTGAGACAACCTACGCAAACCCTCGCCTAAAATTATCCAAAGCGGATGAATGGATCAGGTGATAAACCCATGCCCATTCCTCAGTGGGATTGCTCTCAAGAGGTGCTCAAGAAAAGCCCAAACGAAGCATCTCCTGGCTTGGAAATTTAAGCAGGCTACAAACAATATCACGAGGTCTGACGGTCTGAACTAATTTTTTGGATTCCAAGGCTCTTTTGTTTCTTTTAATCAAAATAATTTTTAACATTTAATTAAATAAATTTACTGAGATGATGGTTGAATTGGACGAGATGACATTCTATTATTTGTCAAATTTTGAAGGATTGAACAGTGCAACAGTCATGGTGTCATTATTTCACAGTTTTTTATTTTCTAATTTTTGATGAGAGATTATTATAATTTTTGATGAGAGATTATTACTGAGTTTTATTATCAATATTTTAGTAAATTTAATAGAAAGAGAAAATTGGCTATTGTACTTACGGACACATTCACAGTTTCACACCACCCGGCAAGTGAAGTTAAGCAATGCATGGAACGTGTGAAATCTGCATCTAATAATATTTTGGATTAGAAGAACGTAGCAGGCCGTATTTGGCATGTGCTTACGGACAAGCTCGATCCTACTTTTGTGATCAGCACAATTAATACTGCACGGCTGCTCTATTGGTGGAAAAATTACATGAACACATCCTATTTATCCAACCCAACTCCCATTGCTCCCACAGGTTCCATTCCAATCAACAGATTAGAACAAAATGCTTACATATGTCTAGACAGGGTCCTCTAGGTCGCTCTTTGGCATATCCTCCGCCAAAAATGTCATTTACTGTTTTTTTTTTTTTTAAAAAAAGAAAAAAACTGTTGTAGTGTCGTAAAAAATATCATTACCAGTAGTTTATCTATTTTTCATACATTAATTATCGATGTAAAATTCAATCCATTCATTATATTTAATATCATTTATTTTGCCAGGAGAACAAGTTTCATATCAATCAAATGTGTGCTAGTTACATTGGCTTAAAAATATATATTCATGTATAAAGTAGAGAAAATGATTATATCTATTAAATATTTATTAGAATGTAATTATACTTTATAGAATCATTTATCCATGTAATTATGTTATTTTAGATGGTTTAAATATTAAAAATACTTCTTTAAAATTGATATTTAGCATTAAATTATTTTATTAATTAATTTTACACATTTAAAAAGAAGGGTCATGCACATTGATATTAGACAAATTAAAAAGTTTCATAACAATATGAATGATATTAAACATAATCGTAAATTTTCCATCAATCATCAATATATTAAAAATGAAAAAAATTATATAGAAAAAGAGTTTCATAAAAGCATTCCTGATTTTTAAATGATCCATAAAAATATAATATGCGCAGATGGTTTTCGGAAACCGTCAGAATAATACAACCTATTCTAACGGTTTTTCACAACGTCGGTAAGAACTGAGCAGTTTCTTTTGATAATTTAAGATAATTTATCGGTGTAAGTACAGTTAACCACACCAAATGTCGGTATAAGTATCTAAAATTTTTATGGTATTTAAGATAATTTTTACTACATATAAATGGATTTCTACATATGCATATTTTTTATGGGCAAATGTTGCCAATGCTAAGTGCAAATGTTACTACATATACATATCTAACTATAAATACATGGTCACTTTAGGGTAACATTTTATTTGTTGAAATGCAGCCAAGTTGCTTACGTTTTATGCAACAAAAAATAGAGGGGATTTGCGTCGATGCCTATAATTTTTTGTGCGAACTGCATTGATGCCTATAATTTAAAAATTATTGCAAATGTGCCTGTAAAATTTCAAAATATTCATAGTTATGTCTATAAGTTTCAATTTTTAATTTTAAAGATAGGTTGTTTTTTGATACATCCAAACTACCTTTTATGTTTCTAAGTTGATACCACAAACTACCTTGATTAGATACCTTAATGAGTCTTAATAAATATAAATATTTTAAAATTGTTGATGACTCACCAAGTATCCAATTACAGTAATTTTTGGTATATCACTTAATTAGTAGTTAACAAACCTAATGGATGGTTTAGATCAAAATGATCTATTTTTAAAAAAGATTAAGACTTTTCATAAGCGTAACAATCAATATTTTTAAAATTCATAGACATATTTACCATAAGTTTTAAATTATAAATACAAATACAATTTGTGTGAAAAATCATATGTAAGAGAGCAAATCCCTCCTAATAATAACATCTAATATAAACATTTGTAGTTTGCTGCAAATATAATAGAATTTTTAGCAAAGTGTGCCTGTAAACTACAAGAAAATAAACTTTTAACAACATTAAATTTGATCATTATATAAGTCAATTTATACTGTAATGCTAATTCTAAGACAATATAAGTCAATCAATTAGGATGCAACTGGAGCTTATGAAATACAAGTTATCCTCAACTCTAATCCCAACTTATTTATAAAATATAAATACTAATGGTATTTGTGAAAACTAGGTGTGGATTGAGTCTTGGATGGAAATTTGAATCAACAAATTTTCATTTCAATTTCATTTAATGCAAGACTAACATGTTTAAATTTTCGTATAATTATAAAATGATAACAAATTACGTAAAAAATAATATATGGCCTAATTAATTTTTAAAATTATAATAATAACATATAATACATTTCTAGAAGAAAATTTAACCTTTCAAAATAAGATAAATGAAAAATTAATAAAATTGAAGGTAGATAACATAAACATAAGGGTATAAATAAATCACATAACTTCAACAATTTCAACATGATAAATATCTATTCAAGCATAAATTTAAATAGCAAAACGAGTGCCACTTGTTCGGTCACTAGCGTAGAAATAGATCATTCGTATGCTCACGGTGGAGATTTCGAACCAAATTTTAGGCAAGGTTATTTTAGTCTTTCTTTAAAATATTTTTGGAGCTTATTTTAGTCTTTCTTTAAAATATTTTTGGAGCTTATTGTCTCTGGTGTTGATATTTGGTCTCTCTTTGGAAAAAAATTCTTATATTTGATCTCTTTTGGAAAAAAATTATAAAAATTATCTTAAAACTTTGAATGTAATATGAATTGAGATATGATGTAAATATATACTAAATAAAAAGAATAAATTAAAATAAATTAAAAATATGAAAAATATTATCTAAGTATTATGTGTATAATATATTTAATATTAAATATAAAAATAAAAATTAGGCTTGAGCTTTCTTAAAGACTAACCGCATTTAGAAATCGGGTTCCAAAAGGATATACCCTAGCACTGCATTTTCCAGTTTTATGGGCCCAACCCGTACTCATAAAAGATTAGTGGCAAGTTTTTAAAGTTATCAAAAGTCATTTTTTCGTGCTTTTGGTAATAGGTTTTGTTACTAAAAGTTACTTTTTACGCCAGCGGCGTCACAGCCTGCCGGTCACAAACGTTGCCGGGACCCTGCCGGTCACAGATGTTGCCTGGTAGACAGCAAGTCCCAGGCGTGCCAATACAGAGCATTTGTTCCCCGGTTCTGGGGGTCTATGGAAAATTCTCTAATTTACAAGTTGTCTTCTAAGTGTGGAGATATTTAAAAAGATGACCCGCATGGTGAAGGTTATGAATAACCCTGATTTGTAACATCAGGTGTCACAGCGTATATAATGTTAATAAAAAAAATTACTTTTTACAACATCGCTTATATTATCATTGTTAGAAGCCAATTTTTTGTAATAATAATTATTTATGTCGCCCAATAATATCTTTTGCAACAAAATAAAAATGTATTGATCATAAAAGTTTTCAATTTATTTAATTTTATTGTGCATAGTAAAAAAAATAATTTTAAAACCAATGCATGGATTGGATGTAAGATAAGCCAAAAAATAAAAGAGTTGCTTAATACTACCGATTGCATAAGAGAAATGCCCGTAAATTAGTGTCTGAAGTTTTTTTTGATGTAAGTATATAGAGATTAAATATGATATGATTCTTTAAAGTTGAATGATCCTGTTAGTTCGAGCTAAGCAAATGACTCGCTTAGCTTACCTTAAAAAAATTCATTGAAAATAATTTTTTTATTTTTTCCCGTAAACTTGTTTATCTGAGTGTATTTAACATATAAACTAACTATTATTATTTTTTTATATGTGCATATATTTTTTTAAGATTTTAAACATCTATGTGTGTATATATTTAAAATACTCCTATGTTTAAACATCTTTTAAAAAATATATACACATATCTAGAAATTACAATAGTTTTTTTTTAAAGTAAAAAATGGTAAAAGTTGATTTATATGTTAAATACACTTAGATAAACAGGTATATGAAGAAAAAAGTAAAAAAAAATAAAATTAAATGGGCTTTGTAAGATAAGCGAAGCGATCCGTTTGCTTAGCTCGGGCTAGCATGATTACTTTTTCTTTAAATTGTCCAAATAATTCAATAAAAAAAATTATTATTGTACATTTTAAAACAAAATATAATAATATTGTCTCCAAGAACTTTATAGTAAAATTAAAATTTACTATCCATAAATTTTAAAGTTAAATAAATACTTCATTAACAAAATTAAGACTACATGGGATAATTAATTAATAATTTAATTATATAATAACCATAATGGTTAAAAAAGATGCAAAATTATTATTTCGGACTGCTTTGAAATGACCTCATTTTAGACCGATCCAAAAACATATATTTTTATTTTTTTCTAAAATTAATTTTGACAAGACTGTTAATCTAATTATACTTAATCTATAAATTAATTTTTACTAATTTTGAATATGTATATATTTATTTATTTATTTTTAAATATAGGAGTATTTTAGTAAAATAACTAAAAATACCTTTGTATTTAAAAATTCAAAAAATATATATATATATACATCTTCGAAATTAGTAAATTTTGATTTATAGATTAAACATAACTACATTAATAATTTCGTAAAAAAAATTTAGAAAAAAAGTTTAGAAAATATGTGTTTTGGACATATCTAAAATGGCCTTCTAAAATGATCGGGACTCGAAGAGATATTGTTGTCCTATAACTTGAGATTACAAGAAACTTCTTAAATCTAACCCAATTCAAGATTTAAAAATAGTATAAGATTTATCCAAAAAGTTAAAATTAAGTATTACAAATTTTGTTACCCAAGTAATAGCACACGGGGTTTGACATGGTGTGTAATGATAATATTTCTGTTTTTCAGTCTCAAAGAGAGTAATGGCATCCACGTAATAAAAGAAAAGTATTATAAATTTGGGTTGAGGCTAAATGCACCTGAGTGTATTTAATTCATTTTTTATTTTTTATAAAATTATTAATCTATGTGTATTTAACATATGTATCAAGTTTTACTATTTTTAAAGATTTGTAGATATTTTTTTGAATTTTTAAAAATAGTGATATTTTAGTAACAGTTATAGTGATATTTTAATGTAAGAAGTTTATGACACAATATTGAGAAATGACACATCTTGTAATTCAAAATTACATGTTTTTAGTTTTCTAATAACAAAATCGAGATTCAAAGATTGTCACCATTTGTATTTAACTTTGTTTAGGATTTCATAACAATTTAGATAGGCAAAACATATAATCACTTAATTTAAGGTAGTATAGTTTTTACTTTTTATTGTTAAAATAAATAAAATAATATTTTCTAAATTTTCTAAAATGAGTTTCATTTTCAATCCTGTGCATCTTATATCCCAATAGTAAAAATATTGATTAGCCTTTCACTTTCTTGGGAAAATTTTTAATATTCTCTTTAGAAAGGAAAAGAGGCTGGAGACGCGAGGGCTCTCTCTTAGACAGAAGAACTAGGAGATGATTCTCCTTCAATGCAAGAGAAAGCAGTCAGAGGCGTATAAAAGATTTTATTTTTCTATTTTTTTAAGATGCAGCATCGACATTTTTGCACTAAAATAAAAGTTTATAAAAGTAGCTACCTTTTTCAGCTAAATTTAGACTTGGTTATATTCAATGTCAAATGTAGCTATTCATGAAATATAAAGAGATATTCCTGTACAGTGAAGTTGCACTATAATTAATGGTGCATTTGGTCAAAAATGAGTTCCGCATGTACTTAAATGTATCGATACTTTACACAATCATTTATTTATATATAAGTTTTATAACAAATAGTCTATATCTTGAAAAAATTATGTTAAAGTTGTTATTTACATCAAATTATTTCATTACTTTGAATTTGTATCATTTTTCAGGTAGGATTCATACACATCCAATTGGAATGAAAATTGATATCGTAATAAGATACATAGTTCTAAATATAATGAATAGAGTATATTATAATTTTATAATCATATGAGGTCCATTTTGGAGCAACTGCACCGTAATTTTGGAGCAACTGCACCGTAATTTTGGTGCAGTGAAACTTAACTTAAATATATCTCATATATATAGAGTAATATTTAGGTGCAGCACATCTGCACAAATAATTATGATGTAGTTGCTTCAAAATGGGCCACACATAACTATAAAATTATAATCTACTCTGCCAATTATATTCAGAATGATATATTCTATTATCATACCAATTTTCATCCCAATTGGATATGTGTATGGACCTCATCTAAAAATGAGACAAATTCAAAGTAATAAGATAGTTTGATGTAAATAACAACTTTTAAGTAGTTTTTCAACATGTAAATCATTTGCTATAAAATTTATATATGGATAAATAATTGTATAAAGTATCAATACATTTAAGTATATGTGAGGCCTATTTTTAGCCAAATGTACTTTTAATATGGTGCAGATGCGCTGCACCAGATAGATTCTCATATATATATATATATATATATATATGTGGAAAATATTTAAGTGCAGAGAATAACACGTAATTATGGTGCGGTCCGTCCCAAAATGGACCCCACATATATTAAAATTAACATCTATTAGTTCGACCCAAAATGGACCCAAGATGTATTAAAATTAACATCTACCTCACCTATTGTATTTAGAATTATCTATTTTGATAGTACTAATTTTCATCCAAATATAGCATGTATATATGCCTCTTCTTAAAGTCGTACAAAATCATCGTAATAAAAATAACCTAACATAAATATCAAGTTTAAAGTAGTTTTTTCAAGATTTAAACCGTCAAAGTATGTTATTTATATGGATAAATAATTGTATAAAATATTATTATATTTTAATATATGTGGGGCCCATTTTGCAGCGGACTGTATAGGTTCTCTATATATATAACATAGCCGCTTATTTACTTTTTGTACCTGAAAATTTTAGTATTATTTGCAACCGATATAAATGATTACATTAAGTATTATTTTTGGTAGCATAAAATATAGAATTTTTTTATGGAAAAATATAGAAATTAATTGTATTTGAATTTTAATTACTTGACCAACATTTTTTATAGTGCTTAGATCAGATACGAGAAACAGAGGAGGAAACATAATCTTGAGGTACTATGATACATGCCAATTAGTCTAAACAAAAGTATTGATGAATATTTCTTTTTTCTTTTATATTTATAGGTTGTCACACAAATATATATATTTTTCCTATGTAGATGAGAGGCTTTGAATTTTTAAAAGTAATAAGTTTAGTTCCAAATCCGTTCTCTTTAGAGAACAACCTTCTCATTTCAAGTCTTCAACATCGAAGGTGTTCCTTTTCCTCTTACTTTAGCAAGAAGTAACTTAAAAAATATTTGTAATCTTGTCTTTTCTTTCCTATATACAAATGAAAAAGACATGTCGTACTTGGTAGACAGCTTCAAAGCGGGCCACAAGCATGTTTTCTGCGTGGGGGTGGGAGGGTGGGGGGCGCGTGGATTCACGTGAACATAAAGCCAGCAAGAAGGATTAATTGTTTTCAGAGCTACTGCCATCCCCATCGCGTTGCGGATTCCCTTGAAATTTACTAGGAGCTAAATACCACGTTCTGTCGCCTGATGTAATCACTAGACAAGCTTCATAAATATGTGGAACCAGCCGAAAAGTGCTCAAATGTTAGACATCTAAGATGTGTCTGCAAAAAAAGTTTTTGCATCACGAGAAAATGATATAGTAAGATAGATGTAATGATGTGAAGTAAAGAAAATATAATTAAAATAAATAAATTAATTGTCTGAATAGTTGTACAAAAATATGATAGTGGAAATATGTTAAAAAATAATTAAAAAATAAAGTAATTATAAAAAATTAAACTTTATAAATTAAAAAGCTTTTGTAATATTCGAACTTGCCCCTAACTTATAATTCTCCACTTGACAACAGTGCACTTTACACTGGTATTGTTTGATTATCAGGACAAGGTGATGTAGTTTGAAGAATTAATTTCAAATGGCCACCTGATCGTTAATCCTGCTTTAGGGGAAAAGAGAGGGGGCTAATTAGGCTAATTAAAGACTGTCAGCGCAGGGACCTTTCGCAACCTTAAACGGGAGTGCAACAGCCTTGACCATCCAGTTTAGGTGAATTTTCAATGGAAAGTGGAATTGTCGATAGATGACCATTTCTAGCTGGGTATCTAGAAGGATGATTGACGTATCTGTTGAATTTGGAGACGTGCGCTATGTTCCTACGGAAGAAGAGAGTCGTATCTAGGGAGGAAGGTGTGTCGTATTCCAGCTTATAACATTGCACACCAACGAAAACAACAAAAATAAAATAAAATGAACAAAAGGACATACCTAATTTGATCCTCCGGCCGTCGCAAGTATCTTGATGCGGTTGATCCCGGCACAGGCAGACACGCTGCTGAGTATCATCTGGGTTATATCCACAACGTCCGCCCGACTGATGGCAACGTGCGCACCAACTCATGTCGAGTGATTCCCAACTCACTTCGAATCCCGTTTGCACAGCATCCTCGAAAAAACTCGGCACGTAGTCCTCCAACAGCGGTTTATCTGTTGGCAGTAGCCTTCTCATGGAGTCTGAGAGAGTAATGGCCGCGACTTTGCAGGACGCAAAGGAGGCGTTGGGGGTGGCGAGTAACGTAAAGAAAGCGTAGGTGTCAGTAACATTTGGGCTACATGGGAGGGGGAAAAAGTGACTGTCGTCGAGGGAAACGTTGTCCGGACATTCGTAGTATAAGGTGAGGTTGAGATCTTGAGTGGTGAAATGAAAGGCAGTTGTATCGATGGTCGTATTGGAGGATGGAGTTGTGCATTCAGGACCCGCCAAATCCTCGTCAATGAGCGTCAACGTACGGCTTACAGGATCGATGCTTTTAACACGGAATCTTTCCGTTAGGATGTTTATGGTCGTTGTGGAGTTATCATCAGTGCAGTTGAGCTCGAACCTTGGGTCGCCACAATACTTCGACTGGCCCTCGAACCAGAAAGGGAAACTTATATTCTGCACAGGAATGTGTCCGCACGATCGAGCAACACAGCTTGTGTAAATTTCGTTGTCTTGAGATAGACAAGGGGTGAAAAGGAAGAATAGGAAGAAGAAGAGGAAGAAGGGTGAGGGAGCAAAAGACGGTGTTGGAAGCATTTCGAGAGGTCCTTGAAGAAAAGAGTAAGACGAGATGGTTATATGGGAGAATGGGGAGATGAGAGGCAGCGAATGAGGGAGTGGATAGATGTTTGTTTTAATGCACCCACGGAAGGTCGCTTTAGGAGAGGAGGCGGCTGGGTGGAATTTCCCTGACGCGATTGTCAAGTCCTCCATTTGCATGTTTTTCTTATAGAATAAGGCTTCATCAAAGACCCTTTCTTTCTTTCCTCGGCTGGCGCTTTCTGAGAAGTTTTCTACCAAGCCAGTTTGTTACGATTCAGCAGTTTCCTCTCGACTATTTGATCAACGGTCCGGATCACACAACAGCCACAGCCACAGCTCATAAATATCCGCATGGGTAGATTTCACATGTTCTAGCCAAACGCGCGCCTGCCTGGTCAATCAACCGTTCAAGCTAGCTGCTTTGGAGGCCGTATCCAATGACCCCGCTGCCGGCCGGTCCACGTTAAGGCCCTGCCACGTGCCGAGATTTAAAATGAAAATCACCGAAATCAGGCATTCATCAATGATGCCTGATATCTAACATGTGTATGGCTTAAGTGCGTCGTGTGACTTTTGGATAAATGACAAATAAGGGTTCCAATCCAATGGAGCAGGTTCCATGAATTTGAACAGGTGTGACCTCTTCATTTTTTTTGATATTTTTATACACATCGTAACAATTGATATTACAATGGAGCACATGTATATCTTCACACCATAGACGAAAATTTTTTCTGAACCCTCGCCACAAGAGAGGAAATTATAAACTCCTACCAAAGAAGAAATTCTAAAACCCCATAATTGGAGTACTAAACTGTAAATCGCCATCGTGCAGCCACCATCAATCAAACCGTGCTCGCCCGCTCACTGGGCAGCGTAGAGGCGTCATGGCGAGAACTCTTCATTTTGAGGCCAGTTACATTATCTTATGAAATTTATTTTATTTATCATATTTAAAATTATTTTTTATTAATAGAGAAATTAAGTTTTACCTCATTTAATAGAAGCATCAAATTAATGTAATAAATTTGTTTTATCTATGCACTAGTTTCAAAGCTGTTAATCTAAATATTCTTTCTACCTTTGAAAAATAATTTGATAGATTATTATAACTGGTTAATGCATTTATAAATAAATCTAACTATTTTTCGTAATCGGTACTTAATTATATATACCCACTCAAACCTTCATTGAAATGATGTTTGGTACCTTACATCAATTAAATGAACTTGAATTTTTTTTGGCAGTCCTTCGATAGTTCAATGTGTATATTTGTAGATGACACCCCATTTTGGTCCACTTTATTTTCAATTTAACATCCAATCCGCTCATTTTACTCAATACTATTTTTCTTATGATGTTATCAAAAAACGTTTCAATAAAGGGTCTGGCGAGCCATGCCTATTTAAAAATATAGATAATTATGTTTAAAATATGAAAAATATTTATATGTATTTATATATTAGATGGTTTAGATGTTACATTAACAACGTTTAAATTGATATATATTAAAAAAGATTTTACACCTTTATTATATAAGTTCAATACGCATTTGACTTGCATATAATTTCGTCTCATACTTTAAAAATAGTTTTAAATACAGTAAATGAATTAAACTATGATTTAACTATATACGAAAATGGGCAGTGTTGTCGACGCTCGACACTGACACCATTGAAGCATTCACCTTCTTCTTCTTCTGCTTTTTGATTGAGACCTTCTTTTTCTTTTATATATCTCTAGTACAAGAGAATTTCTGCACTTAAATGGTGGAAACTATAAAGCCTGAACAAGCACGCACCGTGAAGTGAGGGTTGCCATCCCCATTTCATCACCTGGAAATTATATACGTAACGAGTCCTTCTTGTGGCCCACTTGAAGGTGATCCTCATCCGTCCCCAAGTGCCTACCAGCTAGCTTGGCACCCAAACTCTATATTTTATATCTATCCTCACTTTCGTTAGTATTAAAATCACATCCAGTCCATCGCTAGTGATTCCGTGGGCGACTTATTACTATTATTTTTCATATTGAGATAGATTCTGTGGGCGACTTCGATTCTGCTGACGTTTAACAATAACATCAAGCTACAAGACAAGCTGGTTAAATTAGTGATAAAGTAACCAGAAAAATTCAAGAAAGAAGTGGTTTGTTTTTATAACCCTTTGGGTATATTTGGAAAGTTGTAGAATTTTTTAATGAGAAGTTTTTGAAATAAAAAAAAATGATATGATAAGGGTAATAATGAGAAATAAGTAAAATAAAGTTTAAATAGATTGGTTAGTTGTATAAATAGTTGGGTAGAAATAATTGAAAATAAGAATATTGTTTTAATATTAAAATTAGGGTAGTTATATAAAAATATTAATAAATAATTAGAAAATAAAACAATTGTGGAAAGTGAAAATTTTTAAATTAAAAAGTTTTGTTGATAAACTAACGCACCATTAATTTCAAATTTGTAACAGATTATTTTTTTGTCATGTCATCAAAGTAGACAACACTTCATACAATGATCGACACTCCGCAAGGATCAAATTAACCACGCCTAAGCCTGCAATTAACTAGCCTATGCCAAGTTCAGTGTAGCAGATGATTTAAGTTTTATAAATTTGCAAATGTGATCTCTTTAGTTAAATGAAGCCGCGACACCATTAACTTATGACTAGAACCTATTAACATATCATTCTAGCTAATATACTAATTCAATTTCTTAAATAATACAATTAATTAAGATTTAAATATTTTTGCCTTTCAAGAAACCCAATAAAAAAAAAATTCCTACAACTAAATTTTCTAAATACTGTTTTAATTCCATATGCAGAATTTGGTAGAATCAGAAAGAGGATATTTTTTGATCGTTTTATATTATAAGCTGACCATGTTAATTATTAAAACTTTAATTTCAAAAGCTTCGAGTTGTCTCTTCGAAACTTGAGAAACCTAGATATAAAAAGCCTTAGGAAAGAAAAAGTTAAAAGATACTTTTTGTCTTTAAAGAATTAGTTTAAGTTTCAGTAAAAGCTAACAATTTGCGATATACTTTTAGCAATACTTGTCACGTTTTGTCGCAAAAGATACTATTTAGTGACATAAATGATCATTATTGCTGAAAATTAATTTTCACCCACATGATTGACTTATAGTAACTTAGTTTTAGCAACATCATGGTATAACTGATGCATTTAGTGACAAAATTCAACATTGCTAAAATTCCATTTTCTTGTAGCGTTTTTTTCTCATCATGACTATTAGAGGTTGGAAACGTAGATGTTACATTAAATTTACTGATAATTTGCATAAAATTAACTAAAGTTCAATATCAACCTATTAAAATTGCTTAATTAATTATAACATGAATTGTAAAGTTTTTTTTATTAATTCCCCAATCCAAAAAACAATTTAGTGAATTTTTACGTTAATATAGCATTTGGGTGAAGCACTATAAAAAAACATGTTAATGCCAACCAAATTTAGTTTCTCATTTTTTTTCTTTTGAATTGTTGTTTATATACTTAGCAACAAAACGAAAATATTTTGTTGGTAAGATTAATGAGAAACAACCCAGAAGCAAAAAATAACACAGAAAATGATTGTAACTTTTGACTTGGATGCTACCATTAATTTGTTGCAGCGAAGGGAACACAGCTAAAGTAATTCATATATTTTATATTCAAATATTCTACAGATAAATGTGCAATTTTCGGGAAAATTAGGACAGAAGGAGATTCTTTAAACTCGATGAAAAGAAGGGAAAAGGGACTCTTTTTTGACCCGTGTACTTTAGTTTTTATTAATCCTTTTGTCTTTGACTCGACTAAGTTAAGCTAACAGCCATGAGACGTTGTATCCTCTCAACACCGCGCCAGTCTTCCCTTGGATATCTTGCACTTCTTTTCTTGTTGCATCATGATCAATGACTTTTCTTATTGTTGGGAAATGATTAAATACAAACATTGGCACAAGTAGTTTTTTTTTCGTATGTAATAAGATTTTTTAAGATTTAAACAATTTATAATATTCATCTATCATTTAGTTATAGTGCCAAAAATCAAATATTTTGGAACCCAGCACAACAGCGCAGTAGGTGCTCAGCACTAGCAGTATGCCCGATGTCCTCGTATCGACTCGGGCCAGGAGAGCATTGTCTCCCATTTTTAAGAGCGTCGTCTCCTGTGGAAATACTGTTTGTTTACATCTTAGCAAAATTTGAGGAAAAATATACATGAAAGATGAATAACTTGTAATATAAGACATTAAAAAAATCAAATATTTTGAAAACTATTATATACTACATACTTATTTACAAATCTTAACAGATTTATATTCAGGTTTAAATGATGTTCAATATTTATGATATATAAGTTTTCAATCAAAGTAATTTTGGTATTATAAATTGATAAATAAGTTTATATTTTAAATGGTTTAGATATAAAAAAATTTAAAATATAAAAAGTTGACCATTTGCATATTTTCTACGATACGAACCTTTGTTTTAAATGAAACCTCTAAAAAAAAACATTTGGTTTAAATCATTTCCCCTTATTATTTCCATTCTACTGTGAACTAAAGTAACATAAGCATCCAGACCGCCACGACGGTTGAGGCTTCACTGTAACAACGCAGGCCCCGCCATGGGCTAAGCGCTAGGGGTGTAAATAGGGTCGGGTTCAACCTGAGCCCGCATCAACCCAAACCGATTTATATCATGGTCGGGTTGATGTTTTGAAAAATCGGTTTTTGAAATCGGGTTCAGCCCGACCCAATTTTGAAAATCGGTTTGAGCCGGGTTGAGGGTTGGTCGACCCGACCCGATTTTTGCATATGCATTTTTCTTGTTAATAAAAAAATTTTGGATGCTAATAAAAGTTATCAAAAAATGTATCCTCTTGTAGTGTTTGCTTGCTAATATTGACTTTTTTTTAGTTCCTACCTTGTATCCTATACTCTCATTTTTGCAAATTATATTCCATTAAGCAAGGGAAAAATGTATGATAATTATGTGTTAAAAATCAGAAATATGTTTTTAGGAACGAAAGATTTCATTTTATTTACTTTCCATTCGAGCCCCTTATTGTTTTTATAATTATCATTACTTTTATTATTTTAAAAATTTGTGCGAACAAAAGCTTAACTAGCATTGATAATATGTGTAATTTATTAGCCCGATTTCTAACCCGAACCGAACCGATTTGAGGTGGGTTGAAATATGGTTGGGTTAATGTGTGAAAAGTAGGGTTAGGTTGAGATTTTACAATGTGGGTTAGGGTTGTATTTATCCCAACCCGAGTCAACCTGACCCGATTTACACCCCTACTGAGCACTGTTTGAATCTTTCCCACACCAGGTATGGTGTGACATTTTTTTGATTAGTCCCTAGAGGGTTTTAAAATTTCCCTATGACGTGGGGATTTTACAATTTCCATTGTAGTGGGGTTAGAAAATTTTCTTTTCCATAGTGTGAGGGTATAAATATGCTCTATTATAATATCAACTTGTGTATATAAAATATCAAAAAAAGAAAAGAAAAGAAAAACATAAGCATCTAGCATCTTCTTTGTCAAGATCACTCAAATTCTCAACCAACACTCCAAATAGGAGTCCTCTACCTGACAGACGTTACGTCTCCCGGCCTCGTCAGCTCTTGACTCGGAATCCTTGTCACCTCTTGACTCATAATCCTAATTCCACTATTCCTCTGCTTCCGTATCAAAATGCCAACATAATTATCTTAATTTTAGCGTCTTATCATATACTGTTGTACAGCTCCCTCTTGATTGAAGGCAACGTCATAACCTTTATACGCGATGGCATAGCAGGTCACGTTTAAACCATGCCGGTTACATAGAAACAAATCCATGTAATTTTTTTAAAATCTAAGGTTTTAATTTTTAATGAAAAATCTAATCCATTCATTAAATTTAACATCATTTGCTTATCTAAGAGACCAAATTTCACCTACTCAAGTATGTTTATGAGCCACATTAGTTCAAAAAATATATATTCATGTGTAAATTATGAAAAACACTTAGATTTATTTACACATGTATTAGAATGTAATAATACTTTATAAAATTATTTATTTACATAGAAATGATATTTAGATGGTTTAGATGTCGAAAATATTATTTTAAAATTGATATTTTAGCATTTTTCATAATTTATACATGAATTTTTTTTTTTAACAAATGTCGCCCATAAACATACTTAATTGGGATGAAACTTGATCCCCTAAATAAACAAATGATGTTAAATACAATGAATAAATTAGATTTTTTATCAAATCAAAATTTTAAATTTTGAATGGGTTATATGATTGCGCTTCTATGTAACCTAATTATGTAGGAGTGGAGCCCACATTTAAAAATTGCTTGTGTCAACTGTCAAGCAGCTATAGATTATCACCCATACATTATTTGCACAAGCTATGATCAATTGTTTGCTCTAATTTTAAATTGCGGTCATCTTCACTGGCATAATATCTTCATGGACAGCCATACTTACGAATCGCTTTGATGTGTCTTTTCAATGAAATTAAGATCCTGATTTGAAATTTCCATTGAACCAGGCCATGAGATGTAAATGGATTTTACAGCTAATTAATGAAGACTTCTCACGTAACCAATGTGTCAGTGTTAGTCACGCTTCGCTCAACTTTGAATAGCTACGTTCTTACTTCAACGTGAACTAGTCCACTTCGCAAGTATTATATTGCTCATTGGTAAATTCTAACGCTGAGCAGATGTGCATGCTGGGAAACCGGAGCAAATAGATAAACATGGACCTGGAGTTTGCGTTTTTTATTTGTTGTTTTTCTTCTTATTCATTTATTTGTTTTTTCTCCCGCTCCAAAGTCCACCTGTTTCAACGCTGCTTGATTCTAACAAGTAACAATCCAGCTTCCTGTTTGCGTACGTGCTAGTCCCAGAAAGTATAAACCAAGGGATAATAAATATAAAACAATGCCAGAAGATCGTTCAAATCTTTTGGCATCAGGTAATTAAATGGCCAATCGGTACGAGAAAAAAGAGGGTTCTGAATTCTGTAAATATAACAATTTATAAAACCTAAAAATATATGATAGATACCATGAGTTCGTACAAATATTTTTTCACGTCTAATCCAAGGTAAATACCACGGTCGGACGGGTTCATTTAATATAAATACAACTAAATCCTCTTCTATTTTTACACTGAATATAGCATAAGCACAAGGCCACTCAAGGGCACATGCGATAATAAAACACAGCACAGCACTATGCTTTCTTCTAGTATAAGCACAGCACCAACGCCAAACACTAGGTCAACCACCGTCGGATGGACTCTTTCCAACTGGGTTGACATTCATTATGAGGCTCTATACTTGTTTTCGAGCTCGTCTTCACTTCCAGTTCTCTCAGTTTTCCATCCTTTTTGTTGTATCCCCTTTTTTTCCTTTCTAGCATCAGCCACGGGTTGCAAAACTCAATTTAATCTATACTGCTCCTCAAGAATGGCCTCCAACATAGCAACCCCATTGGCGAATGCAGTGAAAATGTCACGAATTTGGTGTTCCCCAGTTGCATATGAAGAGACAATCTAAAGAGTTCAGCTGGCATCTTGCTTTCTCACCTTCGGGATGTTGTTCTATGTGCAGCAAAGAACTGGAAGTCAGGGTGGTCAACTCGAACTAGTCTTACCCAGTCATCCGCTGCTTGCAACAATGAGTTTGCCAGTTGCCATTCGTATCCTCCATTTGGCATCCACATGGAGCCCTTGAACTTGTAAGATGCTAAGCCGAAGACAGGAAGAGAGATCTTTGGAACACCTTCAGAATCTTGTGGGTACGTGATGACAGGGCTCTGAGCACCACTAGCTCCTGTTAGCAGCTCAGCACCAAGGAAATGTGATCAAGAGAAACAATGTGTGACGGCCAAAAAGAAATGCAGAAAATTAATAGCTACCTCGTGTAGGCGTAGAAAGTGAATGGTATGTTAAAAAGCAAGTGTCCAAATCTTTGAGAGTTGGTCCTGTTGGTATCCTGTATATTGGATACCTGCAGCAGATACACGTAAAATAATAACTAATTTTCAAGGAAAAAGTTTCTTTCCTTCTCATTTTTCACTCTCATTCAAGATAGGTGATAGTCAGTATTTCAATCCTGTACAACATGGAGTCATGCAACTCTATCAGTTATAGCAAGTTAGCAACAAGTGGAATGAACTACAAATTTTAGGCTATATTATTTGTTTCTAGATGAATCACCATATATTGCAGTTGATTATATTGACATTACTAGCTCACAAACACGAAATATACAATGTACAGTGTGAATGATCCATTGGCATCTATCTTACCATGCGATAGAGATCCAACTTGAAGACAGCAGATCACAACTTCTAAGTGTTTTTAACTCGGGAAATTGAGATGAAAGATCTGAAATCTGTATGCTAGAAAGCATCAGAGCATATAAGAGGTGCTCCTGACAACTAATCAGATCAGATTCATATCAGATAGTATAACAATGAACTTGCCTTGCCTGCCAAAGGTTCACGGCTGTAAGGGGGATCCTGTTCAAAAAACTCAAAGAGGAGGGATCCTTGAGAGTGTCCAGGTTCACCATCTTCACTAGAACAGCCTTCTCGTGAGGCATGATGCTTCTCTCTCAAAGACAATCCATCTATCGTAAGACTAGCTTCCAGATGGTGATGATTCCACAGATCTCTTGGGTATTTGAGTCCCCTATCAGATTCACAATCATTGCTTCCTTCGCTACTTGAATCCCTGCTGAAGTCACTATCACTGTCCTCACTGGAGCACCTATTTCCAGCAGAAAATCTCCAATTCATAATCAAGACATCACAATTATGTCAAAATTGCAGAAAGAATGCATGATAGCATAAGCAGTATTGCTGAATTTCAAAATGCATCAAATATGAGGAGAAACCACGAGCATTTAAAATGACTATAATCTGGAAGAGACTCCTTTTCCTTTTATTTTCATTTTTTTTAAAAAAAATCTCAATATTAGTCCATTAGAAATAACTTCTTGGACCAACCGAGCCGTGCTCGGTTGGTCACCCCAAGGCGTGGTAGCGTTGTACATGCGCTGGGGTGCGCGGTTCGAATCCCGCATGCGGGATTTCGGCCACAAGGAGAAATTTGTTAGTAGGAGCTGTGGTCTCCTGTTCGGTTATTGGAAGTTGTATCTTTCCTTATTCTTTGGCGGAGCTGTGTCTCCGGATTTCTTTGGGGGAGTTGTGTGTCTCCAAATTTGTAAGAATGTCTCAGAACTTCAATATAATATGTGTTGAGATGTATGTATAATATACCAATCAAAAAAAAAAAAAAAAAAAGAAATAACTTCCTGGTACTCAGAAGGCAATGCAATTTTACAATTACAACACCTGAGTACATGCAAATGCACGCAAGAAACACAACATGACTTTATGATTTCAGGAATCACATTGATTTTAAAAAAAAAATAAAAATAAAAAATCCCAGCCTCAGTGATTAAAGAAAATCATTAATTGTTGACAAATACACATTCATGAAATCTTCAAAGTTTCAGTCAATCTAGTCTGGTCCATTTGCCTCCAGAGAGCTACATATTGTTCCATAGGAGGATACAATCCAGAGGGTAGAATCAGTTAAAGACATTAACAGTAAATATTAGTACGATGTACTAAACAATAATCTAAGCCCAGGGACAATTCAGGCCTCATGCTCTCATTGCCCTACATATTGGAAGATCATACACGTCCATCTGTGGTGTCAATCTACTGCAAGCATGTGCTGCATCAAACTTTACCCATATGTAGGCAAGGATCAGAGTAGATCCCATTAGTTATGTGTACGGACGTGCAGCCTCTCAGCTGGAGGTTCAATGAGAGCAATGCAATAGGTTGCACGATGCTTAGACCTTGTACATTTTACTAGATGTCTGCAAGCAGTACATCATGCATGATATTTTTAAAATCAGCATACATAATAGTATTCACATCAGTTTTATAATTTCTAACTGCCATGGATCTTGACAGTACAACATAAAATACATAAGCTATCCATGGATGTGGTCCAGTAAAAGACAAATAAATTTATGAAAAAAGAAAGTCAACCCAGTGAATAGAGCCCCCATACGTTGCAAGTTTCAAGGAGGAGCACCAAACCAATTTTATTACAAACAAGCAAATAAAATAACAGAGTTCAAGCAGTTGACTGAAATCAGTTGAGTGACAACCCAGGATCATGATAATGATGACGAGAATATGGATTTTCAATATTTGTCTATAAGAAAATATTATAGAAGGCCTCTTTTATCATTCTTTCTTGATGGAGCAACATTGTCTTAAAAAATAGCTCCTTGAATCTTTTGAAGCAAAATAAAAGATTAGTATAGGATTAATGTGCAGCTGCATCTCAGTGTGAAAGAACAAAATTACGATGGTGATACCAGTATTTGTAATGTCTAAAAAATGCATTAATCAGGTGACTTGCTTGCAATGAAAATCAGTAACAACAGTTGGCAGTATCTCTGCTGGGACTATAATGTGACATTTACAAGAATGCTTTTGTTTCCATCCAGCACACGATCTTCTTCATGCATTAGTTATCCACTCACAAAATGCCGCATCTTGCAATGACCATATCAACTTGTTAAAGATGGAGGGTAAGAGAATAACATTTTCATCAGATCTCTTTTTTTACACAAATCTTCTTTTCACAGCAGCTTGAACATTAACAAGAACAATGTTAAGTTTTGCTCAATCTAATAGTTATCTGTCAGCAGAAGGTATCATCAGGAAACTAAAAGGTGAAAAAGAATAACATAATCTAAACAGAATAGCCTCTTATATGCTAATAGGCAAAAAGGATAAATAAGGATTACTTGTGCATTAAAATCAACAACAATTAGATCAAACCACCAGGTGAAACTGGATACGATAATAAGACAATGAAAATGCTTAAGCATAATTAATTAAATAGATCCTAATCTCAACATAATTGCAGGCCTCAAACTAATCACTTGCATAGAAACTTCAATTAAAAATTTAGGCAAAGATTTGCATTATCTTAAAGTTTAATTGGTAATAGTTTAGTAATATTTTTTGTTTAGTGACATAACCCTGTCTGGCTCATCTGGTAGAGCACAAGGCTCTTAAACTTGTGGTCATGGTTTTAAGCCCCGTGGTGGGCGTTTAATTAATTTCTATTGTTTTTACAAATAACAATTTATGTTCTTTCATTGTTCCTTTTTAATCAATTGACATAACAACTCTAGATACTCCGCTTAGCATAGCAACCAGAACAAATAAATGACAATAAAATAGATTTAAATAGAAAAGGCACATATAATGTAATAATCACAAAGACAAAAGGTCTCTTCAGAGACCAAAATGCAAACAGAAAAAGAAAAAACAAATGGAACCGCACAAGGAAACAACAGCACATCAAGTACTTGGATGAGATAAATTAAAGAATCATGCCATTAAATGCCCTTCTACATCCATGAAAACTTAAACCTGAAGCACAAATATAAAGAAGAAATAAAGCAATTCTAAGACAACAACATAGATTTGTTCTATCCTTGGATCACATTTCTACCAATCAAAAACCTTTCCTCACTTTTACATCCATATTAGCACGCCCTACACTCAACAAATCATTAGATGAATGGGACATCAAAACATCATGTGAACCACTAGAAACATTTTATAAGCCATTTGTTAATTCATCATTCATGCTTTACAAAGCTCAAAAGAGTCACTCCTCTAAAGTTGGAACCACTCTTCATGCAAAGATGAACAAAAGATGTACCATTGCAGCTCTTACAGAATTAGTGAAGCCAACTAAACTCAAATGTCTAAAATATTCAGCCTTGCTAAACTTCCCTTATATGCCAAGCAAGTTGTAATATCATTTTGACTGTAAAAACTAAAAACCAATATATGTCTTTGAAAATACTCAAATCATGTCATTTACAAACGCCTTGAAATTTCAAGACAAGAAGCTGATGCCATTCAGCAGCTCATGAAGCCTGCAAATATGATGTTAAAAAGCTTCCCTAACGCAAATTGCCTAATTGACCAAACAGACAATTGCTCATTTCCACTTAGAGGGAAAACAATCTTTCACTGCTCTCTAGTATATCATGCTGGTTTGTCAGAAATCCCGCACTCTGCCCAATGAGGCATGCAGAATGCACTTCCTATATTTACCTAAATAGCATCCATTTTAAAACGCAACTAGCATAAGGCTTCATTTGGCTGCATGGTTGAGGGCTTGAAAGCACTGTTGTAAAAGTGCTTTTAAAATGCCTTTTTGGACGGATATGCAATTTACTGCGAATCTTATGCAACAAATGGCCTTGAAAAGTCCTATTAGGAAAAGCAAATTGAAACTACTTATATAGAGAAAGCTCTACTGTACTAGCCAGGAGGTGAGCAAACCACCCAGCGAAAGCGAAGCCTAAGCAACAGAAACCAGCATTTCTATGCATTAGCATTTAACAATTACCAATGTAAATATTACTTAGACAGCAAAAGAAACTACATTTATCAAGATTCGTTACCCAAATCTATTACTTTACCACCGAAATGAAGTCAAGTTGACCAGATTCTAGCAGGTAGGCGCCCTCGTGGCTTTTTCCCTAAATAAATAATCCAGTCCCCCCAAGCTGTGGATCATCCATAGAACTAAACCAAAACCAGACATAATGTCATCTACCAACAGGATTATACTCAAAGCCAGCAAAACAGCCTTTCATTTACGTATATAAATAGGCTGGCATGTCTCCTACCAAATACTCGTTATACTTCGATCAGTGAGGTCCTATAGGACCCTCGGAATACAGAGATTTTAACTGCCGGAACAAACTCTAAACACGACTACTCCATTCTCTCATTACCTGAAACCGATTGCGGACTATAATCCACGGATTACCCATAAACATACTAAAAACACTTTAAAACAGTATAGTCTAGACAACCAAATCGAAAAAGCCAAACCCCAGAAGCTCAAAGTACAGAAATCTCACCTCATCTTCACGTCGCGGCCTGCCGATCGGCCGTAAATCTGTATGCCAGACAGATAAGGAACGTAGTACTGAACAACGCAATCACTTCCATTCAACACGAGCGGGACGCCAGCCCCGTACGCACTCCACTCCTTGAACGACTCCCAAAGATCACAGAGAGCAAAGTACGGCTGGAACTCGACGTTGCACGTCCTCCACCCCCGCACCCTCGTCTACCAAACACTCGAAAAATTTCAGAAACACCACAAAAAGAAATCCCGAAAATCGCAATGGAAATTACACAGCTGCCACTTCAACAACCTTCGAGAGGTACTGCGCCGGCACCGACGGCGTCGTCGACTCCAAGAACCGATCGAGGTTGCTGAGAGAGGACCTCCTCGTCGTCGGTTCGTACGAGACGGCTGCAGGGCTCTGGGGCTCGGGGTTATCGGAAATTGCAGCTTTGCTCTTGGATCTGCGCTGCTGCTGGTAGCGGTGATGGCGGCGAGCTTTTGCGGGATTGTAGAAACGGTCGTCTCCGTTGGCAAATTGCAATCCTGCCCCTAACATTTGGTCCTGGTTTCGGTGGAAATTACGAGATTGGGATACCGATATTCCGGAGCAGATATGCGAGGAAGGAGAAGAAGACGACGATCACAGCTGCGGCCGGATAAATGCAGCCAGCATGAGATGGTGTCCAATGTCAGCCGTGAGATGCTCCACGTGGCAGCAGATTAAAGGCCAAGATAAATGACGGAGTCGATGTCGATTCTGTG
This sequence comes from Annona cherimola, assembly GCA_030490835.1. Taxonomy (NCBI): domain Eukaryota; kingdom Viridiplantae; phylum Streptophyta; class Magnoliopsida; order Magnoliales; family Annonaceae; genus Annona; species Annona cherimola. The sequence goes on along the minus strand of CM059973.1, from coordinate 81,638,477 downwards.
CTGGGAGCGTCCGAAGAGGCAGAAGCGAGGCGAATGGGCGATAGCTGCGGAATCCAGAAAAGGAGGGAAAGTTGCGTGCTCCAGCAATGTGTGGCAGATGATACGCAGGCGCTTCGCTGATTTGGAACGTTGGATGTCACCGTGAATTTTTAATTGGGGTGAATCAATCAAACGAACTAATCAACCATTTCAACTAATGTATCGGAATTGGAATTTTGTCCATTGTTATTATACCGGGTCGCCGAACTTGGATGACACGTACTTGACGGTATATACTAACAAGAGAAGGATAATAAAGTGATTACCTCTATTTAGCTTTCAAGCCTCAATACTATGTATATGCTCATGTCAGTACTTATCATCCAAGCGATGGCAATTGGTGCACAATTAGCTGCAGCAAATAGAATCCACGTCCTTTATAAACATTCTAATTTTATTGTAGAATGGTGGTGGTGCACTAGTTCAAAGGCGCGCGGGACCAGCGGTGCAAATGGATGCCCACGTGAGAGGTGAGACTGTCAGTGGAAGTTCTAACCGTTTCAGGGAGGAAGGAAGGTTGGTAGAAGCTACATCTGTAAGTCCCGCCAGATGAGCGGTTCCGATCATGCAGAGGTAGCCGCAGGACTGATGAGAGCAGCACGCATTCAATCATTGAAACCACCTCCTTCAATCCCATCCGTCCATATGGTGGACCACTTTCCTACCGAAGCTCGGAAGAGGGAAAAAAGCTCAGAAATCAGAATTCAGATGCAATCTCGGCACATTAGCGACCGGTGCCGCGTACCCGAGCAATCGATCAACTTCACGCAGTTGTACGCCGCAGACACCCCGTCCCACATCAACCGTAACTCATCGCCCCTCATTTTCAGCCGCCAAAAAGGAGGAAATTCCCTCCATTTCTTCAGAGTAGGTGGGTGAAGGCCCACCATGGCGTCCGATTGCTCGATTATTTTGAAGCATTAGATAATGTTAAATAAGGGCTAAAGTGGACCCAACTGAACTAATTTCGGAACTTTACGAGCTCACAAAAATTTTCAAACGGAAAGAAAAAAAAAAGAATGTTATGGCACTGCAGTGGGGTGGATTTTCATGGGGATGGCATTGTAGCTTGAAGCTGCCTCTAATTTTATGGGGAATTAGGCTTGTGTTGACACCCCACGTAAATATGAAAATTAAATTTTTAAGTGGGCTTACTACCATTTGTTATACACATTTAGGTTTTGTGAATTCACTTTTGAATTTTTAACCCGTGTATTTGCAAGTTCAATTTTGTGTAGGATCCATGGGCCTCTAATGCTTCAAGCCCACTACGAAGGTGACGGTCACTAATCCATATGGCAAATCAAGGGCAATTTGCATTCGTGATGAAGTGAAGGATATTTTCTCGAGTCAATTGGAGCAAAATCAACGTAACGGACGATTTGGATTAAATAAACAATTGGTATTTTAGGAGATTTTAATAGTCAAAATAAATTTGACCAAAGAAAAAGGTAGATTTGCAATATTTTCAAGTGATAAGTAAAAACTAATAAATTCAACTTATTGAATGAAAATCTGAACCGTTAAAATGAATGAAGGACATCAATAAATGCGGGCCCTATCAAAGGTCAAGGAAAATATTTAACAATCAAGACATAAATAAAAGGTCAAAAATACACAAAATCAAAGGTTAAAAAAGATTTGATTTTCTAGCCAAACAAAACAAGGGGCCCATTGGTGGTTTTTAAAAACTAGTCATAAAATTACCAAAAGGTCCATTTTTGTTAGAGTTCTGCAAAAAAAAAGAAATATGAAGTTGTGCAAAAAAATCAAAAGAAAATACCAATGTGCAAATTATCAAACTTAAAAGCTATAAAAAGGGACCATTTCCCCTCATTTCAGACATGTTGGAAAAGATCCAAAAAACCATCCATCCTTCCTCTTTCTATTTAAGATCCATTTTTCTATTGCACCAGTGGGGTTTCCTCGTCAACGATCAAAAAAAAAAAAAAAAAGAAGGAAAGCCAAAGAGACCAGACCATGCATACATTTGCCCCGTTTTGCATAATCTGTTCTTTACTTTTTTAAAAAATATATATATACATCAAAAAAATTTGCACGTCATCATCATTCTCTATTCATTTCTCTTATACAAAAAGAAAAAAAGGTGCAGCACATCTTCTCCCGTTCAAATCGTCATTCCTGCTTTTTGTTTTTTTTTTTTTACACGTTATTTCCCCCGCATCAATCCACCTTTTCACTTTTCATTTAAAAAAAAAATCAAAAGAAAGTAAAAACTCACTAGCATGTTATCATTCTTCTCTTTTTCAATTTTTCGTTTTTTTTTTAAAAAAAAAAAACAAGAAGCAAGCCTCCAGCACGTCCTTTTTTCACTTTTCATTTTTTTAAAAAAAAATTAAAAGAATGCCAAAAACCCACCAGCACGTTATCATTCTTCTTTTTTTCATTTTTTTCATTTTTTTAAAGAAAACTTCAGCACGTACCTTTCTTTTGCATCACCGCCCCTTTTCATGTTTTTTTTATTTTCTTTTTTAAAAAAAAAACTCCAGCACATCATTTACCTTTTGCATTCACGTTCCTTCTCATTTTTCTGTTTTATTTTTTTTGTTAAAAAAAATCAGAAGAGTGGAAAGCCATAAGTATTCGTCCGTTCCTTGCATAATATTACATTTTATCATTAAAAAAATCAAATACTTATGCAACAGATAAGTATCGTTTTATTTGTAAAATAAATATATAAAAAAGGTATAAAATCAAATCATCATAAGAATTTTATTCCGCGCAATGGGAACAACTACTAGCATCTAATTTCCAAATTGAGTTAGGGTCTCAAAAAAAAAGCCTAGGGATTAAATTCCCGCCTCCACCCTCTTGAGCTTTTACATAAAAAATATATATTAATTTTTCGCACTCCTAGGACCAATGTACTAGAAAAATAAAGTTGTATTTTTTTTATAATTGTGAGTTCACCCAGAAAATCTCTGTATTTTAGTGCCTTATTGTACACGGACTAACCACCATTATATGGTTAGTGGCGACTCCAAAGTTAATATATTAAATCTTATCAATATTTGTACACATATTACTAACTGCTAATTGCGTCTAATTGGGATACATGTTTGTGTTTGACTAACTCGCATCATTTAAAAGTCTTAACGCTTGCATCTCCTTTCTTTAACCCCCATGTCTACACCTTTTATATTTTTTTCATTTCTGATCTTGAACTTCTTTTCTACACATTTTTACATTTTTATTTTGCACGTTTAATTTCTGTATCTAACTCGCATCATATCTAACGGGCTAACTCGCAAACTCGCATTACATATTTAGTTGTGCATTTACACATTTATTTCCCCGTTACATTCGTACTTTTTTACAGCTATTTTATTTTTATTTTTATTTTCTTTTAACATTTTTACGCATCGCATATTTTATATTTTTAGGCCTATTTACCGGTCCATCGTAGCGCGCTAAAAACCACGCACTACAACTTGCATACGTGGATAAGCTTTGCCCATTCTCGATGCTTGAAAGAGAAGCAGTGGAGCTTTCTTCCTCGCTTTTTAAAAAGGTGTGTCTGATTGCTCAAGGTTTGCTCCCTGACCTGCTAAGCCATCCCAAAGCATATCTGCAGCCCAGTCATACAGATGTCTCCATGTGGCCATACTCTGGAAGTGGGTTGGTCCATGCACTCTGGAGAATTATAGAACGACGAGAATGGGCGGTTGCGCCAAGTTCTAGCTATTTCCACAAATCCAAACAATTTTTTTTTTGTTCCAATCGATTGGATAATTTTCTTCAACAATGGAGGTACAGTCTCCCTGAGGTGACCTTGATGGCCGTCCACTTCAGTGAGTATACGTGGGATTGGGTGGGGATTATGGAGGTGCGAAAGACAAATGCGGGTGGTTGCTGTTGGTATTAATCTTCCTGCCCCAATGCATCCATGCCAACTAAGCAGATGGGTTACAGGTTGGCGGTATCTTTCGAGTTTAAGAGTCCTTGGCCACTTCGTCAAAAACAGAAGGGGAAAAAAAAAAAAGTTCCTTAGGCAATGAATGGCTATGATGTTGTCCACACGGCATCTTTGGATGACACTGGCTGTCAGGTCCAGGTGGGCCTTACCAACGTTGGTTGGGACGAGTGGGTTGAAGTCTCTGGGCTAATAAATTTGGAAGAGAACCAACCAATTTCAAAATAGTAATTAGTAAATAGTATCTTGAGATATTTGTTTTAAATCTCAGAGATTAAGTAATAAAAGGAAATGCCTTCATTGTCATATATGATTAGACCTGACGATAATGTGTAATATCATTCATTTTTAACTATAATATTTAAAGAGCAATGATTGTGAGGAAACTCCAGTTTAGTAGATGGTTTTGTGAAACCTAGACTACCTATTTTATTTAATATAAAATATAGAGTTCGGAAATACAAAATTTTCACTATTGGATAGCCATACTATACTATGAAATTAAAATTATTTGAAAAGAATGTATAAATCCATTAAAATTTTTACCTCAAATGTAATGCATGTATATATGTTTTTCTCAATGATTATAGTTTACAATGTTGAAAACATATGGATTTTATAAAATCTTCGTGGTCGGTCCCAAACCAGGAATTTCCACGTGGAAATGTTTCAAAGGAATCATATTTAAATTAACTTACATACGGATGTCGGTATGAGTTGTATCATTTGAAAAAAATATATATAAATATATATATGTATGTATATAATAGTTGAATATATATTTCCTTGACCATTTCGATGCCCTGAAATTTCATTGAATTATTCATTTTGATGGAAAAAACACCTTGGAAGATGTTGATGTTTGAATGGTTCAATATTAATTTTATCATTAGATGCTTTTTATGTGCGTTTTGCATAAATCTCTCATTAACTGATTTAATCAATCCATGCAGTTAAATGCCATATGCCGTATGCGTTTCGCATAAATCTTTCATTAAAATTTTTTTAATGTTGAGTGCCGTATGCCATATGTGTTACGCATAAATCCTTCATTGAATTTTTTAATGTTGAGGGTGTGTTTCGTAACGAATAAAATTTTTGATGAAAAGTTTTAAAGAGTAAAAATTGTCAAATGATGTGATATGATAAGGATAATAATGAGTAATAAAAAGGATAAAGTTAAAATAGATAGGTTAGTTGTGTGGATAGTTGTATAGAAATGATTGAAAAATATGGTAGTTATATAAAAAAATATAAAAAAATGATTAAAAAGTATGATAATTGTAGAAACTTGACATTTTTTATTAATTGTCAAACACACCCGAGTGTCATATGCCGTACGCGAGAAAAGCTGGAACATGCTGTTGGGTCCCGAGTTAATGGCAAAACCCAAGAGGGGAGGGGTGAATTGGGTTCTTGAAAAATTCTTTGGTAAGTTAAAACTTAACCCCTTGTAATTTCAATCCCCTTGATGAAACGTGATATGAGATAGAATGAGAGGGTGTAAATGGAATATAAAAATGTAAACAATCAAACCAAACAAGAGACAACGATATATAATGGTTCGGGCAACCTTCCCTACTCCACTCTTCCAAGCACACACCCGTTGTGTCTTGGGTTCCACTATTGTATCTTCAATACAATCTAGAGCACCCGCTCTCTTCTAGATTCTAGCTCTAGGGGGCATATACAATAATCACTTGTTGGTGAGACCAACTCCAACCAACCAAGTCCAAACGATTGGTGAGACAAACTCCAACCAATCAAGCAAAACCCGTTAGTGAGACAAACTCAAACCAACCCCCTGTTTTGCTTCTTCTTGAATTCGGTCTCCAACACCGATTCAAGGCAACAACACAAAATAAAATAAACAAAAGAGAAATTACACTTTACAATGTGTATTCGATTAAGCACCGGAAGCTCCTTGTCATGTAGATGATAAACTTGGAAGCGCACTTGAAAGTTGTAGCACTTGGAAGCTTCAATAGTTATTCAAATATCTTCAACGCACATGAATATAAGAAGATGAAAGCTCAACTTGTGTTTTCCTCTTTCTTTTCTCCTTCTCTCTTCTCTCCACGTTCATTCTTCAATGGTATATATAGAGGAAAAAGGTTCTAGCCGTTGGAGTGGAGGTTCACGTGCATCTAGAGCTCCAACGTTCGGATTTTCGACCGTTACGAGTTGAAGTCGCAAGTGGAGTCGACTTCGGATGAGTGGAGTCGACTTCGGATGAGTGGAGTCGACTTCGGATGGGTGAAGTCGACTTGGGGTGCGACTTCGTCTTGTAAAAACTCGCCGTCAACTCTCTGTCCAAAATTCTGGCTTTGAAGTCGCAGGTGAAGTCGACTTGGGTCGAGTGAAGTCGACTTCGGTTTTGTGAAGTCGACTTGGGATGCGACTTCACTTAGTTGTTTTGTCCGAAGTCGCAGGCGGAGTCGACTTGGGTCGAGTGAAGTCGACTTCGGTTTTGTGAAGTCGACTTGGGATGCGACTTCACTTAGTTGTTTTGTCCGAAGTCGCAGGCGGAGTCGACTTGGGTCTGGGACTTCACCCAAGTCGCAAGCGAAGTCGACTTGGGCTGAGACTTCACTTGCTGAACTTGTAATTCATGAACTTTGAACGCTTGAAACTTAAATTACTTCGCCTTTTCATTTTTATACATATAATTAGAGATAAAATATCTGAGAACACTTAGACAAATGTGTTAGTTCCTTTTTAATGATATTTCAATTATTTGTTAATCATCAAAATCAAATTTAACCATTCTATTCGATAAGCACATGATCAATAATCTCAACAATCTCCCCCTTTTTGATGATTGACAAAACTTAATTGAAATATCTTCCTTTCTCAAATGAAACACAAATGTGTATATATGAAGATCATGATTTTCATCAATAAGCGTAATAATATATATTCTTTTCAAGGAAATACTTCTCCCCCTAAGTTATATGCAATATTATTCTCTTTAAGATATTTCCATACTCTCTCCCCCTTTTTGTCAATCAATACAAAAAGGTAGCACAATGGGGTTCAATGGGACATATAAAATAGGTAGTACAAATGAGGCTTTAAAAGATAGGTTCATACTACACTCTTTCTCCCCCCCTTTTTTTTTCATACTAATCATTCATTTTGAGTCAAGCATATGATCAATAATCGATTTCTTTATTAATCATTTTGACTATGGTACCACTTGTTTTATTAGTTTCTTTGGGAGAGCAACATACCTTTACTTACCTTTGATTATCATTACTCTTTTGCTCAACTCCCCCTTTCTTTTGCAATTCATGCTCCTTCATTCTCTAGATAGCTTTGAAATAAAAACCTGCGTCACAAATATGATATCTTCTTTTCTTTTGGTACCCGTGTTATGGGTCCATGAATGTTAGTACCATAATACATAGGAACTCAAAAAGACTTGGTTCCACCTTAGATATGTCTCTTTGGCATCCAAACTAATTTGACTCCATTGTAAACCATTTTTCTTGCCTTACATTGATATATTTTATGTCCAAACTTATTACAATAATGGCAAGTGATTCTAGCATAGATTGGAATACCATGATAACTCTTTGGTTGCCAAGTAGGTATATTTGTCAATGATTTATCAACAAGCTTCTTAAAATGTCCCCTCACATTTGATGTACTAGAAGCTTTAATCCAAATAGGAGAGTTTGTTTTATTTGGTTTAACATTGATGTGCTTTACAAATCCAAGACCTCTCTTATTAACTTGAGTGGTCAATCTCAAAAATTTCTGCACATTTTCTCCCATGTTGGAGAACTTAGCCAATGAATCCTTCAAATTTTGGTTCTCCTTTCTCAATGTTTCTGTTTCATTTTTTAAGGCATTTATATCATTTTGCAAGGATGCATTCTCCTCTGCCAATTTTCCATTTGCAATGGCAGTTGTATCGAATTTCCTTTTCTTTTGAACATATTTGGTACCAAGGCTTTTGAATTCATCAAATAATGAGTCATAAGTTTGTTGTAAATCATTCAACTCATTACATTTAGAACAATCATTAGAAGATGAATAAGAGTCAGATGAGTTTACCTCGATATCCGTGGATGCATCACTTTCCTCAAAATTTTGGCAAGTTTTCTTTTTATCTTCTACAATGGCCATGCAGCAAATTCTTGCCCAATTTACTGCATCTTCTCCTTCGCTCGATGAGGTGCTAGAACTTGAGGTAGTATATCTCTTTTTATGCATTCTTCTAGCTTGTCTCTTTGAAAAACTTCTCTTATTTTGAATTTCCAAATCATTCGGGGTGGTACATTCGATTTGTATATGTCCAAGACCACCACATTTATAACACTTTGGAAATTTCTTTCTTCTATTCTTCATTTTCTTCTTTGAGCTAGAATATTCGTATGAGCTTGATGTAGATTCACTTGAGCTCTTCATCATACTTTTGAGCGCAATAGACTTCTTACTTCTTTGAGATTCCTCTTTCTTGTTTTTGATGAGCTCATGAGACATGAGTGAGCTAATCAAGTCATTTACTTTGAGCTTGTTTAACTCCTTTGCCTCCTCAATAGCTGTGATCTTTTCATTCCATGAGTTTGGCAATGCTCTAAGTATCTTCATAACCTGCTCACTTTCAGAAATTGGCTTTTCTAGGCCTTTAAGAGCGTTAGTGATTTTAGAAAATCTAGCATACATTTCTGAAATTGATTCACCATCTAACATTTGAAATCTTTCAAAATCACCAACAAGGATATTCCTTTTAGTTCCCTTTACTTGGGAGGAACCCTCATAAATAGATACCAATTTATCCCATATCTCTTTAGTCGTTGTGCATGAAGAAACTCTATCAAATTCTGTTGCGGTCAATGCACAAAATAAGAAATTCATAGCTTTGGCATTACTTTGGACGGACATAGTTTCTTCTCTAGTCCAAGTGGACGCCTTGTCCCCATTTGGTAATGTAATGCCGTCTTGTATGGCTATCCAAGAATTCATATTAGTTGCCATAATGAGTTGTTTCATCCTCAACTTCCAATAACTAAAATTATTGCCATCAAATAGAGGTGGCCTTAAAAATGATTGGCCTTCGGCAAATGCAGGTACAGAAGTTAAGTAGGTTGCCATAAAAATATAAAAGAGATCTCCTCAAATAAAATAGAGGCCTGCTTTGATACCACTTGTTGGGTCCCGAGTTAATGGCAAAACCCAAGAGGGGAGGGGTGAATTGGGTTCTTGAAAAATTCTTTGGTAAGTTAAAACTTAACCCCTTGTAATTTCAATCCCCTTGATGAAACGTGATATGAGATAGAATGAGAGGGTGTAAATGGAATATAAAAATGTAAACAATCAAACCAAACAAGAGACAACGATATATAATGGTTCGGGCAACCTTCCCTACTCCACTCTTCCAAGCACACACCCGTTGTGTCTTGGGTTCCACTATTGTATCTTCAATACAATCTAGAGCACCCGCTCTCTTCTAGATTCTAGCTCTAGGGGGCATATACAATAATCACTTGTTGGTGAGACCAACTCCAACCAACCAAGTCCAAACGATTGGTGAGACAAACTCCAACCAATCAAGCAAAACCCGTTAGTGAGACAAACTCAAACCAACCCCCTGTTTTGCTTCTTCTTGAATTCGGTCTCCAACACCGATTCAAGGCAACAACACAAAATAAAATAAACAAAAGAGAAATTACACTTTACAATGTGTATTCGATTAAGCACCGGAAGCTCCTTGTCATGTAGATGATAAACTTGGAAGCGCACTTGAAAGTTGTAGCACTTGGAAGCTTCAATAGTTATTCAAATATCTTCAACGCACATGAATATAAGAAGATGAAAGCTCAACTTGTGTTTTCCTCTTTCTTTTCTCCTTCTCTCTTCTCTCCACGTTCATTCTTCAATGGTATATATAGAGGAAAAAGGTTCTAGCCGTTGGAGTGGAGGTTCACGTGCATCTAGAGCTCCAACGTTCGGATTTTCGACCGTTACGAGTTGAAGTCGCAAGTGGAGTCGACTTCGGATGAGTGGAGTCGACTTCGGATGGGTGAAGTCGACTTGGGGTGCGACTTCGTCTTGTAAAAACTCGCCGTCAACTCTCTGTCCAAAATTCTGGCTTTGAAGTCGCAGGTGAAGTCGACTTGGGTTGAGTGAAGTCGACTTCGGTTTTGTGAAGTCGACTTGGGATGCGACTTCACTTAGTTGTTTTGTCCGAAGTCGCAGGCGGAGTCGACTTGGGTCTGGGACTTCACCCAAGTCGCAAGCGAAGTCGACTTGGGCTGAGACTTCACTTGCTGAACTTGTAATTCATGAACTTTGAACGCTTGAAACTTAAATTACTTCGCCTTTTCATTTTTATACACATAATTAGAGATAAAATATCTGAGAACACTTAGACAAATGTGTTAGTTCCTTTTTAATGATATTTCAATTATTTGTTAATCATCAAAATCAAATTTAACCATTCTATTCGATAAGCACATGATCAATAATCTCAACACATGCATGGTAAAAAATCAAATGCAGCTTGATTCATATACTGTCAGGCAGGACATGACTACTGGATACAATAAAAACCATGAAGGTTACTAGAGTTTCCTGCATGATAAACTGTCATTTGAGTTTACTTTCCCTATGTCCCAGCCTGACAAAAAAATTTTTTTATTGGAGTATATTTACAACATATCTCAACTCATATCGCATTCAAAGTTCTGAGACAATTCTAACAATATTTCCAAAGGGAGACCACCAGCTCCCAACCGAACAAGGAGGACCACACATGCCCCCACGGAAATTTTTGGTTAGAAATCCCATGCGGGATTCGAACGCGCGACGGTTGAAACAAAAGTTTTCGTTCCGCGCCCGTCGACCAAACGAGCGCCACTCGTTTGGCCTAACAAAAATCTTTTGAGTTTACTTTCTGTTAACTTCCCATAGACATTTTACCTAGGTTTCAGATGCGCATGTTTGGCATGACTTTTTAAGTGATTTACTGTTGATGAGCAGATATGAAAAATGACTAAAAGATTAATAATAATAATAATAATAATAATAATAATAATGACTAAGGAGCAATTACAAAAAAGTGAAGGAAAAACTTTCCTTTATTACCGATATAACGGTCATAAAGCCTTCATTTAAAATATGTATATTTGGGCTAAAACAAGCAATTAATTACGTTTCTTTTGATAACATGTACAAGTAAAAATTAAAAAAAAAAAATCTTTTTAACCTACATTCTAAAAAGGGGTGCAACCGCATGCACTAGGTGCACTGAGTCTCAATGCACCCAGGTGTACTACACCTACTTTTTTGAAATTTTTTTGAAAATTTGTTTATAAAGTTGTTAATCTAAATGTATTTAATATATGTATCAATTTTTACCATTTTTAGAGACTTTTAAATATTTTTTTGAGATTTTTAAAAATCAATGGTATTTTCAGTAATTTAAAATTACTAAAATGCCACTGATTTTTAAAAATCTAAAAATATATATAAAAATCTCTAAAAATGGTAAAATTTAATACACATGTTAAATACACTTACATTAACAGTTTCGTAAAAAAAATTCAAAAAAATTTAAAAAATGATCGTATGCGCGTGGTTGCACCCCTTTTGAAAATATTTGAGGGGTATTCTAAAGAATCCAAGGGCTTGAATAGAATATGTAAGGGACGTGTGATTTCAATTTATGAGTTAATTTTTTTCAATTTTCAATGTAATTTTTTTCATTCTTATTATATACTACTTTCTTATCTCATATAAGCCTCTTAAATCTTTCAGGATAAGCCTTCAATATTTTAATTATCCAAATATTCTACTTTTCTTTAATTACTTTTATACTTTAACTATTTTTCACTAAGTGATGTTTTAAGGAATCCAAAATCTTGCCACTAAAGCAAAGCTTCCGTGGTAACCTGCGCTAGTGCTAATGCTATGCATGTGAGTTCAATTATCAATAACAACATTTCCGCATCGCTCTAGTGGTAAGAATTTATTCGCCTCTCTATTTAGCGAAGGTATTATTTGGTTCTTCCATGTTGTAAGAATCATACATATAGTGATGTGTAATATCTGATGGTTTAATGTGTATATAAATGAATCAAAAAAAGAATCCAAAATTCTTAAATAAAATGTGTATTTCTATTTTCAAGGCAGTTTTTTAATTTTTTAATATAATTTTTCATTCTCAATACATGTAAAGAAATTATCATGCTATTTTTCTATCACATTCAAGTTCCTTAATCCTTCCCAACTGATACTTATTTTATTTTAACTTTATTTATTCGGCTTCCAACCATTATCTCTTTTCTTTCTTTCTTTCTTTCTTTTTTTGAATATTTTTTCCATCCCCACTTTACCAAAAACCATGGAGCGAGAAAGAAACAAATTGCAGTAGTCACTTGCTAGGCGATTCGCTTTTCAAGAACACGAGATAGGCATCAATGAGGGGGGGGGTCCACAGCTTGGATCGTGTGCCGACGGATTCTAACGCAAGAGCAGCATATTCTACCTTGCTCTTTGGAACAATTCTCAGCATTTCACTCCAATAGTCCTCGTGCCCTAGTGATGCGCGTACACACGCAAACCAATTATCAACACGGAAATTAGTCAAATAAGATTTCATTTATTCGACATTTCTTCGTGTTCAAGCCCATGTATTATTTATATTTTGGCCTTCGATTGGGCTGCGAAATCAAATTAAATGGCTGAAGAATTAAAGACAGAAGACTTATCCCCTAAAACGGTCATCCCCTTGAACTCATGTCATGCGCGCAATGCAACCCCATCGGGGCATTTTTGCGTATTAACATTTTGAATTCTGAATTTTTTCATATTAGCATATTAGACCCCACAAAATTTCAGTCTTTGCATTTTAAACTCTTACCTCTAACAGTGTTAAAAAATAACGTTAAACTCGTGTGCAATGTCGGAAATAACCTTATATCTATAAGAAAAACAAAGCCGTCGTAACCAAAAACTAACATTATTTGTACAATGAAGCCTCACGATTCTGAAAAAGTGATGGCATTTAAAAAGATGATGTCGATTTTTAGCCATGACTATCTTGCTTTTTATATTGATTTAGGAGTATTTTTGACATTACACATGAGTTTAATGGTGTTTTTTAACGTCATTAAGGGTGAGGGTTTAGAATGCGAAAATGAAAATTTCACAGGGTCTAATATGCTAATACACAAACTTCAGAGTTCTAAATGCTAATACGAAAAGTTAAAGAATTTATGACGCAAATTTCCTACCAACTGGGTGATGCATCAAATGACAAGATGTGACTAGAAATAGTAACTGATAGAGTTTTTTTTTCATTTTGATTCTTTTAACTATGCTTATTTGTTTTTTATTTGAGAGTTTCACGTATTTACTTTCTAAGTCTTGTAAGTTCACGTGATTTGCATTTTAAACGATGCTGTTAAACTATCTAATTAACAACTATTATTTGTAAATGAAAAGTATAAAATAATCTTATAGCTTAGTTGAATTGACTTATATATATATATATATGTAGGCAATATACTTTTCTATGGCTTAGTTGAGTCAAATTACGAACATGAGTTAACTTATGAAATGAGTCAACTTAAATTTTCAAGCAATGAAATGTTTGTTGTAGCAAAGTTGATTTGATTCATTTCTCTAAGGGTAATATTGCCATCAAAAAATTTGTATGGCAGCTACTAATAAAATTTTCACTTGCTTGATAATATGCATTAATGGCAGGGTTTAAAATGCATATGAGACAAACTTACAAACTTTAAAAAGCAAATACGAGAAACTCATAAGTTAAAAAGCAAATACGCATAATTAAAGAGATGAAAATACAAACAGCTCAAAAAAAAAGGTGAGACCATACTGTTACGACTTGTTCCTTTTTTGAGAAAAAAATGAATGCACGCCCATCCATGCGGCTGGTTTATTGGCAACCAAAATTTTTTAAAAAAAAAATCTAAAAAAGCCTACCGATCTTATGCAGCCCTAGGCAGAAATTTTTTTTATATAAATATTCAGGCATCACCTATATCTTTATTCTTGTAAATTTGATATTTTTAAGTTTATTTAATATTTTATTTTAATTTTTAAATTAGACGAAAAGACACCGAATACACTCTTACGTGCGCCCACTTTCCTTTCTCATATCTTCAAAGGTTAATATAGAATACTATACAAATCCAAAATTTTTACCAAATTAAAGAAGAGAAAATACAGGACAAGCGTTCTTACGTATAGAAAAATTTATTTTCTAGCCAAACGCATTGCGCCTTGAGCTGCAGAGGATATGGCCCTATTAAAAAGGTAAAAATCAAATTGCCAAATTCTACAAAGGTGCATTTAGGCGAGGTCAATATAAAAGTTAAAAATGACTTTTTTGCGATTGCGAATTAGTAAAGGGGGCAGGACCCTTGGCTACGGCTCCAATGTTTGGCAACAGTTCGGGAACTATTATGAAATGACAGTTATTAATGTAAGGTTATGTTTGGGATATGATAAAACCATAGAACTTTTATAAAAAAAAATTTAGCATGAGAAAAATGATATAATATAATTGGGGTAATAATGAAGAGTAAAGAGAATAAAGTTAAAATAGACAAATTACATACATATATAGTTATATATAAATAATTGAAAAGTAGAATAATTGCAAAGAAATAAATAAAAAAAATAACAAAAAAATACAATAGTTAAAAAAAAAAGTGAAAAGTTTTAAATTAAAAAATTTTAGTTTGAAAAGTTTTATGTTGCAACAAATATCTCATGAAATAACATGGTATTTCAACAAGCGGCCAGGTTGTTACTGCAGGAAAGCTGACTATCTATTCTGCTCGGGTTTTAGTTGAATGCACCCGAGCGCACTTAGACTCCGTGCACCCAAGTGCATTTAACTTATTTTTATTTTTTAAAACATTTTTCATAAAACTATTAATCTGAGTGTATTTAACATGAGTATTAATTTTTACCGTTTTTAGATATTTTTTCAGACTTTTAAAAATAGTAACATTTTTAGTAATTTAAAGGGTGTGTTTGGTTGGAGGTAAAACTTTTGATGAAAAGTTTTTGGAGTAGAAGTTGTCAAATCAATAGAAAGTGATGTGATATAATAGGAGTAATGATGAGGAGTAAAGAGAATAAAGTTAAAATAGATAGGTTAGTTGTATGGGTAGTTGTGTAGAAATGATTGAAAAGTAGGATAGTTTGTATAGAAAAATGTGAAAAAATAATTAAAAAATAAAATAATTATGGAGAGTGAAAAGTTTTAGATTGAAAAGTTTTAGTTGACATTTTTTTGCCCCAAACAAACACACCCAAAATTACTAAAATGTCTTGTATCAAAAAAATATTGCCATTGATTTTTAAAACTTTGAAAAAATATTTAAAAATATGCAAAAATAGTAAAAATTGATATACATGTTAAATATAATTAAATTCATAGTTGTGTAAAAAAATTTAAAAAAATTTAAAAAAACAAACATTTACAACAGGGTGCACTGAGTCTAAGTGCACCCGGGTTGTAAGCGTTTTGTTTGTATGTTGATATAGTGCACCCAAGTGCTTTAACCAATTTTTTAAAAAAAAATTTGAAATTTTTTTATATAACTATTAATCTCAATATATTTAACATGTGTATTAATTTTTACCCATTTACCTTAAATGCCATTGATTTTTAAAAATAAAAAAATAAAAATCTAAAAACACCAAAAAGGTAAAAATTGATACACATGATAAATGCACTTAGATTAATAATTGTATAAAAAAAAATTTAAAAATTTAAAAAAATAGTTAAAGGCTCACCCCATTTTGTGTGGTCTAAAGAGTCTTGTAATGTGTGATGTGACTGGTGTCTGATCATCTGTCGGCATGGTTTTCGCTTCCGTCTCCCAAAATAATATTTATTCTTATATTTGAATTTTCATCCAAGAGTCTTTTTTTTTTTTTTTTTTTTTGATATCTTATATATTACAACCCTATCATCTCACGTGTATTTTTTCTCTAACATGCATTTTTCTCAAACGTAAAATAAACCACATTTCTACAACGCTCCTCAAGATGGGAGACCATGCTTCCCGTACCCGGATCGAAACCGGGACGTCCTCGTATACTGCCAGAGATGAGCTCCAACTGCGCTACGGCGTTGGGCTCTTCATCCAAGAGTCTTGTGACAATCTTTCTTCTCCCATATAAAGAAAAGTAGTCCTTCGCACGAACCGCACCATGTCGCCTTATATATTATGAATAGCCACGCTGTCCAATTGATCCGGCTGGTTATAGCCTCGGTTACGCCAGGGGCATCGCGAGCAACGACTGCAAGGCAGGCTACGTGATATATGGTCTTGGATCATTTAAACCAACACTAAAAATATTTTTATTTTCATGAGCCTCGGCTTAAATAAAAGTATGATCAAAACCATACAAGCTTTTTAGGTCAGATCTGGATATGTAATGAGAATATAAAATTGTGTATTGAAAATGAGTAAAGTTATATTGAAAATGGGTAAATTTACACTGGAAATTGAAAAATCTGTCTTGAAAATTAAGAAATTGTCTTAAAAATAATAATATAGATTCAATTCAAGAATTATATGATTTGGAACATGCACTAATGAAACCATAATTTTTTTATGTATAATGAAAACATAATTTAAAGTAAAAAGGAAATATGATAACTGCAACAATAACAAGTAATAAATAAGATAGTGCGCAGGAAAGACAACAAGTAGATAGTGTAGCATTAATGAAAGAAATATTAAGATAGTAATTAAAGTGTAAGTTGTTAAAAAAACCAACAAAGAATGTAAAGACTGTTCGTATTATTTGGATTAAAAGAAAAAAATGTACTAGCAGATTACGCAACCCTTTCCTGCCCCTCATTACAAGCATTCACATCAACCTTAAAA
This sequence comes from Annona cherimola, assembly GCA_030490835.1. Lineage (NCBI taxonomy): Eukaryota > Viridiplantae > Streptophyta > Magnoliopsida > Magnoliales > Annonaceae > Annona > Annona cherimola. The sequence continues at coordinate 81,621,614 of CM059973.1, read as the reverse complement.
TCACGTCCTTTGTTCATTGTATCTTTTCGAACAGCTTTGATGAATTACGAAGGCCCTACCGATCCCGCCGGAGCTCATCAATTGAGAATAAATATATAGTTTGAAGCTGATAGGTAGCGAGAATTAATCAAGCAAGGCCGAAAGCATTTTTTTTTTTTTGAAATTTTTTTATACAACTGTTAATTTTTAACCTATAAATTAAGTTTTATTATTTTTTGAAATATGCCTATGTTTTAGTTCGTAATTTTAATTTTACATTATATGTGTTTTGGGGCCAGTTGCAAATGGCCTCATTTGCGACCGAGCGCAAATGATCACGGCTCTATATGATTTGATATAATTGAAATGACTTAAAATCAACAACTCTTTTCATTTCAAAAGATTAAACGCGCACGTACGTTATGAAATGCGGGCCCCATAAACTAAGTGGTTTTGGTGCTACTAAATCCGCTTAAGACTGTCAATGAAGCAAAACACTAATGTTATGATAATCCGACGTTTCTTGGCTTCAACAGTAAAGCACAAACTGAAAAATAGAAAAAGTTTTATGCGTACCACATCCAGTTGTAGCGAAATTTGTATTTTTAAAATTGCAAATAATTTTACTTTCTATTAGACGCTCCATTTTCTGCCTGTCTCTTGTTATAGAGTTGATTGATCCCCAGGAAATAGACTTTTCACCTAAACGTTCTCCGGTCAAGAAAGGACCACATCTCCCGGCTGGATGGCGAATGCCTTTCTACAACAATGAAGAAGATGATGACGACCTTCTCAAGCATTTAATGCCCAAGACAAACGTTTACGGTACGATAAGGATGCCACTGTCAACTACAGATATTATACGTATGAGCATGCCTTTCTCTAATAAACGAACCATGGCAGGTGGAGGAACAAAAATGAAAATCCAAGCGATCAAAACGTGGGATGGAGCGAACGTGGGTCCCAACCCATGAAGGGATGGTGATGAGATTTTCATCCACGAATCAATACCATGCGAAGAGTACCTCTTCTTCAAAATTAAGTAAAAAGAGTTAATACAACAGCCAATGCCTGGTATAAGCACATATCATCAGGAAAGCAGAAGATAGTGAAAATGTGGGTCATTTGCAGCATGTAGTAGTTGTAAAATAAAATAAAGCCAATTGTCGCTTGGCTTTGGTCAACTCAAGTTCAAATTCAGATACATAAGCTTAAATAGTCGGGCATCAATCCAAGCTTAAGCAAGCTCCGTTGGTACTTCATGTTCAAGCCGAAGGCATCCCAACCGGAATAAAACTCCATGACGTTTGATATCAGGAGAGGGGGGAAAAAAATCCATAACGTTTAAAATGGCCAGGACATTCGAAGTACCAGGTCCTGGAGAGAGGACCGGTTTTAGAGGACGTTTTGATAAATTTCCAAACGAAATGAGTATTTTTTTTTTTTTTTGGAATTAAAACCCACCTGAATTCTATCATTTATTTATCGCACAGGGTGGCTAGAAGTCTCGAAAGGCCAGTGAAGTCTTAAACTGACAGGGTAATCAAGCTAATATCTCATTGAGCTTCTTCCCAAAAAGAACTTTTTGGCATACATTGAAAAGATCATGAGGATCACAGTGGGGTTAACTGACTCATCCACCAACGATTAGCTGTCCTGAACTGACAACCATTAACCATGAACAGTAACTTATATTTGCAACAATTAAGAAATAAATAAAGGACAAATAAAATGAAATAAAAAGTACACACATCCAATGCCCTACTGATTACTGCAGGTTGTCAGCAGTGTATGCTCCAAGCATGGTGAACCCTTGTGAGAAAAAAAAATTAGTCAGCACCATTATCGTGCCTGAAAGATTAGCCAGGGCGAAGACTTGCACACGAAAAATGGAAAGGTGATTTTTTTTTTTTTTTTTCTCCTCTTATTTTTAGCAGAGGCTTTAAATAACTTCTCTTCCTCATATGCATGTTCCTCTTGGTCTTTGACAGCTACAGAGGCATTTTGCTGCTTCTATGTGACTTACAAATCCTGGGAAATGTCTAACTTTTCAGTCAAGATCTGCTTTGCCAATTATCAGACCAACATTAGTTAGATTTCCCAGCAAATATCATAGGTAAGGTTCATATGTCAAAATATCATACTTTTTACTGAGAGGAAGTCCCATTGCTGCATATCCGAATGCCACTTAGAATGTACCCACCAAATGCACTCATTTGCATGAAAGGATGTGTTCTGGAAGGAAGAACCTGCAACAATAATTCAAGATAAGAAAGCATGAGCTTCAGCAAAAGCATTTCAAAAATATGGTGAAGTCAGTATCTCAACATCCTACTGCCATCCAAAGGCAGTACCGCAAGCTCTTTTGTTACACTACACTAGCATGAACCTCTTTTCATGTTTTCCACCCTAGTTCATCAGGTGACTTACACTAAGATGACATGTCCCTACCTCTTTAGTCTGTTAAAGAGATCTACACTAGCATATTTTCCACCCTAGTTCATCGGGTGACTTACACTAAGATGACATGTCCCTACCTCTTTAGTCAACAGAGATCTACACTAGCACATTTTCCACCCTAGTTCATCGGGTGACTTACACTAAGATGACATGTCCCTACCTCTTTAGTCTGTTAAAGAGATCTACACTAGCATAATCCCTCCCTCCCTCCCTCCCTCCCTCTTATATACACATTGGATTACAATAGAGACCATGCTCCTGCCGGCACTCAAAGTTGGGATCAACACTCACGCGCCTGTATGTCATACCATTAGGTTATGCCCTGGTTGCTCCTACTACCAAAGCGAGCTGTCTTAGGCATTCAGAATTTTGGATAACAACTTCAGGTCAACAGAAAGTTCTGCTTAGAAAATTCTTTTTTGTCCTCCGCTTTGACCATTGTCGAGTTTGGTCCTATCATTCAAAAACTACCTGAATCCCACATCAAAATCACTCACCTGGACATGCCCCAGCAATTTAGGATGGCTAACATTCATTAATGAATGGATTATGGTATGCAACTAAAGCTTAAAGAGCTTAACAACAAACAAATAATCATGCTGTTCATGATTATCATATTAAGAACTAAAAGAGCATAACAATAAACAGATAATCATTTTCTTCATGATTGTCATATATTCATATTCTTGGAATAGCCATGAACAGAACCCAGTGATTCACAATTTCCAGTGTCAAATAACAATATAAAGGTCCCTAGATCTCCTTAGACAAATCTCAGCATCTAAATCTAAGAATTTTGACAAGTATGTGTGCATCTGCTTTTCAATTAACTAGTCTAAGCAGTAAGTAAATAAATGCTTTAGGAAGTAGCATCTCTAAAAGCAAGTGATTAAACTGGAAAGATTCTAGCCTGGAAAAGATAAAGAATTTAAAATGACCTGATATTCGCGTAGCCATGGTTCTGAAATCTGCAAACCAATTGCCATTTTTGCAGTCTGTAAATTGTACATGCATGTTGAAAGAGGCTGCATAATTGGAACAGGAAAGAGTTGAGATACCAATCTCTCCCCTTCTAAACAAGCATCAAACCCAAAAATAATTCTTGTTATATATATAAAAAAAAAATCTACAGAAAGAATCAATAACAACAGAAGAAAATGAGGCAGAAGAGTTAAAAACTGTATACTACCAAATTAATAGTGGAAAGAGAAGAAAAAGAAACAACCAATCAAGAAAATTATAGAATTTCAATATGCCTTAAAATTCCTTGTTAATGCATCTTCATTGGTTAAGAATCCTCATATCATCTAGAACCGTAGACAGTTTCAGAATTTCAAGAGGCAAAGTAATCTTTCATAAGGAACAAAAATTACATTTAACGACAGACTTTGCACTTGCAGGGCTAACAGCAGTCCTTGCAAGGTGCCTTGCCCATGTTTGGTGAAGGGAGATCCTTAGACGGACATCTTGCAGATCTGACTCTGGAGCAAAGGACTTCTAATTTATGACTTGCCATGAATATATCAAATATTAAGGAACACTGACCTGTTACTTTGCCAAAACATAACGAGAAAATAGCACAAACAAAGCACAGAGCTGATGGACAATAGTTTTATTTGGAGTGTTTGGGACTTGGTAGTAATTATACCATCCATAACAGGGCTGTCAGATCAGTGGCTTGGATGGACTAGACATGCTATGCAAGAACAAAATCAATGCTACAAAGATAAGGGAACAGTTCAATCTTAGCAAAAACTCAGCCCCTCCCTTGATATAGGAAAAAGACCAATACAAACAAATTCAGGGACTGATGCACGCAACAAACATCTTAGAATGTTTTTAGCTGACTAACTAATATAGATAAAGGCACACTGACAAGTACACATGATGCACGGCTATCACAACAACGAGTACCAAACCTGAAGATATTGATGATAAATGGCAAATGGTGCCGAATTGGATAGAAGTGGCAGAAGCTCTTGTACAGTACTCCACGTATCCAGCTCTAGAGATGCAATTATTAAGCTGCACCATGAGGGAATCTTAGCATTATCACTATTCATGTACTTTACTACTATATCGTTTTTAATCCAGTTCAATATACTTTACCTGGTAAAACCATTTTCTTTCCACAACTTTAAGGCTTCAGGTGAAGCCCGTCTCCCAGCTTTTGTTGGTTTGCCAACCTTGAGAGTTGTGGAACCATTCTGATCATGCACATCATCAGAATGTCCGGGGGAACTAGGAGGCACATCCATAGGATCCAAGCTTCCATTGTAAGAAAGAGATAAATTGTTGTCGCTGACTGATGGCTGACATGAGCAGAGAGAAGAAACATAATTCCAGCCATTAGACGTAGCTCATCCATTAACAATATAGTTTTGGCAACAGTTGAATGAGTTCTAGAAACCGAACCTCTTCAGAAGGTGCAGATTTTTCCATGCTATTGTTTTGATCAAAAGAAAGATCAGAGAGAGGAGATTGCACAATCCTGTGTTCAAAAATAAATGCGTGTATTTGTCAATATTCCTAAGTGCATTTGAACTTTCCAAGAAATGTCACATTTCTTCCTGAGTAATTTTTTCATAAAGGAATCATACCTGCTGCAGATTTCATTGCTGAAATTAAATATCCCTGATATATCGATGGGATAAGGTTTCTCACCAAAATAGGTACTGCATACATGACCCGTGCCTGATAAACAAAAGGGAATAGAAGAAAGAAGTTTGAATAACGGAAGGGGACAGAAATCAGAATCACAACTTACAACTTTTGCAAAGGTAAAATAGAAGAACAGATAACACCATAACTAGCATTGGTCAGTCTCAGGAGAATATTTAGAACAACTAGGTAAAACATCAGGCCAAATGACTCCATTGTTCACTTTACAATTAAACCTTGGGCATGGATTACAGGGGCAGAAACAATGAATGCCATCCTGAGCAGCACTGGACAATTGGGGGAATAGGCGGAAACTGGTGGCTGCCTGATTCTAAATATTGAACACTATCTCAAAACAAAAGTCCTAATTCCAGGAAGGCAAGTCAGAGTAAACGATTCAAAAGATGCATTGAAATGATTAATAAGAACACAGACACACCTCCCAGACGCTCAGCCACAGCACCTGTGAGAATACCTCCAACCATATCCAATACAAGAACATCAGAGTATGAGCTAACATTAGCCATTGAGAGCAGAAGAGCAAGTGTGTCCATTCGCAAGAACCTAGACATCACACAAAACATTATTAGGTAATGAAACTGAGAGATGGAAACTTAATATAGGAAAATCAAAATATTAAACTTAGAGGTCTTTACCTAGAGATAAGCAAGATCTCTTTGAGGAATTTTATGAATAACCATAGAGCTTAATGGATTTTAATTAACTAATATCATGAAAGTAGGTGATTGCATTTGTTTACATTGCATGCCTTGAGAGAAGATGTTAGATTAAACAAGGACTAAGGATTATTCTCCTTTATTACAAATCATCCTAATTAAATAAATTCACTATCCATCAATAAAACCTTAGACCCTTGATATTTCTCATCCCCAGTTACTCACGTATTTAGTTTAGATTTTTATTTTACCTTCGTGAATAATATTATCTCATTCTCATGAGATTCCAACAGTCTAGATAATTAAAATTGATATAAATTAATGTCCACATGATCCTGATAGGACAATATGTATATACTACGGGCTACAATTCGTGCACTTGCAAAGAGCCAACAACATGTGGTATCAACACTAATGTTTTCTATGCAAATATTGATTAGTTTAGCTATAGTTCGTTCACAGAGTCCCAACTTCTCACAAGTATATGTGGCATCAAGGTTCCAATTTTATATGAAGGTGTTGCCGATTGAGGGTAGCTATATGCTCATTCATGGAATCCTAACTTCATATATGAGTGTGCTCAATAAATTGACCAAAGTCCATAAAAAAATATAAGGAAATTGAAGGACATGTGAAAAAAAGGACAAGATACATTTCTTATATAATATTTTATCTTCCCAAACAGGCACTTAATGAAATGTAGTCTCTAATATTGAGCAGTCCAATTTGTCATTTCTGACTCCCAAGCTAAATGCTCTTTTATAGACCAATTCATAATTTCCAAAAGAAAAGAGGGAAAAAAAAATATATTGCTAAAAGCAATCTTAATATCTTCTTGCAGTATTGGATACCAACAAGTTGAAAACCAATGGAAAATGTTTCGAAGAAATTTCAGTTATAAATATGAATTTAAAACATAACAAAAACACCCAAATGCATGCATAATGCAAGCTTTAATTTGATTATACCCAAAGAAAATTGCGAAACCAAAATCTCACATACACCATGGCATGAATTTCTCCAAAAAACAAAATAAAAAAGAATAATCTGAAGTAAAGATAAGAAATAACTACCCAATTCTAGCTGGATGCTTCTTAAAGTAGGCCTCACATATACTGCATAGCCAATAAGAGGAATCAGTGAAAACAAGAAAGAGCTCAATAATTATAACAGATAAAACAACTGATGCCTCCAACTCCAAGTCAGTCACTTGAAACTAATTTCAATATAAATGTCAAATCCGTATTCTCCTAGGGTGAGTAAAAAAATAGATTAATATATAATTTCTGAAAGATACATGGTTCTAGGAGCAAGAACATGTCAAGTGTAAGAAGAATTTCAGTATTTTGTGCAACATCAACAGTCCCCTGAAAAGATAAAGGGTAACCACTTCATATCAAACTGTTTTAGTGCTGCAGAACAACTAGGCTTTTGACAGTTTTGATTTCCTGCCATTTCATGAGCCAGTCGTCATGGCACCAGCGGTTATTTCATAAGCCAGTAAGTGGCCAAGTCGCCAGGGCAAAACAGCTCCAAACACAATGCTGCATGAACAAACACCGTTGTTTGATAGAAGAATATAATGACATATTGGGCACCCTGTGTACACGGGAGGAGATATAGCTTGACACAGACAGCAGGGATCTTAATAATCAAGGCTTTCAAGTTTTCACCAGATGGAAGGATATTCAGTTCAACAATAACTAAGAAAAATTCAGAGACATACCTGCGAGCAAAAGGTCGCCTCAAGAGCACCCTAGGAGCATATTTCTTTTGTTTCCTGAGCCTATATTTCTCCTACAGTTGAACTGAGAATCAGGATATTAAATCAACTATACTTAAATATTAAATCAAAAGAACAAGAACCCACTTGTGAGAACAATGTCTTATTTTCAAATGTTGAACTGTTAGCTATAAGAGCCTCAACTATCTGATCACCAGTAGCACCTTCTCTGCACCAACATCATAAGCGCTATTCAGAAACTTCCAAGATCTTGAATTTTACCCAATGTGATATTTCTTTCAAAATTACATGCAATAACATGGCATTGGATCATTGAAAAACAATCTTAAACACCCCCCCACCAAAAATCAAAAATCCCACCATAAGATAGATACCACATAAACATCACCGAGAAGAAATCCAGCAAGCATACATCAAAATTTTAAAAGAAAAAATGTCAGTTAAGTAGACACAAAATAGACACCACAAAAACTTGAAAAAAAGTTCAAAGTGGATGTCAATTAGATTCCATGAATAAGTATGGACTCCCTAACTCATCAGGAGCTGATAAAGCATAATGGTTTTACATATTTTGCACCATCAGATGACCATAGTCACCATACAGCGTCTTCGAGTAGGCAAGAAGCCAAAGGATGCTCATGGCAGCATACAAAATTAATAAGTTTAAGAATCCTGCATATATACCAGCAACTTAAGATTTCAAGGAAGAATCAGCAATTCAGAAAATAAAACTTCGACCAAAGATGGATGAATTATAATGCAAACCATTCAAGAATCACTCTCAAACTAGAATTCCTATCAGCAAGTTTCTAAAACATAGAATTCCTACTACTTCAGACCCTTTTACCTAGTGCATGCAGCCAGCTAATTTATATTCAAAAAACTGTAAAATCAGGCACGTGAATCAAAAGTCTGCTTTTCGTTCTCCTTGGCATTCATGAAATGAATATAAATGTATGGAAATGGGATCAAGCAACCCATGAATGGCAATAAAAATAACATTCTTTTCCTTTTTGAGTAAGCAAGAAAATTTATCATGAAGGTAAAAGGAAGTAAGAAACTAGGCAGGGAAACCCATCAAACAAGTATCATGCCCAAGGCCTTAAAGGCTTAAACACCTTATTATATGATTTTAGAAAAAAAGAAGAAGATGAAGATGAAGATACTAGTAGCTATTCTGTCACTCATTTAATCCAAACTCATTCTACACATCTAAGAATATAAAAAAATGAGTCAAAAGAACCTAGTTTACAACCCTAAGACATGAAATCTAATCAAGCAGAAACGTTCTGCACAGTTTCTAAGATCAACCTAATGCAATTCCCAATTCTTTGCACTAATTAATGGGAACAACCTCTTCATAGTAATATTAAAAGAGGTAATAATTTATGTACTTCGAAAAATTAAAAAAAATTATGTTTAGAGCACTATAATCTGACCACCAAACATCAAGACAAACACAAATTTTGAAAGGAATATATTCAGTTAAAGAGCGGAACAAGAAGACCTGACCTCTTCATTGCATCAATATCTTCTCCAGAGAGACCTTGAGCAGTGTTATTATCAAGTAATGCTCTGTTGTCTTTCATAGTTTCTTCAGGAAGACAACCATCCTTCTCTTTCTCATGGTTGCCTGTACACATCAAGAGACTTGCAGTTGGAATAATTGTAATGAACAAATGACACCATGACAGTTTATAACCAAAAAACAAAGGGGGAAAAACAGCATTCCAAAGCAGAACATGTCATCTGCTTTATTTGGTAAAACATAATTCTCCATGTGTCCTTTATCAATGCAAAAATGCACCCATACCCTTTGTCTAGTTCCTCTAAAAATGCACTCACAGGCCAAATGCAAAAAACAGAACAGTCTTTGCACAGTTCCATGGGGCAGTTCGATGAGACGGAAAACGTTCAGGCTCACAAACCCACAGCCAAGTTAACTGGATTAAGCATCAGAAAACCAACATAAGTACAGAAATGTAATCGCATTTAGATATTTGCAGACTCATGCCTGAAAACAAAGAAATTCATCAAGCATTCTCGATCACACCAGGCAACTCAAATATGGAACAGAAGCTCTATTACAGAGACCTATAGATGCAATCCACAGAGAACGCAACTCGAGAATGCTAATATTTATGCTAGGTTTTCATTCGAAGCACCTTACCCATAACAACTTGGTTTGAGACAGGAAAAGATGCGATTTTAAATTGCGTTCAAGAACATTCAAGATCTTATTCGATACCTGAACAAAAAGAATTGTATTTTCGGAAGCTATGTTTCTTCGAAGAACACAACTGTAGTAGACCAGGCCATCGCTCAGACGAACAACTATGTGAATTCAGACGAACAACTGTAGCATACGGTCTGATTTAAGTCCACCATCAACTCAACTATGTGAATTCGGACATTCAAGATTGTGTTTCTCCACACGAAATCAAGCAACTCAGCTTGTTCGCCCAGTCAATTTCCATTTAGATAGAGCATTTGACTTTCACAAGTAAGAGCGGATGGGGCAGAGCGAGAAGGAAGATGACGCAAGCAAGAGAGAAAAAATGATACCTTCATAAGAAGTACTGGTTATACGCGAGAGGCAAGGACCTTTCGGGCCGTTCTCCAGTTGAAATAAGGAACCGAACGGGCAACCGACCAGAGGACGCAGAGAGCACTTCTTGTTTCCAATCTTCAAGGTCCTGCGAGACAGAGAAGTCCATGTTATGGTCCGTCACAAGCATTCGCAAGGAAAAGAGCGGTTGAATACTCACGAAGCAGGAGAGAGACGAGCGAATACTAGACGATCTCCGTCGTTGATGTCGAGCAAGACGCTGCAACCCTCCCATGCAATTCTAGGGTTGTGGAGTGAGTCGATTTGCAGATCGCCTTCGCCCATCTTTTATTTTCTTCAACAACAAAAACGGTTAGAGAGTGAGGATTGGAGCATCCACAGTCCACCCACTGGGGAGAAGAAGCAGGGTGAAGCACTCGTGTAGCAGCCAGCAGCCAGCAGCCAGCAGCCAGTAGGGTTTGCTAAGGAGGAGTTCGATCAACAGTCACTTGACTCTACACACGAATGTAAACACATATGATATGATATGACTTTTTTTTTTTTTTTTTATGGGAATGATACAAAATGATATTGGAAGGATAGTCCGATTATATAACTCGATTACATAAAAGTGTATTTATATAATTTTTTTAAAATTTAAGATTCTGAGATTTAATGAAAAATAACCTTACCAGTAAGAGTTTCTATCTTACTACCGGTCTCATGCCCGAAAAAAAGCGAGGGTTGGCATGTCAGGCTGGCAGTCGGTGCTATTAAAAATCACCGTCACATCTCTTATGGATTCTAAAAATATATTAAAAGTTGTTAATGCTAGGGCATCCCCTGTAAGCGACGCGTGCAGCAGAACCCGGCTGTAGTGAGAAATGAGCAAGGATTGCTAGGACGTTTTTCCAGAAGCGATGCGCTACATCGGAGCCCGGATATAGTGAGAAATGGGCAAGGGTTGCTAGGACGTCTCCCCAGAAGCGACACGCCACAACAAAGTCCGATTGTGATGAAAAGTCGGCAAAAGTTCTCATGCATTTATGGACATGGTTTAGAGAATAGGGTGATACCAAAACACAAGGTCCGTTTTGCTTCATGAAATGTTAGAACTCTTTCAGGGAAATATTTGGAAGTAGTAGATGTTATAAGAAGGAGAAAAATTAATATAGTATACCTTCAAGAGACTAGGCGAAAATGAGAGAAGGCCAAAGAGATTAATGAATTCAAATTATGGTATATAGAAAAGGATAGTAATAAAAATTGTGTAGGGATAATAGTAGATAACAAATTCATAAATAAAATTGTAGATGTCAATAGAGTAAATGATAGAATTATTCAAATAAAACTTATATTAGGTGTAGAGGTCTTAAATGTGATTAGTGCTTATGCATCACAAGTAAGATTAGATGATAGAATCAAGAAACAATTTTGGAATGACTTAGATAGTGTTATGCAAATAACATCTAACCAAGAAAAGGTTGTGATATGTGGAGATTTAAATGGACATGCAGGAAAGAAGAATGTATAATATGAGAAAAGTTATGGAGGTTTCGGCTTTAGAATAAGGAATGAAATGGGGAATGCCATTTTGGACTTTGCTATAGCATATGATTTGATTATAGCAAATACCTTATTTCAAAAACGAGATGAACACTTGATAACTTTTAAGAGTTTGACCAATTTTAGCTAAATAGATTTCTTCTTTATAAGAAAATTGGATAGATCTCTTTGTATTAATTGTAAGATTATCCCAGGTGAGAGCTCAGCTATGCAGCATAGATTATTAGTGATGGATATATATACACAAAAAGAGTCAACAAAACTAAAGGCAATATAATTCTAAAAATTAAATGGTGAAATTTAAAGGGAAATAACATAGAACTTTTTAGTAAAAGAATGATAGAAGAAAGAAAATGGGACACACAAGAAAATGAAGTAGAATCAATGTAGGATAAAATGACAACTAACATAAAAGAAGTAAGACAAAGTATTGTAGGTATATATAAAAATTATAGATCCTCACATATAGAAACTTAGTGGTGGAATGAAGAGGTTCAAAAAGCTATAAATGCTAAACAAGAAAAGTTTAAAATATGGCAAAAATGAAAATAATACAAACTTACAACAATACAAACTATAAAAAAACTACTAAAAAGATTATTAGCGATGCTAAATACAAATCTTATGAGAACTTATATGACAGATTAGAAACTAGACAAGGTGAAAATGATATTTTTAAGTTAGCTAAATTAAAAGAAAATAAGGGTAAAGATTTAACACATGTTAGATGTATTAAAAGTGAGGACCAAAGAGTTATAGTCAAAGATAATGATATTAAAGAAAGACGGAAAACTTATTTTTATAGTTTACTAAATGATATCTCACACAAACATTTAACATTAGATGCTAATTTAAATAGAGAAGAAAATAGGAATATCAGTTATTTTTCAAAAATTCGAAGATCTGAAGTATATGAAGCTCTAAGGAATATGAAAACAGGAAAAACCTTAAGCCCAGATAATATACCAATTGAGGCATGGAAGTACATGGGAGATGTAGGTGCAACATGGTTAACCAAAATTTTTAATAAGATTATAAAAATAAAGTTAATGTCAAGTGAATGGAGGAAACATTATAGTTCCAATATATAAAAATAAGGAAGATATTTAAAATTGTGCAAATTATCGTGGAATAAAATTAATGAGTCATACTATGAAATTATGGAAAAGAGTAATTGAACATAGACTAAGACGAGAAATTAATGTATCAGAAAATCAATTTAGTTTTATGTCAGGAAAATCAATCACTGAAGTTATTTTCTTACTTAGACAACTATTTGAAAAGTATAGGGAGAAGAAAAAGAACTTATACATGATTGTTATTGATTTAGAAAACCTTATGATCGAGTACGAAGAAAGTTAGTATGACAAGTGATGAGAAAAAAAAAGAATTAACGATAAATACATTGATATTATTAAAGATATGTATGAAGGGTAATGTCTTCCCGGTTAAAATAAGTCTTCATCAAGGCTCAGCCTTGATTCATTACCTTTTTACCTTAGTAATAGATGAAATTACTAGACATCTCCAAGAAGAAGTACCTTGGTGTATGTTATTTGCAGATGACATTGTTCTAATAGATGAAACTAAAGAATGACTAAATTTTAAATTAAATAGGTGGATAAATGCTTTAGAATCTAATGGTTTTAGAACTAGTTACACTAAAACTGATTATATGAAATGCAATTTTAATAATAGCGAGAACCCGGATGAGGAACCAATTAAGATTTTAGATCAAGTAGTAACAAGAACTAATCACTTTCAGTACTTAGGATCAATAGTTCAAGAAAACGGGGAAATTAAGAAAGATATAATACATAGAATTCAAGTAGGTTGGAAGAAATGGAGAAGTGCGTCAGGAATTTTCTGTGACCGTCGAGTTCCAATCAGATTAAAAAGAAAAAATTATAAGACTGCGATTAGACCTGCTATGCTTTATGGGGCAAAATGTTGGACAACTAAAGAATAACATATATAAAAAATGAGCGTAGCGGAAATGAGAATGTTAAGGTAGATGAGTGATAAAACAAGAAAAGATAAAATTATGAATAAAACAATTTGAGAAAACTTAAAAGTGAGACTAATTTGTGATAAAATGAGAGAAAATAGATTAAAATAGTTTGGTCATGTTAAAATGAGGGCTGAAGTAGCACCGGTTAGGAAAACAGAGCCTATCAAAGTAGAAGGTAGTAGGAGAATGAAAGAAAGACCTAAAAAAACATTGATAGAAGTAATTAAACAAGATTTAAAAATATTACAAATTACCGAGAATTTAATCTTAAATCACCAAGAATGACGTAACAGAATCCATGCAGTCGACTTCACCTAGGTTGGAAATGGCTTATGATGATGATGATATTTAATGATAAATTCAATACATTCATTGTATTTAACGTTATTTATTTATCTAGAAAATCAAGTATATTTATAAATTATTTTTGTTCAAAATATATATTCATATATAAATTATAAAAAACGCTCAGATCTATTTACACATGTATTAGAATATAATAATATTTTATAGAATCATTTATTTACATAAAAATGATATTTTGGACGGTTTAATTGTCAAAAATACCACTTTAAAATTAGTCTTTTGGAATTTTTCATAATTTACATATGAATATATATTTCTTGACGAATGTGACCCATAAACATATTTGATTGGAATGAAACGTGATCTTTTAGATAAATAAATAATATTAAATATAATAAATGAATTAAATTTTATATTAAAGACCAAAATCTTAAATTTTGAAGAAATTATATTTTCTGCTTCATTTGAAATTCTGACGCCGTCGTCCGCGAAGCAGATTGCCTGCGTAACGTTGCGCACCGCAGGTTTACATACTCCGACGCAAAAACCAGAGCAAACGCCCAGCAGGACCATGACACGTACATTCTAAGGTCTAAGAGCGCGAAGAAAGCCGCCCGCAAAAATCATGTATGAACTACGGAGCCGAGAAAATCAGCCGGGTGAGCATGTGGGACACATGAGAAGCAAACTTAATTAATCCGAACTATTTATTAATTACTAATTAAGCTTATTATTAATATCAGCATTTTAATGATAAAGGAAATGAGCATTGCAGAAGAAAAAGAGAGAAGATGCTAGAAAAAAAAAAGGGTTTTTAGGGTTTTTTTCCTCAAACAGATGCATTTTCACAAAAAGGGCCAGAGTAGAAAATTACAAAACAGCACATATACCTTCCGCCCTTTTCCGGTTGGCCTGGGCTCAAGTCTTTGGATCTGCCCGACGAGCCCATCTTTGAGAATTGGCAATATCAGTTTTAGCATGGACATCGAGGCCAAAACGTAACGAGCTAGAGACAGCAACCCACGAACCCATAGCCAATGTCAGCAGCTAGTGATGGCTCCGGCTTGCTCCCTGGCATGACCGAAGCAGTCCAGTTTGTTTCTAGCATATTTTTTTTTTTTTTTTTTTTTTTTGCAAAATGATCATTTTGCACCAGTTTAAAATGCCCTCATTTCGAACTCGTTCAAAATATATTTTTTTGTAAATTTTTTTTTGCAAACAGTTAACCTAGTCATATTTAATTCATAAATTAATTTTTACCAATTTTGAAAATGTATATATATTTACTTTGGATTTTTAAATATAAGGGTATTTTAGCGTTTTAAAATGGCTAAAATACACATGTTTCGAAATCTAAAATAAATATATACAATCTCCAAAATTGTAAAAATTAATTTATAAATTAAACATAACTAGAATAACGATTTTATTAAAAACTTCGAAAAAATAAAAAATGTGTTTTAGACCGCCCGCCTGAAATAGGCCTCAATTTTTTTATCCTGTACTTTGATTTTGGAGATGCCTTAGTCAAATCTTATGTTTGAGCCTAATGAACAAATCAGATTGGTCATTAAAGTTAATAATGACTAGATTCATGGTGAGCAACCCTATTAGATGTGAAAAATTACTAGATCAAGGCCCGTCTAAGATGATCATATGGTATTTTGTAATTTTAATGATTCAATAGTTAATCCTTACATTTTTTGACATTGTAGATTTGTTACCTGTAAATAATTAGAAACCATTAGATTTAGGTCTATCTGAGACGAAAATTTATGATATGTGTTTATAAGACTTAGTAAAGACTTAGTAAAGATAACGACCAACGCCTGGAGTGAGACAATTAATTCAGAGATGTTGTACATTCAAAATAATTATAAATGCATAACCAATCAGAAAATAATTATAAATGCATAAGATATAATATAATATAATACATAAATTTTATTTCATTTAAGCATAGAAAAATGGGGTCATGGATGAGATATCGCAGTTAGATAACAATAATGTTTATTGTGATCTATATGTTAACATATTTTTATACTTAATCAATTTACTCGTGTGTGCATATTTCTTATTCATTGATATTTTGGTAACTTGATCTTAGAGACATTTTTTCAGAAGTACTATGTATTTATTTTTTTGATTTTAGGTTTACACAAATGGCCTAGATTTGCAAACATAGCTTGTTGTGTGTATTTTATTATCATTTAATGTAAATTGCTAAATTTTTTATTTATTTTTGCAAGCATAGTGATTTAAGTTAGCCCAACACAGAATAAATTATGGAAGATAACATTTGAGCCCAAATCTAATATTAAAGTGTTATTTTGGAGGTAAGGGTTCCAGCCCTAAAACAATGAAGGTTGTCGCTTGTTAAGACACCGAGCAAGTAATAAAGAAGTATTGATTAGGACAATGGGCACACTATCGGGAGGCAACAGCGTATCCAGTGGGCTGAGGCCATGAATGCCTTTTCCACCCATTTATCCCCGCTTACTGTACCCGCTGCACTTATGTGGCAGCAGAACCGGCGCCAATTGTTTCATTGGGACAGTGATCGCACTGTCGTAATGCACGTGTGCTAATTAAAGGCCATCTTATGGAAATATGTTAAGAACGGGAACGAAACCCATCATCCGTGCCAAACATGGCAACCATGCATGCATGCTCAGCTCATGTGTACTATTCAAACGGCCAATTTTTTATTTCATTTTAAATAGAAAAGGCAAAAAAAAAAAAAATAGCACGCACAACAGAACCCAACACCATTACAAAACAAGCAAAAACAATCTAATGGCCAGCCCACTCCCATCTAAAAGCAATCTCCATCACTTGTTCGTCAACCTGCACTTTCCTTCAACAGGAAGGGGTGAGGACCTTGCAATCTTCCGACACCCTCTTGGCGTTCTCGGGCTTGATGTAGACCCTAAGGCTTGGGTCCTTGAGATACTTGCAAAGGCACGGCAGCTGCTCCCCCAATTTCCGGCAGCACGTCTCAGACGGTCGTGCCGAGAACATCATCGCCGGTGCACAGGAACTCAGCTCCACAGGGTTGCATACGATCGCTGTTGAGATCTGCGCATGATGCAACAGCAACAAGACCACGAGAGTAGCAACGAGGAATTGCAGCTTCATCTTTCTGCTTCGTATGGGTACAGAAAGCTAATACTCTTGTTGCATTGTCTCACTCGCGCTTCCTCATCTTATAAGTAGCAAGAGGCGGAAGAGTACAAAACTCAAAGAGTTGGCGCTCCTCGAGGCATTCTGTGCACGTCTTCAATTTTCGGCCGGAAACTCGCCTCCAGATGTTGCAGTTCACGTGATTACTTTTTGGTGTGTACTCAGATAAGCGTATGTGGTTCAGTAATTGTGAATTAGAAATGAGGCTACCGAACAAGGACCGTTCGAGTAAAGTTGTGGGCGCTAGGAAGGCTGACGCTACGGTCTAACAAACCAATGTGCTTCGGTTGCCCAATATCAAATGAAGTGTCAACACATGGATCTGCTTTGATTAAACCTCTCTTTTTCCGGAAGGCGAGCAGGTGCAGCCGGGAGCAATGCTGCACATATACTTATTTTTTTAAATTTTTTTTACACGAATATTAATCTAAGTATATTTAACATATATATAAATTTTTACTATTTTTTTGAGATTTTTATATATTTATTTTAGATTTTTAAAAATTCTAATCTGCTTATTGTTTTTACTCTATTTGCAGCAAGTTAAAGCGTCCAGTAACAAAATAGAAAAAGCTTAATAGTCAAGCTTAAAATGCAAATGTTACCCTTTTTAAAAGAATATTAAATAATATTTACATAATTTCACATAAATTAGCAGTAGCTTTTAACACCATTATAAATTATCGTTTAAAATACAAGTGAACTAATTTTTTTAAATTTTAAATACAAATAATCACACTTCAAATTTTAAAATATAAATACACAAATTTAGAAAGTTTAAAATATTGCATTGAAAGTTTTCTCACAAACTAGAGTCAAGATTTAGATTGGTGGAGAACATGGGATAAAAAAGTATTGATGTATAGTGACAATGTTATTTTTTTATCAATGAGAAAAATATTTTTACTCTTTAGTGGATTCTATTTAATATTCATTCCATCTCTATCCAGTCCAATTTGTAAATTAGCTAAAGCTTTGTTTTGGGGCATGGTTCAAGAAGGAAAATGACTTTCTTTTTGTTTCATCTTTTTTTTTTTTTATTGTTAGCTTGGAACATACATGTGTAACTTTAAATTTTTTGTCTTTTTCTTCATGAAAATGTTGGCATAAGTATATTTAATTTATACATCAAAGTTTACAATTTTTAATATATTATCTAACAAGGGATTTTTGCAAATATACTACAAGGTTTGACAAATATTATATCTGTATCCCTAAGTTTGCTAAAATTACAAATATATCCACAATGGTTGTATAAAATTGCAAGCATGTTCCTTTTCTATAAAATAACGAGAATGCCTTTAAGCTAAGTGATATACTTACAATTTTGCAAATGTTGTATCAAATTTATGAAAAATCTAAATTAATAATATATATAAAAATACATAAAACAATAAAATAGCACATGTATCGATAATATTTGGAAACATTACAAATGCATCACTTAGTTTAAAGAACATTTTTAATGGTATCGCATGCAATTTTATGCAAGCCTCATGAGTATATTTGTGATTTCAATCAACCTAAGGATACGAATACAATATTGGTTAAACTTTGCAAGTATATTTACAAAAATCCTATCAAATAATTATAAGGAACTTCACTTTATGCAACCTTTCTTCTATGTAATGCTATTCATTTTTAATGTATTGATGATTGATAGAAACTTTACTCTATGTATTTTATCAGCATCAATTTATTATAAGAAAATTCTTTTATTTGTTTAGTGTCATTATACATAGGTGTCATTTACAAATGAGTAAAATCTATATAATAAAGTAATTTAATAAAAAATATCAACTTTTAAGTATATTTCATCATCTAAATATTATATGGATAAATGATTTTATAAAATATTATTATCTTCTAATATATGTGTATGGATCTACTCATTTTTTATAATTTATACACGCATATATTCATTTTTAAGCAAATGTAGCTTGTGCATATACTTGATTTTAAATAAACTTGATCTCCTAGTTAAATAATTAATGTCATATATAATGAATAAAATTAATTTTCTATTAATTATTAACATCTTAAAAATAGATGGGGTTATATGAAATTGCTTTATGTAACCTGGTAGAATTAGAACCCAATTATAAATTCCGTATATAGATTAAATACACTTGAATAAAAAATTTTAAGCAAACATAAATTATGTTTTTTATGAAAAACATATAGTAAAAAATATATAAATTAGAACAGGCTAAAAAAATTGGACCATGATTTTGTGCAATGTATCACATGCATGTCAACATGCGATATTTTTTATTTTAAATTTTCCATAAATATATTTTCCTAGGTATATTTAACTCAGGTACCAAAATTTTACCATTTATGATACGTTTATATATTTATTTTTTATTTTTAAAAATAATCAATTTTAGGGGTATTTAAGTCAATTTTCACCCCACAAAACCTAATTTTTAAAAATAAAAATAATAATAAAGTATTCTGAAAAAAATTAAAAAAATAGGTACATGCGATGCCATCGTATATATTTTTCCCGGAACAAAATTACTACCACTTGATATTAAATAAACAATTATGTCTGCAGGAGGACGAGTACTTTTATTCAGTTAGTCCAATTTTATTTTTTTTCAATTTTCATTTTAAAAAAAAAAGTCTGAAAGCGTATTATTCTTGACCGTCGCTTGGTCGATTTGGTGGCTATCTATAGAAAAGAGGAGCCAGAAACGAGCCACGCGATCGGAAATTTACCCATCGCATGTCTAAGATCTCCGAACTTGGAAGATCATGCCAAACCAAAACGTGAAAAGCGAATTCTATCAGGAAAAAAAAAAACGTGAAAAGCGAAAGGTCGTGAAACCGAATATATGTATTTATTGCGTTACGTTTCCACGGGATTTGATCCCGGCAACCCACGCACACACCCTGATGTGTTACCACCACGCTAAGCGCTGGGACACGTCTGGCGGAATTATCATTCATGCCTGTTTAGGACTGGGAACAGCTGTGCAATGTGATGGAAACTTAGAATTTAAGAAATCATATTATGAATGAGAAAAACAATGATAAAAAAATGAAAAAAGTAAATTGTTATATATTAAGAATGAGAAATATATTTTTTGAAAACAACAAATTTCATAGCATCCCAATTCCCAACATGCTACAACTATGATCAGATGGCTCAACTCATCTAACAAGATGCACATATGTTTATGCATTCAAATAACAGTAGGGCTGCCAAGTCGCGCGTTGCTGTGGTACCGCGATTGGTGCCTAAAAGTGCCCACACCGATTCTAGTGATGCCAAAGTTGTCTTCTAGGTTCACGGAAGGGTCCGCCGAGGGAAATAAATAAGAATATTATTAAAATAGTTGTTAAAATGTTCTATGAAAAATTGTAAGAATATCACAAGGTCTCATTGTAATACAAATTAGGATAATTGTAAACACATATCAATGAAAAAAATAGCAGTAGCCCCGGAACGTGGCATTGCACAGTTGGTTTCAAATCTAGGCGTCTTCGTTTGTGGTCTAGGATTTGAACCCCGTGAGAAGAGTTGTCTCCCTTACTAATGTAATTAAAAAAATAACGGTAATGCTGGGTGATTTATTTATTTATTTCCTGCAACAAGAAGCGGGACAGAAAATGGATTACAATAGTTTATAAACTGTCGTAAGAAGAGAGTAACTGGATGGTGTTTTGCCACGGCAGGAAATGCCTGCCAATACACAAACCTGCTGGCTGCTGCTGTAAAAGGGAGACGTGGATCATTTACTTCCGAGGACTGCCGTGAGAGGACAGTCCTTGGACTGTTCTAATGTCTTTGAAGGACTGCCGATTCAGCAGGAACATTGCATGCTAGCCGCTGGGCCGCATTCACGGCGTTTTCCGGCGAGGGGTACTGGCGGAGGATGGGGTCGCTGAGGTACTGGCAAAGAGATGGCTTCTGACACTCACAGCAGTCAGCCGTTGGTGCGGACCAGCACGTCGGGGCGCCGAGGCACGAGGTGAGCTCCAGGGAGTTGTATGTGACTGACGCGTCCGCATGGCCCGCCAGCAGCGAGACCATAATAGCGAATGCTAAGATGGAAGAAGCAGAAGCCTTCATCTTTGTTGAAGCAGATCAGCGAGAGATCGAAGGAAAGCAGGATACGGTGAATCGGAACCGGAGCGATAAGAGCTGAATTATGCGGCTGCCAACGTATTGGGTTCAATAAAAAGTAGAGGCTGGATGAAACAGTGAATTTGAAATGAATAAATAAATCCGCACCTCAAAGGCATGAATTCCCAACTTTATTATAATATGTATTAAAGAAGGAAGCTTCCTACATAAATTAACTTTATTCAAAATAGTAATACTCTACACTAAAAAATGTAGAAATTAATTTTGTAACCAAAATATTATCCAGAATTTATTTCCTTCGGTAATCGGAAAATATTTCGTTCAAGTAGAATTTGAGTTTCAAAACCCGGTTTTTGATTTGGGATTTCTGTGCCCTCAGGATAACCCTTAGCTGAAATAACGTGGAAGAGTGAACAGAGTTTGGTGCTTCAAACATGTTGGCATGCAGCTTTTGGGTGTGTTTAGAAAATAATAAAACTTTTAGATAAAAATTTTTTAGCATAGAAGTTTTTTAATTAAAAGAAAACAATATGATATAATAGAAATAATGATGATGAATAAAGTTAAAATAAATAGGCTAATTATATAGTTGTATATGAATGATTAAAAGGTAAGATAGTTGCATATTAAGAGGTGAAAAATAATTAAAATAAAGTGTACTTATAGAGATTGAAAATTTTTAAATTAAGAAGTTTTAATTTAAAAAATTTTTTGGTTAAACAAACAAGCCTTTTATATGTTGTCATGCGGCCAAAATTAGAATAATTAATTCACCAATTATCATGAAAATGCCGGTATTTTGCAAATATACCCACTTAATTTGATCAAAATTACAAATATATCCCCATAATTTTAAAAATTATAAATAACTCCTACGTAGTTTAACCATAATTGAAAATAACCCGCTTGCCAATTGCCATTACGACATTATCATGGTGTGGGTATATTTGTAAAAATATGCAAACTATATGGGTGTATTTGTAATTTTAGAAGTTAAGTGGTGTATTTAATTTTTCAAATAGCTCCCATATCGTTTAACCATAATTACAAATAACCTGTACGCCATGACGATACTGTAACGACGTCATAAGAGCATGAGGTTATTTGCGATTATGGTTAAACTATATGACGGTTATTTACAATTTTTAAAACTATATGGATATATTTATAATTCTTGTCAAACTAAATGAGAATATCTGCAAATTACCCAAATTAACTCATTCACGCTGCCGCACAGGTGGAGGCTTTCAAGCTTTAATTATAATTTGACTAAAATGTCCAAATCCAGCTCCTTTGGCTGTGGAGAAGAAAATTTACAAGGAAACTAACTTAGTTAATTATAGTGCAAGGAAAATAGCTTAATTTCAGAAATAATATCCTCATGTAGTGAAAAAGTTAAAACAATTGGAAGACAATAATTACAAAATAAAAATAAAAATAATGAAATATAGAATTATGTGATAATTATGTAATAAAAAAAAAAAATTCCATTTCACTTTCCTTTTCTGCATAAGCAAACATGCTTATTTTTGCTAGTGTTCTCAAAATAGCAATAACCGGAATCTGGAATCTGGTGAAATTACAGCAATTAATAAGCTCAGTTCAGAAGGATTAATATAACTCAATAAAATTTTCTTTGCTAGACTGTTTCAACTTTCAACGAAAACAGGCTAGAGAGTACCGTAACGGGATTTTGATGTCACAGTAAATCGGGGCTACAATTGTAAAATCGTCCGCAGCTCACTGTGGGTGAAAGCTTGATTGGTTCGTTTTCTAATGATATTCAACTGTAAATTAAATTAATTAATTATCCAATCTCAAAAAAATGAATTAGTTATTCTTGGTATGAAATATAATTGAATTTTTTTTATTTTACTGGAATATGATTAGCCGCGGAGCTCACGAACGGATTTGCATAGTTGCCCCATATAACTTTCAAAAAATATTTAAAGCCGCTTACCATTATTTAAAACGTTTGAATCATAATTAGTTTAAAAGTTTAGAAATCCCCTTTCACAAATAATAATTTTCATTTTCACGTGAACTTGCAGCGTTTTGCCCAAAGATCCTGCATTCTTTGCTGGGCTACAGCCCGCTTGTCAGATCTAAAAGAAGCTTAAATCTTCATGGGCATGGGCACAGGCACAGGGGGTTGCAGCCCCTACCAAAGTGGATTTCATTTTGGGATGATGGGATCCAATATTTAATCAAGTGCATGGCCACAAGAAGCAAAATGATCATTTCATCATCATTTCAGACCCGTCGAAAAGCATTGTTTTTATTTTTTCCAAGACGGTTATCTAGTTATGCATAATCTATAAACTAATTTTTATCAATTTTGAAGATGTATATATGTTTATTTTGAATTTTTAAACATAAGGGTATTTTAGTCATGTTTTAAAATTTTAAAATGACTAAAATACCCTTATATTTAAAAATTCAAAATAAATATATGGTAAAAATTGGTTTATAAATTAAACATAACTAGAATAATAATTTTGTAAAAAAATAAAAAATAAAAATGTGTTTTAGACTAGTCTGAAATGATCAGGACTCCGAAAAGAAATAAAAATGTTCAATCAATATTTCACTGCTGGAGTCATTTTGGGATCCAAAGTTTTCAGTATCCCATTACTAATAAAATTACTTCAATATATATATATATATACATATATTTCATTATCGTATGAGTGAAAATATATTTTATTTCATTTGTTCAATTTTAGTAAGAATAATTATAATTATAATATTTGTAACCAAGAAAATAATCCTAAATCATTTTGATAGAATGTAGCTTTTTATGTGACCCCACAAATGCATTCTCTACTATAACAACGACAAACATAATGGTAAACCAAATAGGCTTAAAGGTGGAGAAATTGACCATGACGAAGCCGTTATTAGTAGTTATGTAACAAGTCAAATCCATATCTTGCAATGTTTTCGCATTAACTATGGTAACCTTGTGAGTTGTGACGTACCTTGTAGTAGGCATATTGTCGTTCATATTAGTTTCTTCTTCTTATTTCAAATTTTTTGGTATTTACAAGTCAATTGGGTGTAATCTAATAATATTACTAATAGATTAGCTACAAAGACATTGCCCTCTTTCAAATTTCTTGGTATTTATAAGTCAATTGGGTGTAATCTAATAATAATACTAATAGAGTAGCTATAGAGACATTGCCCACACTATAATATTATCAAAATGATTGAGTAGCTGTTAATAGTAGTTTTGTTATAAGTCAAATCCATGTCTTGCAGTGATCTCACATTAATTGTGATAGGCTTGTGAGTTGTGGCCCATCTCATGGTAGGCATGTATACCACTCTTCTTCTTCTTTTTATTTTTGATTTATTGGTATTTACAAGTCGACTAGGTTATAATCTAACAATGTTGCTAACGGATTAGCTATAAAAACATTACTCTTCAAAACTGAACTTTTTGCTAGTCATGTTAGTCATGTACTTGTCATTCATTTCAATTTCTATATTTATATATTTGTATCTCCAAGACCAAGCACTCAAAAAGCTACATTTATTTGTCCTTCAATTCATTAATTGATTGAAATTGACGATTAACCATACTTGCTAGGAATGCAGTTTGAATGACATCGATCTCTAGATGGTGGGACTCACTTTGAGATATCATATCTTCGGTTCCACTTCTATGAAACTCATTTTGTATATAACCCCCTTTATATTTAAAATCTTCGTAATTGATAGAAAATCTACTTCATCAATTGTATTTAGCATCATTTTAGTATATTGGAAACCTTTTTATATGTTTTATTTCATTATATATGGGTTCCATCTATAAATGTTTAAAATCAATGTAATAAAATGACTTAACACTAAAATATCAATTTTAAAGTAGTTTTCAGCATCTAAACAATCTAAAATATCACTACTATATAGATAAATAATTTTATCAAGTATTACTATATTCTAATAAATGTGCAAATGGATCTAAGTATTCTTTCATTATTTACACATGAATATATATATATTTTTCGACAAATATGACCTATAAATGTATTTAATTAGGATGAAACTTGGTTTCATAAATAAAATATGATGTTAAATATAATGAATGGATTGAATTTTCTATCGAAAATCAAAATCTTAAAAATTAAGAGGATTATATGGCTCCACTTCTAATATAACCTACGGAACCCTCATATCTTATACAAGATAACGACGACAATGAGTAAGGGAATCAGTAGCTTGTAAATTTTTTTTAAAAAAATTATTGCTGTTAATGCCTTAATTTATGAAATCCAACTAGTTAGAATGGATCGCATAATATGATTGAGGTTGTGATTTATGAAGGGAATAACAAATAGTCTACTTACATGGGTATGTAATTATTTAAACACGTTTTTGTGTATTTTGTTTCCAACATTATTTCATATTTCGTTTTTTTCTCCCAAAATTGAAGGAGATGAGTCTATTCCATTTGAAATCTTACATATTTACAATTCAATCATCCAGTGGGAAAGTATAGTAAGGCAGATTGTACTTCATAAAAGATAAAGTAACTGTTTCAGACCTACATGAGTATGTAGCCCATATTAATGACGAAATTAGATTCTCTCGAATCATGCCTGCCAAGCCCATGCCGATGCAGATTTTTTTTTCTTTAGAAAAATAGATATATCCGATAGGTAATATGTTGAAAAAGGAAAAATATTTATAGACAAATTTTTTTTGAAAAAAATAAAAGTAGTGCAATATGATAAAGGTAATAATTAGAAGTAAAAGTAATAAAGTTAGGATAAGATAATTATATGGAAAAAATAAAAATAATTAAAATATAGAATTAATAATAGAAAATTTTGGATAGCTGGAAGGTAAAAATATTAAATTATGTTTTGAAAGTATATACAAAAGAGTGAAAATTTCTTTTCTTTTATATACTACGCCCATAATCCAGCCTATTACATGCAGCAACTTGGAAAAATTTAGCCCATCAATCAAATTAAACTAAATAAAAAGTAGTTATAGAAAATAGAACTGATAAGAGATTTCTTAATAAATAATACACTTAGAAGTTAGATATCTGGTCATCTAAGATAGGTGGTCCGATCAAATAAATAAAATTAGAAATAAAAACCTTCGTAATCCAAATCAAATTGATGAAACGAGTGTTCAAGACTTGGATGTGACAAGATGTGGATGGAAAGTATTATTATCTTTTGGGAATGAGATTGTTGTATGTAAATTGAAAAGGATTATACAAGAAATTGAAAAAATATGCTTTTAGTTTTCAGGAGGGAGAAATATTTTTAAAAAATTTGAGATTTCATGCAATCCTACGTCATCCCAAAACAAAATGAGCAAGCAGCGAATATGCAAGTGCCCTAACGTCATTGGTTCTCCCCTTGGGCTAACGGGCAAGTCACGCGGCATTAAGCACCATTTTTTTCCGCGTCTATTATTACATTTTACGTATCTATGCCATCGTGTGTGTGTTTTGGTTGCTAAAATGATTAGTTTCTTGAATATTGCATTAACTGACGTGATGTGACGGGTGTGTGTGACAGTTGCTTCTTCAGTGGGCAATCAGGTCCAGCCATCGGTACACTTGGTATACTTGTTAATTGATATTTGTGTTGGGATATGGTAGAAAGTGAGAAATGAAATATTTTAAAAATAGTATGATAGATAAGAAATGGTAAGGATAAAGTTTGAATAAACACGTTATTGAAAAGAAAGATGATTAAAATATAAAAGTTAAAGCAGAAAAATAAAATAATTGATGGACACTTTTGATGATTACCAAATATATTGCGAGTCATTGCCTCAATGGTAAGGCATGTCAACCATATTTTCAAGTGGATTAAGTGGTAGAATAGTTGTGATGTTATTTCTTTTCAAGTTTTTATAGGAGTGTCCACTTATTAGAATGTTTAAAAATATTGTTAGGAAAAATTAAAATATTGGTAAGATACTTATAGAATATTGTTAGTAAAATTGTAAAAATGTCTCAAAGTTTGATTATGACATCAATTAAGATGATATAATGTATGAATACTTATCGAAGAAAGGCGTAGCCATAGATGGATCACAAATTCCCAGTTCAGTACCAATAAATGTTTTGTGTTTGTTTAGAACTTATTTCAAATGATACAAGATTTTTGTATAGAATTTGTCAAGATAGTTTTTTAGTTATCGAAAAGGCTATTTAAATTTTCAATACAATTTTTTATTCTCAATACACATAATTATTTTTATTTCAGATGCGGATTTCATGAAAAAATCTTGTAAAATAAGCCCTTAACCATTAACGAAAAATTCTAATTATTTTTTTTCACTCCTGCAAGCATTCAGGAATTTGGTAAAAGGTCAATCGAGTGTAGCTTAGTGGATATCAGACGAGAAGCCATCTTCTGTTTGAAAAGTTTTAGTTTCGTTCTTAATTGTGTAAGTTGATTATAGAGCTTAATTTGTAACATGAGAGGAAAAAATATAACATTGTAAGTAAAATTCCAAGTCGAACAATAAAAATAAAAATAAAAACAGTTTGGTTAATCTCCGTTTATAACAGATACGCTGCCCCGCACCATTTTATTCATATAATAATAAGACTTACAACGATACAATACGGATAAGGAAAAGAAAATAAGAGGGTAATACACGTGATCAACTACGGTATATAACTAAAGCAACCATTACCAATCTAACCGCTGGAATGCATGATCAGATGGGCCTGCCCATCTGAGTAGAAAGATGCTGTATCTATGGATGCATGGGCAGAGATAACTATTGGGGCTGCGAATCGTATTCAGCAGTTGGGCGCGGGGACCTTGCACACCCGCGCCACCATCTGAGCGTACTCTGGCTTGATGTACTTCTTCAGGGTGGGGTCGTTCAGGTACTTGCAGAGGCACGACTTCTGCTCGCTGAGCTTGCTGCAGCATGCGGCCGTCGGTGGAGAGCCCATGAGCATGGAGCCCGCGCAAGGGCTCAGCTCCGTCGGGCTACATGTCGCGGACATGGCGGTAGGTACATGGCCCACCAGCAGCAGTGCCATGATCGCGCATGCCACGAAGCAGGAAACCTTCATCTTCCTATAGGAGAGGAGAAAGAGCAACGAAGATATTCAAAGAACGAAGAGGAAGGCGAAGGATACGATGAGTGCTGCAATTGCTCGGCGCGAGTGCCCAATTTATAGAAACCGAGGATGTGTGGGGTGAAAGATTGGAGTGGGAAAAAAGCCTAGCACTTTCCGTCACGTTTTCCGATTTTTGACTGTGAGTCCATTATTTTTCAATGGCCATGTCCTTTCTTAATTTTGATCGTATTTATTTCGGTGGGCCAAGAAAAGCATCTCTTCAATGTTTTTCGGATGGACAGCTTTTGGGACGTGGCACTTTGCGGTGCATGGAAGAGTATTGTGGTGACAGGAAGAAGAGTGGAGGGCATGTAGGCGAGTATACGCGTCCACACCTTTATAATTTATTTTAATTCATATTTGATGGATGTGTCATTTTTGATATGTACCTTGTATCTAATGTTGTTAAACAAGTGCAAATGCTACTAGACTAAAAAGGTGATCAATGGACACGAACGTTTTGATAGCACCAGGCAACTAATGGTTGGTCTCTAGCATTTTTTTTTTTTTTTTTTTTTTTTTTTTGGTGGGGGGATCAAACCTTAGCAATTATTTAGTTCCTAGGTTCGACATCATATGATGTCACCAATCGCCATTAGGCTATTAATGTCGGCATAAATAGAATACCACTACTGTTATTTTACTTTATTTTTCCTATCCACCGAACTCAATGCACTCAGCATGTATACTTTTTGAGTCACTCACAGTACACGGCTAGAGCTACAAGCCTGCATCAATATCCGGTGCTCCCTGCTAGATGGAATAATTACTTAATCAATATATGGTGGCTAGGGGTTGGTCACGTTGTTTATGGCACAGGATATAAATACGAGCCTAAATACTCAAATAAATGGAGTCCGGACCACCAACCGGGGTTCACCTTGTGTTAGGTTGACCCGAAAGTGCCTGATCAACCTAACATTTTTTAGAATTTGAGTTCGCTAATTTGGGGATTTGGGTTTCAACCCTCCTGAATAAAAATTAGGTTGCGTTCGTGTTGATAGAAACGAACCTCTAAACCATAAAACCAAAACCCAAATCCTAATATACATTAGGGGAAACAAATCATGCTTGACACATGTAGTTTTAGTGCTGGTATTTAATAAAAATTTTAAAACTTTTGACTGAAAAATGAATTTTTTTTTAAAATGACGTGATATAATAAAGTTAATGATAAGGAGTTAAAAAATAAAGTTAAAATATATAAGGTAGTTTATGAATAATTACGGAAAATAATTAAAAATAAGATAATTACATAAAAATGTGAAGAAATAATTAGAAAATATAATAGTTATGAAGAGTGAAAAGTTTTTTATCAACAAATTTATGGGAACGACAAACACACTCTAAGTATATATTTGTTAGTATATTTTTTTTATTAAATCATCCATAATAACTATCTTGAAAAGAAAAAAATATTTTAAGTTTATTATTTTGTAAATATTATTTAATAAGAATGTGTTTATTTAACTATAAAACGTTTCACGCTTTGGGGCTATCTTATTTTAAAATTATTTCTTTACATATTCATATGTAATTATCTTAATTTTTAATCATTTTTAATAACTATATATATGACGTATTTATTTTAGTTTTATTTTCTTTAATCTTCATCATTATTCCTATCATATCACTTCATTTGTTTTTCATTTTAAAAACTTTTATACTCAAAATTATTCTTCACTTCTCAAACACATCATGAACATATAGCTTGAAATTGACGATAGAGGCCAAACCCAACCAGTGTCTCGAGTGGCACCTCTAGGGCACCAACTATACGTTTTTCATGGGTGCTATCGGTCTTTGATCAAATTGCGCCTCTCATTGTATAATTCGCTTTTTTCCAGGTGCAATGAATAGACACTCCTGATTGAGGTGGTATTTCATCTGCTATCTCTAACGTTAAAAATCACAGTAAATTTTTTATTTAAATAACAAAAATACCTCTAAGGGCCCTTTTTTTGGGTCCCACCTCACAAATTCACAAACTAATGTTTTTTATGGTCGGTGTTACTGATGCACGTTTCTTTGGCGAGCACAATTATCAGATATTGAAGCAGCATTGAAGTTGCGCTCTGTTTTACTCCCCAACTTCCTCTTAGATTCGGTTTGCTTTCTTCATTGTCGTTAATGTTGCTATGCAGTTCATATAATGAAGTGACTGAATCAATTTTTACATTGAGTTTTACCTGCCAAAGGGCATTACAATTACTTGAAATTACTTATCAAATAAGCCACTACGTAATTTAAGCTCACTACTAGAGCTGATTTAACAGGCAATTAGAAAATGGGCATGAGCCAGCTAGCAACGGTGCCATAGCTATAGCTGAGGGAACGAATGAAAAAGAAATTAGACTGATGTAACGGTGCCGGTGCCAGAGCTGGTGCGGGCGGACGCGTGTAGCTCTTGAACCGGGATTTTACAGGCTTCCTCTTGACTAATGACAGTATGGTGCTTAGTGTGCTAAGTGTTTTAGGGCTTGTTCGGCCGTGTGTTTTCAAGTGCCATTATGCATGCCACCAGTTTGTAGAGAAGTTGTTCAACTAAAATTAATCTATCTCAACCTCCAAGTACACTGAGGGTCTGTTTGGCTTGGCATCTGTGCGGAAAATACGGCTGCAGCACTTTTGCATGAAGCATCATCAGATAATTTCCTACAAACGTAGAAACTTTTGCTAATAATAGTTATTTTATACGAAGTGTAATACCGCATTGCTAAATAGGCCGTGATTCGAAGGAAAATACTCTCCTCTAGCAAACAAACGCCCAATGAGGAAATGTCTAGTTTCTCAGCTATCGACTTCATCAAGGTATAATCATTTGTTGGCAAAAGTAGGTCTTATAGTCAATTAGGCTGAGTCAAGTTCTAGATCATGACACATGTAATTAATTAATTTGGCAACGCAATTTGGTCTTTTTGCTTCCCTCATAAATAATTTCTATTTCACGTGTGTCGGCCCGACCCTCGTACGTGTGCCATTAATATGTTGCATAGAAATTACTATCCATTCCCACCAAACCTTATCTTTCCCTAGTGCTGAGAACATGGCTGGGAGGATTGTGGACACCATCATTCACCTTTCCCACCATTGCAAGAGACTCCACTCAGCCTTGTGAGAAGGAGAAGTGGTCTTGGTGGGTAGGCCGAATTTATTACGTGAGGAAACAAATGTCTACGGTTTTCAATCCGCATCCTCTGCAGAGACGCTATGCATCATCGGCTGCTGTTTGATAATGTCCTGTTCGCAAGTCGCAACGTTGTGGAAAATAAGAAGTTGGTAAGCCAGCGGCACATCCCACAGCGGAGGAGAGGAAAGTAAGTGGTTAGCCATCCATAAAAACTAAAAAGCATATGTCGCCATGACGATATGTGTACGGCATTTTGGCCTTATCTTGCGAGGTGGTCCCAGAGAATGGACCAAAACGTTTAGATGCAGCAGACTTCATTACGGTTCTAAGTTCTTGGACCATGTTGAGGGCAGTGACTAGTAAGTCACCAAAAGCGGCCACATGGTTGGGGGGGGGAGCTTCCTTCTAAATAATTAGGTATTTTCCAAAAGACTTCCAAGAAAGTCATACTAGTCCATTGTAATTTATGTTTCTGAGATTATATTCATTGACTTCCGACCTTTTGGGTGAACTGGTCCTCCCTATCCAATCTTTTCCAAATCCACTCATGTGGTAGCTTGTGTAATTGACCAGTGGGTTACACGCCTGTGATGACTGACCATAAACAGCATAGTTCTACACCGTCCTGTGCCGTGCCGTGCCCCTCAAGGGGACTTGTTGTCCTGGGCTCATTCAGAACTTAAGCCAGGTACCAAAATGGAACTTGGAAGTTGATATTATCGAGGGCATAATTTCATCCGTTGCACGTGTTTGATAGCAGGTCCCGAGATTAACGGTGAGCACTTTTGCTTGAGCAAGAGTGCAAGACTAAGGAAAAACGCAGACACTTGCCTGTGGCTGTGTGGCAAGACGCTTGGAACGGCTAGAAAGCACGCAAGCATGGGATTGGGCATAGTTGGCCTTATCCTTCTCCACCATGGCCAAGAAATAACATGAACTGTTTTAATACAAGAAGCTTGAATGAGATGAGAATATAATAATAGTTATTGAGATGAGAAAAGTCGTATTAAAAAGATAAGAAGTTACATTGAGACTTGGAAAAGCTGTCTTGAGAATAGAAAATCTAGTTCCATTATTAACGTTCTATTCAAGATCCTTGGCTCATTTGGAAAGTGCTCAGTAATTTCCCTACTCCGGTGCTTTGCACGTGAGTGGGTACGATAAGAGAAGAATATTGCCAACGACATTGATTCCACGCCATCTACCCCAAGGGATGCCTTAAGAGCTACTAAGTTCTCAGTATAACTTCGAATAACCATGAGAGGATCCAAAAGCAGCCAGAGCATGGAGAGCGGCGGCGGCAGCAGCAGTTGGGCCGTCAGCTAAGGCCAAGAAGAATGATCAGAGTCATTAGACCCAGGGAGGGTCTGGACCTACAGAAAACAAACAAGAAGGATTTGGATTTTGGACCCAGGTCGAACACCTAATGACGAGTCAGTTACCTGCAGTTAATCCATGATTAGCTGTTACTACTTGTGTAGGGTCTCCTGGAAAGCATGATCGTATAAAAGGGCAGTTGCAAATAGGAGCCGCCAGGCTTGTATCATTATTATTTCTCAATAAGAGAATCAGCATGTGTGGATGTTTACTTGAGCTGTTTGTGTAGGTTCTGTTAGAAAGCATGACACCTACGAAAAGGCGGTTTTAATTGCAATTGCCAGGCTTGTATCACTATTCTTTCCCAATAAGAGAGAATCAGCATGTGTGGAGGATTTGCTGTGACTGCTTGTGTAGGGTCTATTAGAAAGTGACACCTACGAAAGGGCAGTTGCAATAGGAATTGCCAGGTACCACTATTCTTTCTCAATAAAAGAATCCAGATTGTTCCTTCAATCCTTCTGCAACAAGGCTCTATCCAACTGAGAGCGGGTTGGCTCTCAGTTGTTATGACCCAAGGCCGAAGGATTGGTTAAAGAGATTTCTTAGATCCTGAATTGATGGGAACGAGGGCCAAGAACGTTACCGTGAGCAGAAACGTGGCCGGTATGATCTTAGGCCTAGGGATGGAATTAAGACCAGTCCAGATGGAGCCCGAGAAAAAGGCGGGTTCCTGATCCCGCCGCGTTTAAAAAGGACTACAGCTGAGAGAGGGCGGTCTGGATTCTTACACAAGTTTTGTTGTTTTAGTTTTCTTCCTTAGGCATGGTAGTTGTACATCTCGGTTGGGATTACCCTTGGGGATTCCTCCGCTTGTAATAAGAAATCATTGGCGTAATAAGAGACCCATCCGGTTCCGGTGAAGGATCATATCATGAATACATAACTAGAGGCTTTTCTATTATGGCATGCTCTGGCGTTTGGAGTATAAGACACCAGCAGGGCGGATTGAAATTACTTGCAGCCTGCAGGTGAGTGAAACATTTAAATTGGATTGGATTAGGGTCCAACTGGATCTTTCCACATCTTATACATCGATGACCTTTTCATGACTGAGTTTCAAATTTATTTTCCTTTTACCCAGCGTCGTTAAAGCTATATATAAAAAGTGTCATTCCTTTCCTTTTATGAATATTCAAAAACCTTATCAAACTTTGCAACGCAACCACATCAATTCTAGAAATAGAGTTATGTTAGGATTGAAGTAATAAAAAATGTGTTGTGCTAATGTTAGAGTTGAAGTGTCAGAAGACAGGAGCTAGGATTGACTCCACCCAACCTAACCAAACCCCGTTGCACCACAGTTGACCTCCAATTTGCATTAAAATAAAAATAGTAAATTCAAGTGGTAAGCCAATATGATGAATTTAAAAAACAAACACTTGTAGAAGAAGACAGCTATGAGAAGCCAATCCACGCACAAACATGTGATAAGACTTAAGCATCCATCAACACTAGCAAGGAGTTCAACTAAGTACAGGACAAATGTTTTGTATTACATTTAACAGTCTACTGAATACATTCCAGTACCCAATAAAAATGAAGAAGCACATCCCAAACACAATTATACCACATCGTCAGCTATCCCACCAAAACCTAAGGGTGGAAATCTCAATGTATTAAACACAGTCAAATTTACAGAAGCATTTGATAATGGCAGGATAAATTGATCTAGTGATACAATTGAAGTTCTACATAAAAAGGCCAGCTCGCTTGTTGCTTCTTTGTTGTAAACTGAATCTCAGAAATCACCACCTTATTGATGAAACACAAATCAGAGCTGGAAATCTGCAAGAAAGCATGAGACTGTTTATGGACAACACACACACACACACACAGCTTCCTAGGATTTCACAAGTCATCACAGCGGATTATAATTGGAGAAATATAATTTTATTAATAATTAATTTTGGAGGTGTTTGGCCTGGTCCCCAATAGTAAAAAGAAACACTAAGATCAGAAATATAATGGGGTTGCTTGGATAGGCGAAAAACTCCATGAAATTTTTTTGGTCGGTGAAACTGTCATCATTAATTGCAGTCTGACCAGGAAATGTGGCATGTTAGAGTTGGCGTTAACAACTGCGTGCAAGCTCATTAATTGCACGCAAGCAAATGAATAAGGGCCAGTGACCGTATGCGAGAACGGCTGCCATGGTGAGGTGTGTTACAATTGTGCGATGTTCAGGTACGGATTCAGCTGCTGTTTGAAAACTCAGCTGTCTGAAATGACAAATTTGCTTCTCCAACCCCTAGTTTGAGAAGTTCTACAAATCCGTGTGAGTTTTTGCTGTATCCAAACAACCCCAATATTGATAGAAGGACAAAATGGCTCAGAAGTAGAATCGTGATCAGAAATATTGATAGAGGGATAGAATTGGCACAAAAGGTGAAACTATGATTAGGAATGTTGACAGAAGAACACAACTGTCATGATCGCAAAGGCTTAAATTACAGCTAGAAATTAACATAGAAATATAGAACACATCGCTCTGAATATGATTTACCACTCTAGTCTCCACGATGCCCCGTGGATGTATCAATGATATGGCCATGTCGTACCAAACGAGCTGTACAAGCTGTTACAGACTTACAGGTGATATGACCTTTATGCAGTGGTAAATGGAAGGAGAAAACAAATCATCCTAGAAACTGACTTTCAAGCTATGGTTTAGGCTTACTGCTTTCTCCTGGGTCATGCATAAAAATTGAGGGTTCTAGAAGAAGTGATGGATGCAAATTGATTGATATGCATAAGAAAACAGAAACACAGCTTACCAAGCAACAGAGTCCCAATGAAGGAAGCCGCCATGGCCTCTAACATTTGTAAACTTGTAAACAGCACCAGAAACTAGCACAAGAAAGGACAAAATAGAAAAAAGGATAAGAAAAGAAAATTTATCACATCTGCCATAATTCAAGGACATTAGCATTCAAAACAGAACAATGGTAAAACCACATCAAATAGGAACTATATGATATAAAACCCATACATTTTGGAAATATATGTTAAGTTCTCAGTTTTCACTGTGAGGCCCATGATTTGATAAACCACGGATGGACGTTGCAGTTAAAATGTGGATGAACTTTGTTTGGAAATATTACATATAAAAAGTAAAGGAGAATTTCAGGAAAGATTTACATCAGAGTTGAGAAAAATTTTCCAATGATGTGCATACAGGAGTTTAGAACATTTTGGAGGTGGTCTTTCTATGGCGGACAAGATGAGCCAAAGCTTGGGATCACCAGATACGCTCATTCTATAATGAAAAAAACCATGCATATCGTGTGAATTAAAGGTATGTAACATTTAATTCCCCTCTGATCAAATATCAATGTAAACATAGAGACAGAAAAAGGTTCAAATTTTGAGCTCTAGAGGTTCATACCTTCGTAACCACCAATTACTGGATCCTCGGCAAGGAGTATAGGTGTATCTAAGTCAATGAACCTGCATCAAGTTCATCACCGAAAGTGTTTTAAAAGGGAGACAACACAAGGTTGTACTGCTATCAAGTTCACCACCAAATGTGTTTTAAAAGGAAGACAGCAAAAGGTTGCACTGCTATCTAGTATCAGTATTGAAATAATGGCAATTCATCCATTATACACGAGGTGAAACAATCCAGATAGGCTTACTGTGTATGCCAGAGTCCCAGATGAAGGATGCACCCTACACAATAATTTGATAGAATGAAATTAACTACCCCTCCTTGGCATTGAAAATTTTTCATTTTGGCATTGATAACATTTAGGTGATTATTATTGCTGCTTTGCTGCAATTCCTGGGCCGTGATGCAACAAATGCATGCAAGGCGCATGTTGTACTGATAATGGGTATTTGATGTTCTCCTAGAAGAACAAACACTAAAAACTGCACTCCAAGGGCAATCATTACCTGAAACATCCAAGACCAGCAGCTAGATGACCAGCAAAGCCCATGGCAAGCCTAGTCTCAACCATGCCACCAATCATCAGAGCCAAGCCAGCATTCCTAGCCACCTCAATAATTTCAAGGGCCCCAAGGACCCCAACCTTAGCAAGTTTAATGTTTATAACATCTGCAAGATTTCCCTGTATGATTTTCTCAACATCAACCAAACTCCTGCAGCTTTCATCTGCTGCAACAGACGTTCCATACTTGTCTTTTGCAACATTGGTAACACGACGGAGGCCTTCCCAATCATCTCTATGAACTGGTTGTTCAAAAAGAACTGGAGTTACCCCCATTTCTGCCAAGAAGATAAACAGTATTCAGAAACTTTGCCTCCAAAGAGAAATAATCACTCATATGTAATAAAAATAAAGACATGCTTGAAAATAGCTAGAATCAAATATGTCAACCCAGATTGTCCAAGTATCAGCAACATGGATAGAGGTTCCAAGAATAGAAGTCAACTGGATTTCCAATCATTGATTTCAGGGAAACCAAATGAGCAGGAATATTAAAAACATTCATGGTATGGCCAATGCCAGATAGTTAAATCACCAAATCTGAGTGCCATTTAATGTTACTCCATACACTGTGGGTGATAGCTGCAAGTGTAGTTGGACTACAATGCATCCAACAATGACATCTAATCACTGCTTTAATAAATGGTGGAAAGGTACATTTACTCATTTAGTGTAGAGACCACGCCAAGATCATTTGTAATCATTAAGGGAAGTGTTCTCCAAGTCTATTATCCTTGGGTGAATTTTGGAAGTGGACACACAATAGGAAACAAAACACGCAGGGAGGAGCGGAAATGAAATATTCAAAAAGAGAAATACATGCTAACACCCAAACACCAACAGAGATAACCAGTACAGCATGTGATATTGGATGCCGAGGAGGTTCCGAATCGAGTGAAATTTGAGCATCACTCCTTCCTTAGTGAGAAACATTGGCCTGTCTGGCCACATTCTATCGGCCTTTGCCAAAAATTTGTGGACTTATTCTTGATGAGCCAAAAACTATATAATTTATAACATTCTGTGTGCTCTAATTACCATGTAGCTTGTCAAGAACTTCAATTGCCTCATCAGCAGTGTATCCTTCATTTGCATCTAAGATAAAAGAGCAGTCAGGATGAGCCACCCTTATGGCTCTAAGAACTTCAATATCGGCTTTCAAATTTTTTCCCACCTTCAGCTTCAAGGTACCAAAACCTTGCTTTGCATACTTTGCAGCCAATTGAGCTGCTTCAGTAGGAGAAACAATTGGAATCTGCTCAAGTATGTATAGATAGGAATGATCAGAAATAGAGTTTTGACCAATAAAACAAGATATTCTAATGCAAAGAATTACAATTCAGGTAGAGAGAACTAAAACAAAAAAAATTTCATGCAATGAAATAAGAATTAAGCCAGGGACTGAACTGTTATGTCTGTAGTTATGGAATCTGTTGCACCACCAAATAGTCTCCAGAGAGGAATCCGGATGCTACTAGCAACTGCATCGATCAGTGCCATCTCAACTCCAGCTCTAACCTTTGATCACAAAAACATAATAGCAGAAGGGAGATTTTCTTTTTAGTCCAAACTTCTGGGAATCACAGCAAATTGAAAGGACAGCATCGGTAACAAGAATAATATCAAGATACACTTCAAATCACTAATGGATTTTAACACCAATCAAATGCAATCTTTTCTATGGCAGCACCAATCCATCATATTGCATGTGAACTTTACAATGCACAAAGCCACAAATACAAGGGACATCCGATCCATCACACTACATGTGAAATTTACATTGCACAAAGCCACGAACACAAGGGACATCCTCCATCACATTGCATGTGAAACTCAGCATGCACAAGGCCATAAACACAAGGGATACCCAATTGGATGCATAGGTCCCATGGTGCAGTTTAAATCTGGAGCTTGTTTCGCATTCCTCGCATCTGAATCAGTAAAAATATAAATCAATGCCATTGATGACTGATACGTCTGTTATGGATGGGTGGCCACCTTCCTAGGATATCAGAAACTAAATCCCAATTCTACATGGATATTTTAGATCTTGGATGAGAAACTGTTATGCTTTTGTGGACGACTTTTCTGATTACTTGTGTGTGGTCTTGGTGATCTGCATTGACATTTCCACTGCAATCCAGAACACTTCTACAGGTTCCAAATAACAAATAAAAATTCATCATATGCATTTTAACTTTCGTTAGTGGCAAACTATAATGGACTGAAAATGAAGCCAATTCTTTGACTTGCAACCATAGGCAACATTGATGATTACGAAGAATATTTACCAGTTTTAAGGATAAATCGTAGCAAAGCTATAAGCTCCTAAAAGTTTCATATTATGTAGTTTGATGCATGTGTTGAGACTAGCCTTGGGAGCTTTCTATTTAAGATGCAGATGATGAACAGGCTAGTGAGATCTGTTGGTTTTAGTTTAATGTATGCAATGAACAGGCTAGCAAAATGTGTTGGTTTTAGATGAATGTATGTGTTTAAAGTTTTGACTCCATTTGTGAAATTTGAGAAGAAAGAAGTCAAAAAGAGATTTAGACCAAAGATGTGTGTTTGGTTTATCTGATTTGTCCAACATATTGTTGAGATGTAATTGAATGAACCCGGGTGCACTTAGGCTCGGTGCACCCAAGTGTGTTTAACATATTTTAAATTACAAAAAATGCCACTGATTTCAAAAAATCCAAAAAAATATTTACAAATCTCTAAAAATCGTAAAACTTGGTACGTACGTTAAATACACTTAGATTAACAATTATATAAAAAATTTTAAAAAATTAAAAAAATAGGTTTTTGCACCCGAGTGCACCGAAGCTAAGTGCACCCGGGTGCAGAGGAATAGGGCCCCATATTTTTTATGCATATGGTGATGTGTGTGACGCGGTTTGATTAAAATTAGATAAGTTTCATGTGACTTAGCCTATTTAATGGTCTATTAATAGAACTAAGAGCCCATGAGGTAAAAATAAGAAATTTGAATATTTGATGAGATTTGGCATTTGGAGCATATTAATAAGAGCATATTACATTTGCTTGAATGGTTTGGGTTAGAAACCAAGTTTAAAAGTTAGGCGTGAGTGGTAAAAATTTCATAGAAAGAGAACTTGAGTCAATAACACGTATGACCTGACTTTAACAGAGCATCACACTTTGTCTATTTCAAGTTATGAGAATTATGTATCGTTAGATTCCTATTGAAATTTGAAGTCTAGAGTTTGACCCAATTAATGGCATATAAATTTCAATTTTCTAAATAAACATATTATTGAAATACTATAAGTATTCAAGCAGTCAGAAAGTCGTCGAGCAGAAAAAAATGACTAAATTTTTTTGTCAAATACTGTGGCTTCCGAATTTTGAGCTAAAATTTTCTAAAGAGATATATCTTTAAGTCAAAATTTCAACTTAAAAAGAACTGGGTGAATCCAAGTTTGCGTAAGAAAGTTATGATTAGAATAATAAAGGTACATCGAGCTATCAAAATGTATGCAGTGGCAATTCTAGAATTTTGGAAAAAAATTATTTATGTATACCTCCTTGCCCAAGAACGTCTCCACCTCCATTGCTAAAAAAGAGAGAGATTATCTTGATTAAACTTAGGAGTGATGATTTCCTTGGATTTGTTGAAGATTTCAAGCTTTGGAGCAAGAAGAATTTATGGGTTGAACTTGGGGATTAAGGTAAGTGGGTTTTGTTTTGAAATTTCACTTATTTTATAATTGGTTAATGAGATTATATTAGTTTCTTATGGGCATGGGTGACTTTTACTAGAATTTGAGTTGGATTCTCGAGTTTATGTATCTAGCATGTAAAGTATGTGTACTTACATGGGTCAGAAATAGCTCGAGCATGTGACATTGGCATGTATTTGCTATTATGATGTGATGATTTTCCTGCACTTTATTTAGAATGGTTGATTATTATATTTACTAAATTTTCCATGTTGGAAATTGTATTTATCAATTTATTTAGATGACAACTAACTTGAGGGGCCACAACAGGGTGTTACCAGTCTCGTGGGGTAAGAAAGAGCCTGGGCCCAAGGTGGTATTTAATTACAAGGACAGAGTTATGTTGTATATTTTAACACACAATTATGTTACATATTATGATATGTATCGGATTGATGTATTTGACAATGATAGACGGCCGTGAATCTATGGACGTGATTGTAGCCCGTAGAGGCATTGATGCACTTGGAGGATAATGTATTTGGATACTGATATGATGTTATTGTAATTTATGCTTAATATATTCCATCATTATTTATTTTCTTTCCTTTATGCTTTTCATTATCATTGTTGTTTTTGACCAGTTTGAGGTGGATGAACCCCTGTTTCCCCAACATAGAGCGCGTGGTGGTTTGTCGTTATACAGCAGATCTGCTATGGGGAGTCATTGCGGGGCGCTTCAAAGGCCCTACTGAAAATTTGCACAAGACAGTCAGATTGAGCGTTACTCAAATATTTGCCTGTTTGGACTTGCAGGCTATTCATTTCTACTATGAATTCCAATCAAAACCAAACAAAGACAATGAAAAACAAGATGATTGTACCCATCAACGGTTGAACCAGTTAAGGAAATTCCAAGATAGCCGGTATCAACACAAGCAAATCCCAATGAAGCTTTTCTAGAAATCAATTGGGCAGGAGTTAAAACTCAACTGGGGATCAATGTCTCTATACATGCACGACGGATCAGAAATACGAGAGAAACCCAACCAAGATAAACACTCACAGAAGCGAATTCATGCCCGGGCAGCAGCTTCCCTACAGTCGTGAGTGCCGAACTCAAGCTGGCTGGCTCTGCTAGCCGCAGAAAACTACAAGCCTCCTCCGCCTTCAGCAACGCATTCGCCTGATCCTCAGCGGTCACGGAAGGAAGAATGGGCGCCTCGCCCCACCCAACACCCCCATTTCTGAGCTCGATTCTGATAGCAACGTTCTCGACGGCATCCAGCCTCGAAGAGGCAATCGTGAAAGGCGCGATCAGCGGAACATGGAGCGGCCGGCCTTCGGCGCGTTGGACATCGACGGTGAAGTTGTCGGCGAGTGCATTGAAGTTTAGGGCCATGACAGTTGTTGGAGGCCTCAATCGTACATTGGACTCGAAGGTGGGATTCGAAGTTCGGCAGCAACGGATTGCGGGAGGACGCTTTGAAAGGACAGCCAGAGGAAAAGGAAGAGGAAGGGAGGTAATAGAGACTGAGATGGAAAGAGACATGTTCGACTGCTGTAGTGCGATTCGTTTGAAGAGAAGGAGGCGAATCGGAGCATCTTGCCTTCTTAGGAGAAGTCGAATATTTGAATTTTTAAGTTCTCCCTAAGTTTTTTTTTCCTCGCTCTGCTTTGCATTGAACCCTTTCTTTATTCAGTTTTTGTCAGGATCTTCACTTCTAATGGCATTTTCCAGTTCGGCACACCGGAGGAGTGCTGCATTTGATACGCGGGTGCAAAGCGGAGTACGGTCCTAGATGAGCCGGTGTGGACCTCCCTCTGCTGTACGTTGTTCGAACTTTATAGCGAAAGACTACAAGGAGATTTGGAAATCATCGACCAGCAATTTCCACATGTGGAAGCGCATTACTACAGTCGATGCACATCTTTGGCAGGTGAAAAGATGCTGGAAATTTGTGACATAAACTCTTCAACTTTAAGTATTAGTATTTTGAACCCTCTAGTTTATGTGTTAGCATATTAAATCCCGCTAAGTTTCAACTTTTGCATTTTAAACCTTCGCTTATAACGCTGTCTATCTACTCCGTCCACTCGTCCCATTCCACACATAGATTTTTGGAAATGACCAGGGTAACCTCGTAGCAACATGCCAAATTTCTATTACTCCTTTGCCAGCAACCCATCGGAGGCCGCCAGCGCCGAAGCTATGCCAACACCATCGGCTACTTGACCTCGCTTCCTCGCCTGCAAAGAATGTTATCACAACTCCATCAGCATTGCCATGCAGTGCAACCTGGGTAAGGATGTCAACCTTCCTGAAAAAGGTGTGAAGCTGAAACTTGCCAAGAGAGATCTCGTGGTTGGGAAGGTCTACTCCAAAATCATGGAGATTGAGTCTCGATTGCTCCTCTACGGTCTCCATGTCATTAGGTAGCCATTTATCGACGATTAAAGTTGTCCAGGTCACCTCATCGACAGCCTCATTTTCCTCTCCCATGGCCGGTCTACAACGGCTCCCCTGCCGCTCTCTTGTCCTGCTTCGCGGAGTTCGGCCGCCCCATTTTGGAGGAGGAGAACAAGATGGAGTTCCCTTTGGTTCTGATCCGCTAGTTGGTGAGATCGCCTGACTGCACCAAATAACTTGTCGAATTCCACATATCATGGCAGCAGCACCCCATAAGAGCTCGAATCCTACTTCCGTCGCAATGACTGCTCGGGGCATTTGCTCAAGGACAAGATCAACGCGAGCATCTCACAAGGGAAGCTAGTGTGGAGCACCACCAATGACGACACCTGAGATGTCCACCTTCGCTAGCCCCTTTTAGATTGAGATGACAGTGCTGACTAAGTGCGCGCGCCACAAACTCGTGACAGATGTTGGAGCTAATCTTGATCAAGCTAGGGGCAGTGGTGGTGTTGGCCGGCTTCATCCTCACCACATTATTTTGGCAGTCGGATGCGCCACCCAAGGGCATCTAAGAACGATTAGTTTTTTCGCCTTCGCTATGGCCACCACCTTTTACACCTGCGCGAAGGTTTCGGTGTTCCTCTAGGAGTGCTTCATCTTCACACGTGAGATCTCCTGCAACGCCTACCACCGCTCATCCTATGTCCTCTCCAACACCATCATCTCCCTCCCTAGCCTCGTCATCCTCTTCCTCGCCATCGCCTTCATCACCTTCTGGGTCGTCAGCCTCGCTAACAACCCCCCTAGGCTTCTTCTTCTTCTTCTTCGTCACCATCCTTGCATCCTTCTAGGCTGACAGCTCATTCGTCACTTTCCTCTCTAGCGTTGTCGCCTACATGATGATGGGCTATTGTCGTCACCCTGCTCGCCTACTTCCGCCTATTTAGTAGCTTCTTCATCATCTACAACCGCATACCTCCCTACTGG
Organism: Annona cherimola; assembly: GCA_030490835.1. Lineage (NCBI taxonomy): Eukaryota > Viridiplantae > Streptophyta > Magnoliopsida > Magnoliales > Annonaceae > Annona > Annona cherimola. Next base: position 81,577,720 of record CM059973.1, on the reverse strand, counting down.
ATCTGGTTCCACTAAATCTCCTCGTCAAATACCTATACGAGGCAATCGTGCAGCAGGCGTTCAACGATCTAGCCAAGTGCTTCGTGAGGGAAGGGCAAATGTTCGACTAGGCAGTGTTGTTAGCTAGTTGCCGCAGGAGGATGATGCTGATGGTGGCAGCGGTTGCCGGCGATGAATGGCGACAGCGACACGAAGACAGTATCAAATGGGTTCGTTGTCTAGGACAATTTACATGAGTTAACAGTTTTTTTTTGCCGTCGCAAGGGATGAAGGTTTGGAATGCAAAAGTTGAAACTTAGCAGGGTTTGTTATGCGGAGACGTAAACTTTAGAGTCTAAAATACCAATACACAAAGTTAAAGGATTTATGGCGCAACTTTCTCAAAAGATGCCAAACAAACAAATTTATATGACCCTAATCAACAAGTGGGCCACATCTACGATGCACCCTAGAACACATCGCACAACACTAAACAATTTATTACTCTGATATGTGAATCTATGACAATTGAGGTCACTAAGATTAAGAGCTAGCTATGTTAGCCCCAATGTAAACGAAAAGCGGGTCCTTTTTTGTATGTAAAAGAGGGTCCTCTTTATTATGTGACATTTGAATGTTATGGAGGGCCAAAAGTCTTTTTAGTTCTCCCAAGGGTGTGGTTAGCTGATGCGGGAAACCAGAATGGGAGTTACAATTAAGGATGCGTTTGAAAAATAATAAAATTTTCTAATGAAAAATGTTTTATGTTAAAATTTTTTTAATTAGAGTATGTTTAGGAAGTGATAAAACTTTTGGTATAAAAATTTTTAAAATGAGAAAAAATAATATAATATGACAGAGATATTAATAAGGAATAAAAAGAATAAAATTAAAATAGATATATTAGATGTATGAGAATTGTGTAGAAATAATTGAAAGTAATGTAGTTTTATAGGAAAAAGAGAAAAATAATTTAAAATAGAGTAATTATAGAAAATAAAAAATTTTATATTGAAAAATTTTAATTTGAAATGTTTTAGATGTAAACAAACACTCCCTTAGTAAAACAATAATGTAATACAATAAAAATAATGATGATGTATAAAGAGAATAAAGTTAAAATAGATAAATTAGTTATATATATAACTATATAGAAATGATTTAAAAATAAAATAGTTGTATAGAAAAATGTAAAAAAATAATTAAAAATAAGACGAATAAGGATAATAAAGAAATGACATGCTCTGAAGGTGTAACTTAAGCCTCAACTCCGCCAAGTGAACCTAAAAGGTTTATAGCTTTAGAGCTTACTTTTTTAGAACTTGATTGGAAATATAATTAGAGTTAGGTTTAAGCAAACTCAAATGCAAGGAACTCGAACTTGATTCTTAATGTTTATGTTTAATATAAAATATATTATACTTAATACTTAAATAATATTTTTATATTTATGTATTTTATATTATTTATATTTATGTTTGAATATATGTTTGATGTTGTAATTATATTATAGATAAATTATATTATTTTCATTTATATATATTTATTTATATTTATATTATTTACTTTTAAGTTTATTAATTTTCTTCTTTTATCTTGCTTCAAAAGATTAAATTTTCTTCTAAAAATATACTATATAGTGAGTCACTGTACTATTCAATGTATTGTATATTAGCTTATCGTACAATATTCAATTTTTCATTTTATTTTTACTTTATTTTGGTTTTTTCTTTATAAAGATGTTTTTTAAGTATATTTAATTCATATACTAAATTTTTCCATTTTATAATAGTTTCAAATATTTATTTTTGATTTTTAAAAATCAAGGGCATAGAAGTCATTTACTACCCCTTAAAACAAGTGATTTTTAAAAATAAAAACTAAATATGTAAAAATATTATAAAATGGTAAAACTTAGTACGCGAATTAAATACACTTAAGAAAACATATTTATGAAGAAAAAATAAAAATAAAGTAAAAATAAAATGAAAAAATTGAATGTTGTATAATAAACTAATATACAATATATTGTATAATATCATAACTCTTATATGGTATTGTATTTAAAAATACAGTTAGACTATATATTATTATTTTTCTAAAGTAACTTATTATTATTATATATTCATATAAAATTTTAAAATCATCAATCTTAAATTAAAAAAGAAATTTATTTATCTAAATTTCAGCACAAACTCAATTTAAATTCAATTTTCACATATAATATTGTTTAGGCTTTACAAATAGAGTTAGTATTAAGATTAGAGTTTAAGTTTTACAAATTGTGTTAAGATTAGGGTTAAGGCGAACTTGGGTTTATGAGCTTTCAGTTAGCAATCTGATTGCCGATTTGCATGGCTTGGTTTTCAGATCTTTCATAATCGTCATTAACTAGCAAATAAGAAGCAATACTATGTAGAATAATTGTAGACTACTTTTGATGGATTCATGCATGTGATTTGATGAAATTAAAATTCGGATCTCCAAATAATTCGAAGCAGCATGTGCTTCATTGGTATTTTGTACCATGCTAGTAGCTGCTATAATTTTCTTCTTCCAATTCTATTTTCTATATACAATTCCTTGTCTGCTACGTAAGTACCTAACCCATGTTAGAGAACCGCATATCAGCAGTTCTGGTACATGACGTTCTGACAATTGCAATCTGTAAAGCAGGCAAGGCCCACTAGGCCAAGCTAAAGTCATCCTTTTCTTCACATTCTTTACCTTTCTTTGCCACAAAGCTTAGAACCCCCGGTTCTTATAAAATGCTAAGTATTAATGGTCTTAAACCCGAAAACAAACACCCACCACATACTTCCCCAGCTCCATCATCGCATCTATAGAACAAAAACACGGGATGTCGGACCCCCAGCCATCCACCTCCAGGACCAGGCTCTTCCAGCGCAAACAGCCCCTCCATGCCGTTCTCGGAGGAGGGAGAGGTAAATACTATCCTTTCTAAAATTCAACAGTTGCTAGCGCTGTCGTCCCATAAAACACAACTTGTGCATAAACATCCATGCCAACGAAAAAAATTAAATCATTTTTCATTCGTGCCCACAAGTAAAGTTTTTCATTTATTGTCAACACTTTTCCAAATGATAACATTCACCGTTGTTATTGAATTTGAAATTTAAATGAGTTGTAAATAGATAAAAATGATTGGGAGATATAAGCACAGTCGATCTTAGTCAAGGCTGTTTTGTCCATTCACATTTGGCAATTCGTTGACCTTTAAAATCTAATCACATTATTCTGATAAATAACATTGATTTGGAAAAAATTGTTGGTATGTATAAAAAAAACTTTTAAAATCTTTAGCATAAATGAAAATAATTTTATTTTTTTATTTGGCATGATGTTTATGCCCATAAAAACACAACTGTATTGAACTTGCCAAGACCAGAACTTAAATTGGTTTCTTTCCTTTTTTTCCCCCTCCGGTTTGGACTGTGAACCATCTGGCGGTTGTGATTCAGTGGCCGACGTGATCTTGTGGAGAAACAAACATCTATCGGCTGCGATTTTGATTGGTGTGTCGGCAATATGGTTTCTTTTCGAGGTCGCGGAGTACCACTTCCTAACCTTACTGGGTCACCTCTCCATCACCACCATGCTTACAGTTTTCATCTGGTCCAACGCTGCAGCTCTTTTCGATAGGTAAGCTCTCTACAGATTCTCAATTTTCATGGCCATCATTACATTATTCAAGGCCTCATACCGACAGGTTGGATCGGCTATATTAGTTTCGGAAAACTTTTGCACTAGAATGCATGATAGTTTACCGTAAAATAAAAAGGGCTTCATTTACTTAAAACATCTCTTTTGGTAACACCTTACCTTTTTGAAATTTTAAGCTTGATGGAAAATTTAATCTATCCTTTATATTTAACATTATTATCATGTGAACTTTTCTATTTATTTAGTATTACTATGCACTTACCTATCTTATCTACAAATTTTAAAATTAACGTAATGAATAATTCAATATTAAATATCAATTTAAAAGTTATATTTTCAACATCTAATAAATTTAACATATCATTATTATATGGATAAATAATGTTATAAAATATTACTACATTTCGAATACTATAAAAATAGATTTAAGCATTTTTTTAAAAATTTTAAATCTTTTGTAATATAATTTTCTGGATTATTTATATTATTTCAAAATTTATATAAAATATTAAGAATCCATTAGATGTATGGATAGATTTTGGAGTTCAAATTATTCAAAATTTTTAAAAAAAAGTTCGCAAATATCATTGGTTTGAACTCGGTTAACATTTTTTAGATATTTTTTTTTGATGAATTTTAGATATTTCTTAAGTTTAATAGACTTTAAACTTTAAAGTCATTTCAAGTTTAAAGTTCAAACCCGTTTAACATAGTTTAAAGAAATCCAATAAAAACGTTTAACGCAATTTATTCCTATTTGAAGAGCTTTAACGTCATTGTACTGTTTCTCATTTTGTCATTATCATAAAAATAAAAAGTTGCCGACTATTCCGTTTGATTTTGGCTGCTGATCTTTATCATTAGGAATCCTCCCAAGATCCCGGAAACGATAATGTCGGAGAGAGCATTCAATTCATTAGCAATGAACTTCCATGCCAAGCTTAGCGCGTTCCTGCGCATGCTACATGACACTGCCACCGGAAAAGATGTTAAGCTCTTCATACTGGTATTTCAAACCCTTCACTCCTTGGCCACATTCTTACGTGGGTCGTCTTCGTCATTGCTGGATCTAACTCAATATCAGCCCATCAATATTGTCTAGATCATTCTTTCATTAAAAAAAAAAAAAAAGATTGTCTAGATCATCGATCCACAGGGACACATATCCTTACAATTTGTGCTTTTTTTTCTTGACAGTCAATTGCTTCATTGTGGATGTTATCCGTGATAGGAAGCTATGGAAGCACTTTGAATCTCCTGTATTTGGGTATGCTTCATCTAGCATCTTTTGCAAACGGAAAATGAAAAGCACCTACAAGTTAGGGTTGATCTTACTTGCATCTATATCAGTATATGGATGATTTTCATCATTGTCTGATCGACATCCTATTGACAACTGGAAGTGGGTCTTTCTCATTTTTGCATTTCGCATTGTGGATGTGATTAGCATCGGATAATGATTGCGCTTGTTCTTCAATCAGACACTGATGATAAACAGATAATTCTGTATAATCCTTCTTGGATAAAGGATTATGAAGGTTTTTTTTTTTTTTTTTTTTTAACCATACTCAATTTAGACCAATCGTACTGACTTTTTGTCGTTGCTGAACTGTCTGTGGCATAGCATTCCTCTGTGTACAAATACTTCCAGCTTTATACGAACGGTACGAGGACGATGTGGATTATCTTGCAGGCAAGGGAAGCAGTGATCTGAAGGAACTCTACAACAAATTCGACTCCAAAGTCCTTAACAAGATTCCCAGAGGGCCCGTGAAGGACAAGAAATTCTAACCAACCCCAATGGACCTTCATGCTCTGTTCTACGCGATTAATTAGCAGATACACACCGAACATCGTAAATCCCATAACTGATTTATTGTTATATTCTTGTGAACAATGATTTAAGAACCTACTGATTTAGTGCCCGAATGATAAGAAAATTGCATTACGGTTACATATATATCATTTATGTTCAAATCGGCCCACGAATTTGTTTTCAGAAATTTCACAACAGTTGGAAATTACGAAGGCCCCACACAGAAGATTGTGATGCCATGTTGCTGCGTAAAATATCTTGCCATTGAAGTATGGAGAAAAATAATTTTAAAACTCCCAAACAAATAAAAAGGAGACTTCTAGTCAAGATTTAGCAGAGAGCCCCGGCAAACGTATAGCACGGTGTCTTTTTGGACTTTCTAAACGGTACAGCCTGACCGTTGAAAACCCGGAATGGGAGATTATTAGTTAGCATTGTCGGCATGCTGTGCGCCTTTGCGGATTATAAGCCGTTGATCCAAGAGGGTGAATTTGATTGAACTAAAGCTCGTTAGTTCCTGATTTGTCAGCTCAATTTTGTTCAGAATAAATTCAGATATTTAGAAAAGATGGAGCATGCAAAAGCAATTATTGTTAATCACAATTCAAAAGCAAAAAAGAGAAAAGGAAATAATCAAACGCTCAACTGGGAAGCCTCCCCAACAAACACACCTCCCAACCCCCAAAACCACCACCAACAACAAAAAAAGAAATAAGGAAAGAAAGAAAAATTCAAGTTCCCCATACCCAATAGATTGTGAACTGAAAATCATGCAGGGCATGATCTCGCTGAACTTTCTTTCACAATTTCTGGGCCAAATGGGCACTGAAACTTTGTTGAGTTTTCCCCAAAAAATCTGTATGGACTGCAAAACCTTTGCGACGATATGAGAGAGAAGGAAAGAGAAAGTATTGAAATAAAACAAACTGAGCTGTCTGCGTAAGTATGATACACATAAACAGAACTAACATAATAATGCAACATCGTCTTAAGAAATGTTTTCGGATTCTTCTGAATCACATCTGATGAACAAGTCAAAGCCAGAAGAGTTGAATAAAATACAAATTGAGGCTAAGAATTGCTGTCGCGAGTGCTTCAATTGGTCGGGCAGAATTGTGTTCTGGGCTGATTTCGATTAGAGAAAAGATACCAAGTGGAATACAGGTGAAATTTTCAGGCTCCACAAGCAGCGCCGCAACCCGCGGCGCATGTGCTTCCATACGCCGTGTGATCTGTGGCCGACACCTTGTCTTTGGCTCCCTCAGCACATGAGAAGACGATGATGCACAAGACAGAGAAGCTGACTAACGCCATCAATAAGAACAGAGCACCATTGCCAACTAGCCCATTACCCTCTGCTATAAGTCCAACCTCTTTCAATTCTCTAACCATCTCTCCCTCCCTCCCTCTCCCTCTTTCTCAACACCCAAGCAAGAAAGAAGAATATCTAGCTTCTTGCCGTCTCCCTCTCTCTTAACAGACAAGCAAGGAAGAAGAATATCAAGCTTTTTGCATGGTCTTCTCGCCTCGTCCCAAGCACGCTCCCCTATCTCGTTCCTTTCCTCCGCGTTGTTCTCCGAGACAACGAGCAGTACTTATGGACTCCTCTCATCAGGTGTAACTTACAAGTGCCGAAAAAGATTGGCAAGGAACAGTTCACGACTCTTTGGATGCCACGTACCCATTCTCTCCCACGTCTTTCTTCACTTTCGCACCCCATGTGCGCGTGTCACACATGGGGAACGAACTGTTCCTTGAAACATTTCGCGCCTGTTCGAATCCCGCTCCCCATCTTGTCGAACGTGTGAGCGAGATCATCAACGCATGCAAAAGATCGGATCTGATCCGTTCAACAGATGACCACTGATGCACGTAGGTAGACAAACGTTCTTGAATTGATTCACATTATACTAATTTTCCCGGTGGGAGCGTAAGACTTTGGTTCCGCCTTTAATGTATTTTATTTTGATAGGTTGAATAGTCGCGCCCCGAGTAGAGAACTTGAGCACTACGGCGATGGACGGTCGGTTTATGGAGTTGATCTTTTTTGGAGTGTTGACCTGGGATTGGCCCTGGTGCTTCACAGGCCTACCAATTTGTGTGGTCATCCGATCCGCACCCTTTTGTTGAAGTTGGGCACCGAAAAGTTGGGCTCCTCGTGCAACATTCCGAACATATCCATAATTATTGAAGGCTTGCTGAGCGTCCACGCGTAACAAAAGGCAGCTAATCTGCACGCTCCACATGGCAATACACTGTCCCTTAGATGAGATGATAAGGATGAAAGTGTATTGAGAAAAGAAAAAATATATTAAAATATAAAATTTGTATTAAGAATAAAAAAGTAGGTTATATTATTTTAAAGAAAAAATATTTTTAAAAAATAGAAAATTTTATTTCATTATTAATGTATCTTCCCAACGTAGCTGGGAACTATACTAAGATTATTAATGCCCGGGTGGTGTGCACAGCAGACCGTTATACAGCCTATTGGGGGGGGGGGGGGGGGGGGGGGGTGGGGCCGCCGCTGCCGGGGTTTACAGATTTTTCCTGAGCATGCACGGTGGAAGATTAGGATAAGGATACGTATTGCTAATTCGGAATAGTTTAATGCACTTTATTATATGCTAATAAAAATATAAATGAATTATTTTTTGGAATATGTAGGGGTGTGTTTGGTTCGGAGTAAAATTTTTGATGAAAATTTTTTTAGGTAAAAATTGTTAAATTAATAGAAAATGATGTAATATAATAAAGATAATAATGAGAAGTAAAAAGAATAAAATTAAAATAGATAGATTAGTTGTATGGGTAGTTGTGTAGAAATGATTGAAAAGTATGATAGTTTGTATAGGAAAATGTGAAAAAATAATTTAAAAATAGAGAAATTATGGAGAGTAAAAAGTTTTGGTTGACATTTTTTTGCCCCGAACAAACACAACTGTAAATAAGTATTTGGTGGGATTTTTTTCCGCTGTTTATAATGTTGTGTAAATGTTCACAGCATGTCACAACTCACACGATGGAATTTTAAAGTTTTATTCAGAACTAATAGACATTTGAAAGAGTTTAAAAGAAAAAGAATAATAGTTCATAGAGCACAATCATAAAGGATAATGAAATATAAAAATTTTAATTGGCTTTAAATGAAACTACAAGAGAGCTCATGGATTTTTTTGTGGTAAGAGATCATGGATTTAACTTAGACAAGTTTCATTTACTAAAAGTCATGCTAATGCTACTGAAACTTCATTAAGGCCATTGAAAACCATTAAATTATTTTATGATTTTTAAACGGTTTGAAACTAAATTTTATTACATTATTCTAAAAGATGTCAGACTTTGTTACATACTTTCTGCATAATTATTTTATGATTTTTAAAGAGTTTGAAATTAAATTTATTAAATTATTCTAAAAGATATTAGATTTTGTTACATACTATCTGCATAATTATTTTATGATTTTTTAAAGAGTTTGGAATTAAATTTTATTAAATTATTCTAAAAGATATTAGACTTTGTTACATACTTTCTGCATGGCGGTATCTAATATGGCTACCTGTATTGTGAATGCAATACAAGCAATTGAAAATTATTTTTTATTTTTATGAATTTTTTACATAGATATATAAAAAGCAACATCTTTTTACTTTTTAGATATTATATTTCTTATTTTTATTTTTGAATTCAAAATTTTATTTTTTATAAAATTCTATATGAAAAATAACTTGCTTACTCCCACATATTTTATGTAAAAAATAAAATAATTTCTAAATATTGAAAAAGCTTATAAATCATTGAGCTTCAATACTCGCACAAGTATTGAGGCATGAACTCAAAGTAGTTGAATGAAATTAACCAAATTTTAATTTCGGGAACCTTAAAATTAAAAATCACTAATTTATTAAATCAACGAACCGGGCAAATTCATATCGTAGCTAGGCAAATATCCCACTTGACTATGACTAATGATAGCATAATTTTTATCTGAGGAAAATGTAAATGAAAAATATTAATATTGTGAAAACGCTAAGTAGAGGCTTGTAAAAGTGAGCCGACATCGCCAACGGCCAAGGCTAGCTATATCATATCGTTGACTGTTCCAGATACCCAAGTCAAGTCCACACCCCAAGCCTCGGCGCCAGTAGCGCCGTGGTAACTCAGTCGTTCGAAGACGGTTTGGGTGGCGTCTTTTCCCCACATGTGGGAGCGCCTATCATAGGCTTAGGTGGCAGGAATAGTTCAGGAAAATTTTCAGAAATTTGCAGATGTCTATTAAATTGTTTGAGAAGTGTATTCAGAATATCTTATGGCGTGATTATAATGCTATGGTTGAGAAGATTGTAATCTATATTAAGAAATAATAATAAAAAAAAGGTACACACCCTACTTGCAGGTACGTGGAAGGTCTGCATTAATTGGGAATAAGGTGCATGATCCATAAGGTGACACCTATTGGAATTTGGAACTGAATAATGAAAAATTAAAGAGGAAAAAGGGGTAAAGAAGAATACTAATGAAGAATTCCAATATTTAATTCATTAACCGCTAGAGGTTGTATGATAACCCAGCAGATGTGGAGAACATATGCGGATATAAAATATGCTGAGAATATGTAGTTATATTTACCATTTTTATACTTGTCTAGCTTAACGATAAAATTTCTGGTTATATCTGAAACTAATCTCAAGTTAAATTTAGATAGCCTTAAGAGGAATATTTTGTAAATTATCAAGGAAAAAATATATAATCTTCGAAATTTGAGGTGTGCAATGCACTACTAGGAAATTTTGGTTTATCAATAAATTTTATAACAAAGTTTTAATATGGATTGTTGCGACAAAAGTATTCCAATTGATAGAATGTGATGTGAATGTGGCGAGGATGAAAAGAAATTATTGTGTATTTAAAAATAAAAAGCTATATAGAAAAATTTAACATTAAAATGGAAAAATTATGTGTGTTAGAAAATAAAAAGTATATTAGAATAAAAAATCCTATATCATTCACTTTCCTTCCCATACCTTCATAATCTCCCAAAGAGTCCCAATGACTTTCTTGCAAATTCCATATACTACAGAATCTCAATTGATATTACAATCAGGCTTTAAGAAATTCTTACAAATATCTAACTAATAATCTAATTTTTCTAATAATAATTCTTACACTACCCACTTCGTGGATACTCCCACAAAGTATTAGAGAAAATTAAATGCTACCTACTAAAATTCAAAAGAAACACAGCAGTGGCGTGTGTTGAAGCAAGGATACTGAATTCATTAGGACCATTCTTGAGTACTTAGGCGATGCCTGAATGGCAGGTCTCAATGACTTATATGCCGACGAACGGAAAGCAGTCCTTCTCGGGAGTTTTATTTGCTCACTTATCTAGTATCTATGTTTTTATATTTCTCTATGCGACTCTTGTACGCATATTGACCCTTTTCCTATCCAAATTGAGGATGGGACCGATGGATGAGCTCTAGCCGCAATGCGATGGGATATATTAAATACATTCACACTAGCAACAGCTGCTCGTATTATGAATCATTTCCTCATTTCATTGGCTTTGATTTGTTGAGTTTGAACTCTCATACATATATGTTGGCCCAATTATCAGTCTAGCCTTATTTACAAATTAGAACTAAGTTAAGAGGACCAATTAGGAATGATCTAGGTATGACATGAATGGAATGAGAATAGAGAAAGCAAAAGTAACATTTAGTCGCCTTTTTTATTTTTATACATATATTCTAATAATTTTCTTAATATCTTTGCGTACAAATATCTTATATATATATATTTTATTCTCACTTTACTTTTGCATATCCTATATTTTCTTTATGATGTCTCTATTCTCACTTTACTCTTATTATATTCCTTTTGTTTCTCATTTTCATTCCCTTCATCGTAAACAAAAGAAAGGATAAAATTGAAAATAGAAAAAAAGTATCATAAAAAATTTAAAATTTATTGAAAATTTAAAAATAGTTTTGAAAATTAAAAAATCATCCCATTAATTATTCAATTCCAATCAAACCTTGAATCATTCGAAGAAGGCTTGTCTAGATGTGTGTCAACTCAAATAAATTAGGAAAACTTTTGAAGGTATGTTTGGCTTAGTTTATTTGATAAGAAAAAGCGCATTAATCTTTAAAAATGTGCATGCATTCTTGCCAAAGAGGGAAAGACGTTTGGCAATGTTGTATAACATCCTATTGAAAACTTTTTTGTATTTTGCTTAGGTTATGTTTGGATACTATAAAAAATTTTCAATCTCCACGGCTATTATATTTTTAATTTATTTTTCTATATCTTCCTAAATAATTATTTTACTTTTCAATCATTTCTACATAAATACTTATTCAATTAATTTATTTATTTTCTTTATTTTTCACAATTACTCTTATCATATTATATCATTTTCTCTCAATTCAAAAAAAAAAAAAAAACTTTTCATCCAAAAATTCATTTTCACGTGCATAAAGTCACATCCCGTCTTTGTATATGAAGCGCGGATTCCGCAGTCAACACATGTTAGCGCACACAGCATTACCCGCCAAAGTGCGTCCATGACTTCATTGTTTCCGAGAAAACTAGAGCCCATGAACATGATAATTATAGGAGTACTTCAATAGTAACCTTATTATAAGTATTTTGGGAGAAACTTCTAAGGTAGGTTGCATCTCTATGAGTGGGAATTATTAATTGTAGCATCTCCATATTTTGATATAGCTGGATCGTAGCCTGCATGTAATAGATTCTCATTCCGTCATTATCATATGTGTTCCAAGTTCCATAGATTAATTAATGTTTACAAAGTGTAAAGGGTCTCCCAATACGCAAGCATATGATATTCTCCGTCCAACTGCTACACGTGCATGCTCTCTCTCAGCTCCTGCACCATATAGGAGCCTAAAAGTCACACAAATCCAAAGATCATGTGAAAGCCATTAAAACCAACTCGAACGGGTATGTCTATTATTATAATTTATAAAATCATTTATTTGTATAAGAAGATTAATTTAATAGATATAAATATTTAATTTAGAAATTCAGTATTCATATAATAATCAAACAATTTTAATCGTCTTGTATTCAGATATTTAAATCATAGTGACTTAATAAACCTTTTATTTAGGGGTTTTACTTAGTGAGGGCAGGCAAGCCAACCCTCTCGCATTTGAAAAAACACCTTCAGATATGACTTTTAGTCTTTTATCAATGGAAGCTAATCCTTTCGGCGAGATTGGACCGACACCATAACATCACTATAATGTCAATAAAACTTTCCACCCATAGAAGCCAATTAATGTCATAGCCTTGAAGTTGGATGAAATCACCTAACATTAAATGCAACTTCAACAGAAGCCAACTCACTTATCATAGTCGCCCATGTTAGACCTCATATTGCATTTAGAGAATTAAGGATGGACACATTACCTCGTCAAGGGTTCAACAGAGATGATTTCACATTTTCATTGACATTAAGCTCAAGTCATAATTTAGGCCAAACCATGTATAAGAGCAAAAGAAACTTCTCTCGAAAGAGACTCCAACCCAAGGAAAAAATAGGACAACATTCTACATTCAACCCATTGTATTGCCAATACTCAATAGTGGAATGTTGGTCTTACTAACCCCAAATTTTTTAAGGGATAGTTTTATGTTCATGGATCACCACTTTTTCTATGTAAATCCCATCTCTTTTACTTATATTTCCTACCAAAATTTAAACTTATCACTAGAAGTATTAACAAATTGGGTTGTACAAGTTAGAGTCTAACTCTATTCCTAACCCATTTAAAATACCTCGAACCTAACCCTTTCGCAACACATTTAATAAATAAGTTGGTAAATTGTTAATGAGTTACATAGCAAATGACTTTAAGATCTAGACTCCAGCAGACGATGATTTATACGGAGAGACGATGAGATATTTTTGGCACAAAGAAAAATGAAAATAGAGTGGCAGCAAAAAAATAAAATTAGAGCAATAGCAAAAAATGAAAATTAGGTAGCAGAAGAGAGACTTAATAGAGAACAATAATCAAAAGGTTTATATATATAAGACTTTAATGGCTTACACGAGTTAAATGATTGAACAAGTTATAAAATCTTAACTATAGTTTGTTTATTTAATTAAATGGCTGAACGAGTTGGCGGATCATAAACCATTTATTCAAAAATCAACTCAAACTTATTTATAAAAAAATTGAAAAATGGATTAATGGGTTGACCATCATCATTAACACCCATACTTATCACTTAGCATTTTTAAGAGTTTTTTTTTTAAATGAACACTTTATAATATTTGTTGAAACATGGAAAAAGTAGAATCATATGAAGTTGAAACCTTAAGAAGTTTATCGACAACAATCACACATACAAGAGATGGGGAATTTACGCGGGAATGGTATACTAGATGAATTTTAGTGCTTGCCGAAAAAACTTCGAAAAAATATTTCTTTTCATTTAAAATAATAAGGGAGTACAATGAGAATTTGATAAGAGATTAAAGAGGAGGACTTGCTCCCTTGTGCTTTATAATTCTAATTTCTTTTCTCTTTGTTCTTCCTTGGAGGAAAAGGCCCCTTGAATCGTTGATTGATTCATCCTTTATAGCTTATTGCTGTCTTGAACTAATGATAACAATTTATTAGAGTATGTAGACATCGAGCCCGTCACAATGGTTTTTATTATACTTCTAGGTTCAATTTAATGGGAGTTGTACAAGGGGAAGATGATCGTTCTTTTTTGAAATGCTAATTAGTTTCTTGATGGGTACAAAGTTTGCTAATGGCCGACAACTATTTTATTTCATGGCTCGAGTTAGTTTAGGTCATTATAATGTGCTTTGGCAAAAAATATTTCCATGATTACATGTCATGGTAGGTTTTAGTTGGGATCAACCCCAAGAATGCCTTGTTACCAAAGCACAAGGAATTAGTCTTTAGTAATTTTACTGGAAGGTTAGCTCTAAGCTAAGGAGTCAGAATGGAGGGTTGAATTTGAGCCTAAAAGATCACAATGGAAGGTCAGATCTGAGCCTAAGAGATCAAAATGGACAATAAGGGTCTATGCAAAGGTCCACGGCATGGAATGTTTATGCGCCTTCATTTTTTATTTCAAAATTTTTCAACTTTCAAATAAGACCAGTTGTTATATTTATCTATATGTATTTATTCATTTTTTCAAAAGTTATATATGCTGAAATTTTTTGTGTACTCTATGTATGCTATAATTAAAATTTAGAAAAAAACCAAGAGTTTTATTACTCTCGAAAAATGCTAACTTTTTGTATTAAAAATTTCCTATAAAAGTGATCTTTGATAACATCATAAAATAAATGTTTTTCAAAAAAATAAATGATTTAAATTTGAAAATAAAAAATAAAAATGGAACTCAGTGGACATCATTGCTCAACATTCTAAAGGTTAGTTCATCATTATTATCATCATCATAAGCTATTTTCCACTTAGGTAGAGTCAACTGTATGGATTCTGTTGCGTCATTCTTGGCGATTTAAGACTAAATTTTCAATAATTTGAAATATTTTTAAATCTTGTTTAATTACTTCCATCCATGTTATCATCATCATAAGCTATTTTCCACTTAGGTAGAGTCAACTGTATGGATTCTGTTGCGCCATTCTTGGCGATTTAAGATTAAATTTTCAATAATTTGAAATATTTTTAAATCTTATTTAATTACTTCCATCCATGTTAATCATCCTAAATTTTGATTAATTATATAGGACAACCATAATAAGAATGCAGTCCGACTCTATTAAGTTGAAATGCTCTCTTTTAACTTATTAGTGAGGGTTACAAATGTGAAGCATGGGTTGGTTAGTAATTTTCAAGGATTTTTTTTTAATTTTAAAAATTTAGCTACATGTGACTCCACTACTTGTGCTTGTTCACTCTAACCTCTTAGGCCACTTGGCATGACACTAGGCATAAGTCGTGCAAGTGCAGTGTGCTAATGCAACGCCTTCTGCACCCTAAGGCCTTGTTTAGGAACATCAATAAACGTGACTTTGTGGGGAGCGATGGAATGGAACCTATCACGTGGCAGCCCTCATGCCTATTATATTGCAGCAACAAAAGGACTAGCCGCTATAATCATGCCTCTTATACTGCAGCAATTGCAATATTATAATTATTTCAATACCACATTACATACCTGCATGCCTATTTTAAAATTTTTAAAATATCATAAGACTAGTCATCGTCATTTCATATCTACGGTGGCAGCGTGCACGCTGCTAGGCGGATAGGCAGGATGCCTAGCCACACCGCATAGTGACATTCCTAGACAAGTCCTACATCTTCAAAGGTGAGCTAGCAAGGCAATTACACACTCTTGCTGGGCATGAAAACTTTATTGACTTTGCAATTTGCATTAGGATAGACTATATCTATATCGTTTACTACGAAATGCATTTAACAATGCCATATTCGAAATACAAAGGACCAGAAGTAAAAGATAAATAAAATATTTTTTTATTAACTCGAGGGGAAGAGTAAAGAAACTACTTCCTTGCCCAACTTAAAAGCCCCACACGTCTGTACCCTATACACACTTATGTTAACCATTTGATCGTTCGCATGATAACAAAATAAAAAAATTTTAAATAAGGAGAAGTAAATGAAGTAATGTGATGATGTAGAGAATAATACTCTACTACAAAACAAATAAGCTAATACAAAAAAACTAAAAAGACGAAAATACACATGAATAAACAGAAGTAAAAAAATACATAATAAATTTTGCTTTTGAGAATGATATTAATAACCAATTCATTGTCAACCACTTATGATGTTGTTGATGATGGATATTAACAATGAGTTTCAGCATACTTCACTAACGGAGCACAAATATATATTACATCACAATATCTCATTTTTCCATAGATTATTATAAGTCAAGCTCATGAATTCTATTAGGAAACGTGATTTGAGTTCATATGTATTATAGTTGATCACACACAATAAAATGCAATCAAATAAACAACCATGAGATCATAGATATAAGGCATTAAAATTTATATGAAAAATTCTTCAAATCAAGAAAGGAAAAACCATGTAAGAGATATAACAATCCACTATGATAAATAAGTTATAAAAATACGTACAAAATGTCTCATATATATTCTCTAAATGTCTTTTACACATTTCCAAAGAAAAATACTTTGATAACCTCCTTTTTTCATGCCCTAATAGAACACTTTATACCTCTCAAGATTCCATTGAATCCTTGACTAATAAACCTATTAACAGGACTTCTGTAAGTACTTATGCAAAACCACGAGTAGAATATAAGAAAATCCTAACAAATTCTTATATTTTCTTACCAATGGCCCACATAAATTCTTACAATTTTCTTAATAATATTAAAGAAGATACTAAAGCTCCTAATACATGGGAGGCAATTGCTCCCATGTACACTAGAGGACGGCAACAAGGTTGAACTCATGTGGGGGCCATAAAAATGTCAACTGATATTATTGTTAAAATTAGGGATAATTCCTCTTATATTCATAACAATTACACATAATATCTAATATACCCATAATATTTCGTAAATTTTTTTTATACCCATAACATTTCACCCTAAATTCCTTTCATACCTACGTCGTTAAAACCATAATTATTTACCCCATTGAAAAGATAATTTTGACCATTTAAAATTTTTTAATTGAGATAATTTAATTTTAACATGACTCAATTGATGATAGTAAATTATTAATACAAAATGTTAAATAGCTTAAAAGTCATATTAAGGTTGATTTATTTTAATTAGAAAAAATTTAAAAGAGCAAAATCGTCTTTGCATAGGTAACGATGGTTTTAATAGCGTGGGTATGGGAGTAATTTAAGGTGAAATGTTATGGGTATAAAAGAAATTTATGAAATGTTGTGAGTATATTAAGAATTATGTATAATTATTATGAGTATAAGAGGAATTATCCCTTAAAATTAAAATCTTTTACGGTGATTGCTGAAGTAGAAAATGGATCATTCATGTTGCATTAAAAGAATTAGTTAAAAATAAAAAAGAGAATTAAAAGCAGAACAAGAAAGTTTATCCTTTTCTGTACAGACGAATTGCGGCCAGATCTCTGCGCTATGCTGGATCTTCTGTCTTTTCTTTTTATATTCATTATTCAATGTTCACCCACAATAATTGTCCTTGTAGTTAAAAAATACCGAGACAGCTTTCGAGCTTTATTGCGCTAGAATATTCCAAAGGAAGGAGAAAGAAGAAGAAGAAAAAAAAAGGCATTAATGGGTGTTATGGAAATATTTAATTCATATTCATCCTGGTTCCCCATTTCACCACTTGCAATGTACGTTGTAGTTTCCCACCAAAATTATGATCATGCCAACACATGACGAATATATTAGATGTCATGCCCACATCATGGTTGGACCGCGGATCGATCGTGCGAAAACCTCATCCCCCACTGCACATTGCTGTCCAGCAGGTCGGTCTACCTTAGATTTTTTTTTTTAATGCGCCTTTTTTTTATTTCCTTTCTACAATTAGTATCACCAGCGAAAAAAAAAACATGGATTTTTTTGCGTTGGGTGGCATGACAAATGGGTCGGATGGAATGCACATTACATGGTGGGGTCACAGATGCTGCCATAAATTTTAGGGGATCTGTCCGTACATGATGATCTATCTATGCCTGCTATTCACCTGCAGTAAGTGACACCAATATTATTATAAAAATGTTGAATGAACAGCCAATCGTGAATCTAACTATGCATGGGAATAAAATATCAAGGTTTCCACTAATAATCGCGGTCTTTATTTATTGTCAACTTAACTTAGAATAGTTACAAGATCATCAAGTTGCATTATTTATGATTAATCCTCCTCCATAAATGCAGTTAAAGATGTCCCGCAACACCTGAATTTTGGGATTTATGAACAGCTCGCATGATTGGTCGGTTCTAGAATATTAATTTTTTTATTTTTTTTTATTTTTTTTGGGAAACATTAGGTGCCTCATTAAAGACCACTCAACTTATCATCTTCAGAGAGGACGAGAGGGGAAAAAATAAGACTCCACTCGTTCAATTCAAAGGACTTGTCTTTTTCATCTAAAAAAGCTTTGTCCTTACAAAGGTGTTCAACAATACAACTAATATTGAACATCCGTTGGTTCGCGTTTTAAGGAATTTGGTTTTTCTTAAGAAAAGTCTCATGTTCATGTTCTGTGAATGAAAAGGCAAGCGTTGGGAGACCTTTCCCCTTTATTAGGTCCGATACGGCTCGACCCTAGAAAGTGGAGGTTATTATATTTTAAAAAAAATATTAATATTAGAAGAGATCGGGAGCAACATATATGTAGCTTGGAGTCACATGTGATCATATGTACTTAGTCTGTCTGATTTGAAGACAATTAAATATGGGATTACAATCTCGTTAGCCTACGCTTGCATTATGTCAGCCTAGGCTAATTCACATTTTTATTTTTTCATGAAAAATCTTTTTTAACTGTATTTATTTAATATACCAAAATCTATAATTTTTCAGTATGTGTATTTTTTATTTCAATAATAAACGTTTTCGAGGGGTGAAAATAACTTAAATACCCAAAATGTTGATTTTTGAAAATTATATATATAGTCATCCGAAAATTATAAATTTTTTTATATAAATTAAACATATTTGAAATTTTATTTTATGACAAGAAAACGAAAAAAATTCACCTTTTAGCCCGGGCTAACCCTTAAATATATACCCTAAATTTACTTTCTTTATCTTGTAGTCTTAATTTGTCTTCATATTTCCAAGCATTGAAGGACTACGGGATTTGTTAGATTCTCATGTGCCCATAGTGCATAGAAGAAACCAAGATGCTATTCCAGTCACTCTTTCACAATATATACACATCATATTTTTAAAGGAAAAAAAAAGAATAACATACGAACTCTAATTCACATATGCAACTCGATTCATTATAAATGGTTATTTCATTGGGGAAGACAATGACGGATGAGTCAAAAGAGGAATATCGGTAACTCCACGCAGGTTGGTTGGTGGATAATTAAAGATGTACTGTACACAGTTCCATTATCAACAGTATGACAAATCATTTTAAGATGATGAAAAGAGCAAGAGTTTCAGAGAAGCAGTCCATGTGCTTGCAGCTACCAAAAGCCCATGCCTGATTGCGGATGCTCTCTTCATCAATTGGTTGATCAATCATCTTATCACGGAAGCATGGACCACACTCACACAACTGAAAGATGCTTACAGCCTTACAAATGCTGGAAGAAACTTGAGCTCTCTCTATCGCTTCCACCTAATTCCAATTTCAGTTCACGGACATATAACCAACTTGATATGCTAACCGTAAGTTTGCCAGAGCTTCAGTCCTAATGCTATCTTTGTTGCCGAAATCTCAACTGAACCCTACATCATCAGTAAATTAGAGTTCTGGGTTCAGTTCATATTGACTTCAGATTATTTAAATTTTTCTAAAATTTTAAAGTAAATATAATTTTAAATTCGACTGACAAAATTCTTATTTGGGTGCAGTTTTTCAAGCAATTAAATGCAGAACATATAAAGCACGAACAATAAAAAAAAATTAATTTGTTTACATATACCTACAGGAGACCCTTTCTGGTGTCTGCTGCACCGTAACTTATTGTACATGTGACCCAAAATGAGTTCCGTATGTACTTAAATATATTAATATTTTATACAATTATTTATTAATATATATAGTTTATAGCAAATATATTAATATTTTACATTAAATTATTTTATTACATTGAATTTATACTATTTTCATATGATAAATTATAATTTTATGATCGTGTGAACCCATCTAAAGATAATTGCACCATAATTTATAGTGCAAACAACTGCCCTGAATATTTCTCCACCTATTCCACAGAATTTGGTCAAGAATGGAGTCTGGCCGAGGCGTCGACCCAACCCACATTTCAATCAACTTCTAGTTTTGATTCCTGTATATATACCTGCGTGTCGGGACCCATTTGGCAATTCCTGGCAGGATTCTGCATCTCAGATATACATGGTTAGTTGTTGTGTTTTTAATTGGTTGGTTAGTTAAGATTTATCATATCTTGTATCAACTTGACTTTTAAATTTTGGAAGATTGAAAAAGGTAGTTTTTATCCCAGATATTAAAGCTTTTATCATCAAGATATGATTTGGAGCTAGATAGAGATTTTACCTTTTTCTTTCTTTTTTGATGTCAAGAGATTTTACCTTTGAGAGAAGTGAGTTGTAGAGACAAACTGGACATTTTGAATCTCTTTTTGTAAACTGCCCTGTAATTTCTTCTCTTTGAACAATGTAATTAATGTACCGTGTTTGGTGGTTTGTTTGTTTTGATCTATCTTGCTCTACTATTTTCCTCTATTGGATTTGTAAGCTTATACGCTTCCATAATCATGTATTTAGATGTATTCTGTTGTGTAATTTAGTGTTTTTTCTTAAGTTAGTTACCATCTATTAATCCGAACAAATAGATTTTTACGGTATATTAAAAATTAACCATAACTCTAAGTTTATAGGGTTTAAGTGAAATCTAACCCTAAATCTAGTTTTAGAATCCGGGTTCAGACTAAATTGACATGGGTTTCGATTTCGGTTTTGAATTGAAATTCAGGTTACTATCAAACCAACAGCAGTTGAAATCTATTCGTAGAAATATTACTCTATGAAGATTATTGCATTTGAACCAACTAATTCTAGAATATTCTTCTGATTATGATAATCTATCTATTTATAATTTATACATAAATATATATGACCTATAAATCTTTGATTTTGATACAATTTATTCTTCTAATTAAAAAATAATGCTAAGTATAATGACTGTAACGAATTTGCCATCAAAAATCAATATTAGAAAATATAAACGGGTTATATGAAATCACTATCTAATTAAGTTTGATAAAAGTAGGACTTACTATATTTCATACCTAATTGATATGCATGCAATAATTTTAAAGAGTATATATATTTACAATTATTTACAAATGTGGTTAACATAAATGTAAGAGATTCAAATTTTTATGGATAAATGTAGATGCCATTTACGTTTTAGAATAAATATTTTATAATTTAATTAAGTTACGAGTATGTGAAAATATTTCTTTTATTATTATTATAGTTAAAATGCTCAATGCATAAACCAAATAATTCTTCTAATGAATTCGGGGGACTTCAATTCATACGTCAAATTTTGGTACTGAGTTAATGTAAACTCGAAATTAGTTTCGATTTCTCCTGGGTCTGGTTGAAACTAAGTTTACTTTGAAAATTTTCATGAACATAAAACATTTTTTTCTAGATTAGGTTGAGCAGGTTCAGATAGATCCAATACCAAGTTGCACACCTATCAATGAGTGAATGTAGTATTAGAATTGGTATCGCCTTGTCCTAAATTTCTCTAGATGATGACCCCTGAGTTATTTCTATGTAAAAAATTAAATAAAAAGGAAAATCTTCAAATATACTCATAAAATTTTACCATAATTGATAATTTATCTCGTGATTGTAAATTTTCTACAAATTCCTATTATACTCATACTATTAGGATAAATAACTAATATACTCTTGAAGATTTAGGATTATAGAAGCATCTTTTCCATCAAAAACAACAACTTCCACCATTTTTACTTTTCATGTGTTGTTGTTGATTCTTCAAAAATTGTGCAAACAGATATTGTTAACATCAAAACTTACTTTATGTATTTGTAGGAATACATTAGTCATTTCACATGCGTGTTAATCTAATGATATTATCGGAGGAATTTTGGAGAGAATCTGTGAGTATAAGAGGAATTATTGAGCATATGCTATATGACCAATTATAGGAAAAATTCGTTGGTATATTTATAAGTTTTCCTCAAAAAAATAAAAAGATTGGTGCATGGCTGAGTTGGACTTCGCAAGGATGCATGGAATGTGGACTATGGATTGAATGAGAAGCCCAATCAGCGACGTTCTCCAATTTGAGTTCAAAGCACTGAGCCAGCTCCGATTTTGGGTTGGTTAGGCTGACAGTCTTTGGACTCTCATTTTGGTGGCCATCTGTATCATCCGTAACCTACTAAAAAACAGTTCCGAAACAATACAAGTTCAAATATCAGATTTCGTGTATGCATATCTAGATATTATTGCCATGTGAAGAAATCGTAATTTGAAAGTTCGATTAGATGGAAATGGGAAAAAGCATATAAGAAAATTACGTCAAATCGTCTCATGCAACGATGAAATAAATCAAGAAAAATCAATTTGTTTAAGAAAAAAAAAGCGGCTTTAGGAAGCATCCAAATAAGCGTCACGAGATAGATGTCCTGTAAGCTTTTACGGAAAAGATAACAATCATCAAGACTAGGTGTGGGACAGGTCACGTTTGCCTGGCTCAATATTGTTTCGGTAGCCCGTGGTGGAGTTCGAGCGGTGCCACCTTCAGCCAAAGAAGGGGTTAATAAAGGATTCCTGAGACATTAAACAAATGGCTGTCCTGCTTCGCCTATTCTCCAAATCCTCGTTTTAAAGGATGCACCGTTGTCGGGCGAATGCAGAAAAGACGGCCCCGCGGCTATATTATCAGCCATGCTGGTTTGGAGTGTAATGGAACTTCTTGAGGCTCATCCGGCAGAAGAATCAGTACGAGAAGGCAAACACGAAGAAGAGACCAAAAAGCAGGGTTAAAAAAATTAATAAATAAAAGGTACAGACAAGGAAGAAAGGGGGAAAGAAAATGAATTCAGCGTTCTTTTGGCGGGGGACCGGACATCGCATGAGATTATGCCAATCCTCAAACACTAGCTACGTATGAGAACAAACCCATAATAGGCGACACGCCATTAACATGCTTAGTAGTAACTGTACGCCTCGATCCAAATTGTCCGACTCACATGTATCGTTTGTCAATAGGCCCTCAACAAAGGCTCAACCCGGTTGTCGGCTTGTGTTTGTCAGGGTGTCAAGCTGGTTTGATCAATTTGTTCCAAGCAGCATCCAGTTGGCCGGTCCTGCACACTTGGCACGCCGCCTAAGAATCATACAACCTATTAAGACAGCAAGAGAAAAGAAAGCTAAAGGGTCCATTTTCTTTCTTTCAGGCACGTGGGGTATCTTGCAAAGCCCAAAAAAAAAAAAAAAAAAAAAAAAATCACGAGTCGGTGCTGAAAAGCCACCTCTTCTAATAGTTACGAAGGAGAAGAAGGATGGAAAGAGAAAACCAAAAAATTTTGATTTCACTTCAAATTTTCAATCAATAACCGAAGTGGGGAGATGGGGCAAGATTCATTCCCACAAGCTTTTACACTTACCATGCCCGCTGCACGCGACACGAAGAGACATACGGTTTGGTGGCTGTGCTAGAGCCTTTACCACTGCCAAGTGCCAAAAAGCTCGCGACAAGCGCATGCATTTTTTACTGTATGGAACAGAAACAAGATGGGCCAGGGACCACAGCTAGGGAGACCATTTCATGGAAAACAACCAACCAGGGAAAAAAAAAAAAAAAAAAAAAATTCTCACTGCTGACACAAATCTAAGGACGTTAAAATATATATATATATAATTAAAAATTTTAAAAATAAAAGAAGGAGACAAGGGTCCCTGTATTGATGGAAATTGATGGTTTTCGAGATGGTTTTCGAGATCACAAGCTGCAGCATCGCCACTAAGACTTTTCTCCTCCACAATTGTCACCAAAGGCAAACATTAGTGTGCATTTGTGAAGAAAGTTGCAAAAAGTAGTTCACTAGAAGTGAAATGACCAAAGTTTTCCGCATGTATTCACAAGCAGTAGCCCTCAGCTCTTTGCGGAAATTCTTCTGGTTCCATTTGAAGGCCTGCAAGCAGTTGACAGTGACTGCTGTACCTTGGCCATTTCAATCTCATAAGGAACTAGGTGTTGCAATTTAATTCACTAGCACATCCAAATGTACACTTCAAATTGTTCAAGCCCCAAGTTCAAATGCTTGGGTGGGTCTTTCTCAGCCATCAGTGCCTAACCTTTCCAGCGCATCTGAAACATGCCGCATTGAAGGTCTTCTCTCAGCATTTGTCTGAACGCAAGCCAAAGCAATTTTCAGCACAGAAATCATCTCGTCTTCTCTATCGGCATCCCTCGCTAAAAATGGATCCAAAACGTCTGACAGTGGTTTTTTCTCTTCAATGCAGACCTGAATCCATCCAACTAGATCCATTTCAGAAGTACCCAACAGAACCATCGGTGATCTCCCTGAGATAAGTTCCAGTAAAATCACTCCATAGGAGTAAACATCCCATTTCTGTGACGGCTTTAATAGTTTTAATGCTTCAGGAGCTTGATAACAGGATCCACAATTTGATGTAAGACTGACTGAGACTTCAGATGGCTGCTTTTCCATACCCATCCTGTTAGATTGCACTGTAGGAGATCCTCCAGTGATGGTAGCTAGGCGTCCAAGCCCGAAATCAGATATGTATGGCTCCATGTATTGATCAAGTAGAATATTTGTAGGTTTTAGGTCGCCATGGACATACTTCTTTGGACTGAATTCATGCAAATAAGCCAGTCCCCTTGCTATACCCTTCATGATTTTCAATCTCGTATGCCAAGAAAGGGGTGAAAATGCCATCACCCCAGACTTACCTGAACACCGGACCCAAGAAGGAAACAGAAAAATTGAAGGATTAGTACAAACAGTTTCCAACAGCACCAGGTCCAGCAAAGTAAAACAAATTTATCAAAGGCATTTAAGTGCGCACCTATCCACTCAAACATGGTCCAAAGCCAAGTTCAACAAGATTATCAAAGAATTTTTAGGGCATATTGCCAATAGATTAAATCATATTTCTTTCAATAGCATTTCTTCACCACAAGACACGTTAAACATTCAGAGCTGAATGCAAAAACAAACATTGCGCATCATTTCCAGTATGGAGCATCTAATTGATAGCATGACTCAAGCAACAGAACTGAGTTATAAAATGGGAACAGCAAATCATCTGCGCATTCCTCACCTATCAATTCAATGCTTATGGTTATTTGCATGTACGGCATAATATTTCAGGTGGCACTGCATCAAGAGTGGAGCCAAGGAATTCATTGGTTTAGATTTGGCAGAAATCCAAAAAAAATCCCTAGCCCAAGCCTAGGATGGTTTGCATTGGCAGTACTTCAAGGCATCATCCATAGAGAGGATGAGAACAGCTAAAGTATAAGTTGTCTTTTACATGATATGCATCTTCATGAGTTTATAGTGCTCTGATGCAACCAAAAAATTCAGCAGACGGATGCCAGAAGAAATGCAAGTGGCACGATAGGTTTATAATTCAGATTTACAAAAATACTGAGTTTGGATTATCCACAAACAAATGGCTATAGTGCTCTGTTGACAAGCAAAAGAATTCAGTAAACAGATGGCAGATGAAATGCAAATGGCATGGCCGGTCTCACTACAGAGTGCCTGCAGAAGCGATAAGGTATAATTCATAGCATCCAGATTTAACAAGACAGAAGAAATAAACACGTACACATACCATGAATTGCAACTTCGAGGTTCCCGTTGGGAATGTAGTCGTAAATCAAAAGCTTCTCATCAATGGACCAGTAATAAGCTCTAAGCGGAACGATATTGGAGTGTCTGAGCTTTCCAATCGCCTCCACCTCCGTCTGAAACTCCTTGAATCTCTGTAGTCCACCCTCCCCTAACCTCCTAACAGCCAGCGTCAGTCCATCTTCAAGCACAACCTTATAGACAATTCCTATCCCACTCTTGCCCAAAACAAAAGCCGAAGCCTTTAGCAGCTCGTCCAAATCAAACCCAAGTTGCATATCTAAAGGCACCAGCTCATACTGCTCGACATGCTCCGACGGTGTCTCTGAATCATCCTTCCTAAAGCACAGGCATTCCTTCCTGCACTTTTGCCTCTTTTCAGGACAAAGTCCTTCCTCCCTGCTCCTGCGGGAGAGCGCCCGCCAGTAGCAGTAGAAGAACACCAGAGCAATGAGACTAATTCCAATCACATCACCAACCACGATTGCAATCACTGCAGTTCTGCTCAGGCCTCTCCTCCTACTAGTCGGCCACACATTGTCGCCATTTGACGATTGTGGGGGGTAGTTGTTTGGGAAAAAAGGAAATGAGGAGGGACTGCTTGCATCGGAAGAGCATGTGCTCTTCAATGGCGGACCACAGAGGCCCGTATTCCCAAGGAAAGCCGTCGGGCCTCTATTCACAAGAGCTCCATTCTGGGGTATCGGACCGCTCAGATTGTTGTATGTCAGGTCGATGTAGACCTTCTCCGGAAGGTCCCCCAGGCTTGTTGGGATCACCCCGGAGAGCCTGTTATGGGACAGGTCAACCGTGCCTTGGAGATTAGAAAGATTGCCGATGTCAGTAGGAATGGAGCCGCTGATTGCGTTGTAAGAAAGATTGAGCTTTTCCAACTTATTCAAGCTGCCACCAAATCCAACAGGCAAAGACCCGGTGAAGTTGTTACTGCCGAGATTAAGGGTCCTTAGCCTCTTGCATGCCAGCAACGAAGAGGGTATCGAGCCGTTGAGATAATTATCGGATAAATCCAACGTCTGGAGGAATTTCAGCTTCCCAACGTCGGGATGGAGTGGCCCAGATAAGGAATTTCCATAAAGAACCAAGCTTTGGAGGCCGTTGACGCCGAAAAGCTCGATGGGCAGGGTTTCGCGGAGCTCGTTATTCCTCAGATTGATGTGCCTGAGGAAAGGAAGAGTCCCGAGAACAGGAGAAACCGTACCCGAAAGCCTCTTCTTTGGAATGCTGAGGGAGACCACCTTCCCATCTCTGCAGCTAATCCCGTTCCACGAACAGGGGTTCTCATCAGACGCATGCCAATTGCTCAAGGTGGCATCTGGGTCTTGCTGGATTGACTGCTTGAATGAGAGAAGAGCATAGCCCTCATCATTCAAACAGTCTACCGGAGAGTGGGGCTTGAAGAGGAGAACAAGGAAAAGAGCAGTAGCAAGAGAAAGGACAGCGAAATCCATGGGTGATGGGGTTTTAGACCAGAACACGAGAGTTGCTGCGGAAGGAAGGAAAATGGAGGAGAAGAGGCCGGTGGCGTTGGAGGGTAGATTTCGCTTGCTGCTTTGACGAAATCGTTGTTTGAGTGGCGTTTGAGTGCATGGAGTTAGTAAAGTTGAGGAGGTGAACTGTTCGGGAAAGGAAGAAGCAGGACAGATGGTGAGAGTCGCCGCTTTTGCCGTGCATCGGGAAGGTAGGCAATAGTCGTATGTATCGTTTCCCACAACCAGCCGGGGCTTGTCGAGGCGTTTGCTTGTATCTTTCGGCGATACTGAGACGACATTTTAGAGGCGCAGGCGCTTTCACCTAACGTGGTTTACTAATCAGTAATGACTAATGAGGGTTGGTACTTAACTAAGGATCTGTTTAGGATAAAGGTGAATAAAAATAGAGAATGGAATGCAAATAACATGGGAAAGTAGGATTTAAAAATAAATAGAGTATCTGTATAAAAAGATATAAAAAATAATTGAAAAAATGAAAAATATTTAAATATAAGCATAAAATGAAAAAATAAGATAATTAATTGCTAATTTTCGCATTTATATTTTGCCACTTTCATTGTTTTCTAGGAAAAAAAAAACACTCTAATTGAGAACAGCAAAGTAAGATTAGTCACTGGACTGGTGTGGGAAATGTTACACTGATTAATTCAACCAGACTGCTACTTAATTTTTCCCAGGTCAAGCACAACTTACGTCTGCCGAACGGCTTAGATCTCGTCCGCGCCAGCCGCGTGGTTTTTTCTCGTGAGATGTTACTTCTCATTTCTCGCTGTGAACTAACACGTGAGCATGGAAGTAGCCGTTGGTCAGAATGAAGTGGGCCCCACAAAGAGAAAAGAAAAAGCCTTGTCAGATGCTTTTTTATCGCTTTTTTTTTTTTTTTTTTTTTTTTTTTAATAAAGTCGAGGTTGCCGGCAGCACAAAGGAGTACGTGAATCTCATCTCAACCATCCACCAGACGATCCAACATCCGCTGAGTCCGGAGGTAAATCTTACGACGCTACATAAGACGCGTGGATAAGTATTATCTAGCAAACTATTTTGCTTATGAACGGGTTAAGAAAACTTTTAACTTGTGGATTATCAAGAATTTGTGCATGTTGCTACCACAAACAAACGTACATGAATCGGCCACTCGTCCAACCGTCTCATGCATCGTGCCACTTTGCCAAATTGCTACCATTTATTTACAACATATTGGTGCATCTGGTATTCTGGTGGCTTCATGAAGGTGAGGGGACAAGCGGAAGCAGAGCAATCTGAATCATGCAATTCACCGCCTGGGCAAGTAGGCAGACAGAGTATGGGAGCACGGAGCCATTGAACCAGTGGACTCGCCCATGCTGCTTTCATTGCCTGATTGCCCTTGGGAAACAAGTTTCACATGATAAATACTGGTTCAGAATCCGATCTTCGCGGCCCCCCGATTGCATCAGTGATCCGATTGTTTTACAGATTCATGAATCGTCTCGAACAGTTGGAAGCGCAAAACGTGGATGATGGATCGTCAAAGCTGAAAGAATCGTATGTTTTGAATGGTTGATTTATCCCTTGGACCCTGCAACCGAAGAGCTCCAAACGGTGCTATGTCGAAACTCGAAAGCAGCGAGTGGGACCCGGACGGTCCATCTCTCCTGCTGCATGCCATGTCTGTTGTACGTGAGTCGGTTCACGAGGAGTCCTGGAGTTTCCATTGGCTTTGCCTCTGGGTCGGGGCGTCTATACCCTAAAGCAGCAGAGCAGCAGCAACCTTTTTATATTCTCGCCATGCCAATGACAATCGTAGAAATAGAATAAAGAGGAGAAGAAGGCATCAACTTTCTGTTTAACCGCAGCCGAAAGGAATGCAACCGTCACCTCCTTTTGCTCAATCCTCATTCCCCACCTTTTCATCACAAAAACAGCTTTTCAATTTCTTGTTCGGTTTTCATCAAAAAAAAAAAAAAAAAATCCTGTTCGGTCTTCTCTCTCTGCTAGTTTTATGTTCCTGCAAAGAACCCACCATGTAGTCTCTTCCCATGTATTTATAGCGGGAACAATCATCAAAAATGAAATTATCATGCTAATTGCTAAAAACATAGTTCGCTTAGTCATAGTTTCAACGCCCACTGTCAACCAAATTGTTGTCGCTAACTAGTTTTGCCGAACCGTAATTAAGCTAAACAAGTTTTACATTTTTAGGTCTGGTCTGACTGGTTGGACTGCTGTTTCAAACGATTTTTGTCCGTGACATAATTAAAATATAAGTAAGATTTAACAATGTTACTAATTTAGATTTATTTAACAAACTAAATTATTTATATTGTTGTTTATCTAAAAATGTATATAAAGGGAGGTGAAACATATGTGTACAAAAATATTATCTAATAATAAGATACTTTTATAGATAAGGTATTTATTAAAAAAACATAACAAAAGGAGCATGTATGCCTGTCATGGCCAATCATGGTTTTTGCAACCCATTTTCATACATATCAAGACAAATTGAATGAAGAAAGGGGGCTAACAGTGTGTTAGAACTTAGAAGTGCGTCGTGCGTTCTTTTTGTTTGATGCTTTTGGATCGTGAAACTGATTTCACGATCCAAACAGCAGTTGGATACGATTTTTACAAAAAATCATAAAATCATATACCAACCGTACCGTCCCGCCTTTCATGTGGTTCGGCTGATCGGTCCGATTTTAATTTTTAAACACTTGTCCTGGATCCGCTCTGTTTATGACGCCTATGACATTTCAATTCCATGGATTAGACGGAATCATGACCTGGTCTGGTCGGCAAATCTCAACTGCTAAACTCCGATCACGGTTGAAAATAACATCAGTGATGGAGGTCCAAGAGAAAATCCAATCAAATTTGTTAGACCGCTATTTGCAGCGGAATGAACTGCGCATGCGGATGAATTCTTACAAGTAAAGCAAGACGCTTATATTATATCATTTGTTAACATTTAAAATAGGATGAAAATAGGATTAGGATGACATGTAATTTTTATTTTCCAAAGATACTTATTTTCATTTATAACAAATAAGAAATTATTTTTTTATGTTCAATAAAATTTTTCTCAATCCCAATACACATTTTTCTCATTCGCAATGCCCAACAACATTTTTCCTGTCTCACTCATCTTCATCTCATCCAAACTATAAACAATGCATCATAAGGTAGGATTGTGGACGATTATGCATCATGGACCTAATGTGCATTAAAGATGTAGATCATATCATCAATGTGCATCAAGAATCATGCATTAACGCATTGATGAGCCTTACACAAAGTGAGCTTAGTACGTATCAGGCAAGGAAGACTTTTTTTTTATTCAAGTTACAAGTATACAAAGGCACCGTATATAACATATTAAACTTTTATTAAAGCTCATGGGCAGGGGAGATACAACTCCCACACAAAGAATATAGAGACACACAACTTTGCCCTTAATATGGAGACACAACTCCAGCATATAGCCAACTAGAATCAAACCTAGATAGTCTTGTAAAATGGGACATTGCTTTATGCCAACTGGTGTGATGATGACATTTTGATTTATTTTCTTTAAATGTTATTATCATAATCAAAGTTAAATCTTTATATTCATTTTTATGTTTATATTTTATATTTTCTTACTTTAACATTACGAGTGTGTTTGGGAATAGATAAAACTTTTGATTTATAGTTTTAGAAAGTAAAAGTTGTCAAATTATGTGATATGATAGGGGTAACGATGAGGAGTAAAGAAGATAAAGTTAAAATAGATAGGTTAATTCTGTAGGTAGTTATGTAGAAATGATTGAAAAGTATGGTAGTTGTAAAGAAAAATGTGAAAAAAATAATTAAAAAATATTGTAGTTTTGGAGAGTAAAAAGTTTTATATTGAAAAATTTTAACTTAACATTTTTTGCACATTGCCAAACACATCCTTCATATACTAAGTATGATATATAATTCTTAGACTCTTAAATTTTACAAGGTTTACACAAAATCAATTTATTAAATATTTATAATTATAATATCATATGGTTTAATGAGTTCGAACTAGACAAGTCGCTTAACTGGTTTGATTATCAGTTCGATTCTAATAATAACAGTTTTAAAGTGTTTCTATGTATAGTCATAATAATGTGTATATATTGTGTAAAAAAACATTATTTGCTTAGTAAAAGTCAAAAAGTTTAATTTTATTTTAAGTTAACCATATGACTCTGCTTTTGATTTTTTCTTTTATTTTAGCTTATATGATTGAACTATGACTTGAGGGTTAAACTCTTAATCTCCAGACATTAAGCTATCACATGATGTGAGATGAATGAAATCGTTACAAAAAATCAGATATTATCTATTGAAGTGAATGAGAACGATATTAGACTGTTTCAAGGGGATAGTCAAAGGACCATGTGATGTCATGACTGAGGTTGCCTGCCCATATACCTAAATGGCTCCGTATCAAAGGGTGACGTAGCGTTCAAAAGGTGGGTGAAATATCTTCTTGCAACAATCCTTGGACTGTTACAATAGTTGATCATAGTCTATTGTTCCTAGCACACGTGACATCCTAACTTTTTTGCATAAGAAAAATATAGTCACAACTTAGATGGGATAAAAATGTAGGATATAAAAGTGTTAATGTGCACTGAGAATGAGAAACCTTGTATAAAATTTAAAAAATTATATTAAAAATGAAAAAATAGGTCATTATTTTTGAATGAGAAAATTATTTTTTATGTAACGTGAAATCCAATCACATCCTAATCTCATACAAGTTGTGAGGAAATGTGAAATTGAGAAATGGAAGGATTATTTTAAATCCTTCATCTTATTTGGCATGGTTTGGCAACGAGCAAATGTAGGAATGGGATGCAAAATGGTGTGATTCTATTTTTCAAGGCTAATAATTATTCAATCAATCACATTATTTTTTTCTACTTTTATTCATATATTCTAATTATTTTTCCTACCAACTACGTACAATAAAATCTATTTATTATAACTATACTTTTATCATTTTCTATTAACCACACCATTTTTCACCCTATCAAAAGTCAACCGTATATTTTCACTTTATATTGCCGACGCAAATGCAGGGTCCCGCACGCACGACTTCTTTTACGTGCAGTTGAGACCTGATAGAATCACACATGCCTGCTGCGAAGGTAACATCGACAACGATTCGAAGATCAGATGAGTCGACTTCCCGAGCTTGTCACCGCTCAGCACACAGTTGCATCCGACGCACTTTAGACGTGGCATTCAGAACGCCGAACCTACCTATGTTTAGGTTTGCGGATGAAATGTCTCCCTCACCGCCATCCGTAATCACGCGTGACTTGTAGGTGGCCCAACATGGATTCTTCTCTGGTCAGATGTATTCCTATTTTTTTTACTATTTTGATAATTGCAAATAACAGAAAATTTCGTCCAACGTTAATAAATGTTGCATTAATGCCTTGTGCTTGGATTCCAGTTTCCAAATAGCTTTCCTCAAAAGTCAAAACAGCAGCAAGCCGTGTTTGGGCTGTTTGGAGAGGGGAGAAGTTCCCGCTTCCCATTTTTCTCGGAAGTGACTCGGCCGGCTAAGACGAAAAAAATGACTGACGTGGTGATTGACGTGGTGACGACGAGCGGAGAGCTTAATGTTCACAACTTTAGACGGAATTTCTACGTAAACACCTCAATGCTCGGAAAATATGTAAATACTTTCACTCTAAGAAAGAAATTATAAATAGAAATAGTAAAATATCCCTCCTCCACGAAAAAGAAGGAGACTCGAACCCAAGTGAGCTGTCTACTGGCCACCCAGGTTACCACGTGTGCAAATGTCCAATGACATTTTTATCATTTATTTTGAGTGGGCTTATGTCTTCCATTTTAACTATGGGCATCAGTAGAATTCAAAAGAAACCGTGTTACCTATGTTGGACGACCAAACATTTGACGGAGACATAAGAGGGATAATAAAGAGTGACTAATTTGTTGCATCTACCAAAGTGAATAGAAATCATTTCTTAACTTGTCAGTTTTGTAATATATATAGTTTTGAATTTCGAAGTTAAGCTAGGTAAGACCCCATAAAAGAAGAAGCTTTCTGCTTGTCTATTTCTCTACAAATTCAAAATTGAGACTTTACTTAAGGAAACCAAACTCTTTACCACTTGAATTAATAGGGGTTGATCCTAACTTGCCACATCCATTATGGACATGAGGTAAAGGGGAAAGGTTAAAACGTAAAAAAAGAAAAAATAATGATAGAAGAAGACGTTATAAAAATACCAAAGAATCATTGCATAGAAAAGAATAAAAAGAAAATAAACATGTTTCCGATGCAAAGCTGGATATTACTTTTGATTGACAATGCAGATAATAATAATTAAAAAGTAACGTTGTTGCGATATACGTGGAGTATAGTGAAGTATGAAACCCATTAAAGTGGAGAAACGAAAATTTCCATACGTCTTCTCTTTTTTCAGAAAAACCGTAGAAAAAATAACAAACGCTGTCGGGAGGGTTTTATTCCAAATTTCCAACAGTCGGAACAAATGCGGAAAATCGAGTGCTTGAACTTCGGTCCGCATTTGTCACCAATGCGTTGGATGGACAATTACTGACGTTATTCCCTTTAATCACCACGACTCATGTAAAATTTTTGACTACATGAGTAAACATTAATTGGAGATTCAATCATACATGATACATGTAGTACCACCTAGTTTTCCTGGTATGATGCATTCAAGCGCTGGTTCTTCCTGCCCATCATCAGGACCGTGCTTATTGTCATTTTTTCGAATTAATTAAGAGTCCATCGGTAAATTCTGTAGTGCTTGTGTCGGCTGCTGCATCCTATAGCGAACGAACCAAAGCGATTCCCTCCTATTTTCCTTTTTCTCTCTTTCCAGATACCAATCCTACGCCAATAAATCGTTTCTCTTTCAAGGACGGGTTTGCTTTACAGAAACACAAGCATTGAACGGAGCACGCAAACTCAAGCTATAGAGCAGTGCGCTACTTCCGTCCAAATAACACAAATGCAACGTCACGCGTGGCCCTCGTAGCGTCACTAACGGACTCTGTTTCCTGCGATCTTCCGCTTCTCCGGCGCGCGCGACCCACCGGAAGCTACATTTACGTAAGAGTCGCAATTCATGGACCTGGTTAGTGCAATTGAGTTTGGAAATATGTACAATTAATCTAACTATATCTAATCAATCAACTAAGTTTACTATTTTTGAAAATAAGTATATATATTTTTTGATTTTAAAAAATAAAAGTACTTTAAATGATTAAAATACCTTTGTTTTTAAAAATAAATATATACATATATCCGAAATGGTAAAGATAAATTCATAAGTCAAATATACCTGAAATAACAGTTTATGAAACAAATTTTGAAAAAAATAAAAAATAAATTTTATACCCCATTCTACTGAAGTTTCAAAGCAACTAAGTGCGTTGAATTGTAGAAAATTATTAAAATATCTTGTATTTAAAAATATAAAACAAATTATACAAATTTTTGAAATACTAAAACTTAGTTCATTAATTAATAATTTTTAGGATAAAATTTTTGGACCTATCCGAAATAAGTTTTAGACTGGACTGAAGTGATCATGGTCTATATTTAAAATACTTTTTATAACATTAAGACTACTTAAATATTTAAATAATATCTTTATTTTCAACATTAAAATGATTTAAATAATTTATTCATATAGTTTTCATTAAGATTTTAAAATCTTTATTTATAGAAAAATAAACTATAAATTAATATCCAAATTAATTATATTATTAAAATTTTCAAATTAATTTGTTAACTAAGAAAGTAAATATTTATATTTTTATGAATGATATCGTATTTTTATTATTATTTTGGTTTTTTATGTAATAGATCATGTAAATTTAATAGTTTCATTTTTGCACGTCTAATTTAAATACTTTCAAAATAAATTCCACAGCTGCACACATTTTGTAAGATAAATTATTCATGTCTGCACATTTTGCAAATTATACTTTGTCGTTAGCGAACCATTGGGTTTAATTTTTGCATCACATTCAGATTTATTTTAAAATTAATATTTGTGATACAATTATTTAATTACAATAAT
This sequence comes from Annona cherimola, assembly GCA_030490835.1. NCBI lineage: Eukaryota > Viridiplantae > Streptophyta > Magnoliopsida > Magnoliales > Annonaceae > Annona > Annona cherimola. The sequence continues at coordinate 81,542,070 of CM059973.1, read as the reverse complement.
ATAGCTTAAAATTTACAAACTGCAATATAAACACAAGCAGATTTTCTGGCGCCATATAGCTTACTTATTACAATCATCGTAAATTATTTAAACTTACATATGGTAGCTTGGTTTGAAATATGTATACTGATAGATATATACAACAACAGCGTCGAATTTGCAATTAGCAAACTTATAAAATCTAATTTGTAAAAATAATAATTTAACTTGCCAAAATATTAAAATATTTTAATTCATTTACTTGAGTTATGTAATTTTATTTTTAGTATATTTAAATAATCAAAATTAATTTCATTTTATTACATCTGAAATTCTATTAAAACTTAATAGGCATATGAATAAACTTTTTGAAAATTTATGCTATAAAGAAGTATTCCTCATTAGTTTAATTTAATGAAATATAAATTATTTATTATCTTTCATACATCATATTTGATTAAGAAATATAAAAATTTCCATAAAATAATCATAATTTCCATGTAATCAAAATAAGAAATATTTTAATCATATAAAATTTAAAATCGTGTTATTTATATTTAAAAATTTTCTTTTCAGCAATTTATATTTTGTGTTCTGCATCTTCCACATTGTAAGGTTTTAAAACGCAAATCAGATTTTGTGTTTTGCATATTCCTAAAATAGATGCAGTAAGTTTATCTATTTTACAAAATATGCAAATTTATAAGATTCGTTTTGAAAATATTCAAAGCCAACATGCGGAAAAAATGCAAGTATGCAAAAATTACGGGGTCTGTTATATACAAATCTCAAAAAGATAGTGATTAAATGTTATTGAGTTTTATATATGAAAACATTGATATCTAATAACTTTAAAATCTCAATAATACATTTAATTAATAAAATCATTTGTAATTTATTTATTTTATAAAAATAATAACGAATAAGTTTTCAAAATTTTCATATAAATTATATGAAATTTATTTTTATTATTTTAGAATTAAAGATACAGATAAATTTTTTTTAGATATAATAATAATATACGAATATATTGTTAAGTGGCTCTGGTAGAGCATCAACTCAACAATTTTCTGGCGGAGAACTCACGGGAAATGCTTCCCACGTCCAAAATCCTCGCTCCATTGAATGTGTCCAGCGTTGGTGTTTTTTTTCTATGACTTCTCTATTTTTTCCCTTCATTGCGCGAGGACAACAACATGGCAGTGGCTGAATTAATCATTCCGGTCCTTCCTCTTTGTCCACCCGTACTTTGAAAATGTAGCATATCCTAATAAAAGCCGAAATTGTGGGGCGATCTTTCGACCTGGCTTAAATATGAGGCCGACCTAATCGTTGGGTGGACCACCGATCACATTAACTCATACAATTCTATCCGTGGTTCACATCTAGTGATTACTATGATGATTTGGCCAACTCTTGGGATGTGTTAATATGGAACATTCTATCTATGATCGATGGCTGGCTGGAACAAATGGTTCCATAATATCACGATCACTTGGCAATTCTAATTAATCAGGAGGGAAGACTTTATAGCTTCTATTACATGGACAAAATAGGCAAAATAAGAAGCAGAATAGGAATTGTGTCGATGGGATGTGGATTATTTTCCCTGTTTTTTGCCCTACTCACTCAAATCTTTAGCTAATTGGATGCCTTGACCATGCAGCATTGGTGCCTCTGCTAAATTCCTTGACTATTGAACTTGCAATGGTCCCAAGCTCTGACGGGCAATTCATTGCGCTGTTACACATTCTATTCAAGCTATGACCATGTTGTGCAGTGAATCTCCCCACTGCTACAAACTTTTGACGATTCATGCACTCATCCATGTGCGAGCGAAATCATAGCGCGATTGGAACTTGGGGCAAACTTGTTTGTTTTCGGCCGCATATGACTATTTCCAGACGGGGACAGCTGGCCGCTGGGGCTTTTCTATTTTATTAAGAAAAGTTTCGATTAGTATCACACATGATAGTCGGAATAACTCTTGCTTTGTATCACAGTGCATCAAATTGGTGTAGCACTGAGTCACTTGGTGAAACTGTTTAAATTAACAAAAAAAAATATATATGAAAATAATTATCAAATATATTAGCCAAGGTTTCGAGGAGATCATTCTAGAAACCAGCAGTTGAAAATTTTAAAAAAATAAATTCGAAGAATTTTGATCAAATAGTTCCAAGTGCATCAAATATCGAGTTTTGGGCTTTCTATCCGATCTATATCTGAAATATTGCATAGTGTTTGAGTTTTTAAGAAATCCACTAAAAATAATAAACACCTCATGTTCACATTGTTGACAGCCTCACGTGGGACCAATTCTAACCCATATCCATTAGATCATGCAATGGATGTAGATTGTTAGGACTGCTAAGGACATATTCATAAGCATCTGTTGGATGACATTAGATGAGGATTGAATGGTTTTATTCATTTCCTGTATAATCTCTCATTTGCCACCATATAATAACTTATAACATTTTTAATAGCAGAACGATCATTTCAGCCTAGTCTAAGGCCATTTTAGACCTCTCCAAAACACACATTTTTTTTGTTTTTTTAAATTTTTTTTTTAAATTTTAATTTAATTATATTTAATCCATAAACTAAGTTTTATTATTTTTAGAGATGTACATGTATTCTCTATCAGAAAAAAAAGAAATGTATATATATTTATTTTGAATTTTTAAGTATAGAAGTATTTTAGTCCTTTTAAATTGTTAGCGCATAATTATAATAAATTTGTGTTTAAAAATTCAAAATAAATGGTTAACCATTTTTAAAATGGTAAAATTTGATTTATAGATAAGCATGTTTAGATAAAAAAAATTTAAAGATATATGTTTTTTATTCAAACCGGTACGAAATGATCCATGCTGTTTTAATATTACGTTTCTTATTTAACATATAACTTTTAGATGTCTTTTTTTCCGCATAATGAATTTTCTTTATAATCTGATCTCTTCTTCAAAATCTCATTCCTTTGGATACTTTGGACAGACCCCAAGGGATGCCTCGCTGCTTATTGGAGTCAGCGGTTTGGGGACGATGGACATGCACCCACAAAATTTACAGGTGACACACGACCACAAAGAACGGTCCAAATTCAAAAACCATAAGTCTACTGATTAGATAGATAAGTAACCAAAATTAGTTGACTTCTAGAATGTTTAGATGAAAATATCCAACGGTCCAGATCGGAGAGTAAGGAGTCATCGTGATGATCTGGGCCCCACAACTTGCATAGTTCAATTCCAGTCATTGCAGGCCACATGGAATGAATGACAGGGAAGCAAATGAGAGAAATAGGAAGCCGTGGCCCGTGGGGCATGCCAGGCGCAATCATAGGCCGGAACATGCGCCTTATATTGAATTTTTGGTATTTACATTGTAATTAAAGAAATGGGGTCGATGGCCAAACACAAATATTCCGAATTTTTATCCGAAAATCAATTGAAAGTGCGCCTGTAAAGTATGGCTTGTTAGTTATGAGGTAAGCCGGAACAGAATTGAAGAAAACCAACGGCTGCAAATGTTCCTTTTCTTAACAATATTTTTATAATCCTCGTATGACAACCTGCAGAGGAAAGCTAATCTTAGGAGTTGAACAATGGTGATTGCTCCTTTTGGGAACGACCGATGATGGGCCACACTGCAGAAACACTAACAGGGGACTGATTCTACAGTTTGCATGCACGCTTCATCCAGCATTTATAATTTCTTCAACTACCTTCCTACATATTATGCCGGATAAAGACACATCCGGAAGGAGAACGCATGGATATGGAACGTTGCATTGCAGTACTATAAAATAGCTGTCGACATTACGCCATGGTCCCCATTCCTTGCACCATCATTAAATTCTCTACAACGCTCAATCATTTTCTCCCTCTCCAGTGGAAGGATCAACGGTCCACAATCGAGCACTTGTGGGCTTTTTAGCTGGAGGGTTTCCGGTCCCTGGGAATCAGCCGGGCCTACTTCATCATGGCCGATATCTCTTAACGTTGGAACCTGTTCCTCGCTTAATCCTGCGGTCCAAATTCCAAAGAGGGATCCCCGAAATGATGAACTGGGTGGGCCAAGTATGCTGCCAAATAGCTCCCATCCAGCAACTGCTCCACGTCATGATCATCTTTGATAATGAAACGAAACTGATTGTCTTCCTTGTTTAAATCTTTGTAATGGCAGTGTGCCCTACATGCACCATCCTCACCTATTAGATGATTCCAATCATTTCAATTCTCAGGGACATGCATGCATGTTAATCTTGGGCCTAGCTAGCTCGAGTGAGTGTATCAGTATCCATGAAAAGAGAGTAGGCTCGTTCCCAATGAAAAGGTATACCAGGCCCGTAAGTGCTTGTAGAACGCCAGTGTGATTGTAAGGCATTTTCTGCTGCAGTAGTCATTTTATCGTGTGGCTGAGTTGGAGTAAAAGCTACACGAATCAACAACGCTAATTCTCCTCTTTCAAATAACATTATATGCAAGTAATAACTCTACACAGTTATATATATGACTGCATCAGGCCACAACAGAAAAAAGAAGGGAAAAAAATAAAAACTCTATTCAAATTTCTGTGTCATTTCCTCTTGAAGAACTTAACTAAACCTGGCATTATCCTCTTCCGCTTCTTTCTTATCGTGATGGAGCCAGAGCGTGGCAGCATGTTTGACTTTGAGCCAGATCGTGGTGTGTATCTAACTGCAGGTGAAGAAGATGGCCTCCTCATCATCTTTGCCCGCTTGGGGGTCAGTGGGGTGCCATTACCTTTCACGGGCCTCCTGGTGATCGTCACCTGATCAGCTGCTGCCTCCAAATGTTCAGGATTCGTCTGCTTCTCACGCAGCTCACCCTCAATTGCTCTCTTTGCTGCCAATGCTTTCTCTGTCTTGCGCACCTCTTGCTCTTCCACCAGCCTCAGCTCTCTGATCTCCCTTTGTGACATCTCCGTTTTCATTAGTATCTCCTTCTCACTCGCCTTTATAGCTTCAATCCAAGCCTGGGCAGCATCCACCTTCTTGTCTGCAATCTCCTTGGCTCCTTTAGCACGCTGGGTCAAGTATTCGTATTCGAAACTGGAAATGGTTATTGTTGAGCCCCGTTGAGACGATGAAGCCCGAGCATGCATGGTTTTCTCAGTGACAACCCTCAAGTTCTCAAGAGCCTTTGCTTCCGATTCTTTGACAGCTTCCAGCTCTTGAATTTCTGCTTGCAATCTCTCCTCCTCTAGTTCAATGTTTAACTCTGTCCTTCGGATTTCTAGTTTGATGCTTGCTGTCTTCTTGCTGATTAGTTCTCGTTCTTTCTTTGCTGCTTCCCATTCATCTTGTAGCTGCTGGACCGTCGCTGATAGATTGCTGACTATTGATCTTGCCTTTTCTTCAGCATCAGTTGCAGAATCCAACTTGGATTTTGCTCTGAGTAGTTTGGAATTGAGGTTCTTAACTTTGGAGTCTGTCTTCTTTTCTAGATTTCTCAAGCGAGCTGACTCATCCGTGACATGTCTCAGCTCATTGCGAATCACGTCCATTGAAGCCATGAACTTGAATCCTTCTCCTCTGATAGACTCCAATTCCCTTTTTGCATCATTCAATTCTTTTCTAGCTGACTCTAATAATTCCTCTTCCATTTTCTTATCGATCTGGCCCACACGATTAGGAGAATCCCACTTGTGTTTTTCAGACTTTTGTTCCATAGCCTTAACAAAATTTAGTTCATTTTGCAAGACCTCAGCATCTGAAGCCGTGATTTCAAGCATAGCTTCATGTTCCTTGGACTGGTCGATTTCTTGAAGAATATCCTTCATCCTCTCCTGAATTTCCTCCATTGTTGCTGAAAATCTAGTTGTCTCAGCCTGTCTTTGAGCTTCAATTGCTTCCAACTCTCTGATGGCTTCCATTCTAGCCAGTTCAACGAGAACCTCCTCTTCATTTATTTCCCCAATCTCATTCTTGATCGCCTCAACAGAGTTTGAAAGGGACCTTGCTTTCACAATAGACTGTTCAGCCTGCTTTTCAGCTTGCGCTTTTGCTTCTTTAACAGTTGCAATATCCAGCTTCAGCTGGCTCAATTCCTGTTTTACGATTTCCAGTTCTTTCATCACTTCCTTGAACTGCATTTTTGTTGTTTCCTGAGCAACATGAATTGTGTGGTCGTCGTGGTTGATATGGTTTCTTAATCCTTGAAGTTCCTTCCTCCTCGTTCTTGTTTTTGCTTTGGATTCTCCAATTCGTTGAGTGAGATCTTCCACTGCTTGCTTGGCATTGCTGAGCTCCATCTCTGCTTGAACTTTTACAGTTTCCGCAAATTTTCGGTTGCCATCAAAGTGATCAATGTCTCTTTTTGCAAGATGGAGTTCTGTTGCCTTTGAAGAAGGCTTCTTTGAATTACACAATAAAAGCAGTCAGTAAGCAATACATTACAGACTAACGAAAAGGAAAATTAATGAAAATTTCTAATGGCATCATGATCATATGTTTGGATCCGCAAGCAAAGTGATTTGCAAGAAACAGCAAAGACAATGATCCACAAGTTACATGAATTGCAATAAACAGAAAACACCATGATCTGCACTCAAACCAAGCTATAGTAAACAGCAAAGACAATAATTTGGCTGGGACTTCCAAATCCAAGAAGGAACTCAAAACAACTCCACTGCAGTTTTGAGGTCTTAGTTCGTGTCGGTGGCTTTTTCTTGCTCATCTTTCTTGAACAGAATATCGGAAACCTTTTCTGTATCCAAAAAATGCGATGTATTTGGATTCCCCTTTTGTCCGTCTGCTTCATCCATGTTTCATATGAAAAGGAGGGAAGGGGGAGGGGGGGATGGTGGAAACACTGATTAATTCATAATTATAACTAAACCCTAGCTTTCAATTATATGCCTGTGGACATTAATCCAGAGTTTGCCACAGTTCGAATTCAGGGATTTACACTACTGATTGCTAACTGAATGGACTGGGTTTAGTTCCATCAGCCATCTTTGCCTACGATCTATAAGAAAGAGTTCATCCCATTTTATTTTTATTTATTAGAGAACATTTTAGAAATTGTAATATACTAGCTCATAAGAAACCTGAAGAACTGATTCTTTACAATGATATAAACTCATTTTATAAGCAGCAAAATACTTTTGCTTACATTTTGTTTGGAGCAGATTCACAAGGATTGTCAACTTGGTATTGCACAGATGTGCAAAGACCACAATATCCAGCAAGAAATAGATTTGCTTGCTGGAAAAGAAGCAAAAGGTTGATTAATTTCTATTCGTTCAAAAGTCCAAATGTCCAATATGATGAACTCAAAGAGGGTAGGATTTGTTGAATTCAAGTGGTGATACCAGAATTCTGGGTATAATTTCCTTTGTCACATCCTGTGTGACATAGAATGCTAAGTGAATAAAATTCCAGAGTAAGTAGGACTATGAGGATGCAAAGTGAAAAGGTCCTCACGCAATAAAAAAGTAAGACAATTTCAAATTATTATAACTTTTGATCCAAGTAGAGTTATGAGAGCCAAAAGATATCAACAGAAAATTATTTTTGAGCCCAGCATCATGACAATTCTTATAATTCTGATTTTCATTTTTACTATAATATATATTCGAATATCTTATCTTTAGTAAATTCAGATTTACTAGTTTATAGTCGTGTTTATTAGAACCTTGAGCAATTTTCTTTCGTAGTTCTATTTATGTAGGGTTTTCCTAGCATTGGGGTTTACTAGAGCACTTCTATAAATATATTATATTCTTTTTATTTTAGAAGATTTAATAGTTAACCTGAATAATATTTAGAGATTTTCTTTAACTTTTGTGTTTGAGTTTTGGTGTTTGTAATGGCCTAGAACGAATCCCAAATTGAAAAGAAGCGAAAGTTTTTATGATTTTATAAGAAGATCTCAATTTAAATATGGTGTAACATGTTTTAAAATTGTGCGACTGAGCTGTTAGACCAAAGTGGACAATATCACATTGAATCCCATAGCCCACGGGCTTAGAATCATTTTCTAAGCCTACGCATTACAAAGTGGTATCAAAGCGGACCCCTTCCAGTAAATGTCATTTTGAGGACGAACCAGAAAGAAGCTGATGGGTCTATAACAATCCAGAACTAAATTCCACATCAAAAAGGAGAGAGTTTCTGAGGGTTTATAAATGGAATTCAATTAAAATATGGTGTGAAGTGTTTTAAAACCGAACAACAAAGTTGTCGAGCTAGAGCAAACAATATCACACTAAAGCTCATCGCCTGTGAGCCTAGGAATTTTTTTTTTGGGGTCTGTTTGTTGCAGTGTTAAAACTTGTTTATTAATATTGAAAGCATAGTCTTGTGCCAACCTTGTTATCACACTTTACTTGTTGCACCAGTTGGTATCAGAGCAGACTATCTCCCCTGATCTCATGATGGCAAAGCTCAAACAACTAAGACTGCAAAGCAATATTTTGTGGGGTAGTAATGAGAGATTGGAAGCAGTGAATGGATTATAAATTCCAACATTTAAAACAACACTTTGAAAAAATTTACAAATCAACGAAATGCTTTGAGTGTAGATGCCACTGGAATCTAAGATGATGAGAGGCCACATACAGAGATCTCCAAGCTCACAGGTAGCCTTTTAGTAGACCTGTTCCTACATATTGGCATAGACAATATCTCTACGTGGAAGATTTAAATGAAGAAGAAGATTATTTTGCAAAACCTATAACAAAACTTAGATGTGGAAGAAGCCATTAAGGCGATAGAGGCACTCACAAATTCAGGCTGAAGGTAAATATTCTTTACTTCCATGGGGATCATAATATTGAAGAATTATTAGATTAGATTTTAGAAGTAGATAGGCTTTTGTAATATATGGATATTTCAAAAGGGAAACATGTGAAGCTTATTGCATGTAGAGGGTAGAGCTTCTGCATGGTAGGAAAGATTGCAATCCAGAAGAGTTCGTGAAGAAAAGACATCAATTTGAATGTGGTGAAGGATGAAGTAGTTGATGCATGATTATTTTATTCCCCTTTGATTACGAAAATATTTTGTTACATCAGTATCAGAGTTGCTACAGAACTATTTATAAGGAATCTAATAAAACAAACAAGTCAACTCATAACACAATTACACTTATTGACCAATGCAAAGAGAGAAGGCAACTAAAAAGCAAAAAGTAACCAATGTGGAGGAGGGACAAAAGACTAAGAAATTTTTATGCTATTGAGGAGTCAAAGAAGGTGCATGATCTAATTGAGAAAAATGTGTTGACAGATGAAGATGAGCAAAAAGTGGTAGAGCTCCCTAATATAGTCAAGTCATTGCTAGCGGAGTTCAAGAACTTGATGACAGATAATTTACTTGATGAGTCACCACCTATGAGGGACATTCAACACCATGAGTTAGATTAGACTTTGAAGAAGGTCAATGGCAAAACATAAATGGTAGATTTGCTAGATACAATGGAAACCTCTAAAATGTTTAATGTTGTGGATATCTATTTATTCCAGTCTTTAGATAAACTCTTTTATTCAAATATTCTAGCAAACTCAAGATCAAGATTTTCTCAAGTGAAGGGAAATCATGTAGGATGAGAAGCGAATGAAATCCTAGAGTGAGTAAGATTGTCAGAATACAAAGCAAAAAGGTTCGTGAACAATAAAAGAGCGAGAAAAATTCAAATTATTATAATTTTTTATCCGGAATAAATTATAGGAGCCGCAAAATATCAATGAAAAGCAATTTTCAAACCCAATATTATGACAACTCTTATAATTTTGATTTTTATTAATTCTAGTTTTTTACTATTTTTAGTAAATTTCAATTTTTACTATATTTAATAAATCATATTTATTAGAAATTTGTATAATTTCTTGCTTAATTCTATTTATGTAAGGTTTTCTTGCTGCTAGGGTTTGCTAGAACACTCGTATAAATATGTTATGTTCTTTTTATTTCAAAAGACTTACAAATATCTGGAATAATATTCTAGATATTTTCTCTAATTTTTGCGTTTGAGTTTCAATATTGAAATTTCTTTATCAATCTCGAAAGCTTCATCTTGTGCTAACCTTGTTATCATGCTTTTCTCCCTGCATCGCTATGCAATCTAGATCAGTTGAATATGCAAAAGCAATGAACTGATCCTTTTCAGCGCATGCTAGACAGTAGAACCAATGCTAATTCTTTCTATTTCTTACCTTTGAGCTAGTCCTCTGAGATTTCCTTGTGTCCATCTTCTCACCATGAAACTTTTCACCATATATGCTAACAGCTGCTTTAACCGATCCTACTTGGATTCTGCTTTCAATTTCTGTTGTGCCCATTTCAGCTGTGTTTTTAACTCAAACAAAGAGGCTGGATTAGGTATTTCCATAGACAGGGGGAAAAAAAAAAGAAGAAAGAAGCAATGAAAAGTGGTTTTTCTCACTCTCTTTCCTTGCTAATAAAACCAATAAAATGTCAATGAAGCCAAAGACAATCTCGAATGAATCGTCCATGGGTGCCAAAAAGTCAGTCTCAACAGTAACAATGTTAGCGACTTAGTTCTATTAGGCCTCGCTGCATTGCCACATTACATAATAAGTTCCATTGATGATTAATGATTTAATTTAACGCGGCCAGAGATACAGGTAGTCTCAGGTGTAAAGTGATCATGAGAGCGCCAAAGCTGTAGCATTACCAGTCAAAAATCCAATTCAACATTTGAGTATTTTCGCAATTTCGATTAAGGTCACACCAATCGGTTAGAGAAAGGCCTTGATGAAGATGATGGTTAGGAAGGAAAACATGAGGCAAACTGCTCTTCCGCTAGTAACTTTCAGGATATCTGTTAAACTAGTTTCAATTCAGATATGAAACTCAAGTTTGTTTTCATTTCAAGATTCTATCAGAAATGCGATGCAACGGGAGAAACAGCCAAATCGTTGTGATTCTACTTTGCTACTCCAATCTAAACTTCCTTCTCTTCGAGTTACGCCCACTTACATGTAGCAGAAGAAATTAAATAAAGTTGTCACAATTCGTCCTCTTATCTTCATTTCTCAGCTCTCCACTACACATCTAATTGAAGCATGCTGCAAAACCCAATTGCAGCTCTCGGAGGTGCACTATGAAAAAAAGCCATTGCTCAAACATAACATCAAAAAATTTTATATTCCAAGGATTTCAGAAGAACAGCATGAGATTGAGAATACCCGAAAACAACATACCTAGGAAAGAGCTCTTCAGCCCCTCAGCTGGTGCTTAGTTTGGCCCTTTACATGGTGGAGCAGCCATGAAGGGGATAAAAGGAAGAGATTTTTTTATTTTATTTATTTCTTTTTTCGGGTTGGAAATATCGCCGTATTGCATTACTATTTTTTAAGCGATTTTTTTTTTTTTTTTGGAGGCTCCCATTCAGCCTCAGCGTCCCGCAGGACGACAGTTATGTGCCTTGTACGACTGTCGGATGATTTTTTGTCACCATTTATCTCACGCGCGAACCCCCAAAAATGGGGCAGCGCTTTCCCCTTTCCGGAGGGGTCTTAGAAAGAAAAGGGAAAAGAAGAAACGAAGATGGGATGCACGGAACCAGAATTTTGGCGTCTGATATCATTCAGGGGTCACTATTGTAGACCCCCGCTGCCATAATTCCCCGACCCATTCTCCTAAAGTACACTGTTGGAGTGATTTATTTAAAAACATAATGAATGATAACGACAAGTACTAATAAAAAAAATAAAGACAATGGGTGTGTTTGTTTAGGATATAAACATGTCAATCAAAATTTTTCAATTTAAAACTTTTCACTCTCCATAACTACTTTATTTTTTAATTATTTTTTCACATTTTCCTATACAAATTACCCTACTTTTCAATCATTTCTACACAACTATCTATACAACTAACCTATCTATTTTAACTTTATTCTCTTTACTTCTCATCATTACTCCTATTATATCACATCATTTTCTATCAATGTGACAACTTCTACCTCAAAAACTTTTCATCAAAAGTTTTACCCCCAACCAAACACACCCTATTAGAGAGAAATAAATTTGTAATTTTGATTTTGGTACAAATATATTTAAACATAGAGAAATGATTATGTTAGCTTAGATTAAGTAAATGTTTTGTTAATTTATATTAAAAAACTTATTTATGATACTTTTTTTCTATCTTTTTCTTCATGTGATTGTTTATCTAAGTGAATTTAATATATAAATTAAATTATACCATTTATGGACATGTGTATATATTTTCGAGTTTTTTAATTTAATGTTTAAAAATCTCGAAATATATATATATATATATTCAAAAAAGGTAAAATTTGTTTATAAATTAAATACACTCAAATAAATAAGTGTCGAAAAAAAAATGTTATAAATTAGTTTTTTAAAATAAGCTAAACATGGATAAAAGGATTACTTCTCAAATATAAAAAGAGAAAACGTTCCATCTCAAATGCAGACATCGATCACCGTCCACTACTTTGTATAAAAGATGTATACCGGTGGCGCCAAGAGTCGACGTTGGCTACATCTTCAGCGCCATTTCATTTGCCAGCTTTTGCCGCAAACATGCGCAAAATCGTCCCGTTTGCCTGTGCGGACGAGGGAACGAATGCGTCGGGCGATGAAGCTGAGACAGAGCAACATTTCATGCTTGTCTATCTTCGCCCGAGTTTGTCTCATCCCATCTTGACCGAATTAATTAATTAGAAAAGGTTATTTTATGTAAAATAACATAGCAGGAGAATATCCACGAGCACAGTAATTAATTAGAAAAGCTTGTATATATGAAAATGGTTTTGTTTAGCATATGTTGTTTCGTGTATGTAGATGCCGATCAATTTGCACTGCATAAGGCTTTAGTCGGGTTAGCATACCATGGTGATCGATCATCGTATTATATCGATAATAAATCCTTGCGATCCTTTGGATCGTTCTTCATTTTTATTCATTTTCACCGAGGGCGTGGTACGTTGACCTTCGTAAAAACGTTTTCACCGTAATTGCAGTAAAAACTTTTAGCTCGGAGTCTTCGGATCCACGAGGATTATTTTAAAATACGATTCGAGCTGTTTGTTCGGGCTGATTGTTGAAGACGGCTTATTTCGTAATTTATGTCATCTTCGGAAAAAGTTATGTTTTGGCTGGGCTTCTAATACAAATGTTTATTTTACGTACCCAATTTGTACTCAAGACTGTGTTAGGATCCAAATCTGCTGATTGAATTGGATGAGAGCATTACAGAAGAAAGTACAAGAAATGAGATTGAGCACCGACTCTAATTGACAATGACAATGTTCTCCCTCTACTGCAACTAATGAACTAAGAACTAGAAACGAATACAAATCAAGCACCCATTTCTCCTTCCCGTCACTCTCTATTTACACTAATGGCTACTAGCTACTAGCTCCACAAACAGGCTAGGCCCACCTACCCTCCTAGACCCTATCATTCCACCCCGCCTAAAATCCACCTTGCCCACAAGGTGGAAAAAAAAATCAAAATTATTTACAATTGCAAAGAGCAGAACCAAATTAAAGGCCAACAAAACAAACACTCAAGTGACAGAGATGAATCCTTCCCAGCATATCTCTGACTTGGAACTCTCCTCAAGATCCCCGCCTTCCAATCTCTTGACTGAAGGATCAGACTCCATACCATTGTCTGTTACAGACACATTAAAATCTTCATTTGGATTGACCATCTCATAAGTGCCAAATTCGTTGCTAGTTTCATCTGTCTGTCCAACGACATCTATTTCCCAATGAATCTCCACGTTATCCACAAAAATATCCCAATCAATATCTGTTGGCACAACAACAACTGCTAGCTGATTCACATTAGACTTTAATCGATCCTTTAGAGAATCAAGGACCTCGCCAGGAGCTCCAGTACGGAAAAAGGAGACATCAAGCTCCATGAGAAAAGCACAAAGAAATCGGACGAGCCACCGTCGTCTTTCCATCACCCCTGCGTTGACGCAGACAATGCCACCTGGGTCCCAGACCCACCTGCCATCCCTGAAAGTAAGCCAGGTAAAAGAAAGTCCTCCCGGATCCCAAGTGCCCCTCGCCCGGACGACCTCCTGTTTCAGCCCCATAACCCACCCACCCGGGTCCCATTCTAGCATTTGATCAAACACCTCCTGGCCATCCAATTCTTCAAGCCCACTGCCTTCTGATTTTTTTGTCCCTAAAACAAGGATTGCATGATCCCTCTTCGTCAACCCCACCCACCACCGTAGCTCCACCCTTAGCTGCTATGCGTCGCCCCTACTGATGCAGGGGACGGAGAGCTCGTCACTGCTGGAGACTTCCCACGCCATCATTCTCGGCCCTTCGATGACACCGATTATCATCTTCTGGTAAAGCCGATCGGAAAGGTGGCTTAGTATTGTACCCATAGTAGTATTCGCAGCTACTGCTTCTTCAAACGCCTCCCCTGGCTCTGCGGCGCGTCGATCAACTGCCCCCTAACACCACCGTCCTCTTCTCCCTTATTTGGGTTAGGATTACCTCCGACACCCACCACCTCTGCCACCGCACTACTTGCTTGTTGCCTCCTCTTCTCGTCGGCGGTCTCAGTAATGCATGCAACCTTGATAGTCGGCCCTGATGTGAATGCGGCAGCCAAGCTCTCCTTCAACGGTGATGGCCTAAGGCGATCCTCGATTTTCATCTGGTCGATGATTCCCAAAGAATCTTGACACATTTTCTCAACTTTGTCCAGCATTTCGATACCTTGATAGAAGCTAACGTGTCCCGGCAGATGCGAGTGATGTCCCTCAGGCTTGCTGTTATGCCAGGTGGGTTCCTCTTGTCCGAATCCCGGAGGAATGGGCGGTGTGTTACGCAAATCGGGTGGAGTGTTGTGCAAATCGACGATCGTATCAAGCTTGAGGAGCATGACTTCAAACTGCGCTCTTAAGCTGTCGCGGACATCCGCCAATTGCTATCCAAAGCTGTCTATGTGACGCTCGTATGCTGCCGATCGCTCCACCACTTGTCTCTCGATTCGACCGAGTCTCTCTTCCTGACTGGCCTGTGAATTCTGTTGCAGTATCAAATCCTGCTCCATACGATTAAGGCGCTCTCCTTGCGTCCCAGCTCCTGGCATCGTTAGGATAACCTAGCTCTGATACCTTGTTAGGATCCAACTTGTTAGGATCCAAATCTGCTGATTGAATTGGATGGGAGCATTACAGAAGAAAGTACAAGAAATGAGATTGAGCACCGACTCTAATTGACAATGACGGTGTTCTCCCTCTATTGCAACTAATGAACTAAGAACTAGAAACGAATACAAATCAAGCACCCCTTTCTCCTTCCCGTCACTCTCTATTTATACTAATGGCTACTAGCTCCTAGATCCACAAACAGCTTTTTTTTATTTTCAAGCTATACCTTATTTTAGTTGACTTGTAGCTGTTAAGAGAAATAAGAACAGATTTCAAATTTTGAGAAGGGGAAAGTTTTCCTGCTTCTTTCTGCACATTTGTGATATAATTTTATATCTTAACCATCTAACTAACATTTATTATTATTATTACTTGATCTTTCAATCATTTTTTTATACAACTACCAAATCTATTTTTCCTTTACTCATAATCATTACTTATATCATCATATTATTCTCTCAACTTTTTAATTTTTTTTATTCCTACATTCTCACTTTTACTTTTTTATCTTGTCAATTTAAGAAGGGATTTGAAACTCATGACTCAAGACCTCAAAGTTACTACAACTACCTATAGGCTGCAAACTGAGTATAATTTTAGACGTTAACAATGGTTTTAGGTATTAAGCCTAGCATTTCGAGTGCAATTATATATGGATAAAATTGGTTCAATTCTAAACTTCTATGGTAGATGTGGCTAAAATATATATTAGTAGACACTTTGTACTATTTATCTGCTAAAATCAATAATTTTATCATAATAAACACAAAAACTCTTTTATCAATTGGAAATGGATTAGGGTAGTGGGAATAATAAACACACTATTTTTGTCACCATGTAGGGATGAACATAATACGAGAGAAAGTGGGTATTTGGGGAAGAGGTGTGTGGCAGCAGGAGGCACACTTTTGTCTTTAAATCCGCAGTGCATCCCACTGTTCCAATTTACATTGAGATAAATCTAGATTGGAAAAGTGAAAACAATTTTATAACTGTGCACATGATGGTAAATTTTGTTTTGGATTTTAAGGGACAATCATGCAGCCAGTCGTTGGGATCGGATCTCTACTTTGTTTTAAAAAATTTTATACAATATTGTGGGCCTTAACTCGATAAGTTTATATAATTTTTAAAAATTCTTAGGAGATGTTTAGATAAAAATTTTAATTTTTTATCTAAATATTTTCAAAAAACTTACGTAGATCTATTTGGGCAAGACCAAGGCAAGACCCAAAAAATTATAAAAAACTTTGAGTTGGCTTTAAGAATGAGTTTTAACGAATTTGGCAAATGTTACATCAATGATCTAAAGTGGATATCTCATCATGCTTGTATAGGTGAATCGATTCATTACAACAAATTTGGCCACATTGGTGCCATGCCCATTAACAACAATCACAAAGCATAACAACGTTGTTGCATACAATAAAAAGATGGATCAAAGCAAAGAGATGGACTTGACATTTTTTCTCTCGAAACTCATGCTACGCTCCATAAATTTTCTAACGCTGCCAAAATCAACCGAAGCCAAACTTCCCATAATGATACTCAACCAAAATAAGCTTGGAAGAAATCCAGTCCTAACATCACTCTGTACAAGTCAACTCAACCCAACCCAATTATCTCAATAGTTTGTTCATGTTAAATCAACTCAATCCAGCCATACCATCACTCTGTCTGAGTTGACTCAGCTGAAGTTAACCATGCTGTCAATCTACCTGAGTCAGCTCAAACTAGTTGACTTAGCTAATCTAAGCCATGTCGTCACTCTGCCGAAGTCGACCACTCAAACCTGTCATGCCATCACTCTATCGGGTTCAACCAACTCAACTCAACTCATTGAAAACATTCAATCCCAATTAACCCTGTTAACTTGGTCAACCCAGCTAACCTTATCAAATAAGTTAACTCAATGAGCCCTCTGCATTCTATATGGTTCACCAGTACTCTCACGGTAGTGACAGCTGAATTGAAAACTCCAATATAATGTCATCAACATTTTGGCATGTATGTCCAAAATTGAAAAATCTTGACGTTTTTTACCAAATGTTTTGTCCTTGCACGTGGTGTAAAGTCAACAACAACCTCTATTATCTATTATTGACAGGAATAGCTATATGTAATAGGCGGGAAATCCTCGAACTTAACCGGACAGCAGGAACCGTGCGTGATAAAATTAAGAGAACATTGACAGATTCACGCATGCATGCACAACACATTTTCTCCATTGAGCACTTAAGTAAAATAGTCTTCTTAATAAGGGATGCCTGATATATCCGCGTGCAACCACGTCCACCTCGTAATTTCTATCTACCATAATTAACTCGGGTGGATGCAATCATGTGAACACAAGAGGCTAAAAGCTAGATTCTGGTCGGGTAGATGCAATCGTGTGAACACAAGAAGCTCAAAAGGTAGATTCATTCTTCCATAAACAATAATAATAATATTAATAATCTAAAAAAAATAGCGTGGATAGTGGATAAATTTGTGATACTAGTGAAATGGAATATTACAAGGGTCGTGACACTGGTAGTTGTAAAGTCGCTAAAATTGCTGGTCAGTGGCTTTGATGAACAAGCTGGGTAGCACCAACCTTCAACTTCATTGGCTGACTTAAAGCTAGAATTAATCAATTGGAGTGGCCAAAATTGCCGGTTATTGACTTCGAAGAACATACTATAACTAAGGTATTTAATCGGCTAAAAGTAATTTCATTTTCCAATCTATTACTTCTCAAAATCGATCACCACTTTGAATTTTTTTTTTTTTTTTTTTTAATGTGAATGCAAATACATGAAAGGAAAGCAATCTATTACTAAGGGGAAACGGAAACGGCTTCGTCCTGTAATGCTTTATGATTTCGTTTTTATTATTTTTTTTATTTGTAATGATTTTGTTATTATTGGCGTGTCTGCAATAGGTACAAATTTGTCATTTGGAAGAGGCAAAAGCTAAGCGAAGCCAAAGGGCTAAAATTAATGATAAAAAATGGTATTGGGGAATGTTAGGTTTGTTTTGTATTCTGTTGTGATTGAGATTGCGTATCCTATATAGTTCAGTTGTGTGAGACTGGAATTGCGTAAGAGCGTAAAGGAATTTTATTTATAGGTGGATCGGTTAGGAATTCGATGGAACCTTAAGAGGTGTCCCATTGGGACGTGAGAGAGGGGGTTATCAGAGTATTCTTGTTTGGAGTGTATGTGAGGTATCCAGAAAATATGTGTGAGGTATTCTTATGTGTATCTCTGTAACCTATTTATTTTAGTATATTGGTATATTTCTTCCGTGGTTTTTCCCTTCTTGGTTTGAAGAGTTTTCCACGTAAATTTTGGTGTCTTCTTGTGTTTGATCTTGTTATTATTTATTTAATCCTATTTTATTGTATGTGCTTCCGCTGTAATCTGTATCTACCCGAATCACGTTTCCTAACAGAAACATTTGCATTTAGATTAGAAAAATTGAAATTCATTTTTACGTCAGCAAAAGGAATGCGGGAAAAAAAAAGAAAGATAAAAATCGCTTGACCCCTTGGTGTTTTTATTTTCTTGAGATATTTTGCCTATCGGTTACTTGTGTTAGACGCGAACGCGATTTCCATTCATTCGACATAATTTATATGCATCAAGCAATATAGATAGATACTGATTAGTTGGTAGAAGTGCAATAATCAATCCAAACTTGTTTAATGGTTTAATTATTAACTCATCGATCATCGACCGGCGGGCTCTTTTAAAACGTAGCTGATAGATACTAATGACCCACCCTGCCTTTTAATTTGTTTTATGTGAAGCGTAAAACCTTTTCTTCACCCCCCCCCCCCCCCCCCCCCCAACCAAAAAAAAAAAAAAAAAAACTATTGCGGTTGTTAGCTTATTCTTGCTGCTGCGATCCATCGAGTTCAATTTCCAGCTTCGAACGCATGTGACAGCCGATGACGCATTCGGAGATTATTTCTCTTTCCATCTTTATTATTCTTTTAATGCAAGAAGCACTTTTTTTCGGTAATTAAAGGGGTGCAACTTTAACTGGATTTGATACAAATTATAAATTATAGATCGATGGCTTTAGTAAAAACGTAAAGCTCGCATCGCTGTAACAGATATTGAAATATACTAATAAAAAAAAACGTAAAGGGTTGGTTGGAGCACGCATAAGAAAAATGATAACGTTAATGTCTTGAGCTTATCTCTGATTTTTTAATATAGTGAGTATTTGGCTTTGCGCGAAAAACGTGTGAAGAGATTTTTCCTTAAAAATGTAATATACATACATACATATATATATCAAGATCATATAAAAAAAATCAAATATATACATATCAAGATAAAAATGGTCATATTAAATCTCATCCAATATTGAAAATCAATTCCGGCTGCCGGTGAAGCCTAAAATCCAAAGGTAATAATTTAATTTAGGGTGCGTTTGTTTGGAGTAAAAAAATATTAACCAAAACTTTTCAGTCTTCGTAATTATTTTATTTTTAATTTTTTATATTTTTCTATACAAACTACCCTACTTTTCAATCATTTCTACACAACTACCCATACAACTAACCTATCTATTTTAACTTTATTCTCTTTACTTATCATCATTACCCCTATTATATTACATTATTGTATATCAATTTGACAATTTTTACCCAAAAAAAATTTTGATAGAAAGTTTTACCCTAACTAAACACACCCTTAATTTGTGAGATTTCTTCCTGGTCTACAATTACTCAACACTCTGCAGGTCGACTGGGGATTCGCTCATTACGTTTTTAGGTTTATATATTATCCTGCCCACAAACGACTTCATGAAGACGGACGGACAGAGCACTTGGGCAAACGCCATCTGTAGCTATGACATGAACGGTTGTGATCGTCCTTGGAAATATACTCGTAATAGTAGCCGTTGTTTTTGTTAGGACTTTAGTAATTCAAGAAAATTGGCAAATAAAGTCACTTAATTATGCTGGATATATGTGACAAAAAAATTATGCTGGATATAAATCCCAATAGAATTTTTAAAATTTGAGTTATTTGTGCCCATGCTATAATTTTTTACGCATGCCTGCGATTTAAAATTTACTACAAATATGCCCGTAAAGTTTTAAAATATTTATAAATAAATCTATGACAAGTATGAACCTCTTGTTTTTGAAAAACTAGAATATTCTTGATAAATTCAAAAAATCCATTGTGTTTATTAATGTAAATTTAATTAATATATCAAAAATACTTTTATGAAATATCTTGATAAGCTATAATTAATTTTACAACAATTTAATTCATTAGAGTTCACCAAGGTATCCAATTAAGCTTATTTTTGGCACATTAATAAAACGCACGTTAATAAGCACAATAGTTGGTGTGGATTTATCGAAAAGTATCTTTGTTTTTTAAAAAAATTTAAGAGATTAACACTAATTATAGGCATAACTGCAAATATTTTTAAAAATTTACAGGCATTATTTGCAATAAATTTCAGATAACGGGGCATAAATGGAATTCGTGAAAAATTTTATGCGCATGAACAGAAATTCCTCTTGAAATTTTACGACATATATTCAACAGGTTTATTACATTACATGCGTTTTGCAAGTATTCATGACAAGCCGTTGTTTTAGCTACATAAACAGGTTTGCTTGTAACTGTCAAAACCAAAATTTGACCGTCGAATAGTATAATCTTGTGGAGTAATTTTCATAATCTTCAATTCCATTCCAAATACAAGTTGTATATCCAATTTTCTAACATGCATGGTTGGACAGAACAGATGGGAGTATTTCGGTCTAAATGCCAGTCCGGAAAAGTGTTGGAAATAAGCATGGAAAATGGTAGAATTTTAGCTTGCGGATCCATGACGCCAACGGCCTATGCAATTGTCCTTCTAGATTAGCCTGGAATTATGTAGTATTCGAGTATGCTCTGATTTTTAGAGTACTACATACGTTGATTTCGAGAATTATAAATAGTACATACTGTGTTTTATTGACCAAATTGAGTTAATAACCCAAAAAAAAGATGGAGCTTTCCCTTATCTTAATTTCTCACTCTTCTATTTTATACTAATTTATAATACTTTTTCTTATTTTCTACGTACGCTTATTTATCTAAGCGTATTTAATATAAAAATTAAATTTTATCATTTTTGAATATGTGTATGTATTTTTTAAGATTTTTAAAAATATAAAATTTTTAATACATATATACACACTTATCTTTAAAAATCTCAAAAAAATACATATATGTATTCAAAAATAATAAAACTTGATTTATATATTAAGTATACTTATATAAACAAATATACGAAAAAAAAAGTTAAAAAAATATTATAAATAAATTTTTTTAATATCACTTATCTTTTATATTTGTGAACCGCCATTCTTCCTGACGAAAATAACATTGCATGCATGTAACATCTCGAATTTTGGCGAGATGGGGGTCATGCAAGGGCTGCTGCTCCAATCCAATTGAAAACGACAGCTAGGAAATTGGCCTTGGAACTCCCGGGTTGCCATTCAATAATTTCATCATTTCATGCCAGATGTGCTTTCTTCTATCCACCACCTCCTCCCCTAGTTTCACTACAGAGTTTCGTTCCCACTCTGATCATGGCTTCCCAAGTTCTGTTTTTCTCTTTCCTTCAATACCCCTTGCTCTTCCTTCTCTTATCTCGCCAAACCCACCTCTTAATGGCAGCAGACACCCTCTCTCCCGGCCAATCGCTAACGGGAAACCAAACCATCGTCTCCAAAGCCGGCAAATTCGAATTGGGTTTCGTCCAAATTGGCAATTCCACCCCGCCAAGGCACTACATAGGCATCTGGTTCAAGAACAATCTCCCACAAAAAACCATCGCTTGGGTCGCCAACCGAGATCGTCCCGTCGCAAACACCTCCCTGGAGCTCAAAGTTCTTGACAATGGGACCCTGGTCCTGGGGGGCGACTCGAAATTCCCAGTCTGGTCATCGAATTCCGTCTCGAAAACGCCAAATTCGACAGTTGCGGTGCTCTTGGACAGTGGGAATCTCGTCCTGCGAGATAGCTCCAACGCATCAGATGTCATTTGGGAGAGCTTTGACCACCCCACCAACACATGGCTTCCAGGAGGGAAGCTTGGCCTGAATAAAATCACCGGGGAGAACCAAGTCCTTATTTCCTGGAAGAATTCTGAAGACCCAAGTCCGGGTATTTTCTCTCTCGAAATCGATTCAAATGGTAGTAGTCAGTACCTCATATACTGGAACCGCAGCCGATGGTATTGGACTAGTGGCATTTGGAACGGGCAGATTTTCGCCAACGTTCCTGAGATGACAGCAAATTATCTTTATGATTTCGACTATATTTCAAACGACCGGGAGAACTATTTCACCTACACAGTTCAAGATAGCTCTCTAATCTCACGGTTTGTGATGGATTTGTCTGGGCAAATTCAACAGCTGATGTGGTTGGAAAAATCACAGCAGTGGCTCTTGCTTTGGTCCCGTCCAAGCGATCGATGCGAGGCCATTTCGCTCTGCGGGCCATTTGGGATCTGCAAGGAACAAGATCCTTTCTGCGGGTGTCCACGCGGATTCCAACCGCGGTCGCTTGGTGAGTGGAATTTGAGCGATTGGAGCAGCGGGTGCTCGAGGCAAACCCAGCTGGAATGCGCGACCAGTGGTGAGGGGAAGGATCGGTTCCGGGAGACGCCAGACGTACAATTTCCTGACAACCCAATTTCTCTAGCTGCGGCCACTGCCGACGAATGCGAATCGGCCTGCCTGAGGAACTGTTCTTGCAGCGCTTATGCTTACAGCAGCGGCTGTTCGATATGGAATGGGAATTTGATGAATTTGAAACAGCTCTCCGATGGGGGAGGGAATGGAAGTGTTTTTAATCTCCGCTTGGCTGCTTCTGAGCTGCCGACTTCAGGTGGGGATAAATCCAAGGTTGCTGGGATTGCAGCCGGCGCAGTTGGATTTGCTCTGCTGTTGTTCGGGTTGATTGCGCTCCTGATTTGGAGACGGCGCAAACGACAGAGACCTGCATTGAGAGCAGAGACTGGTCCTCTGATCTCATTTCGATACAAGGAATTGCAGGATGCGACAAAGAACTTTTCAGAGAAGTTGGGTGGCGGAGGTTTTGGTTCCGTCTTCAAAGGGACGTTGCCAGATTCGTCAGTGATTGCTGTAAAGAAGCTCGAAGGGATCCGCCAAGGAGAGAAGCAGTTCCGAACCGAAGTGAGCACAATCGGCACTATCCAGCACATCAATCTCGTCCGCCTTCGTGGGTTCTGCTCCGACGGCGAGAAAAGACTGCTGGTGTATGACTACATGCCAAACGGCTCTCTGGATTCCCATCTCTTTGGGAACAAATCGAGCACCTTGGATTGGAAAGCTAGATACTATATTGCCATCGGGATCGCAAGAGGATTAGCATATCTCCACGAGAAGTGCATAGACTGCATTATACACTGCGACATCAAGCCGGAAAACATACTTCTGGATGAGAACTTCTGCCCCAGGGTCGCAGATTTCGGGCTGGCGAAGCTGATGGGGCGCGATTTTAGCAGAGTTCTTACAACCATGAGAGGAACCCGAGGCTACCTCGCCCCCGAATGGCTTTCCGGCCAGGCCATCACGCCGAAAGCTGATGTCTATAGCTATGGAATGATGCTGTTCGAAATCATATCGGGGAAGAGGAATTTGACCCAGTCGGAAGACGGGAAGCTGTCTTTCTTCCCCAAATGGGCTGCACAGAAAATCACTGAAGGAGACGTGTTGAGCTTGCTGGATTCCAGATTGGAAGGAAATGCTGAGGAGGAAGAGCTGGGTAGGGCATGCAGGGTAGCTTGTTGGTGCATTCAAGACGATGAGGATCAGCGTCCAACGATGGGGGTCATCGTTCAGATCATGGAGGGTATGTCGGATGTAAGCATGCCTTCAGTTCCGGGAATACTTGAAATATTTGCAGAAAATCTGGGGGCAGATTCGGGGTCTTCGTCGAACCAAAATCTGGTGCTAATCAGTGCATCATCCAGCAGTTCTCAAGCTAAAACGCCCAGCAGTTTTCAAACCAAAACGTCGAGCTGTTCGAGCTAGAAGTTGGTCATCGCGACTGGGTTTCGATGCAGGCAGATCGATTGAAATCGGGCTTAGATACTGATCTCTTTTTTTTTTTTTTTTTTTTTATATCTAGATACTGATCATTGTTCCCTCTGTTTACGTTACATGTGTTTGAATTTTTTTTTTTTTTAACGTGTAAAATTCAAGTATACCAATCTTACATTCAAGGGGAAAATTGGAGATCGATTTCCTATCACTTTCTCTTCCAAGTTATTAATAATGGGTCACGCCGTAGTGGTTGGCGAAAGAAATATCACATGACCACGTTTTCAACCACTATTTCACTCTCTTTATATGCAATAGATACATATTCCACAGAGGTGAATATTTTTCAACAGTGGCGATATTTTTATTAATTTAAGGTCGAATGGGTAAAGGATCATAATTAAAAATTTACAATTATTTTAACTTTTGTCAATATATTTAATAATTCATTAATTTGTCGAGGCTGGGAGATCATTTGAACGGAAGTACTAGAGGAAATGTATGGGCTGTGGCGCCAAGACATCAATCGCCAGACTCTGGAAAGATGATAGATTATCACACAACTAACCTGAATTAATAAGGACTATGATTAAATAGTAAATGAAAACTTCTTCCTAATATACATACTATTCTAGCAAGGTTGAAACCCAGCTGGTGCTACCACTTGTCCAGTGCTCTCGAGGCAGGTTTTAATCCCTTTGGATAAAT
This sequence comes from Annona cherimola, assembly GCA_030490835.1. Taxonomy (NCBI): domain Eukaryota; kingdom Viridiplantae; phylum Streptophyta; class Magnoliopsida; order Magnoliales; family Annonaceae; genus Annona; species Annona cherimola. Next base: position 81,517,144 of record CM059973.1, on the reverse strand, counting down.
TTTGGTACAAAGCTTGCGTTAAAAATACAGTCATTGTGAAAAGAAAAACTGAGTGATAAGCGTACGTGAGTGTGTACTCTTGTGAGGTCGGAAGTTCAAATGTGGCCTGAGGCATTAGGCTACATGTAAACTAAAACAATAACAACAACAAAAACAAATGCGGACCTAATGAGCTCAATTTCACTTAAGCAAGGTCTTAGGTTATGTTTTGTGAATGAAAAGACAGGTGCTAACAGAGCTTTTACCATTTTTACATATCAGCCGGAAATTGAAAATTATTGTAAAACAAAAAGAAAACTAAAACCAAAACAAAAAATAAAAACCAAAGAAAAAATCCACTACCACAAATATGTTACAAGAAATAAAAACTCTTAAAGAAAAACTCTTAGAATTAATACACCAAAATACTAAGCTTTCATTGAAAATTAAAATCTTACACAAGAACATCAAAGAAACCCTTGAAAAATCACACTATCAACTTAACCCTAGTACAAGCCTTCTATTTATAACATCTTAAATCTCAAATGTATAAACAACTAAGTTAAAATGATGCCTAAAATTGAAAATTAAAAGAGAAATAATATGTTAAAAATCTCAACCAAATTCTAAAAAACTTAAACTTAATAATAAAAACTTAATCAACATATAAAAGTCTCAACCAAATTTTATGATATATAAATATGGTAACCAAAAAAGACCTGATTACCATATCGAAAGTCTCAACTAAAATCTATTGATATCTAAACTTGGTAACGAAAAGAAATTACATCAATTTATAAAAGAAAAATTTGTAGTAGGAAAATGTGATCTCCTAGATATATGTTAATCTTCTTCTTAAGCTTTTCTCAACCGAGCTTTTTATAACTGTAGCCAAAACTAATTCTGCGATCAAAATTTTCGATCTCAAATTTTATTATCATTATCTTAATGCCTAAGAAAAAATAACCAAACTTTTATGCTAATTTATTATTAATAATCTTACAAAATATCAAAATAATATGATAAATATGATAAAAAGAAATACAACAAATATAAACTTTCATTGAAAATCCTTCAGTAGAAAAGAAAAATTAAGAGTTGAAAGAAAAATCATGAGTGGAGGAGGAAAAATAGATAATCAGAAAAAAATTATAAATGAAGAACTCTCAAGAGAAAATTTCTTAAACCTAATTTATCAAAATAAAAGTCTTTTTGTTACAATCCAGTCTAATTGCGAGATCAAGCAACATGGTGTCTTCCTCTTTTGGAGTTCTCATGGAGAAGGAAATCCTCTTTCGGAGGGATATTCCGTCAATCCAACTGAACGGAATGAATACAAAACAATACATGCTACTTGGCCCTTTGGGCAACTGGCTCATTCATTGGCCCTGACTCATACAACAAAATACCCAACATGCCCCCTCCTAAGGCTCACTTAGCCTACATGAGCAACTACCAACTTATGCAGAGGACTATATGGTCCCCTTGATTTACATCCTATCACTTTTCCTGAAAACCAAATCACACATAAGAATAAAAGAAAAATATAAAAATTACATTCTCAAGAAACTCTAAAACAAAGCCTATGTTTATAACTAATTAAAGAGGGAGTCCAGGGTACATAAACCAAATCCATATGGATTGAGGAATCTGAACTCACGTCAAATTGGTTGTGCGTCATATAAAGTGCACAAAACCTCTTTTTTTTTTTTGGAAATAAAAAACCTCTTATAGCTAAGAGGCACAAAATTCAGCACAGAATCCAAGACGCATCCCAACATGTGTCACGTGTATCAGAGCCTACATAGATACCCTTTCTAATTAAACCTCCTCATTTTGCAGCTTGTCACCATATGGGATCGATGAGCTTGTGATAATAGTGTGTGTTAAGGGGACCCATAGAGGTACATGGTTTACAAGTGTGATATTGATTGACCTTTCCATGGATTAGAAATGAAATACATGAATGCAGCCCACAGATCCCTCACAAATCTGTACAGATCCATTTGGAGGCTATTTATCTATTTCGGTTACATGAATCTTCATTTGAGAAGAAGAAAATGACATCCCAAGTCCCAACTCAGGTTGCATTCCCTAGACAATATTGGTTGAGCATTAAAAATCCGAATATTATATCCTTGAAATCAGTTAGCAGCAACACATACACACCCATCACAATAAACAAGGGCAGGTAGCGACAATAATGCGGGTGGGTCATGCTGTAATCAATCATATTGAATGTAGCGAACAGAAGCAGCTCTGGATGTTTTGTCGTGTGTAAACAAGGGCAGCAGATTGTTTTGCAATAGACACCTGGACAATGTGAAAGAGCTTCTACAAATTCGATAAATTAGTATACGATTACCCAAAATTGGTATGCATCTGTCTTAAATTTCCTATTTATATGTGTCATATTTCTATTATTACTTTTATTGTATTTGGATTTTGGGTACAGGTACCCGTCCAATTCAAGGATCTGTATTCGAGACAATGTCCTTACTGTACTAAATAGAAACGTATATAAAATTATAACAAGTGTAAAATACACGAATTTGAACAACATAAAAGAGTTACAATCAGCTCCTAAAGATAAGTACAAAGGATACCAAAAAATAGTTCTTTAGAGTATCCGTTGTTTCATACTACTTAAAGCGCATCCTTACATAGCAGAATACCATTACAAACATGTTTATGGAAAACATCAACGACCATCTTCCAAGAAAGTGAAAATATCCACGTTGTCTCTAACTCGAGATTCGAAGTGAAACCAACAAAAATTCAATTGATGTGCACTGACATTATCTATTTTGCAGCTACTATAATCAAATATCGGACTGGAAGCCTGATTAAGTTGAAGGCAGCAGCGGGTACATAAAAAGCTGACGCGCATTGAAGCTATGGTCTTCTTTCACATCAGCATGGCACTAATTTTGGCAAAACGATTTTTGCGGTTCGTCCCGGGCCATGTCTGTCAAATGGACCTTCGGTTGCTACTGCCCTCTTCGGAAACTGAAATCCACACGAAACAATTTTGAAGACACCCCTTCCTTGAGCACAAAAATAAAAGGATGGGCTAAGATCCAGGCCTAACAATGACAAAGGAGAAGCAACTCAAGAACAAATGTCAATGGGCTCTAAAACTAAAAGCCCATTTGGAGCAAATCCAAAACAAAAGATGTCAAGCTAAGCCCACCACTAAACAGACTTGTTCAGTCTCAGCCCACAGGAGCAAAGCTCCACCAACCCTCAAAGTAGGCTCTTCAACAACAAGTCCGTCGGGCCTCAACAACGGCCCACTTGGAGCAAAAGGCTCCATCCAGATCCAGCTCACCAAGTTCCAGCCCACCATGGACGAAGTCCGATAGGCCTCCAAATGGACCAAGCCCAACAAGCTCAAGCCTAGGTGCCATAAGTCCACAAGCTCAAGCCCACAAAGAGGCTCATGCTCCCATCTATAAAATGAGGTATCCCCCTCCTCAAGCAAGACACATGAGGAGGCATCCCCAAGGGGAAGGACGGGAGTCTACGGCAAAACCCCAACACCCCGGCTTCTCCTCTCCTCTCTAACTCTCTCTCTCTCTCTCTCTCTCTCTCTCTCTCTCTCTCTCTCTCTCTCTCTCTCTCTCTCTCTCTCTCCTTTAGATTTTTCATTTTATTTTCCCCTTTTCATGCCGATGTAAACGGCTTCGGGTTAACAGATTTCTGTCATATCCGTTTTAATCCGAAGACCGGGATCCCAGATCTGCAAGACCGGTGCCTTTATTCATTGAAAACAGGGACTGATCTCCCTTTTAAGATCAGTGGCGACTCCATTTTCTTTATTTTGCATAAATACTAACGCGTTTGTTTGAGTTAACGCTCCGGCAAGGCGGGCGCACACGGGTCCACAGATTCCAACATAACACGCTACCGTTATGCTGCCGAATTCGTGACTTGACCCGTGTATAAAAAGCCCCGTCTTAGCCGTTATGCCGCCGAATCCACGGGAGGACACTCACATGCCAAGCTATCTAAAGATTGTCTATCCTAACACGTTTGCTCCATGGAAATGCAGGAAAATTGAGCCCGTGCCACCATTTCAGAAACATTGAAGAACCGGTTCAAACCCATCCAACACGATCCATATTTCTAAGGCGAGGAAAACCATCCGAGCCCATCGTAGAGCTCGCGGCGGATGCTACAAATTTAGAACTTATTAGCAAATTAACAAGTATGTAATGAATACATGGATCGCATTAGGGGAAAACGTTCTGATAATTGACTGAATTATTAAAGAAATCAATAGATAAGAATACAGATGAGGTTGAAATCTTTCATAGGGGTGGTCCATTTTTCTTACGCATTCTCTTACACATATCAATACCTCCGTTATTTTTGTGGCGCAAAATTCCGGCTTATTGGAAGGAATGACGGAGGGTCGGCCTTCGAATTGGGCTGAGGACCCCAGGCCTTGGTCCCGGCCTTCTTGGATCATTCCTTTGGTGGAGATTCGATCCAAGCCAGGCCAGTCAAAAGGCGCTTTCGGCTTTGTGCACCTTTCTAGATAGATGGGGCTCCGCTATGACAATGACTGATCCCAGATTTGTTGGATTCCAAAGTCCGGCCCTTCCACTCATGCAGTAGGCCCATTGCTATCTCCTCCGTATATTTTCTGAGTCGTGGAACTCTGGTCCAGGCCTCCAGGGATCAGTTTTGAAAATTGGAATTTTCCATCATCAGGATTCGACGGGGTTCTGTTGGCATTTGCCAGCCTGACCTTTTTTGACCGTGGTGACTTCTAAAAAATTTTTATTAAAAAAAAAAAAAAAGTTCAAACGTTCAAGTTATGATTTTCCATAGATCTGAGATCATTGTTATTATTTACATTCTCTATTTGTCTTATTTAATTAACGAGGATAGAGTTAGAGTATGGACATCCATTGGCCCTTTGATCGCCAAACATTAGCTTCGCTTGTGCAATCTAAATCCAAAATGAAATATGGTTTATGGATGAGAATGAAATCAACATTGGCGTATCCATTATTCAATTTCCAGGAGCATTCTCCAAAGATTCGATCGAATACCGTCTTCTCTCTCTCTCTCTCTCTCTTTTAAGGATTTGAAGGAACACTAATTATTTCAATTTATTAGGAGGAGGATTGGCGTCTGGTGACCGTTCCAACAAAAACATCTACATCGAAAGGATGCAACGCATTCTAGACATTTCATCTGTTCAGAATCTCGTCACCACCACGAAAGCAACAGCAATTTCTTTCTAGCATACTAAGGCAGCAGTGATGAATCACATGCCTTTCTTGTTGACAAATCCATTTCAGTCGTCCGCGCATCATCAGTTCGGATGCGGAGCCAAGCTGGCATGAACTCGAAACAGGCGCGCTCATGCAGTGATTGGGACTCACCGGCCTGCTATTGTCGATCAGACAAAACCACAGCGGCCGAGCGCATAATTGAGTTGGTGAGCTAATCCATCACTACCAGGCGCACTAATGTGGCCTTTTACCTCCTTAGAACAAACTCCAGGGTCAGATCATCATTTTGAACAACTGGCAGCATGACCGATCAATCCCGGATATAGCATCAACAGCCCACGTTCGACTTCCAGTTAATAGCTACAAATTGCAATCCATCCATTGCCTTGTGCATGCCAACTAATCAACGGTCAGAATATTGTGGGGATAGTTCAAATCAGGAAATGAGATGAGGACTTCGAGTAAGGTACAAGAGTTTGGATGAGTTTGGTGGATTAATGCGCTTGGCCTGTGTTTGACTACACACGCAAGGAAGGAGAAGTGTAGCCATTTATATTCCGTTAGGTGATGGGCCACTGTCTCCCTTTCAACGATTTTCTGCTGGTCCGCCATGGCTGGAGAGATTTCCAGTAGCCTCCTCTCTCTCTCTCTCTCTCTCTCTCTCTCTCTCTGACGAGGGATCTGTTTAACCGTCCATCCCATTCCTTACGTGTGTTTGAGTCACATACCAAGTGTTTCGTCTGTCGAATAGCAAGCTAGCTAATTTGCAGTTTTTTACACGTCGCGGAAGCATCAATATCAATCAAGTCATGATCACAAAATAATATGAAAATCACGTATCCATTAATTAAGCTCCCTATTACCTTGCTAGAAAGTACAAATGTTATATAGCGTTCTTATGAGTTTTAGCAATTAAGTGCCCTGAACCAAATTCACTTGCAAAAAGCTTGTATAATAACAGAATACAAGATACAAAAAATAATAATAATTAAAAAAATAACAGTATAACCGCGGGCTTATTTGCCTTTGAATACATATATATACACTCACGCATCATGCCTTCGATGTCTTTCAATCAGTCGAGCTCTTAGGCGTTCGTTTACTACGGTGGTTACAAGGGATTGGGGTGCATTAAATCCATTTTAATTCATTTTTTAATTTATTTGAAACTTTTTTTATAAAAGTGTTAGATTTTTATTTTTTATTTTTGAAAATCAGTGGCATTTTAGTAATTTAAAATTACCTAAAATGCCCTCAATTTTCAAAAATCAAAAATAAATATCTAAAATACTCCGAAAATAATAAAAATTGATACACATGTTAAATACACTTAGATTAACACTTTTATAAAAAATTTCAAAAAAAATTTAAACAAATGGGTTAATGTACCCGGGTGCATTGAAGCTCAGTGTATCCAGGTGCATTAAATCGCGGTCCGGTTACAAGCACTATTTCAACAATATTTCTAAGATTCCATTTGGATTGGTAATATCATGCACGAATTCAAGTTAAATAATTTTAAAAGGTGCTATTAAGGGAAGCTAACTAAATTTGCTTACTAAAAAAAATTCTAGTAAGTTGATAGAATGTTAAGCATAACCTTTCAGCCAAATAAAACCTTAATTGTGATAAAAAAAATAAATCCTTAATCAATTTGCTTAGTCTGCAAAACAAGTTTGCATAGTATCCTAAGTTATTTGCTTTTACCGAGTCATGTAAACACGATTTTCTTCTCATTTATTTGATTTCTTGTGGCTGGAGTAGTATCATAAGTTAGCATTCAATAAAAATTACTTATTTTGTTGACTGAAATTTATAAGAACACTCAAAAATTAACCTATGATGTCTCCTAAATGCCCCCATGGATTAGGATTACAAACTTATATTTGTGGATTACTTGAGGATTTGAGGTATGTTGTTTTTGTCAACTTATGGAGGAGGGTGGTTAAAAATTAGTAACCGGTACACTGTATTTTTTATAATTTATGGTTTTATATTTTTTAAAAATTATTTGTATTCATATCAATTGAAAAGTAAAATTACTTATGTTACATGACTTTTATTTTTATAATTTATATCAGTAATATTTTATATTTTATATTTACATCGACTCCATTAGGTGGATTATTAATTAACTTTTTTTGGGCATGTTTGTTTTCTTAAAATTTTTTACTCTACACAACAATTATATTTTTAATTATTTCTATACATCTTTCTAGACAACTACTTTACTTTTTAATCATTTCTACATAATTTTCTATACAACTACCATACCTATTTTAATTTTATGTTTTTTATTCTTCATTGGCACTCTATCATATAACATCATTTTCTACAAATTCAAAAATATTTACAAAAAAGACTTTTAATTTAAAAGTTTTAACACTTTCGAAAGACACCTTTAGTTAGCCAACTTTATATGCAACTCATTCTCCATGCATAGTCTACTCCATATGGAACATGAGTAACGGACTCAGTATGTAACAATTGTTAGCTTACAACTAAGGGAGTTGGCATTAATGCAAAATATTTTAAATTTTTGTGCAAATATTAAAAACTAATTGGAAAATATGCAAATATTCATGAATTTGAATAATCATATTTTGATATTTTCAATTTGAAAACTTGGAACAAGATTTTTTGAAAAGAATTAAAATTTTATTGGAGCTAAGATAGAAAATTTAGTCACTAAATAACTCTTTAACCAAAATTTTAAAAGTTTGCATGCTACAAAATTTTCACATTATGTATTTATGAAAAAATGAATATTTTGTCAATAATATTATATATAAATTGAATGATATAGAACTTGGTTTATCTATTTCTATTTATGAAAAAAGTGAAAATATTGTGATAATCATATATAGAAATTGAATGACATAGAACTTAGTATGTCTGTTCCTATATTTGAAAAGAAGTGAAAATGTTATCAATAATAATACATGGAAATTGAATAATATAAAAATAACATAGAAATAAAGTAGTATTAGACAAAAAAAGTTTGTAATGATTTTAAAAATCTTTTTTTACTGAATTATCCAATATCCCAAAGCATGAAAATAATCAATTCGGTCAATTATGGTCAAATAATGAACTGTGAAATTATAATTAGGGCACATTTGGTAACGTGCATGGAGATAGTGGGGTTGGAAACCATTGTAGCACAATTTTCGAAATTTATCATCTTTCAATCAATCATTATTTTTTTTTTACTTTTGCTCTTATATTACAATTATTTTTCTATCAACTACATTCCAACAAATCTATTTATTCCAACTTTATCCCTATTATTTTATATCAAATCAACCAATTTTTAAAATATTTCTTTTTCTACTCCCACCCTATCCGACATTTTCCACAACTTTCACTTTCCCACGCATACCCTTATATACATTAAGGATGTATTTGGTAATATGGAAAAAAGGTTGAAAAGTTATTGTAGAAAAAAGTTTGAAAAGTATAGAAGAGTAATAAGATAAAATCAAATTAAAGATTATGAGTAAATGATAATTATATGAAAATATGTGTAAAAATAATTAAAAAGTGGAATAGCTCTATTAAAAAAAATGTGTAGAGATAATTGAAAAAACTGATAGCTATATGGAAAATTTTTGTGAGAATTTTTTATGCATTCACCAAACATACCGTAATTTATTAATTCATTAAATTTTAGGGCATTCTACTCATCAAAAAACTATCTTCTAGTGTATATATATATATATATATATATATATCACATTAGTGATCTATATATAATATTCGAGAGACGCTATATGAGTCACTTTATTCAATTGGATGATTCTGGATAGGTCCTAAATGTTGTCTACATCAGTGTATACATAAAAATCTAAAATTATTTTAGCAAAAAGGACAATGATCAAGCCGACATAGACTCCCTCATATGAAGCAAGATCAGGTCATGCAGATCCTTTAGAGAAAATGAAACTCACATAGTGAAAGATCATGAGCAGACCCGTTCATATAGAGAGGGAATTGAGCTAACACTACTAACATTAACACCGATAGAGCAAGACACTTATAATTAATAAAAGCATCTCAAAGAAAGCAAACATTTGCCCTCGAGTCAAATGAAACCGTTCAACATTAAATAAGACACCAACAATTACGGGGGCTAGAACAGTTCTATTCCATCATGGTCTGCCCACGTCAGACTTTACCTCACACGCAACCAATCAAAAATGAACACATTACCCTTTGAAAAATTTCAAGAAAATGATTGCAAATTCATTTTGACACAAAGCACGTGTTGTCCCGGTGATGCAACATTGTGCAAAAATTAGGAAATTCCCCTAAAATTGTGGTCTATTTTCTCTCTGATAATTTAGTCCTTATTTCGGTTCAACTTAGCTCTTAACCCATTTGGACTTTTCAGATGGAAACCCCTTTCTTAATTATATAAGATAAATTTAAAGAAAATTTAAAAAAAGTCTCAGCACGACAGCACCTACCTTTATATACCGGATCCAAATGCTCCAGCACAACACCCTTATTGAGCAAAGCTCCCTTAGCGGGATTGGCTGGATTACGGGGCATAATATTCTTGCTCACCCTTGCGCACCGGCATTTCTAAGGCAAGTTTAAATTTTCCAATTTGCAACTGGTCAAGAAAATGCCATGGAGCAGTGAAAAATGTTCCCTTTCACATATCATGGACATTTCAAACCATGGTGTTTTGAATTTCGACCGTCCCGCCATTGCAACGTGCAACATATGTACGTGGGTGGACGTTCACTTTATTAGTTAAAATCAGTGCATGTGATCCACTCCATCAGATGTCATATCTATATGCAATTATTCCTATGCAACTAGCGACGCTATCAGATCATAGGTCTCCTGCTATTTGTATTCCAATTACTGAAAAAGGGTTGGGTGTTCTGAAGAATCTCGTAGGCTTTAACGGGATGTCTGTGGTCTTCAATTTTTAACATTATTTTTTTCATATAACCCTCTTTCTTGCATCTTTCAAAAGGGCCAGTTAGTAAGGATGCAAGGGGCCTTAAGAGAAATGAAATAAAAATATAATAATATTAAAAACTGAATATAAAAATTATATTAAAAATATTTCAAATAAATATTTTCATATCATACACTTCATTCAAGATGATATGGTCATCGGCTGCGGAATGAGATTTTCATTCGCAACCGGTGTTGGTTCGAATCCCATGTGGGATTCTGAACCATATTTGGGGTGGGGGCATGTGTGATCCCATTTATACTTGGATAGGAGCTAGTGGTCTTCTTACTTATTTGTGGAAGTTTGTTGTGTCTTCCATTGTAAACTTGTTAGAATTGTTTCAGATTTGAATGTAATATGAATTGAGATATGATATAAAATATCCTCCAATCGCAAAAAAAAAAAAAGAATTGATAAAATCCTTTAGAACACCCGCGTCAAGCTCGCCCAAACCCCTCGATGGTTTCCGTGTGTCACATACGCTTATCGTTTAGCGGATTGGCGCTGGCTAGTTCAGAAAAGTCAAAGGCTCACACAGTTGGCTGATTTTCCAAGACCGGCACGCACATCGTAAAAGCGTGGCGTGTAGGCGTAACCGAAACCGTCCACGAGATCCAGTACACATGGCGAATGTCGAGTCGTCCAAATTCCAAAAAATAAACATACCCATCGGTTTCGGGCGCATGAACAGTCAAATCAATCTGATCTCGTGAAAACGACTCATCCACGAGTTCCAAGCCTTCAACGGCGAAAAAGTGGGCAGCCGGCATGCGTATGAACGGTCAGCCTCCGCAATGTATCGAACGCCACGAACGTACGGTTAGTCGGTAACGCGGACCGCGAGATAGTGGGAGACGCTCCGCGACTCGAAAGTCGCATATAAGAGCCGACGGTCCGACGGTGCACTGTAACACGGCATTTGGAAAAGCCACGCATCTGCAGCTTACCATTTCCACAGCTTACCATTTCCAAACTCCAAGGTGGAAATATCACCGGTGTGTACTCTGCCTGTTTGGTGTGATGATTGATGATCAATTCAGGGGCCAACGTGAACAACTTCCTCATGTGGGTTTGGTGTGCATGATGCGCGCAGATCTATGGTCCCATTGCAGTGCTTTTGAGTTTAGATATTTTTACCTAGGAAAACATGAGAAAGACGTTCTAGTCCAGCCGCGAGCTATCGGTGATATCTTTCCGCACCGCCAGCATTGGTGCTTGGAAAAGATCCGGGCCGTTAAATACGTGGGCCTCCAACCTTTTCCCCTCACGCATCTGTGCAGCTCGAGCTCGAGCTGTCTTTTTGTGCTGGCAGCCACCAATCCCTCGTTCAGTCTTCAGACTTCACATACGATAACGTTCTGACCCATCAGATCAAATGGACGGCACCGCTTTCACTGACTTGGGAATCTGTTCAAACAAAAGCGCGCTGGAGAAATTCCAACCGGCGGGCATGAACCAACAAATCTTTTTTTGTTAGTCTAACTATATTTAATTTACAATTCAATTTTTATGATTCCTAATGTATGTATAAAATAACTAAAATACCTCTACATTTAATTATTCAAAAAATATATACGTATTTTTTAAAATGTTAAAATTTGATTTATAAATTAAAGACACCTAGATTAACAAATTTATTTAAAAAATAAAAAATAGATTATCATGTGATTCGTTAACCCAAGCTTTATCCAAAAGATTTGCTTATTTAACACCACCTTATATTTTATTCCATCATTTTCTTTTTTCATATTTCACTGTTTTCCTTTTTCGCTGCTCATTGCAAAAATAAAAAATCTTATGAATTGGAAAAAAGTTGGCCCATAGACGAAGATATAGAATTCTTGAATAAAGGTGATAAATGCTGGTTTGAAAATATTGCTGTTTCTGAGTTTGCTGATGTGTTTGAGTAGTTTACATATTTATGTTAGTAGCTAAAATTAACATGAAGAGCCTTGCTTCATTATTGAACAAATTAAGATAAATCTTGTATATTTATCCTCTTTTTAATCATCGCCTCTAATTCTCTTTTGCAAATACTATATTACATGTGGAAAAAAGTACGAGTAATTTGTCAGGGCTTGTTCGCAATAATTTCTTGAACTGAAATAAGATGAATAGAAGTTGTTGTATATTGAGAATAATAAAAGTGATATTGAAAATATAAAAATTAAGGTATGTATGTATTAAAAGTAATAAATTATATTAGAAAATTGAAAAAAATAAAAATAAAAAATCCAACTCATTTTCATCCTATTTTAATTCATGAAATTACTCGATTCATTCTTAATAAATCGACCAATTTTATTAAAATTGCAAATTCGTTCAATCACGGAAGACCGATCATGAAACTATTAACCGGCTTGGCAACCAATTTGTCCTTGATGATTTTTTTATTATGTTTGGTGGAGACAATGCTCTCCCTAACCCTAGTGATTTTAATTACACTGCTTTCAAATTTCACGGCTAACCTAAAATAATTAAAACCATATAATAGTGCCCTTTATGTCACGCTTCACTTCACATTAATCACGACTGGGATCAAACGATCAATATAGATAGTGAAAATTGTTTTCTTTTATTGAACGGATGGCGAAAATTGTTAATACACATTACATAAATTTAAAATTTTTATGTTATTGTATTTTAAATTTTCGGAGTCCGTACTTGTAATCTAGTACACCTGTCATCAATATTGTATAAGGCACGATACGGGGTGCCCTTACATGGCCATGGCCTCGTCATGAGTATGCATCTCATGTAAACTAGGGGTGCAACTTGGGTAGGGTATCCATGGGTACCAACCGACACAATCTTAATTCGGGTATGGTAGGGTAGAAATATCACCCATAGGTATTGGTAAGGTATTAATTATTACTCACCTCCTCAAATAGGGTACAAATAGGGTAGATACGTTAGGTGCCCAGAACGGACCTGCATATGTACTCATGTGGGTAATTAATTAGGTGCATAATTATATATATATATATATAATATATTATGTAGTATGTAGTATGTTTTATCTTTGGCATCTTATGTGCATACATATTTTAACAAATTCAAATTCAAATGGATTATGTACCTTGTGAAGTATAAAACTAGTTCGATTATTTATATATACGCCATTGACTTCCGAAAGACTCTTATAAATACACTTGTGACTTACGATAGGAATATATTAATAGTTTTAATGATTGAGTCATAATAGTTTATACTTCATATTTTTATATAATAATATAAACAATAATATATGTACTTATGATTTTAAAACATAAATGAGTATTATTTTACATTATTTAAAATAACATAGAAATTTTTAAAAGATATTATATTTGAGTATCAAAGGAACCGATTTGGAACCGAAACCGCAACCGACCTTATGGATATTGGGTAGAGTAAGGTATACTAGGAATTGAACCGACAAATTGATAGGGTAAGATAGGCCTTTTACAAATAGGGTACGGATAAGGTAGACTACTACTCGAACCGAACCGACCCGAGTTGCACCCTAATGTAGACTTCCACCGTCAGTAGCATGTGAGGGTCCTTGAAAATATAATTCGTAAGCGAGGATATTTTAATAAATTAAAATTCCAAGGAGAAAATTTTGCAAAGTAAATAAAAGTAAGAAAAGATGAGAAGGTAAATAAAAAGGCATTTATTCGATCTATCGAGGACATGATATTTATGCTCACGTCCACGTATACTTTTCATGAGGTACGGTTATATGTCGGGTAAGGGACAAATCCAATCCGTTGGAAGAGTTTGTAGATCATCAATCATGCATTATCCAACAAAGAATCTGAGTGAGGAAGAGAACGACAATGATCGAACGCATCTGTCAATTTCGAAAGATAATATATTCCGTATTATAAATACGAATCCTTTTTACCGAGTCTATTCTTTATATATTTTAGACCGATGATGCGTTCAATAAACGGTCCGGATTCTCTATACATGAAAAAGATAACTGAATAAAGGGAGTCGATGGCTCAATATGGAAGCATTGCGTGAAACCTTAAGAGTAAGGTCAGTGGCAAATGAATATGTATCTGTTTGGGTGCGAGAAAATGACCTGACTTTTAGTGACCGAAGCTTGGAATCTAGGTATTTTAAAACCAAACACTTCAAATATATAAATGGCCCCCACCCAAGCGGGCTCTTTTATAAAAATAGCGAAACTATCGCCCATGACGTGAATCACAACTTGGTCTTCGTAGATCGAAACAGGTGATCCACACTTCCACGAATAATCCACTTCAAATAGTCATGAACCTGCTTGCAAAGCACATTTTGGATTTTTATATCGGCCCACAACAGTTGATTTTTGAAATAATAAAAAAATGTAAAATTTTAAGAAGATAAAATCCAGTATATGTATTAAATATTTGTGGATACACATAAGATAAAAGAAAATAAAAGACAAAAAACTCAAAACACCTTGGGATACATATATAATCCTTGATGTATCTTACCAGTGTTTCAAAGAATCCAGTATATGTATTAAATGTTTGTGGATACACATAAGATAAAAGAAAAATAAAAGACAAAAAGCTCAAAACACCTTGGGATACATATATAATCCTTGAAATATCTTACCAGTGTTTCAAAGAATCCTATGACATTGAATGGGATATGTATGATATGAGATTTTTTATTCCCAACATTAGTTCTTCAATTTCGATATAATTTTTTATATATTTAATATAATTTTTCTTATTTTCAATACACATCATTATGTGCTCATCTTATTTTTTCATTCTATTCAAGCCCCTTGTATCATTCTAAAAGTGAGCATGCTATTTTTTTTTATTCATAGCTTGGATGGAATAAGAATAAGGATGAGGATGAGGATGTAAGATGAAGAAAGGATCATTATATGCTAGGAATGAACAAATATATTGAGAGTGAGGCAAATTTTATTAGTTACGAAAAAAGTATGTTGTTATTTTTTAAAAATAGGAAAAAATATTTTTGAAACATGTGAGATTTCATCCTATTGTGTTATCAATACACATCATGATGTATCAGACTTGCTTTATGAAACCCCTTTTTGTGTAATTCCTTATATATTTAAAATCTTAATGGTTAATGAAAAATTCACTTTATCTATTATATTTAGTATAATTTATATTATCATAAAAACTCTTTCATTTATCTAGTATCATTGTATATGGGCCTTCATTTATAAATATGTAAACTCAACCTAATAAAATGGTTTAACGCTAAAATATCAATTTTAAAACAACATTTTCAACATTTAAATTATTCAAAATATCATTTCTACTAAATAAATAATTCTATATAATATTATTTTATTCCAATAATGTGTAAATGGATCAAGCATTTTTATAATTTATACAAGAATTTATATATTTTTGAGCAAACATGGCCCTCTTGATTTTGATGAAATTCGGCTTATTGACTAAATAAATAATATTAAATACAATAAATAAATTAAAATTTTCTATCAATAATCAAAATTTTAAAATTTGAAGAGGTCATATAACTCCATTTTTATGTAACTTGGTTACATATAACGGAGTCCATTTTGTATTTATCTCATTCAAACCTCTTATATCCTTCTAGATAGGGAGTATATTACATTTCTTATTATAGCTTAGATGAGATGAGATCAGGATGAGGCCAAGGATGTAAGATAGAAAAAATATTATTGTGTATTAAGAATAAAAAATTTGACTGCGATTGGAAAAATTTACATTTGAAATGCAAAAAATAAATTAATATTTTTTGAAAATAGAAAAAGTATTTTGAAAATATAAAATTTAATCTCGTAATCATCCCATCCCATGTGTTAAAAGATCGCGATCTCACAAAGAGAATATAAAATATTCAATTCTGGGGACATAAATAAAAGAACAATTTCACTGCCCGCAAACAGTCACAGCCTAATTTTGGAATGGTTTGGGGCCGACAGGCAATCACTTGCAAGGCACACATTCCACGCATGAGGGGAGTTTAGAAAGTTAAAAAAAAAAAAAAGTTAAAAATTAAAAAATTATTTTTATAACTAGGCGTCTGACCAAGGTCAGAACTCAGGACGCAGCGACAATTGGGGAGTGGGTCCGACTTGCTTTGACTTTAGCAATCAAACGGAGCCCTGTAGCCATCATTCTCGGGGTCTTGATTATATTATGGGAGGCATCTCTGCAGCTGACTCTTATATTTTAAGATTTGGATGGTTTCACAGGCGTTGAGAGAATTAGATTGTTTGTGATATCTGCCTAACATCTAAAAAATTAATGCGATCTGGCAAACTGTGTAGGCATAGCTCAGGGATCAGGTCGGCCATATCTTACATACAATCTGGTCCAAGAGTCGAGTGGGCCATACCTATCGATTCTAATTAAGAAAGCTCCGTTTGTAGTGTGGTTAAAGGATAGTTTATTCAATCATGTTATAGAATAATCGTTACAGAAGATCGTCATCTGCACTTGATGACCAAGATTCCCGATGGCTATCTTTGTCGATCCGAGCCAGCACTTCATTCATTTCTCCTAAGAAAATCAGCCCTACCGGTCAACTGCCCTCCAAGCTCCAATCATAGAAAATTATCTATCGAAAACAAGTTCACGAGACTGCCCACGCCGTATATAGCTGATTGCTGATCTATGAGGAGATAAACAGTGGTGATAGGTCACGAGATCGGTTGCAGAGTTCTCCTTCATTATCAGCTAAATGAAAACCCCTGCTTCACCAACTCCCACCTACAAAACCAAATGCCCTACAAGATAACAACTATAAAAACACAGCAACAACAAAGAAGAATACAAAACTTTTAAGGCGAATCCATGATCCAACTGCAAATATTATTGTGACCCCACCTGGTATTAGTTAAAACCCTTGTTTAACCCATTCAGACCATATCAATGATAATCACCTTGTAATGGTCTAAGTTTCTTTCTTTTTCTTTTGCATTTTTTGCCCGCTTAAAACGCTTGTTTTGATCTAGAATTAATTAATTTGGCAAGCCACCCAGTAAAAATAGGATGTAATGATGTTAATCATACTAAGCGTGAATTTTCTATATTCCTTTGGATGGAAGGCTTATTCCAGATTAAATGCAGCTCTCCTAACTTTGCACTTATAAAGAGGCTTAACCACTCGGGGCAACCTATTCTGCATTCGACAGTTAATGCGCTATATATCGCCTAGAAATTTCTTCAGATTTGGACAACATTGGCACTTGGATACATGGCCCACAAACAACTGTTAAGAAGAGAGATGAGACAATGTATTATATTGTCTTGTGAGCTTTGGCAGTTGAGGATTTGAGATCTTGTTGTGATAAGAAAGATTTCTTGGAATAGCATGGGGGTCCCAAGTGCCATAATTGAAGTAGTGCTTATAGCAAGCACTATACATATCTCATACATGTATGTACATGTATAAATAGGGGGTAGTGATTCAAAGCAAACGTTTTACAGTAAATGTTTTTTTAATCACTTCCCGTATGGTGTTTTAATATCTAAATTATTAATATATTTGTCCGTATATCTTCGGTCATGATGCAACAAATTAAATATTATAGAGGCTTTTGCATACTATGCATTTATTTCAAAATTCAATTCTTTCATATTCACTATCACATGATATAAATATTTAAGTATGCAAGTTTTCAATCAAAATGATTTCTAGTGTCATAAATTCACACATAGTAATTTATATTTTAAATGATTTTAAAGTAAAGAAGTTTTTCTAAATTTTAAAACAACCATTCGTATATGGTCTCCGCGTTTATTTTAGATCACCCCTATATGTGTTATGCTTTTATGAAATCCTTTCTTTTACGTAATATTATCTATGTTTATACTGAAAATTTACTTAATCCATTATTCAACTCCCGAGCCATAATTATTTCAATTTGGTTTGTGAAATAGATGATGTGAATGTGCAAAGCCCTAACTCAAACAACGTGGTTCATACGTATGATCATAATCATATCCTTTCTGCATTTTCAATTATGTTAAATATTACTATATATGAATTATTGTGTTAATTTTTTAAATACCATTTGTAGGTGGGTGGGGATTTTCGTTTCGCAGTGTAAGCACGGCTAGGGATTTTGCCAAATGCATAAGGTGGGTTGAAAATGTCCCAAACTAGATATGAGAGTTTTAATTAAGATAATTGAATGAAAGTTTCAATATAACCACTCCAAAAGACCTTAGCAATTGGTTTTAATCTAATTAGCCCTCTCTAGAAAAAATGGGTTAAGTGGTCTAATAGACCGTAAAAAAAAAAAGAGAATATAAATGATGGATAATAATCTCCATCATTTAAATTAAGTAATTTTAGTAGGTCATCTGATTCTTGATTATTAGCAAACAAAATCTTTTACTTTTCCCATTTATGAAGTCATTTAATAGAGTACATAGAATCGTTGCTTATGCCCAAGTCGTTGATGCGGGTGTGTAAAGTAGTACAAGTGTAAGGTCAAAAGTTTAAATATTGGGTAAAAATAATGACCCGTTACCCTTCTTATGGAGTATACTTCTATTAAGTATTGGTCATTCAATACAAGTGACATAATAAAAAATAGAATACATAGAATATTGCCTAACTACTTAGCTTTTTCTGAGCCTATCAGTGTAACTTTTTTTCGTAAACAGTACGAAAAAACATAGCGTGACTGCGTGAATAGCATATGGCCCACGGGCTATGGTCCCCCTTTTTTTTTTAAAAAAAAAAAATTGTCTGTCTTTGTTGGCACCGAGTATGTTTATTTAGCACATAAGGCAGCCCTTTTTGTCTGTCTTTCCTTGGCTTAATTTGTGAACGAGATAGGCCAACCCCTTGATTTTATTTCAAAACTGCAAGCTTAAGTGGAATGGCCCACCTAATTAAATTAAGGCATGAAATGGCACCTTGACCGTCTAAAAGGTTAGTAGTGGACATTCAATCCTTCCCACAGTTTACTTGCCAGAGACTTTTGCTTGGGCATTCCAAAAGTCAAGTTATAAGCGCACCCAATTCATTATTTTTTCCCTTAAAGCAAAAACATATGCACAGCTTGTAATATAATCATGGTTGGTAGCAGAAACGACAGGAAATTACACAGGCATAATTAACCTTCAAATCAATAAAGTTAAAATAGATAAAAGATACAAAATGTCCAGTTTGTCCTCTCAACACCGATGGTACTAGTAGTTCAAACTGCCGGTTCGGAATAACGCGTATCCGGTTCGCTTTGACACTGCTCAGCACTAAATTTAGCTCTTTAAGTGCCCAAATATTTCCCATTGAATTATTTCAAAAAGTTAATGAAAGATGAAAAGCAAATTTTCTGTTATGAAAAGTAAAAATATGAAAATTAGGATGTGAAAAATGCAAAACAAGCATAATAACACATATATTAATGCGTAGTTGGCAAGGTGAAAGAAAAAATCATCCACTTTTCAATTCACCTTTCAGTATAACTACTATATTTTCTAATCATTTTTTATATTTTTATTCAATTATATTATTTATTTCAACATTATCTATTTTTCTCTTACTCATTGCCCCTATCATACCACACATTATTCCATCTATTTCAAAAAAATTCATCAAATTTTTTTTATAATTTTCTCCTTCCAAACACAATATATAAAACTAAAATCGTTGGGAATGCTACTTATATCGGGCTTTCTATAACTCATATTACATATTAATTGGATACAACATACCCACTTCACCATCTGAATTGTTGATTAAATGGATGTGGAATTCCAAATTTTAGGACCATGTATGAAATCCTAAGGTCATGAACCCTAGGTTATTGATTTTTTTTAAATATATAATTTTGTAATATATGGAGTTGAAGGACCGAATAATTAATTTAATAAATAGTAAACATGAATAGTAATCATGTGATTAAGATAAAGTGATAAGCTAATCAATTTGGATTAACTTAATCATGAAAAGACCAAATTACAATTTTACAAAAGTGAGATTAAATTGTAAATTTAGAAAAGATAATTGATTGGTAATTTTGACAAGAATGGAGACAAAAATGGTACTTAATGAGAATTTTCAAAGGTTACATTTGAGATTTATAAGAAAATAGAGAATAATTTATGATCCTACTAAGATTAACTATGAAAATAAATTTTTACAAATATTTTGGGACGGAATTTCAAAATTCTGAATTATACAAATTGAAACTGTTTAAATTTAAGGAACTTATGGAAAAATAAAAATAAATGAAAAATTTTGGCTAATTAGGGGCTCTAATTAAGGGCTTATATTCATCCTCCCTGTTTTGATTAGATCTAAATATGCATAACTCAGAATTACATAGAAATTTAATAGAGAGTACTAAATTATATGCTCTCTAATCTAGACGGATCAGATTATGAAAAATAGTTGACTAAATTGTCAAACTTGAATGTATTAAAAAGCGTGCCAAAGGTAATAAATTCCACAGCCATGCACGTACACGTTGATATTTTAAATTTTTTTATATAATTATTTAGTTAATTAATATCTTGATGTATATAAGATTGTTTGAGATGAAACTTTTGGAGCAAGCCTATTTTAATATACCCTACATAATGAATGAATTAAATTTTGCAAAATATGTCTACAAATTTTTAAAATGAAATTTTATGCCAAAATATGATTTTGATTAAGTTAAAATATGTACTTTATTCCAATTGAGGTGAAATTTTATGGGTAAGCCTATTTTAATATGCCCAATTTAAAGAAGGAATGAAATTTTGGAAAATATGTCTCCGAAATTTTAAAACGAGATTTTTTATCCAAATATGAATTAGTTAATTAAAATAAAATAGAAATTTTTTTCAAAATTCTAAAAGGTACATTTTGTGAGAAATTGTATATATATTAACAAGAAAATTTTTCATAATATGTAAGTTTGAATATAGGCAGTTATGATTTAATTTAATAATGATGGAATTTTTCGTTAAAAAAAATAATAATAATCAAACGAAACGCTTACGGTGCAGGAGCTGGCGGCAAAGTGTAATTCATTGGCGAACATTGGTTGATGAATTAACTCTAAAATGGACAGCTGCTACTGCAATTGTCTTAATGGGATTAGTGGACGTGATGCATAGGTTGAAATTCAGCTCTAAAAAGGCTAGTATAAATAGATGATCTGATGCGAATAGATGATCTGATGCAAATAGTATTTGACATCCAGAAACAGCAGTAAGACCAATCAACGAGCAACCAGGTATTTAAAATTTTCTTTTATTTAAAGATACTGCCCGTTCCCATTTAGGCAAAAAAATAAATTAATAAATAAAATTTTTACGTCCAAATCTGCATTGATTTTAGTTTACTTATCGTACGTTAATTTCAATTCTGCTGTCATTTTATAACTTATTATTATAATAAATGAATTGTATGTTCTGAAATTATGTCAGCACTTCCATCACAATTCAATCTTTGCTAAATATTAAATGTTTTATTGAATATATGATTTTCAGCGTAATTTAAAAACTATTTGATAAATTCAGCGTTATTTTAACGAGATTTTAATACTGGGTATTTTAATATGGATCTAAATTAAAATGATTTCAGATTTGTTTTCCCTGGACGTTGAATATCATGCTGAAAAATATTTCTTCCAATTAACATCCAGATTCTGTGTTTCAATGACTTAAAATGATTTCAAAAATTTTATTTAAATGCAAAAGGGAAGGCATATTGCTGGACGGGCAGAACAATAAAAAAAAATAATAATAATTTTGTTGCTGAAATTTAATTAAGATAGGTGGACATTCCAAGCTTTTAAACAGGTTCTTCCTTTAAGTTTTTTTTTCACAATATTTTGTTTAATTCTGAAATGCTATTTCGTCCCCTGTCTGATGCTGATCGTTATTAAGATTTTTAATAACCAGCATATATATAAATGATGGATAATCATTGTTAACGTCCAGATTATTACATCAACTAATTATGGTTTTGATTTCATGTTGAATTAATGTCTAGACAGATTTTAATTTCTATTAAAATTGTGTTTAATGTATGCCTTAAAAATATTGAGTATAAGTGACGTTTAAAATAGATTTTTAAATTCTGTTCTAATCATGTTTAATTAGCAATTTATAGATGATGGAAGGATGGTTAGTATTAGCCCAACATGTAAATATGATTTGGAGATAGTTGTATGAGATAAAATATATATGGGTTAAAAAATAAGTTCATTGTGCAAGCATGGAATGTTATAAATAGTCCTTTTCATTTGTATAGGAAAAGGAAAAGGAAAAGTGGAATGTACAAGTTGACTACACAGGTAAGCAAGCAAACCTTTTGAAAATACAATTTTATACGACCTTATTCTGCAATCTTAAATTGTCTTGGAAATTGCTTCGTTAAAAGCCAATCTTTTTAATGTTGAAAAATATTGAAATGCAAATGTTGAAAAGGTTATGTTGAAAGGAAAATGAGATTTTAAAATGAGATTTGAAATAAATGTATTAGAATAGTTTTATTTCAAGGTTTTGAAGTATTTTAAGGATATGTTTCAAAGGTTCTCTAAATATTGGATTATTTTGGCATTTTCAAAATCCATTGTTTCGAGAAGGATTTAAGGAAGGCCAACACGATAAATTAATTTGAAAAACGATTTGAGTAATGTTCAAAGGATTATACAAGTTTATCACATATAGAAATGAACAATAAGACAGGTAGACAAAAGTATATGATATTAAATGAAAGCATGTACTTACGTGTCCTTTGATCATAAAAAAACCATAAATGTGAAAAGCATTTATAAGAAAAATCTTTTGGTTTCACTCATTTTTTAAAGACGTTTTATCGTTCAGAAATTATTTACAAAACGGTTAGAAAATATTGTTATTTTAAATGTTTTCCTTAAATACTTCAAATGAGTTATGAAATATAAATGTTTTAAGGTTGGCCATCCTTACAAAACGTTTTGAGCATAGAACTCGTTGACATGGGTTAAGCCCAGTTTTTTAGATTTGAAAGGAATACAGGCTGAGGTCTGTAGTACTTTATAAAGCATGATAGCATCAAGTTTTTAGAAAAGGAACACAGACTGTGGTCTGTGGTTTTTATAAAATCATGCTAGCACGTAATTGTGAAGGAAACGTGTGCACAAGTATTATGTACTAGGTCTACTGTAAAGGATATGCAAGCCGGACGCGGTTGCAAATTGGGCCTCCTTTGCATAGGTCGAGTCGCTTGGATAAGGCTAAATGCCGGCGGCGCCCTCCCTGAAATGGAAGATGGACACGGATAGTCGCCTGGCTCGCGGGCTATCATCTGGAAATGTTTCTCTCCTAAGGAAGGATGATCACTTGATAAGTGTCACCTACCAGATAGACAGAGACGTATTGCATGTTGCATATGCTTAAAAAGGGATTTTATGAAAAATATTTTAGGACATGAAAATGTCCTGTGAGAAAAGGAGTTTCGATAACCAGTATTTTAGAACATAAATATGTTCATGGAAAAAGAATTTATATGTCAAGTTTTATAAGAAAATGTTTAACCATGAATCGGGATTATAAAATGTTTATGAAAGGTATTTATGAAAAGGTTTCCTCCAATTGCTAGTCGAATGCTTGTTAAGCGTCTACTACTAAAGGTGAGAAATGCATTTAAAATGAAAAATGCTTGCTTATTGAGTTTCGACTCATGTTTTGTTTTCCCCAACCATAGACAGGTACCGCACAGGCCATGCAGGAAAGGAAAAGAGTACGAAAAAAACTTTTCAATAAACTGGTCTGTATATGGTATGAATGATTATATGAAATCTTCAAAATATGTATGTATGAAATGTTTAGATTGAAAGAACTTGTGATGTAGATAAGTCAGTTATTGTGATATGAATAATATATGTGAAATTAATGTAAAAAATATGTTCATATATGATGATATGATTATGAGTATCATGTGTAAAATTGATGACAAGTGTTTGTTATGTGATGAAAGAAAATGAATGAAAGAAAAAAAAAATTTGGACGAGATCCAAATAAAAATCCCGCCGTGTGATCAGGGCAACAATCCTGGGTCACGTTTACCAATTGATAAAGATCCTGGAGTAAGGCTTCTAGTCGGGGCGCCACAATGGAAGAGCATTAGGCAAGAAGCAAATAATTACATGTACCAAGTCTTGGCTAGAGAGAAAGGCCTACAAACGTCAATTGAACATCCCAACTTTCAGATAGAATGAATAGTTACTGCTCTTTGAATTTTTAACTCGATAAGAATTTATTTAGGTGACCTAAGTTAACTTGGTCATGACATTAATATCTGAATGACCAAGTAGCTTTCACAAGTGTGTATGAGTGTGTGCACGAGTGGTCTAAGAGTTCGAAATTAAACCAAGACACTTTCGTTAGGAGTTAATACATATTTGTTGGAAGTATGATCAACGGATGACTAAAGAGTGACGACCAAAGCGATTTCGTGCACACATAGCTCGTGCACCTGGTAATATACACAAGTCAACAAGTTTATCTACCATGACTTTCTAGGCTACATGGGGTTTACACATTAGAAATACATTTTGTGAGCACTGTAAGTGGAAGTGATGTCCTGTACACTCTAAGGCCACGACAAGAAGTTACTTAGGTGAGAGTAATAAAAGATATTAAGATTCGCTCAAATTCCAAATTTCAAGACTCGAGCCTTAGGAGAAATTTGGTAGATAACAATGGAGTTTAACGTTTGTTATTTAAGCAATGGAAAAATATAATAAATAAAGTGAATAAAAATTAAAAATAAATATGCTAACATTTTCCTCGGAAAGATACAAGTTAGGAATAAAAATAAATACAATATTAAAGGAAGTATCAAAAATTAAAAGTTAAAGAAGATTTAGTGCAGAAGAAACGATGGAAAAAATAATTGGGTAACTTTTTTAAAAATGAAAGAGTAATAAGACATGATAGAGATAATTATTGTAATATAAAGATAATGATTAAAAAAGGTGTCAAAACATGAGAAAAATTTATTTGAAGGAGTAGGAAATTTTTTTTTTTTACACTTATTCCCACTTATGCGGATACCAAATGCACCTTTAGCGGGAAAGGGGATTAAGAGATAATGTGAGCCATGAAGTGAATAAAACTAAAATAAATAAATATAATGAATAGTAAGAGCACAAATGATATTGATAAAAGTAAGGGTTTATTACAAACTATACAACATTTTTGAATTGAATTTGTGTTTGGGATGAGAATGTAATATTATGTATTGGGATTAAGTAAAGTTATATTAGAAATAGATAAAATTGTGTTGAAAATTAAAAAAATTATTTTAGGAATTAGGAAATTATATTGGGAATAATGATTCAGATTTAATTAAAAAATCTTATATAATTTGAAACAGCCTTAAATTTATCAAGATAATAGAAATTACTCGAATCAATTTATGGAAAAATGGAATTCCCTCTTTGCCCTTATGAGATGAGATGGCGCGAGGTAAGGTGTAGCTGCGCGTGTATTCTGCCAAACGCATCACTCTTAGTTCCCGCGTCGATAACTTCATCTTAATGCTGCAAAGTTTTTTATTTGCATTTACAAGCTGCAGCCTGCAGGAGAATGTCATCAATTATTCTGCTGCAGGATGACGTTCCACAAATAGTCAAACAGATGCATGAATTTGGATGAGGTGCGCTCCTTATGGCAACCTTTTATTTTCTGCTATCCAAACAAGATGAAAAATCCCAAGCCTTTGACGGCCGCATGTGAAACCCACGTGCATACTATTGCACTGCAGTACTCATGCAACGCATTGTGTCAAATTGACGCAGTGCTGCGGAACATGGAGTGACAGACCATTGCAATCGCCTACAAGTGAAGAAAGATTTTCGTTTCGAGGGCATCAATGGTTCGGATCGCCAAATAAAGTCTGGCCGTCCCATCATTTGATTCCTAATTCTTCCAAATCAAACTTGGCGTGAAAGCAATCTTCCGGCTCTTACTGCTGACAATCAACTTTCTTCCGCACCGGCACCGCACATGTCAACCTGCCACACGAGTCGTGGATCCAACAATCGGGCTGCTTGACCGACGTTCCCTTCTCAGTTCTCACCTGAGCGTGCTTTGACAGTTTGACTGCTGAATACGGAGACCCAAGTATCCAAATACTTCCAACTTCTGCCTTAATTTCTTTTTTAAGCCGGGAGTAGTTTGTAATTTGCATATTGCTGAGTAGGACCGTCGGTTCACTGCAGCCCCCGTAACAACTACTTTCCACCACCCACGTTTCAACACACTACAAAACAAAACAGCCGATAAAACTCAACCGCGATGCGCGCAAGAAAAAGACACCAACATGCACTTGCACGCGCCGACAAGCGGCACGCGTTGCGCCATCTCCACCATCCACACAAGCAGCTCCACCTAACGTCAGCAATGGTTCTACCGCTTCCGCCGCTCGCACCTGCATCGAGACAGCACGTGAGAGACGCTTGGAGTCCTCTTCGCCGGTGATTCCAATCTCCTTTCCTGGCGCGAATCTCTTCTCCATTTCTCTCTCCTGTTTCGAGGCGGCCTCACTGAAAAAGCATACCCCCGTCCCTCCAACGCCAGGAATCGCAGACATCTCCCCTCTCGGTACCCAAACGAAGACACTCGGAGCAGAAAAAGGCTTTGAAAACGATTTCTTCTCCGATTTCATCTTCGTTCATATCTGAGCGGAGAAAATGGGAAGCCTGGAAGCTGAAATTCCACCACAGCAAAAGGGGAACCCATCCAGAGTTCGGTGTAGAAGAAAAGAGAAACACAATCCTGGCCTCCAGAATCCACTAATCTCTGCTTCTTCCACTTCGTCTTCGTCTCCGTCTCACCCGCAAACCACTGTCACTTGCAAATCCTCAATCTCGTCACTTTTCCTCTCTACCTTCTCTCCCTCTGCTTCAAAGAAGAAGATCTTCACTTCCGTGACTTTCCGAGGCATGGGATGCACGTCCCATGCGGAGGTCGCCGCTCCGGCCGCGGCAGCGGTGCGATCGTCGGCCGACTGGCAGACAAAGAAGTTAAGGAAGAAGAAGCAGAGGAGGAAGAAGCAGCAGTCGGCGGCGGCCGGGCCGGCAGTCGTTGTGCCGGACGTATGGTGCTCGCCGGGGATTGGGTTCGTAGCTGATGACCCGGCAGTGGACTGCGTCGTCGCGAGGCGTGCCGCGGCGGGGCCGAGGGGGAGGCAAGACGCTGAGAGGAATCAAGTAGAGGTATATTGCCCTCCCCGTCTCTGCGTTTTGAATTTCGAAATGTTTTCTTTTGGATCCCTTTTTTTAAAAAATAAGAACTCGACCTTTTCATTTCTGTTGATATTAAGTTCTTAGATGAAAATGAATTGATGCTTCTTGGTTTTATAATTTTGAAAATATGAGATTTGGATTGAAAGTCATACTTAGGCGTTCTATTTGATACTTTTGCTAAATTCTCCCCTCCCCGTTTCTCCCCCGGTTTCTGGAACTTTGTCTAGTGTAGATCAGTTATTCATTACCTGTTTTCTTCATTATTCAACATTTTCCGTTTTATTAGAAAAGAAATGATCTTTTGCGTCATCTGTCGAAAAATAAACTCTTCGCTTTTTTTTTTTTTTTTAATTTGAATTTTATGGGGCTCTCAATATTTTCGTTTTTCCTGATTGTTCTTTATGCTTATTTATTAACATGATTAAATCGCTCTTTTATGTGGCTAATTTCCATTTTCGTCCTCTGCCACTGCTTTGCACAGATGACAGAACTTTCCTTTTTGTTCTTTTCTTCCTTCCAGCTGTCTTCTCTTCTTTGTTTCACAAGTCTTTCTCTCTTTATTTATTTATTTTGTTCAAAGCTTACGTACGTAGTTGGTGTTTCTATTTCCAACTAATCGTGGTTTTAGAACGTTTTCTCCGGCTTAAAATGCATGGATCGATTGCTTGTGTCAGTATTGATTTATGTGGTGGTTCTATACCAAGTCTATTGACAAAATTCACATGCATTGCGGAGGTTTTTTTCCCCCTTTTAGGCCCACCCTTATGCAATCACGTTGTTTCGTAGCCGATGAGAATGGTAACACAGGAAAGTATGTCCTGTCTTCCATTCTAGTGTTAGACTGATTCCCTAGTTCTCTTTCTGGGTGTAATGATGGTAAAAAAAAAGGAAAAAAAATCATCTCTGGTTCTCTCTCTGGTTTTGTTTTGTATGCTACTCTTTTATTTTTTGATTTATTGCTGCGTATGGGGCAACCTCAATGTTTAAAATCATCAGTATACTGTACATTGTTTGACCTTTTTTCTCGTCTGATTCCGTTGTTGGAACGGATGGTAAGCTTTATCAAATTATGATGCTTTTCACTTCCCCTCCCTGTCTTCGGAGCATTTTCAAAATTCTTTCATTTAACCTCACATTCTGAAGTCGGGCTCCTTTCATTTTTACTTCATTAATTTTGTGTTGCTGACTTTACTCAAACTCTTTATGGCTTTATTCCCACTTTGGTGGCTATATTTTGTTTTTTTTAATATATGCTTATATGTTATTCCGTTCTATTTAATTTCCGATTACTGTCTCTGCTCCTACTTTCTCTACCTTCATACCTATGCTTTGAATTGGGTTTTTCTGTTATTGAGAAATCTTTATCGAAGTTTTCTTATCTTTTTAGAATTTTTTGTGGTCATGGGCACTGAGGTTTTGTTTTTGTTTTGTTTTTGTTTTTGTTTTTTTTTTTGTGTTGCTTTGATAGCGTCCATATATTTTAAGACGGAGCAGCAATTTTGAACCACTATTGGGGCTGGATTCTCCATCTGCCTTTGAAATGCGCCGACATGGATCTGATGCACTTCCCAATAGACATTATCGACATTTGCGAGGCTTTCATCATTCTCCTGGAGGTCTTGCAGAGGTGAACATACTCGTTCTCTCTTTTTTGATGTGAATTGTTACTTGAAAAGTCAACTGATGCATTATTTTGCACTCATTAGTCTTCTGTTTACAGGTTCAGGCTGTTTCTGTGTGAATATTTCAAATTTACGATGCTGATGCTTTTTTGTATTGTTTAATCATTAATCAAAGTTTTCTCCACCATTTATTATAACTTGAATCCCGTCTGTGTGGGATTCAAATACTGTTTGCACAGGTGTACTTCATTTATAAAATACAGCATTTGGTAATAGTTCCATTATTTAAGTTGAGGTCATGGGATCAGGTGTTGATTTTTTCTTACAATTTCAAAACTAGGCTACAATAACTTTTGTGTAGGAAGACACGATGTGGATTTCATGGATCTGTTATCTGCTATAAAGGATGTTAGTGTGTCTGGTGTTTTCTCGTGTTCGTCTTTACATTACATAGACAAAATGGGACAACTTCAGGCATAATTGTAAAATGTTACACCAAATGTTAGTTCAATGGCACGTGCAATTGCAGGGGTCTTGACATCTTGCTAACTACTACAGTGCTTAGAAGACTTGGATCTATGTAGGTATCCAAGCAATAATTTGGAATCAAATAATAATAAATTTTGTAATTAGTATGGTTGTATATCTAATTGTTGGACTTTGGAAAGACCAGTTTTTTCACTATGAAACTTGAATACTCGACATAGAAACTAGTCAAAACCAATTTCTGAATGAGTTAGTAAACACAAATGTCCTGTGTTAGGCACAGTATTCCTGTTTTGCGGACTTCTTGTCCTTTTACTTTAGTGATCTTTGATTATGTTGACGTATGAAGCACTAGAAAAATCATGAAATTTAATTCGTGGTGATCCTCTCACAGGGCAGGAGATTCTCAACATATTTTAATTTTCTTATTAATGCATTGGCTAGGACAATGCTTCTTCATAAGGAGTCCGAATCCATCTTCCTGTGGATCTTTTGTGAATGTCAGACCCTGGCACTGACAATAGAGTGAAAGTAAACAAAAGAGTACATAATGCGGTGGGCACATGTTCTAACAAAGTGGAGGCTTATTGATGTAGGATGGGTAGAGAAGAAAATGGAAGAAAGAGCAAGGAACCTCTAGAGATGAGAAGTGAAGAAAGAAGGTAGAAAAAACAGATGAATAAGGAGAGAAGAATAAGAACAAGTAGAAGAAGAACTAGAGAATACTTTTATAAATCTCAAAACTGATGCCCCTTTAGAGCTTACAAGGCTGTATTTATAGGTGAACATACCACTTAATCTTGACAAATGAAATCCTTCTAGAAAAAGAAATTGTATATTTTAAGTAAACTTCTTAAGGAAGTAAACTTAAAATAGATACATGCTTATTTTAAACAAATTTTAAAATATTCTAGGAAAATCCTTCTAGAAAAGGAAATTATATATTTTAAGTAAACTTCTTAAGGAAGTAAACTTAAAATAGATACATGCTTATTTTAAACAGATTCTAAAATATGCTAGAAATCTTCTAATATCTTTCAAAAATAGCAAAATAAAATCTTTCTAAAATATCCTAAGATTTTTTCCCTTTTATAATATTCTTGCGCCTAGAATAGATAGATTTGAAAATTTTCTTTCTATTTTCATCACTTATAGGATGATAAATTGTTGTCCTATTCCTGTCAATTAGTGGTCTGTGGCTGACATTGTTAATACAAGTGCTTGCCTGACTGAGAAATAGGACAACATAGCAAAGAACTTTGGGCTACTTGTCATTCATCAGTTCTGCACTTTTGTAGCATGAGGTTACCCCAGTGTATATCTATGAGATGCTATTGTTTTGCCTGTTTGACCTTTTATAGATTTGTGAGTACCTTATTGCACGATTAACCCATGACGGGATAATTTTGGGTAGTGTGAGGGAACAATCAAATCATCCATTAGTGATGGGCGAAAGGAATAGATGTATAGCTGTCTAACAGTCTTACTAGTCAGTGATGCCTCTTCCAAAGTGGAGTACAATGCAGCACCACTGCACCGGTGAGGTTCTTGTATGTTTATCTAGATTTTTGTCTTAAATTTGGCCTGATGGATTGTATTTTAAGGATCATTGCATGAGTATTTTAAGGATATTTTGTATCCAGCAATTTTTCTAGGCAGTGAAAATCAAGTGTATGATGTATTCATCTAGGGTTTAAACTGAGGCTGGTTTCTTATTAAAAAGAAGACAGCTTTATTCTTATGCCAAAGAATCCCGCTTTTGTTTCCTTTGCGTGGTTTCTTCATCTGCTGATGTGGGGTGCAAAGAGTCCTTGTCAAAAAGGTTGTGTTCAGGTTGAAATTTGCTTTTAGAGATATGTTCAATTTTACCTTTTACTTTTCAGGCATCATATCCTCATTTTTGTTTTCTTTCAAAGCTTTTACCATTTAGGCACATGTCATTCTTCCTGCTTTGATCAGCTTCCTACCTGATACCAACTTTGGAAGAAGAAAAACCAAAAGTTGGCAATTAATGTGTTTCATTTTCATAAAACTTGATTCTGAAGTAGAGTTTGAACTCGTCTAAGTGGCTGCAGATCATGATGTTACAATCTGATTTCATGATGGGCGGACCTGATGGATATGACAGATACAGGGACTGGCGGCTTGATGTGGATAACATGTCATATGAGGTGTGAGATTCCACTTCTAGATTGCAACTCCTGTTCTTATTTGTATTTATTACACATGTTCCTCTAATGCTTTTCTAGATTTACTCATATGCCAAAGTCTGTCCTTGGCAGGAATTGCTTGAGCTTGGTGATAGGATTGGGTATGTGAGCACTGGGTTAAAGGAAGATGAGATATTCCACTGCCTTCAGAAAATGAAGCATTCGTTCATGGATACCTTGCCTCCACATTTGTCCACTGGAAGTGAATGGAAGTGTAGCATTTGTCAGGTTGGCGGGCTGTTTGTCACTTCTCAGTTCATCTTGCATCATCAAGTGACACTGTTTATATTCTGTTTACATGCAAGTGGACCATCATCTAGGGAGTGCAGACGGTAGACCTCATATGGCTTCTAATGGAAGAAGTTGAATTGGCTCATGGTTATTCCACATTTTAATAGAAAAGATCAGAAGCTTCGGTTGTAGGATCATCGAGTTTGTGAAATTACTTAGAGCTTTGAGACGCTGAAACCTGGATTTCTGAACAGATCTCGTCTGTGCGAAATCTTGTGACAGTGATATGCCTTCCTACTAGTAGAATACATTCTGTCGTTTCTGTACTCCCATTACTGCATCAGGCCTAACCAGCTAGCTTTTACTCTGTATTTTGGACAAATGGACTATTAGTTTATGGCTGGATCCTTCATTTTCGTGCCAATCTGCCCATATATCACCGTCCTCTTATCTTCTCCACTGTCCATGAATGTGCTTTTGACGATCTGCTGTTTGCATATCTATAGGAGGAATACGAAGCAGATGATGAAGTGGGGAAACTGGAGTGCGGTCACGGCTACCATATTTACTGCATAAAACAGTGGCTGCTTCAGAAGAATGCGTGCCCTGTCTGCAAAACAGAAGCAGCGGCTGCTGCATCCCAATAGTGGAAATACAATTGAGAATGAATTATTTTTCCTCACTCATGGGGTTTTTTTTAAAAAATATATTTTTTTGGGATTGGCGTTCGCAATTGTTTTCCTTTCATGTGAATGTAATATATAGCCTTTCAACACTCCAATAAGCAGCTTCCATTCTTTTGCATAAGAGTGTGTTTGGTAATGAATAAAATTTTTGATGAAAAAAA
The DNA here is from genome assembly GCA_030490835.1 of Annona cherimola. NCBI lineage: Eukaryota > Viridiplantae > Streptophyta > Magnoliopsida > Magnoliales > Annonaceae > Annona > Annona cherimola. Next base: position 81,484,342 of record CM059973.1, on the reverse strand, counting down.
TTTGAAGAGTAAAAGTTGTAAAGTGATGTGATATGATAGGGGTCATGATGAGTAGTAAAGAGGATAAAGTTAAAATAGATTGGTTAGTTGTGTGGATAATTGTGTAGAAATGATTGAAAAGTAGTATAGTTGTATAGGAAAATGTGAAAAAATGATTAAAAAATAGAATAGTTGTGGAGAATGAAAAGTTTTAACTTGACATTTTCTATTAATTGCCAAACACATTCTAAAGTGCAAACTATTGCAGTTACTGAAGGATACTGGCATTTTCATTTTTACGACCAACTACTGTATTAGTATTGGGCAATCATGCCTCGTCCGAGCATTGCATGGACAACGTAGATTGCGACACGGGGTTAGGGTAGTTCTCGTTGGTAATTGGGATAACAACACAATTCCACTGTTCGTTTTTATTTCTTCTTTGACGAAAAGGACGAAGCCCATACGAATTATTCTGGATGAGGAATGTGACAGTAGGTTCTTTCTTATGGTGAAAATGCCTTGATAGGCTCCCCGAACATGCTCTCTTCCTTCGGCAGTAAGGCGGGCCTGCGGCTAGGCCCCGAGCATATATGCAGGTTGGTAGTTGGTACTGGTACCAAGGATTATGTATAGTTGGGCCGATGTTGACTTGTCTCCAGCTAGTAGAGTGGGAATTTGAAATGAAGTACTAACGTGGTTCCAAGTTCCAACGTTATAGGGACACCTATCATTTTAAAATATAGCTGAACGGATGGGGCCCTATCGTCCACTGTCCCACAGCTGTAAACGAGTCTAATTTGATTTCTACCGTTCGCCACTTCTTCGGAATCATATATAGTTGGATAAAATGAGACTAGGGGTGATTGTTAACACCTACAAATTTGAGGCCATGTTTGGTAATTGTAGGGTGAGATGGCAAACTGTGGGGGCATGGTTTCTTAGGCCAATAATTCTTTCAATTAATAATTATAATTTTTCACTTTTATCCATATATTTTAATCATTTTTCTTACATCTATCTTTCAACAAACCAATTTATTCCAACTTTACTTCTATCATTTTTATAAATCACATAGTTTTCAAACTATTCAATTTCTTACTCCTCACCTCTTTCTACAATTGCCGTAAAATTTTAAATTACCAAATGTCTCTTAAAACTTTTCACTTTCTATATTGTCCAATTGTTTAATTATTTTTTCACTCTTTTTTATGCAACTATCATATTTTTTAATTATTTCTACATAATTACCTATACAACTATATATTTTAACTTTATTTTCTTTACTTGTTATTATTATCTTTATTATATCACATCATTTTCTTATATTTCAAAAACTTTTTTACAAAAAAAATTTTCCTCAAAAGTTTTATCACGTCGGAAACACACGCTCATTTTGATGAGCAGATTGAATGATGAGTGATTGTTGTGTATTAGAAAATAAGAAAGTATATTAATAATGAGAAAAGTAGTATTTAAAAAGGAAAAGTAAGGCTTTGTATATTAAAAAATGAGAAACTGCACTAATTCTCATGGGTTTTTGTGTATATATGTATATTATCTGCACAACTCTGACTCTTTGAGTTAGTTAGGTCAGACCCCACAGAGGGTTATATATTTTTATCTAGACAAGGATGAGTTATTGTATATTGAGAATAAAAAATAATATTGAGATTAGAAAATTATGATTGTTATCCATTGGAAAATGAAAAATTGTATGGAAATGGAATTTTTTTTTGAATGAAAATCCCATCACATTAGATCAAGTTGGATGGTCTCGAATAGATTGATACCTGATCTATCTAATTAGATGAAATGTGATTTTCCATCCAAATAACTTTTTCTATTTTCAATATTATTTTTTCCATTTGATAAAAGTTGTTATTTACTAATTATAACAACAAAACTTTTTCCATTTTTATTTTTTAATACTATTTTTTCTCTTTCCAACACATTAGAGACCTTCCTCATCTAATTTACTCGTCCAAATCCAATTTCATGCAGATGTGTTGACACCTCTCCCTTAAGCACAAAGATGGATAAATGTGAATGAGATCCAAGACCAACAATGACAAGCAACTTAAGAACAAACACCAACGGGCTCTGGAACCAACGACCCATTCAAAGCGAATCAAAGCAAACTGAGGTAGATTCGAGCAAATCTCAAGCCAAGCTCACCACTAAGCGGGCCTGTCCAAGTCTCAGCCCACAGGAGCAAAGCTCCACCAAGCCTCGAAAGCAGACTCTTTAACAGACGAGCTCTACAATGCAGCCCACCAGATCCAGCTCACCAGAACCGGCCCACCGGAGCAAAGCTCCAACAAGCCACCGACTGGGCTCTACAATGCAGCCCACCAGATGCATATCCCCGAGGACGTACACCCGCAGCAAGCTGACTCATCCAACTACGTTAGTCACTAGTCGCCTTGGCTATCACGGTGGGTAGGCTCCCAACTCCAAAGCTGTACGACTTGAGACCCCCGTTTGACAAGGTTGTACCCTTGTTAGCAAGTGGTAAATCACCCCCATTACCATTGAAATTAGCCATGAAGCGGGAAGAGAGCAAACACAGGAACATGAGCAACACAGAAATGAAGCTAATGGTAAATGCGGAGCAAGCAATACAGAGGAAGTAAATTAGTAAATGCAGCCACTAAAATGCCATTAAAAAGGGCTTAAATAGAAAGAAAAATGACCACCCACTTGTTGAAACGGATGCAGGAAATGGTGATGGCAAGCCTCTCTGCGAAATAATTTGCAAAGGAAAATCCAAGAAAAATGAGAAGGAGATCGGACGTGAGGCAATAAGAAGGACGTAAGCCATTAATAGAAAAATCATCCCTCAATCTCTGCAGCAATAAATCCGGGTCAAAGGGTTGCTTCTGTACCCGAGCAAGTTGACATTCAATGGTACCAAAGGAGAGGACGATTCGGAAGAAGACAACGAGCAAAAAGGGAGAAAATCGCGGGCAACGCGCTGCAACATCGAAGGACAAGTGCAGAAGAAGCATGGTGAAAAGATTTCAAGCCGAACGGACGAGAAAATCATGCAAAATCTGAGAAATACAGAATGCACGCGCGAAATCCGGATTTTAGCAGGCGGATCGCGAAAATAAAGAGGGACGTCGATCGACATGGAAGGTTTTAGGTCTATATATATAACGAATACACAGTAGCCCTGCGCAGAATTCTCAATGGCCTACGACCTACAAAGGATGAAGACATCACAAGAGACATCAAGAACAAGAGCTTTACAAGATTAATGTCCTGCAGAAGCAAAATATCACATATACATCCAAAGAAGAGGACAATAAGGTCTTCCAAAAAATGAGTCGATATTCACGCGACTTTACATTCAAAGAAACGGGCATTCAAGCATTCAGATTTACAAAAAAAACACAATATGGCCAAAAAGAGAAGAGATGAAGAAGTGTCTCCAATGCATCCCACCAGCAGCCCTAGCCCGAGCAAGGACGTCACCGCCCAAAGCCTCGTGACGACCGTCGGAGAAGAAATCTGGAGCCCGAACATTGCACCCGTACCTTAATACCACAGATCATAACCTCCTTCTGGCAACTCGAAATTCGCCAACCTCCATCCATCTTGACATTGGTGGATCTCTTCTATGGAAATCGAGGCCTGCTCCACGAAGAAATGGTGAACAAGGGGAGACGGGACTCGCTTGTCACCCGTCAACTGCCACAGCAACCTGTCCCCAAAATACTAAGTGACGCGAACTCCATCGAAAAGCAGGAAGCGGCTAGTAGACTCTCCCACCACAGCATTTGCAACAAGATCGTGCATCCACCAAGCATAGGGACAAGTATAAAATTATCACATGGCTATAAAAGAAAGCAACCATCCAGTCAAGCATGAGCAATTTGAAAAAAAAGAGAAAAGTCATCATGGTAATCATATCGAGCAAAAACAAGTCTGCAAAATGCTTCAACTCAAAAGACGAAAAGATGGCGGTCACACGCAAAGGCATGAAGAAGGAAAAAAAAAGAAGACAAGAAGGTGTCACCCCTTTTCCTTATTCAAGCTACGGACTCTATCACAAAGCGTGACAGAGGAAGCACCACAGAAGGCCAAAAACCACCCTCAACGGACTCCTAAAAAGGAAGGAGATGACAAAAGTCACCATAACAGAAGAGTCACTTGAGAGATAATCCTAAGGCATCCTCATACTCTACAATTGGCAACAGAAATCAAGGCTTCCCACCCGCTCATCATTAAGCAAAGGTCATATAAAATACCGACAACTGGCAAATAGCGCATAACAACCGGCAAGCAAAAGAGGAATGACAACATACAAGAGAGTACCTGCTAAACCGGACGATGGCCAGCCACACCGCAAGGTCTGGCAAAGACAAGTAAAATAACCAGAATCAACGACCAGACACTGACTCGTGGCATTTCAGCAATAAGTTTCCCAAGCTACAAAGAAACAGAAGCTTGATCAAACAAGGAAAAGGCGAAAGGACGGATCAACTCCAATGCCAAAGTAGCAATACATTCACACAACCCTATACTGCATCCTGCAACTGGGCCAATACTCATCCCTGCTTTTCACTAGTCGCATCTAAGACGGCTGCTCCAACCACCAGCGCAGCAGTGCAAACATGACAGCGATGAGAAGAATAAGATAGCGCAAAACCTCTCCCTTTTCTCCTATTCGCGCATCTCCAAAACCCCCATGATGCCACAGCCGTCTCCGCAATTAAGGCAAATGCCAGTCAGCAAAGAACAGGAGCTTTAAAAAAAACCTGCTGGATGACAATGGCTCCCTCGACGTCTCCGACAGCAGCCTGAGTTAGAGAAAGCGACCTTTAGCAACCACGACAATGGCAGCCTGAGCAGGAGAAGAAGCTCTCGATAGCAGCAGCGGCCGACACCTAAGAAGGCAGAGCGGCGTCCGGGCAGCGGCAACGACGACACCAGTCGTCGCCGAGGAAGAGAAGGGCGGTGATCACAACAGCCAACATCGAAGAGGGTAGGCGGCGGCCGAAGACGAAGAAGACAGAGCACAGCAACGGCGGCACGACAACAACGGCAACACAGCAGCAGCGGCACGGCAGCACGGCAGCGGCACAACAACAATGACAGCAGTCATGGCGACCGCACAGCAGCGGCGGCGGCAGCGATTTCAGCAGTGGCAGCCGCCGGAAGGGAAGGAGGAAGAGACGACCCAAGTGACGGCGGCGACTAGCGAAAAAAGAGAAAAGGGAAACCGAAGAATAGGGCCCCCATCGGAGACCCTAAAAATTGGTAAAATGGCAGAAAACTCCCCGCCATCTCCAAAAATTGCAAAATCACTCGGATTCAAGACTAGTGCGAAACAAGCCAGCAAGTCCATAGATTTTTCAAAAAAAGGACCACTATCCCAGAAGAAACATATGAGTTCGCAGAAATTGCAAAAAAAAAAAAAAAAAAACAAAACAAACAAACAAACAAAAAAAATAAAAAAAGGTGTTTAGGTCAATGCTAAAAGGGGTGTCCGGCACTTTGCCATTCACCGTCAAGACGCCTCTGGCAAAGGAGGGCAACTGTTGACACCCCTCCCTTAAGCACAAAGATGGATAAATGGGAATGAGATCCAAGACCAATAATGATAAGCAACTCAAGAATAAACACCAACGGGCTCTAGAACCAATAACCCATTCAAAGCGAATCAAAGCAAACTGAGGCAGATTCGAGCAAATCTCAAGCCAAGCCCACCACTAAGCGGGCCTGTCCAAGTCTCAGCCCACAGGAGCAAAGCTCCACCAAGCCTCGAAGCAGACTCTTCAACAGACGGGCTCTACAATGCAGCCTACCAGATCCAGCTCACCAGAACCGGCCCACAAGAGCAAAGCTTCAATAGGCCACCGACTGGGCTCTACAATGCAGCCCACCAGATCCAGCCCACCAAGCCTCAAAAACAGGTTTCTCTACAACAACCCATCAGGCCTCAACAACGGCCCACCTGGAGCAACGAGCTCCAACCAGATCCAAGTCCACCTACCGCGGGCTCCCATTTACGGCCTAAGGCCTACCTGGCCCGCTCCACCATCTATAAATAGGGAGCCAAGCCTCCTCTCTCAACACACTTGGAGAGTCATCCCAGAGGGGAGGATGGGAGTCTGCAGCAAAATCCCGGCGTCCCGGATTTCCCGCTCTTCGAGCTCCCAAGCCTCTCTCCCACTTTCCCCTTTCCGTTCTCTCCCATTCTCTCAAATATTTCATTTTTCCCTTTTCACGCCGTGTAAACCGCATCGGGTTGACAGATTTCGCCATATTTGCTTCAATCCGAAGACCGAAACCCGAACTCTGTACGATTAGTGCCTTATTTCATTGAAAACAGAGACTGATCTCCCTTCAAAGATCAGTGGTGACTCCATTTTCTTTATTTTTGCACACGTATTCGAGTTAACGCCCCGGCAAGGCGGGCACACGCGGGTCCATGGATTCTAGCATAATACGTTGTCGTTATGTTGCTGAATTTGTGACTTGATCCGTGTATGGAAAAGCCCCGTCTTAGCCGTTATGCTGCCGAATCCATGAAGAAAACGCCCATATGCCAAATTATCTAAAAACCGTAAATCCTAACGTGTTTTACTCCGTGTGAATGTAGGGAAACTAAGCCCGAGCTGCTGTCTCGGAGGCGTTGAAAGATTGGCTCAAACCCATCCGACACGGCCCAGATTTTCAAGGTGAGGAAAAACCATTCCGAGTCCATCATAGCGCTCGCGGCGGGTGCTACAATATGTATACGCAGTTATGCACAATTCCCGCTTGGAGAAATACCCCGGTGGTGTGGCATGGGCTTTAGTGATGAAACTAACATAGCATTCACAGAACAGTAGCACATCAATAGGGCACGCATAGGGTCGTAGCTGATGGTTTACCACCAGTGCTGGGGGTTGGACCGACCGTCGGGACAATCCACATGTTAATTAAGGTGTTGCAGACGTCATAAGTGGCCCGAACGATGCACAACGTACTGAAATGGCCGAACGTTCAATCCAGAGCAGACATCGTAGGTGAGCCCACGTGCCAGACACTGGCAGACAGTTCACATCCGATTCCGAATGTAGGCACCAACATCAAGGTGGACCACATCACATGGAGTGGGTTTCTAACATCAGGGAATAGAGCAAAATTAATTGTGAAACAAGTTGATTCTATGCCCAACTCATACTCGATTCGACCCTACTCGAGAACCATCTATTTTGATGATATAATAATCATGAAGAAATTACTACTGTTATCAATCCGGAAGAAAAGAGCGATAAAAGTTCCGCATATGCAACGAGAGGTACATGAAGCTGTTGGAGGGCACTCCCCCTCGCCTAAATGAAGCATACACGTGGAGTGTTAGCTATTTGCACCAGTTTCATCCTGCTAACCTCATCCAACGATGCAATTTAAGTAGGCATAACAGTCCGAGTACATGGTGTCGCCCATGGAAGGAAGAATTAAAGTTAATGTGGATGCGGGCTGTAATCTTGATGGGTCGATTATGAGTTTTGGTGCAGTAGTTCGGATTCATAGAGTAACTTTATTGCTGCAAGAAGTTGGACTTGTTCCCCCTCTCATTGTATACTTGATCAACTATGTAAGGATCTGCTTCTGTTGAATGGTCAGGGTGGCCTTCCATCCTCTCTCCTTCCGATCGGGGCTTGGATCTGGATGGACAAGGGGGGAGTGGTGTGGTTGGTGGTGTGGAGGAGGGGGTGAGGGTGTGTGTGTTCCGCGAGCATCTGGGCTCAATATCAGTGCATCCAACTGGGTTCTGTTTGATAGGCCGAACCTGATTCGGTTATGCTCATGTATGAAGGCAGCGATCCTTCTTCGAAAGATTTAGCTGGATTTCTGTGACTGTTTCCAATCCATTTTCCATGGATTGCATGTTTGTGACCTTAGATTTTAATTCCTAATCTACATATTTTACTCGGTGGTAAGTGGTAGCACTAATATTTCTATTTACAGAGAAGTTGAAAATACTTGCTTTTGTAGTTCCACTTCCACGCTAGTCTGTGAAGTGGCAATTTTACCACAAATTGTCCATTATTAATCACCAGGAATTCGGAATTCTAATAAAGCAAATTTCTTTAATTGAGAGTCATGAAGATACAAATACTTAATACAATTGGAGATTTGCGCACTGTTAAGGCCTGTTTCAGATCGTATAAGATTTTTCAAATTAAATCTGTATAATCATTTTAACTTTTTAAATTTACAACGTAACTTTATTTATTCTCAGTACAATTTTACTTATTCACAGTACTACTGAAATGTACCATAAAACTAGTGACCACGGGCGCATAACTCGATTGGGTGTTTTTTCGTACGCACCGTGGCTGCCTCGCTCGGCCTCAGAAGGCCTACAGCAATAGCACTCGGACAGAGCTGGGCTCGGAAGCCGCTGGAAGTACAGCAGCAAGCAAGCATTCGAAAGGCGGAAGCAAGAACAAGGTAGCGGCGGGCAGGACAAGGGAAGGATGGAAGTAGAGACACTTTTCATAGGAGCTGGTTGCAACAGAATCGTAAACAGCGCTTCCTGGGGACCTTCCAATCTCGTTGCCTTCGGCTGTCAAAACGCAGTCGCCATCTTCTGCCCAAACGTAGCTCTCATTATCATCATCCCTTTCTCTCTGTTTCTATCTAGTTCCGATTTCACTTGGCTGAGTTCTTTCTCTCTACTGCTTTCAGACCGCACAGATATTGACGACACTTCCCGGGCACAAATCCGTAGTCAATTGCACTTGCTGGCTTCCTAGCAACAAGGACTCTTTCAAAGGTATTCGCCTTCTGTTTTCTATTGATCATCCCATCATGTAGTTACTAATATATACTCCAAAAGAGTACAGTAGACACCTGGCTGGGATTCGTATCAACGGTTTTCAATAGAGGAGAACTGCACAGGCGCATGTCTTCATGGAAAAAGCTCATTGCTTTGCTACTTCCCAAATTTCTACTTATATTTCAATACCTTTTTCTTTGTTGGACTTGTATTGTCATACGCGTCTGTGTTGCCAATAAGTGGTACATCTTTAATGTTACAAGTGCTAAAAATATTGAGCTAAAGCATTTGTATCGATTCCTCTGGTCATCATGTATATTTATGGTGACAATATCAACGGCAATGTCAATAATCATTTCCAGCTCGCTGTTGAGACATAAATATGAGTAGTCTATTTCTGTTTAAGGAAGCCTTGATTTTTATTTTTATTTTTTCATGTAGTGCTTTTGATCTTTCCTATAACTAGTGAACTAGTGTACTAGTTATAGTATTCAATGTGAAGCTGGGGGTTCCATATTGAGTCAAACATGCACACGATACTGATCTTAAGAAAATTTCTTATTAGACTCTCATAATCTTGTTGCGAAACTTCATACATGCAGCACACAATGACTTTGCAACTTTTAGATTAATTGAATGTTTGTGAACAAATTACCTCCTTGGGAACTTGATCAATAAATGGACATCCTAGAAGGTTCTCTAAGGTGATTATTGACATGCTGTTCTCTTGCCGAAAGTTATTATCAACCCATCAAATTCATCATGACACATTATGAAGGGGGCAAACCTTGGCTTATCTAAGTTTCTTAATCCATACTAAGTAGACCCATAGGGTTGAATGGACTCTGATTTCACTGTAGAAAGATAAGATACAACCCAGTTTTTATTGTCCTCTTAAGCTGCAGTTCTTTTTGTTTAACCTGTTTATATTGAAAACTCTACTATACCACTTGGGAAGATATTCAGCATGCAAATCACCATTTTTTGAGACTTAAATGTATTACTTCCCAAATTATGCCTGATCAGAGGTGCCTAGCTTAGGGTGCGGAAAATGGGATAAAACCATGATACTTGTTTTTCTCTTTGAAAACTAATAGCTATTACCATAGGACGCTATGTTTTTTCTTTGAGATGAATGGGTGATTTGTTATTGTATCGAGGCTGTTTGCATTCTGGACTAAATATTGTTCATCATATTCTTGAGCAGTTCCACACATAGAAGAGCATTTTGTGCTTTCGGGAAGTGCTGATGGTGTTATTCTAGCATGGGGCATATCCCATGAGGAAAGGAAGGTATGCTTCTATAATTTTGTTTTTGAATGTTACTTATCATTGTCATGAAAAGATTTCTTCCGTACCGTAATATTATTTACTATTATTATCTGAAGCATCAAGCACAAAAATTGATTAGGAGGTAACTCAAACTTAAGAAAGACCCCTTCAAGTTTTGTGTCAACAATTGGAGAGGTATTGTGGCAATTGCAATTTCAAAATCTGCTGTTCCCTATAATAGAGGCCAAGAAGATATCGACTATTGAAGCATGTGATTATTGTCTTGGAAAAGGTATGACTGGGGATTTGGACTTCAAACAAAAAGAAGTTACGGGCCAATAAGTGGCCCATAAGATTATGATAGTTAGAATGCTATCTATTGGGTGACATGCTTATCTTCATACTTCTTGTCAAACCATGCTAATTCCTAGTCTCATTTTGGGGGGTGTTTGGTGGGTGAGAAAAAAATGGTAGAAAAAGTTATTGTGGAAAAATTGTTGAAAATGGGAGAGAATGATGTGATATGATGATAGAAATAATAATGAGAAGTAAAGAGAATGAAGTTAAAATGGATAGGGTACTTGGATGGAAAGATGTGAAGAAATAATTAAAGAATAAGGTAGTTGTATAGAAAGGTTTTAAGAAATGATCGAAAAATTGAGTAAAAGTAGAGGGAAAAAAGTATGAGTGGATTTTTTTTTTTTTTTTGCCTTTCTTGATCCCAAACACATCTTTGATGTAATAGACTCAAGAGTATTGTAGTTGAAGAAAATTGATGGCAAACAGAATTCATGTAGCATGATGATGAACTCGTTTTTGAAGGCCAAGCTGGAGCTTTGTCAAGGACTCAAGTGCTTTTGGGACTTGATGTCTGCTGAGCATTTGATCTTAATTGGTCAATTTTTGATGCATCGTGCACTTTGATGAATTCAAAGGAGTTTGTTGAGTGTGAGTATTTGCATCTGACTATCCTCTTGTGGCTCATATATAAGTGCTGAGATTCTTCTGAGTTTGGGCTCGTTATTAAAGCCATTCAAGTTGTCTATGACACATATATACCTATACATGTGTGCACAAAGTAACAACAGAATATGAGGTTCATTTGCTCATAAATTTTTTTTTCTTGTACGAAAGGGTAATAGTTGTGTGAAGAATTGGTTATCCAAGAAGACTTTTGATCTGATTTTCTGCTTAATGAATTGGGCAATGATTGACTGTCTTTTTAGTTATTTGTTAGATCCTTTTCTTAGGTAAATGGGCTTGTTATTTTATGCATTTTTTTATGGATTTAGTTTTTTTTCTCTTGGATGGATCATGGAACATGGTTGGCAATGTGAAGCTCTTTTATTTGCTTAATTTCCTTTTGTGTTCACATACCGGAAAGGTTTTCCATCATCCCAAAAAGTACACATTTGCATTTCTCTTGATATTTAAATGCAAATTGTGCTCAGCACTTTGGAGAATGGTGGGTAAACTGTGAAAAACTAGGAAATGTGGAGTGCCAGGCAGAGCTATTGGTCACAGGCCCAAGAACCTTCTCATCATTGAGGCCCTCAATTTTCTTTTTCTTTCTTTTTTTCCCTATTTTCCAATGCTTTTTATGGTGTGTTTAATGCACATGCATTTTTTTAAAAAAGTGTTTCGTGCTCAAAATTCGAGGACATTTATTCCATATTATAGAATATAGAATCACCATAGAACCTAAGCGTGCATTTGTCTTGAGAAATCCTTTTGTCTACTTAGGTTTTGACTAAGCCTTTTTCTATGCATATTTTTCAGTGGAGGCTTGTAACACAGGTACCTCAATCACACCATAAAGGTGTGACATGTATCGTTGGAATGATAATTTCTCACACTTCAGCTATATTTTCTTCCACCTCCTCTGATGGTACTATTTTTTTATGGGAAATGGTCTTTCCTTCGAGCAAAGGAGGTAAGTCATTAGATTGATTACTTTTCAAAGTTGTGCTATTTTAACTTATCAACAGTGATGCTTGCTTACATGCCAGGATTTGATCAATTACTTATCTTTGGTATTATAGTATGTCTGCATATGCAAGTTTGGGCAATTTGTATTTCCTGGCTTTGAGCTATGGTTTTATAGTCAACATGCTCTTTAATTTTCTGTCGATTTTGACCTGAATTTAGTTGTTAATCCTGCATTTGTTAATTGCAGGAGATTGCAAACTGTCATGTATTGACTCTATTGTTGTGGGATCGAGGCCCATGGTTGCTCTTTCTTTAGCAGAACTACCAGGGAACACAGAGCATCTAATTCTAGCAATGGGAGGCCTGGATAACAAGGTTCATCTTTATTGTGGGGAAAAGACAGGGAAGGTCTGTGACTTCTCATATGCTTCTGACCTTATGTTTCTGTGCTTTGGCAAACATATCTACATGTGATCGCACATTGTTCAACCTGGACAGTTCATGGCTGAGAAGATCAAACCATGCATCGAGTTTGCTCCGCCTTTTGGATGAGCAAGTTCCAATCCTGCCACTTCAACCAGATGATGGCTAGTTCAAGCAATGTTTTCCAATGGGCTCCAATTGATACAAATTTGGACTTGTGCTCATTGTTTAACAACTTGTTTGTCAACCACGTCATCTACAGATTCTAAATCTTATGGTCACAATGTCGATATATGCTGTAGTGCCAAGCTTGGCTCTTGAAAGGTGCCTGCATGATTAGTAGGAATATTGTTTTCCCCTCCTTCTCATCTTTTTGATGGTTTAAACCGTACTGTTTTATGTGCAGTTTTTTCATGCATGCGAACTGAAGGGGCACACAGATTGGATAAGAAGTCTGGACTTTTCGTTGCCTATTCGCGCTAATGGTGAGAAGAGTAGCCTTCTTCTTGTAAGTTCATCTCAGGATAGAAGTATACGCATATGGAAGCTGGCTTTGCGCGGTTTTCAAGCTATGTCGAGTGTGTCACACAAGAAGGAAGGAATAGGCCTAGCATCATATATTGAAGGTCCTGTTCTTGTAACCAGTTCTTCCTCTTATCAGGTTTCTTTAGAATCTCTACTCATTGGGCATGAGGACTGGGTGTATTCAGTAGAATGGCAACCTCCTTTAGGAATGTCTGTGGATGGGAATGATTGTTATCAACCCCAGAGCATTCTATCTGCATCAATGGACAAGACAATGATGATATGGAGGCCAGAGAGAACCACTGGAATTTGGGTTAATGCAGTTTTGGTTGGAGAGTTAAGTCATTGTGCCTTAGGTTTTTATGGGGGACATTGGGGACCACATGGAGATTCAATTCTAGCTCATGGGTATGGTGGGGCCTTCCATATGTGGAAAAATGTTGGTGTAGACTCTGAAAATTGGCAACCACAAACGGTACCCTCTGGCCACTATGCTGCAGTATCTGACTTCTCTTGGTCCAGATCCGGTGAATATATACTCTCCGTTAGTCATGATCAGGTAATAATGCATCGATATATCTAACTTCTTGGATTTTGTTTATTGTGTGTTGAGGTTGTTCGTGAGTAAATGTAGGAAAAATCTGTTGACACAACTAAATTTAGGAGAATGTTGCATTCCGAGAGGAATGATGTTTCTAATGTGTTGGAAACCATAAAAATGAGCAATAATGTCTTTGGATTTTTCTCATTTATCATTTTTTGTTTAGTTTTTTATAATGCTAGCATTATGTCACATGGCAAAACTTCAGAGAAAACAAAATGAAACACAACCTATGCATATTATGAGTTCTCTTTCCAAATCTTACAAAGTTGAGTGGTACTTGACAGGAAAAGTGGTCAATACATCAAAATGATTTTGAATGACAATTAGCTAAATATTGGTTGCATATCAGCATTATTAACTTATTAGTCACTTTTACAGTATGGCCATGAGTTCAAAATTTCAGATAATATTTTTACCATAGATGTTACATAGCATATTCTATGGGATAGATTAACATCCTAACAGTGTACTGATGCTGTAGGCCCTGATTTTATTAAAAAGTTTTATGCAGTTGTACATGACGTGTGAAGAAATAATTCAAAATGTTACAGATCTCCTTGATGCATTAGGGATCTGGTTTCTTTACTGCACATATCAAATTGTTATTTCCAGGATAATTGATATTTGTAGACCTTATGCACATTAATTAGTTGAGGTTTATGAAGAAAATGGCATATTGCGTTATCAAGATCTTGAATTTCTATTTTATATTAGAAGAACCATACATGGTTTTCAGAAGCCTTTTTAACATACACCATTGAATTTTCTAAAATCAGTTTAGGTAAAAACTGTTTTCTAAGCAGTCTGGGACTCTGGAGTATCCGAGTGTATTTTCCATTGATCTTGGATATCTAGCAAAAGTAAGGGAAAAAAAATAATTGGTCTGTCTATTTAGAAATGTATAAGATTCTGTATTTTCTGGAAGCTTTGTTGTCCCATAATATGTCACTATGATTTCAAGCATGTTTCTTATTTCGACATTTTCTCATTGTCTCTAGCTGTCATTTTCTAGTCTTCTGGTGTTGCTTCACACTTATGATACTTGTTTCCAAATTTCACTGTCTAGCTCATTGCCCTCAACAAATGTTTTTTAATGGGCATTTCCTGGTTTTGTTTTGCATTCTTTGTGTGACGATTTATATAAGATGTCTGCTGATGGACACTTCTAATAAAATGACTGGCGGTGATTACTTGGTATGGTTGTGCACTACAGTTATTTTCATTTTCTCTTCAACGACATCCTTAATGGTTAATCGCATTCATGAAATAGATTATATTGTTATCAATTTCATGATCTAGGATGGTACATTATATTGTTATCATTTTCATGGTCTAGGATAGTACAGTCACTTTGGTTTCCCTTATTTTTACACTTAGATTGTCATTTTCCATTTTTCGGCTTGTATTTGCAGAATAGTATATGCGAAATTTCCCGATGAATGTAATCTGATATAAAATGCCGAACTTCTGGTGGTTTCAGACAACTCGCATTTTTTGTCCTTGGAGGTGTGAGGACTATCCTGGAGAGAGGACTTGGCATGAAATAGCTCGTCCTCAAGTCCATGGTCATGACATCAATTGTGTGACTATTATTCAAGGGAAAGGAAATCATCGTTTTGTTAGTGGAGCAGATGAAAAGGTTGCCCGAGTGTTTGAAGCACCTGTATCATTCTTGAAGACACTGAAGTATGCAATGCCACAGAATTCTGGCTGCCTTGAAGATGCTCAGGATGATGTGCAGGTGCTAGGTGCCAATATGTCTGCTCTGGGACTATCTCAGAAACCTATTTATGTTCAGTGTGAGTGTCATCACTTGCTCGTTTGCTCCCCTTCTCTCTGTGAATTTGTTAAACAAAATTCTTAATGAGGTTTATGCTTGGCCCTGTTTTTGATACTGCGGCTCCATGGAAAAGCATTTCTAGTGGTTCACAACCAGTTCCCTTATATCTTCAGGATATGATTTTATATGCCCAGCAGCATGGAGGAGCCTTTTACGACCAGGGCTCTAATCCTTTGGATTCAGCTGCTTTATTTTCAGCCCTTGGATTGTTGAGGGGGGTTATTGTAAGATGTTAGCCTTAGATGGGCTAAGAAAGAAGTTCAAAAAAGCTTCCTCAAATTGCAATCAGGATCCTGTAATGCTCTGATCTCCTTCTCTAGCAAGCTACTATCTTCCACCTTCCTTCTCAGCTGACCCCACATAGGTGGGAAACAGCTTATCATGATGATGATGAAGAAGTAGAACAAAGACCTTAATATTTGAAACTGTAAAGCATCTCCCAAGTTCAGTCTTACATTTTACTTCTAATTTCCTTTGTTATTAAAAAAAAAAAGAAAGAAAATCTCCGGGGAACATAGACTACAGGATTTCTTTATCTATATCTTATTAACTCATCTGTGAATAATTGAAACCATCAAATCTGTACCACCCTTCTTCAAAAGGATAATTTGATTCATTGTTTTATGAAGAACTTGATACTGATTTCACTTTCTGCAAAATGACCTGCTAAGAGTTTTCGCCCTTTTTAGCATAAAGTCGCTGTGTGAATATCTTTAACAGGTACCTTTGGTTGAAAATTTTTTCATGACACCATACTAGGGAGGTGCAAAACATACAATAGTTGGCCATGCAAAGTGGCTTTCTTCAAATGCAAAAGCAAGACCTATAGTTGCTCCATAATTGCTGCATTTGTCTTTTGAATGTCAATGTCCCTTCTTCTGTTTCTGTCGATTTTGTTAAAATCATTGATATGTTTCATTTTCTCTAATTGCTGTACCTGGAATGTGGTTTTCAGCATCTTCTATGTGCTGATTCTGTCACTGGTTTGCTCTCTAACACTAAAAGTGAATTTTCTAAGATGGTCATGATTACCATCCCTATCTTACATTTTGTAGAGAGTCATTTTGAGTGGACAAAAATACACCTCTAACCAGCTTCATAATATGGGTGTTGATGACATTCGAGAATTTGACGTTCTCATTGCTGCCACCTTACTTTCACAACATTGGTCACTCTGGTCCCTGAGTGTGCAGATCCTTAGACAACCCTTGTGTGCAAATAGCTCATGTGACAGTGTGAGTCATGTCATAATGATGTTGCTGGTGCCCGAAAACAGTTCCAACTTAAAATATCTAGTACAAGTCTAGATAGATGACTCCATTATCAATATCGATTCCTAGATGGCTAGATCATACTTACTGCCGTACGAGATTTCTTAAGATAGCTTATCTAAATGGTTTATTTGTATGCAGCTGTTAAAGAGGCAGCAGATAAGACTGGCCATGATGCTTCAGATTCCCTAGAGACTATCCCTGATGCAGTTCCAACTATTTTAACTGAACCTCCTATTGAGGAACAACTGGCATGGCATACACTATGGCCTGAGTCACACAAACTCTATGGTCATGGCAATGAGCTTTTTTCTGTGTGTTGCGACCATGAGGGAAAGCTTGTTGCTTCATCGTGTAAGGTAGTCAATTTCCCTGTACATAACTATTTCTTTTGTTTACTTTCATATGACAAAGTTTTGACTAATATGGAGATGGCAGCTTTGTTCAAATGGAGACTTGCAATGTTGTTGGACATACATACATACATACATACATACATACATACATACATATATATATATAAAGAGAGAGAGAGAGAGAGAGCTGTTCATGTGCAGCGTCACTGCACCAGAACAGCGGTGCAGTTGCCCAAAAAATTGGCCCCACACATATTAAAATGTAATGAAACTTTATACAATCATTTATCCATATATAAATTATACTTTAGATGGTTTAGATGTTTAAAAAACTACTTTAAAGTTGTTATTTATATTAAACTATTTTATTACGTTGAATTTGTTCCATTTTGAGATGGGGTCCATGCACATATCCGATTGGGATGAAAATTGATATGGTAATAAAATACATTATTCTAAATCTAATGGATGGAGTAGACTATAATTTGATCATCATATGGGGTTCGGTGCAGTGGCGCTGCACTTGAAAATATCTCATATATATATATATGAGGGCTGTTCCGGTGCAGTGGGCCCTACATGATCATGAAATCATGATCTACTTCACTCATTGTATTTAGAATAATGTACTCTATTACCACACCAATTTTCATCCCAATCAGATATGTATATGGGCCCCATCTGAAAATAGTACAAATCCAACGTAATAAAATAGTTTGATGTAAATAATAACTTTAAAGTATCTGATTGGGATGAAAATTGGTATGGTAATAGAGTACATTATTCTAAATACAATGGGTGGAGTAGATCATGATTTCATGATCATGTGGGGCCCATTTTGGGCCCACTACACCGCTGTTCCGGTGCAGTGATGCTGCACCGGAACAGCATCCTATATATATATATATATTGAGAAAAGTTGTTAGACATTTTAGTTTCAATGTAAAAGATACATTATTAACAGTGTAAAGGAGATATTGTTAGTTAGTCCCCATTAAAAAGGTCGAATTTTTTATGAATTGAAAACTCATAAACCTTCTGGTGTTTGGCTTTTATAGGGGGCATCTGACAGAAATTGCTTCCGAATTTAATGCATTTTTTTTATTGTTATATTTGTATGATGTGTACTAGTGTTTGTATGATTGCTGTGCATATCACAGATAATTGGTGATTTTACTGTATTACAGGCACAATCAGCAGCTGTAGCAGAAATATGGCTGTGGGAAGTAGGATCATGGAAGGCAGTTAGTCGCCTGCAGTCACACAATCTAACAGTGACACAGATGGAATTTTCTTATGATGGTGCCTTCCTTTTGACTGTCTCGAGGGATCGCCAGTTTTCCCTGTTCTGGATCAAGAAATCAGGTGAGAAAATGTTGCATTTCTCTGTAGTAGTATTGATTTTTTGCTTTTACATGCTAAGTTGTTTGTGTCACTTGAAGCACCACAATCTCTTTGACCCACTGTTTACAATTCCAGAATCTGGTGAAATTGGACATGAACTTGTTGCCAGGCATGAGGCACACAAGAGAATAATATGGGCATGTTCATGGAACCCACATCGCCATGAATTTGCAACAGGCTCAAGGGACAAGACAGTTAAGATCTGGGCTGTTGTGAATCAAAGTTCGGTTAGGCAGCTAACGGTTCTGCCACAGTTCAGTTCCAGTGTCACTGCCTTGTCATGGGTTGGTTGTGGTCGTTCAGACAGCAATGAGCTTCTTGCTGTTGGCATGGAGGATGGTCTCATTGAATTGTGGAGTCTTTCCAAGGGTACAGCTGCTCTAGCAGTCCGCTTTGATCCTTTCTTATGCCATGTTTCAACAGTCCAACGTTTGGCATGGAGAAGTAAATCCAAGAGTGGAGATGCTAGGACGATGCAGCTTGCTTCCTGTGGAGCAGATCACACTGTGAGAGTCTTTAATGTGAACGTCACTTGAGATGATTTATCTTTCTTGGTTTTTACTAATATGAGTGGAGAACTTGATGATGGGTCATCTGATGCTAACCTGTAGTTCATTCTCACCACAAAAATTTTTTGTGATGTATTTTTCATGTCAAAATATAGTGCAATGGAATATTTATTGTCTCTTCCTGGATTTTTGCAATGCTACACCATCCAAGACCTAGCAAAAATGTCGAACAGAAATTCCAAAAGGGAACTTGGTAACACGTTCTATACGCCTCAAAAAGTTACATCAGTTTGATGGATGTGCCTGCTTCATTAGAAGAACTGTCCTTAGAAGAATTGTCCTTTGTTCTTGAACGGGGGGTGAGCTCTGATTTGAAGAAAAGTGTATTTTTGTTGGTGGGTGCCACATTTTATTACTTATGGTTTCAATTTTGAAGAACATTGATAGCTGTAAGTGGAACATTATGAACGAAGGTGTGACCGTGTGATCCAATCCATTTCATTGCGCCGAAAAGCATTTTTTTCTGGCAGTGGAGAGCTTCCCATTTCGAGTGCTTGGCTTGTAAATGAAGTGTTGCGGCAGATCTGCGAAGTGGCGTGCATGGCCAAGTGAGATCATTGTTTTGAAAAGGTGGCTCACAGCGCATTGCATCTTCTTACTTTTGATGGAAAAGATAGTAAATATAAGAACAAATTGAAGAAACAAATTAATATAAAATGGGGTTCCATGATAAAAATAATTATAGATTTAGGGTACTTATAAATAAAGCATAAACATAAGGATTATAAAAATATATCTGATTTTTATCGTGGAAGAGGTAAAAGTAAGTTTAATGATGAAAAATGAGTTAAACTATAAATAACACAATCATCAAAAGGAGTTTTTAACTTGTTTGGATTGAAATAAAAGAAGAGGGAATTTTTTTCTCTGCAACAACCAACCACCCAAACAAAACGAGAAAACGAAAATGCATTATTTCCTAACTTTTTGTTTTACTTTCTATATTTTGTTCATGGTTGTAAAAGTTCATAAGAAATTAACCATCGCATGATGATGACCTTTTATTTTCCGAAAGTTAAAGTCAAAAGTATCCTCTTGAAAAATTGAATAATTCTTTAACCTGTAAGATTATAAATCAACTCGGTCTAAGCTAATATAAATGATTGGTCTGATATGGTCCATTTTTTCACTATTTTCACTATGCATCTTCGACGGGATATCCATTGATAGGATCAAGGTCTTTTTCTTTGTATATATATAATCAAGGAGGCCTGTCCGTATTCTAAAATGAAGCTTTATGAATATTTGAGGATGCAATGATGGGATCACGGAAAAAATGAATTGACAAGCGACAGGGATAATGATCATGGGTCCTCCAGTGGGGGTGTGGAAAACGCCATAAACAGCCAATGAAAATGATATCATGTCAAATGGGGAGGCCAGCACATTTGTAACTGTGGATTCAAAATTGATTATCTAATTAAAATGCCTCTGTTTTTAAAAAAATATTTATAAATCTCTAAAAATGGTAAATTTTAATACGTGTTAAATACACTTCGGTGTGTTTGGAAAGCGATGGATGAAGAGTTTTTGGTAGAAAAGTTTTTGAATTGAAAAAAACGATACAATATGATACGGGTAATGATGAGGAGTAAAAAAAATAAAATTAAAATAGATAGATTAGTTGTATGGATAGTTGTGTAGAAATTATTAAAAATAGAATAATTATATAAGAAAATATGAAAAAATAATTAAAAATAGAATTGTTGTGGAGAGTAAAAAGTTTTATATTGAAAAGTTTTAATATGAAAAATTTTAGTGTGAAATGAACAAATTCTTAAATTAATGGTTGTATAAAAAAATTTCAAAATTTTTTTTTTTTTAAATGAGTTTTTGCACCCAGGTGCACTGAAGTTAAGTGCAATTTGGTGCATTGTATCAGGATCCATTTTTTTTATATACGTAGGATAGGATGTGACCACCTCCTATTAGACCTAACCTGTTATCACGAATCTTGCGATCATTCAAATCATACCCACGAATATTTAGGCGTTGGAAAGTGGAACCTACAACTTTAGATTTTTGGAATACATGATGGTCCAGCTGATACAGATAGTACTTGCATGGATACTGATGGCTTAGCTCCCTTGATTTCAAAAATTTTGAGCATTTCAATAAAGTCCACCATATTAAGGTTTTAACATTTTCGGGATGCAATATGCATGCCTGCCTGCGCATCAATGGGGTATGCAGCCTGGGGTGCAACGCGGGTCACTCAGCAAGCACACTTAGGTACGTTTGGAAAATGATAAAAATTATAGATGAAAAATTTGTAGTATAAAAATTTTTAAAATAAAAGAAAATAATGTTATATAATAATGAGGAATAAAGATAACGAAGTTAAAATAGACATGTTATTTATATGTGTAGTTGCATAGAATGATTGAAAAATGAGATAGTTGTATAAAAAGATGTAAAAAAAATAAAATAATTGTGGAGAATGAAAAGTATTAAATTAAAATTTTTAATTTAAAAGGTTCTATTGTTTTTGACGGATGAAAGATTCTACTGTTAAACAAACACAAAATATAAGATGTGAACTATATTCTTAACCTAACTCGATTTCTAAAACATCCACTCTACTTTTTTATGTCGGGTTTGGGCTTAATTTAGGTGGTAATTTGAGTAAGAATTTGGGTGATATTTGAGTTGGAATACAAGGAAGTCTCATTAGGTTACATTTAAATTTGAAAATACAAAAATTATATCGTCAATTTCAAATTATATATGCATTAACACCGAAAAATATTTTACTCTTTTCAAAATAATTATTATGAATGACATAATAAAAAGACTGCCAAAATATATTTGTGCTTATACTAAAACTACATGTTTTATGCATAATTTTTTCTTAATATATATTAGAATTCAGGATTGGGTTTCAGGTTGAGTTTCCATCAACTTAAAGTTAACCCAGTTTTAATTTGGGTTAGGCTGAAACCTAATTTCTAAGCCTAAATTTCCAAGTGTCCAAGGCCAAATCCAAAAAATATACCGGGATAGGTCGGGCGGATTCAGGTGAATTCAACGCATGTTGAACCCTTAAATTTAAATTTCTCTGGAGCTTAGCTGATGGAAGTCTTAAGTATGGTTGCTATCCATCCAAGTGTCCATTTTCTGTTTTGTGATGTTGGCGCATTGAAGGAAACTAGAGTGCAGCAGCTTGAAATTGAAAAAAAGAGGTGCTAAATGGGCCCCATAGATAATGCCATCATTAAAATGGTCCACTTGAGTCAAATTGAAGAGTTCTTTCGGTGCACACGTTGCGGGTGGGCCATAACAGAACGGCAAAAAAAAAAAAGAGGAACTATATCCATGATTTAGAGGGTCGAGCTTTGGGTATCCAAGAAATTCATTACAACTTACAAATCAGAAGCGCAGCTGGAGGAGTACGTAGGGACCGAGGTTGTGCTTGAATGCACACGTTAGAGCTTTCAATAAATAGTCAAATGCACACGTTAGAGCTTTTTCTTTGTTTTTTTTCCCCCCCAAACCACTTATTATTTCTAGTCTCCAGTTAAATCTTTACCTTTTCAATCATTCATGCAGAAATCTTTATTTTAATTATTCATCCGTATTTTTAAATTATCAATCAACTTTTCATATACATACTATTTATTATGTTATTTTGTTTTCCCCATAACAAATCTCCTGCACAAAATAGCAAAGGATGGCGTAGAGTAGAGAATTTGGTTGTGGAGGTGGGGAGCTGTGTCAGCTCCAGCTCACGCAATGTTGGACTTTTTCTTTTTTTCTTTTTTTTTAAATGCAATTGTGGACGTTGCTTACATACATTGTATGGTTTGGTTGGAGACCAGTGGAACGCTCTCGATTGAGATGTAGACATTTCACTGTTTCGCTGACATCATCATACATGCCGTGCTTGGAGTTTGGATAAGCACTCACAAGACGGCAAACCTGATGATCAATTAGCTTGCATACACGGATCCTAATATTAGGGGGAAAAAAAAAGGTCTCATTCTTCAAGCAAGCACCTTATATAAATAAATATTTATCGCCCCTATCCAATTTAGACGTTGCGTTTTCTGAATATTGATAATCAAGGTGCAAAAAAATAGCACATATATTTCAGGGGTATGTTGGTTTCAGCGAGTAAAAAATAGAAATAAATTGTCATATATTAACGAAAAAAGTATAAGGTGAATAAACAGACGAGTTATTTATGCTCATACCTATGGGTTTTTTTTTTTTTTACATAAATTGCATTTGATTTGAAATTTATTACAGATATGCTAATGGATATATAAAATATTTTTTATAAACATGATCGATTTCTGATAAATCCAAATCATCTATTGTATTTATTAATGTGAATTTAATTATTATTCCAAAGATTACATTGGTCGGATATCTTGGTGGGCCATAATCAATTTTAAAATAATTCCATAATTTCATATTTATTAGTATCCAGTGCCCGCCGAGTCAAGTAATCTAATCATGGTGGTAACGGAATTCACATTAACAAACACAATGAGGGATTTAAGATTTATTAAAAAACTGATAATATTTATAAAAATTAAGAGGGTAAAACTTGCTATGGCTATAATTGCAAATATTTTAACTATGCATAGACATATTTCCAGTAAGTTTTTAAATCATAGATATAAATAAAATTTAGATAAAAATTCATAGATATGAGGCCAAATAACTCTAGATAAATTTTAAAAGAATTAGCCGAGCATAATACACATCCTCTAAGCTCAAGCTGACATGTGTGGAGGGTGGGAGAGGGGTTAACGGACACGGTGGCAGGAGTCAGGACAGCCCCAGGCAGACGTTTCGTCCATTTCAAGAGGCTGATGGCAGTGTTGTGGAGTTAAAAATAAGAAGCGGTATGCGCTGCAGCGAGCGAATGCGACGGGTCTTAAAAAAGGCCAGTGAGAAAGGAAAAATATATACAATATTATTATGATACGATGAAAGTAGTGGAAGCCGCATCCGTTCCAGGTAGCTTTCAGCTGTGGGGCCGACCATATGAACTAGTCCGAGGAAACGGGCGGTCAGATTTCATCTTCACAGCTGCGTCGCAGCTTCCACGAATGGAATGGGAGATGACTGCAGTGCAGGCCTGGAATGGCATCTTCCTTCGTCTAAATTGGGGACGATGGTTGCATTTGGAGCCCATCTCAAATACTTACACTGCTACGTGCGAGTCGTGCATGATGGGGGGGTATTCGAGCCCGTCTACATAAATTTTTAAGAATATCCGTTGAATGCGTCTTTTTTTTTTTTTTTTTTTTATCGAAACGATGCTAATGACAGAGAGATAGATTAATGGGAGATGCACAGGAGGTTAAGAGGTTTACCAGCATCTACCGACGTTCATTTCCTTTCTTCGTACCGTGGTAGGTCGACATTTCGAATTGGGTTGCTTAAACTCTCATTTTATTAGTGTAAAATTCGGAAATTCTCATCCTTCCAAAATTGAGTTGGGTAGGACTGGCCGTGACCGTTGATTCTCAATATAGAAGGATGAATATCCACACAATTTCAACAAATACTCTAGGAACCGTTTATCTAGATGTCATCAAAAGATTATGCCTTTTTTGAAAAAGCAAAGAAGATTATATAATCACCTTTTTTTCCCCTACCATCATCATCTTTTTAATCTTTTTAGTCTAGCCCATCTTCTTTTCTTTTCTTTTCTTACCACTACCAAGTTTCTATTTTTCTCTATTATTTTTATCCGTTACCTTATTCACATGACTCCCGCTTCAACAGGTGTCAAAATGCTTCCGTTATTTTTATTTATAAATATACACATTCAGGCATTAATTAATTTAAATTTTAGAGGAGTGTTATTAGGAAGGGATGCGTTAAGGATGAAGAGTAATAGGTGGAAGTACATGTACGCTGACGATAACATGAATCGGAAAGACAACGCGACTCAAAGGTATCAGAATCGAAACCTCTTTCATCTCCCACTTGCTGATTTAATTAGAATTCGGAAAGACCTGCAACAACGACCCACTTACTTTTGATTAAAAGTTGCATGTAAAAGCGCGATTCCACGCGGTCCCTGTGAATTGGGCGATAAAAAAGAATTATTTATTTTTCACTGAGTCCGGACTTAAGCATATTCGTGTTACGAAAAAGTAATTTCATATAATCTAATCTATTTTCCTCACTTTAGTGATTGATGAATTAGACACGTTTACCTTTAATTTTTAGTATCTTTTGTTTGATTAGAAAATCTAACTTTTTTTTTTTTTTTTAATGATAGAAAACCAACTTTTTAGAGATTGTTTAACTTGGAGACAACTTTCAAAGACGTGCAAGGGCCACATTTCGTTATATATATATATTTACATGTTCATCATTAAAAAAGCTTGGATTTATTCGTATATAAATTAGGATGTAATGATATTTTGTAGAATTATTTATCCACATTAATAATATTTTAAGATGTTGAAACAACTTTAAAATTAATATTTTGCATTTAATTTAATTATGCTGATTTTAAGTGTCTGGGGATAGAGGCCAACTACAAAAATACTACGTAAATGATGAAATTCTGGATCAATACAAATGATGTTAAATAAAATGAATTTTTCATTAATAATAAAGGTGTAAATTTTGGATAAAATTACCTTGAAGTGTTTCATGGAAACTGAACTCTTTTTTTTTTTAATGTATAGGTTTCACTCATCACACCCTATAAATTTTGTTAATTTTTAAATTAGTATTTCCTTTTTTATATTTGAAAATTAAGGAAATGGACATCACTCACATATCTATAAAAAATAATAATAATAATAAATTATTTTCTTGTCGCCCATGATTTGCACAGTTTACAAGTGACAATATAAGAAACGGAGTATTCATAAAATTGCGCAATTTCTACCACGGATGTTTAGCCCATCTTACTTAACACTAACGTCATATATCGAAATAGGCATATATATAGAGAGAGAAATATTCAGGTGCCCAAAATGGGCCTCACATGATTATAAAATTATAATCTATTTCACTCGTTGTATTTAGTATCATATATGCTATTACTACACCAATTTTCATCCAAATTGGATATGTGTATGGACCCTATCTGAAAATTGTACAAATTCAACGTAATAAAATAGTTTAATGTAAATAACAACTTTAAAGTAGTTTTTTTAATATGTAAACTATTTGCTATAAAATTTATATATGGATAAATGATTATATAAAATTTTATTGCATTCTAACATGTGTTGGGTCCATTTTTGGGCAAATGTACCGCTGATCTAGTGTAGTTATGCTGCACCGGAACAGCCAAATATATATTTAGGTTCCGAAGCGGACCCATGTAATTCCTTCAAAATCTAAGATTTTGATCTTTGATGGAAAATCTAATTCATTCATTGTATTTAATATCATTTGTTTATTTAGGGGGTCAAGTTTCATCCCAATCAAGTATATTTATGGGCTACATTTGTTAAAAAATATATATATTCATGTGTAAATCATGAAAAATGCTAAAATATCAATTTTAAAGTAGTATTTTTGACATCTAAACCATCTAAAATATCATTTCTACGTGAGTAAATGATTCTATAAAGTATTATTACATTCTAATACATGTATAAATATATCTAAGTATTTTTTTATAATTTACACATGAATATATATTTTTTAACAAACGTGGCCTATAAACATACTTAATTAAGATGAAACTTAGTCTTTTAGATAAATAAATGATGTTAAATATAATGAATGAATTGAATTTTTTTATTAAGGATCAAAATCTTAGATTTCGAAGGAATTACATAGGTATGCTATATATATACAGAAATATTCGGGTGCATCGCCGTTGAAATGGGCCCCACATGATGATCAAATTATAATCTGCTCCACCTATTATATTTAGAATCATGTATTTTATTATCATACCAATTTTTATCCCAATCGGATGTGTATGGACCTCATCTGAAAATTGTATAAATTCAACGTAATAAAATAATTTAATGTAAATAACAACTTTAAAGTGGTTTTTTCAATATGTAAACCATTTGCTATAAAATTTATATATTGATAAATGATTGTATAAAGTTTCACTGCATTCTAATATTTGTAAGGTCCATTTTTTTATCAAATGTGTGTATATATAAAGAGAGAGAGAGAGAGAGAGGTGATTGCATGCATGTATATGGACCCCCTTACAAATTTTCTTTTAACCAGTAAACTAAGTTTTACCTTTTTGAATGCTTTTAAGTATTTTTTATTTCTAAACACAATGACATTTTTATAATTTTCTTACTCAAAAATTACGAAAAAGTCACTGTGTTTAAAAATAAAAAATATTTAAAAACATCAAAAAATGATAAAACTTAATTTATAAGTTAAATACATCTAACTCTACATGCTTATAAAATAAAAAAATAAAAAAACTCCCACAGTTGGACGCATGGGACTATGAAATTGGAAGTGATTTTATAGAATCTCCTTCATTTTTTTGATTTACATTTGTGTATAATGTGATATTTTGATATTACAATTACAATTAAACTTATTCATACGTGAAACGGCAAGTTCCTATCTCATCTATGGAAAGACAACAATAAGCTCTCAGCTATATATATATATATATATATGAGAGCTGTTCCGGTGCAGTGACACTGCACCGGAACAGCCATGCAGTGGCCCCAAAATGGGGCCCACATGATCATAAAATTATGATCTACTTCACCCATTGTATTTAGAATAATGTATTCTATTATCATACCAATTTTCATCCCAATCAGATATGTATATGGGCTCTATCTAAAAATGGTACAAATCCAACGTAATAAAATAGTTTAATGTAAATAATAACTTTAAAGTATCTGATTGGAATGAAAATTGGTATGGTTATAGAATACATTATTCTAAATACAATGGGTGGAGTAGATCATAATTTCATGATCATGTGGGGCCCATTTCAGCGATGCTGCACTTGAATATTTTCCTATATATATATATATATATGGAAAGGGAAACGTCAAACTCCTATCTCATCTCTGGAAAGACAACAATAAACTCTCAACTATATATATATATAATCCATGGCTCCCATAGCAGGGGTATCGAAACCGCACCATATAGGTTTTAATACCCTTACCAGCAGGTGCAGTGAATTTTGTGCCACCACCCCCTTTATTTTTGAGATGTTGATGACCGATATAAAATTTAATCCGTTCATTATATTTAATATCCGCATAAGCCACATTTGTTCAAAACTTGGTACATTTATGTGTAAATAAAGAAAAATATTTAAATTCATTCGTATATGTATTAAAATATAATACTACTTTGTAGAATTATTTATCCACATGGTAATGATATTTAGATGGTTTAGATGTTGAAAATACTACCTAAAAACTCTATTTAAAAAACTTTTTCTTTATTTTTTCCTATTAAAAATTAAAATGACTAAAATATCCTTGTGTTTAAAAATCTAAAAAATGAATATACATATATTAAAAAATGGTAAAACATAATTTATATGTTAAATATATTTATATTATCAAATTTATTGGAAAAAGTTTAAAAATTTTAACTGAATTTTTTTAAGCGAGGTAAGTAAATCATTACTTAGCTCAGGCTAATAAGAACATTTCTCCTTGAAAATTAATATTTAGAATCAAATCATTTTATATGTTGATTTTACACATTTGCAAATGGGGTCCATATACAATAATATATGACAAATAAAAGAATTTTTATAATAATATAAATGATACTAAATATAATAGATGAAGTAAATTTCCAATCAATTATCTAGATGTTAAGAATATAGAAGATTCTATAGAAGTATCTTTGCATATGATATATATGGATGATTCTGTATGACGAATATGAGCAACCATTATCTAACCCAAAAACATGTTTATTTTTACTTTTTTTGTTGTTCTTTTAATAAAATTATTAATCCAAGTATATTTAATATATATAACGATCTTTACTATTTTTGAAGATGTCTATATATTTTTTGAATTTAAAAATATCCTTATATTTTTAAATTCAAAAAATATATAGACATCTTCAAAAATAGTAAAGATCGTTATATATATTACATATACTTAGAATAATAATTTTATGAAAAGAATAACAAAAAAATTAGAAACAAATATGGAGCTAGATGCATGATTGCTCCTATTCATCTAGCTTTATAATCTCACGATACATATAAATATGATCTAATACACGTAAGAGAAATGATACTATTAGCTTAGGTTAAGTAATAACTTAGCTCATCTAATAACTTAGCTCATCTAAAAAAACTCATTAAATTTTTATTTTTTTTTACTTTTTTCCCATAAAATTATTCTTATATATGTATTTAACATATAAACTAAGTTTTACCATTTTTAGATATACACATATTATTTTTAAATTTTATGGCTAAAATACTCGTGGTTAAAAATCTTTAAAAGTATATATACATCCAAAAATAATAAAATTTAATTTATACATTAAATATACTTAGATAAATAAGTGTACGAAGAAAAGACAAAAGAAAATACATTAAATAAATTCTTTTGAAATAAGCTAAATAAGTCATTACTTATGA
This sequence comes from Annona cherimola, assembly GCA_030490835.1. Lineage (NCBI taxonomy): Eukaryota > Viridiplantae > Streptophyta > Magnoliopsida > Magnoliales > Annonaceae > Annona > Annona cherimola. Next base: position 81,454,836 of record CM059973.1, on the reverse strand, counting down.
TCATTTCTCATAAAAGAAATGTTTACGAGAAATGTACCACAAAGTGTTCGTTCGAAATAGACCAATGTGATCATAAAATATAATCAATCCACCTATTATATTTAAAATTATTTTTTATTTTTATGGAAATTAAATTTTTTTGATTAAATGTCATGTTAAGCGGAAAACTGAACCGAAGAAGCCACGTGTACCCCTCACTGATTTCCTGTCATCCCAAAACTAAGGGTTATTTGCACTTTTACCTTGAATCTATAACTTTTACCAACGTTTTGAAAATAATTTATGACGTAACAACATTTTACAAAACTTATTTACTATATACCAATGCCATAAAATTTTATTTAAACCAATGTGAATATATGGGTTGATCTACAATATTACATGCGATTAACTATAATAAAATAAACACAAAGATAATCAATTCTATGTTACATGGGTGGTTGATTATCAACACATTTATTCATGCAGTCTACACAATATAATGACATTGGTACAAAGTAAATAAGTTATGTAAAGCATTGGTATATTATAATTTATTTTCAAAACATTGCTAAAAGTATAATTCAAGCAGAGGTTGAGGGTAAAAGTACGAATAACCCCCCAAAAACTAGGGATGGAATCCGATACTCAAAACAAAGCTAAAGCAAATCCTAGAATTCTAAGGCCGAAAAAAATGCCGCGTATTTAGGCTTTTCTGGAGCGGAAATAAAAATCTGACCTTGCAATTTGCTCAAAATTCAGCCGATTAAAATCCCAGTCGGCACCTTTACCTAAAAAAACAAAAAAAAAAACTAAGCACATGATGGCCAGGTGGTGGTGTGCAGAACGTCTTTCAGACTAGGCGCAAACAAAACAGAAAAAAATGCCACCGGGCAGCTAGCAGTCCATCTAGAATGCTAGCAAACAGTTAATGACGATTCAACACTACAAAATCGTAGCATGTGGCGCAACCAGTTCCTTTCGGGGATGGAATGAAAAGGGTCCTCTGGATGTGTGTGATTGTGAGATCCCAAATCTCATACTGTTAGCAGAGCAATCGATATGCCTCGACATCCTAAAGAAGCTATAGTATATTCACATGCAACATAAATAAATCAATGTTAGATCCTTGAAGCAACAAGAAAAAAAGTTAATGATTCAATATATCTATATATTGAACCTAAATACAAATAAATGATTTGAGCCCCATTTATTTATTTTCATTTTTATGTGAGCCTCAATACATAGAATTTACGAAAGATGGAAGATGTGACGAAATCCGTCACAGAATTCTATGTGATTGTCGAGTCCCAATTAAATTAAAAGAAATTATAAGACTACGATTATAGGAAAAAATGTTGGGCAATAAAGAACAACATACATAAAATAAACGTAGCGAAAATGAGAATGTTAAGATAAATGAGCGATAAAACAAGAAAAGATAAAATTAGAAGTAAAGTAATCTGAAAAAAATCTAAAACTGATGCCAACAAGTGATAAAATAAGAGAATATATTAAAATGGTTCGACCTGTTTAACAAAGGCTAGAAATGACATTGGTTAGAACAGCAGAATCTATGCAAATAGAAAATGTTAACAGAATGAGAGAGACCTAAAAAATATGGATTGAAGTGATTAAATAAAATTTGAAAACATTATAAATTACTGAAAAATTTAGTCTCAAATCGTTAAGAAAGCGCAACAGAACTCATGCAACGAACCCCACAAGTGGGAAATGACTTATGATGATGATGTGAGCCTCAATACATACGGTTTGAGCCTTTATTTATTTATTTATATTTCTTTCATTTTCATGTGAGTTCGTATATAATCTTTATATATACCAAAATTTATCATTTTTGAATTTTTTGTAATTTCGAAGATCAATAGTTTTCACCCCATTAATCGGGTGAAAAAATGTTGATTTTTAAAATTATAAATTAATATATACAAAAATTCAAAAATGTTAAACTTTTGCATATGAACTTAAATATATATAGGGCCACCTAAAAACGAAAAGCAAAACAAAGAAAAATGTTTTAGAGGGCTACAACCACCTATATGTATGGAGATGTGTATTGAATTATTACCCCTAGCAAAAGAAATGGAAGTGTGTGTTTGCCAGGTCTATACATAAATCATAAAGATTGCACCCTGTTCCTGTTAGATCACAGCTGGAATTTGGTTAAATTCCGTTGTGTTTTCTGTGCAGGGGCATTTCCTGCCATTTCCAATCATCGTGATGAAGGATGTAAACTTGCACCATTCCTCTGTGCAGTGAACTAAGAGGAGAACACCTCCGGACACACACTCACGTGTAATTGCCATTCCTTAGATTAACCATGTCTGTTGGTAATCCATGCATGCCGTGTAAACAGCTGACGAAATGGACCTGGGCATCCCCCCACATTGCTTGTTGTCTCAAAACTGCATTTTGTTGGAGGTCAGACAGGACAGACCAAGACCTGTTGAGATTTGTCCATTAGAGCCTATCACCTACATGGGCTGGGGGATGATACTCTTTAGCCAGAATGGATTCCAAAAGGAGAAAAAGTGGAAGTTTATTTCTGGTCGGAAGCCCGCCCCGCTCATATTTCTGGTTGGAAACCAACCCCTCGTTCATCAATTGATACGGTGAAAAAATCTAAGTCATTGATTATGTTTATGATGCAGTGAATATCAAAGGAAGGGAGACAACCACATTATAGATCTCCATTGTCAGTGTTCAGCATTCACACTGAGGAATTGAGTGCTCAATAGCCACAGAATTCTGGAAACAGGACTGTCAAGCCACTGGTAATTCAAAATGTGTATATTTGCTTCAACTTTGGACAGTTTCGTGAGATATATTGATAAGATCAATAGCTAAAATAGGTTTTGGCTGAATGAAGTAATAGGAGTTTCAGATAACCACCAACTATGGGTGAAAAACATTCATTAATCATGCGTAGAACTCTGTTCCCAAAAGAAAAGAAAATACACGAATGAGTAAAAGATAGCAATAAATCTCCTCATAGTAGGTTTGGGATAGGATTGTGAAGTAACTACTGCAACAGAAACTACAAAACCTAGAGGCATGCTAGCGATACATCTGGCCCAAACAAGGAAGCTTGCACCTATAGTTGCCCTTCTGGTAGCACTTTCTACAATTCCCTTTGCTTGCATCCAAATATGGATTCCATAAAATTTTGAGTTCTTCATCTCTAAACTATCATGCACGTGCTAAGCAACAGTTTACAGAACCCTACATGGATCAGACTTCTTTTTCATTGATAACAAAGATTTTAAACAAGATGAGTACTTTCACTTCAATGCTAAATCAGAACTGACAAAACAGAAATTACTATGAGAGCACTGCATTCTTCACTTTTATTATAGGCAATTAATATAAATGTAACTGAAGCAGAGACTGGAAGAATATCAAAACTCAAAACTTTAGGATGCTTATGAGTTTGAATCTTTCTATATGTTTATTCGACATACCACACTCACCATTTTTCAACAAGAAAAGTACTATGATCTATGATCATCCTTTGCATTACAACAATAACTATGGCATACACATGAAGGAAGGAGAAGTAGATCCAGTTCCTTATTTCTGTCATAAAGTCTGAAAAACCAATACCAATAACCAAACACAAAGAAAACACAGACCGGTATCATATCAAGTAAAACTGTTCACTCCATCACACACCTGTCAAAATTGTTTGCAGTTTAGAGCCATCGTAAGCCAAAAGACTTACAGTGGTTGCAGAGTTCTGTTCAGCTTAGTTTCTGCAGCTGCTGCCGGCTGTGATGGCACCATTGCCTCTGAGATCATTGCACCTGAGCTCACAGTCTGGTACTGAGGTGCCAATGTGGCAGACGTTGGCTGAGTGTAGTATATTTGAGCATGCAATGGGTCCACATAAGGAAAATTAGCCGCAGTGGACTGAGATGGATGGGGTATTTGGTGGTAGCCCACGTATTGCTGCTGCTGATCAACCATGTGGATAAGTGGCGCTGCTGCATTTGGGTGGGGTGGAGGAGCCATTGTTGCGGCTGTTCTATACAAATTCGGTGCCAGTTCAGTTTTTGGAGCAGACCGTGGTGGATACATAGGAGCAGAATCTTTATATGACGGAGGAACAACAGAAGAGTTCGCCGCCAATGGAGGCTTACTAGAAGGGATGGCAGAGCCATCAACCAAATTCGACTGAGGAGCCATAGCATAAGAAGGATTTTGTCCAACAGGAATGAAATACATTGGATACTGGTGGTCAATCCGATGCTGATGCTGATGATGCTGTTGCTGCTGATGATGATGCTGTTGCTGCTGCTGATGATGCTGTTGTTGCTGCTGCTGCTGCTGCTGCACTGGTGGCTGCTGCAGCTGTGGCTGGAGAGTTTGTGGCTGATGCATTGGATGCATCTGGTAGAAAGAAGAGATGGGTACTGGCCCAGTTGCAGGATGATGAATGTAGTGTGGGGTTGTGTGAATGTATTGTTGCTGTTCTTGTTGAATAGTAGACAACGGGAAATTTGGGTCCTGAATTGGAATTGGAATCCGGTAATTTGGATCAGAAGCATCTCGTTTTGGATCTGACATTGAGCTGAGAGTTGTAGGAATAGAAGCTTTGTCCCTCCCTGCCACAGGATCTTGGTAATACACAGCTTTTGGCCGGGGAAGGTTGCTATTATCCCTATGGTTATAAACCCGAATCATCGACAATGATACAAAACGAAGACAATTTCAAAATTCATGAATCAATCAGCAAAGACAATAAATCTGTACCTCGCAACTGCATCTGTTGAAGATGCATCGACTCTATTCTGTTTCTGCTGCGTTAGCTGTTGCTGATGTTGCTGCTGCTGCTGCTGCTGCGGTGGCTGCGGCGGCTTCCGATTCGACACTGGCACCCCCTGCTCCACTCTCTCATCATCAGAGAAAACCCGGTTTTGATTTTCATTCGATGGTGATATCGTCGTTGTCGCTGCTGGCACCGCCGTAGTTGCTGCAGACACCGCCACTGCCCCACCCACATTCATCTGATTGAACTGCTCCTCAATTCCCATCTTGGGGTCTTGCTGCCGCACATTGCCATCATCTACATGCACACGAATCGGCGGCAAATTCGAGAGAAAGTGAGCAGAAGACGTCGACCCAAAAGACGAAGACGCCGTCTCCAGCATCGGCGAATCGGGATTATGGTTTTTCTGATCCGAGCCAGTCCCAGCGGCTCCGCCCACGCCGTTAACGCCGGAATCATCTAATCCGAGCAAACAATTCACATCCGCGGAATCCGCCGAAACAGCCGAAAGCCCTCTAGGAAGAATCCCAGCCCCGTTGAGCGCTTCGACGAACCAGGTCTCGGACTTGGAGTCATCAAGGAGAGACCCAATTGAGGACGCCGACTCGGGCTTGCTGGGGAAGAGGAAGAGGCGCAGCCGGGACGGCTTGTGGGAGGAAGCGGCGGCCATGGTGCGATCGTATTCGTCAATCATATTCTCAAGATCTTCGTCGGTCGTGACGGAGATCAGGGAGTCGAGGTCCTCGTTGGGGAGCTGGTATTTGAGGGCGAAGGAGCGGCCCTCGAGGAGAGTGGAGGAGAGCTTGGAGGAAAGGGAGGAGAGGGAGAGGGTAGAGCGGTCGACGACGACGATGCGAGTGTCACCGCCGAGATAGCAGAGGGACTTGTCGTGGGGACGGGGGACGATGTGGCCGCCGTAGCTGCACATCAGGCGCAGTTTAGAGGAGGGCCCGGAGGAGAAGGAGGAGATGGAAGGATCGTCCCAGGAATCGGTGTTGCGGGAACGGGGAGACGAGTCGATGGAGTCGGCGTAGACGAGGGGAGGAGGAGGAGGGGGTGCGGAAGCACCAGCTTCCATGGTGACGGAGCCTACAGAGTACAGGGGCCCGCTCGCTGCCGCTGCTGCTTCTTCCTCTTCTCCAGGGGAGGAGAGAGAAGGAGAGAGACGCAGGAGGGAAGGAGAAGAGAAGAGGGTCCGAGAGAAGAAAGGGGGGTTTTATCGGTCATAGACAGAGAGAGGGAGAGACGGAGGCCTCGTGCAGTTGTTCTGCCGCTACTTTTTCTACATGGTCGGCCGCGGGGGTTAGCATGCGGTATGAAACTCTTCCGATTTTTGGGGCTTACAGAGTAAGTTTGCTAGATCTATACCGTTGGATGGATGATTTTTCCATCAAATGTGTAGATACAAATTATTTAATTTAGACTTTTAATCTCTATTATTAATTATTTATGCACTGAAATTCCGACGGTTGGATAGGAGTCACGACCCAACGTTCCGGATGAATCTCATTCATGAAGATGACTGTCCATCTGACGTAGAAAAGCGGGCGCCTGCCATTTCGAGCAAGCTTGCCAGCTAGCTGTGCTTTGGTTTCGGGTTTACCCTTTGGATGCAGAGGTATGTAGAAGAAGAAGGGGGAGTCGAGAAATCGACGGACGGAGCGAATGTAGGAAGATGCTGGCATGCTGCCGTGGAACCGTTTGATGCTCTGGCAGTGCCACCTCGCCATGCGCAGGTAACGCGGAAATAGACCAAGTGGCACTACTACTTTTAGTTTTAGCGGGATGGTATACAGGTTGCGCCAGCGGTCGAACCTGATTGGAATTTGGAAGGAGACCGTTCGTTCAATGTCCTCGCAGCCCGATGATTAAAATGAAAGCAGTCGGTTTTGGAAACATCCAACTAGGACATTCTCTCTCTCTCTCTCTTCCACGTATTCGCTGGTATTTCCGATGGCAGCTTTCCATTCACAGGTCTCGGGCCAGAGTATGGTGTTATTTTGTCCCGAATATATAAACATGGTCCGCTTTATTCACACGGTGTCAGGCATGGTTGATTGCACGCCGTGACTGTCACTGTGTCACCTCATGCTTTTGGTAGCTTGTAAGCGCTCAGATTTAGATATAATTAAGAAAGCGATACAAGGGATGATGTTTCGGATATAAATGTTAAGGATTATGATTTGTTACTGAGTCAAGTTTAAGTAATATCTTATGAATTTTATATTTTGTATTCTTTAATTTTATGTGAACCCATTGTATTTAGTTCAAATACCAAATTTTAATATTTTGATTCTTTTACAAAATTTTAAAAGTAAAAAGTTCTATTATTTTTACGTGCAAGTGAGTGTAGGATGAGTAAACTTTTTTTAATTTTAAAATTTTGTAAAATATATATAAGAGTCCAAAAAATAACAAATTATAATATTTGAACTAAACATACTTGTCTTACTGTTAAACAGAAGTGAAAAAAGAATTAAAAATATAAAATAAATAACGTTATTATTTAACTAAAAATAACTAAAAAAATATATTAAAAATAAAATAAATAATATTATTATTTAACTAAGTAACAAAATTGATTTTCGCAACTCCCTCATTTGGTTACAAGGTGCGCATAATCTTACATAGGCTATACGCCAAAAGAACTTTTGATTAAAATATCGTCACGAGATTGTGTTAAGAAAATTCAAAGCGAGCTAGGAATGCTTTAAACTTACATAACAGATAGCTTTAAAAGAAAATAAAAAATACATCGAAAGATGATGGGGTGTGATAGAAGGAGCCTCCAAATGATGAATGGACAATGAGCTTTGCATGTCTCCAAATGATGAATGGACAATGAGCTTTGCATGAATAAATGATCAGCCTAAAAATGTGAACTGCTCGAGACAAAGCGACATAAGATCGATTTACAGCGAGTGTTAAGTTATACGTGGCCCGCAAACAAGACCATGAGAAAAGTACACCCAACATGACTTGCAACATGAATCCAAAAGAATAAAATAAAATAAAAATGGCTTGCAAGTTGCAACATTCTCCTGATGAATATTGCTTACAAAAGCGTAGGGATTAATCGAACCCATTGGGCCACCAAATACGTCCCCCAACCGTCTGCCAACATAGGGTGTGTTTGTTTAGGGCAAAAAAGTGTCAACTAAAACTTTTCAATCTAAAACTTTTCACTCTCCATAATTATTCTATTTTTTAATTATTTTTTCACATTTTTCTATACAAACTACCCTACTTTTCAATCATTTCTACACAACTACTCATACAACTAACCTATCTATTTTAACTTTATTCTCTTTACTCCCCATCATTACTCCTATTATATCACATCCCTTTCTATTGATTTGACAACTTCTACTCCAAAAATTTTTCATCAAAAGTTTTACCTCCAACCAAACACACTCATAGCATGCAAACATTCAACTGCAATCAGGTCATTTTTTCGTTATTCCTTGTTCACACCTAGCCCAGTAGTTGTAGCTACCACATACGCCACTTGACGGATACTAATCGACCATTAATCCGCGTTAACAAGCATACGATGTGGGTCGCAGCCAAGTGACAATGTAACTCCGGCCTACTTCCTTCTCCTGCCCATTTTTTTAGGTTTGTTTGTGCACTCGCCAATAATTTACTTTTCAACTTTTCTTGCAAATTTTTTCCACTTTGATTTGAAATTTTACATGTCAAAATATTCAATATTTGTCCATTATTATTTCCAAATTTCAATTATTTTCTGACGCAAATATTGTATTTATTCCAATTTACCCCAATCTGATTATATTATTCTCACATTTTTCAAATTTTCTTTTTCGCTTTTACCAAATCCCGAACACGTGTCCAAAGGAAGGCTAGAATAATTTCAAAACCATTCCATCGGATGAGACAGGAGTCTGGATGTTAATGAGATAAAAATCCAATACCAAGGCTTTTTTTCAATTCACTACAACCTCTTAGTGCTGCTCTTTTCCATTTTCAATGTAGTTTCTTATTTTTCAATGCGTAACAACTCTTATCGTCCAAAAATCATTGCATTATATCTAAATAGAGGATCTTGAACAGGCATTGGCCCACTAGATCTGAAGGCTCTTGACATCAGCCGTTGCACAAAGGTTTTTATCTTTTTGTTTGGTGGGCGAGGGACAAGTTGGGTGAGAATGGGATTAGCAAAGGAGCGTCTTAGTTCACCTAATCAATTATTTCCGAAACTAGTGTCATTTAGAAAAGATATCAACGGCTGATTTCATGAAGTTATATTTTATTCATTGTTCACAACTTAGGGGGTGTTTGGCAATGACAAAAACTTTTCATCTAAAACTTTTCAATCTAAAACTTTTCATTCTCTACAACTCTTCTATTTTTTAATTATTTTTTTACGTCTTCCAACACAAACCACCCTACTTTTCAATCATTTCTACACAATTACCTATACAACTAACCTATCTATTTTAACTTTATCCTCTTTACTCCTCATCATTACCCCTATCATATCACATCATTTGACAACTTTTATTCTTCAAAACTTTTCACCAAAAGTTTTATTCATTCCCAAACATACCCTTAGATTGAATGAGGATGTAGAATGGAAAAAGTATTATATGTATCTTAGAAACGAGAAAAGATGTTCAAAGACTAAAAATGTTGTATTATAGATAAAAAAGAAAGCTGATATTTTTTGAAACATGAGAAATTTCATCTTATTATCATCATCCCATCCAGGCCGTAAATTAACTACAAGAAAATTCTTCTTTAGCATCCTCTAGTCTCTAGATGCTCAGCCAAGTCGAATCTTCATGCTGTTAGAATTGGGTACATGGACCATAAAAACAATAATGGTTCTTTTGTCCCTATAACAATTTTATTTGGAAGATACTTTAAGGGCTCAGGCGCTACTATGACTTCGGTATGCTGCCTTCATTGCGGATCACTTTAATGAATAAATGAAAATTTTATCTTGCTAAAAATTTATACAATTATGTGAAAATTATGAAAAATATTTAGGTTTATTTATAAATATATTAAAATATAATGATAATTAGGAAATCAGTTGTCCATGAAGGAATGATATTTTAAATAGTTTAGATGTGGAATGTATAGCTTGATAAGTTCTAATCCACACGGTTTCTCTAAGAGCTACATGCAAGGTGGTGAGTCAAGCATATGTCATCTGTGCATTTGTGTACATCAAGACGAGGGTCGATAAACACCCCAGATTGGAGCGATAACACAAGGCTTAAACGGCCTAGGCCTCGTTTGGGGTCATTATGCTGCATCACCCAGTTTATGCCCCCTTTTTATCCATAAAATCACCCCCACAAATGGCATTCGTCCTAATTCCCTATTCATCAATTGTCATCAATTGTTATACATGCTCTCCTTTTTAGTTAATTTAGATGCCAAAAGCTCGTGAAATAAATTCAAAAGCTACACCTATATTTGTTAATATCGACCCTTTTTTCCCTTTGCCAACTTTTTAAAAATAAAAATACTATTTCATTGAGTCAATTTCAACGCTCTTGATTCATACAGATAACTTTAAAAATAGAAAGTTTTCACAAAGAATTGGTGAAGCGGAACAGATATCGTTTCATTTGTGGTTGATTCTGCAAAGAAAATACCTAATATAGCTGTAGGGTTATCTTGAAAAAGTTACAGAGAGGCGTATGCAAAAAATATTTTTAGATTGGTAGGTAGCTAAAAGGGAAAGCAAGATAGATTGCTCCCACTTGAATGAACTGATTCGAAAGTGGGTGGTTTTATAATTTTTATTAGTCAATGATGGACAATAAGGACCCAAATCATGCACTTGGGACTTCAACCACAACATTTTATTTCAAGCCCTCGTCAAAGTATTGCTTAAACAGCTCCGTTTTTCTTGAATGGGGTTGTGCAGGGGCCCAGGTCGCATGTCTTAAAATTTTCAAGAAAATTATTACTATAGTAACGGCCGTTAGGGGTGCAACTCAGGTTGGTTCGATTCAGTTAATAATATATTCTACTTATACTCTATTTTTAAAAAGCTTACTAGGGTCGGTTTCTACTATACCTTACCTTACCATTACCCATAAAGTCGGTTTTAATTCCGGTTCCAAATCAATTCCTATAATAACCAAAACAACATGTGAAAAATATATTTTTTTTGTCGTTTTAAATAGTATAAACAATGCTCATTTATATTTTACATTTTACATTTTACAATTAGTTTCATTTTGTTGTTGTTTATATATATATATATATATATATATATATATTCTCACATTCTTCATAGCCACATTATTTACATTATAATCACATTAACATCATCATCGCCATCACAAATACAAACCATATACAATTTATAAAAAAAAAAATCAATCAAACCAATAATAATTTATTAATGAATGGGCGGGTAGAAACTATTATATATTTATTTATATATATATTTATAATTATTTATATATCAGGGTACTTATGTAGGTACACATCCAGGCCGGTTCCGGGTACTCAACATGGCTACCTTACTCTTAACCTATTCGAGGAGTTAGGTAATGATTTTTATCCTACCATATCTATAGATATGGTAAAAAAAAATTTATCTTATTCTGCCCAATTTAGGATCGGTTTGATGGGCACCGATGGATATGTTGCCTAAGTTGCACCTCTTTCCAACGATGAAAATTCCTTGAGAATGCGGCAGGGTACGAGTGGTGTGCCAGATCCTGCTGCTTCTGCTTGCACCCGTGGGTGGGAGCGGGACCAGCTTGGATTTGGACGATGACATGGCCTGAGCTAGATAGTCAAGCAAAACATGCTGCACGTGCACGTTGGAATTATCCAAGTGGATACGCAGACAGCATTTGACATTTTTTTCTCTCCTGAGACTTGCATTTGGTGGTCTGTGTATGTATGTCCAATTTGCGGCCTGCCCACTACTCAGTGAACTGGCCTATCAATGAACCTAGACGTAGGATCTTGGGAGTCATAACGCATGAGCACGCATGGTGTCCTCACTTGTATGGCACATGCACAGGAGCTTGTAGGCTAGGCAAAATGGGAATTCCAATCTGGTGCATCCGGTTGTACTTAGGTGCATAAATTTTTAATTTTTTTGAAATTCACGTGTGAGCTCGAGCATAAATGTCCCATATACAGTTTTTGTATTTTTGTATTGATTTTAGCATTTTATTTCAATTTTTAAAAATAAAAATAAGTCATTTTTCATGTGCTAGCATATGAGAAATGACGTATTTTTATTTTTAAAAATTGAAATAAAATATTTAAAAGGATTAAAAATATAAAATTATATATAAGACATTCATGCTTGAGCCCACATAAATATTTAAAAATAGTTTAAAATAAAAATAAATTGTGTATTGTATTGGCTGCACTAAAGCTAGATACGCCCGACTCGGTTATCCATTAAAAAAAAAAAACGTAGAGTTAGTATGCATCTTGGCTTCGATTCTCAAACCATTCAATTTTCCAAAGCTTTCCTTTGAATTTTTCCCTCTATATTTCTACCTTGGGGGTTTAAGTCGAAAAATGTGATAATCTGAAAATTCAAACAAAATATCCTAAGTTAATGCGGGCTGATCATTTGGGATGGCGAAAAATCATATTTGTTATTTTTTATGAACTTGTTGTTTTAGGTGAATGTAGTCAATATACAAGTATTACCATTTTGGAGATATGTACTTATGTTTTTTAAATTTTAAACACAAAAATATTTTAGTCATTTTTAAAGTTAAAATTTCAAAAAAATATATGCACATTTCAAAAATAGCAAAATTTGTTATATGAATTAAATAAACTTAGATTAATTGATTAATAAAAATAATTAAAATAAAAAAGATTTTGTAGTTTGTTGAAAATGATCACCCCCAATTTAAATAACCCAACGTCTACAAAGTATCTCATAATTAATACTAAACCCTTATTGCCCAATTATTTATGTCATACTTGTACTTAATTATTTATTACAAAATAAATGCATTTGATCAAATAAAATTATAAATTTATTCATCTGATATACTAGTATGAAATAGTATTATTTATCTGATAATTAATACTAAACCCCAAGTGATCAGTTATTTATTTCATACTTGTACTTAATTATTTATTGCAAAATAAATGCATTTGATCAAATAAAATTTATAAATTTATTTATCGGATATACTAGAGTGCATTATGTTGTGCTTTAGTTAAGGTTTGCCATGATTAATGGGCCAAGGTTTTTTTTTAATAATGAAATCAAAATTCACTTTGCTTATTACACATATATCATTTTATTAAGGCGAATGATCATTTACGACCGGTGATTTCCGACCGGTCAAAAAATATATTTTTTTTAATTTTTTTTGAAAAATAATTTTATAAACATGTTAATCTAGTTATATTTAATCTATAAATCAAATTTTACCATTTTTGGATATGTATATATATTTATTTAGGATTTTTAAATACAGGGGTATTTAAGTCATTTTTCTTAAAATGACTTAAATACCCCTGTATTTAAAAATCCTAAATAAATATATATACATATCTAAAAATGATAAAACTTGGTTTATAGATTAAATATAACTAGATTAACATGTTTATAAAATCATTTTTCAAAAAGAATTAAAAAAAAATATTTTTTGACCGGTCGGAAATCACCGGATTTCCGACCGGTCGTAGAAGATCAGTACTCTTTTATTAATTAGGATACTAAGTTTTATTGATATCAAAGATGCACGTTACCTCATTTAAGAAAAATGTATGATCAACATAATATAATTGTTTGATTAAAATACTAATAGATTTCAATTTGGTTGAGGTCTAGATCATCTAAGAATGGGTTTAGTTAGATTAATAAAAATATGAGTTTATGTGGAAAAGAGTTGATTTATTGTGAGATTAACCCAAAAAATCATAGAAAGGCCTAAGGCCGAAAAAGTTCCATAATATAAATATTTTTATAGGTATGGGGTATATTGTTTTAGTTCATGCTTCCTATCTCTTTGGAGCGTCCATCCTTCGCAAAGCAAATACTTCTACCAAAAGATGATACATTAGAAGATAGATGCAGCAAGGAGAGGATAATCAGAAATCTCTTCCTTCTTGCTCCCTATGTCCTCCCTCGGGAGGAGTAGATCAGTAAATTTAGCAATGATGAGATATAGCTTATGTCAAATGATATATCTATGATGATTTCTTGAAGATATTTTTTAGTTGACATGTTTGCCTGTAGTTGATCAGATAAAAAGATTATTTTATTTTACAATAGTCTCAATATGGCTAGGTCATTCTCGATCTATGAAGACGTCGCTTCTTCATTAATGTAGGCTCCTTCAACTTGGGGGCTAGTGCATTTAAGGCTCAATGCGCCTTTAATAAATATCTGGTCATCATGTTGCCTGCCTCTCGATAGTGTTGAGTGAGGAGTCGGCAGACCACTTTATCAAGGTCTTGCGATCCTTTGCGAGGGATAAGCACGGGCAAACCCCTCCTCCCCTCAAGAAGAGTCATGTTCAGCTTCTTCCCAATTGGTCTTCGAGTACATTTTGCTCCAATCACATATCAACTGTAAGAATTAACATAAAATCTAAACTATCTAAAACAATTCTTGGCAAACGATTATACAAAATTATTGTGTATTATAATGCATCTATGAATATAGTATATATTTTTAAGCAAAAGTAATCCATCTAATACTCCCATGGAGCTGATTTTCGGCACCGTGATAAAACAAATAATTTAAAAGACTCCGATGGAGCTGATCATGGGCACCATGATAAAATAAAATATTTTAGACTGCATGACTAATTGGATTCATCAACACGTACAGTTTGAAAAATAATAGAAATACCAAATAAAAATTCACTTTTCATTTGTTGTTTTAGGTTGTCGTAGGTTGAGGATAATCTAAACAAATGAAAATACGCAAGCGGCATTATTTAATTATTCAATTATTTAATTTTTTGCTTAGCGATGGATTATGTGCATCCCATCGTCGTGTAAAAAAAAAAAAAATGGCATGCCGACCGTGACGGACGTGTTGCCTCGGTTGCCACACGTTTTGTCACACGTTTTGTCATTATTAGGGGTGCAACTTAGGCCGGGCTCAACTCCATCTCGGCCCACCGAACCCGAATTAAAACAATGTTAAAACTGCCAACTATAGAATCCAAGCCCAATTTTTCGAGTTCAACCCAAACCTGAAATAAAATGAACTTGAATCCGGATTGAGCTAAACCCGAACCCAAATTATATATAACACATATATTTTATATTTATTTTATACTCCGTATAAATCTAATTCCATTCCTCTCATATATATTATATTTATTTAATACCATATATAAACATTATTCCTCCTTAAGTTCAATTATATAATATAATATTTTCCTATTTTCTTTTAGGAAAAAAGAGTTTGGTTTAGTGGTAATTTCAAAACAAAAAAATGAAAACTATTTTTAGAAATTGAGATGTTTTATTTTGGTGTTTTAATTTAACTACTTATGTAGGATGTTATCATTTGGTCGTTTCAATACGATATTAGTAGTTAGATGTTTATTCTACTTGAAATAAATTTGTTGTAATTTATTTGACTTAATACTATCGTTGTTGAATATTTTTTATTATAATTGACATTATAAGGTTTTTCTTATAATTAGATATTAATGTTTATGTATATGTTTATGATATTAATATTAAATTGCGTAATAGGAAAATAATGTACCTTTTCATTTTCTAAAACAGGCTACTAGTCTACTTTTTTTTTTGAGAAATGACTATTAGTCTACTTAATATAAAGAGAATGTTTAAATGAGATTTTTCTTTTTTACATTCTTAAACACTCTTGAATTTTTGCTTGAAAATAGAAAAATATCATTTTTGATTTTTTTAATAATAGATTTAAAGTTGAATAAGTGTAAGATAGATAACAAATATATAGAGTAATTTCAACCCGAATTCTAGTCCAAAACTCAACCCATACCAGAATTTCAAAAATAGGGTTAGGATTTAAGTTTATAAATAAGGATAAAGTTAGGGATAAGGTTGAAATTTTAAATATAGGATTAAGGTTAGGGTTGAGGCGAACTTGAATTTCATGAGTCCGAGTTGCATCCCTAGTTATATTATTGTCAAAGCCTTCATCGGTACGGACACTCACTAACATGATTTCGCTAGACATATTTGCATGTGATTGTGCTTTCTCTTGCTTTGTACAGGCTTTTTTACCTTTGAGCTGAGTTAAAAACTTACTCTTGGCCTTTGGAAATGAAACAACTTTTTTCTTTTACACCAGTAATGATCATATGCAACGGTAACATGCATCTTTTTTTCCCCAAAGGCGTGTTCGGAAAATAATAAAACTTTTTGATGGAATTTTTTTAGTGTAAATATT
This sequence comes from Annona cherimola, assembly GCA_030490835.1. NCBI lineage: Eukaryota > Viridiplantae > Streptophyta > Magnoliopsida > Magnoliales > Annonaceae > Annona > Annona cherimola. Next base: position 81,438,688 of record CM059973.1, on the reverse strand, counting down.
TTTAAATTAGAAGAAAATAATATAACATGATAGAGATAATGATGAAAAGTAAAATAAAATAAAATTAAAATAAATAAGTTAGTTGTATAGATAATTGTGTGGAAACGATTAAAAAGTATGGTAGTTACGTCAGTACTTTTGTCCTAAATCACAATTTCGACAAATCTCAAGAGCACTGAGGCTTAGTATTTATAGTTGTTATGATGACCAACTTGACTGAAGAAGAAAATGTGTTCATGAAGATGATACGTGGGTCTAAATTCTGTTTATCTATATGGTCACTTGGGCTAATCTTATATAGCTCTCATAACATTTTGAGTCTCTAAACTTGGCCGCCTTTTTTTTATAGTGCTCTTAATAAATGTGGTATGCCTAACAAAATCACTTTTATATTATTATTTTGCCCAATCCCTTGATAAGATTTTTCTTGAGACTCTCCTGTAAGATTGCGCAACTCAGTCGCCTCTAGAGAACTAAGGTAGATTGACACGAAACATGCTCATGGAACCAAGTAGGACAACCTTCTATGCACGGGACTTAGGGGTGGGAATTTGGGTGGGTTGACCCGCGACCCGGCTTTAACCCGACCCGTTTTTGGCCGGATAAAACTAATACATTTTTTACTCGGTATAGGAATGAGTTAAAAAATTTAACCCAAATTCAAAAATAGAGTCGGGGTGGATCGACCATGTCTTGACCCAAAGGGTCTGATCTGCCCCACAATATTAATATATTAAAAATTATAAACCTATGTTTAAATATTATTATTATTTTCTTCGAAATTCTCACTTTTTTATAATCAATTTTATCAACAATAAAAGAATCAATTTATTCAGAAAGCAATATAAGAATTAATAAAAAGAATTTGTACATATATAACCCTTATGTATAATTGTATATTAACCTATTTTAATAAATTTATACTACATTTTTAATGTTTTGTTTTCTTAATTATGTGTTTTTTAATAATTAATGAAATATTGAAGCATATAATATTTAAATTTAGTATAGATGTATATTTATATTTGATAGGTATATAAATTTTAAATTATCTTATTTGACCCATATTTTTTACCCGACCTGCTATCCCAAAACCGGTCCAATATCGACTAGAAATTTGTCCCAGAACATATTTAAAAAAAGAGATGATCAAACCAACATTGTCCCAATCCAATATAAAAAGATGGTCAAACTTAATTTTTAAAAAATAGGATTAGGATTGGGCAAACCTTAACCCGGTATGACCTATCCCGATTCCCGCCCCTAACGAGACTATCCAAGTCACCACCTATAGCTAGCCTTTGGCATTGCTGTTGAGAGAAAAAGTTAATGCATGCAATATCTTTGATTTTTCTCATAATATTGCTTTATGTCAATAGCACATTTGATCTCATGATAGAATCTGTCTTATGCTCCACACCCAAAGGCATATCAAAGGCTATGACGAAGAGAGAGTATTGAAGAATTTATAAGTCTTGATACTATGTTTACTAATTTCCGTTTTTCTTTCATTCAAGACTTCTAAGGCTAGCCAGTACATAATGAGCATAGTTTACAAAGAGTCCTGTCTTATGCATGGAGGTTTGAGCCTTAAGTCACGGCTTCAAGAATTTATCTTTTATTTACTAGAGTAATGCCTCTGTAGTTATTTGGTTAGCAATATTTTTAGATTTATACTATAGAGCTAACATTGGAATTTGTATTTAGGGTAGAGTTGTAAATATAAGAATTAAAAATCTAAGGCTACAATTAATTTCTCCTCTGAAACCCATATAGAGGGACATTTATATTGATTTGCATTATATAGCGGAACTCCCTCCGTTTTTATGTTTTTTTAAAAAATTAAAACTCACTAGGACTTTCTTTTCCACGTTTAAATTTATTTTATTTTATTTTATTTTTTATTCTTCACTGCTCGGATCCATGTGATAATAGACACTTCCATAATATTGAGGACATTTTATCCATAGGTGTTGTAGGCAAATTCATTTTAATTAGCCACGAGTAAAAAACTATTAAAAAACAGCTTCAACCATCCACGAAGTGCCAAGTCAAAGCCGTGGTCTGAATAATCCCTGGACACAAAGTGCCGAATCAAAGCCATGGTCTGAATAATCCCTGGACGGGCCTCAGTCCATTGAAACGTTGGATTGGAAATTGGAACCTTAGAAATTCTTCCACTCTTTTATGGAGCACCGATCTTTTCAGATTTCCGACCGGTCTGAAAATTTATTTTTTTAAATTTTTTTTTTTGAAAATAATTTTATAAACTTGTTAATCTAGTTATATTTAATTTATAAACCAAGTTTTATCATTTTTAGATATGTCTATATATTTATTTTGGATTTTTAAATACAGGAGTATTTAAGTCATTTTAAGAATATTTAAAATGACTTAAATACCCCTGTATTTAAAAATCCAAAATAAATATATAGACATATCTAAAAATGATAAAACTTGGTTTATAAATTAAATATAACTAGATTAACAAGTTTATAAAATTATTTTTCAAAAAAAAATAAAAAAAAATAAATTTTTAGACTATCATTCGTCTCTTTTATGCTAATGTCATTAAGTCCGTTTGTCTGATTACATGCCAATAAGTAAGGAGTTTGATTTCATGCACTTGAGTGCACTTAGGCACGGTGCACCTAGGTGTATATATTTTTATTATTTTTATTATTTTTACACAACTATTAGTATAAGTATATTTAACATATATTAACTTTTACCATTTTTGAAAAATTTTAAATATTTTTTGGATTTTTAAAATCATTTAAAAAATAAAAAAAAAACTAAAAATCTCCAAAATTAGTAAAAATTGATATATGTTTATTAAACTTAAATTAACAGTTGTGTAAAAAATTTTCAAAATTTTTTTAAAATATATTAAATGCACTTAATACACCGAGCTTAATTGCACATGGGTGCATAAGATTGGATTCGAATTAGTAATCACCGAAGGACCGGTGGTGGATCATGTGCCGACCAGCATATATCCCCTAATATGAATTGCTTATTCGGATGGGATGTGATCTGACCGACTAACTCATCGTTTTCTCCTCCTGCATAGCCGCATAGGTATTTCCCTGAAATCCTTTTCACGCAAAATCAACATGAAAAATTAAGCGGATTCTGCCGTATTTAGCAGTGGTTAACTAAATCACGGCTAAAGGTCATCATTGAGCAAGGGGATTGAGATTAGAATCACCTTTTGCTTTCTTTCCAAATTTTAATCTGGACCGTTCGTCTCATGGAAACTCATCCCCGTGAGGCTTTCCTCAAATATGAGTCCGGTAAAGTGTCATGAGTCCGTATTCTTCGTAAAATGCGGCGCAAAAACCGTGAAATGTTACTGCGAATGTCGACAGCGCAGATTCACCATGAGCGTCATCCGACGGCTATGAAGCAGAAAGGTGAGCGGCGCCCAAAATCAACGGTCCAGATCGACATTGGCATTGATGAAAGCGAGTGGCGTGATGGACTTGCTGGGACGCTTCAGGAACAGCTAAACGCACGAAAGGAGAGCCGCCTCGATTCTCACCATTTGCTAACTGTCATTGAGATTCTTACCGTCGTTGCCTTTGCCAGCACTGGCTAGCCTGTCATTTGGATTCTTCGACGACCCATGGCCGAATGCAGCCGTTGCATGCGTGCTTGCGTATTTCTAGCTCACTTGGATTGCTCCTTGCCTCTTGAGATCAGGCCGGGAACACAACATGTGGGCTACTTTCTGAGCGGATCTGCTATTCCATAGACGAGAAATATTGAGACGAATTGAGCAGAGAAGACTGTTTGTACATCAAAATTTGGATGATACAAACAATGTATCCGTCGTGTGCTGTTTGCGCTGACATACGACCTACGGTTAGGAGTACAACCAGGCATACACTGGCCACCAATCTTAATTTTCTTCTATATTTATTCACCGACAGTTTGGAGCAATAAATATGCGATGGGTGGTACTAACCTTAACATCTTTCGATTTTTCCCAACATGTCAGCAGTCAGCTCCTGAATATCTTTTAATGACAGGTAAAGAGGTGGGCCACAGGAGGCCAAGAAACGATTAGTAATACTGTATCCACGTGACATTCGAATAATTGTACCGAGCTTAATATTTTTTACAACTTTACCGAGGAGGGAAAAAAGGGAGGAAATGAAAAGAGAGAAAATCCAAACTCATGCACGCACTAGAAAATGCTGTGTGTCGTGCAAGGGGAATTCTATTTAGTTGTCGTGTATATATCAGCTGCTGATTGTAGCAGACGTGCAGTTATATATGCAACCTGGGTTAGGTTAATCCAAACTTGACCAACCTAACCTTACCCTGAGAATTTTTTAGAGTTTACTCTGATAATTTGGAAATTCGAGTTTAGAAATCAATTCGAATTAAAATTGAGCTAGATTTGGGTTAATAGAAATCGAAACTTAAATTCTAACATACACTAGAAAAAAATCAATACACAAGACATGTGGCTTTAGCATAAGTATTTATTTTTTGTTAGTCTTTTTATTATATCATTTATGTTAATTAACTTGAAAAAATAATTATTTTAGCTCTAATATTTTATAAATAATTATTTAATGCAGATATCATTTGAAATTGATGATATAATTTTTAATGTAAATTGATGAGATTAACCTAAATTACAACCCAAATTTCACAGAAATTCTTACCAAAATTCTCACTCGAATTCAACCAAAACTCATTCCAAATTGGAGTTGGAGTTCACATGTTACACCTTGGGTTTGCCTCAACACGAGCACGAATGACCTGAGTTGCATAGGGTCGCACCCCTCCACCACTGGCTGTTGAAACCAATGGAATTAAGCTAGATGAGTAACCGATATTGGGAATTTGCACATTCACCAGTTAAAAATGATTTAAATAAACTATGTTATTGTATTAAATTAAAAAAAGCCTAGTATACCTATCACACTCTGCTGGCGTAACTGAGTTTTTCTCTCGAAGGGGAAAAAAGAATCTTAAAGAAACAAGATTTGGAGGTTTGTGGTGCTGATAAGAAGGAATCAGTCCCTAATTTTTTTTATCGTCAACCGTTGATTAAAATCCAAGTTCGATTGGAAGTTCAATGCTCCGCAAAAACAATCTCCACCAGCTGAGCTGGCCCAACACCAACTTTCCCTAAATTCCTCATTTGCATTGGACATTTTATCCATCCAAACGACGATCCAGCAGTGTCAAAACAGCAGAATCGGAAAAAAGAAAAAAAAAAAAAAATAGCAAAGTCAGAGAGTCTGTTAGATTTATGTCATCACCGAGACAGACCGGCATGAATAACTAACGCAATATATATATAACAAAAAAAAAAAAAAATGCATGAATAAAAGATTACCGTGATGTGCCATCGAAATCTAATGTGGCCCAGTCCATTGATATATATTGGATCACACCCAATTCGATAAAGATATGGATATTGGGCTGAACCATCCCAACACACTGATCTTGGGTTTATCCTAAGCCACCTGAATTGACCGCTTGCACAATATGCTTAGGGGACTGACATGGGCCTGATCCTTATATAAGCTTCAAATATTTGTCTCTTAGCCAATTTACTTCGGAGTAGAACTCGTTAACTTATTTCTCCTGGAAAATCCATTTATCACAAGTTAAAAAAAAAAAAACCACTTTCTATGTCCCTCTTCACTTGATATGATAAGTTAATTAACAAATTGTTTAATTTTATTATTGTCGTTATTTATTCTTTTTATTTTAATCATTCCTTTTCTCATATCATACATCATACCACGACTTTCTTACTTTTGCAAAATTGAACCCAGAGCGTAAACGAAGCAATACCCTATAATCCATTCATCTTTAGTGCACTCCACCTCTTCCGCATAAAAACCTTGGTCTTTTCTATAATCAATTCCACGGTAGATAACAGCTTTCTACGTAGCCAACACTGGGTTTTGTCCCCTCTCTCTCAACTTTCCTCTGTTGCTTTGTTGAGAATGATCAGGATCTACATCGACGGCGTGTTTGGATGCCAACGCGTGTAGTCGCTGCATTGTGCATTGTATTAGATTTTTTATTTTTTTATTTATTTTACATCCCAACCAAAATTGATTAATAATCACCAGAATTTATATGCTTTTCTCCAATCATTTCTCCAAATATACGAAACTACCCTGAATGCATTATTTCATTTATTTATTTATTTTTCAATCCATTCTTCACTGCATTGATTACATATCGATACATTGACATCTCTCTGGGTAACCTAAGGTGTGTTTGGTTGGGTTAAAAAAACTTCAATCAAAACTTTTTAATTTAAAACTTTTTATTTTCCACAAATACCTTATTTTTTTAATTATTTTTTACAATTTTTTGTAAATTGCCATACTTTTTAATCATTTTCACACAACTACCATACTTTTTAATTATTTTTTCACATTTTTTTATACAAACTACTAACTTTTTAATCGTTTCTATGCAATTACCCATACAACTAATATATCTATTTTAACTTTATTTTCTTTACACCTTATTATTACCACTATCATATCATATTATTTTCTATTAATTTGATTTTTTTACCTCTAAAAACTTTTCATCAAAAGGTTTTAACTCCAACCAAACACACCCGTAATAAAAAATTATATATTAATAAAAAATTAAAATAAAATTAATTATTTGAAGCCACCCTATATTTGAGCGTTCTCTACCCTTTAGCATCCCACTAGACAGAAATAATTTTAGCCTTACATGAACAAGCCTTTAAGATGAAACTAGGGGCGTAAATCGTTCAGGTCAACTCGGGTTGTGGTAAACACAACTCTAACCCATCTTATAAAGTCTCAACTCAATCCTACTTTCAACTCTATTTTTCACATCTTTGCCCAACCCTATTTTTACCCTATAAAAATCGATTTTGTTCGATTTAGAAATCAAGTTAACGAATGCATAATATTTTAAAATATTTCGCCTAATTAAATCTATTTTAAAAAATAAATTTATATGAAAGAATAAAAATTAATCCTTTTGTAGGAATACTTTCCAATTTGTGACTTATACAATGATATAATTACTAAATAATTTTTATTTCAAATTAATAATATCTAGTTAATTCCCATGTATTATGTGCTGATATAAGACTATTTATTAATAATTTATTATATTATACACTAATATATGAAATCGAGTTAGGTTAGGTTGGCAATCATCCAACCCAAATCAACTCATTTTTGAATTAGTTCGGTTCAATTATTTTTTCAAAATGCCTAACCTAATCTTTTTATAAATCAGGCTGGTTAATCCGGTTCGGGTTGAAGCCGAACTTATTTACACCCTGTAGAAATCACCGACCCTATTTACACCCGTCGATAAGCCCTTTCTAGATAAGCCTTCAAGATCAAACTCTGTCATGGCGGTCTGTACGTGTGGTCGACTTTTTGAACTTTAGAGACGAAGCTTCTGCCGGCCAACGTTTCAGACTGCCCAGACGACATGTTTCTAGAACGGCAGACTTTCATTCCAGATAAAATGACTCGAATGGAAACTTGCTGTCCATATTAGAATTGCAAACTAACAGAAATCCAAATTCTCTTTCATTTATGACGTTGGACGAAGAAGAAGAAGAAGAAGAAGAAGCAGAAAGAGCTGAAAATAATCCCAGTAAGGGGCTTGGTCCTGAGTTCTGGCCGGTTTAACATGCCGGCGAATACGGGTGGGCTGGGCTGTGGAAGACATATAACATTGAGCCGAATCTCAGCCGTCAACATTGAAATATACGTATGCGGAAACAACGACAAGCCAGGTTTAGAATGCGGAAGATTTCACCCGTCAAGTCGTCAGACATGCTTTATCCCAAGCGTTTCCCAGCAGATGTGGCCATGGCCGGGGATTATATTTTCCGAGATTTAAAGCCAACGTTACCCACTTGCCAGTGCCACTTGACTTTCCCAATTCCCACGGACCCCACCCCTTTCTTTTCCGGTTTTTTTATTCCTAGCTCAGTAGCAATACAAATTTCTTTATTGGTGGGCTAGAAAATGGACGACCCTTATGTCAAAAAGATAAGTTGATTATGTCAGTCATAAAGAAAGATGATATTAGTAATAAAAAAAAAATAGAGAAGAAACAAGTTCTTTTGACGTATATGTGATGATAGTGATTCTTTTGCGTCAAAATAAGTATATATGCCTAATGCAAAATGTCATTCATCATTTTGATATTGACCACTTGAATTATTGAACATTTCCTTTTCATCTTTTTCTTTTCCTGCATTGAGGGTTGCAAAGATAAATAATGGGTACAGCTGCAGACATCCAATCACAAAGGCCAACTTCAGATGATGCGCTGGCCTTCAAAAATAAGAAATACTCTGAATTTCTAACATTTTAATGTTGACCTATCTGTTTTTCTATCTGTCCGTCCGTCTGTCATCGTTTGGATGGATAGAAATCTAGTAGCAATGTCGTGACTCGCGAGGAGCTATTCAGCTTCTATTTTAAGCCACGTCGAACCCTTGGCGTGTTTTTAATTGTGACCCGTCTATTTTTTATGCAGGCCTGGACCGTTGGCTTGGTATAGGATCAATACGTCCTGTGTCCCACCATTCATTGAAATGGAATCAGTGACGCCACCCACTTGCTCCTACATTACAACGAGTCAAGCTCAAATGATCGGATTATGGACTCTTGCGTCTGATGGGATCATCGGAACCGATAATAATGTATCAAGATTTCTCCTGTTGAGATGCATTACGGAGAGGAACTACAAGAAACTGATCAACGCTGGCTGATCACAAAACCGATCTTCCAACGGATTCCTGCGGGCTACTCCCGACTCAACGACCTACAGTTTATCTGCAATATACGATTACGAACACTCGGACAATTAATTAATTCCGCTTGCTCTCTCTTTCTTTTTTTTTTTTTTTTTTATTTATTGGCATTGTATAATCAGACATTTGATATTATAATTAAGCATATTTATCTGAGAAACTACAAGCTTAAGCTCACGGAAGACTAAATTCTCACGTATATTTTTATGAAAAATAAAACTCTCATGCAGCTAAAAACCTGCAGGGATTCAAACCCAAATCAGCCGGCCTAGTGGCCTTTTGCTTATCTTTTTAAAAAGCTTTGTAAATCGTAACAAGCCCGCCTATCTAGTCGGAGCTCGGCTCAATGTCAAAAAAAAAAAAAAAAAAACTTATCCATTTCTTTTACGGTTGCCCACCCGGAAAATTATTTTCTAATATATGTAGCTTTTCCTAGATTTTATTTCCAAGAAATTTGGAAAACTTGAGATTTTTTTATCTTTAAAAAAGTAACAAACTGTGTACTATATTTACGCCTATTTTATTGATTTTTAAAAATAAAAATGCTAGGCACTACGTCGGAGGAGCAGTGATACTTCGGCGGGCCCCTCACTTGGCCGATGAAAGATCGAATCGTTCTAGGGCGTTGTTTTCTTCCTCTTTAATGAGAGTGTTCCTTTGACATGGGAGAGCTTTGTTTTTCTATGATAAGCTTGTGGTTTTTCTTGTTATTATTAGAGAGTCTGTTGTCTTCCTCATTAAAATTATAAAAATTGTATAAGGAATTTATTGAATTTATTGTAAGATAAATTGAGATGTAATGTATATCAATTAAAATAAATAAATAAAAATACTTAACAAATTCAAAAAAAATTCACATGAGATAAGATCAAAGTATGAAATCACAAATATATATATATATATATAATCTAAATAATTTGAAGGTCGTAAATTGGTGATATCGCCATGCAAATGAAAACGTAGTCTGATGCCGGCAAAAATATTGCTTTCTCGCCGAGGCTAAAATGTAAATTTTTCGAGTTGATTCTAGAGACTTCAAGGATAATTTGTATGAGATGACTTTTCACAGCACCAACAAAACTTTTTTAATTTTCAAAGTAATATCTTATATGCATATTTTTTGAAACAAATTTAAATACGGTTATTTTTATTTCTTGTACACGTCAATTTTTCTATCCAATTTAAGCCCCTTAATCCTTTCCGGGCCCTAAGCAACCTGTTCAATTTATTGACTTTTGATGGTTGGATCTCCTCAGGCTCAATCTCCCTCTCATTACTCCACCTGTCCATCGCTCGCAAAATAAATCGATGGTTAGCATCGGTTCGATCAACATGAGTTAACATGGTCGATCAACGACTTTGATTGTGATGTACGGCGTAGTAGGTCGATGGATTTTTTCGGTGGTTCCAACTTCCAACCATCCCAGTCCTCCGATTGGCGTCGAGAAAAGTAGGAAATGGTGGAAATTAATCGATTGCCGACACTAATAAAAGGAAATTGATTGATGCAACTCGACATCTTATTTCGACAATACACGAACGGCTAAAATTTCTAAAATAATTCTCCCGGTATCTCTGGAAATTTGGGGAAATATTAAAATACGGACGTAAGCATCAACGTCTTCGACATATGGCTTGGCAGCTAACCGTATTCGCCTGATGACTAGAGGCAGGCGCCAACTGTGCATTTTTTACTCCCTGATAGGCGATCAGTATACCTGCACCCTCTTATGCATAAACGTGAGAGATACACCATATGTTCATGATCTGGTCCTTCCATCTTCTAGTAAAGGCCTTGAAGATTCCAGAACATGTGTTTTTTTTTTTAATTTAAAAACCGAATATGGAATAGGAAAAATGATTGGTTGAGTAAGGAACGTCCGTTTGGGGAGGATAGCATAGATAATTCTCCTTCTTATTTCTTGACTCATTCAGCTTCGTGCATGATGGAAAGCTGGGATTTCACACGAGTATGGTATGTTGGCGCGTGTGTTGTCCGTAGCATGGGTTTCGTTGCACTTGCTGCGTGGCAACCCCGAAAGCAGTCATCTCTTGTGAAAAATGTTTTACAGGCAACAACGGAGCGGCATCAACTAAAAAGTCCAAAATCCCGCTTTCCTTCCCCCCATCAAAAACCGGAAGGGTATTTCTGTTGCTTCCTCCGTCCCTCCTTGTTCTTGCCATTGCTACTTGCCAGTCATCCAGGAAATTGGTCAGCACCAAAGCCCGTTGTGCTTTTCAGTAACTTCTCACCTTTCGCTCTTCTCTTTTTCTGCATTCTTTGCTTTTGTTTCCTTCGTGCGTGCCCGCGTTCGTAAAATCCCTTTAAATTGCTCTTCCCGATCATGAATGTTGTTTCTTTTTGAATTGTATGTGAAATTCTTATGTAATTTTAGGAACTGAGAATAGTTTTCCGTTGTTTGGTTTTCCTGGTGTTTATGTAGATGGTTGTGTTTAATTTGACATAGAGGAGCAGAACAGGAAATGAGTTTTCATTGGCCTATCTGTGGAGTTTTGGAGATGAGATTGGAGCAGATTAGGCTTGTTTCAACATAAAGAAGCAGACCAGGAAATGCGTTTTATTTGGATCGTCTAATGTGTTTGGGAGACGAGGTTAATTTAGAGTTGACTTGATTACTTTTTCTTCGTGGGGTCTTTCTTTGGGTTTAGATGACTGTTCCCTCACTGAATGGAAGGTTGTCTGTTGTTTTAGAAGTGTATTCCCTCAGTAAATCGCAAGCCCGAAATGTTCCTGGAACACTGCAGAACATAAGCCTCAGAGAGATCATATATTGTTAAAATTTTCATCACGGTTCTAAAACCCCAGGACCTGTGACCTTTCCTTCATGCGGTCCGCTGCTTGTGGATTCCCAAGGGATAAATCTCAGTCTTACTTTAGCTGGACTTTCCTGAATGGCGCTTAATATACTTCTCCAAAAATGACCATCTTACATATGTCTTCATACTCGTGGAACGCTTTTCTCAAAAACCCTCTTCTTTCCTGGCTGGCAAGTTTGAGGTTTCTGGAGAGGTCTTGATTGTGGAATTTAAAATTTTTGTCCTACCTGAGGTATTTGCTTGTTTTTCAATTTTTATCCAGGCATTCAGGTATTCGTTTTGGCTATCTGAATGTTCCATACTGCCGGCATGGATGTTGACACCTATAAGTTCCTCTAATGGAGTGTTCTCAATAACTGAGTTAACATAGGCAGGATTCCTGTTTGGTGATTCAACAACTGGACACTGGTGGCTGCCTGATCATTGTCAGCTGGTTGAAGGCCTGTGAAGAGATAATCAAATTAAGGAAAAGAAGGGCGTTGTTTGCTATGTCCCTCAACCTAGGGGGATTTTGTGGAGACCTCTATGCATGATGTCCAAATCAAATGACAATCAGAATCACAGAACAACCCAAATTTGTGTGCATTTTGGGCATCAGGTCACTACCATGATAGAATTGTGAATAGATCCTTAATTATTCACTCGTCCTCCTTAATTATTCACTAGTCCTTCATAAAAGATAATATAGATAGCATTTTAGCATTATATCATCTCTAGATTTTGGTATTATAGAGTCTTTAGAATATATTGAAGCTTCGTCTACACAGGCCTTGTACTCATAATCAACGTATTTTATTGCAAGCTTTCATGGATTAATTCATCAAGGTTATTTTCAATTTTGGTGTCACTTACTGATCCTTGTTGAATGATATGCAAGTCACTTCTCCTTACAAGTTGATTAGAACCTTGATTAAATGTTCAATACATGAAGACTAACTAGCTTTTTTGTCATTCAAAGAACTTCTTTATTTTTTAATCTGATACTAATTGAAAATTTGGACAGTGTTTATTTTTCCTATGTATCTACTTTGTTTGATTCTCTACATCAATAGCTATCATGTCCTCGTGTGTTGCTTATGAGGCAATACTGTTAAACAGAAATGACTCTTTCATAAGTAGGTTCTTTGGGCAAAGGATGTGCATGATATGCCTTTGTTTGTGCTGAATGTTTACAGTAGAAGATGAGGGAGGTCCAGCTGGGTGCGCACACTGTAAAATCCCATGGAGTCAAAGTTGCAAGGACGCATATGCATGACTGGATTATACTTCTACTTCTTGTCGTGATAGATGTTATTTTGAATGTGATCAATCCTTTCTACCGCTATGTAGGGGAGGCAGTGATCTCTGACTTCAAGTACCCCCTAAAAGATAACACTGTACCATTTTGGGCTGTGCCTGTAGGTTTCAACTTTCAGTATTCTACTTAGCTAATTAGCTTCCTCACATGTTCATTTATCTTGTGATGTTATTGACAATATCTTTCTCTTCTCTTTGTTTCTTTCTGGTTGTTTTCATAATCAGATGATTGGAATTCTGTTACCTTTTGCCATTTTCATAGCCATTTACTTCTACAGGAGGGATGTCTATGACCTACACCATTCCATCCTTGGTAGGGAGTTCTTTTCATCTTCATATCCTTGTTCATGTTCCAAGTTCCATATAGGAAATGCAGCATCCATAATTCCGCTTGCACATTTCTGCCATTTAAATGCTTCAGTCACTTCCACTGTACATGGCGCATATCATTATGGAAAAACAGACTGGGATGTTTTTACCCTCTGTATGATGATTGCTGAGTTAATTTCATGAAAGGCCAATTATTTCTAATGGTGTGGCATGCTGGTTAAATTTAATAATATCCCAGGAAAGAGTTCCAAAGCTACCATGTATTTGTCAAGGTTTGAAAGGTCTGGTTATTCAATTGGCATGATCTTCATGATACTCTATATTTGTAAGAACTGTTGCACTGACCTATATGAATGCCAAGTGTGCAGTGGAAAAGTCACTGCATTATGAATGCCAAGTGTGCAGTGGAAAATTCAAAATTTCAAGCTGACTACTTTCATATATTTTTGAAGAGAAGGTCTATTATTTTCGGTACTCACAACAGCAGTCATAACGGATGCAATCAAGGATGCTGTTGGTCGGCCTCGTCCAGACTTTTTTTGGCGTTGTTTCCCTGATGGAAAAGCAGTAGGTTCATTTAATACTATCAATTTTAATTTTTGCTGCGGTGGCTTTTATCACATGTTGTCACTTATTTAGCCTAGTCGACATCCAATTGTTTCAGGTGTTTAATAATGTTACAGGAGCTGTCATTTGCCATGGAGAGAAAAGTGTCATAAAGGAAGGACATAAGAGCTTTCCAAGTGGTCATACTTCATGTAAGCATCTAAAAGGGGCTATTAATTGCTGTGAGATTTTAAATCTTGTAATCTTTGGGAAGCTGTGCCTAATGAAATGCTTGAAATTCATCTTGCAGGGTCCTTTGCTGGTCTTGGTTTTCTGGCGTTGTACTTAGCAGGGAAAATAAAAGCTTTTGACCAGAAGGGTCATGTTGCAAAACTCTGCCTTGTATTTCTTCCTTTGCTAGTTGCAGCTCTGGTAGGGGTTTCTCGAGTGGATGATTACTGGCACCATTGGCAGGACGTTTTCGCAGGAGGTCTAATAGGTCTGTCATTACTTTTATAAGTGAAGTCTTTTGCTTTTACGTTTAATTTGAGTTAACCATCCAGCAAAAATGAATTGTATGCAGGTCTTGCTGTGGCTACATTCTGCTATCTGCAGTTCTATCCACCTCCCTATCGTACTGAATGTACTGTTCTCTTTTTCTTTTCTCTTTTCCCCTTCTTTCTAAACAAGCACTTGTGTTTTTTTCCTGGTTCAGGCATGCATGAGTTTGCTTCTGTCAAGATTTAAATTCCTAGCATGAACATGTGATAATTCAATCAATAGAAATTCCCAGTGAAAATGTTAGTGTTTGCTCAGACATGCATGTGTGTGCTTCTGTAAGGGTTCTTGTATATGCAATGGTACAGTCAATAGAAATTCTTAGTGGAAATGTTAGCGCAAGATTTCCAGGTTTATTCCCAAACTTACAACAGGTGCACCGACAACCTATTTGGCCATTGAACCGAACTATCCTAACTTAATTTATGGTGCAGCTGAACTATCCTAAATTTGTCCTTTAAGAGACAAAAGCAAGAAGAATCAAACCCATAATTGAACTGAGATTTGATGCAAGTTGGATTTTGTGGTGTCCCTGACACCAGTTTTGCAGTTTGGAGTAAGGCTAAAATTGTTTGGACTCTCTAACTTTACTAAAATGAATTTTTTGCAATAGATTAGATTGGCTGAACTCAATTTAATAAAGGTCCAAGGTGCCCCCTAGTGTAATGCATTGCATTATTATTGGTATCAGCCATTTCTTCATATGCCATAAACTTAGTCTGTATGCTAACCTTTTCATTTTTTTTTTTTTGGAATTAAGTACTTTGGTTGCTAACTTAAACGAGGTAATGGAGCTGGTGTAGATCTTTTGATCCTATATTTCGCTCAGCATTGTTGCAATGCTTTATCTATGTAACTCGTAGACTTTTTGCAGCCATGCAAGAACATGCTCTGTACTCTCTACAAAAGCATTACCCCAAAACCCAGTATAATCTAGAATTGCAGTTCGGTTGCGAATTGCAATAACCTCTCTTTTGTTTCAGTGAATTGCTTCCTACAATTGAGTGCTGCAAGTTTCTCTTCCCTTTTAAGGTTTTTCCTTTCGATTTCTGGTTTTAGTTCAACACTTTCATGGCTCCTGCATATTTGGTAAATTCGTTTTGAGTTCTATTTCTTTCTTCTTGGTATGCATGTTTATACTCCGATGTCCCACTGTAGAACTTTTCCCTCTTCTCCTTCGTGGAATTGAAATGTCCAAACAAAAGCTCTTACATTAGAAAGTGGAGAGAGCAAATGGTTAAAAAAAAAATTTGCAAACTTTCTTGCCATCATGACTAATTCTCTTCACTGCATTTTTGGTTCGAGAGTAGGTTCCGGATCTTATGCATATCTTCGAATGCTGGATGAAAGAAGGCTCGCTGCTCAACAAGGCAACACTGCAAATACCCTCATCGTACAGCCCTTGGAGTTGGAGTCCGTGTACATCCAAGAGGAAGAAAACAAGCACACAGAACAATCTAGGGGGCGGAAACCTACAATACTCGATGAAATGGAAGGTGGGAGGAGATGAAGTGTAGCATCATCATCATCATCAAGCAACAGCATAGCAATAGTGCATAGTAAGTGGTAGAATGAGTGTATTTCATTTGTAAATTATAACAGCCTTCTGCATTCCAGACTTGGCAGCAGGAAACCTTCCAGTTATTGTAGAATTTCTTAATGAGTATTCGAGTGTATAATGTTAGAACAGTAAGGCATCAGAATAAGGCTACTCTCTTTTCTCATTCGATTTGAAGTCTTGGCAAAAACCACAAATAAAGCAAGCCATTTGATCTAGAACGACAAAGCAACATCATCATTATTTCACATGCAACTCAGTACCTCTCTCTAGAAAGCTCCAACATCCCCCACAAGCCCAAGCGCAGCATGGAAAGCGGGCAATGCTTGATGGAACTAGTACCCAGTTCTATCCTCTTATTTTAATTGGTAAAGTTGGGAATGCAGGCGTGTGGCTCGGTAGCCTTTGCCGCGGGAGAGGCCTCGACGCTGGGACTGGGTGGCACGGGCTGGCCCAGCAATTCGGCCGGCAGCTCGGGGATTCCCTTGAGATAAAAAGTGTAGAAAATCTTGAACGGGAAAACGAGCTGCTGAAGCTTCACCTGCGCATAAACCCCTTCGAAGATGCCAGACCCACCAGTCACAGCCAAAGTCGTATCTTCGTACGTCAAATACGGCCCTTGCACTGAAATATGGCCGTAATCCCCGAAGTAGAAGCTGAAGATTGCCTCGTAGCGGTCTCCTTGCTTCTCCTCCACGTGCTGGATCAGGATGCATATACCTGCCGTGATGCCCAGACGTTTTTCAAGGTTTCCGTGGTAGATCTGTATGTATATAACAACAGCCACCGTCCGCCCACGTAAATCTTCGTGAAATAAATAAAACGCTAGTAGCGAAACTGCGTAATGGAACATAAATCAGATACCTTGTTGCTAAAGGGGACAAGATCGCCCAGCGAATTCACGGATTTCTGGCTCAGCCGGAGATAGGCCGGGCTCCCACGATCTCGTTCGTTGATCTCGTACACGCACAGCTCTTGCACGTCGCCTGCTGAAAGATCAAGACCCAACAGAAAAGGGGGTTGGTCAGAAATAGTCACGTGCTAAGCGATGCCAGTGTCATTATTCTAATAACCTCGGCTGAGATTCCAAGCGCGCAACAATTGCGTCGCATGTACTATTTGTGCATTTTAATAATGCACGCCCAAAAAGCCGTATTCAAAGGTCCCATATACGTGGTGAGCGGCATGGATTCATATACCACGTGTTGCAGCTCTACACGTGCTGCGAATCGCAGAAGTCTGGTATAAACTATAAACTATAAACTACAAAGGCGGGGCTAGGAATGCTTCAGCGATTCGAGCACTTGGGGAGCTTGATGAATCGAACCGCAGATTTGCATGTGGATCGGGCGTGGTCGGATACCGAAGCAATCATCAGCTGGATGCCCGGCCAAGATGTAGCGACACGTGGATTCCTCCACGCGCGTGCGAATGAGGAGGGAGGTATTGATGTGGGGAGAGTAGTACTTGGTCTTGAGTTAGCTGAGGCCTTTGGAACAAGGCGTGCAGGCATGCTTCTCGACTTCTGGGTAGCAGCATCAAGACGGATACTTTCTGAAATGAAGGATCTGTCGGAGGATCCAAACGCGTTCGGGAGGGTCAAAGATCGCGAGAAGGAGCCGAAGACCGGGGCTTGCCTGCTGCCGGACGGTTTGAGGGAGACTACGGGAGGTGAAATCGCAGCCATTGACTGGGGCAAGTGGCGGAGTAACAAAGGCTTGGGCTTGGGTTTGGAACTCTAAGCTCTTGATCTAGG
Organism: Annona cherimola; assembly: GCA_030490835.1. Classification (NCBI taxonomy): domain Eukaryota; kingdom Viridiplantae; phylum Streptophyta; class Magnoliopsida; order Magnoliales; family Annonaceae; genus Annona; species Annona cherimola. The sequence continues at coordinate 81,420,994 of CM059973.1, read as the reverse complement.
ACAACGCTGGACGTGGAAGCACTGAGAAGAAAGGAGCCCATTTTATAGCACAAAAAGGGCATGGGGACGGTGCGACCTCTTTTCAATTTCTATATCATTTCGTAGTTCTATGGACCACCGTGATTTGTAGTCTACTACGCTCCCCGCAGTCTTAGCCGTCGCTTGTGGATCATCAATCAGGCAACCAATGGGTCGCTTAATCCTTTTTTTTTCCGGGACTATGGGTTACTTAATCCTAATTAAGAGTAGGGGAGCAAATCATTCATTGATTCGGCCCCGACCAAAGAGAGAGATTCGCTGTGTAGGACTAGTTGTGAATAAACGGGCACACAGTCGACAGCAGCAGTAGTAGTACGCACCATAGCCGACGCAAGCAAAGAGCTGTCGGGTCGCCGTGGAGGCCGCGGTTTTCTGGGGGAGTGGGAGTCACCCACCGATGCCTGTCAGCTCCCAATTCTATTTCTGTCACGTTGGCTCGTGGGGAGGACCCAACCGGACACCACTAAGCTGGACGGTGCGCAGTTGATCCACGTGCTGTCGATGTACTGCACAATGAAAATGTGTGAACGGTTTGCCTTAATGTGGAGTGGAATATATGTTATATCATATGATGACCGTTCCAGTTGGGATAGCGCACCATAAGCTCGTGGGCCCAGGTACAACACGATTACAAGCAGCCAGGAATCAAAAACAACGGAGGAAAGAATTGGATGTGGCACTTGCGTCATTGTGAGGCGGCCCACCGACAGGATTTGACAAAGGGACGAGCATTGATCGGTTCGTTTAAATTGAGCTAGAATGAGCCTACTTAAGTAAGGTACGTTTGGTCACTTAACAAATTTTTTTTTATGAAAACTTCTTATTTACAATTATTTTATTTTTTAATTATTTTTTCACAACTTTTTATACAATTACTGTAATTTTTACTTATTTTTAGACAATGATTCCTATAACTAATTTATTTATTTTAACTTTAGGATGCGTTTGACAACAAAAAAAACTTTTCAATATAAAACTTTTCACTTTTTATAATTATCCTATTTTTTAATTATTTCTTCACATTCTCCTGTGCAAATTACCCTACTTTCCGATCATTTTTATACAATTACCTATATAACTAATCTATCTATTTTAACTTTATTCCATTTATTCTTTTATCACATCAAATTATTTTCTATCAATTTAACGATTTTTATACAAAAAAACTTTTCATCCAAAAGTGTTATCACTTTTCAAACACACGTCTTTTAACGGCTCTTCATTCTACCACTGTGCTATCTTATTCTTTTCTCTCATTTCAAAAATTTTTACATTAAAAGTTTTATCGCTTCCCAAATGCATCGTGAGAATGATTGAATAACTATAGCATTTCTATTTCTGAAAATTTAAAACAAATATATGCATTTAGAAAAAAAAAATAAAACTTAATTTATAGGTTAAATATATCTACATTAATAATTTTATAAAAATAAAAAATTGCACCCAAATAGTACATTGCACCAAGTGCACTAAAGACCTAATGCACTTGGGTGTATTATATTGTGATCTTGAGAATAAACCTTTGTACCACAAGAGTTTATGTGATTAACCGAGACTTAATCCCACGCCTTGCGACATCTCCCTAACTCTTAACCTTTATTAGTCTTTGCCTGGAAAGGCATACCAAGGCAATGTTCATTGGATATAATTCATTTATAATATGTGACTAATCCATTTTCTTTTTGCATGGCCTATGGAGAGTCAACATAAGTTAACACCTAGCTTCACTTCGAAACTACTTCAGCTGTGTTTGTTTATATCCAATTTTTTTAAAAAAAATAAAAATAAAAAACTTTTCATTCTGAAACCTTTCACCATCTACAACTACTTTATTTTTTAATTATTCTTCCATTTTCTTATATAATTATCTTAACTTTTGATCATTTTCATTGAGCTACTCATACAATTAAACTATTTATTTTAATTTTATTTTTTATTACTCATCGTTACTTCTGTCATATCACATCGTTTTCTTTAATTTTAAAAACTTTTACATCAAATTTTTTTTACGAGTTTTCAAACACACTTTAGGCAAATCTTACGTACTGGGGGCCATCTAAATCACAGTCGACTATCTGATTTCAATATCATCTCTGGAAAATAGTACTCATGTCTACTGAACCACCCCTTGGAGTTTTCAATTATCTAATAAAATCACCTTCAAATGTTAGCGCACCTGATATCATGATAAGATCCACCCTGCATTCAAAAACATATTCCAACAGTTCATGGAATTCTCAGCCCACTTCTTCTCTTCCACAGTATCACCTATACCTTTTATTTTTGTGCCTATTTGCGTAGGATAATAATAGCTTTGGCAACTATTCTAATCCACTTCGCTTGTACTCCATACCTAAAGACTTCCAATTTATTCACGCATGTGAAAGCCTATATGAAGGGCACTTAGAGAGATCTTTTTGGACTTCAGAATAATCATTTATGCATTGAGTTCCTTACCCCCATTCTCTATTCCCTTTTAACTGATTTTTCAAGAAGATTTCAAACCCATAGAGACTTTCTTTTCCACGGTAAAAATGTTTCTTTTGTCTCCATTGCATTCAATCTTACATAATCTTTCATGGTGATTTGACTCCTTGTATTAAGCCCCATAAAGGGTGGTCTACAAGATTTTTTATATTTTAAAATTTTTTTCTTACATTTAAACAGTTTTAAATATGAGAAATGCTAGGGTGCAATCGATTACCAATGAACCTTACATTGATAATTATCAGTCATATAAAAATACGAGAAATGTTTTTATCTAATTTCAGACTCTAAAACCCTTATCCTATAAATCTTAATTCGCTGGTGCCCGCTACGTAAATCATCCATAAGTCTGTTGGTCAAAGCGTTTCAAGCCTTTTATCGCGTTTAATTTCGCTGAATCGTAGGTTTGGCCCAAACATTAAACCACGATAAAAAATTGAAATTGTAAAAAAATAATAATAATAAATTCTGCGTAAGCACACAAAACTATCCTTAATAAAAATTATTGAAATTATAAAAGCCTATGTTACTTTATCTTTTTACTTTGTTGTTTGTCTCCTGTTTTCACGGAAACTCTTGTATCCTTCAACAAACCAACCTGCAATCTTCAAATAATATGAGATACATATTATCTTCATTATAAAAATAAATTATATGCATGGAAAGATACTTCGTGTTTCAAATACAAAGAAGGTGATTCATATATTATATATTTATTTTATTAAAACAACATATTTTAATTGAAAATTTTGTAGATACAACTATTGTAAAAATTTTATATTAGAGAAAAATCTTAAATTGATTTTAGAAATATTTTAAAATTACGTAAGATTTGCATTATTTTTTATCATGTAAAATTAATGGTTAAAAGAAATAAATATTTACCATTATTTTATAAAATCTAAAATAATTCAAATCTAGAAATGCTTATATTGCTTTTTGGTCATTTTAGATGTTTTTGAGCACTTTTCGCTTTTAGACCAAAATACTAAAATATTTATTATAAAGCCAAACATTTTTAAAATTTTTACCGTTGCATTTTTTATAAAAGTTTTGTTTCTAGTCACACTTAAAAAAAAAAAAAAACTCAAATTTAAAAGCTTGGCTAAACGGAAGCCTAAGTGGTGATATTTACGTTAGTGACTTGGGAGGTTGCTGTTATGCATGTCTTCTTATTTGAAAACAGATATTAAAAAAAAAAAAAAAAGACTTGCAAATAAAACCTATTGCTTAGATGTTGAATAAAAATAAATAAGTAAATATAATATAGTGATTTTGACTTTATAATTCGTGAAGCATTATACTCACTATAAGCATACCCATACTAGTCTGGTGCTAGGCGTGTAAGTTGGGTTTTTGAAACCTAAATTTACTTTAGTTCTAACCCTAATTTTAATTTTATTGGTAAAATTTAAATTCTAATTTGACTCCAATCTTATTTTTGAAAATTAAGTTTAGATTGAGTTTCAAGTTGAAATTGGGATGAGAAATTTTCATTTGATTTATAAATGATAAGTTTAAAATTTTATACAAATATACAATAACAATAAATTATCTAAGTAAAAATAACGATACATAACCTAACTATTTTTTTTAAAAAAATCTATAGTGATATGTGATATATTTCTAGAAAAAATTCAACCTTTCATTGATAAAAAGAAGAAAATTAATAAACTTAAAACTAAACAATATAAATGTAAAGATAAATGAAAATGAAAATAATTTAATTTTAACAAGACAAATACATATTCAAATATAAATATAAAATATATAAATACGAAGAAATATTATTTAGATATTATGCAAAATGAAAAAATCAAAAATCAGATTTGGGTCTACATAAACCCGAATAGTATTTAAACATCAGGTACTAAAGAAGATAATTCTAAGGTAACACTTTTTAAGGGTTCAGCAAGCTGGATATTGGGCTCAACGGGCCCAATTTGGACCCTAGTTGGACGGGTCTGCTATCCGCTGCGTCAATTTAACTGGTTCAACTGCCGGAAATTGGCAGTTGACCTCAGAAATGGGGAACTAGTGGGGCAATGCCCGGTCCCTTTCATTAACATTCACTATACGTGCTATTTTCATAACCGGTAGGCATATTTTATTATTTAGAATTATTATATTTATAAATCATAAAAATTTTATAACAGAATAATTACGTTATGTTTGTATCATGACTTAAAGAAGGTATGATGCGAATTGCGTTGTGTTGAAACCGGATCATTTCTCCTAAGAACATCCATCCATCCATTCTCGCAATTAATGGGAGAAAGCTTCCATCAAAAGAAAAAGGGAGAAAGCAGATTACAATCCAATACGAATCACAGGCCTTCTTCGAGGAGGAATACTTTCCTACAATCACGAACAATCATGTGGGCCAGTTAGTACTTCGTGATTGATTGTAGGAAAGTATTCCTCCTCAAAAAATATATATATATATAAAAATCAGAGCATTCAATTTCATCCATGTAACCTGAATGGGGATGCGCACTTGTTTTGAACAGTAAGTCAGAGCATTCATCCAAGGTTGAACTAAGCTCTCACATGGACAAATTCATTTGATAAGCGTTATTTTGAAATAAATGTCAGAAGATGCACATGATAGAGTATCCAAACACATTGATAAACAGTGTGAATGAATGTGGATGAAACTGTGCCCACTATGGTCCTCAACAATGTAAACTTGTAATTATCACTGCAAAATTCCAACCTAAGACAGCTACTTCTCCTTATTGATGTACCAAGACCCATATGACTGTGAAATTCGTTGTGCCTTTCATTTTCTATTCTCAATGGACAAGACTTTTGAGTTACAATGATCATTACACTGTTTTCGTCATTCTTGAAGACTACAGCAGACTCTAACAAATTAAAAGATTCTGACAGGTTGGATGACAGACTTTTACTGTGGAAGTAGTACCAGATGAAAGTCGGATTAAAAAGGTGTAGCTTAGCATATTTATCTACTAAATTATTTGCTTTTCAAAGCAGCGAAGAATGACCATGCCATTTGGCATCGGTCAGAGCAGGTAGATGAAACAATCGATCCATAAGCACCACAACCAGGAGAAAAAATCCAATTATGCTGCCATTGAAGTAGTTGCTTACTCTATAGAGCATGCTAAAAGTTTCGCTCAGCCAATGGTGTTGGAATTTTCAAAAATAAAATGCATTTGGCATTTCACGCGTTGGATAGTTTCTGAATTCACAGTTAATAAAATGCGTTGGACGGTTTCTAATATACAATTGAATGAAATTTATCTTAGAAACGTTGGGATGTATAACGTTTGAAAACTGAAGTTTTAAACGGTACACTCCAGGCCTATAAATATGTGACAAATTTGCTTGGATAGAAACACAAACATTTTTCTCACCAACCAATTTTCTTTCTAATATTCTTCTGCTCTCTAGTATTCTCAAAAAAAGTTTTCTGAATTTTCTCCTTATTTTCCAACTTCATTCAAAGCCTGTTATTTTAATATCAAGGGTGTGTTTGTTTGGGATATAAACATGTCAACCAAAACTTTTCAATCTAAAACTTTTCACTCTCCATAACTACTCTATTTTTTAATTATTTTTTCACATTTTCCTATACAAACTACCCTACTTTTTAATCATTTCTACACAACTATCTATACGATTAACCTATTTATTTTAACTTTATTCTCTTTACTTCTCATCATTACTGCTATTATATCACATCATTTTCTATCAATGTGACAACTTCTATCTCAAAAACTTTTCATCAAAAGTTTTACCCCCAAACTTTTCATCAAAAGTTTTACCCCCAACCAAACACACCCCAAGTGTTTGGAATCTAGAAAGGAGATTGTTTCCATTTTAGATTAGATTCTCTTTTTGTATCATGGGAGCAAATTGCTATAATCCTAAACAAGCTATGAGAGTGTAAATATTGCTTTAAGGAAAGTGATATTTATAACATGCCTGGAAAACTAACTTTTTTTTTTTTTATTTGAATAATTTCCACTTTCCTTAAATTTTCTCTCTCTATTCTAAGTCCATGCCCCAACAAATGGATAGTATGCTTCTTGGTTTTGGTATAGGGATCACTCAATCAATACCATAAAACAAATAATAGTATAGGTGGTAGCTAAGAATGACTTTGCAACAAAATCAAAATGCAGCTCTCAATAAGTTGCTTTATTAACATATCAGGATCAATTTGTTGGTAGGCATGCACCATAAACTGAAAAAGAAAATCATTTATTTCCAGGTTCAAATTGGCAAAATTATTAAACAACAGACAGAAATTAGCAACCAAAGAATTGGAAGGACCAACATAGGCAAAGCGAGCATATGTTTGGATCCGCATCTTCAGATTGAGGAATTCAACGTCGATGATGAATTTCCCAACAAGTGGGGTCTCAATAGCCCATACAAAAAACCGTTGTTGTTCTTGAATGGTTTGTCTATTATGCCTGCACATGACATGCGTCCATTTCAGAAGGAAACTAGGAGAAATCTTTAAATGCTCACTGGAATCTACAAATTTAGAAATATTAGATCAAGTATGCAGTGGATGCTTCTTATCATATTAATGGAATGTTTCTTTTCATTTCCGAAAGTGTAATGGTTTAATAATTGAAAAAACCAATAAAATGTCTCGTGTAATCTCTTAACTATTGGATTGTAATACATTGTAGCATTCAAGATTTTTTTTTTAAAAAAAAAATTTCATTGATAGCAACAGTGATTCATACAAACTCAACAGGAAGCAAGTTTTGGGCTCCCAGAAATCAAAATAAACGTAGTTAAAGGAACAAGAGAAGCAATTCCTGCTGCCACTTTAACAGGGAAAATTCCTTCTCTCAATTGAGAAACATGGGGATTACTACTTATTAGCAAATTCAACAGAGATCAGCATCCAGCGACCTACACCAGAATTACCCTGCTTTTCCACGAGTGGGAAAGGATTTTGCAAATTAGACCCTTTCCATCAGAGAACAGAAATGGAAAATCAACCCTTGGCTTTTGAAAGAACGTCAAATGTTCTATTGCAAAAATACATCGGTGCTCATTTGCTCTCTTTTACATGACTTACTCAATTATTCAGAAAATCACAGCAGGAAAGCCCAAACATGTGTCCCGGGCATTTACAAGTCATGCGGCAAATCATACGTGAACTTGGAAATTTTGAATAATTAGAACTTCTGGGTTCTTACAAGATATTCTAAACTTACAGAATTCCTAAGCGTTTACATCTAACCTTCAATTTTACTATATTGAAAATGGGAAAAAAATGCAATCCAGAATAACAAAAGAAAAAAAATCTATGAAACAATCAACCGTCATGATAAATACACAGAGCATGCAGGAATCATCCATGATAAATACACAGAGCATGCAGGTATCATCTCTCTCTCTCTCTCTCTCTCTCTCTCTCTCTCTCTATATATATATATATATATATACACGAGTTTCCAATCTTTTCTTAGTAGTTAAAAACTCGTACTCTGGTTGAAAATAAGATAAATAGATAATCACACACCCCTTTCAGTACTCTGTGTCCAAGAATTGCAATTTCTAGCACAGATCGTCTCATGCAATATATCCTATATGGATGTGCTTGCTAACAGAGGCTTGATTACTGGGCATGTAAGCCATGTTACAAAATTTAGCCAATTTCCATCATGCATATAAGCACAATCAAAGGATCAAATAATTAATCCCAAAAAATCTTTCCAACTTACTTTATTCATCGTATCGACAACCTTATTAAATCCCAACTAGTGTTCAACTCCAACCACCACGTTATGCGATTTATTCCATCGCTAAAAAATTTTAACCACAGTAGCAAAAACACACAAAAACATTCATTCCTACGTTACCTTGTTGTGCATCTATACAAAGGGATTTTATATAAAATTGTAAAATTTCCTCCCCACTCAAGCGCACAGGCGCGCGTGCACTCTCTCTCGCCTTTGCTTTTGTCATCTCCTCCTCTGTCGCTGTTGCCATCTTCTCATCTATCACCACCTCTATCACTGTCTTCTCCTACATCTCTGCCCTAGTCTCATCCTACTTCCCTCTTTGTTGTCATCTCCTCCTCCAGCTCCTGAACACTGTTTTGACTTTTGACATGCTAGCAAACAATGGCTTGGATTCATGATTGCGGTTTTATGGAAGGGAAGCAGCTCAATGAATCAAACATGGCTTTGGCAAGTTAGGTTTTTCGCGCATAGGCCGTCCACTAATACAGATGTTGCTTCAACCATTTACATAGATATTCTAAACAAAAGTGAATCTCTGCTCAACAAGACTCAGTTGGGTGCTACTAACCCAGATCTTTTTGTAGCCAACAACCATATTAAAGAGCTCATCAATACAGGGCATCTGAGGCCACCAGCTCGAGTGCTTCACAGAAACACGAAATATGGGGAATGTGGAGCATTGAACTTTTTTAGCACAGCCCCTTGTTCTTCTGTCTTTGTGGAGCCATCCAGCCTTGGATACTTGTGATGATGCCACTATAAATAGATTTGTAGAATGAGAGAACGGCGAAACACGATGACCAGATTTTTGAAGTTTTGGCAGCAACCGATCAAGTAGCACAAACTTTCTTAATGTTCTTGTGACCTCCTCCTCTCGGCACATGGTGTATTCTCCCACAAACAGGTAAAAATGATTACAACACTTCCTCAGTTGCATTAGAGACTCTTTGACTTGCCAGTTTCTGCAAAGACAGTGAATGACAATTATTTAATAGAACTATGCATAATAGACTCATGTTTAACCATAAGACTGCTTGGAACATACTTTGGTATTGCGGCATATGTAGGTTTCCAGCTGAGTTGATTTTTGGTATCTTGACTAAATAAGTAGTACCAAATATGATGGTAGGCTCGATTTAATCAAGCATCATGATTTGTAAAAACTGACTGACAATCAAGGCCATAGTCAGGTATTTTTTGCAGTTAAAAAAATCTTCTCATGGCTAAAGATTTTGCAGGAGAGAAAAATATGAGCCACTTTAAAAACAAGGTTTCTTTCCGTCTCTTTGTTGCCACCAATTCATGGCAAGAAAAACTCCTGCATCATCCAAAATTAGTGACCAATTACCAACATTTCACTTCGTGGATCATTACTACTGAAACTGGGGTCACAGGAGAATCTCTCGCAGATGAATCTATGTATGCTACGCAACTTTAAGTACTTGCAAAACTTGGACATTGAAGAATTTCTCAAACATCTACATGCATATGGCCTTGTCGAATCAATAAAGATTAGAATCTAAGGTCAGGAAGAGAGATGGAATGGATATGCCCAATTGGCAGAAGCAAATGTTTGAAACGATGGAATATCATGAAAACAAGTGAATACTAGTAGTCAGGGACTTACGATTCAGGAAGATAAAAACATACTGAGAATGGTAAACATTTGCAGACATAAGGGTCTACAATAAACATGAAGCATGAATAATATGATAGCATAAAAGAGAGGAATGAAGAAAAGACATGCCTGACTCCATCCCAACTCTTCCTAAGTCAGTGACCTGCTGATAATATGCTTTCTGCCAGGCAGACATCACATTTCACCACAACTTGCTGTTTCCCAGGAAGTAATGTCTCCAGCTAAATCTTCTTCCTTTGAAGTATAAATGGTCATATGACCTGACAATCCAATAAATAATATTAACTTTCCTTGAAATGAATAACTTGCAGAGAAATAGAGTGATTGGTATGGTTAATAACCTATTCTCAAAGGGGTTGCTACTTCACTTAAAGTTAATGCTGTTCCCTTTTTTTGCATTTTCATGAATGCGCCAGAATCATTGTCATCTTTGCATTAAGTTTTTATCCACATAAGACACTGATGAGATGCCCAAGAACTGAGCAGCAGCCTATTTAGTCAAGAACAACAAGTCATGGGCCTTGATGTAATGAAAATTAAAAACATGCCCAGAAAAAGGTTAAGCCTGCAAGAAAGATGGATAAAACCCACTTCCCATCTCTAAACAAGCTGATCCTTCTTGCTCTTGGCCATACAAAATTGAGTGCTTCGGCAACAAAATTAGTGTCATGCTTTGGATCCCAAGCAACTTAAACCTGATCATACCAATCTTATATGCCCACTTCCCATCCCTTTGCCTTTAGCAGCTTTCTGCTCTGTTACTTTATTCAGTCTGAAGCTCAAGCCTTTATCAGTTGTATCCAATCCAAACGGCTAGACCGATCCCAATTGAGCCCTGAGTTATATTGGATGGACATTTCAAAAGCTGACCTTGGTTTAGGTTTGGGCAGTTCAACCTGTATCATAATTGGCTACAGATAAACTGAATCACTTCTCCCAGTATTTAAATTCCTTGATGATCTTGTATGATTGGCAGTTAGTCTGTGAGTGAGGACAGGCCACTCTAATTCTTGGAAACAATTAGAAGAGGGTAGCAAACCTTTTGTAGTACCTCAATTTCTGTTGGCTTCAGTAAGCATTTCGCACTTCCACAGTAGATCAATGGATGGAATGCTAAAAGCACAACTTCTGTCAAAACAAAGAAAACGAGTTTTTAAAACCCTCCAGGTAAAGGGTTTCAGTTCCTCATAATTCTTTGGTACAAGATTTATTTATTATTTATTTTTATAGAGAATCACAAAAGAATTCCTACCTTGAATTAGTCAAAAAATATACAAGTGATTTTGGAGTCAACATCTTGTAAACATTAATTAAGTTCAATTGAATGAAGCAAGCTTGAAGGGGTTCAGCCTTCAACAAGCCACTCAAAAAGTCTTTAGTCCACATTCTCGAAATATAAATATCTCCATACAAGTACGACAGAAGTTTGAAAAGAATTGCCACTGAATCTTCAGAATAGGACCTTCTGATGGCACCAGGCAGCTAATACATTTTCCCGATTAAAGTTCACCACCTCATCCAACCGACCTTCTGCTAAATTTTGTAACTGTTCTGAGTCACTTGAAGCCTGATGTTTCTAGTGGTGTCATTGTTGAATGCATCCATACTGAATGTTCATGAGTACATTTTTATTTTATTTAATTGCCAACATCACACAGCATAGAAGTTATATCAGGGGCATAACCAGACACTCTCACTCTCGATAACAGCAGATTCAACATTCTAAATATTTCATCACACTGTGGATGTGATCTATCACCAGCCAGAAAGGCAGTAACACTGTCCTTGACTTTGATCCAAGACCAACCAGGCTCCTTTTTAACACCCTTAGATTGCATCAACTTTCTGATATTTGCTGCGTCTCTCCACATCCCAGTTGCAGCATATAAATTTGACAGGGTGATGTGGGTGACAGCACAATTTGGATCCAATCTTAGAATGTGATCAGCTATGCGCTTTCCACACTCCACATCACCATGAATTCGACAGGCTCTAAGCAGTGTTGACCAGACAACATCATCTGGTTTAGATGACATTTTTCTGACCATGCATTCCGCATCATTCAAGCGTCCTGCTCGACCAAGAAGATCAACCATGCATCCATAGTGTTCTTTCCCAGGATTGATATAATATTGTTTGCTCATTAACTCAAAATAATGGAAGCCAAGATCGACAAGACCAGCATGGCTACAAGCCATGAGAATACCAACAAATGCCACGTTATCCGGCTTCATACCAATTCGAAGCAGATTCTCAAATAGGTCAATGGCTTCTTTGCTGTGCCCATGTTCCGCAAAACCATTTATCATAGCTGTCCAAGACACTAGATCAGTATTATTTGTCATATCAAAAATTTGAGATGCCTTTTCAATACTACCACATTTAGAGTACATGCTTATCAAAGCACTCTGCACCTTTGCATCTTCTTCTAGTCCATTAGAAAGAACATGAGCATGAATTTGCTTCCCTGGGTCCAGAATAGCAATGTCCGCACATACACTAAGCAAGCTAGAAAGTGTGAATTCATTTGGTCTGAGCCCTTCTCTCCTCATATGTGAGAAAAGCTCAAAAGCTTCCTTTGCATGCCCTTCATGCGAATATCCAGCAATTATTGCAGTCCATGAAACAATGTCCTTCTTCTGCATATCCTGGAAGATTGTTGAAGCTGATTCTAGGTGTCCACATTTTGCATACATGGTCATGGTGGCATTGGCAACTGACATTGAGCCCATTAACCCAAGACAGAGAACTTCAGCATGCAATTGTTTGCCCAAGTCTATGTTTCCCAGACCAGCACAACTGGATAAAACTGCAGCATAAGTGAACTCATTAGGACTAACACCTGATTCCTGCATCTTAATAAACCCTCGAATACCATGCTCCTCAGACCCCATCTGGACATATGACACGATGATAGTTGTCCATGAGACAACATCTTGGATTTTCATCCTTTCAAACAAAAGCAACCCATAATGAAATCTCCCACATTTTGCATACATAGTTGCAAGCGTGTTTGCAACATATGAACTTGAATCAATGCCCAACTTCATCGTTTGGGCATGAATTGACTTCCCATGGTTCAAAGCACACAAATCAGCACAGGCCTTCGATGCAGTTGCAAATGTGTACGAATCACAGTCAACATCTGAGACCCACATTCTGGAGAAGTAATCAAGTGCCTCTTTACTGTAACCAGCACGAACCAGGCCGGTAATCATAGCAGTCCAGGAAACAACATTTCTAATTGGCATCTCATTGAAGACCTTAACAGCCATCAAAATGTCACTACTTTTGGCGTACATGTCCAATATAGCGCTTCCCACGAAAACAGAATTCACCAAACCCGTTTTAACCGAGTACCCATGAATAGACTCCCCATGTTTCAAGTCCGAACTGTGACCACAGGCCTTGAAGGCAAGACTGAGGACAAATGGGTCCACTCGGATTGTGTCATCGACGAGCATGTTTGAAAACAAAATCAATGCCTCAGAGGCATCTGATGAATTAACATATCCACCAATCATGGACGTCCATGTGATTTGATCCCTCACTAGAATTCTATCGAACAAGTATCGGGCATCATTCAAATGCCCGGTATTGATGAGTTCTTTAATAAGGTTGTTGCCTACAAAAGGATCTGGATTTGTAGCACCCAAATGAGTTTTGGCGAGCAGAGATTTGCTTCTATTTAGAAGATCCACGTAAGTGGTGGAAGCACCATGCGAAATAGTGGACACCCTATGCGTAAACAACCTAAATTGCCGAAGCCATCTTTGACTCAATGAGCTTCTTCCATCCCATAAAACCGCAATCATGAATCCAAGTCGTTGTTTGGAGGAGGAGGAGACGACGACAAAGACAGGGCAGGAGGAGGAGACAGCGACGGAGACGGAGGAAGAGGAGAATTATGCTATCATCACTCGGGCCATCAAATTTTTCTTGGATATATCCTAATATATAAAGATTTAGTATTTTGAGTGTGCGGGGGTTTGATAAAAATTTCCGTATAAAAGTTTGTGAAATGAGAAAAAAAAAAATAAAATAATATAAGAGAAATAAAAAGAATAAATTTAAAATATATAGATTAGTTGTATACGTAATTATGTAAAAATGAGTAAAAGTAAGATAAGTTATATAAGAATATGTGATTAAATAATAAAAGAATGAGAAATTATAAAGAGAAAAATTTTAGGTGAAAAGTTTTAATTTTTAACAAAAACACTATTTGTAACAATTACAGCAATCCTGTAGTGTTTAAAAATAAAAAATACTTAAAAGTGTCTAAAACTAATAAAATTTAGTTTATAAATTAAATATATCTAACTTAACATGTTCATAAAAAGTTAAAAAATAAAAAAAATTTACATTTTTTAGGTCGGCCTAAGTAAGGTCTAACTTAAATCAGCCTGAGTTGATCATTTCTCGTACATTTATTGGAAGATTATTAACTTAGGTCGGCCTAAAAAATATTTTTTATTTTTTTAGTTTTTTTTCATAAACATGCTTTAGAAGATTACGAAAAATGTCACTATATTTAAAAATAAAAAATACTTAAAAATATTTAAAATGGTAAAACTTGGTTTATACATCAAATACACATAACTTTATATGTTTATTTCTGGGGATATTTGTTAAAACACAAAATTTTTCAAATTAAAACTTTTCATTCTCTATAACTATATATTTTTTTAATATTTTTCACATTTTCTTATACAATTATCTTACTTTCTAATCATTTTTATACAAATACTAATACAACTAACCTATTTATTTTAATTTTATTTCCTTTACTCCTCATTATTACTCCTATCTTATTATCATGTAATTTTCATTTTAAAAACTTTTACGGGAAAAATTTTTCATCAAAAGTTTTATCATTTTCTGCCTACACACTTAAGAAATAAGTTGTATGTATAGTAGATAAGGTATCGAAACTATAATTGTTAATCACCTTAGCTATTGTCACTGCGTATTGTCCATTATAAATTTATAATTACAGAAATTAAACTTGTCGTTTTCTAGCTATAACAATAATTAGAAATGTTTTGAATAACCATAAATTTCACCATGCGGTAAGAGCACAATTAAATTTCTTTCTAAATTTAGCATTAGAAAGAAAAGATACTACTAATCTTTTGACCTTTATCCAATTTGGGTTAAGAGAAGAATTAAATTTCTTTCTAAAGCTAGCATTAGAAAAAAAAAAAAAATAGATACTTCTGATCTTTTCATCTTCATCCAATTGGAAAGTATAACAACAAGACGGATTTTTCTAACTGCATCTCATGGCCGCTGGCTTCCCAGCTTGGCCATCCGATGCTATGAATCCTGCATAGTACATTCTGCAATGGCAGGGACAATGGTTTCAACTTTCAACGGACCGGATGAATTCCTAGACTGTGTATGGCTCAGATTAGTTTCCAGTTTCTACATACAAGGTAGCAATGGCATGTCTTTAGGGTGCAAGTCGTTCGGTTGAGTACCCTAAGATGGGTAGAACATATTCTTATTTTCGACCCATAAAATAAGAAAGGTTTCAAATAAAATTTATCAGGCTAAATTAGGTTCAAATAAGTTTTAAAATCCGAATACCAAAAACCGACCCAAATTAATAATACATATTTAATATATTTTTATACAATATATCATATACTTAAATCCATGAAATATATCTTTTATAAATATAAAAACTTATTTAATTTATTCATTTAGTAGATTTAATCAATGCATTTTAAAATTATATTATTACTGTATTGATTATAGATATTAAATAAGATTTATAGGAGAATTAATGTTCAGATATAGTATAACAGATTATTTAAATTTTTTAATTTAGAACCAAAATTAAAGCCGAACAGATCTTTAAAAATAAAATAAGATAAGCTTCAGACTGATCTGACCAAAAATAAAAAAAGATAAAAAAATTTAAAAGTAAAATAAGAATAAAATAAACTCCCAACCACAATTATACGACGCAAGTTACACCTCTGCAACTGTCCGACCGCGGGAAGACGTGATCCAGCGTCCAGACTCTCTGCTTCCATCGCAACTCGCAAGAGGCCGCAGGGCGAAAAAGCAGAGATTGAAGCTTACCATTTTTGGACGCCGTATTTTACACCTTTTCCCCAACTTGTTTCACCAACTAGCTTTGGACAAGCATGTTACAAGTTACAACTTACAACTTAGTAGATCGATACTAAACATATATTATTGTATTATAAATGTAAATGGGTATTGATGAAAATCACAATATAATCCAATAAAACACCATATCTATCAAATCTTTTATCCACCATACACATGTCATCCTTTAATGTTGTGACGGTAGTTTAGAGAAGTCTAATTCCAGTATGTATCCATGAAATCAACGGTTTGGACTTTGGATCATCCCTTAATATAAGCTTTTTTTAAAAAAGAGCCAGGGAGTTAGAAATTAAAGCAAATGCCCATGGACGGTGGCAGAGCGAATTCGATGGCGAATTCATTTCCAGGTATCCATTGTCTGGATCTGAGGAATGAATGTGGTCCGCACCAGTAACATATTTTGGGGAAAACATCAAAACGATGAGGAATAGCCGAACAGGGAGACCAAGAAGGACGGTACAAAAACCTGACGTATAAGTGTATTGTACTAATTAGCTTAAATTGTCCTTCTGGTCCACCTGAATACAAAAGCTCCAGACAACGCATTAGGTGGTAGGCATGCAATGCATGCCGAAAAGCAGTTAGAATTGTTGATCGTAGTCTGAGTAGTAGTAGTAGTCGTAATAGATATATATCAGCTATTGCGAGTTTGCGACTAATGATAGGAAGACAGCAAACAGATAAGAAGCTAATTAGCTTTGGCAATTAGAAAAATGGGATGTTAATAGTTCTCAAAAGAAAGATTAACGTTGGAAGCTTTCTATTCAAGGTGAATACGCATGTTGAGACTTGAGAGTGATGTTTCCTTGATATGTCTTTAAAGACAGTTGTTAATCTTATCTTTTGAAAAAAGGAAAAAAAAAAAAAAAAAAAAAAAAACTTTTGTATCATTAGTCCTGCCTTATTTTAAGATTTGAAAATGGAAAGATGATTCATGCGGTTTTATGGGAGCTCCAATAAGAGCAACCCATATAAAACACATATTTTTTATGTTTATTGTTTGATACAACTATTATTGTAAGTATAATACTAAATTTTATAATTTTTTAAAAATGTGTATATATTTCTTAATTATGTAAGCTAATTTAAAATTTTATAAGATTTCATGAGTTTGATGTGCAATACGACATGAAAAATATAAAATTGTAAGTGAGATTCACTTGGAAGACTAAATATCCTGATAAGCACTTATTTTTGAAATTCAAAAAGTATATATACACATTTGCAAAAATTATAAAATTTAGTAGATAATTTACATATACTTAGAACAACAATTCCACAAAAATAAAAATTTTCATCAAAAAATTATTAAATTAAAAGTAAATAATATACAAGTGGGCCGCCTTATTGGAGCTCACATGAAGTCGGCCATGCACATGGAATTATTGCTCTTCAAAATGAGACTCTTTGTCTCCTTTCTAAGCATACTTAAATGGTCACCTGCTGCATAGACAAAAGAAATATGATGGTCATGCATTCCAAAGATAGGCGTCGAATTTTAATGAAGAGGACACCAAGTACAAATCCTAATGTAAGCCAATCTCATATATGTAGCTTTAATAAAAATATGTCCAACCATCGATATGGTACAACAGAGCTACAAGACAAGTCTTACAGTGAGATAAGAGACTTAATCCCACATCATAAGAGTGGTCCATTGTATGAAGCACCAAGTATTACAGTGGCTATTTAATTTTGTGCTAGAGAATACTTAGTTATATTAAGGGTATGTTTGTTTTTAAATAAATTTTTTTTAAAAATTTTCAATTTAAAACTTTTCATTATCCACAACTAAACAATTTTCTAATTATTTTTTCAATTATTTTACGCAAGTATCTATACAACTAACCATCTATTTTAACTTCATTTCATTTATTTCTCATCATTACTTCTATCATATCACATCATTTATCTAACTTAACAATTTTTATACCAAAAATTTTTTATTTAAATGTTTTATCACTTACCAAACACATGTTAAATTATAAAGAGCGACAAGTGGTGGTTTTAACTTTTAGTCTAAGGGCTTAATGCATACTGGGTGGACTAGATAAAAGAGTGTTAATGGATTCAGTCAACTTATTAATACACCGGTTTAATTTATTTATAAATAGATTTGGGTTGAAATTTTTTAATAGATAGTTATATCCGTCAACTCATTCAAATATTTAAATAAATAAACAGATTAAAATTGAATATTTACAACTCATCCACCCATTTAGTAACTTATTTAACCCGAACTAATTGATTTACAACCTGTTAAGAGTTGTATATAAGAGATACCCCTAACTCTAATTTATGATATTTAAATCATAATTGTTTAAATTTATTTGACAATAGAAAGTCTTATTTAATTCATTCTTATATTAAATGTATATTTCTAAGTTGTATATTTATATTAATTGAATTGTTAGATATAAATAAAATATTATTTGCATCTTGAAATAAGAACAAATAGGCACTATACGAGATTAGTTATAATTTTAAAGAGATGTCCATATTTGAACATTTATTTCCAAGCTAGTAAGATATATTTTGAGTTTATAAATATGGTTTTTGATTGTCAAGACTTTAAATTAGTTTAATTTTTACCTGTTTACAACATATATGGATAACCATTTAACAAACCACTAATTTGTTTATTAAATGAGTTATAAATATATTAGAGTTGAGACTTTTTAATAGGTTAATAAATAGATTAAAATTAATATTTTTTAAATAAATTAGAATTAAAATTAATTTCTAACTTGTCTGACCCAATCCGACTGTTAAACGTGCAGAGGGAGTCGGATATAATTGGTTTAGTTTTGGTGAGGGCATAAATGTGGAGTGGAATGGCAGGCGAGCGGAGCGAATGATAGTAGGAATCTAGCGTAGATCTGAAGGGAGGGAGGGAGGGAGGCCGGTCAAGTATTGGAGATACGGACGGAGGGGAGGGAGCGACCCATCCATAGAGTAACCAAACATGGCCATTAATCAATCAATACATGCTCAGCTCGCAGCATGTTGTGGATAGGAGTACACAACCAGCTCTTTGCTCTTTGGTGATTGCTATTGTACCCAAGCTTGAAAAGGTCAAAGCAAGTGGGTCCCACCTCAGCGATCGTATAAGATTCTCCCACAATCACACACTCCGTATTTATCGCCAGAATGGCTGCATTTACTCGAGTTAAAGTTAAAAGACCCCACCAAGAAGGAGGGGCAAAGAGAAAAGAAAACAAAAAAAAAGCACCACTCACACACTGCTGCTGGCCTGGCATATACAAGTGTGTTTTCGTAACGTGCAAGATTGGCACGAAAATTGGCACGATAAAAAAAAAATATCGAAAAAAAAAAAGATTGGTATGAAAAATAGCATTTTTTTGGCATGGGTTAGCTTATAGAAAAAGTTATGGAGCATTTGGTAACATGCGTAGGGAAAAGTGTGGAGTGGGAATCCATTTTTTTATATAATTTAACATTCTAATTACTTAATTATTCTACATTTTCATTATTATCTTTTTATTTTAGGATTTTACTTCTATATAACCTACTTACATAGAAGTAGACCCATGTAACCCCTTTAAAATTTAAATTTTGATTTTTGATAAAAAATCTAATTCATTCATTGTATTTAATATCATTTTTTATCTACGAGATCAAGTTTTATCTCAATCAAGTATGTTTATGGATCGCGTTTGTTAGAAAATGTATATATTCATGGGTAAATTATCAAAAATGCTAAAATATCAATTTTAAAGTAGTATTTTCGACATCTAAACAGTTCAAAATATAATTTCTATATGAATAAATGATTTATAAAGTATTATTACGTTCTAATACATATATAAATAGATCTAAGTGTTTTTCTTAATTTACATATGAATATATATATTTGAACAAATGTGTCTCATAAAAATATTTGATTGGGATGAAATTTGATTTATTAGATAAACAAATGATATTAAATACAATAAATAGATTGAATTTTTCATTAAGGATCAAAATTTTTATTTTAAAATTTTCACACTTTTTCATATAATTATATTATTTATTCCTATGTTACTCTCACTTATCTTTATCATATTATATCACAATCACAAGTTTAAAAAAATTTCATTCTCACTCTTTACATTTTGCACCAATGTATCGTTAATAGCTGGGTGGTAAAGTAGTTACATAGTCGCACTATCCATAGATACCAATAATTAGGGTATAACATCAATCCGAACCAGCCCAACTAGCTTGGTTTCAAAATCAATTTTGAATTTTATTTTTTGAATTTTTTTCAAATTAGACCCAGTTTCAACAAAACCTGGAAGAACCCGAAACTAATACCGGATTTACATCAAGTAAGTACCAAAACCTGACCCAATTTGAACTCGATATTTTTTCTATTTTATTAGAATAATTACATTGGTTTATACATTAATCATTTGAACTATAATTATAATAAAAATTCTCCCATGTAATTATGACCTAATTAAACTATAAAATATTTATTATAAAACCTAAATATCATCTATAATTGTTTATAAAAGTTGAATATGTTACAACTACGTTAAGTTTATTTGCAAATAATTATAAATATGTTAACTCTTTAAAATAATTGCACATATACCAATTAATTATGAGACATATGTCTCAATTTTATTAAACTTTTAAATGTTGATTTCATGATATTTCATTTATTTTTCTTACCTTAATTGTTAATGATAAATTCATTATATTCATTATACTTAAAGTTATTCTTTTAATTATAATACCAACTTTTTTCAAAATCAAAGATATCATAAGTTATATAAATATATTCATGTGTAAATTATGAATAAAAATTGTTATCATAATTAAAAATATTTTTTTAAATTAGTTAGTATGAACATACTAATGTTCAAAAAGTTCATTATTCTTTCGGTAAATTTCAACTTTTATTGGTTCAAGAATAATCTGAAACTAAGAAGGACCTGGCTAGAACTTGGATTCTAATTCTAGGGTTTTGGCTCATCAAAACTCATTAAGTTTAGGATTTTAGTTTGCCTAAATCTAATAAAACTCGACCTGAATTGCACCCGGCCAATAATCTAAAGTAATGGCTATCAAAACTAAAAAAAATACATGTGTAGCTACAACGACAGGAAATGAAATGCATGTACTGTTGGGTGTGGACCGGCAGTAGCCAGTAAAGCTAGGAAGGGAAATGAGTGCGGGCAGAAAGGTAAAGAAAAAGGAACTAAGAATAAAATCACTCCTTCACCGTTTAGGATCAATGATCAGCTAGCTCCTACTAGCGTTGCCAACGTGGCAAATATATGTAGTCACCTCACCTTAATTAGAACGAATTATATGATACTTGAATGAAGTACATCCAAGCGTTATTAAAATACACAGTGGCATTTTAGTGTTGCAAATAGGATATTTATTTTTTACTGGGACTCATATTGTGTTTTACTTGGTGAAATAGGTAGTCTTTTTCACCCTTGTGGACTGATTGAAAAGACCCGTTTTCATCAATATATATAAATAATATGTATATGTATATATATCTAACGAGGGACCCAATGTAAACGGCCTTCCATTTTCCAATGGTCCCAAGAGGAACGCGGCTACTTTTTTATCTGTTAATGGTTAAAACATAAACAGGAAAGTTGAGAGTCACAAAGCAAAGGAATAGAAGCTAAATGATGAAAGAGACCTGAATGACCGAGATTCTTGTGAGAAGAAAAAGAGCGCGCGTAAGATTGAATGAGCACGAAGCTCTCAAGTCTCAACAGCTACATATGCGTGAGAAGGTACAGAGAGGGAGGGAGAGCAGCGAGTGACTGCAAGAGTCATGTATGAAGATACTGTTGGGACTTGGAAGGAGTAAAAGGGGAGTGTAAAGAGAGAGGTGAGAGTGTGAGACTGAGAAGAGAGCACGGGAAGATGTGCGGGAGAATGCATGATGTACGCCTTCCCATGCATGCTTCTCTCCTCTTTTGCCGGTCTCTTGTCTCCCTCCTGATCCTACACGCCAAAACACATATCTAGTCCCATCCGCTCCACGTGCGTCCACCCCATACATCGCCTCTCTCTCCTCCGTCTCCTTTTCTAGCACATTCTTTCTCTCCTCTCTTCCCCTCACCACTCTCTCTCTCCCTCTATACCCTTTCTACATTTCTCTCCCGAAAACACCCTGATTACCACTTCTACATTTCTCTCCCTAAAAAGTAAAACCCCTTTTATGTACTATGCAGACTCATGGTACTTGTATTCCCACCACCACCTCCACCAACGAAGACGAAGAAGACGACTCCATGCTACTCACTCTTTGTCCACCCGGACAGCAAACATCCAGCACGGCTTCTCAGTTCCACATCCAAACAAGCCATCGGCGCTCTAATGCCGCAGGGAATCGCTGGGCCGACGACGCCAACGTCACCGTCGCCCTCCACATCGGACCTCCGGGCACAGTGGCCGGAGGCAGGAATGACGGCAGTCCGGGGCCATCCGACGGCCAATACTGGATACCATCGCCGGCTCAGATCATGGTGGGACCCACCCAATTCTCTTGCATTGTCTGTCACAAGACCTTCAACCGCTACAACAACATGCAGGTATATATGAGAAATAATGCACTACTAATCTTTCGCGAACCAGTGCAATCAGACAGTATTTTGATTAATTTTTTCGATGAACGATATTTTAATTAATTTGGATTAATGGTTTTTGTGGCTTTTTTGTTGCTTTTGTGGATGTTTATGTGCGGTGAAGATGCACATGTGGGGCCATGGATCTCAGTACCGTAAGGGACCAGAATCGTTGAGGGGATCGAAGCCATCGTCGTCGATTCTCAGGCTGCCTTGCTATTGTTGCGCGGAGGGGTGCAAGAACAACATCGGGCACCCAAGATCGAAGCCATTGAAGGACTTCCGGACCTTGCAGACCCACTACAAGCGGAAGCATGGGGCGAAGCCGTTCGAGTGCCGCAAGTGCAGCAAGCCCTTCGCAGTGCGTGGTGATTGGCGCACCCATGAGAAGAACTGTGGCAAGCTGTGGTTTTGCATATGTGGGTCGGATTTCAAGCACAAGAGATCTCTCAAGGACCATGTCCGAGCCTTCGGGATGGGCCACTCTCCGCACGGAATAGAATCATGTGAAGAAGACGACGACGAAGTTGACGAAGATGACGATGACCGACCAAGGGAATGGTAGATCATTACATCATCAGACTATGAACTACTTTTCTCTAATTAGATTGATTAATAGCTGAGAGATATGTGTTAACCGAGGATTGTGAATGCGAACCCTAGCCTCCGCACATGTGACATTAAGGGAGTATGTTTCGTTCATGCGTTCTACAGCTAGCTAGAAAATGTGGACAGAACAGATCGCACAGTCTGTCTGAATGACTGATGGGGTTTTATCTAGTAGAAACTTTTTAACTGTACCTAATGTAGAAACTGTCCTCAATTTGGAGCTTTAATTTTGAGACCTTTCTGATCAAAATTCACAGGGAGAATCTGTATTACTCCCATTGGATTTCGTTGACGATGGGAACAATTGAAAAGTCTTTGATACAACAATGCTGGCGAATGAAATCATTTTTTCGGCTAACACAAATTTGGTTATGTGTGGATGGATTCGGCTACAATTGATTTTTAACTAGCTACAAATATTTGATTGTTTTCTAAATAATGCATTTGATTGAATGCAAACATTTTTTTGATCAAACGCAGTTAAAAATAACATTGTATGCAATTGTTTAAATTTGATGGCATATAGTAATACAATGTTTGGTAGTAGCATTGGCTGGGGTGTTGTTAGTCATGGGATCATATCTCATAAATTTCATCCCCACCTCGTGTGAGGAGTAGTTAGTCTTCCCTTTGTTGGTAGTGAGAAAATGGTAAGCGTATTTAAGATTAATTTGTAATACGAATTGAGATAAAGATGTAAGGATTTTTTTATGAATAAGATGTAAGGATTTTTTAGCTTGATTGAGTATGAGTTAAAATAAGATGTATAATCAATAAGAAAAATCATTTAACTGCATTGGGATCAAAAGCATCCAATTTTAGCTTTTGTGAGTGCACATAAAAATTTTTGTTGTAGTGCCATAAGGGGAACTCATGTTGGACCGTTTTTGGCTGGTCATAAGTTTGACTATCGCTTTTCTTATTTTGGCGGTATAAGAGTTTTTTCATTTCCTCTCTTTAGTAGATGTATTTGCAGTTAAAGGTATTTGTAATTTTCCCCCTCATGTAGGGTGTTATTGAAAATTTTGCTTTATTGTGTGAAAATTATAAATGTGCTTGAATGTAATATGAATTGTGATGATATATATATATATAAATACCCATATGAAAATTATTGTCGTGATTGTGATAATCTATGCCGATCTAATATGCAATTCACAGTGCGTGATCTATTTTCAAATTCTGTACAATTTAAAGCAATTAATTTAATTTATAAGAGAGGTCGGTGACCAAATCAAGGGTGAGTTTACGTGCACTATCATCTATTCTACTATGAAGTGTTTGTTATTCCATATTGGTGAATGGAAAAAGAGGTCAAAACTATTTTCTATTTATAAGTATTTTTATTTTTAATTGATATAATATTTAATTACTCTATTTTTTATTTTTTGAAGTAAACTCTATTTTTTATTATTAACTATAATTTCAATTACCATTCTTGATCTTTTTATCCAAATTGCTTAGATTTTATTTATTTTTTTGGTATTGCCAAATTGCTTAGTCTTTATATTGACTAAATGCCCTTATAAGTTTTTATTTCACTTTTTTTCTATTGTCAAATGAATTCGATGGAAGTTAGATTTTATAGCCTTAAACTGTTCAAGCGGGAGATAGATGATCTCCCTTAATTATTCGTAATGCCCATCT
Organism: Annona cherimola; assembly: GCA_030490835.1. Taxonomy (NCBI): domain Eukaryota; kingdom Viridiplantae; phylum Streptophyta; class Magnoliopsida; order Magnoliales; family Annonaceae; genus Annona; species Annona cherimola. The sequence continues at coordinate 81,396,086 of CM059973.1, read as the reverse complement.
GATTAGTTACTTAATTATCGAGACAACGAAAGCCGTAACTAGTCAACCGAAACTTACAGATCAAGATTCACGACAAAGTAATGAACGGAAACTTGAGGCTCTGGCCGTTGGTCAATGCTCGCAAATCTAATCAGCAGAATGCATGCAGATATGTGATCTATGATCTATCTCACAGGGCCATGGGCTAAAGCCTACAAAGCATAAGTCCAAGGTCTGAGTTGAACATTGGTAGTGTGGCAGGATGATATAAATATGTATTCCTAGGCAAAGAAGTGAAGTGCGACTAGTAACCTCATCATCGGTGCCATGTGAATTCTAGTCGGCCCCATCGACCAAGGGTGGTGGACTTTACACTCACGTGCGATGTTGGAACATATGTGTGAGACAGATAGAGGTCCATTTAAAAGTAGGGATGCGTGAATAACACAGTTATTGCAGGTGACACCGGACGATGCTACAGACGCATCTCAGGTTCTGTTCTTCAAAGCTAATGGATAGACATTGCGACTCTCTCTCTCTCTCTCTCTCTCTCTCTCCGTATTACTTTCACGCTTCCACTGAGACTTCCTCTCTCTCTCTCTCCCCGTATTACTTCCACACTTCCACTGCGACTTCGACTTTCTCCGACACGAGTCAGTACTCAGTATGGCACGTGGGACCACTGATATATACTGCTTTTGGGGTTTCACCCTCCCCTCCTATGCAGTTTCCCCCTCCCCTCTTTTGCAGGCCAACATCGACAGAAACTCCCTCTCATCTCATGCTAGCTTTCCCCGTTCATTCATCTTCTGATATAACTGACAAACTTTCATGAGAAAAATATACTTATGCCACGTTTTGTGGGCCCTACCTCCTTGTTTGTCAAGTTATTCTGGTGCATTCACTGCGAGTATGCTTCAGTATTCTGGGGGATCATACATACATAATATATTATATTGGTTGGATTCATGTTGGTTACCTGCGTAATTGATTATGTAAGATCGGCCACAGATGCATGGACCAATCTTATGGAAATGCATCATGATCGAAGTAAACAGAGGTATGGATAAAACTTTTAAAATGAGGAATATTACGTTTCTACATAATATATCTGGCTAGATTAAATGATCTTATGTTTTAATTAGTAGAATTCAGTGCCCACATTAGAGATGAAGGGATCTGCAAGGTTGTGATAGAATGTGGCGTGGATATGGGAGAGAGTTGCCTATGAGTCAGAAATCTTATATAGGGTTCGTAATAAGTGATCCAGAATTGCATGGTCTAGGTCTATCTTGACAGATGGAGCTCCGGTTTCTTACGTTTTCAGAGTTTTCTCAGTTTAGAGCTTTTCGCCCCACCTTTTTCTCTTTTGTCGGAATTATTCTAATTTATAGATAACAAGCTTAGGGATTGCTTGGCCCTGGGTACGTGGGAAGCAGTTGCTTCTCCACTTTTAACAGAGTTCTTACACTCACTTCTAGCTTTTTATAAAAATATTTTGCTGTAAAAATTACAAAAGGCGCAGTTGCCGGAAGTTAAAAACCAGATTTCCTGTCTCGCAGAAAAACAGGACCCTGGTACCACTAATACAGCCCAGAAAGTTGAAATAAGACAGTTGCATGGGAAGCACGCCCCTTTCGGCCTAGCCAATGACATGAAGGTCTATTATCATAGTGGACGACCGATTAAATTCAAGTAGTTGTTAAGTTGTGAAAAATTGCCAACTGAATGTAGCCTAATTAGCACCAGCCTTTGGCAAGAGCGTCAATTCCCACGGTAGGAGCTTTGCTATTGCTTAAGGATAAATAATTTTATAAAATATTGTTATATTCTAAGACATATATTATAATTTACACATTGATGTATATATCTTTTTTGATGGGCATTAAATTATGTATATTTTGAAGCAAATGTCTCATCATTTTTTATTGAAGTTTGATTGTATACATCGCGATGTATTTTAAGCTAAACATTCATTTATTTTAACAATTAATTTTTTTTTAAAAAAAAATTCTTCATAAATATATTTTCATGAGTATATTTAACCTATATATCAAGTTTTTCCATTTTATAATACTTTATATATTTATTTTTAATTTTTAAAAAACAAATTTTTAAGGGATAAAAATTACTTAAATGCTCCTAAAATTGATGATTCTTTAAAAATAAAAAATAAAAATGTAAAAATATTATAAAATAGCAATACTTGGTATATAAATTAAATAGACTTGGAAAAATATATTCATGAAGAAAAAATTGAATAAAAATAAAATAAAATAAATGAATGTTGTATTTTACCTTAAAATACATCAGAGTGTATATAATCATGCTTCTTTTTTATTTGGATAAAATTTGATTTTCTAATTAAATAAATAATTTTAATTGATTTTCTATCATGCATTAACGCAACATTACATGAAATTGGTACGATATAAGATCTCGAGCATGTTGTCCATATATACACAACTTACGTATCTGATTTTTAATCACAGGTGGGGACAGGGTTGCGAAGCGTATAATTTACCTTGCCCAGGTGCTCTTGCGCCATGCTGACCATTGGAAATCGTCAATCGCTTGATAGCGGTCCCACGATTAATTTGGGCCATCTGATGAAAGGTGGCATGATCAGCTGGCAAAGAGCTGTTTGAAACATTGAATTGATACTGTCCTAATCTGTAAAGAATTTGTTTGTTGCCTGTAAAGCCAAGTTAGCCTGCTGCCAGCTGCAAACAATATCCACATGGATTATAAAATTGAAATGCCATTGTTAATATAGCTTAACCCTAGCATGTACTATATAGGAACATGACCATATACAACCAAGTGGATAAATGGGGTTGTCCAATGGATTTTTTAATATTTTAAAACTATTTATTATATCCTTCCATATGTAGATGTCTGTGAGGCCAAAACTTACTGTAATTTCATTTCAAAAAAAAAAAAAAAAAAACTAACTGTAATTGAGAACGTATGTATAATTTGTGTAAATATTTAACATTGTTTCAATCATTTTTCACATCCTTTTGTATATTACTATATTCGTTTTATCTTTATTTTTATTTTTAATTATTGTTTCGATCAATCACATCATTTTCTTATTTTTTAAACTTTCTTTCTTTCTTTTTTCCCCTCACGTCAAAAGAAACATAAATTGGAAGTGAGAACAAGCAATCATATAATCATTTGTAAAATACATTCCATGCACGCATTCTCACGGAATAAGTACTCATTCAATGGAACTAGGTTCCATCTGCTCATCTTGATGCATGACTAATTAAAAGCAAACTATTAACTTATGATTAATTAATCTGATGAGTTCTTTTATTTAAAAGCAATCATTGTATGAGCTCTACTGTTGCATGGGAAAGATACAAAAATGACGTGAAGTAGGTGGATTTTTGTACGCATCTGATGCCGAGGAGCGATAGCTGCTGGAGCTGGTAGACTGTAAGGCTGGGCTAGGCGGGGCCGCCTGAGCTGTCCTGAGAGGGCCTTTCCACGCATCACGACATGCACGGCCCTGGCTTGCTAGTATTCCAAACTGCTACTTCTGGCTGCTCTGAGATAGTACCCGGCTCCGAGAGCTTATCGCAGACCTTCTGTGCCTGCATGCAATATTATTATCGATACTGCATTGCAGGCTGGCTGCCTACAGCTACTATATGAAACCCTATTTTCATTAAATTATATAAATATGTGTACAATACTGGCTTTTTTTATTTATCAAAAAAATAACGGCTTTTATTTAATCTTACCACATCACTTCTATTTCACCTACTCTGCTAGCTAGCTCAAATCCCTGCCAGCCTCTTTCACACCTATAGCGCACCTTTTTAATTACCCGTTTACTTTCTCTATGATTTTCGCTTGAGCAATCAATGGCTATATATATAGGTAGGGTGGACCCCCACCCTGACGTCAACTGCACCAAAAAAGTTTCAGTTTAAATTTGAATTCAATTCGAATACCATTTGTTCATCAAAAAAAAAAAAAAAAAAAATTCGAATACCATTTAATTTTTATGATAATTAGCAATTTTATGTGTGTGTATATTTTCTTTTGATTGATATGTGCACATCTTACTTCTACATACTTTCTGCTTTATTTGTTTACAAGCTTATTCCACATAAACCCTGATTGAACATATTTTATTATATAATGTAAGGGTTGTTCTCAATATCATTCTCAAGTCGTTGTCATACGTAGTTGCCTCCTCATCACCATCCATACCTTATCGAGGTTGGCATTTCCTATAGCTGTTAGGGTTTGCTATCCCCTACATCTACACTACTTGAGAACAATAACCATGTGATCATACTGCCAGCCTTTTATGATATTTCCATCCTACACAACTCTGCCTTATCATTCCGCCGTACTACTCTCGGTCATGTTTCGGAGCTTCCCAAACTTCTAGTTCGCGCCACACCGTTCCCGATTCATTGTCTAGGTCACAATATTAGCATTCATTGTTACCTATTCTAATTACTCTTTAGAAAGAGTTGTTTTCAAGCAGTAAAACTTCCAAGAGAATAGTTGTTGCCTCACCACTTCAGATATCATGACAACCCCTTGGGGATGGTCATCTTCAGTCAGTGAATCTTCCGTACGCATTACTGTCTTCTATTTATATACTACATCCTAACAACCTCTCAGGGAGGATAATTTCCATTATTCTAACGGCGAAACCCCAAACAGTGTATAATCGGAGATGAGAAAATTTAGGAGATGTGTGAACTTTTTACATTCATCCTGCTGTCAATTTTTCCAATTCAATTTCTCTAATTAGTTATATAATATAGCTAACGGGCCCTCAAAAGGTCAGTAATCTCTTCACCTAAAAATATTAAGGGTTGTTAACTTCTTCGTCGAGAAATACTGGAGAGTAGTAATCTCTTTATACAAAAACACTAGAGGTTGGTAATCTCCTCATCTACACTATCGAGGATCTATCATGCATCAAGCAATAAATTCTTAGTTGTGCATTACCTCAAGCTGCAGTCCCTTTATTACGTACCCTATAACACTCACTATCACATACAACATAAAAAAGAACAAATTAATTTTGTGGGACTCTTAAGAAATTCTTCAATTTCTCCTAGAAGCAGATGATTACTCATCTAGCATTACTCCACCACAACCCAAGACTCGCCCCGTGGTTGAGAATCTAACTCTTTTCTTTCATGCCTTATTCATCAGTCTTTGGATTATCCTTGGACCCTTGTTTAGCTATGACATAAGTACAGGCTATTAATATTATTTTGTACCAGTAGTGGAGGTACTATTTGGTTCCTTCAAGTTGTAAGGATTATGCATGTACTGATTTATAATATAAGATGACTTGATATATATAGACACACACACACATGCATAAAAAGAAGTCTTAACTTTCAAATTGCATATCATATCACTTTTTTTGTTTTTATGTTTCATAATAAGGAGATTATCATGTTCAACATTTTGTAATAAATGTTTTTCTCTATATATAAAATTTTGTTGAAAGTATCTACATATAAAATTTGAATGCAGAATAATTATGTAATTTTGATATATTTTCAAATATTTTGAATGAACAATACAATTTTACTTCAAATCATCTTTGTTGCATTTGCTATATTTCATGTAATTAAATTATTATTTCTCATATCTACACAAAATGAGAGGACAAATGCTCACACCATAGATCATGGGAAAATTGTCTTCAAACAACCTAGAAATAAAATAGTGCAAATGTTGTCTTCTTTGAAATTATTCTCACTAGTAATTTTTTTATACATGTGTCATGCAGCGAAATAGTCATGATTGAGGCCTAAGTCTTGATACAACATGTCGACCTTGGCTTGCGATTTCAAACAACATCAATCTCATCAAGAGACAAAACCTCGATGCTTAGAATTTATTGTGCTAGCTTCACGCATGTAAGACATAGTTCAACCATTTGGCTTATGCATAATCCATGAGAAGGCCACATGAACTAATGCCTTGTTTACGTGTAAAGCCACACAAATCAACCTCAAAGTTCTTGCGTTATTTAATCACCATGCACTTGTTTGACATGACCATTGGCAAAAGATGTGCTAGAAAAATCAATCTTCTGATCTCCTGCATCGTTGAGAAAATTATTCTAATTCTTCATTTTATTTGTTTCCATGATAAGATCTCCCTCAAGCCTCCCATCTAAAAGGTCACATCTAATCTCAAAAAAGATACCTATATAAATGACACTTGAAAAGAAGGGTTCCTCCTTCTAAGTCCTAAATATCACATTTCTCTCTTTACTTCAATTATAAATCCTTAGCCAACCTCTCCCAAGCTAGTTTTGGATTCATTTGTACTATATTTTCTTCATATAGTTAAATCTCTCTCCTCTATAGTTCTTAAAGAATGTCCTAGGCTAACCAAATTTTTTCTTTTTCAAATAAAAATCCTTAGCTTGTTTATTTTATTGATCCCGCTTACATGAAACCTCTTTCTATGTAACTTTCTCCTTTTTAAAATCTTGATGGTTGATGGAAAATTCACCTCATCTATTGTATTTAGCATCATTTATAATATCTTAAAAATCCTTTTAATTTTTAAATTTCACTGTATATAGGTCTCATTTATAAATGTGCAGATAAACGTAACAAAATGGTTCGCTAAAATGTTAATTTTAAAGTAGTTTTTTCAACATCTAAGATATCTAAAATGTCACTACTCTATGAATAAATGATTCTATAAAGTATAATTATATTCTAATATGTGTGAATAAATCTAAATATTTTTCATAATTTACACATGAATATATATATTTTTAAGCAAATGTGACCCATGCACATACTTGATTGGGATGAAACTTGGTTTCCTAAATAAATAAGTGATGTTAGATACAATGAATAAATTGAATTTTAAATCAACCATCAATAACTTAAAAATTAAGAGTGTTACATGGGTTACATGGGACTGCTTCTATGTAACTTGATTACATATAAGTGAAGCATGTAACACTCTTAATTTTTAAGTTATTGATGATTGATTTAAAATTCAATTTATTCATTGTATTTAATATCACTTGTTTATTTAGGAGACCAAGTTTCATCTCATACTTTATGGTAGTTGATAGAGGTGCAATTTGCATTGTTTAATTTCGATTCTATGGTCCGTCATTCTTTTATCTTATTCCTAAAAGCTTTAATCTTGTCCTATTGTAGGTTGGATCGATTCAAAACCTACTATATCTTATTTTTTTAAGATCATATCAATTCAAGTTTCAATTCCGAATTAGTTCTTTAAGATAATTTTCTTGTTATATTTCAAAAATATAATTCTATTATAAATCTTATTTGAAATATATAACCAATATGATAATAATATAATATTAAAATATATTTAATAGATATATTAAATAATGGGCCGAATCATATGCGTCCAAACACTAAGTCCACCATTGCACATGTAAGGGTGGTTGTTAGATTAGACAGAATGATGTTGTATCTTTTGATGAGATCAAAGGGGAAATTTTTAAAAAAGCCCATGCAGAAGGATGTTGTTACAAAAATGAATTCAAGGCACCTGGTGGTGCCTCCACCAACATTGTCTTCACCATCATCTATCTTGGTTATCGATTCGCCTTCATTAGCAAGCTCAGTGATGACAAGTTTGGCCACATGTTAACTGCATCCTGAAGGAGAACAATGTCTCCACTGACAGCAACCTCTTGGATACTAGCGCTGGCATCACCCTTTCTTCTTCTTCTTCTTCTTCTTCTTCTGTCTCTCTCTCTCTCCTCATTTGATTATGATGAATTTAGAGTTGAGAATTATTAGTTTCTGGGTATGAAGGAAATGGCACTAAAAAGAGTGTTTTTTTAATTTCCACTTTTATGTACAGAAATGGCACTTGCTGATTCTTGCTTGGAATGTTACATGTAACATGGTATTTTTTCTATTAATGAAGACTTCTTTTGGGGGTGAAAAAATAGTACTATGCTCTTATTAGGAAATCATGGATGTTTAAGCTAATTCTTATGTTGTTGAATGAGACAGGGCTAAGCATTTCTCATACCCTTTTCACAAGTTTGTGGGCACTGACTTCAGTTGGCAACATTGGGATTGCTTCTTTCTTAGAAATGGTAATCGCTTCACACACATTTGTAAATTTTAGTAGTTCTTTCAACCTTGTCTCATCTTGCAAATCAACAACATGAGCTTCAGCTCATATGCCACAGAGATAAGTGACCAAGCCAGTGGGATTTTGTTTCCTAGTTAGAAATTTCATGTGTCGGTATCCCCGGCCACATTAATAGCATGCAGATCGGCGATTCTGCAAGGATCCATGATCAAGCCGATTGACCCATACTAGGAAATCTTCGCTTGTAATCTCATATGTTAACACGATTTCTTCAAAAAAAATCCAACATTAGATGAGATTTCAAAACTCACTCATGGATCAGATCTGCTCGATATTGAGTTTAGAGTCTTTGAGGAGCATGTTGGCACTAGGAAGACGCCAGAGATGATAGGCAAAAAGTTAATCAACATCTCACTATAGCTGATGAGACAACTTGAGAATGACAAACGAGAACAGAGAGATTTTAGTTTTTTTCATTTCTACATCAACTTCCTTTTGCGGAGGCTTTCTTAAAAATTTCCTCACAAATCCCATTACATGATGCTATGTCATTCTGCCCAATCCAACAACAACTCTTACACGTGCAATGGGCAAACAAAGTCGTTTGGACTTCGATCTGGATGCATATGATTGGGCGCAACTAAATGAATGATAAATTAAATAAGTTTCTAATATATTTAAAATATATATGTTATATCTTTAAATTTATAATATATGTCATAAAAGATAATGTTAAATATATATTAGTAATTCTGGCGAGTTCTAAGTACCTGGATGTTGAAATATACTTTACCCTAAAAAAATTATATGTTTTTTATTTGGAACCTACCTTATCCTATCTTACTCCATAGGTAGAAAATAGAAATTTATAATATATTTTAGGATATTTAATAAATTGATCCACGAGTATCTTATCTAAGTTGCACACCTCATTGCTGGTATCTATCAAACTTACACTTCATCAACATGGATCATTAAGGATTTTTTACTTTGAGTTTGGATGGAAGTTAAACAGTACAGAAGCAACCGAACTAATAGTTGATCAAAATATTACATTTTTTTATTAAAAAAATTACATAATTCTAAGTGAATGCGTTTTCGTACATATGATCTAGGCTGAAATGTTATTACATTATTCTTTAATTTCTACAAAGTTTTTCAGATGATCACAAGTACTTAGATATAGTTATGTACATTTAATTAAAATGGTCTAACTTTAATTATCAGTGTGTTCGAAGAAGAATATAGCATTTACGTGCGTTTCGCCTAATTACTAGTTTAACAACTCATCGCTTTTATATTAAAAAAAATTAAATAGCAAAAGGTTGGGAGTTTATAGGACTACATATTCCTTAGTTATATTTGAATTTTTATTTTTTATTTAGGCAGCCAAAGTATCAACCACTGAAATAGATCATATTTGAAAATAATTTTTAATATAAAATAATTTTTCTATAATGGGACTAGACTCAATAGAGTTTAAAAAAAAAAAAAGTGTACGTTCAAGAATGAAAGCTTTTCCTTACTTCTTTTTACAATTTTTTTTTTGGTTACAATTTATACTAAATTCATCTTACATTTTTTTCTCAATTAATAATGACTAAACTACATCAGCAAGGAAAGAGACTAACACTCCGTGAACTATGCCATGTTGGCCAAGAATGGAAGCTTTGACCCTTAGTTTTGATAGTAAAAACCTTAAACATTTTAAGTTGTAGATATATTATTATTATTTAATAAATATGTTTGTATTTTGGAATACGGTTACGTACCACGTACCAACATATCTACCACACGCGAGTTCCCTAAGCACGCAGTTTCCAAGGTTGAATAGCCACTGAACATTTCTGCATCAATTCTTACTTCTGTTCTGATCCTTTATCTTCGTGCCTTGGAACTTTTTTCCAATATTTAGCGCAAGATCAGCACAATCTTTTCTTTTTTGCTGCTTGTTAATTCATAAAGAAGGGCGGCTTTAATACGATCCGTGGACCCATGAACGTATATCCTGTGACTCTCTCCTTCTCTCTTTCTCTCTAGCTCATATCATTGCAAAGGCCACGCATGTATGCTAATATATAGAGCTGCAGGCGGCCCTAGGTTGCATAGCTTATCAGGGTGATTTTCGTAAGTAATGATCAAAGGAACAGTAGATGAACTAAGTTTGGAGGATGTTACACATACGTGAGTGAATGTGGGTGTGACATTCGGCAGTGGAAGCAGGCGTGGGATGGGTCTCTCTAGCTCATATCATTGCAAAGGCCATGCATGTATGCTAATATATAGAGCTGCAGGCGGCCTAGGTTGCATAGCTTATCAGGGTGATTTTCGTAAGTAATGATCAAAGGAACAGTAGATGAACTAAGTTTGGAGGATGTTACACATACGTGAGTGAATGTGGGTGTGACATTCGGCAGTGGAAGCAGGCGTGGGATGGGTCATTAATTTGTATAGAATGGTCCCCTGCGGCTGTTTCAGCAGATGCAGTTACGTTGGTCCCCCTTACCATACCCTGCCGCTGTGCATGGTGGATACTCGTTGGCAGATTGGAGGTTTGTATCCTGCTTGGGGACCGCCCTAGCCAGGCATGTACGCATGCATCCGAACACGTGCCTCATCAGGTTGAGTCTTGCGTTTTTTTTTTTTTTTTTTTTTTGGATAACTGGTTGAGTCTTCCGTTTGTGTTCCAATATTGCGTTGTGGAACCACACGCATTTGGAAAGTGGGCACCGGTAGAAAACGACGTGCAATATGACCAGACGGACTGAACACATCGCAAGATCCCAAGCAGCCCTGTCGACTTAAAGACGATTTACAGATGGAAATGAGGAATGAATTGTGTTGGAGAAGTCCCTCAAGTTGCAACTTGCATGTATAGGAAAGCATTTCACGGACTCTAATTCCCCCAGCAACTGCTGATTCGTCCCGTTTTCCGGGGAGTTCCTGTTTAGACAAACACGGGCTGACCGGTTGTATATTAATTAAGAGCTCTCCAGCTACATCTCACTTTATGAAGTTTTGGAAATAGAGCACTAGGGTGTGTGCTTATTGAATAGCAGCTCCGCCCAAATAATACACTCATACCGACCTTCATATACTAGAGGTGGCAAAAAATGGGCTCGCAGTCTTTACATTTTTGGAGGTATAGAGCTACGTCTACTTCTGTTAGAAATGGCAGAATCATCAATAAAGGATTATGTACAGGAAAAACAATTATTTATTAAGCTTTACACCCAATGAGATGCAGCGTGAAAGGCTATATTCGTCAAGTAAAACTCTAATCTTAATGATAGATTAATTTACTATGGAGCCAAGTGTATATAGCCTATATAGATAGATAGAATATTAGAATTGGTAGCGTATTTCAAAAGTTTAACCAAAATCAAAATTTTAAAAAAAAATTAACAGGAGCCGCCAGAGGCCTGCCTTAGTGATATCACCTAAGGTCGCAATGTTTTAAAAACTGGATCGAACCGGGCAGTCGGACCGTGAACCGGTCATGTCTTGGTTCATTAGTTTTTCCGGTTCAACCGCGGTTCGACCATTGATTTGCACCAGTTGAACCCGAAAAACCGAGAACCGGCCACAAAACCGGTTCATTATCGGGTTCAGTTTTTAAAACATTGTCTAAGGCTATGTTTGCCGTTCACAAGCGTTCGTTTCCTCCCTTCTCCTGGAGTGAGGGTATTAACAACCTTTGGTGGTGCGGTTTTTATACGTGTCCGTTCTCTGCCCCCTCCACGCGGCCTAAGGAAGACGTCATATGGAGGCATGTCATTCTGTCGTGTCTAGCATTGTTCTACCTCTCTCCCATGTATATCTCACATAAGACTGTGTCAAAACACCGCGACCATCTTATATGACAGATTGCCTCCAAATCCACTACCAGATCCTATCTAAGGATCATGGTAAACCTTACTAAATCTCCTCAATCCTGGGATCTCAAATGAGATGAAGACCGCTTAGACAAAAGACTTCTAAAAGACTCATCCTTTCGTTGGAGAAGGACACGCGACACGAGAAAACCCACAGTAGCAAATCATATTCGGTCCAACTTCGAGCGCTCTCTCATTTTAATCTCCCATCTCTCTCTTAATCCTTTGCACGACCTCTATTATCTTTGACGATGATCATTTTAGATCAGTCTCAAATGAGCTCATTTTAGACTAATTCAAAAAATCTTTTTCTAATTTTTTTTTAAAAAGTATAAAATTATTAATTTAGATATATTTAACGTATAAACTAAGTCTTACTATTTTATGATATGTGTGTATTTCTTTTAAATTTTTAATGTAAGGCTATTTGTATCATATTTCAATAAATTTTTATTAATATTTTATTCAATGTGACAATTGATATTATAATTAAATACCTTCACAACTCTGGTACCATAAAAAGAATTTCTTAAAAGACTACCACCTTATGGGAAAACTTATAAATATTCACTTTCAAGAAGAAATTGCAAATATTACACCAGCAACTTGCAAGACTCAAACATACACTAGTCATATGAGCGTCAGCCATGCGTTCTGCCAAAGCATTGCCCTAGTGGTATGTTTCAATAATTTAAAATAATTAAAATATTCTTGTATTCAAAAATTAAAAATAAATATATACACATTTACATAAATGTTAATTTTTTATTAGAACAAATAGTAAATTTTGATTTATCGATTAAATATATCTAAATTAATAATTTTATTAAAAATTTTAAAAAATAAAAAATATTATTTTAATTCGGACAAATGATAATGCCCCGCTATCTTTGCTCTAGGCAACTAAGGCAAGAGACATCTTGTATTCTACTTTTTTTTTTTTAATGAAGTCTTTACTCTTCGGTTGTTTTTTAAGCAAACATTGAGACCATTGAGTTTTCTTTTCCCCGTAAAAATCTCTGTTTTTTCTCTTTTCTCCTTTAGGCGTCAGCAACTCTTCGCGGTCATCAAATGTATATTAGAAAATTAAGTTCTTTAAAAAAAATAAAGAACAATAATTAAAAACATAGACATAGAAAAAGATAAAAAAATTTAAAAATAATTAAAGTGTCACTTCGATCCCAAAAGATTTATTTTTAAAAAAAAACTAATACTCCCTTTTTGTAGAGCACATCTCCATCCGAAGTAAATCAAATATTGAAATTTTTTTATGTTGAAAATAAGTTAATTCAATTTGCGTATTTAACGTAGATGTTAAATTAAAATAGAAAATATTCTATTGTAATCTTCAATAGCCCAGTCACTGGCAAGGTAAGAAACATTGACACTGTACTCCTGGTATATCCAGCATAGCACTTCCGATGCTCAAATTCGACAGGAAGATAGAGGAATACAAAATAGAGTGCAGTGCTGGTTACTTGTGCGCACTTGATTCTCTTGATGACCTCCCTTTACATAGATGTGCTAGGAATATAAGAATGCGTGGCCGCATCTGTATACAATAACTCTTCATCCTAAAACCCTGGAAAGGAGCTCCTATGCCATGATCTAGTCGGAGTGTAATCTCCTTAGTCGTCGCGTAGTCAGAATAGAATAGGGAAATACTTCCCTTAGTTTAACATACATACCATACATACATTAAGGTATTATTTACAAGTCAAATTGATCACTTAACTAATCCTAGAGGAGCCCAAGTTTCGCTGGGGCAGTACTCTCTTTTTTTCTTTTCTTTTTTCTTTTTTTTGGTTCTACTCAAGGGTGAAATTTAGCCAGCTGAACAGGCCAAACGCCAAAAAAAAGTGTTGTACTTGGACTTGTCTTTTTAAAACTCGAACCTAATAAATCAATTCGTAAATAAAGTTGGGTGCAAGCAAGTCGGAGACCGGTTTTGATAGAAGGAATGAAATGAATTTCTCAACAATCATCAAAATGAAAAGGTAAATGAAGATTATATAGAAATGGAGTTTGTTAGAAGCCAAACTCATTATAGAGCGGCTTATATTATAAGCATGTGTAGTGCAGTGGAAGTAGAGCGCGACAATATCTGCAGAGAAAACGTATTTGTAGTCGTGAACGGATCACCATACAAGCATTTTAATTACTAGACAGGGCGTGAAAAGTCACAGACAACGGTGATTCTCCAGAACACGCAGAGAGATTTATTGTCCAGGTTTTACATTCACAGGGCCGAGCACGTCTCTGGCAGCGTCGGCAATGGGCATGCTGTCCGCCAATGAAATATCCACGCAACGTTGGGGTACGTCAATATTGGGCCAGGAAGCCAAGCCTGCTCGATAGCCCAACAAAATATACTCGTAGTCCCGTCGTATCACATGGCCTTTTAAAACTGCAAATAAATTTCACAAAGGGCAGCCCGGTGCATCAAGCTCCCGCTATGCGCGGGGTAGGGTCTATAGTACGCAGCCTTACCTTGCATTTAAATTGATGATAGATTTTTTATAATTTAGGGAAATAATAATACAGCGTCCTGTATCAAGCAATGGACGGATCAGATTTCGAATGAAGAAGGAATTTTGAGAGAGCAGCAGCTGCGTGTGGAGACGACCGGATGTGAGGTTAGCAAGACTCGAGAGGAGGATATCCACGTTTCTGCTCGCAAGAGAAACGAGTGAACGAGAGAGATGATGGCAAGAGCAGCTGGAGCTGGAGCTGCCATGGGAACTTCGGGACGATGTGGAATTGTCCTCTGCTCTTCTCGTCTCGCCAACAGCCACCGCTTCCTCCTCTTCTCACCGCCACCATCTCCATCGTCCATTTGCAGGCCCACTGCCACCTTTCTCTTTGGTCGTTCTTCTGATCACCTTCGCAAGCTCGTTGCCGTCGCCAAAGCCGTCGATTCATCCCAAACTTCAACCGACACTGGCAAGACGATCGTCTCGGATGAGGGGTTCTCCCTCGGCAACGTATCACTTCTGTACTGAAAAGAAGTCAAATTGCTGTCTGTTTTAATTGCACATCTAAATGCACTCAAATTATTTTGGTTGTGTTCATTCGCAGGTTTCGTTTGGTGTGATTGGTATAGGCTTCGGCATTTCTCTTCTCTCGTAAGTAGTATATTGACTTCTGAAACTGTTCCGAAATTTATGTTAAAAAAAAAAAAATTTCCTCCTTCGGTTATTGTTATTATTATTCCTTAATTCCCATTCTGTGTTTCAGATATGGATTCGGAGCGTATTTTAATATTTTGCCTGGTTCGGAGTGGTCTGCGCTGATGCTAACATACGGCTTTCCTCTTGCAATTATTGGTATGGCGCTAAAGGTAGAGATTCAAACTTTTTTATTGTGATTTTAGCAGCGAAGCATATAACACCCGCAAAATGCAGTTGGAATTCCTTTGTCGTGTAGAGTGGGTCGAATAGCATATGCGGAAAATGATTGTGCGGTTAGCAAAATTGCTGTTCTGCCTTTTGCACCACGAAAATCTCTGTTGGGATGAATGAAAACTGAAAAGCTTCAATCTTATCCATCTGGCGTTTCCGTGGTTGTGTGGAATGTTGCTGCGTTTCAAATCTTGATGATTTTATACTAAGATTACGAGCAATTTGCTGGAGAGGAGCCCAATAATAACTTCGTCTAAACTTTGCAAAAATCTAATATATCTTTTCCTAATAATGTTCATTTTCTATATGCCAAATGAGCTTCGTGTTGATTGAAAACTAGTTCCCGCCTCCAAGAAGTGGTTTCTTGCTTTTTGGAGCATTTTTCTATGCCTAAAATTCCCTTCAAGAGGAAAACTTGGCTTTCTTATCTGGGAAGTTGGTTGCGAGATACAGATAGATACACCAAAGGTGTCCTTGGATGACCGCTTCCTAGGTGCCAAAATGCTGAAATTGCGAATTATCACAATAATGTTGATCTTTTCTATTGAATTGGCTCAGATGCTCAAATCTTGCTCAGCTTTTCTACTTATCTCAACATAAGAATGAAATTTTTAATGATTTTTCTTGATGCTTGAAACCGTATTTGAGGACTTGTTTTTGACATGATTTTACAGTTTTTTGTTCTGTTGCACAGTATGCAGAGCTTAAACCAGTGCCGTGCATAACCTATGCTGATGCTCAAAAATTGAGGGAGACATGTGCCACTCCTATTCTTAAGCAGGTAATCTAAATGAGATTTTGGTCAATATAGGGAGCACTGCATCAAAACCTGATTATGTTGGCTTCCAAGTTATAGGATGCAATCTGATTAAAAGGAGATAAGTTGCAAATGATCAGGTTGCTCTGCAGTTGTTGTCATTTCAATTTTCAATGTCTCAAACTGGTGAAACTCTATGAATTTACAAGCCCCAGTGGATTCCATTATCCAGAACACACAATTTTGATTCCTAACTACAGTCATCCAGAAGTGGTTGGAAGCACAATTAAGAAATTCTCCACCTTGTTTGTAGACATTTTCTTTTAGTTAACATTAATAAGATGGTTAGGATGTGTGTTTAACAGGAACCCCAAATTCATATGAACTAAACATGCATTAGTACTAGGGGTGATAATGGTCCTGGTCAACCCGTCAACTCGCTCATCCAACCCGTTTATGAATGGATTTGGGTTGGGATTTTTGAATAAATGGGTTATGATCCACCAACCCATTTAACCATTTAATTAAATAAATGGATTAGGGTTGAGATTTTATAACTCATCAACCTGTTTAGTAACCCATATAACCTGTTCAACCCGTTTAATTCATTCAACTCATTTAACTCGCTTAACTCATTAAAATTATATATATATATACATGTAAACTCCTTAGTTATTTTTCCTCTCTAAATTTTCCTCAAGTCACCTAATTTTCATTTTTTCACTGCTATCCTAATTCCATTTTTCCATTACTGCCCTATTTCCATTTCCCCTGTGCCGAAAACACCCTCTCGTCTCTCCCTGCGAGATTATCATCTACTAGAGTTTAGGCTTTCAGGTTATTTGCTATACAATCCATTAACAACCCCTTAACTCATTTATTAAATGAGTTGTAAATGGGTTAGGGTTGAGGTTTTTTAAATAGGTTAATAAATGGATTAGGATTCAGATATTTTAAATGGGTTGGGATTAGGATTAGGCTCCAACCTGTCCAAATCGATCCGTTAACACCCCTAATCAGTACTGTGGTGGAGGATTTTGCATCACTGAGTGGGATTTGGGAGCATAGTGGTAATTGTAGTTTCATCTGCCTGAATTGAAAATTCTGGTCTATGTAATGAATTTCAGTACACTGTGATTTGCTCTTTCAATCACTTGCATATACGATTGATGTGAACAATTTCTTTTTACATGGATTTTGCATTTTTGAATTGATTTTATTATTTTTATGGTTTAATTAGGTCAGAAATGATGTTACTAGGTACCGATATGGAGATGAGCAACATTTGGATGAGGCATTAAAAAGGATATTTCAATACGGCCTGGTACATTTCTTGACTCACCTTCTATATACTGCTTTTTACTCCTGGAAACGATCTCCAGAGTTGCAGGCTTTCATTTAGCCTTCTTTTTTGCTTTGACTCCTTAGGCAGTTTAGCCTTGAATCCTGATGCCATAAGTTTGTATAAGTGGTGGGATATCTGTAACAGTAAATGGAGTCAACATGATGGAAGTGCTGTGAAGGCTCTTGTTTTCCCATCGTAATGGAGGTGCTATTGAATCAATTAACATGATGAAGTACTGTATATATTTTGAATGAATTTAACATAATGGAAGTGCTGTCAATAATCTTTTTCTCCAATCATTTGTTTGAGCTTGTTTGATTCTTCTGGATCTGTTATACCTGTAAAACATATAATCCAAAATGCTACAAAATAAAACAGTGAAGCATAGTTATTATGTGTAACTTATTATGAGTCAATATCTAGAATTGAGTCTCTTGAAACAACTTCAAGGCAATATCATTTATTCAGAAATGCTACAAGAGAAAACTATGAACCCTATGGCTCTGGATTTGAATTTGACCATTCTAAATCAAATATTTAGTTCCGACAGTTTGTTGGTGCCACTTAGTCCTCTGCTATAGTTACTATTTTCTAATATTTAGTTCTGACAGTACATCGGTGCCACTTAGTCCTCTACTATAAGTGCTATTTTCTAGTATTTGGTTCTGACTGCCACTTAGGCCTCTGCTATATGTCCTATTTTTCTAGTATTTAGTTCTGACAGTATGTCAGTGCCACTTAGTCCTCTGCTATAAGGGCTATTTACTATTTTTGTTTTGTATTGCCAATAAAGCACTGCTATTCAAATATTGTTTCTTTAAGTGCTGAAAGTGAATGACATTGTTCATTTGAAAGTTGTAGTTAACTGTGCTATTCTTTCTGCTTATTGGTATAGGGTGGAGGAATTGCAAGAAGAAATGCACCTGTTCTCAAAATGATTCGAGAAGAAGTATGCTTCTAGTCTTTCATCATTCCGGTGTTATCTGCATAGAGTTGTTAATTTTATAATCAGGAATTTTCATCAGTTATGGATGAGGCACTTTCCATCCTTTATTGTGAACCCATGCATACTATTCGTCATGTCACTGATCCCAGACTCATCGAGTCAACTCATATTGGAACGGGAAACTCATCTTTTCTGAAAGTCACTTTGAGAGTTCTTAGAGAGTTTGCGTTGTAGGCTTTCTCTAAAATTTTCCTTCTTGCATTTTTGGTATGGCCTTACAGGTTACAGGAGATGGAAAATACTGTCTAGTACTTGTATTTGAGGCAAAAGCACTGCAGTTATCTCATTTTGAACAAAGACAGGTAAATAATAATCATTTGTGAACTCTGGGACACATTTAGTTCACTTAATTAGTTTCATATGTTGAGCCAACTAACCTTGCGGTGGTTTACTTTGCTAGACCTCAATGTTCGTGCTTCTTCAATATTTGATGTTATGTTCATTTACTTACTGGAGTTGGGATTGATCGTTCTCTACAAACATATTCTGTCATTTTGCATGCATGAGAGATCTGTGCATTGATCTCACGAGTCCCACCATTTGGATCCATGGACTCATTGCTTTCATGTATACTCAGGCAACCCATTGATCATTTGTCTTAGGGCGTGTTCAGCGTAGCTGTGCGTTTGGCCAAAGCCTAGTGTGGAATGCAGATTTCAGTGATATGGGGAAGCTAGGGTTTCTAGCTTACCCAAGATACACAGTTGCAGCTAGGAGTATCGGTTTTAAATTGTAGAATTGGCTTTTTTTAGATTCTAGTCACATGAGTTTATGATGGATGGAATGCTTCTTATGATTGTGAGAGGAAACATAAGGCCAAACAGGCCCTTACTTTAGGACCATCTGATGGGATAAGATGGAATGAGATGAATGAGATTTAGATTGCTTTTCTCATTTTTAATACTACTTTTTCTATTCCCCATTGATCTCCCATTTTTCAATACATAAACAACTCTTCTTTCCCATTCTTAACACTACTCTTTTTCATTCCCCATACAATCTCTCTTCATCCAATCTCTTCAGCCAAATCCAATTCCTTTTGATGCTTCCTAACAAGTGTATTCAGATCTACCAACCTTCATAATAGCAGTATGCAGAGTCTCAGGCGATCACAACTGAAAACCAAAGGATCTGACAACCCTTAGATGATAAACCATCCTGTCCTGAATTTAAATGTTTTACTCATGTCTGTTGTACTTATTTTGCATGTCAGGCAAAATTTGCTTCATTCTTTGGACCAGGAATCAATGCTGAAATTGGTGAGATTCAAAATGTACACGCTTGTTAAAATGCATTTTTTCCACTTACTAGCATGTATATTGTAGATGTTCTTGCTATCAAACAAATAACATATTAGTATCTATGTATGCAGCAACCAACGAGAACAATCTGTATGAAGTTCGTCTAATTTCCGACACAACCTTGCAGCCAAGCACCTGATTTTACCATTTTGATGTTGTGCTGCCCAAAATTGTTTCTTGTACAATTTGCTACAGAGCTACCTCCAATTATGGTACGCTGCCTATGTAAATTCGTATGTATGATTTGTGAAATCAAGGAATTCAAAGCTAATGTTAGAGAAGGTTTTAATATTTCCCTTTTTAAAGATTTAAATCCATGTTTATTTCTTTATGCTGCTGGGCTGATGACATGGCATGTGAATCATGCCTTTGTTACATAATCTAACTCCTAGGACGTTGTCACACATTGTCCATAAATATTATGCCCCAACATATGCCAATGGAAAAACTTTGAATCAATCACCAGAATCAGAATAGCATTCCTCGTTTATGTTGGGTGTTTCCTACGCTAACTGAATGAGAAGCCAGTTACCTGTCAAAAAATTCCTCCGTGCATTGCCAAAGTAATGCTTGTTAACTTTTTTAGAGGATAATGTGATTATCTAGATTTGGCCCTCTTATTGGAGTAAATAATGGTAATATGTTCTGGGGAAAAAAAATTTGAAGATTCACAATAGATGGAATACGTTTCTACTTCTTGTATTTCTCGGAGCTCACTTTGTATCCCCTGTTTTTATCGCCCCAAAAAAAACTTACTGTTGTGAGAAACATTAAGCAATGTTGCAATTTTTGCGCTTGGATAAGCTTTCCTACTTGTGATTCTTTAAAAATAAATCCAAGGGCTCTCGAAAGGGCCACCTAATTCATATGCCTCACCTCACACAGTTAAAACCATCAAGTTCAAGCCCCTTTCAAGTTCAGGTGTGCACTGTATTATCAGGTTCTGGAATGCATTAGAAAAGAAATTTAAGCAACATTAAACAAGGCTGAATCCTCTTGTGGGAGTTTGCTGTTATTATCAATCAAGTCCAGTTTTAAAAAGATGTTTGCATAAAATTGACAGGTCATAAATTTGGATGGAAGCATACTTATAGTTCATACTCCAAATGCTTCAGTATCTGCGATCTTTCACGTGCAGAATCCCATTTCCATCAAGCCGTTACATTCGCATTGGTGTGATCGATCATGAACACCTCAGAGAGCACAAGTCGTTCAAACACTTAGCATTGCATTGTTCGTGAATTCCACAGCAGAAGATTACATTCGCTCCAACAAAAAGTAGAGTACAACATCCAAGAAAGTCAACCAAAATCGATGCAGCTGTGCTCGCATATCCAATATGTTCATGAACGCCCTTTCTAGCACCGGACATCTGTGTGAAAATTCTCTATAAAGGTTGGTGCAACAGAATGGTAATGATGCTGTACCTAAATCTCCCAACGAGAGAAGTTACCAGGCATAGAAAAATGACATCCAACGTGGTGAACCTGAAGTCAGGTTATTGCTGCTTTCTGAAGACAGCCAGCATGGGGAAGTGGCCCTCAGATTAAGCTGCTACTTCCGAGTGCAACCTTAGAAGCTTAGGACTGTTGGCTGCACGTGTATTTTCTCGCTTGCGCTTCTTTCTGCAAGACAAATAAACTCTTTAAACCATCGCCTGAGAAGTCCATCCATAAAGAACGTCTCGGTCGGAGTAGTCATGCATTTCATACCAAAAATCTTTAAGAGACAAGTGAAAGAAACATTCCAGTGAGCTTCAGTACAAGGAGCTATTCCACTGCACTGCCTCATCAGGGCATGTTCCCACCAAACGCGATGCTGAAAGCAAACAGATCAACCGAATCTACGGTGGATGGGCCTTAAATTCATGATCTTCCTCATTTGACTTCCGCACATCACCTGAGCCGTTGATTTGGATCACCTTAACAAAATGACTTACTTAAATGGCAGCCTGTGAACATTGGATTGCGCTTGACTTGTCCAGATGAAATGCTGTATGGCAGTATGGGAAGATGCCATCACCAAGTCCACAAAATTTCCTAGACTAGCAACGAGTATTCCTCATAAAGCTAGCTTCGAGGACCAATAATCAGAAAAATGCAACACCAGCGAAGTGAATAATTTGACTGCTGTTGTTTATTAGGCGTACAATACTTTTGAATATTAGGCCAAGCATAGCTCAAGGTGTTCGCAACAAATAATATGATTTTTTAATCAGATGAATGCAAAGCGAGTATATTCAAAACCAGTCGTAGCACCTTGATCGCTGAACTACAATTTGAAACTGCTAATTTTCACTAACCTTAAAGAAACATATGCTTCGACTGTCTTTTGCTTGTCATTATCATAAGTAAACCATTTATCTTGAGATGTAACTGAATCCCACTTTCCAATATCTGTGCAGAAGAAATAGGCATACGGTTAAGTATCATGGCATAGCACTTCTCCACTTTCAAGTTCAACCAACAGAAATGCTGGGATTACAGCATTAACTTGTGGTACAGACCTTGCAGCACAAGGCAAGATCTATCAGAATAGCCTCTTAGTCTCCAGTGGACTTGGCCATCACCATCTAGAAGGATGGGCTGTGTCCTGAGAGCACTGAGCATTTGATCCTCTGTTAGCAAACAAGAAGACACTAGTTTGTTTAGAGTAATGAAAACAAATGGTAATAAGAACAACAAGCACTCATTCAGGGTAGCAAAAACCTCGAAACTTTCATTATAATGGATACGGTTTCGTGCAATTTTGTAAAAGCTAATAACAAAGTTTGCTGCTTTTTCATTATAATGCATATAGATTCATGCAATTTTGTAAAAAACTATTAAAATTCACAGCACAAGGGCAAGGTTTGACTCATTCATCAGCCATGCTCACCATTGATGATTTTACTGATTGTTAGCTGATGGTTAGGCAGATAATTCATAATATTTCCAACACAACAACTAAAATTTACCCTTGAAATATAGAACCAGGTAAGATAGTGGATTTGGTGGATTAGAAATCAGCGTGACCATCCTTTAATCAAGTGTATGACTACAGCTAACAGCCTTACTCTCCTTGCTATTGCAGTGGAAAGCATGTTTCTCATGCAAAAGCTGGAAGAAGTTAGAAAAGGAGGACATTGTACTTTTAGGCTCATCAGCCATTGCTTCGAGCTTCTCTGCACAAGCTTTCTCTGCCTCGGTTCTCAATTTTGAAATGAGTTTCTCATGTTTACCAACAGAGAGAGTACCATTTGATGAGGCAAGAGCTTCTACCATCTTAGCTTTAAACTTTGTCTTTACAAGTTTCTCCTGCAAGTGGAGAAGCATCTAAGGAATAAACCCCAAGCAAAATGAGTTGAAGAGCAATAGTACGGATAGAGCTGTTCTAATATTTGATCCATTGCCACTGCTTGCAACAGACAAGTTCATCAAACACAACAAGATCAAGATCAATCTATGGTTTGGTTGCCATTTTCAAACTGAGGGTTGTACTAAAGCCTGGAAATCTAGCCAACTTTAAACATAGGCAAAGGATGTTTTGGCCTATGGCATGATGTAAGGGTATAAGACTGCTGTGGGCTACTCATATTAAATGCTACAAAATTCACTTTTTCTTTTGCAGCTAGGACTCTAGCTTTTGCTTCCTTCTTTGCCTCAACAGTCTTTGAATGCTCTTCATCAATCCAATTCCTCAGCAAGCTGAAAACACATGATAATGAATGTAAATATGACATCGAGATGAAAATGCAAAAACCCTGGTACTGATAACGATACAGCATATACCACTTACTTGGTGCCAAGAGTCTCATCACAGAGAAAATTCAAAAGACGAAGCTTTTCTGAAGAATCAAGCTTGTTGTACCAATCAGTAGTTCTATCAAAACAACTCGATGAAAATTGTTTTGATCCAAATTGGGATTCTGCAATACATTTCCCAAGAGCTTGTAACCATGAATTAACGCTGTTCACTTCTGATAGAGACCTAAGATGGTAGAAATTTTGTAAAAATTAAGAAGACAATGGCAAAGTAAAAGAGTAATATCATAAGCCATTTAAAAGGGGAGATTATCCCCATCAAAAAAAAAAAAGGGGAGATTAGTACTCTTCTCCTAGATCCTCTTGTAAAATCAATAGCAGTTTGGTATGAAACTGAACAATTGATGAATACGCTGCAGAACGTCCAATTCGTCCCCGTGTTAGCTCTCTTAATACTGCTTCTGGCTGTCCTTTCTTCAGATCGAGGACCTGTGGAATAACAAATTGCCTTCAATAAGAAGCCATGAAACCTTGCCCAAAAATAAAAAATAAAAAAAAACTGACTAACAGTCATAGGAATTCACCTGGACATTCCTTTTCCTACAACTATAACCATGTTTGGACCAGCCCGAGCTGCCCAACTCTTTTTTGGACAACAAGCCCAGGTGGAGAATTAGGGTATTTTCAGAACCAGGATGCCTGGAAAATCAGGTTCTTAAGCACTATGTGCTGCAAAATCACATGACTTGAACTGACAGAAAAGGATATGTTTCACCTCAATCATGCAGCAGATGCGTTGTTGATATTAATGACCAGAGATTATTTAAAATTTTGAACTAAAATTTTATTGCTAAAAAGGGAGCGCTGTTGGTAAATATGAATTTCAGGATGTGATCACATTATATGGATCCTTGTGCCCCATTAATTTCGGCACCAAAATGGGCATACGGACTCAAAATTCAGGTAGGATAGTCAGTGAGGATTTGAACAATTGCAAAGTCAAAGTTACGCCTTCAGAACATAATCCAATAAAGGACTAAATCTCTTGTTTCATGGCATAGATTGGTTCTTACCTGTTGAAAAGTACCACAGAACTCAAGAAATTGCAGTGCTGGTCCAATGTCATTAGCCGATAACTCAACACCTCCTGCTGTCAGCAAATCCTGGCATTCTGGGAGTACAATGTCTGGACTACGTTCTTCGCTGTGGTTTGTCCCAGTGGGTTTGTTCAACTTGAGTTTCTTCCTCGTCTGCAAAAGTGTTGTAACCGCTCCCTTAGTTCCGTCGCAATTCTTCTTTAGACCATCACTTGTACGGCTAATTCTTGTTGCCTTGTGTTTCACATTGTCGGTTGGCAGGCTATCCTGACTGCTAAGGTCCTTCAATTTTCCTTCCACATCATCTAGTGAAGGGTTGCACTGCACATTTGGATCCACAGTAGAGTTTTCCTTCCCATGCTTTTTGGGTGAAGAGGATGGTGCCTGCTAAATAACTAATTTGGTGTCATAAGTTAAAAAATAATTGAAAACCGGTCGCACTATCAAGAAATAGAGCGGCTGGTAGAAAGATGCTAACACTTGGCCCAGATGCCCCATTCCAGGCCTTTTACTAGGTTCACCCAGGTCAGCCTTACTCAAGTTCAAAACCATTTCTTCCTTCCGCCCAAGTTCAAAATCATATCAGCTTAGTTGGTCAAAAGCATAGCATTAAAGACCAACAAAAGCTTCAAATGATGCCACTGCAATAGAACGAAGAAATAATTTCAAATTTAAGTTGGGCTTTAGACCAATACTTTTAAAGGGTTGTGGAGCCCTCATACTTGAACCTGCTCAAAAGGCCCAACCTGGAGGAGCCAACCTATGAGGGTCCTCAAGTAGAATGCCCAAAGCAGGGCAGTAGAATGGGCATCTGAGCCGTAACAAAAGGTCATCAGACCTTGTTGACATTCCAGTTGATAGATGCACAAGATGGGCCCTTGACTTCCAACATCTCTGAAACCGAAGAGAAGCCAGTCGCCCGAGCAGTTAGAACAAGTATACCAGTCGGTTGATGACCCCTTTTCTTCCTGCAATGGTTGGCGCTTTCAGCATGGCCTTTTCAGCAAGGCGAGAATGCAAGAGCGAAGAAAAAGACAATAACACAAGTATGCTACCAACATAGCAGTGATAAATGGGAACTTTCAGCCTACATGCAAATACTGCAATTGCAGACGCCTCGACATTTGGGGCATTTCCACACTTCCATAACAGCAGTCTCTTCAGCTTTCTCCCCGTATCTGTGAATGTAAACAATCAAGCATTTTCTCGTGAGGAATACCATGGACTATATATCTTGTCTGATGCACACACTTCTCATAGCATGGCCCCCCATGAAATTCGAAAGGTCAGTGTCACCCGAACGGGATAAGTAAAAATAGTCGAAAGAAGAAAATAACCTAACCACCTGTTCAGCAGGCATCTTCGACAGAATTTAATGGAGCATTTCTTGTCCTTATTGCTGCAGGAAGCAAACACGCCTACAGTTTTTTGCCGACACTGCACAAATGAAATGAACAAGTGCAGACTAGAAATTCAACTGAACTGTGAAATTCTCATTTTGTTCTCATCTTTCCGGGGAAACAACAGCAAAGAAAATGAAGACAATGGCATAGTTGTGTTCCTTCCGTTAAGAATGAAAAACAAAATAAAAATATAAGAAAATCTTGACTTGGGCATTGTCAAAGAGACGAAGAGTCTCATTTTGTTTGTTTTTTCTGTGGTCTTGATCCGTACCTGGTGACAGGTCTTGCCACCGTTGGAATCAGGCGCCTGCCCTCCATCGCCGGCGCTTGCAGTAGGCTTCATGTGTTCTTCGCAAGAGTATGCGATGTGGGTCTTTGTCTGTTGAGGAGAAATAGCATTCCTCTCTTTGTTTTGAGCGCTGGCAGGGGACGAAACCGCCATTCTCTGCCCTGTTTCTTTGCGGACGAAAGGCCGAAGACAAAATGATTTGGGAGGATGGCTTTTTCTTGCCCTTGATTTGAGGAAGTGCTTTGTAATAAAACGCCGGCTTGTAAGAAAGTGGGACTCTGCTGTGTCGGATTTGAATTTTGGCGGGGAGCAGGAACCGCGGCAGAAATGAAGTTGAGTTTCGACTTTCGACACAGTTCCAACGGGGCGGGAGAAGGTATCAATGGTTATGTTTTTCGTTTGGCGGTTGAAATCTGAAAAAAGAAAAACCTAAGACTTCGCGGTCGAATTGAAAAGCCGCGCTGGCCTTGAGCCACGTGAGACCACCCGCTTATACTTTATAGCAATGTTGTTAGAACCGAACCGGTGATTGAACCGGTAAAGGAATTGGTCTTGTTCGAACCGGTTCAACCGGTTAATCAAACCGGTTTGAACCGGTGACGTCAGCATGACATATTTATGATGTTATAAATATTAAAAATTTTAAAAATTTAAATAAATATATTAATAAAATTATATTTTTATAAATCTTAAATATATATGTTAGATTTTAAGGACAACATTATAAGCACAAAATATGCATGAAAAATTAATAACTAAGTTCTAAAAAATTTGCCTGCAAGATCAACCTGCTTAGGAAACCGTAAATGTCAAGATGTCAACGCCGGGAGATACAGATCGGCCGTCCGCGCCGGGAGAGACAGAGATAGAGCTCACGGCGACCGGTGAGGTGGCACGCGCGGAGAGACGACGTGCGGGCAGCGGTCAGCACGGGCGGCGAGAGGCGGGCGGCACGCGCGATAAGGGCGACGGGCTGCGACGTGCGCATCGAGGGCGTCGGCGCCGGGAGAGACAGCGGGTGTTCCGCGAGTCGAGGGCGGCGGCGATGAGCTCGTCGAGGGAGGCGGCGTCGGGAGAGACGGAGAGAGGGGACGCGGCGTCGGGAGAGACAGAGAGAGGGGACGCGGTGGGCGGCACGCAGCTCGTCGAGGGAGGCGTCGAGGCCGGTGGCAGACGCGGCCCGCACTTCGGATTCGTCAAGGCCGTCGGCGCCTGGAGAGACAGACACTACTTCATCCTGTTCGTCGGCGCGCCTGGAGAGACGAACACTGCGGGTTCGTCGAGGACGTTCGACCGGGCGAATCCGGTCCGACCGGAATTCCGGTTAGACCGTCGATTCACCGGTTCGGACAGTTTATTGTTAACGAACCGGATGCAGGACCGGTTCCCGGTCCAACCGGTCCGGTCCGGTTCTTACAACACTGCTTTATAGTAGCCAAAGTGTTGTTACCACTGTTGTCTGAACCGAACTGATTACTAAACCGGTCAAGAAATTAATTCTGGTTCAACCATTTGTGAAGATCGGATTGAACCGGTATACTAATATTTACGTAAAATATTAATAGATTTTTAAGGCAAAATTCTACAATTTGAAAGGTTGAAAATACTATAAATTAGAATTATAATAAAAAAATTTATAACTACAAATTTTTATTTCTTTCATAACCCATACAAAAATAAAGAACATAATAATTATAAATATTCGTGAGGTTTAAAAGTAACATAAAACAACAACGATGCCTGGTAAAAATCTACACAACTTACAAGATTCACACAATTAATTTGCACGTCTTGTAAGATTCACACCATCAAAACAAAATCTACCCAAACTTACCTCACCAGCTTGTTCATTGCATCCCCAAATATTGGAATCCATGCTTAGAACGAAATTTTGACCTATGGATCACCAGATTTGTGCCGCACGCACACGGTAATTCGATACACTGCTGTCTTACCATATTTGCACCCTTTCTTCCTTCTCACGAATCATCCACGCCTTAACATATGCAAGGACCCATCTTCTTCCAGCCACCGTTTCTGCCTCACACTCACAGCAATACCACAAGCGATTCGTTCACATAACCATTCTGACCAAATATCTATCGGACCAGCGACTATCCGTCCATCAACATCTCCGCCCATCATCTCCAACAAATGTCAATGAGAAAAATCCATTACTATTGGCTTATTATTTCGCCTAATAGCTAACTAATTTGACGGGGCGATCTGAAAACCAATCAGATCGGCAGTTAAACCAATTCTCACCTATTAGATTATGTTAGATCATAGCTGGGGTGATCGGACCGGTGACTTCCCGGTTGAACAGGTCGAATCGGCCGGTCCAATCCAATTTTCATAACATTAATTGTTATGGGAACATTTTTAAATGTATTCAGTCCATTTAGTTTCGGTGTATGCTACTATGCTAGTGTATTTAACTTATCTTTAAAAAAAATTTATATTTTTGACATTGAGGTCTGATCTCATGTGGCCGACCACACGAGACCCCATGCGTTAGGCCATCGGATCCTTTTTATTTTTTTATTTTTTTTCCATTAAAAGACATATAAGAGAGGCTGAAAAGAGGGTATAAAAGACATGAAAGAAAGTCAAATTAAAAGAGAGAATGAGGAGAAGAAGGGCAAGGGCTAGGATAATGACATCGTGGGGAGAAGGAGGAAGAATAATAGGAAGATATCAGCAAGACGAGAGCACCGATTCTCCATCCCTTTTCTTTTTTTCCTGCCTTTACTAATTCTATCTCCTTGCTGTGAAATCCTCTCATTGACCCTTATTTCATATATATTTTCTCTCATTGACCCTCATTTCATATATGTTTTCTCAAGCACATTGCAAAATAAAGCAGGCTTGGCCCGACCCTTTGTAAAGAGTCCAAAGACCCTGCGCGTTGACTGCAACAGCAACCTGCCAACCTTGCTACAGGAAATTTGCTCTTTAAACCTTCCAATTATACATATTGACACTTTAAACTCTAAAATTTTTGTACTAGTATTTTAAACCTTACTGAGTTTTAACATTTGTACATTGAACCCTCACCCCTGACCGCACAAGAAAACACCATAAGCTCCATATATAATGTTGAAAATATCCCATTAGCTCCATCTTGCATAGTCTCATCATAATTTTATGAATTATATTAAAAAAACCTGAATGCATGTACACATAATGTAGTGCAACAATGAAGTACCAAATTTCGTATTCCACCACTCTAACCAAACTTGCATGGCTACTAAGAAGAGAAGAGAAACTCAACGCCATTTGTTTATTTAAAAGCCAGCAAGATTTAGTGGAAAGCAACATGTAGCAAGCAAATTGCAATGTGTTGTAGCCTCTCCAAGTTTTGAGTGACAAACAGTTCGAGAAATCTCAATGGCTAGCAACCTTTTTTCTCAAATCCAGCTATCTGGGTCATCCACTAACATATGCAACCTGTTGAATGAAAAGGCGGCGCAAAACCTCAGACTCCACCGATCATTATTTTCCAGCAATCTACTCTAAAATTCATGCAGAGAAGCAACCACTTCCAATTAACTGCATTCAAATCTTTGTTTGTCAACCCTTCCTCCCTTCAATCATGGTAGCTTAATCTCGACCTCTACAACTTCACCAACATCACTTTTAATTCCAACGGTGTAACACCCCACCCTTGAGGTGCTATGAATAAGGTTTATTGGATCAAAGTCGATAATACTATAATAAATAAAACCTCTTAAGATAGAAATAGATACCAAGATGCAAAACCATATAAATTTAATTCTACATCTTAAGTCTGCTTCTTATATGGTCATTATATATATTTAATGTCTATCATTGATACAAGCAAATATTATAATGTTATTTCAATAAAATTTGAACTTTTTTGTTATTTTCCTTGCTAGTTTCACATTTTTCTATGTTGATAGAGGTTCTAGTTTAGCATTGTATCTATATGTTTCCATAATAAGTAAAGAATTTCTCATTAAAATCATTTTTCAATCATTTAAAAATTTTAAAATAGAAATAACATCTATATTACCTTTTATGCACAATAATTTTAAATTATTAAATATCTTTTATGCTCGTGTATGCATATGTTTATTGTAAATTATGCATTTATGTAGGCATCGTCGTCTGCTTGTGCTCGTGTGTAGTCATGTTACACATTCATGAGCTAATTCATATTCTTTTGTAATCCTGAGATCGCTATACGAGTACTACCATACCGCTTTATTACCTGGCGGTATGCCTAAGATGCTATCATGCATCACTCTCATGCACTGTGATCAATGCATCACTTATATTCAAAACTTAACACGAATAAATATATTTTGAAATAATCATGCTCATACTTGAATAAATCATTTTGAAAAAAAGTTCCAAATTTAATAAATAATCATATTTCATAAAAAATCATAATATTCAATATAATATTTTTAAAGTCATGCTTTGGTAAAATTTTATTTATCTCTAAGTAAGCTTTAAAACTTTTTTTTCAATATCTTGAAGTAGCCTCAAGTCTATTTATCTATTTTTCATCACAATGTGTCGATTTTTACACCTTGCTTTTCCATAGCTATTATTTAAATTTTCATTTATGAATTTTTCAAAATTTATCATAATTTTATTTGGTCAAATTCAAATTTGTTCTTTTTATTCTTGTATTATTCCACTTTAAAATCACTTTTATTTTTCATTATTTGCAAGAAAATATAAATTTAAACTCATATACTTCTTTAAATTGTTTCCAATTTTCTATTTATTTTTATAGCTTCACACATTTAAATAAATTTTTTATATTTTTTGAAAATCCATAAGTTTAAACTCATTTAAGCTTTTTGGATATTTTTCATCAATTTCTACACCGGCCAACTGGTCACCAGCGCCAACAGCTGGCCATCGATGGGCTGTTGCTGGTGGGCCAAGTACCGGGCTGGCAAAAGTGGTCTTGATCATATATTTGGAAGTTGGGCTAGCTTGTTTATATGGGCTAAGCTTAGTTTCAGTGGGCTTGAACTAGTGGGCTTGAGTATTGGGCAATTGTGGGATGGGCTTAGCCCACTAGTTCATAAGCTTTCTCATTTTTTTAAATTTCAATAGTCCACATTCTCCAACTAAAATAATTTAGATCTCTCAATATAAATGTTTGTTTGATCTTATTTTAAAGGCAAACTTATAAAATTATATTTTATAATCTGGACGGTCCAATTCTCAAAATAATTTCTATATCATCAGTTTAACATGAGGAATTTAATAAAATATTAAAATTAAATATCGCTTCGAATAGCTGCCTAAACTAAATTTTTTCAAAATTAATTCATCATATACACCGTAAAATATCTCAAATAATGTTTGTAATAGTTTTGATAAGTATTTTCGCATCTATATTTTCCTATAAAAATTCTTATGTTTTGCTTTTAAAACACATGACCACCACTCCATATGTTAGTAAAAATTGTTATATTAGAAATTTTATAATTCTAATCAAGTTGAAATTTTACAAGCAAGTTAAACAAATAATTTTCTTATTAGTATGCTCTCTAAATATTCCGATCACGCTCAGAAATATGTTTATTTCATTATATAATATTTTCAACCCTTGATTTGCTACTCTTAAAATTGCAATACCAAAACTTTCAATAGTACTTCTATTACTAATTAACAATGTTAGAAATTTCACGAATGACTGCGTATAATATAAAATCAATGAAATAATTGTTCTATGTCATGTACCTTCAAAAATTTATTCTCCTTCCTCTTTCGTTCTATCTTCCCATCGTTTCCTTTGTTTTCACCAACGACAAACCCATCTCATTTTTCCCTTCTTATACTTAATGAGGTTTGCTAATAGCTAGGATTAATGCTCATAAATCCCACTGTTTGTTTTTTTTTTTAAATGGCTCTGCATGGCCGTTACAAACAACAACTTCCAATTAACTCCATTCATTCAAGTTCGGATCTCTACTCGCCGACCTTTATTCCCTTCAATCATGACAGCTTAATCTCAACCTTGCAGCTTCGCTGGCATCTCTTGAATGTAAACGACTTCGAAATCAAAATCACCAAGCCGTGTCTCTCGGGCCCATTGCCTGTCAATTCCCTCCGCACCCTCCAATCCCTCTAGAAACTCATGCTCTGGTCCAATCACTTCATTGGAAACTGTAACATCTATCCATTTTTAAAAAACGGGTGGGATTTATGGGTCATGCAGGAGAGTCATTTTAAAAAAAAAAAAAAAATTAAACGGTGGAATTGATGCCATTTAATCTCAACCGTTAGCAAACGCATTGGTATAAGAAGGTAGAGGGAAAGAGATGGGTTGCATCATTTATAGAAGAGAAAATAGAGGGCAAATAGGCTGATGACGTAGAAGAAGAAGAAGTTTAAAAGGTATGTTGCATAAGACATTATTTTGGTTAATTTCGTTGCTTTTACAATATATGCAGCTTGTTTCTCAAATCTAAACCATTCATGATGTTTCTAGCATAATTAATTATTAAAATGTTTGGTGTTGAAATTTCACTTATTTCAATAAGAAGTGGCAAATAAAGGGTAGAAAATTATATATGATGAAATAAATATACTTCTGAGCATAATCAGAGAATTGTGACCGTACAATAACAAGATAATTATATATATAACTTTTTTACAAAATTTTAACTAGATCAGACTTATGGATTTTTAGATATAGTATTTTTTATGAAGATTTGGAGTGGTGAATATGAATTTTAAGGATAAAACACAAAAAATAATTAAAGAAAAATATAAATGCAAAAAATAATAATCTGACCCGTTACAAACATTATTTGAGATATTGTACAATATATATGATAAATTAGTTCTGTTAAAAATTAATTTAGATAGTTATTTGAGGTGATATTTAATTTTAACCCTTAATTAAACCTCTTATGTTAAATTTGATGATAGAGATGCTATTTTGAGAAATGGACCATACAAATTATAATTCATAATATTATAAGCTTACCCTTAAAATTTCAGATCAAACAGACATATATATTGAGAGATATAAACTATTTTAGTCGAAAAATACGAACCGTCGAAAATAAACAAATAAATAACAAAAGTTTATGAACTTGTGGGCAAAGCCCATCCAGCAAGAGCCCAATAACCTACAGAACCCATATCTGATCCTACTAATTCAAGCTCATGTATGCAAAGTCTACAAAAACTAAGCTTAGCCCACATACACAAACTGGCCCAACTTCAAATAAAGATCCAGCCCACCTATGTTGGCCCAACACAGGTCTAACCCACAAGAAACAGCCCACCGGCTGCCAATTGTCAGCTCTGGTGATTAAGGGTGCAACTTGGTCCGGGTACCCAAAATAGGGTCGATTCGGTTCCATGGGAACTACCCATAGGGTCGATTCGGTTATGGGTATTAAATACCCGTTCAAATTTGGGTTAGGGTCGGTTCCAGTGTTGGGTACCCGGAATCGACTAGGATTTCATATTATATTTATTAATATATATAAAATATAATATCGGCATTCGGCAGCCCTATGCGATCGACGCCCTAATTCCTAAACCCCTCTCCCTCGTCTCCAAATCCGCCCTCGTCTGCCACCAACTCTCATCAGTTGGCTTGATCCACCATTCCCTCTACTACTCCCTCCTCTCTCCATCGGACAATGCTCCACTCTCTGCTAGATTGTCGTCGCTGCCATATTGTCTTCTCCTCTGCTCATCGCTCACGATCAACGCCCTTGACGGCCAATGCCCTCGTCTACTCCCCTTTGATGCCCTTATCCGCTTTGACGCCAGACGCCCTCGATCCTCTCCGGCCCTCTTCCCGTCGTCTGCTCCTTCGCTGCCTCCAACCTCCGCCTCCAGTCTCTCGATCTCTCCGGCCAGGAGCAGATTCCCATCTTTGCCCTCCACGCTCTCGGCCGCGGGATGCGTCCGACCCTCTAGATCCTCTCCTTCCAGAATCTCCACTTCTTGGCATTTCCAATCTCATCCCGACAGCAGGCGATTGCCGAGTCCCGACCAAAGCACTCTCCCGTCCCGCGTGCTGCCTCCCTGTCTGCACCTTCGGTAGATTTCCCTCTGATTCCCTTAGTCTGCACCTCTCCGTGAGTAATTTTCCTGTAATTCATCCCTCTCTTCCCTCTTGATTTTTAACCCTAAGAACTCTCGTGGCTTGTGGTTCTCACAGATTTCCTAATAGAGTTTTTTTTCTTGTATTTTTTAAAAATTATTCTGGCAGTGTGTGATGTTCAATACTGTCTAATGTTATTAAAGATGTGTGATGATATTTCATAGCATGTAGTGGAAAGACCGTATATGGTGCAGATATATTTTTACATGATATATTTTTGGATATAAATGGTTACATATTTTAATCAATCTGATTTGAGTTGTATTCATTTCTATTGTGTATGTGTTGTATCTGTTTTTCAAACAGTTTTTTTATTGGATTGGTCAGACTTACGATTGTTAAAAGTAGTATATTCTAATGAGATAATAATTCTTGTGTTATTTGATTTTTTTTAAACATATTTCATTATGTACATATTGCACTTTTTTAACAGATATCATGTTTTAGTATATATTAATTGAATTTTTTTACACATGTTGCATTTTCTTATAGATCGTGTTCTATAAACCGATTTGGAGCCGAACCGGAACCGCCTGCTATTGAGAAACTTAGGTAGGGTAGGCTCCGGACCGACCCAGTCTAAAATAGGATAGGGTAAAGATTTTTACAAAATGGGTAAGGGTAGGTTCCACCCGTACTCGGACCTATCCGACCCAAGTTGCACCCCTACTGGTGATTGGTCGGCCTACCGGCGAAGATAAAAAAAGAAATAAAAAATTTCAAAATAAATACAAAAAATTTTGGAAAAAAATAAGAAAATAATGAAAATAACTAAAAAATTAAAGCCAGTATTTAGAACCTTAAACGAGTTTAAGCTTATGATTTTTATAAGAAATGAAATTATTTAAAGGTGTGATGATATAAAAATGAATAAAAAATATGAAAATTTAAAGTAAGTATTTAAAGAAGTATGAGTCCAAATTTATTTTTATATATAAGAATAAAGTTGTTTAAAAATAGAATAATATAAGAATAAATAGGAGAAAATAGAATTTTGATCGATTAAAATTATGAGAAATTTTGGGAAAGTCGTAAATGAAATTTTAAATAATATTTATGAAAATCGTAGTGAAATAATGAACGTATTGTGATGAAAATTAGAGAAAGAGACTTGAGCATACTACAAAAAATTGAAAAAAATGAGTTTTAAAGTCTACTTAAAGGTAAGTAAATTTTTATCAAAGCATAACTTTGAAAATATTATGTGAATATTGTGATTTTTAATGAAAGGTAATTATTTATTTAATTTGAAATTTTCTTTCAAGTTGGTTTATTTAAATATAAGCATTATTATTTCAAAATCATGTTAAGTAGTGAATTTAAGTTGTGCATTAATCACAATGCATGAACATGATGCATAATTGCATATTCGGTTTGTTGTCAAGGAATAAAGTAGTATGGTGTACTTGGGTAGCGACCTCTAGACTATCAAAGAAGATGAATTAGCTCGCGAATGTATAGCACAGCTGTACGCGAGCATAAGTAGATGACAACACCTACAGTGTGAATGCATGATTTAAAATTAACATATGTGTGCACATGTATCAAGATGTTTTAATTTTTCATTAATTAGAGTTTGTTGTACATAAAAAAATAATATAAATGTTGTTTGTAAAATCAAAATGATTGTAAAAAATGAATTTAAAAAAAATATATTTTTACTTACTAAGCTTTCAGCTCACATAGTTTTGTTTTAAGTGGAAAAATATGAACACAATGCTGAGCTAGAGCCTCTATTAATATGGGAAAAAGGCGAATATAGCTGAACAAAAGACAAAGAAGTTTAGATTTTGAGACTGAGAATTGGCCCAATGCCAGGGAAAGTCGGGTGGCTTCACTTGGTTGACTAAGATTTTCGCTTTTTCTCTCTCTTTATAAGAATAGGAAAATTGGTTTGAAGAGAATTTTATTGAAATTATCTTATAATGCTTACTTGTTTTAATTATAGACACTGAATATGTATAATAACTCCATGATAAACAAACTTGAGATGTAATTGATAAAATTTTTATGGTTTTGCATATTGATATCTATTTCCATCTTTTGAGATTTTGTTATTAGATTGTACATAGTATACCTAATTTGTAACACCTCAAGGGTAGGGTGTTACAGAAACATTGATTATCTCCCCGCTGCACCCAGCTCATCCAAATAGATTTCTTCGTCAATCATCTGATAGGGCTCGTGCCCGACCTAGCGCTGCTCTCCAAATTGTTGCGCTTGAACGTCTCCAACAACTGGTTTGCCAGCCCATTCCTGTCCGATTCAATAAAAAGCCTCATCAATTTGCTCTCCCTTTGCATGGGCGATGACTCGTGTGATAGAAGTTCTTTCCCAATGGAAGTGCTAAATTTCGAGAAGCTCCATTGGCTTTATCTGTCTAATTGCAGTTCTAAAAGGGAGATCCTGTTGGCTATTAGAGACCTCACAGATCTTGTGAACTTGGAGCTATCACAGAA
Source organism: Annona cherimola (assembly GCA_030490835.1). Classification (NCBI taxonomy): domain Eukaryota; kingdom Viridiplantae; phylum Streptophyta; class Magnoliopsida; order Magnoliales; family Annonaceae; genus Annona; species Annona cherimola. Next base: position 81,359,206 of record CM059973.1, on the reverse strand, counting down.
CTACTTCACAATACCTCTAAAGATCACGAAGCTCAGCAAGCTTTGGCAGTTGGAGCCAATGTTTTAAAAACCGAACCGTTAACTGAACCGTTTTTATGTCCGGTTCAGGTTCAACCGGTTCAACCGTGGTTCAAACCGTTTTGAACCGTGACGTCAGCATGAAATAATTATTACATAATAATTATATTTAATTTATTTTAATTATTTCAAAATTAAATTAAATATATAAATTCTATGTAATATAAAAATTACATTTGGCATCAACAATACATTCAAGTATATCATATTAAACTATCATGGAAATCAAGAAAAAAATAAGAGTTCACTGACCTGAAATAGATGCAATTCTTTTATCTTTTTTTGTTCCTATATGGTTGATCAGAATATCTGTAATGAAATTTCAAAGATTAATGGAAGGATATAAGATATTTAGAAAAAAATTAATTTTACTTTACTTGAAGAAATTAATAAGAAAAAACATTTTACTTTACTTGGGATTTTGACATTTTTTTAAACCTACAAATCAAATTATAAACAACATTTTTATCATGCATGCATATCTTATATTTAAATATTTAAATAATAATCCATCTAAAATATTTCATGATATTTAAAAAATTAAATAAATAAAACTAAAATCACAATAACGTATACACATAACACATCTGGTCCTTTCTAAATTTTTCTAAACCATATGAAGTATGGGCCACAATGCACAAAGTTTTTATATCATATCCCCATAAAAGTCACATGTGTGGGCCACAATGCAGAATTTTTTTTATATCATATCCACCTAATAAAACAATGTGGGTGCAATGCATGCTCATGGCCCACGCGAAGACTTTCTTCTTACATTATGCCAAAATAAAATTATATAAAAAATGCAAAGCCTTTCAGTTCAAATCACGCACACTGCTTACATTTAATTAAAATCCACGGCTCCACGTACATGCACGCGCACACGGTGAAATGGTACTTCGGATTTGAATGGGTCTGAATTTTTTTTTCTCTGGATGATGTTGCCGACACCATCTTCTTCTACGGTCGAATCCGCCGATGAGGATGACGCAGAGGCAGAGCCAGTGGAGGTGATTTGGACAGGAGGACAGAACTGGACAGAAGGAGGCGATGAGGAGACGATTCTCGCCGGCGGAAAATATGGGGAAAGGGGCTGCCGGTGATGGGTTCTAGAAAACCTATGGTCTGTGAGAGAGGGGTCGAGCGAGCAGGAATCGACGGGAGGGCGGGACGGGAGAGATGGGTTTGCGCCGCTGGAGAGAGGGACCTTGCCGGACGTCGATTCTCGCCGGCTGAACGATGGAGAAAGGTCGCCGGCGATGGGTTCTCGAAACCCTAATGCGGAAGCGACCACAGAGACGAGGAAGAGGGAAAAGCTGGGAACAGGGGCGAGCGAGCGGGATGCGGATCGGGCCTCGCGCGATAGTTTTTATTTTTTATTTTTTTATTATTTTTTTAAACCTGCGAACCGAACCGCGATTCGACCGGTTTTCACGGTTCGACCGCCCGGTTCAAACGGTTCGCGCGGTTTTCTTAAAAACTTAAGAACCGGCGCCGAACCGAACCGCTGAGCTGACGGTTCGCGGTTCGACCGGTCGGACCGTCCGGTCCGGTCCGGTTTTCAAAACACTGGTTGGAGCTTGACAATAGCCACTCATCGGCACACTCCTGTCCAGGCTGCGGAACTTCATTGAATTGTAGCTCTTCATTGCATCTTCTAACCTTCTAGAAGGCAATATCAGCGTTGTGCAGTAACTAACGAAGCTCACATCGAGTGCAGTTGTACCTAAACCAGTTCTCCGGCTAGGTTCCTGCCGAGCTCGGCGTTTTGAAAGGCCTCTTCAATCTCTCTCTCTACTCCAACAAGTTGTAGGGCACTCTCCCACAACTATTGGGGAGCTAGGCGAACTTCGATTTCATTGACGTTAATGAGAATTTATAGGAGGGGCCCATCCCGGCGGACATGTGTAAACAGGGTAAGACGACAATGCCACTGATGCTTTGCAACAAGTTTTTTGGCAAATTCCTGACCACTTACCCCAACTGCACCTCCCTTTCTGGCCATTGTGTCAATGATAACCAACTTAGTGGAGAGTTCCCACCTAGCATTTAAGGATTGCCGTTGATGAACATGATTAATCTCTCGAAAAACGATTCGGGGATTCAATTTTGCTGGACATCGGAAAAGTAGAAAACCTCGAGTCCAATGCCATCAAGCTCAGTCCACTACTTTCCATGCCCGCTGCTCTCCATGGCACCTGATGCGGGTATTTTTGTCATTGCACACAGTTTGATGGAGTTTTTTGACGTCATGAGAGTGAGAGTTTAATATGTAAAGGTGGAAACTTGGCGGAATTTAAAATACTAAGACACAAATTTCAAAGTTCAAAATGTCAATATGCATAGTTAGAAGCTTTATAGCGCAAAATTTCCCCATTCTTACTCCCTTTGTACATTCCGGCCTTGCCTTCCATGTCCTGCCAGAGACAGATCTAGTTCATTAATCAGGTTGGCTCAATTTGGAGAGGGTAGATCTCCGTAAGTTAGGCTTCATGCGGATTATGATGCCGTGAGACCCAGGCCCCACCCATCCAAGTTCGCACAAGTAATACATCCGTTCCTCAGAAAAATAATCTAAAATGAATGTAATGAAATTATTTTATTTATGTATTAATTTCAAATTTACATATTGCAATTAAAGTGCCCTAACACGCGAGCGGAAAATTTTCCATGTCGGCACATCGTTGAGTTATTTCCCATCTTATTTTTCAAAGCATACTCTTACATGAGTGAATATTATTTGCAAAAGAAAAAATAGAAACTATTTTTAAAATGAAAAGCTATGAAGCGTAATTTGTAAAATTTCGAAATCGAAAATAGATTAAACACAAATTATCATTTTAATTTAGGGTCTGTTTTACAAGATGTAAAAGTGCGCAAGTGAAGGTTAAGAAAACATTTTAAAAGGTGGCCTGGTCATAAAGGTCTTTGGAATGGGAGAGCTAACATAGAATAAATCAACATCTAAACATAATCAATCTATTGCTTTTAATTTAAATATCATACTAGCTAGATCTATATCTTTTCATCTCATATGAATTTAAATAGTTAATAAAATTATAATATTATATAATACCCTTATTTCAAGCTGACATTGACATCATCACCATTACAGTTTGAACCAACCATTGAGTTGTTCAACTTATAGTTCGATTTTAAAAATAGTGAACATAACTTCCATCCGAGAAAAAATAGTGACTTATTTTTTGTTTTTTCTTCTATAGACTTATTAATTTAGGCGTGTTTAATGTATAAATTAAATATTACAATTTTTTGAAATATATATTTTTTCAGATTTAAATAGAGGGGTATTTTAGCCATTTTAATGACTAAAATTACTAAAACAACCCTATGTTTAAACGTATAAAAAATACACACGTCTCCGTAAATAATAAAATTTATTTTATATACTAAACACATTTAGATTAATAAGTTTATGAAAAAATTACTAGATTTTTAGAGCAAGCTGAGTAAGTCATTACTTAATTTAGGATAACGAGATTGTCTCTATATTATTTTTTTGAGAACCCATGTCTCTGTTTTATTAAATAGACCTAAATTAACAAATTAATAAGAAAATAGCAACAAAATTCAAATAATTTTTTTGGAATAGGCTAAATAAGCCATTGCATAGTTATAAACAAGATTATGTCTCTTCATGTAAATAGTCATTGATCATATGAGCACAACCATTCCAATAGCTAATAAAAATTAAGTATACGTGATCCATTTATGGAGGTGAAAACGAGGAAAGATCAAGTGGTTACTTTTCAGGCATTGCATGTGATGGCTTCTAGGCTTTTTGAATTTATTAGGTACATCCGTTATTGAGATATATATTGAAATGTATTAATCCATAATTTTACGGGCTAATGTTCGCAGTTTACATGATTCACATATCTCGACCAGTGCACAAGGCTCACATAACTACTAAAGTACCCATATATGTAAAAGTCTAAAATAAATATATGCATATTTAAAAATAGTAAAACTTGATTTTTAAATTAAATATAACTAGATTAATATGTTTATAGATTTTTTTTTTAAAAATGCTTTTTTTATGAGGAAAAATTAAGCTTCTTGACCGGTTTGAAATCCTAAAAGTATTGGTTGGCCAAGTATTTTACACATCTTGCTGAATACCTTTATTTGGATGGCTCGTTTTAGATTGGGAGTATGAGTTGCACAAGCCGAGAAGGCCCACTGTGTATCCAACTTCATTGATGGCTCACAACCTCAGTTGTCACACACGTTCCAATCGAACAGACACGATTTTACGTATGTGTTCCATCCAACTCGACCTCCATTTTTTTTCTGAAACAAAGCCAGGTATCAGGATCAGAAACATGCAACCATAAGCCGACAAACGCTGGAAGAAATGTTTAAATGGCATCAACAACCACCCCAAGAGAGAATCTGTATTTTCTTGCTGCTCATTATGAGAAAGTGAGAACAAAAACCATGAAGAAAGTGGATCCAATAGGGATGAAATTACGACAAACATGAAATTAGAATGGTTGGGAACTAAGGGCGCATTAATTCAGTCACAGCATCAGCTAACTACTTAAAGACTATGATTTGGAAATGCAGAAAAAGGTGGTCCGCACAACAGCAAGAAGTAGCAGCAAGAAGTAGCAGCAAGATGGCACCAGCAGTAGAAAGAACAGCCCAAGGGGTTTTGAATTTTTTTTTTTTAATCATGTAACTAATCTTAAGTGGGACTCATATATTCACTAAAACAATTTTTATCAATTGTAAACCGACTGACTTACAAACAGTCATACCGCAGCGGCATTTTAATTCAGAGTATATTCCTTTTATAATGTACTTTATACAGCCTTTGAACACAGACTTGAAATGAAAATATTATTTAGAGTAATGAAATAAATTATTTTAGAACTTTGCTCAATGAATTTTATTAATATAATCCTTAGTCCTCGTGCATGCTTAAATTTCAGAACGCTGAATAAATAAACATGGCATATTTTTATTCCGCATCTGAAACCAACAAGTTAACCCAAACCCTACTTTACAGACTTCACCATCAACAATGATTGCAACAAAATAATTTGTAAATTTAAATCAAATACAATAACTAGCCATGAAGCAATTCAAGCCTTTCCCTCCAATCTACTATGAGTAAGTCCCACGCACGCACGCACGCATGAAATCTTCCTTGATGAAATCCGTGGATAAGATTTGCAATCGGTCAGTATAGCCACGCATAAAGGCCTGGGCGATGAAGAGCTGGGCGTGGCTATGTATTCTCTCTGTCACCGACCAGACGCACACTATTGGATTATCTGGTTGCGGCATTACTGTTTTCTCAGCTCTATAGAAATACTTCCTCGACGAAATCGGTTGCTTCTCTTCCGAATGCTTCATGTTGCTCTCAAACTTGGTCCAAGGCAAGTCCATGCCGATCCTGTTGACTTTTGGGTTTCCTCCCACGTGGAGATGGCCCACAGGAAAAGAAAAGAAAAAAACAAATGCTTTCGGCGCTCGTCTTTTTCTCCTCTCTCTCTCTCGTTTTCCTTTCCGTCTTTTTCTCTCTGTTTGGTTTTCTCTCCGCAACGTCTGTTCGTCGTCTTCGGCGACATCTATCTCGTCTGTTCGTCATATTCGGCGAGATCTATCATCGGAGAACGCTGCGGTAAGAAGATTTGCAGTTACAAACAGAGCTGGACAGAAACAGGGAGGTTTCGAGCAGTTTTCTTCAAAGAGAGATATCTCTTTGATCTACCGTCCGATTGAGCTGATTTTTGGACAGGTCCTTCTTCGCTCGTGGTTTTACGATCTGACCATTGTGATCGTTGAACAGGAATCTCAGGAGAGAGATACACACCCAGAACAGAGGATTCGAGTTTGTGTAATCCTAACTCCCTTGTTCTTCTTGTTGATTCTACATGTGTTGTCAAGATTAGTTAATCTTGAGATTGATGCATTATATGCTTCTAGCTTAGCTAAAGAGAACATTGTGTATTCCCATTATATTTTGATAGTGGAGATTTCAGAGGACCCGTGGTTTTTACTCCTTAAGTCAAGGAGGTTTTCCACGTAAAATTCTTGGTGTTCTTGTGATTGTGATTGAAATTGTGCTTGTGTTTATTGCTGCTCTACAGAATTGCTTCCTGTTAGGTTCACACAAGAGAGGATAAATATTATTTATTGTTATCAGCACAGGTTTTATCCCATCAAGTGGTATCAGAGCGAGGTTTTAGTAATCTTGTGCCTTGTGTTGAACGATGGAGGTTAATACAAGTAGAATGATTAATTTGAATGGTTCAAATTATCATGTGTGGAAGGGAAAAATGGAAGACCTGCTGTATGTTAAAGATTTTTATTTGCCTGTGTTTGCGGAACAGAAACCGGTAGATAAAACTGATGCTGAATGGACTTTGCTTCATCGTCAAGTATGTGGGTATATCAGACAGTGGGTAGATGATAATGTTTTAAACCATGTCAGTGAAGAAACACATGCACGTTCTTTATGGGACAGGCTTGAACAACTGTATGCTCGAAAAACAGGGAACAACAAGTTGTTTCTAATAAAGAAGTTGATGGGCTTGAAATACAGGGATGGAACTCCTTTATCAGATCACTTGAATGCTTACCAGGGAATTCTTAATCAGTTGGCTGGGATGAATATCAAGTTTGAAGATGAGGTGCAGGGGTTATGGCTTCTAGGAACATTGCCGGACTCGTGGGAGACATTTAGAATGTCGGTATCTAACTCAGCTCCAAATGGTGTAATCACTATGGATTTGGCTAAGAGTAGTGTTTTAAATGAAGAGATGAGAAAAAAGTCACAGGGTCCGTCACAGTCAGATGTCTTAGTCATGGAAAAGAGGGGGAGGAGCAAGAGTAAAGGTCCGAAGAACAGAGACAGAAGCAAAAGCAAGTCAAACAGGTTTGCCAATGTTGAGTGTTATCACTGTGGTAAAAGGGGGCATATAAAGAAGTATTGTCGACAACTCAAAAGAGACTACAAAAATGAAAAAGGGATAGAAAAAGAAACTGATGATAGTAATGATGTTGATAGAGTTTCTGCCATCACAGATGACTTCCTTGTTGTGTATGATGATGATGTTGTCAACCTTGCATGCCATGACACTAGTTGGGTGATTGATAGCGGTGCCTCCATTCATGCTACATCACGAAGAGACTTCTTTACATCTTATACATCCGGAGACTTTGGGGATGTTAAGATGGGTAACAATGGTGTAGCTAAAGCTGTCGGCATGGGAGATGTGTGCTTGGAAACCAACAATGGTACGATGTTGCTTTTGAAAAATGTTAAACATATCCCTGATATTCGCTTGAATTTGATTTCAGCAAGTAAGCTTGATGATGAGGGGTTTTGCAACACCTTCAGTAATGGTCAATGGAAGCTTACTAAAGGTTCTATGGTTATGGCTAGAGGCAAGAAGTGCTCCTCATTGTACTTCATGCAGGCAAAGGTTTCTGATTGTATTATCAATACAATGGAGAATGAAAGTACAACAGAGCTATGGCATAGAAGACTATGCCACATGAGTGAGAAGGGTTTGATGGTTTTGGCAAAGAAAAATCTTCTTTCTGGATTGAAGAATACAGTATTGAAGAAATGTGCTCATTGCTTGGCAGGGAAGCAAAACAGAGTTGCCTTTAAAACATCCCCTCCTTCAAGACAGCCGGGTATACTTGATTTAGTATATTCTGATGTTTGTGGTCCCATGAAAGTAAAAACACTTGGTGGTGCTCTCTATTTTGTGACTTTTATAGATGATCATTCAAGGAAGTTATGGGTCTATACCTTGAAGACAAAAGACCAAGTGTTAGATGTGTTTAAACAGTTTCAGACCTCAGTTGAGAGACAGACTGGGAAGAAGTTAAAGTGTATCAGAACTGATAATGGAGGTGAGTATTGTGGTCCTTTTGATGAATATTGCAAACAGCTAGGTATTAGGCATCAAAGGACACCTCCGAAGACTCCTCAGTTAAATGGGCTAGCTGAGAGAATGAACAGGACACTAGTTGAAAGGGTGAGATGTTTGCTTTCACATGCACAGTTGCCAGGATCCTTTTGGGGTGAGTCTTTGAGTACTGTTGTACATGTGTTAAATCTCACACCCTGTGTTCCTTTAAATTTTGATGTTCCAGACAGAGTTTGGTTGGGAAAAGATGTATCCTATAGTCACTTGCGTGTCTTTGGATGTAAGGCCTTTGTGCATATTCCCAAAGATGAGAGGTCTAAGCTTGATGTCAAGACAAGACAGTGTGTATTTATTGGCTATGGCCAAGATGATTTTGGTTACAGGTTTTATGATCCGGTACAGAAAAAGCTTGTAAGAAGCCGAGATGTTGTCTTTATGGAAGACCAAACCATACAAGATATTGAGAAAACAGTTAAAACAGTTTCTCAATATTATGATAATTTAACAGACTTAGATCCAGTTCCTCTGACACATGTGCCAGTACAGGTTAGAGATGAAGTTCAAGATGACCAGGATGGTACAGTTGATGTTGATACTCATACACAGGTTGAGATTAATGATGACATTGTTGAGCAGACACCAGTACCAGAAGTTCCACCAGATGTTCCACTTAGGAGGTCTACTAGAGATCATCGTCCTTCTACACGATATTCTGTTGATGAATATGTGTTACTGACTGACGGGGGAGAGCCCGAATGTTATGCAGAAGCCATAGAAGATGAACACAAGAAGGAGTGGGTTGAAGCCATGAAAGATGAGATGAAGTCACTGCATGAAAATCATACATTTGAGTTGGTAAAGTTGCCTATGGGTAAAAGAGCTTTGAAGAACAAGTGGGTATACAGAGTGAAGCAAGAACAAGATACTACACAACCTCGATACAAAGCTAGATTGGTCGTCAAGGGATTCAATCAAAAGAAAGGTATTGATTTTGATGAGATTTTTTCTCCAGTTGTTAAAATGTCATCTATTCGTGTGGTTTTGGGTCTAGCAGCTAGTCTTGATTTGGAGATTGAACAAATGGATGTAAAGACTGCTTTTCTTCATGGTGAACTAGACAAGGAAATTTATATGGAGCAGCCAGAGGGTTTCATGGTAAAAGGAAAAGAGGACTATGTGTGCAAGCTGAGAAAAAACCTCTATGGCTTGAAGCAAGCACCAAGACAATGGTATAAGAAGTTTGAGTCAGTTATGGAGAAACATGGCTATCGAAAAACAACTTCTGATCATTGTGTCTTTGTGCAGAAATTCTCTGATGATGATATTATTATACTATTGCTTTATGTCGATGATATGTTGATTGTTGGAAACAATTCTTCAAGGATTGATAGGTTGAAGACGCAACTAAGTCAAATTTTTGCTATGAAGGATTTAGGGCCGGCAAAGCAAATTCTTGGCATAAGCATTCGTCGTGAGAGGAATGCCAAGAAGTTATATCTGTCACAGGAGAACTACATTGAGAAGGTACTTCAGAGGTTCAACATGGACAAAGCTAAAGCGGTTAACTCTCCTCTTGCTACTCATTTTAAGCTAAACATTGAGCAGTGTCCCTCTACAGATGCAGAGAAGAAAGACATGGAAAGGGTTCCATATGCTTCAGCTGTGGGAAGTTTGATGTATGCAATGGTATGTACAAGACCAGACATAGCTTATGCAGTTGGTGTTGTAAGCCGGTTCTTGTCTAATCCTGGGAGAGAGCATTGGAATGCAGTTAAGTGGATTATGAGATATCTACGAGGTACTTCCAGTTTGAGACTTTGTTTTGGCAATGAGAAACCCTTACTAATTGGCTACACAGATGCAGATATGGCAGGAGATGTGGACACTCGAAAGTCTACCTCTGGTTCCTTGATTACTTTTGCAGGGGGAGCTGTAGCTTGGCAATCAAGGCTACAGAAATGCGTTCCACTTTCTACAACCGAAGCAGAATTCATTGCAGCGACTGAAGCATGCAAAGAAATGTTGTGGATGAAGAGGTTTTTACATGAGCTTGGCTTCAAACAACAGAGATATATAGTATTTTGTGATAGTCAAAGCGCAATTCACCTTGGTAAGAATTCTTCTTTTCATGCAAGATCAAAGCACATTGATGTGAGGTATCATTGGATAAGAGAAGCTATTAATGACAAGTTGTTTGAACTTGAGAAAATCCATACCGATTATAATGGCTCTGATATGTTGACGAAGGCTCTACCGAGGGAGAAGCTTGAAGTTTGTCGTTCAATCATCGGGATGACGAATTCCTCCACATAGTCGGAAAGGGGGAGATTTGTTGACTTTTGGGTTTCCTCCCACGTGGAGATGGCCCACAGGAAAAGAAAAAAAAACAAATGCTTTCGGCGCTCGTCTTTTTCTCCTCTCTCTCTCTCGTTTTCCTTTCCGTCTTTTTCTCTCTGTTTGGTTTTCTCTCCGCAACGTCTGTTCGTCGTCTTCGGCGACATCTATCTCGTCTGTTCGTCATCTTCGGCGAGATCTATCATCGGAGAACGCTGCGGTAAGAAGATTTGCAGTTACAAACAGAGCTGGACAGAAACAGGGAGGTTTCGAGCAGTTTTCTTCAAAGAGAGATATCTCTTTGATCTACCGTCCGATTGAGCTGATTTTTGGACAGGTCCTTCTTCGCTCGTGGAGAGAGATACACACCCAGAACAGAGGATTCGAGTTTGTGTAATCCTAACTCCCTTGTTCTTCTTGTTGATTCTACATGTGTTGTCAAGATTAGTTAATCTTGAGATTGATGCATTATATGCTTCTAGCTTAGCTAAAGAGAACATTGTGTATTCCCATTATATTTTGATAGTGGAGATTTCAGAGGACCCGTGGTTTTTACTCCTTAAGTCAAGGAGGTTTTCCACGTAAAATTCTTGGTGTTCTTGTGATTGTGATTGAAATTGTGCTTGTGTTTATTGCTGCTCTACAGAATTGCTTCCTGTTAGGTTCACACAAGAGAGGATAAATATTATTTATTGTTATCAGCACAGGTTTTATCCCATCAGATCCAACGGTCCTTCAAGTGCCGGCGGTCGCTACTGATTTCCTTGGCTTCCAAATCTAGATCATGCGCTTCGGAAGACATGATCGTCTTGATGAATCAGGAACTTGGCCAGGTGTTTGACTAGGTCCTTGTCGAACTCGGGCGGGTCTTCGTGCCCGAACTCGGTCCGGATCTCGAGAATTATGATCTCCGAGTAAATCTCGTTGCGGAACCTTGATGTGGTCGATGACTACATCGATGTCATATGACTTGAGGATTTCGTGGCAAACTCGGCGGTCTTGCTGCACTCGGACGTCCAGCACGAGGGCGCTCCTAGCTAGTGAGCTAGCAGTGGATGAAGAGGGATTGGCATTAGGTGAAGGGGCGAGAGACGAAGCGGATGCCGATCTTGTTGGTGGCGGAATCACGCGTTCCGGGCTAGATGATGTTGTGGAGTCGGAGCTTCTAAAGATCTAATTCGTGCAGCCAGTTCTCAGAATCAGAGGGGCGGTAGTCGCTGCCTGGGAATTAATTACCGCAGTTATCTTGGAGATCGAAGAGAGTAGTTTTCTCCTGCGAAAGGTCTTTTCGGCATTCTAGTTGCTTGGAGATCTGTCCGCCGATGGCTTGAGGGGAGATATTACCAGCAGTGTTTTAAAAACCGGACCGGACCGCCCGGTCCAACCGGTCAGACCGTCAACCGGCAGCTTTGCGGTCCGGTTCAGTCCCGGTTTTTTATTTTAGTTGAAAACTGTTCAAACTGAACGGTTGAACTGTACAAATTGGTCGGACCGCGGTTCGGTCCGTCTAATATCTTATTTTAAAAAATATATATATAAAAAGAAAATCCAGGCGTGGGCCCACAGAAAATCTCCCGCCTGCGCCTCACCCTTGGCCCTTATCCGCTTTTCCCCTTTTAAGCTCTGTCTCCATTATGGTTTCCTAGATTTGGAGCTTTGCCGCTGATTAGCCGCCGATCAACCACCGTTCGGCTGTCGAGAATCATCGTCCCAGTGTCCAACAGCAAGCTTCATCGTTCAACATCATCAATTCTAATATCTAGCCACCGTTTTTAAATAAGCAGCAAGTGGCTTCCGCCTTTCCCACATCGATCACCGTCTTTGTTTCCGACCAACCTCCGTGATGAATAATAGCAGAAAGAGCACCATATTTGTTTCAGATCACTGTAAGCACCTGCCATGAGGCACCTAATCGAAGAAGCGCCTTCCTATCCATGCAATAAATGGGGCTACTTCGATAGCACCCTATGGCGCGAGCCTTGTCTTCGTGCGTGCTGCCCCGTGCCCCACCCAAGCCTGTATGGAGATGGGCGGTGTGCAATACACGACGATAAAAAGCGGCCAACATTATTTGACAGAAGGGACTCCATCCCAGAATTGCCTCTCAGGCTCCTTTTACTGCTAATGCTGCTACTTAGGTTGGATCGACAGTTTTCAATTTGACAGTCTCGGAAGATACTACTGCTGATCGTGATTTGCAAACCACGTCTGGCCGGACACTGAGGGCTAAGAGGCGGAGGGAACAACATACTGAAACCGCCATGGATGAGTCTGCATCGAATGATCAACCTTGATTTCTGCTTTTCCACCCTTTATTCATCTTCGTTAGAGACGAACTGTCATTTTTTTTGCTGTTTTCAGCAATTGCTGCTGTGGTTTGGTGGTGCCACTGTAATTGATGGGGGCTTAGCAGTTTAGCTCGGATGGAAAGCGGTTGCCCAAGCTTCAATGGTTGTTAATGCTTTTTAATTTGAATCTGTTGGCTATCATGGTTTTTCTTAACAGTTTATGTTGCTGCTAGTAATTGCCAATTGTAGACTTGTAGTGAGGTGTTCATCTCCAAACGTGTTGCACTGCCACGTGGAGGTAAATAATATCTAAGTTATAACTTTTACAGATATATTATACCTATCTTCTATTAATAATTTGTGATTTCACTGCAGATGTTTTGATAAAAAATATGGGAATAAAGACACAAGAAAGAATTCCACATATTTCAGGTGAGTGCACTTTTTCTAAATTGTTAAAATTTGTTATTATTTTTAAAGTTTCATATTGATTAGTACATGTGGTTTATTTTTCTGTTGATTTGCAGATAAGTTTTAATATAATGGACTTAAATGTATTGTCGATATCATATGTAATTTTTATATTATATAAAATTTATATTTTTAATTTAATTTTCAAATAAATAAAATAAATAAAATATATTTATTATTTCATAATTATGTCATGCTGACATCACGGTTCACAACGGTTTGAACCAACGGTTGAACCGGTCGGACCTGAACCGTACATAAAAACGGTTCAATGCACGGTTCAACTTTTAAAACATTGATTATGAGGTGTTTTCACTTTGCAGTCTGCACCTATCTCACACTCTCTCTCTCTACTCTTTTCTTTTCGTCGTCGTTGTTGCTAAAGTCTTCTGCTTTAGTTGGGGGGATTTTTATTTTATCGTTGGTTTTGTGGAATAAACTGAGTTTATTGGCTTTATCACGGAGATGAAAGGAGAAATTAGGGAAAATTTCAAACACACCCATGAATTTTCTCAACAATTCCTTACATATCCATGGATTTTGGAAAATTCTTTTTACACTAGTGAATTTTCTTCAAAGTTCCTCCCGTACCTATAACATTAATGTCCATCAGCTACGTTTAATTTTTTAATTTTTATTTATTTTTAATGTTTTCAAAATGCCTCATTCGCCAATAAAGCCCTCCGTCTGTTGACTTGTTGTGATTCGCTGCCGTTGAGGAAGAATACAGACCATAAGCTTTTCGATTTGGGATACAATGAGTGTAGATTGGGTTTAATGGCCAAAAGGAGCTCATTAGACCTGAAAAAATGGCTGTGGCGGAAGGAAAATTGGTGTGGTAGGGCTCGATCCAAAATACAAAATCGAAAAATTAGATTCTCAAAATCCAAAAGCATCAAACAAGCAGCCAACTACGCAAGCGAATGGTAAGAAGAAGCCGCAACAATGAAAGAATGACGACTACAACTAGATTTGAGATATACAAGGGAAGATGTCGGATAAAATAAGGGATAATCTCCATTTTAATGGGGTTTCGCTGGATTCATGTTGCAGTGCGAATTTGAGGCAATGGAAACGCTGAATCTTTGTTGGTTTCTGTAAATTGATCATGAAATTTTCTAAAATAGAGCTAAAGAAAAGAATGAATTTGTTGCAATCGACTTTAAAAGGTGCTGCAACGGAAGATCGATCGTGAATATTTTACAAACATCCTTCTTCGTCACCATCTCTCTTGCTTTGGTCCACGCTAGCTACCATAGCAGTTATATAATTTATGTTTCTAAGCTTGAACTAAGCGACCATCAACCTTTCTGATTTACCCAACTCCATAATCTATTTTCTTCAGTTGCCATCGTCCTCAGCAATTCGTCCATGAATTTGACAATTCTAACATGCACTAGCAATTGCCACTGGTAGCAACATTATCGAATAGTAGTGACATCAACAAACAATGGTTATTAGTTTCCATCCATTCAAGGGTGTAAAAGAAATTTCATGATAAATACGTGGGTATGAAAGGAATTTTTCAAAATATTTGAGTATAAAAGAAATTAGCGTTAAAATTCATGAATATATTTAAGAAATACCTAATAAATTAAGTAGAACTATTTTTATTTGTTTAGGGTGACGTGTTAAAGCTAGTAGACATTCCTTTATCTGGCCACATCATTTGAATAATGCGGCAAGTAATCGGGTCATATTTAAGGTGGGTTGAGGCTAACATAATCATTCCTTTGTAAATTATACTCTGTAATATTATACCTTGATTAAATGTGCTGTTTGATGGTATATGGGTGTTTTATTATAATATTTTGTAGTTCACTCGGCCGCGTATCAACGGAATAGATGGAGGAAATATTATATAATTAAAATTTTATTATTGGGTGGAACAGATACATTATTTGTGAATGGATGTAACGTTTCATATTTGAGCCGGGCATGACTTATTTTTAGTAATATTTAATCTTATTAATTTATCTACCATCGAGAGAATGCGCAGGCATAAGAGAAATTTGAAATCGAAAGGAATGTTACTTCCATTAAACTAGTTTTGTTGCTGTAGCATTGTTAAAATTTCATGTTATAATCATTCATTGACCATGTGAGGAGTCCGTGTAGTGTCCATTGTAAGTACACACATTTGTAAGTACACACACATATATTTGTATATGTGTGTGTTTTCAAGTTATGGACGTCCAGAGATCCATGGACAGTCCATTTTGGTTAATTAAATACATATGTATACTTTTAAGTTATTGTATGTCCAGGAAGTTTTGACCTCATACAATACCCTATATGAGATATTGTTATTTGTAGATAAACAAAATATATATGTTATATTCGGTGCTAGCAATTATATAATTAATTTGAATAATAATAAATCATTATTTGATATTTGTTTGTATTTACAATTATAGGTTGTATAGATAGACATTTTGTCTGGCAGATATGGCATAGGGTATGATGAAGGATAAATTAAATTATGATTTACTGACAAATGATGGATTTAAGAGTTTATAATTAAATTACAATAAATTATTCTATTCTCTAATAAGATTATTAGAATAAGAAGGTTGAGATTTGATATAGTATTTGCATACTGAAATAAAGTGAATATTGATTGAAGTTGGGTGTTATTTGGAAAATAAATTTGTTCAGCACGATATGCAGTGTGGAATAATTGTGGCTTGTTCATTTAATATTTTAGATACTTGATAGTATGATGGAAGTATTTTCTTGAATATATTAAATTAAATTCAATGAGTTGGTCCAACCCAATTAATAATGGATGATAAATTATTTTGGTTTGCAAAATAGTTAATTAGGTTGATATATTTGTTATGGTGCTTAAGTATGAATGGTATTGGAGCGGTCCCGCTCCAGTAGATGTGGGGTAAAGACTTAAAGTTGAGTTGAAATGAATGAATAGAGACCCCATGGTCTAGAGTTGAAATGAGTGGATAGAAGCCTAGAGAGTTAAGCTTTGAGGACAAAGACGAACCAGGCGAAAGCTAGTAAGCTTGTAACAACTCAAAATTGAACCTACATTTAAAAAGGGAAAAAGTTCATAGAGATTTATAAGTGGGTCTCAGGTTAAACATAGCATAACATGTTTTAAAATTGTGCGGCTGAGTTGTTAAACTAGAGCGGATAATTTCACATTGAGAGGCTTACAACCCACGGGCCTAAGTAGATGAAATCTATATAATGACATGGAACACTAAGTAGATGAAATTCGAGAATGAATATGATTGTGAAGACTTTTATACAATAAAAGAGCAGAGCAACTTCAAACAGTCATAACTTTCTAATTTAGGTAGAGTTAAGTGTCACAAGATATATGTGAAAAGCCCATTTCAAATCATAATTGTTATTACAAATTTCAATTTTTACTATTTTTAGTAAATTAATTATGTTTTATTATCTCATCCTAGCCTTGCTATTAGGATTTCCTTGCCGCATCGTGTAAATACCATGAACCCATGTGTGTTAACGTCGCCACAAGGAACTAGCTCTAACCTTGGTAGCTTCATTAGAGAAAAACTATCATTTGACTCTAGTCCATGCTCGTGATATCACTGACTGACCTTTGACAAACATATATATATATATATATATTTAATAAAGGCCTTTGACAATTTTTAATGCTATAATTCTTTGTTCACTTCAAGCTAGCATAGAATTAAATAAAGATTTTATCTTATATCCATATTCTCAACATATACGCACAGTATTCTAAAAAGACCTTGTATACCAAGGACATTTACCATAATTTTGTATTGTATCCCTGCTTTTAGAATAAACGCTACCTAGCCCATTGAGATGACAATTTTGCGCTCAAAATTTTTTCTAATTGAAACCATTCAACCTTAATATGACTCAATTAATAACGACAAATTATTAATTTGCAACATCAGATGTTGTATTAGGGTTAAATCATTTTAATAAAAAATTTTGGAGAGAAAAATCATCTTTTTAATTGGTAGATGATGGTTATTTTGACAATGTACTCGCCAAAAGAATTTAAAGTAAAATACTATGAGTACAAGAAAAATTTGTAAAATGTTTTGGGTGTATTAGAAATAAGAGATAAATGTGGTGGATACAAGAATAATTTTTCCTAAATTAAATAATGCAGTCTTTCTCAAAAACATGACTTAATATTTCCATAAAGTTAGGTCAACTACAACGATATACGAAATCCGTCTTGGATACTTCTACAAGACAGAGAAATAAGTAGTAAATTTTTATTAATTTTTTTGAAATTTTAATTTGTCCTTGGACTTTAGCTATCCCGGGGTCGATCTCTGGACTTTGAGCATGAGAGCTCAGTGTGCTAGCATCGCACCAAAGCGATGGTCACAATAAGCTATATCATTTTAAACTTTTTGTGAATGGGCTTATTTAGGAGACCCATCAAATTTCGGTCTGCAATTCACGGGGGGCGGATTATGGATTAAAGAGGCTCTCGTAAAAGCCTGTAGAGACACGGGCCACTTGATGTAGAGTGAAAGACATTCCGGATGATGGTCCACCTCAACCGGCTGCAAAAGACAAATGAGAAGGTACAAAGCCTGCGCGTACAACCTAAAAATGGTTCCTATCCGGAATCGCTAGGTAGGTACACTGCATATTCCCTTGCATGGGATCTGGCATGGTGCTTCCATCGAATATTCGGTTTCATGCGCTAACCACTCCATAATGTTTATTAAAAATAAGAAGAAGAAGGGGGGTTAAAAAAAAAAAAAAAAAAAAAACGCCTGCGGACGTCGCGCACTTAAGCACGTCACTGATTGATTGATTGTTCGGTTCGGCCTTCAACTCATCATCGAATTAATAACTGATTTATAAGACCGACCTCAACAGCCATCTCGGTTTTCACGTCTAAATTAGAGAACAGATAACAAAAATGGGTATATGGAAATGAAGTTGACAGAGATATCTGATGGGGAGGGAAAGGAAGTATGCATGCTTTGCTAACATGGTATATACTAGAACGCATGGAATCTCAGTGTTCTCGAGGGCCACGACCACGAGGCAAGTGGGGCAGGCAGATGCGATTCTCCGATGCGTGCCGTGCACCTGTGCAAACTACGAACACTTCCGCAACTCGCAATCGCATTGCACCGCGCGAAAGGGACGAGTCGATGACACTCCATCCACAGTCACCTACAAACATATAACGGAACCAGCGCATCTGCATATATCCCATCCAACGGTTGTGAAAACAGTTGGGAATTTACCTATGGATTATGATAAGGATAGGAAGCCTTTCAAATCCAATGGGGCAGTCGATGCCTTCCCCACACGGTGGTAGAGCCGCAGAATTCATATTATTCGATTACGCGACCCATTCATGCCCTTGTTCCAGTCAATGCATCTTTCCTCTTTTTTTTTTTTTTTTTTTTTTTGGTTTTGTTTTGTTTTTGTTTTTGCATGTGCGCATTTTTTCTTTCCCGCATCAACATTTTCAAATATTTTGCCATTATTTATTATTATTTTGGTTTTCTCGCCAACCAGCCAATGTCTTATTCAACTTGCCCAGCGATACTTGGGACGACTAAAAATTGTATCCTAACCATTCATCTTGGCAGCGATGTGCAGGAGTGAGAAAAAGATGAATGAGATTCTCTAGACCTATCATATACTGCCAACCGAAATTCGGGGCAGGCCGATTTTTGTTTTGTATTTTTCTTTACGGACATGCGCGCCATTACCGGATTGATCAATGGCGAATTTTACATTTTAAAATTATATACATTTTTTTAAAATAAAAAATGAGTATAAATATATGCTCCTAGATTATGTAATTTTTTCGAAAAATAAACAATAAGGGTGTGTTTAGTAATTCGAAAAAAATATTAAAAAGCAGTTGTTAGAAAAAGTTTGTAAAATATGAGAAAATAATATGACAAAATAAAGGATAATGATTAAGAGTTAAAGATAATCATATTGAAGAATGTGCAAAAATAATTGAGAAGTATAAAACGTATGTAAATGATTAAAAGTATAATAGTTATATAAAAAAGTTCAGCGGTAAAAAAAATCAAAATATAAAATAATATACTAACTAATCCAAGAGACGAAGCTCGCAAATCCATGAAAAAAATTAAATAAATAAAATAAAAATTTTGTTGATCAGTCACAAATCAACCTATTTATGGCCGACCAACCATACAAGATCGGGGTTCCGTTCTCCAATGATCGGATTGGATGATACCATTGACCGGGAGCTTGAAAAGCGGCCCTTGGGAATTTGAAGGGCAACGTCTCTTGTTCTCACGAACAGTCACTTCTTGTTCAGGTGTTGTGTGATGTTTTCATACACGGGCCAAGCAACTGCTCCTTAATTGGTACGTATACTCTGGCATGAAGCTTGACAGCCTAACAAAAGGTATGATGTCAATATCCACGAACCAAAAATGGTTTTGATTTCCTATCGTTTGGCATTTTTCTTGTTGTAGCCGCCATCTGATCCCCATAAACACAAATCAGGCATCTGAAAAGCACTTCAGTTTAAATTTGCCTTTTTGTCACACCCTTCCCATTTTGAAGTGGTCCTATGATCTGGACGGTCTAAATATAGATTTCCTTGTGCTTGCTTACTAATCATTCCACTCTCTTACATGCGTTGAGCCCACGCGTGCATTTACCATCTACAGTTGGTCTGTCAGTGGCAAATTGGAGAACATAAACATTCCATTTACTGCAAAATTCGAATTTTTGTGCCCAACCCAAAAATGGGTCCACAATTTAGACAACATGAAAACAAAAATGTGAAAAACATTTCCGAACAGAATTTTTTTTTTCTTTTATATTATTTCTCAGGTGGCCAAAAAACAAGCTGTCCAAGTTCCTTACAAAAAAACGCATTCATGGCTGGTCTGCGCATGCAGACTACAAGGCCGGGGATGTGGTGGTGGTACGAGAAGAGGAGGACGTGGCCGGAGAGCTAGAATTGGCTTTGCCACTGTAGGCCAGGCTGCTCTGTTCGTCTGCGCTGCTCCTGCCGTCGGACATCTTGGGTCCTGCTGCAGGCCGCTGCTGCTTGGAATTCCCACTTTGATGAGGCAATGCAGCCACCGGAGCATAAACGTTGCTGGTGGCCACAGTCGTCGTCTCCGTCGGCTGGGCCAAAGCATATTCAGGTGGCGGCACCCAGATGCCGCCCACCACCACAAATTGAGGGGACTGGGAGCTGCTACTGCAGTTTGGGACCGCCGGTGCAGGCCGTCTGGTGTGCAGACGGTATTTCTGAATGAAACCAAAAAACACAAAAAATTATCAGATGACAGGAAAGTCGTATTAAGAAAGACAAGAGCCCATATGATCAGCTCCAAAATGCTTCTTTCTACTTTCGCTTGTTTTACTTTCACTTTCTTTTGCTTTTTCCGGGTGTTTTTAAAGTTAGCTTTATTTTGCACCAGTTGAGTGATTGTCATCGTCATTACTCAGAACAACAGCTTATAGTTGCAGTTGAAAGATCTCCACATGAATTTTTCAAAGAAAACAGCAGTTAGCAGTAATCTGTCAAGCCAAAACAGAACAAGTTTCCTTTCTTGGATGGTTAGGATTTGAGTGAAGCTCGAAATCTGATACTTCCTTTTATTGGCAAGGTTGTCAAATATCCATATATCACCACGGTCGGCCACGTAAGATACACTGAACTTTTTTGGGTCTGGCCGTTTGGCAAAAGAGGAATCAAAATCAGCGAAGATTCCCAAAGCATCGCAAGAGAATCAGCAAAGAAAGATATGGAAGTATTCGGTGACACAGCCCACGAGAAAAAGTCCCTTAATTGGGAAAGATAATCCATCTGAAACGAGAAATGCAATTTTACTGTCAAAGTCGTCAGATGCGGTTTGGATCATTCCCATGTGGCTGCAAGTACGAGCCACGTGCGTGTTTATCACTTTTCAGCCTATCAATCCAAGGACTAATGAGGATTGAGGGAGTCACCCAACCATCTTTTAAATTTTCATCTACCCAATGAACAGAACCATAGTTTTCAACAGGAAAAAACAAAGGAAAAAAAAAGAAGAGGAAAGACCGACTGCCACCGAGTGCAACTCCTACCTGCAAATGACTTTTGACTTCATCGTTGGTCAGGCCGTCCACCTTCATCAGCTCTCTTATTTGCTTGGGCGTTGCAACTGGATCCAATCAAAAGAATCAGATAAACAAGTGAATTCGAAGTTAATTATACTGCCATAATATCATCCTTAACTGATTATCCTAACCATCTAAATGTTTCCAAGTTCGGTGCTAGAGAAATGGATACTTTGCCAACATCTGGGGGGTAGGACATGGTTTCAAATAAATGGATACTTTCCAGAAGCTTGGAATTTCCTGATATTGATTTGCTATTACATCATAGATATAGGCTAATGATGGCAGAATTCAGCTCACCATTGGAGCCACCCAGCTGTTGAAGTGCATGTAAGAACCTCCGGTGCAGTTCTGGAGACCAGCATCGCCTCGCCTTCCTGTTTGATTGTCCTTCTCTCTCTTCTTTGCCTCTTCCACTGCTGCCTGTCTCAGCAGTTGAGCTGGCCTCAGGGGCTGATACAGGCGTCCTTGTGACTGTGCGTTTTTCTTTCTCAAAGGGATGAAATGCTCCACCACTCTTCTTTGTTTCAACAGTAGATGCTTTGGGTGGAGGGTCCTGAAAATCATACAAATTTCAATTCTATGTGAGATGAGGAAAATGGTGCTGGACAGATTATGAGAATTCTTCACCATGATTTCATTTGCCATACCTCTTTTGTGGGCAGTTCGGCGCCTTGACTCCATAATTGTGCGGATTTCAACCAATTGGGCTTCTCAGATTCGTCATTTATCGCCTTGTTCTCCTCTGATGAGGTGGTCTTCGTCAGAGGGATAAACTCTTCTAATACAGGACCATCAGTTGATGTCTCCTCACATTCAGATCGACTTGGGTATGCAGAATCAGAGGCCAGTAGCTGTTTGTAGTTGTCAATGGCTGAAATATATGAACATGTGTTAATGAAAATTCTGGTGAAAAACTTGTTGGAAGCAATCAGACCAGTAGACTAGGGCTGATGATGAGAATGATGGTTTTGCTCCTGTGATCTCATCCTTCAAAAAAGACCTATTTTTATGCATGCGATAGGGATGGCATGTTCTTCTTGCCCAAATAGAGTAAACAATCAGGTGATTTCACGATAAATCGGCAGGCACTTGGAAACTAAGACAAAAAAAAAAAAAAAAAATCTACGAAACCTTGAACTTCGAGCATTTGAATCATCCCTGAACTAAAAATCAGTGTTTACGCTCATTGGAAGCTCTAGCAAATATTACAGTGCTTTCACACCAATGTTATAGTTATAATCATTGCAACACTGCTTGTAGAGACAGCGCTTAGAATTTTATGATTATGCGATTTGTGTCATCGTTAATGAGCAAATTTATCTTTTGAGACAAGCTATTATTGTTTCCCAAGTGACAACTGACTAGATAAAATCAAATGAGGTGCAATCACAGAACCATCAGCCTCTAGCGTGTACGGATTCATTTACCATGACATTGCAGTAGTAGAAATTCAATGAGAAGCCTTGATGTTCTCAGCAGCAACACTCGCTGCCGCTTGTCTTGTCATGCCATGGCTCATCAGTTAAACACTTCATTCTTTCAGATTGGGGAAAAAAAGGAAGCAGAAATGTATGTACAAGCACACAAGAAATAAAATGGGCATATTCATCCTTGCTTAAAATACCATATCAGAATTCAGAATGAAGAGAAAACCATGTTCGTTAGCACAAATTACAAACATGCCAAATAAGAACCAAAAGCAGTTAAGTTGCACACAAACCTTGGGTGACAAGCTGCAGGCAGAGTGGAAGCTCTCGGTGGAAGACCTCAATCTTGCGCCGCTCTTCTTCCAGAGCAGTGATGCAGTCTCGAGTTCTTCGAATTTGCTCTGAATGATCCATATCTATCCACTGGTCAATCGTAGGCGGAGGAAGAGCGGGGACGTTAATTTGGGAATGCTGTGCAGATGGATGTTTGAAATAAAAGAAGAGCGGTTTTTGAGCATCGACAGGTCCGGAAAGGGAAAGGCAAGAGATGGGGAGAATATGGGGATCTGAGAATTGTGCAGGGAAGAGAATAAACTTCTCCCAGAAGAAAAATAAAATAAAATAAAAAATATAAGAAGAAGATAGGAAACGGGGTGATCAAGCGATCATATCTGAATGAGGTTCCTCAATATGGTTGATCTGGACTGTCCATTCGATTCATCTGGGAGAAAAAAAGGTGCCCCATTAAAAGATTTCACCAAAAGAACTTAGATGGGTGGTTTAGTTTGAAACCGTTAATTAAAGAGTCCAAAAGAATCAATCTAGTTTGGAGTAAAATCTTGCATTGTACATTGAAAAAAGATCGTCTAGATGAAATGAGCGGTGTGGATTATAAATTTGATGGTCGGATAGGAAAAAAGAGAATAGGGAAGAGCATGGAGTGGGAGGGGAAGGTGGAGCAGAGCGGGGCAGAAGCGGAGAAGGGAAAGGGTGGGCGAGTGCGGAATCGAGGTCGGGGCGTCGCGTAGGTAACGAATCTTGTGGGGGTGGAGTTTGAATATTCGGGTGGGCGATTCTCTCGTGTCTGAGCTGGCGATGACGTCAGGGATTGGGGGTGGGATAAGATCGAAGACTCGCAGGAACGGGAATATCCCAATCGGTGGAAAACATGAGGACAGGGAATCTTTCGTTAGGTGGGAGAGCGGATGGCCATCTACCCGGCCTGCCCCGCTGCCTTTTCGTCATCCCAAGGGCCGTCCTCCCCTGCCTCTCGCGTGCTTCTCTCTACCACACGTGTGGTACTACATGGGTGAGTCCTGACCCAATTATACATTATCATGAAGATGCTGTGGCCGGAAATTGGAACCGACGGCACTAGAAAATTTGTAAATCAATCGGCAGTAATTTCTTAAATGACCTCTCTATGGGGCTCTGGTTCAATGCACTCGGGTGCATATACATATATTTATAAATTTTTTTAATGAAATTGTTAATCTAAGTATATTTAACATGCGTATCAATTTTTACCATTTTTAGATATTTGTTTAGAATTTTTAAAAATTAGTGGCACTGATTTTAAAAAATCTGAAATAAATATCTAGAAATCTCTAAAAATGATAAAAATTTATACACATATTAAATACAATTACATTAATATTTTTGTAAAATTTTTTTCAAAAAAAATAAAAAGATGAGTAAAGTACGCCAGGAGCACTAAAGCTCAATACTCCCAGGTGTATTGAACCAGAGCCCCTCTCTATGAATGTCACGGGCATCCCTTCTCTGGCTCATTGTGGATTGTGGGTGTCCCATACGAGATTTTGGGTGACCTTTGGTTTAGATGGGCCTTGGGTTGAATTCCATTCACATGACTTTTGCTTGTCTTCAGGGTGTCCACCAACGAGGGCTAATTAAAGTCTACGTGGTTGACACTGTATCGTCCTTTCGGCTGTCCGCTTTCATGCTGTTAATAGTGGCATGGATTGCACAATAAAGACGGTAGACGGTAGATGTTGGCAAACGGTAATACAGACTTTTTGGGAATTTGGAAAATTTGCTATAATCCAAGTTGTCGGAATGGCCAAATTTTTTTCCATTATCTCCCGTTAAATAGGCAGATGTCATGATTAAGAACGTGTGGACCCGCCCGTAAAGCTTGCAACAACGGCATTAGTTGGAGAACGTTATTGGCATGCAATCCGATCTTTTGACATGCGTTTCAACAAAAGAAAAAGAAAAAAAAAAAAAAAAAACGTGAAATGAGAGATGCCCGCAAACGCATCCTTCCCATCTCAGCGTTAGTAATCGCTGACTATTCTTCTGGCGCTTGGATCGGTTGCAACCACCGCATAAAGAGCATCGCATGGGAGATGGGGCCATGCTGCTATGGGTTAGGTTATTCAAACCACCATGCATTGCGTTGGATGGTGGGTGCTCAGTTATTTCACAAAATCTGCAAAATATTTCTCCTCTCAACTTTTGGAGTCGACCCCTTGCCAATTGCCACAATATTTTCCTCTTCATCTCATGGGATTCCCCCATTAACCTGATCACAAAGCCCACCTTATCACCCGTTTGAATTCAAACCTTATCGTTTATCTGCGTGATGCAGCCAAAGTTGCAGAACGTAGACTCGCCTGTTCGTCGCTCACCATGACTCTCGTGAAGGGGTAGTTTCTAGAACTTTGAATCTTCACAGGCCCAAATCGTTTTACTTCATTCAGTATTTCAGTACAAGTTTGAAATCGGTCTTTATTGAAACCTTGAAAATTGAAGTGATTTCGAGTACAGAGAATGTTATATGCCACTTCACACGACGAATTGATGGTTTATCTACAACGGGGCATGTATGAATTCCATGAGATGGTGTGGCTGCAGAAACCAAATTGTCAGCTGATAAGATTGACTATCAGCATGCGACGCCATTTTACCTTCTTTAATGTGTCTCTTACCTCCTCTTTTCAATATTCCAGCGGTCCCCTGCTCAACTTGCTTTCTTTTTCCTTGCTTGTTCCCATTACTCTTTGCTTTGCTACCGAGCACTTGCCGCGTGATAACGTGGGTGGCTGACAGGCAGCCCACCTAGGTTCAAGTTTCCTCCTTCATAGAGGGGTATTTTACAATTTTTCTTCCTAAAATGGAGCACTTACAGATTTTTTTCCCTAGTGTAAGGGTGTTTTACAGAAAATTCCTTCCACAGAGGGAAGATTGTGAATGTATTTAATTATAATATCATTTGTCACATTATATAAATAGTAATAAAAAATTACTCTGTTTTCCTTGCAGTGCACTAACAGATGACTTTTTATCCTATTAAATGATTCTGGCCAGTTGTATAGCTGGCCAATCTGACCACATGATGAGCTGCATTTTTCATTCTCTAATTAGGTGGTCACAACTGCTCTACTTGTTTCCAATATATTGCAAAACCCAATTCGATGATGTCAGCTGTTCAGCTGGTTACCAGTTGGACCAAGAAGCCAGAATCTGAAAGATGGAATAACTTCTAACGGTCCTCGAGGACAGAATGCAACAGTAATTCTTTTGTTTGGTTATGGGTGTCAGTTTTCCCGAGAACAAGGAATGTACATACGGATATGCTCACCGGCTGTCACAACTTCAATGACAGCTTTATCAACAAAAAGTTAGTAGAACTTTTCCAGTTCGACTATTTATTACGAGGCAGCCTTCAATTACATGGATGGTGACGCTTTCTTTGGCTTGCTGAACCTAGTTGGATAGTTCATGCCCCAAAGGCAGAGCTGTGATGGAATTCTAGAGAAGATATTGAACAAGCTACCTTACATCAGAGGCATGTCCAATGTAATTATCTAGGGCTCTGCGTGGACAAATCAGGCTGGCCTGTGCATTTGTGGTTGCAAACGCATGAAAGAAATGGATAGCCAGATGAAAGATGATCTTACTATTCCATAGATATCACTATGGAAAGAATGGAAAATAAGCACTCATTCCCTTGAGAGATTATTCCACTTTAGACGGTTCATAAACAAGATCAGACAGGTATTTTTAGAAGCACTATATTTGTAATCCAAACGGTAACTCCTCAAAATGATAGGTATTATTACAATCAGAATATTTACAATTCAGTTCAGCGTTTAGAAAGAAAAACTAACAAAAAGTTCTAGTTCTTTAGATTTTGACCCAGTAATTCACCAAGTTGGGAAGAAAGTGCACAGGAAGGGCAATAATGGTTACAAGTGACACTTTAGTAACCGCTACTGGATGGTTGCAGCCAACCAAAAAACCTTCTGGAAAAATAACCGTTCACTCTTACTGCCCTTCTTAAATGTCCTGTTTTCTTTTTTTTGGGGGGCGGCTCCCATACCAGTGCCTTCTTCAAATCAAGGATCGCACTCAGGTCTCAACATCTAAATTCATACTGTATGAGTAGTCATCATGATCAAAATTTTTGGTATCCAGATTCTTTTTTACTCAAAACTATCAATCTCCAACATTTCAACCTGACTTCTATAGAGGAAAATTACAGAACTCAAAACCAAAATGAAGATGAGGAAGATAAAAGTTGATTTACACGGACTGGCCTGCTGCCTTATGAGTGCCATTCCATCTTCCTGACCGTTCTTTGAAGATGCATTCCCCAATTCCAGTATTGGGCATGTGAGTAACCCAAAAACAAGACCAGCACAAGCAGCTCCTAGATGTGTCCTACAACAGGATAATGAGTTTAAGAAACGGAACCGTTTTACAATTGGTATATTTGGGTGAATGTAAATGGGCAGGAAAATGCAAATGCAAACATAACTAACAAAGTCATGCATGACATTCATCTACCTCACACTAAATGAATCTATTTTTTCTACATTCTCAACTATATTCTATCATTTTCCTCTATCTATTCTAGATTGTTGCCTACATTTATTTTATTCTGCAGTGACTCATGATCATTAGTGGTAATTGTCCATGGCTAGGAAACCTATGGAACAGATGGGATCAGCTGGAGAGATTGAGGGATATCTACTGAAGAGTCCCTCTAAATCATGTGTAGAACAAAGATGCTTTCTTTGTTGAAGCACACCATAACATGCTTCACATTAACTGTCATAGATTTCCATCTTTTTCCCCCTCTTACTTGGACTCTAATTTGTCCAAGAAAAATTCCATTTTAGGAATAGTGGATGATTTATGGGCAATTCGAACCAGCTGAAAACAATTGGCTCTATCTGCATACGAACTCAATAATGTTAAGAGCTTGGACTTATGAATATTAATGAAATGTGACATAGAACATTAAGAGCTTACCAATCATCTATATGCTCAAAGTTGCTCAACACTAAGCTCAAAACAGTGACAATGACAGCTTTTTGGAACATGTTTTCCACCTCTTTTGGGTTAGTATCTTTGTTCTGGATCTGGTAGATAAACCAAGCACCAAGTATGGCAAAAATTGGACCCTGCAGACATAAGTTAGTTGAAATCAAGGAGGCGTACCATGATAAAATGAGATAATTTTGCTACTTAGGACAGAGTTATCCCTCCAAGTGGTCCAGAATAGAGCACAAAGAAAACAATACAACACCCATGAAATCTACTAAAGGAAACTGTACTGCTTCACTTGCAAAATCAGGAGAAAAGACCAGTTTGATCTATGCGATTTTGTTGAAAAATACAAGCACTAAAGTGGTTCTGTGGCACTTAAGAGTAGAATTCACCATGATGTCGATCCAATGGAGAAGAAAAATGACAGGTTATTAACAAGTACTCAAGTGTGTGATTATTATTTATTTATAAATTCAATGGAAATATAATATCAATTTAAACAATCAATCAATTTGATCCATATTCTGGTCACTTGACATATCTTTCCAATCCTAAAAAAAAAATAAAAAAAATAAAGAATCCAAAATATCAACAGCATCCCTAAAAATAAATAAACCCAATGTAGGTTCATAAGCCTCACCACATTCTTCACCATTAAAAATTCCAAAAAATGTGACAAACTAAAAATTGATTACCTAGAAATGAAAGACTATCCCACAAAGATGCGTATAAAGAATTAGAATAGTTTTGAATTGTAATTAACCCAGGGAACTGCAAATACATGACATAAATGGTTGACAAACAGAATTTTGAACAATCCAACATTTTCTTTGTGACCTTCTACTTGCTACCAATTGGGTGTTGTGATTTTTCTAGTTATCAAAGGTGGGTCGGAGGGGTCCACCCCCCATCCATGACAAAAATCTCACAATGTGGAAACTTTCATAGGAGCGATATCTACAGGTAGGATTAGCTATATGCTACGACCAAGTGGATGAATAAAAAACATTAAAAAAATTCGAATGTTGAGGCTGAATTGATGAGTAGACAGGACAGGCCTTTAGTCAGAGACGTATGCAAGATCAGAACCAAACAACTGGACAGATCGCAACCCATATAGTTTGTCATCCATACGCAAAGGCATGTCTCTATGTGCTCTCTTGCATGACCCTCAATGATCCTTTTTTCCCAGGTAATTTTCGCCGTCTGATCAATGGTTGACATGGTCCACTTTGGTCATGCTTGAAAAGTGTAGATGACTGTCATTGATTGAAGTGTATTAGGACATACTCTTAGTGTAAGTACGTTTATGAATTTTTAACAGCTAAATGTGAATTTAAACATGTATAAGTTATCCACAGTCTTACATGGTACTTATGCAAGAACAGGATCATTAGTAAGGCAGATTGAGAAGAAATGTTGTTATCCAGATATTATGGTGCTATGGGGGGTTCACATATTGAGGAAGATAAATGGATCACAATCAACGAGACTGAGTTCCAGATGATACATACATTAGGCTTTCCAGATTTTGAATCCTACTCTGTTGATACCACCAAGATGACATATATAGATTATCAAATTTGTTCACAAGGCAGGCCCAAATCTCTCTGTGCAGGGGCCTTGAAATTAGGCCAACATCACCAGAAATGGAGCCAGGTACTGGCAAAATGGATGGTAAGAAGGATGAATGATAATCCATGCTAGAGGTAATGTGTGGTCCAATTGAGATTGGATCAACCAGATTCTGAGACTACTTGCACATACCTGGCAAGCCACACGATGAACCATATTTGTCAAATTGGCACGTAGCTACTGAGTCTGGATTCTGGAAGCCTTACTGCATATAGACTACAGCATTCACAAAATACATGATAGGATGCCAGAACAATTGTAGAGCAATGTGCCTTACTGTGCCACCAACAGTTGCCTCTGGAGTGTGAACAAAGCTTGACAAGTTGCCAGAAATCCCTCCCAATATATATATCAAGAAAAAGGTAAATGAACCATATCCTCTGCACACTTGAGGACCAAATGTAAGAAGCACCCAGCAACCAAGAGCAACGTGGAGAAATCCAGAGTGCTGCATGAAATAT
The DNA here is from genome assembly GCA_030490835.1 of Annona cherimola. Classification (NCBI taxonomy): domain Eukaryota; kingdom Viridiplantae; phylum Streptophyta; class Magnoliopsida; order Magnoliales; family Annonaceae; genus Annona; species Annona cherimola. The sequence goes on along the minus strand of CM059973.1, from coordinate 81,329,186 downwards.
TTCTTTTTAAGTAAAACAAACACACAATATGATGTAATGAAAAGAAACATATTTGCCATCACAAAGACAAAGTGGTTCCTGAAGCGCATATTTCAAAGAAAGAAGAATATCTGGTCAGAGATGTAAGGATTCTTTCCTTTTTAAATGAAGCAATGGAAGTCATGTGAAGCATTATAGTGGTCTAGATACACTCTTAACGAATTATGTATGACTGTCAACAGAAAAATGTTGCTTAAGATCATAAAGGCTGTCATGTTAGTTTTCTTAACAGCTAGCTTAATTGAAATTTTAAATAATTTTCTCCATTCCATAAATGGAATATTTAAATTATTTCCTATCACGAACTTGCAAGAAGTACTTAAGCTGGTCTAATTAGCAAGGACAAGGCCATGATGATGGCGTGACAATGTCAATGATTGTCAACAGTAAGGATTCCTTGAGCTCATTGCATAGCTGAGAGGCTTCTAACAAATGATAAAACCAGGCAGAAGCCATAACACATAAATGCAACATAATCAAACCAATTTTTGAATCCATGCAGACTAGGTACTTCCCCATGGCAACATAATCAAACCAATTTTTTTAAAATTTTTTATGGATGATCAATCCAATTAAAATGACAAGAGAATTGATGCTAAAAAACAGCTAAAACAATATTCAAACTAAATCTTAATGTGTACCAGAAACATTGGTGTCACTAGCCTCCACCACTCTCCGTCTAAAATCAATTCATTTATCTTTGCTCCATACATTAAGGGCAGCGACAAGCGTCCCATATCAGAATCCCTCATTGGGCTTGCTATCTCAAAAAAGAAGACTGCAATATTTATGGAAGCAAGAATGCTTCTGCACTCAACACAAAAACTGATAAGCATTAACCATCAAGAAGCAGAATATAACCAAGAACTAAAACACACAGGAACAAGGGCTGCATGAAAAGAATGCTAAATTGAAAGGAAATCCACATAATTTCTTATGAAGAATGACTGGTGACAATCCCCGCACGAATTTAGAAATGTACCAGCAGCAAAATGTTCTATTGCAGCAACAAACATCATTGAGGAAGTCGGTAATCATTTTCATTGATGTAAACTCAAAATCAGTAGCAGATGTCTAGATGAGAAAGGATATAATTAGAAATGAATATGTCAAATTGAAAGTTGATCAATAATTAGAAATGAATAATGAATACCCTGATAGCTTGATCATGTGCAAAAAAGCAGCAATAAATGCAGAAAAACCCAACCCCAAACACAACACCACCCCAACCACCCCACCACCAAAACAACCCAATCCAAAGTGAAAACTAGCAGTAGTAAATAGTATTTTCCGGTGAATTTAAGTGACATGGTCGTGACTCAAGGATCACGAGGATGAGTCAGGATGTAAGTTTACTACTGAAGTACTGAACTCCTCGATTTTCATTTTGCTCTGGAAATTCTACATGGACTAATAGGAAGAAAGATAGCCACATATCTGAATTTTTACCAGTTTCCATGACTCAAGGACCAAATTATATATTGCCTCATCCGTTCGTTTCCCTGACTTCATGGTCAGGCAAATCATTCAAGCAGGTAAGGATATCAGCTTTACAGGTTGGTTGGTGGATAGGACTGGAAAATAGATCCAACTTACGTTGAAAGATGCCTCGTGAGCATAGATAAAGCTGGGGACTGCGCTTGACAAGTCCAAATTCAGACACAAGCAATTAAGGAAGAACATATGCACTTTCTTGCATCCCACCACAAACTTCAGGAAAGAAAAAGGATTTGATAGAGAATTTTTAGTATGTTGGTTTTCTGAATGATTGCTGTTTGAGCATTTCAAAAATACAGGTCAGCAGTACTGAAATAAAGAAGAACATAAAAGACTTACATCAAATAAAGATCAGAGGATTCATCGTCTTGTTGAAGGTCTTGAACATTCTTTCCAGCATTTGGTAATAGATCATTCTCATCATTCTTCGTTTTCAATGGCAAGTAATTATTTGAGTTTCTAATCCTTCCTTCATTTCTTCTATTATGTTTTCTGCTTGTGGAGAGTGCACTTTCTTCATTTCGTTTTCTGGTTTCCTCATTAGAACTGAAAAAGCTTTTCTTTGATGACTGTCCTCCTGACAGAGTGAAGAAAACAACATAACATGAAATAGTTTTGCAGGAAATGACTTCCTAACTGAAGGAAAATGGACAATTGGTCTATAAATGACATCCTAATTGGTACAAGGCTCTAAGTGAAATCTGCAAGGTTTCCATAACTCGATGATTCTAACCCAGAAATAAAGCTAGAAGAAACCAGTTCAGCAGAAATATTGCACACCATACTATTCCCATTCTGAAGCTTCAACAAATGGTTTTGATTCCTCAATAATATTTTTTAGCTTCTGTTTCTTTTGGGGGAAAACCTTTTACTAGATAGGATTTTTGAGCAAGTCTTTTCCTTAGGAGCTCAGACTAAATTAGTTCTAGGAACAGCACAAGACGTCACAAATGCACTGGATGCTGTGCATCTCAATGTGGTCAGCAAATGCACCGCCTTGTTAAGAATAAGACATATGGATGGCTACTCTTATTTGCTACTCTTGTTAATATTAAACTGGATAATGGATGTGATTAAGTGGTTTAGTTTCTAACTTGATTTTGTTCAAATAGGTATAATATTATGCATCACAAGACAACCAGCTGTTAAAAGAACCAAAAACAAAATTGCACAAACAATTTTTATGCAGAAAAATATACCCATGCCTTTTCATGTTCACACAGCTTAAAGAATCTAATAGTGCAGATAATGGATTTGAAAGCATTCACCAAAGCTGGGACATTCAAACTGGGATAAAATTGTTTGCGACACCATGCTTCTATGACTGATAACTTTTCCATCTTCATGAACTAGGGCAGAGCCTGGTGGTTTCACATTGTGGATTCATGCATATGGTCCCAGCTTTGAGTCCGAATGGGAGCAAATGGCTCCATGTAGTAGTAGTAGTAATAACTTTTCCATCGTCACAGAAGATCATGAACGTTAATAAGAATTTTTCTTTCCCTATCTATTGACCATTCACCATGGAGTTAGCATGAAATCAAGCTGTTCAATGATAATCCAAACGTCATTCACATTCAACCATCGAAATTTAAGTACGTAAATGACATTCATATAAAAAGTTTAAAACCATACATGAACAATAGTTACACAACTAAACATTAAATTTGTTAAGATAAAGTGCTCAAGTCATTAGAATGTTCCAGATGGTATTCACATGCTCACCCAGGTCAAGCTTATCAAAATAAGAATCCAGAGATCCAATTCCCTTCTTAGTTTTCAATTCGCTATTTGCTTCAACTGATTTTTTCATTGAATCTCGCAATTGTGAAAATGCATGGTTCGTCTGATTCCATTCCTTTCTAGATGTCTTGCTAAGCTTGCTAAAATAAGCGTCCAATGACTTCAGTTGCTTCTCATTAGTACTTGCACCTGCCCCATGTAATTCCTTGGAAGATTTATCTTTTTGGACGCCACCTGTTGAATGAGATTTTGCTGGGCTATCCATGTTGTAAACTCTTTGGGAAATGGGTCCTTGCATTGCAGGGTGCAACATTATGTACCTTCTACTGCGAGCAGTGCAAAAAGCATCATCTCTGTTACCCATCTTTGCTTTTTTACCTAATTCAGCAGTTGGGCAAATGAAATGCTGTCTCCTTCCTACATCTCCTCCAGTATGAGAGAAAGGGAACAGAAAGACCTTTCTGGTAGCCGTGTAGCCATCCAAAATACCTCCCTCATTCTGTCTAACCAACTTGACAATAGGATGAACATTGTCTTTGGAGAAGGTTTCTGGGAATATAGGAATCGCAGACATACTGTATCTGAAAGGAATAGAATGAAATGGTTGAAGATATTATGACCCAAGTGGAAGCTTGTTCTTCATGCACTTGACTGTACTGTATGGAAAACTTGAAACAAGCAACCTGGCCTTCAAAGTAAATGAAATGACACAGAACAGCATACACGACCATGGTGACATGTTGGACTGTGACCACAACAACATGTTTGAAGGAGATCTCCGAATCCAATTATATTTGGTTGGCTGCTGGCCATCATAAATTGGCTATTTAGCTCTACATGTCAGTAAAACTTACCGATAATGTGAATGAAAGGGCAGAGTAAATGAAAATCACCAGAAGTCAGAATTCGTTTCCAAATCTTTTGGCCTAAGTTGGTACAGTAAATGACAGCTATTGAGACTGTTCTCATCAAAGCTGAGGGTTGAGGTCATGCTCAAAACAATAACAACAGCTAAGACTGAAAAATTCTAAAATTCTGACCAACAAATAATAGGACCAGATGTTAAATGAGCTTATTGCACAATCTTGAATCACTAAGTTTGTTTCGTCTCAAACTTAAGCTTTAGTTCAAACCTACATATCCATTCTCAAGCTTGGTCTGCAAGTTTCTATTCAAAATTTTGGTCAGAGTCGAGCCTAATGAAAATATATCAGATGACATATTATGTTTATAATTCATAATAAAAATAAAAGGCATACGTAAGCTATCAAGCCTATAATAAGCCGCACTGAGATGACCTTATATAAACTTGAACTTGACCTCTTTGTCCGATTAGCTGTGTTTGCAAAACTAGATGTCAGCTCAAATTTGAGCTTCATTGAGCTGAACTGAGTCAGATTAGCCTGTTTATGATCTATGGACCACCTAGAACAGAGGTGTGATTCTGTAATAGCATAGGCAAACTATGCTCTACTTCTCAGGCTAGTGTAAATAGATGGCCAAGAGTGATGGTTTTCCTCTCAAGTCTCTTGGGTCCTTCACCATTGGTGGGGGCCTTTAAAATGCTGTCACCAGCGTTTCTTCGTGGGTTCGAAGCACGTGTTGCTGTAATGACATGCTTCAAGAATCTTGTCCAGGCATGTACTAGCAGATGGAAAAATATACATACGAGAACAGTACATGTATGCACAAGCATAGCTAGTTCTCCTTCTGCAGACAACCCGACTCATACGAGTCAACTCTCTTTCGCCACTATTTTTATATCATTTTAAAGGCAGCTACTTTCTTGCTTATTACTAGATATGAGATTCGTCCCTTGACTCAGGCTCGGTAATCAGGTAGTCAGGTTCAGGAAAATTAATAGGGGAACCAGGAGCGACGAAAAAAGGGAAAAAGCAAAGAGAGGGAGAGAGGGAGAGAGGGAGAGACTTACATTGATGATTAGAGGCAGACAATGCAATTATCAGACAGTTGCATAAATGCCGCGATTCTTGGGGAACGAAACGAGCAAGCGGTGGAGACGCCATGTCATAAAAGAGTCCTGGAACGGAATCCGGAGGCCTCCTTCCTTATCTACCCTGCCCCATCCAGCCTTCGCCACGCAGACCACGGTGGGCCTCACGCGAATCATCTTCCTGTTGGTGGAGCCCACGCGAAAGGGATAACAACTGGGCACGGGGTTACCGCTTTCCGCGTGCATTCCAAGCTTTACGGACGGTGGTTCCCTAGGCTGTAAATACTAATTTCATGCGGAAGAAGCATGCTGTTTCCACATAAAAATGTGTTTTTATTTTTAAAATTTTATATAAAATATTTAAAAGCATAAAAAATATAAAAAACTATATAGATGAATACAATATGTCCCAAATAATGTTAAATTTTCTTTTAAAAAATAGGATAGGTGCAATGGATCGAGATCGGTACGCTTACATAGCTAAATTGCTCAAACAGAGCCTCAAACTATGTCTCAGCCTCAATCGTGTTACTGAGAGCATACGTGCGCAGCTTCCTAAAATTCCTTTTTTTTAAAAAAAAAAAAATAAAAAATCATGTCATCCACATTGGATGATTGAGCAACCAACGGAGATGTAGAAGAAGTGAATGAGACGGCTGCCCCAACACAACTTAAAACACCGGACCTCCAACCTACACATACCTTGTACACTCATATCAACCAGGCCAAAAACTCAAAAACACTAAAGCAACTTCCTAGTCCAAGTGTCCAACGATGTGGACCTTGGTCTTTCCTTGGTTTGTATTTTAAATCCAGCAAGTATGCATCTGTGTTTTAGATTCTGATATTTTTGTATTTATATTTTAAATCTTATAATGCTTTCTTTGTTGTATTTTAGATTCTGAAATTTAATTTTTTTATAATAGCAATTCAACTTTTTTTTTTTTTGTTTCACTTTGAAAGGCATATATTTACAACTTAATCATCCAAAGTACCTTTTTAAAATTTAATTCAATGAATTTTTATCAACTATTACTTAGGGTGTATTTGGTAATGAATAAAACTTTTAATGAAAAATTTTAGAGAGTAAAAGTTGGTAAATGATGTAATATAATAGGGGTAATGATGAGTAGTAAAGAAAATAAAATTAAAATAGATAAGTTAGTTATGTGAATAATTGTATAGAAATGATTGAAAAGTAGGACAATTGTCTAAGAAAACGTAAAAAAATAATTAAAAAATATGATAATTATGAAGAGTGAAAAGTTTTAACTTTATATTTTTTATCAATTACCAAACACACCCTAAGCGGTACAAAACTCTCTCGCTCAAATCCTAGACCGGGATGATTCGAATGAAAGCCAAACCGAGCAGCAAGTGCTGGCCTTGCAATTCAACTTTTTTGGTTGGCCTATTTGTTTTGGTTAACCCAGAGTTCGCACGCGTCGCATCTATTAAATCTATCGGCTACCATAATGCGCCAGCCCAACACTATAGGTTATCGACTCTAATCCTAGGGAGTCAACTTCACGAATTTGAATTCATATATCCTATCCCTCATGGGCCACCTTCATAATTATACGAAATCCATTCCACTCATTGCAATTAGAATTATTTATTTAATCAAGCAACTAAATTTCTTCACAATCTAAGATGTACGTATCCCCCATCTAATAAAAGTGCGAGCTCACCCCATCTAAGATCATCGGGTGTTAACTCATCGTCTAAACCATTCCCAAACATTCCCATGTAGATGAATAATTTATAAGTTATTATAACGCTTTAATGCAACTTTATTTTTAAGCAGGTGTGACCCTACCAAAACTCCTATTGAAATGATTTTTAGTACCATGATAAATTAAATAATATTAAAAATGAACAGTTAGATTTCAACTCCCTCTTCAGTATAGGCCTCAAATGGAGAGGATCGAACAGTTCCACCAAAGGATATCGGCCCCCACAGATGATTATATTATTATAAAGGGTTAATTTCAAATATACCCACTACATTTGACTTTAATTACAAATATACCCACTAAGTTTGAAAACTTTCACATATACCCAATAAGTATAAGTAAAATTTCAAATATACCCATTCTATCAGGCATAATAAAAAATCACCGTTATCCATCATCTGAAATGTCCAAAATGCCCCTTATTATTTAATAATAATAGTCATTCAACTATGATAGAAGTTGAATAATATAATGTGAAAGAAAAGCTAAACAGAATGAGCTTTAACAGCTCAGGTATTGTACAAATCACAATAAATGATAGATTAATCAGGGTTATTTTAGGATTTTAAAATGATTAAACGTTTATAATTGTCATAATGAGTATACTTGAAATTTCACTCATATTTAGTGGTATATATACAAGTTTTCAAACTTAATAGGTTTATTTGTAATTAAGGGTAAATGTAGTGGGCATATTTGAAATTAACCCTATTATAAACAAATGGACTGAAACTGTTTGGAGGCGAGTGGAAGTTGAACTGTTCAAAGGCCAGGTGCATGGATGCCGCGTACAAGAAGGACAACTTTCAATGAAGTCAGTCCAATGAAGAAATCTTATCCACAAATCTATGCTCTACAGAGAGATTCCATACCATAAATAACTTGACAAAGACATACTGTCACTCTCTGATCTAGAATACACAAAGAATTGAGCAGCTGTAAGGGCTCTCCCACTGGTTCTTTTGCTCCCATACAGCGCTTAATACTGCAATTTCACAAACAAGCAAATCACATTAGATGTTCCCATTGTCAAGATGCACTATTGCACAAAGTGGCTGACATGAGTATGTATAAAATGTTAAGGTAGGTGTAAAGTTCGAAGTCGGGTAAAAGCTTTGGCCTTGTTATCCTTCCCTTAAAGTACATCTTCATCTAATACCTATCCATCTAAGATAGGTGGCCAATTAAAAAAAAAAAAAATGCACTGGTTCAAAAGTCATGCTACTTCACTAACAACAGGCAGATTGGCAAAACTTCGTGTGTAATTTCAAATCATATATATATATTGATATTATCAAATCGTATATTCAATTTGTAGTGAGACCAGCCATGCATAAATCTCCACAGAGGATCCAAACTGAGGGCTTGGATTCCATGCCCATATGCCACATGATATGGGCACATATTTTGCATATAGATGGGTGAGCATGACAACACTTAACTTCGAAAACATCATAAGATGGATACTGCTAGGATCCATCCCATACTAGGCAGGCTGGAGTAAACTGTCCTATACCAGGCCCTCTACTTAGGGACTGTCCCATACTAGGTCCTGGCTCCTCTTAAGTACTGTTTCAAACCTACCAAATTCCAATTCAAGTGATCTTCAAAAAAAAAAAAATTCAAGTGACTTTGCAAAATTATATGCTAAAGGTCATGGGTTGGAGTGATGACTCTAAGTTGCTTGAATTGAAATTTCATGAATTCGGAATAGTACCTAGGAGGGGCTATGACCCAAAGTCACCCAATATAAGACAGTCCACGAATTTGAAGAGTCACTCAAATTGAAATATCATGGGCTTGGAACAGTACGTAGGAGACGCTAGGGCCCAATATGGGATGGTACTATGTGGAGGGCCTGGTATGAGACAGGTTACTCCAGTTCAGTATGGGACAGATCCTAACAGATACACATCACAAAAGGAAACAAGTTCAAGCATTTTCTACCTCCAATCACACATGAAAAAGAGTACCTTCCTAGCTAATCACAAATCGCATTCTGTTTCATTCCTTTTAGAAGTTGGCTTAAAAACTAACCTCTGACCAGCATTTGGTCCAATTAGCTGCATGTCAATTTGGACAATTAGAAACTGACTATATGTGCGTATTAATTTCATTTGTGGTTGACAATGAAGTATGAAAAGTGACAAAATGAAGAGTATTCATTAAATCCACACCAACAATCAAGGCCCTGTGTTGAGTCATTGTGTTGATCAACACAGGAAAACAATGAGAAATAAATTGAAAGATAGCAATTGATCTGAGAAAAAAGCATTTCCATGGGTGAGGCAAAGTCCTTCAGATGATTTATTAAATGTCCTGGGGATTCTTACTTATATTTACGGGCCAATGGAAATCCAAAGATGTGAAAGGAAAGTCTTGAAAATCAATAGGGGCTACATTGGAAGAGGATGCTGATTTCAGAATCTCGCCAAATTTGAGAAAGAATTTAAAATTTTAAGGAAGATATGCAGAACATTTCAAAGCATTTTGTTCCCCTATTCAGCAGAAGGTTCCATCCACATGAACAAAATAATCGATGCTTGATGAAAGCAATTCAACAAGGATCAAATTCATAATGCGTCTCCACTGGATCAACTAATGAGTAAGATACACAAACAAAGCTATATCCAGTATCCACCTGCAAGGAGTCTCAGAAAAAGCCAGCAGGTGGGCAATGAAACAGGATGAATTAAAGCACCACTACAGAAGGAAGGATGAAAGAAAATATTGTGTGGAAGATGGAAAGAACAAAGCTATATCCAGTGTCCACCTGCAAGGAGTCTGAGACAAAGCCAGCAGGTGGGCAATGAAACAGGATGAATTAAAGCACCACTACAGAAGGAAGGATGGAAGAAAATATTGTGTGGAAGATGGAAAGAACAAAGCTATATCCAGTATGCACCTGCAAGGAGTCTGAGACAAAGCCAGCAGGTGGGCAATGAAACAGGATGAATTAAAGCACCACTACAGAAGGAAGGATGGAAGAGAATATTGTGTGGAAGATGGAAAGAGAGGGGAAAATGGTGTGGAGCAGCTCCTTAAACAGACAGTGTGGCAGTGACAATAGAAGTAAAAATTATTTTCCTTAGGGAGGAAGTTCAATATCATTTGGAAGTAGGCCACTTTGGGAGAACATTTTGCCATCATTAATGAATAGATTCCAAGAGGAAGAGGACATTGATCCCAGATATGCATTTTTCGACACTTCAAATGAGCTTGCAAAGCATTTGTTGAATCACAGATAATTATCAAACAGCTTCTTGGTTTCGTGGAGTTAATCCAAAAGGACATGATGCTAATATTTTATCCTTTGCTCCAAAGAAAACCAGATATGGATCTTGCATCAGTAGTGTTTATATGTATATCAGCATCGATGGGAAATCCTTTGGCATCATTTATTTAGTGAGTCAACCGAATTTCATCCACATTAAAGATGTGCATAGGCTAACAACAACAACAACAAAAAAAAGAAGAAGAAGAAAAAAAAAGAAAGAAGAAAGAAAGACGTGCATAGGCTAAATGAGCTTAAAAATATAATATTTATGTGTAAATTATGAAAAATGCTTAAGACAGTTTTATAGATGAGGGCCATGCCCAATGATACTAGACAAATGACATAGTTTCCATGACAATATAATGATGTTAAATACATGGACAGAATGGATTTTTTATTAGTCATCCAGGCAGGAGAAATGGATGGGGTTACATAAATGTGGATTTTCATATAAGTGGAACTCTTACATGAAAATCTTACTGGTTTGTTAGCTGACAGCACAAGGGTATTTAGCATCTCTGACATGTAACTAGATGTGTTGAGTGCAAGGTGGCAACAAAAACAACTTGCCTTCTCCTGTGCTAAGATTTTGACTTATCTTTTATCTTCAGTGAGCAGGCAATGCGTAAGTCTTTCCAGAATGTAGAAACACACCAAAGGCCATAGATAAGATGTGCAAAAACCCATCTCTTCCAATGACCAGCAGTGCATATGCATGACCGTCCTAGTGACAAGCAGTGTACAAGAAGTTATCACTTTGGCTTTTCACCATATATGATATACCCCTATATTTCTTCTAGGACAGTACAAAAAGAGAGGAAAAAGAGAAGACTTAGAATGTGGAGCTGCAAATAGTTCTCCAAAATGATTAAAATAATTTTCATGGTTTCAATTTTGTCAAGATCTTTGCTCAACAAGATCTGTAGATTTTAGAGAATAAAAACGTTAGAAAATTTTCAGCCTAAATAGATGCCTAATTTCATTACCACCCAAAACATCTTAACTGCCTTAATTTACAGAATGAATCCAGTAATGGCATATATGATCTTCTTCTCTCTGACTTCAGCCTATGACACATGGAAACAGACATATTTGCACACGTGTGCCTCTCAACTAGAGACTATACATATCTATGATGTTCCTGTCAGTGCATTCTGCCATCATGTTCTAATGTTCCAAGAACTTATGAAGAATTATGTGGCTGCCATTTATACCTGTTTCTGAGGTGGAGTTAGCCACATTAATCATGTTGTGACATTGCTAAAGTCTTTGGCAATGTTCTTAGTGAACAAAGCATTTTAATATCTTTTATACTAGCCTTTAACCATTTTTTTACAGCTGCCTTCTTGTTTAATCATAACCTTCAGCTTAAATGAAGTCACTTCACTTAACAAGTGTAATCAGAACATCAAACCAGGCATTTTAATATCTTTTGTACTAGCCTTTAACCATAATTTTACAGCCGCCTTCTTGTTTAATTGTAACCTTCAGCTTAAATGGAGTCACTTCTCATTAAAAAAAATAAAAATGAAGTCACTTCTCTTACCAATTATAGTCTCAACTTCTAATATCTTATAACTAAATCAAGTAAGTTTACTTTATTTTATTTTCTTTATTAATTCAACTTTGAAATTATTTTCAATCACCACTACCGCTCATATAACACAAGATCTTTATTTCTGTCATTATCATGAAAACGTTGCGCTTTAACTGTCTAACATTCGATCTCAATAGCCTAGCCAACTTATAGCTGTCATACACGAATTTCCTTCAATTTAATTGGCATTCAGCAATCAAATAAAATGATTGAAATACAACATCCATTTTCTCCCAACTTGACTCCAAGGGCACCACATGTTATCATCATCATAGAGTATCATAAGGTAAAATGCGACCACAGGCAATAACAGTTATATTGTATCCTGCATTTTGATTTATTTTGGATTTCTGATTAAGCTTATTTAACATCGGATTGGTTCAGAAGTTACTTAATTGTGGAGTTGTGTATTAAGACATTGATTTCAATATTTCGTCTCAAATTGAATGAGTGAACGACATTTTGTCTCATAGAAGTATTGCAAATACATTCTTATTATATTGGACTAGAGATAATAGACTTTTCTTGCTGATGGCATATATCAGTCCCTATTTCTCACATACAGGGGTAACTCATTGGGTCAGGGGTGTGAATATGATCACTTGTACTTGCACTTTTAACTAGTTCATTTTTATCTTCATTAGTGTAGTTAAAGTTCCCAATTAGACCCATGACTAAGAGTAATTATCTTGGATTATTCAAGGATGATCTAACTAGTAAACTGCGATTGTAGCACACCAAAGCTTAATGCAACATCCAAAATAATTCAAACTAATGGCTCAATCAAAAGAAAAGAAGGTCCTCTAACGGTCATAAGGCAAGGATGATGACAATAATGTTCCAATTCCAAGGAAACTAAAAGAAACCATAGACCTCACCTTCCCATCGGTTACATCCAGTTACCAAGGGATTTCAATGCCATCAAGCTGCACCCAAGGAAAGAATGCACGAAAGGAAAAGAATAATTTAAAAAACGGATGCTTGATATGGCCATCACTCATGATTCAGGAAGGGAGCGTGGAGCAGGGGACGATGGGTCTTCCAATATCTCCCTCTTCCGCTTTTCCATTTCGTATTTTCTAAGCCTCTCCTTCATCTTCTCCTGTATAGTAGTACAGGGAAAATGATCAGAAGTTATAGAATATGCATGAATCAAATTTTTGCCAAATGTGATGACGGCATTCAATAAACCATGCAAAGGAATCTAATAAGGTCAGCATAACCATCAATACATTGACAAGTGGTTGAAAGAACGCTTTTCGCCTGTTCCACTTAAGCCCTTCCTCCATGTCAATTTTCAATTGCTGGAGAGCAATGGAAGGGTTAATTAGAAGCTCTCAATACCAGATTTCATTAGAAATGTAGATGGTTAGCTTCTTAGTTCTTCCTAGATTCATATGATGTAACAAAAGCATAAGCACGAGAGGTAAACCGCGGATTTCGAGGAATAAAAAGAGCTACTTTTACGTTTATCACTCCTCCAGTGGCAGCAAACCTATTTGCTCATAGAGATTTTCTTTGTTCTAAAAGAAGTCTATATATTCCCTTAAAAAAAAAGTTGATATATATATATATAATAATAATAATAATACTAGTGTAATATATATTTGTATGTTTTTCATTGTGATTGGTAGCGGTATGGAAAATCAAAAGAGAAGTGCGCACTGTTAAAATGCAGCAGAAATAGAAGAGGGAAGAAGAGACCTTATAGCTAGTTTCGACCCTGTGCATAACGTAAAAACCGAGTACGCCCCCCAAGATGGTGCCTGCCATAATCCTCAAGTACGCCCATCTCGCCGAAGTCGCCATCCCTACCCTCCACCGCTTTTGAGTGCTAGTCTGTTCTTCCACACCATCGCATGCGCGTCAACGTTCTGTAAACTTGTTTACAGTCGAGGCAGGATTTGCTGAGGAGTAAATGCCCATTCTAGCCCAACCTATCTAGGCCCAAGAGATAGGTCCAATGTAAAACATGGCCACCCAAAAAACTGGTTAAGGTGTCATTGCTAAATGGTCGGATTCTAGTCTATCGAAGCTTGTGCTGCATTCATGATAGCCATACTGCCTTCATCATGGAAAGTTTAAGTTTTATTGGAATACATGTTGTCAACATGTTCACAACTTAGATGAGATTAAGTGAATGTTTAGGAATATGGGGTGGGAAAGAAATTGTGGGTTAGGGAGGGGGTGGAAGTGAATGTTTAGGAATATGGGGTGGGAAAGAAATTGTGGGTTAGGGAGGGGGTGGGGGTGGAAGTTGAAGAGTAAACATTTTGAGATTTGTGTGATTGATATGAAATAGTAACGATAAAGTTGAAATAAATAGAGTAGTTAGAAGGAAAAATGATTATAATATAAGGACAAAGTTAAAAAAAAAAAAAGATAGTTCAATATAAAATCAGTTGTTGGAAAACATGTCTATCATACCATACCATACCATACCTGATATGAAATAGCTTATGCTGAGCAATTCATATCGGAATAGATTCCCGCTGATCGTTTAATCCGATTCAAGCGGGGTTCCTCTTATCGGAGGGAACATTTCCGGATTCTTGGAATACAAGAAAATGTGTAAATTCATGCCATCGGAAAGAATACAGACAAGCGTTTATAGGCAGCCTATGCTAGGACACGATCCTTCTAACTAACATGCACGGACATGCACGGCCTGACAGAAATTGTTAGCCGCCCTCCATCATAGGTCCAGTCTCTCCCGCGGCCTAAGTTGCCCACGTGGCCTGAGAGTGCACCGTCGATTAATCGTTTGCTGAAGAAACTCGCCATCCCGCGCTAGCTCACCATCCCGCGCTTGCTGTAGCTCCTCCGCAGCCCTTACTTGTAGCCCAGTCCCTCCAGCGTGCGCATTGGCCATATCATTCCCGCCGGGGTAAGAACCAACCTGGTCCTCCAGGTTGAAATGAGGGAAGAGAGAACGGATTTGAGGCTTAGCCTCCCAAGTATCATCCGAAGCAGTCAGCCCTTTCCAACGGATGCGAAGTTCTGTGATGGCTTCCGACCCGCGAAGAACCTGACGTTCAGCAAGCACCCGCTCTAGTTCCATGGTAAGTTCATCAAAGTGGTCAGTGGGTGGAAGAGTTGGCATTGAAGGAGAATCACCCAAGCATCGTTTCAATAGAGACACATGAAAAGTGGGATGAATCTTGCAACCCACTGGTAGATCCAGTTTATAAGCAACTGCTCCAATCCGTTCCAAAACCTTGAAGGGTCCATAAAAATGAGGAAAAAGTTTGTGAGTATGTTGGGGCCTGGCTGAAACTTGGCGAAAAGGTTGCAACTTGAGGTACACCCAATCACCGGGCTAGAATTCAGATTCTCGACGATGCTTATCGGCCATATGCTTCATCCGATGTTGGGCCTGTATCAGATTGTCTCGCAGCAAACGCAAGGTTTGATCACGAGTCGACAGCCACGCATCCACATCGACAATGTTAGTCGATCCAGATTCATACACCGGAATCGTAGGAGGAGTATATCCATATAAAGCTTTGAAGGGAGACATGCCGGTAGCTGTGTGATAGGCAGTATTGTACCAATACTCGGACCATGGCAGAAGATCAAGCCAACGACGAGGGTGCTGCAAAGTGAAACAACGGAGATATGTCTCAAGGGTGCGATTCGTGACCTCAGTTTGTCCATCAGATTGGGGATGATAGGCTGTGGTATGCTTGAGTCGTACCCCCTGCTCTTTAAATATGGCCTTCCAAAAGTGACTGAGAAAGATGGAATCACGGTCAGAAATGAGTGACTTTGGCAAACCGTGAAGTTTGACAACATCATTGATAAAAACCTTCGCAACATCAGGAGCCGAATAAGGATGACCCAAAGCTGAAAAGTGTGCGTATTTGGAGAGGCAATCCACAACCACTAAAATGACAGATTTCCCCTTAGAGTTGGGCAGTCCCTCAATAAAGTCAAGAGTAACTTCTTCCCATAAACAATGAGGTAAGGGAATAGGCTGTAACAACCCCGCTGGCCGCATAGTGGAGTATTTGACACGATTACAAGTGTCGCAAGCAGCTATCATTTGCTTGATATGGTCACGCATACCCGGCCAATAAAAATGTTCGTTGATCCTTTTAAAAGTTCGGAAAATTCCTGCATGTCCACCCAATATCGAAGCATGGAAATAATCAAGCACCTTGGGAATAAGGTGGCTATCGGAAGGTAACACCACACGCCCCTTGTAATAAAGCAAGCCATTATGCAAGCTATAGTGAGGAGGACCAGGCGGAGTACCCTCCAGCTGCTGTCGGATTGTGGATAAGGAAGCAGACTCCCTGTTCTGCTGCAAAGCTTCCTGCCATAAAGGACTGACAATGGTAGACATGCTCAATGTTGCCGATACCATTTGGCGGGACAAGGCGTCAGCTGCCCCATTCGCTGTTCCCTTCTTATACTCCACAGTGAAGTTGTAACCCATGAGTTTGCTCATCCATTTTTGCTGCTCGGGTGTTAAGATGCGCTGCTTCAAGAGATGCCTTAGACTGTTATGATCCGAGCGGACAATGAACTGATGGCCAAGCAAGTACGGGCGCCATTTTTTGACAGCAAGCACAATCGCCTTCAGTTCCTGTTCATAAACGGATTGGCCATGAGTTGCAGAAGATAACGCCTTGCTAAAGAAGGCAACGGGATGATTCCGCTGAATTAACACCGCACCAACCCCTTGACCCGACGCATCACATTCAATGATAAAAGGGATGGAGAAATCTGGAGGCTGCAAAATTGGCGGTTGACAAAGAGCTTTCTTGAGATGGTTGAATGCGTCTTCTGCAGGTGGAGACCATTGAAACTCATTCTTCTTGAGCAATTTAGTTAAAGGTGCAGCCATCAATCCATAGTGCCGAATAAAACGACGGTAATATCCGGACAGTCCAAAAAATCCTCTCAACTGTTTCACAGTCTTGGGTCGAGGCCAATGTGTAATACAATGAAGTTTATCTGGATCGGCTTCAATTCCCCTGGCTGAAATTAAATGGCCTAAATACCCTATCTGTGAACGACCAAATTCGCATTTCTTACGATTAGCTAGAAGGTGATGTTGCTGGAGACAGGATAAGGCCGAATGAAGGTGAGTAAGGTGAGCTTCCCATGAAGGACTGTAAACCAGAATATCATCAAAGAAGACCAGAATGAACTTCCGAAGAAAAGGCCCAAAGATCCCATTCATAAGACTTTGAAAGGTAGCGGGTGCATTGGATAATCCAAAGGGCATGACAAGATATTCAAACTGACCGTGATGTGTTCGGAAGGCAGTTTTATTAATGTCTGCAGGGTGCATGCGAATTTGGTGATAGCCCGAACGCAAATCGAATTTCGAAAAAACAGAGGCTCCTGTAATCTCATCAAGCAACTCATCAATAACTGGGATGGGAAACTTATCCTTTACTGTAATCTCATTCAATGCCCGATAGTCCACACACATCCTCCAGGAGCTATCCTTCTTCTTAACCAGTAATACCGGTGCGGAAAATGGACTAGTGCTTGGCTGTATCCACCCCTTTTGTAGCAATTCCGTTACTTGGGATTCTATTTCTTGCTTATGGTGATATGGGTATCTGTAAGGCCTGATGGAAGCAGGAGCGGCATTTGGAAGCAACTCAATGTGGTGATTAACTTTTCGTAGCGGCGGCAACCCGTGAGGATCAGCAAACACAGCCTCAAAATTGTTTAAAAGCTGCTCAAGATCTGCCGCTTGGCCACTGAAATCACTACCCATGAGCTGTAGAGATTCCTTAACCCCTTGTAACATAAACACTTGGCACGATGATGCATGCAATTTCATTAGGTGTCGGCAAGAGGCCAACTGAATTTCTGTGGGTTTCACCCCTTGCAATTGGTACCGAACCCCCTTCAAAGTGAAACTCATGACTCGTTTGACCCAGTCAGATGTAATCACACCCAAACTGGAGAGCCACGCCACTCCGAGAATCACATCAGCCCCTCCCAATGTTAAGGGAAACAGATCTACCTTATGACTGCCCCCTTCAATCATCACCTCCACATTCTGGCAAATACCCTGTCCAGCCATGTATGTGCCATCACCCTTCATGACCCGAAACCTGCTGGTATGTTGGGTTATCAATCCCAATCGCCCCAAAAGCTGGCGATGGATAAAATTATGGGTACTTCCAGAATCAATCATGATAACCACCTCCACTCCATAGATGATGTCTTTGATCTTTAAAAGTTGGTATGCTTCCATTCCTGCCAGTGCTTGTAAAGAAATGCAACACAATTCTGGTTCGAGCAATTTGTCTGGCTCCCTTCCTGATTCGATATCTTCGTGTTCTTCAGAGGAACTGTCTTGCCACTCTTGTTGGAGGACACACAGCTGTTTGTTGGGACAAATATGGCCTTTTACGAACTTTTCATCACAAGTATAACATAATCCTTTCTTACGACGGTCTTACAACTGTTCCCATGACAGTCGTTTTACAGGAACACCCAATCTAGATACGTCCAATTTGGGAGGCTCCGCTATCCTTGGAATGACTTTTTCAGTTGGTCGAGAAACAGGGTCTAGTCGCCCTTCTCGGATCACTTTTCCCACGAGTCGGCCACTAGATTTGCTCCTCATCATTTTGTTATTGAATCGTTTAGCCCATCCAATTGCCTCTGCTAGCGTCGTCGGCCTCATCATCCTCACCTCGGACCCCACCTCCTCCCGAAGACCTGCAATGAAGGCTCCTACTAATGCCTTCTCTTTCCATCCCCGAGCACGGTTTGTTAAACTCTCAAACTCTTCCAAGTATGTCTCCAATTTTCCTTGTTGATAAACTGAGCTAATGGCCTCATGTACATCCACCTGATTTCCCTCCTCAAAACGCAGCCTAATACTTTTGCAAAATCGCCGCCATGAATCCACTTCTCGACGACGCCGAGCCCAATAAAACCACTGGATCGCTGCCCCTTCGAGGTGATAGGAAGCCACCCTTACCTTATCTTCTTCAGAAGTATTCGTCAGCTCAAAGTAGATTTGAGCTCGGAGGAGCCAAGAATTAGGATCACCTGAGGAGAATACTGGAAAATCCAACCTCCCCTGTTGAAAGTTGCTAGGAAAAAGTGGCGGCGTATTCATGCGGCTTTCCTTCCCCCGTTCTACCTGTTTCCTTTGAAACCGCAATCTGTCAGCACGATCCTCGATTCTCTTCCGGCCTGATTCTCTATCCTCAGCAGATGACGAATCCACGCTGGAAAAGGATGCCTCACTATTCGATGACCAACTTGAGAATTTTTTCTTATCCTTATTAGAATCGAATAGTAGATTCATACCTGTTTGGAGATCTTTGAGTTGTTGAATCACACTCGACATGTCCTTCTCTAGAGACGAAACTTGATGATCCTGGCCATCCCTGGGATGATCACTTGCAGATCCAGATCCGCTTTCCACCGTCACGTTATGCTGCTCAATCCCCGCAGATGTTCCTTCGGCCATGAGTGTAACTGGAACTGTCCTGCGTGATCGTCGCCCGCGTCGCGCCAGCTTAACCGATCTGTGGCTCTGATACCAGATTGATATGAAATAGCTTATGCTGAGCAATTCATATTGGAATAGATTCCCGCTGATTGTTTAATCCGATTCAAGCGGGGTTCCTCTTATCGGAGGGAACATTTCCGGATTCTTGGAATACAAGAAAATGTGTAAATTCATGCCATCGGAAAGAATACAGACAAGCGTTTATAGGCAGCCTATGCTAGGACACGATCCTTCTAACTAACATGCACGGACATGCACGGCCTGACAGAAATCGTTATCTGCCCTCCATCATAGGTCCAGTCTCTCCCGCGGCCTAAGTTGCCCACGTGGCCTGAGAGTGCACCGTCGATTAATCGTTTGCTGAAGCAACTCGCCATCCCGCGCTAGCTCACCATCCCGCGCTTGCTGTAGCTCCTCCGCAGCCCTTACTTGTAGCCCAGTCCCTCCAGCGTGCGCATTGGCCATATCAATACCATACCATACCATCCCACACTGTTTGATTGCTAAACATGGCCTAAAATGTAACAAGAATCGATGAAAATTTTCATTTTTTTTTTGAAACACTTTTCTTATTTCTAAAAATATAACTTATTTTTCAATTACCATACAAATTTTCCCATTATCACCAAACACGTAACTTTTTCCTTCCCACATTATGTGTACTGCTGTGAGCAAGCTCAAGAGCGAAGCCTAAAACATCCTTAGTTGTGAACAAGAGACTAAAACTAGCATGATCATCATGTGATTGACATATTGCAATGGGGCAAGCTTAAGAATAAAGGCCAAAATAGTAATTTAGGTTAAGGTCCAAATTTCTATTAAACCATTGAGAATTTCTCAGGAGTAGGGATGCACCATAAATGGGTTAAATTGCGAACATGCTTATCTAATATGTTTGTAAACAATTTAGTATTGGCTTTTTACTTAAATAGGTTACAACCCCATAATCGATAAACCATTTAAGCTAAATGAATAAGTTAGGGTTGACTATTGCTAAACTGTTAACCTATTTAGTGATGTATTTAACCTGTATAGCTCTCCAACCCATGTGCCTTAAGTATACAATTGAAATATCTTAGCCCCTTTGGCTTAGACCAACTATGTGATGCTTTTTAAGATTTTCTAGTATATTGTAAGTTATCAATATTTTTTATTATTCAAAAGCCTAAGTTTAACTAATTTCATATATGTTTGGTAGCAGTGTGGTATGGGTGGGACGGTTTTCCACCCTAATAATTTTTTCAATTAATAATTATATATTTTCACTTTTACCCCTATATTCAATTTTTTTTACAAACTGCCCTCCATCTAACCTATTTATTTTAACTTTACCCCTATCATTTTCTATCAATCATACAAGTTTTAAAATATTCCATTTTCTATTCTTTGTCCCATTTTACGATCTTCACAAATTTTAAAATACCAAACATTTCCATAGTTTTAATAGATCAGTTTATTTAGATAACTTATTAACAACTTGTTTAAACAACTTATCAACAATCCAAGAACACATTCATTAAATGGATTAAGATTGAAGTTTATAAATGGACTAAAGTTTGAATTTTTTAAAGGTGTGTTTAACATTCATGAAAATTTGCCAACTTAAAATTTTTTAATTTATAATTTTCACTTTACACAACTATTGAATGTTAGATTATTTTTCACATCTTTTTATATAATTATTCTAATTTTTAATTATTTTTTTTTTATTATCCTATGTATCTTAATTTTATTCTATTTATTTCTTATTGTTACTGCTATCGTGTCATATCATTTCTATTATTTTAAAAAAATTTAAGCAAAAAAAATTTCTTTCCTGAGTTTCACCGAATGTCAAATACACATAAATGCGTTGGAACGCTGCTCGCGAGGGGAATCAGAAAAACCCGCGCATGGCTCATAAATTCCATCACCGGAAAGTGAGAATGTTGTAGGCAGACTCTCTGCAAGCATCCCATCATTCCCATGCAATATCCATGATCCATGATCCATGATCCATCCGCCTGGGACGCCAGACTTTCCTTCTTTTGGTATTTTTAGCATTGGAAAAGCATACGGAGCCAGGGACTTGGACACGTTCCAATCACGCACCATCTCAACACGCAACGCCAGTAGCAGCTGAGCAGCTTTAACGATTGTAACCCAAACCCAAGGACAACATGTGTCGGAATTTATAGGTGAGTTGGGTAACCCTTGTCATGATTAAACACCTATTTTCTGAAGAAGAATTCTTTCTTTTTATTAATATTAATGTGTATGTCTAGGAAACATGGTTAATAAATGTGTGGGTTGTGTGCATGGAGTAATGTTTTAAAAACCGAACTGAACCGGTGGTTGGATTGGTCGGACCGCAGACCAGTCATGTCTCGATTCATTGATTTTTTTCGTTTCAACCGCGGTCCCAATAACAGTTTGCACTGGTTAAACTGGAAAAATCGAAAATCGGTCACAAAACCGATTTATTATCCGGTTGGGTTTTTAAAACATGGGCACGGAGGAGGCCCTACCGCACGCTTTCCGCTACAAGGCTGTTGTCGGTGTTCAAAATTGAACTGGCTGTGCGTGGGCGTGGCATTCAAAGATTCCTGCAGGTAGTAGGTACGGCGAAGGAGCCCACCCCGGTACAAATGTGGATACGTGCGGATGCGGTGGGTGCGGCTGTCTCAGTCCCTTCACGGGCGAGCGCATCCACCGTTCCCGTCCGTCTGTGATGGGCCATCGGTACCCTGATTTGGTGTCCAGTGCTCTACCAGCTTTTTCCCCAACTGTGGGCCTGCTTCGTTTCCCTGACAACCGTGAAAAACAGTAAAACAAGAGAAAATATCGAAATGCATTGATTCTCTGGAGCGCTGAGTTGCTGACGCGTGCAGCTTGCTGAGCATCTCATTTTTCTCTTCATCACCAGCGGAATCGCATTTTCCTTTTATTTATTAGCAGCATGCATCTCATTTTGCATTTCATCAAAATATCTAACTAAGGAAATAAGGTTAAATACAATTTACTGTGCATTTTATATCAAACACTAAAATATTAAAAATAAAAAAAATCACATCGAACGACTGTAATCTTTATTTTTAAGTATTGTAGCATTTAGTACAAGGGTTATTTACTTTAGGAACTCGAAGTCTCAATGCAGCCGGGTGTACTTCATCTATTTAAATTTTTTTTTTAAAACTGTTAATATAATTTTATCATTTTCGATAATTTTTAATTTTTTTTTGGATTTTTAAAAATCAGCTGCATTTTTAATAATTTGATATTAACGGTTGTGTAAAAATATTTTCGTGAAAAAAGGTGAAGTAAGTCCGGGTGCATTGAACCGGAATCTTTTACTTTACACATGTTTTAGCAATTAAAGGTGGATGGAGAAATGTCATCAGGTCGTACTTAGTTGGTCATGGACATGACTAGATGACTCGCCTCTACCATTTCAACGCCAGTGTAGAGCAAAAATTTATGATGTAAGCTTGGTCTCTTATAAAAGTAAGATGAAAGTTTGTTGTTTCCCATGAGGATAAGCGAGAGCTTGCTATGTCTCAGTACAAATGAAAACCTATTGTTTCTCATATGAATGAGCTTAATTATAATTTCAAATGTTATATTTGTACAAATACTAATAAAAAAGTAGTTGGAGAAGTGACACCCAAACTATGAATAAAGTATACCTATCGTCCTCGACCGTCCTAATTTACTCAGATATTTGACAATTATAAGTATATAACCCGGCAATCCAAGTGCTTCTAGTCATTGAGAATCTCTATGTACCAATTTGTTAGAGGGAATTCCTCCTCCATTTAGCGGTAATAGCTTATAAATGGAAACAAGATATGTTACCCTCAAACTATCATAAGTATGAGAACTAAACTCCTTTAAATGTCATCATGGAAAAGTCCTCATATAGATCTAGTCTAAGGGATACCTTCTAATCTAGCTCGGATAAGGACTCATGCCAACAAAAGGAACAAATAAGAGTGTTATTATTATAATGATCATGGACATTGTACACAAGGTTATATTCACATCAAAAATGGCATAGAAGACCTCATTTGCAAATGGATTATTAGACAATTCGTCAAGAAAATAAATGATGCAATGGTTATTAAAGAAGGCTTTGTCTAATTGGAATATCATTAGGATGCTGATAAACTAGCCTCAAATGGCATACAAGTTGTAGACAACCTATATTCAATATTAATTATCTATTTCATGCAATCCTAATAAATGAGTTAGTAGACTGGATTAGTTGGGTCACAAGTCAATTCATACCAAGTTACACTTCTAATCACACTCTTACTTTAAAAATATCCACCCAAATGAACAATCAACTAGTATTTTGATGAAGGGTGCATCAGTAGTCAAAAGGATACTCACCCCATACCTTGAAAGAAAGGGATGTTTAGCTATACACAAGAATAATCTCTATTTTTAAAGTCATTTTCACCTTTCTAAATGAGCTTCTACTTGATCTGCACCAACCTTTTAGGTACTAATCAAATGGTCACGAAGGAGAAAGTGAGAAAGTGTGACTTACGTAGGGGTGAGAATCGAGGCGGGCAATACCGAGTCAAGGTTTGCCCAACCCTGACCCTACTTTTTAAAAATTGAGTTTGACCCTCTTTTTATGCCGGGTTGGGACAAGGTCGGTTCGACCCTCATTTTTTTTTAACAGGTTCGGGCGCAAACTTCGGGTTGGTATCAGACTGGTTTTGGGATAACAGGTCGGGTAAAAAATACGAGTCAAATAAGATAATTTTAAGAATTTATATACCTATCAAACATAAGTATACATCTATACTGAATTTAAATATTATATGTTTCGATATTTCACTAATTATTAAAAAACACATAATTAAGAAAACAAAATATTTGAAAATATAGTATAAGTTTATTAAAATAGGTTAATATACAATTTATGTACAAATTCTTTTCATTGATTCTTATATTGCTTTCTAAATAAATTGATTCTTCTATTATTGATAGAATTGAATATAAAAAAGTGAGAATTTTGAAAGAAAATAATAATAATATTTAAACATAGGCTTATAATTTTTAATAATTAGTATATGCGAGGCGGGTCGGACTCTTTGAGTCAGAACATGGTCGACTCACCTCGACCCTATTTTTGAATTCGGGTCCAAATGTCTGACTCATCCCTATACCGAATAAAAACTGTATTGGTTTTACCAGGCACAAAACGGGTCGGGTCACGGGTCGACCAGCCCCAATTCCCACCCCTAGTCTTACGCCTATATCTAGAAGAAAGTAAAATTTCAAAAAGAAAAGGAACAAAGAAAATGGAAGAAAATACAAAGATTAGAAAAGAGAGAGCATATAACCTTACAAAGGACTTGACATAGTTGATAAAATTGAGAAAACTAATGCGTTTATGCCTCTGATATTCGGGGCACCCCATTTTCAAGGGTGCATTTAGTAATGTTAAGTGGGAAAGGGGAAAAATGAGTACACACTTTTTTATGTGATTTAACATTTATAACTGTAATTATCTTATTTTTCATTTTTACTCATATATTATGATTACTTTTTTCTATTTTTACTCATGTATTATAATTACTTTTTCTATTTTTACTCATATATTATAATTACTTTCTAACACAACCATTCTATTTAATCTCGCTTCATCTTTATCGTATCATGTTACTTTAATCATTTTCAATTTTTTTCTCTTGTTCACTTTTCTAAATTTCGAAATTTGTATGATACTAGGTTCTTGATGACACATACATTATGAGAAACAAGGTTAAGGAAAGGTTATGCCATTATTCATATGTTGGCAATTAAAAGTATTGTAATACACAAGCTCAGAAAGATAACTCTAAAACTATGGGCTTATGGTTCCATTAATGTAATATTATTTGCTTTGGTTTAACAGCTCATCTGTATAATATTTTAAAACATGTCACACCATACTATATACCTCTGGGAACTCTATCTCCTTTTCGATGCTAGGTTGTTATAGGTTCACCAACTTTTGCCTAGTTTGTCATTGAACTACAACTTAATTTAACTCTGGACCTTTGCCCCACATTTACTGAAGGGAGCCACTCCGGTATCATTTGTAATATACAAGCTCAAAGAAATGATCCTGAGACTATGGGCTTATGGGTCTATCAAATTGACATTGTCTGTTTTGGCTTGACAATTTAGCAACATAATTATAAAATGTGTCGTATTATATTTAAGCTTAGATCAACTTATAAACCTCCGGAAACTCTCTTTCTTTTTGATGTGAGATTTGATTCTAACTATTATAAGTATCCAATAGGAAAACATTCCAATCAATGGAGCTAATAACACTTATTATCCTCAACTGTTCTAATTTACTTATACAACTAGTAGTTGTGACCTCATGATGTCAGTACCCAAAGCTCCCCTTATAACCTTTACGTACCAATCTTTAAAGGAATTTTATTCTCTTTTTAGCAACTTTTCCCTTATATAAATATCCAAGGAAGAGTATTGTAAAGGACATGCAATCAATATAATTATACTCCTTTTTTAAAATTATTATTTCAATAAATTAATTTAAAATTTTTTCATTTGAGTTTCAATGATTATTTTCTATGCATATATTAAATTTGAAAAGTATTTTTAGAAACTATTTTATCCATAGAATTTTAACATATTTTTAATATATTTTTTTACCTTTTAAAAATATTTTGATAAAACACAAATATTTCATATAGGTTTTTCAACAACATTAGTTAATAAACCACAATTATTAATCAATAAGAGTTAGTTTGACATTTGATAAAAGAAAACAAAATTCTACACTTCATCTTATACATCTTTTTATATGATTTGTATTTTAGTTATATAACTACCCTACTTCTTCAATTATGACTTATATATTTCAATCATCTTTTATATTTTTTCATCCAAGCAAATTATTTATGTTATCTTTATTTTATTTAATCATAATTATTATTTTTATTTTTTTATCATGTCACCTTTAAATAGGAGTGCAACTTGGGTCAGGTTGAGCCTGAACTCGACCTAACACATCTGAATTCCAATAGTATTGAAATTTGCTTTTTTTTTTTTAAATCCAAATTTGAAAAACCTAATTTGTGAATATAATGGATTAGGTTTTAAGTAAATCCAAACTGGAACTTAATTTTTTATTTTTTATTTATTATAAAATATAATATACATAATTTCTATACAAAATTTCTTTATATTTGTGTACTTTATATTATTTATATTTATGTTTGAAATTTTCATATTGTAATTATATCATAAATAAAGTATTTTATTTATATTTATATTTATATTATTTATTTTTGCATTCATTAATTTTCTTCTATCATCTCGTTTTCGAGGTTAAATTTTCTTCTAGAAATATTATTTATATTACTATATTTTTAGAAGATTTATAGTTTGACAATGTATTATTATATTTGCTACATGACTCATTATTATTATATATTTATATGAAAATTTAAACCCATCACTCTTAAATAAAATATAAATTTATCAATTTAAACTTCAGTCCGAATCAACGTAAACATGATTTTGATAAATAGGGTTAAAGTTTAGATCTTATAAATAGAGTTAGTATTTTTTTAAGGGAAAAAAGAGTTAGTACTAGTATTAGGATTAATATTTTATTAATAGGATTAAGAATAGTGTTGAGATGAACTTAAGTTTTACGAGCCTGAGTTACACTTTTATCTTTTGAATGATCATACAACTTCAAATCTTGAATATCAAGCTCTATACATTCTTACATATGCCACAATTCAACTACTTGATCATCAACATTACCTTTATCATCACATCACACACTCATTTTCTTTCGAAAATTTTCACATACACAATTTTTCCTTGCCTTTTTTTCCGTCTTACAAAACGGACGCTAAAGGGCATGATATCTACAAACGATCATCTATGCCTCCTGGTTTCTCAAGGACTCATACTCCACCGTTGTAATTAAATTAACTCCCAGGCTGCAAGTTGCAAGTTCCAAACATGCAATCGTCAGACGTTCACTACAATCGACTGCATGCATACAAAGGGATCGAGCTGTGACGTAGAAAGCTAGAAATTGATGCAACAAGCGGCACATGGCTATTGGCCCACATTAATTTCAACGTTGTGGAAATTATCGGCTGGCTGCGCCGCTCGTTTATCCGAAAAGGATGGCAAAGCCAGTACTGTCATGGATTCACGTGGGTTTTTGGCAAGCTCAGCAATCATCCACTTGCCACTTCCATCAATAGCCGGAAAGCCCTCGTGCCTCCACGCACATTGACCACCGGCGCTTAGCTAGCACCGTAGCACGTAGAGAGCCAGCTAGAGAGGTCCAAGGATAATAAAGGATCAGAGGCAACATGTTATAAAACTAAATGGTCCAGCGTGCAAAGTAATTATTTCATAGAAGCCATCTGGTTGGTTGGTTGGTTTGTGCTAAGCAAATGACCAGCTTAATCTACTTTAAAAAATCTATTTAAAATACATTTATTTATTTATTCTTTGTACACTTGTTTATCTAAGTATATTTAACATATAAATCAAAATTTACCATTTTTTAATATACATATATATATATATTTTTAAGATTTTTAGACGTAAGGATATTTTAAATATATATATCATAGATGTTTGAAAATATAAAAAAATATATATACAATTATCAAAAAATAATAAAACATTGTTTATATGTTAAATACATTTAAATAAAGAAGTATGTGAAGAAAAATAAAAAATATTTTAAATGAATTTTTTAAAGTAGTTTTAGCAAGTCATTTGTTTTGCTTGGACTAACATAATCATTCCTCATTATCTCAATGCATTGAGTTAATTTCAAATATAGACATAACTTTTACCCTTAGTTACAAATATATTAACAAAGTATGAAATATTTCACATATACCTATTAAATATGCCTCTGACGGTTGATGCAATGACCGTCAATGCGCAGTTGAAATGACAGATACACCCCTCAAAGCTCGGTGCTTCTTACTCCGAAAAACCCATCTCTCATGGTTGACAAAATCATCGAATCAACTAGCTCTTCCATCGAAAGCGACGCCCTCCATCTCTGAAAGTTCAATGAAATCAACCAGCATCTCTGTCTTTCATGAAGCAGCAGTAGAAAATCCATTCTCTTCTAAAATTAGCTCTCCTCCAAAAAATCCACCCGCTGCCCTCTTTGGCAAATCCACCCGTTCTTGGGCCATTTCAATCCTCTCCAGCAATCAGTTGTCTACCGATTTTCTCTTCACTCGTGGCCTTTGATATGCAAATCTATTAGCAGGCATGCCCATATGCCATATGCGCTCAAGCTCAGTAGATCTTATAAGGAAGTTGCAATTGGAGATGCAGCTTGGTCGGCACCAGATAGGGAGGTAGAGGGCGACTAGACTTGGTAGGGAGGACTATCAAACTTGGAGGAGATGACTGGCAGTTGGAGAAGATGCGATGTAGGTGCAACACTGGGAAGATTTTATGCCATCGGTTGAAGCGATGCTATCAGATAGGAGCCGTCGTGTGTGCCAAACAGTGTTGCCATGGATTTCATTAGTGTAGGCCCATATATACATATGCAGCATTGGTTTTAATACCGGTGAAATACCTAGTAAGTTAGCAGTGATTCCGTGAACATCTCCCTCAAATTCAATCAACTTCATTTATTTTTTCCAGAGATCGTAACAAACCCCCTTCAAAGTTCTAGCGATTTTGGGACTTGGGAATAAAGGCTGCCATTGTTGACGATGAGGAAGAATCCGATTACATACGACGATTGGAATCATATTCATGGTTTTATCATCGTCTATTTTTTATCGACTGCAACGAGCATCGTCCTTTTGGGCAATTTGGGGCTTGGGATAAGCAAGGGTTGGATTGTCATTGTTCAATCTTAGCTAAATTTTGCTGGTGCATCAAATAGAAATGCTAAATTTGGACAGTAAACCATTCAAAAAATCTGGAGACTCAATGATCTTAAGTGAATGTTAACTAGATTTTGTGGTGAAGTGTGATTCCATTGTTCGGCAAATTTGGTCATTATGCCTGTTAATTTCAAGGGTAATTTGGTCATTTATCAATATTTATCTAGCTAAGCTGACTCCATTTTTTACTTTCGTTAATTTTGAGGTATATTTGATATTTATAGCATTTAGTGGGTATATGTGAAATATTTCATACTTAGTGGATATATTTATAATTACGGATAAAAGTTATGGGTATATTTAACCCTAATGCATTGATGAGTTAGTTATATCAGTAAGCTTGAAGTATGCAGTACACAATTCATCCAATTTGTTGTAAGCATGCACAGGCCAGACAATACTAATCATGCATGGGCATTCTAAAAGGCTAATTAGGCAAACATCTCCAATTTTTAATTTGCCTCCACAGTCGAACCTTTCTAGGTTCAAGCAACAATTTCCGTTCTCTAGTTAAAACGACTCTCTTATAGCGTGCATGCAAGAGAAAAACTTACCCTCAAAGTCTTTGCTTGCTAATAAGCCTCACATTTGAAGAAAGCTAAAAGGCTAGACATAAGATGATTGACCTAAGATGGTAAATTACTGTATGCTTTGAAATATTATAAAAATTTTAATGGTCACTATTTCTTCTTTTACTTTTATTCGTGGAACTTCAAGAAAATGAATTACTCAATGACGTTAAAATTTGTTACTGTGCAAAACAGTTTACATGCATGATGTTGCTATAGACAAATTATATAATCGGAACTAACTGAACGCACTGGGTGTATTCAGCCTCAAAGTACCCTGGTAGCACTGTATCATGATCCTTAGATAATTCAATCATAAAAATTTTAGTGACAATTTTTAAAAGTTATTGTTAAAATTATAGCTTTTAATAATGAGTCTTATTGTTAAAAGTTTACTTTCTGTGATATCTATTGTTGTATTGTCTTTAAAAATAAATATTTAGCAATAATAATTATTATGCTATTAACTGTCTTTTGTAATAAAAATATTAAATTTTGCTACAAATATATTGCAAAATGTTGGCTTTCTCCTAACTATATATTTTCATGTAGCTCACAAAATAATTTAGAGAGATATGCCAAGTGGCATCTTCCCATGCCATCTCATTTTGGGCCTACTTTGATAATTAAACAAAAATCTTATTTACTCGTTTCGTTACTATCATTTATTTGAATATAATATTAAAAATTAATTTATTCAATATTTTTAGGTGTTTTATACCTAATTTAAATGTATATAATTATGTGTAAATTATGAAAATTGATTATATTCATTTAATCAAAATATAATAATAATAATTATAGACTCATCCCCTATAAATGATGTTTTACACGAATGCGATATTGAATATATAACTTTGAAATTGATACATAAATTAAATATTTTTTGTTTGTTCATGTTATGCACTTCCAAATGTTATCATTCATATATTGGATCTGAATAAAACTTAGTTTACTAATTAAATAAATAATTAGATTTTATTTCATCGTCAATGTAACATCTTAAAATTTTTAATTAAGCGAACCTGCCCATAGGGCAGTTGGTTTCGCGTGTGGGTTTCGTGCCCACCGACCGGGATTCAAGTCCCATCTCCAGCGGATGCCATTGAGCGGGGTGCTCTGGCTCAAAAAAAAAAAAAAAAAAAAAAATTTAATTAAAGAATTTCCTTAAGCACGTACACATGCTGTGAGGACCAGGTATTTTTATTCTATTTTTATTATAACTTTTCTCTATTTATAAGGTAATTTATGAACATGCTAGTAAGAATTTTACGATATTAATGGATACATAACATACATGGACACGACATTTAGGAGATGTATAGTGCATATGTGCATGTATGATTAGCGTTCCATTGATGGGCACTACGACTATTGTTTCCTTCGCAGAGTAGGTACGGGGTTCGACCTGCCCGGTCAGGTCGCGGGGGTCAAGGGGGAGACGCCCCTTGCGGGGGTGCAGGGGGCAGCGCCCCTGAAGAAAATTTTAATTATTTAAGTCGTAGGAGTGGAAGAGTAAATTACCAAATGCGATTAGACCCGACTCATGCTCCGACCCGTCCTGGACCCGATCCCGACCCGATGGGGGTTCGATATGAAGCGAAGCCCGCGCGTTAGACTCCATTTTCTCACCTCACGCCCGACTGTTTTTCTTCTTCTTCTCTTCCCGATCTCTGCGTCTTCTCTTCTTTCTCTTCTACTCAGTACGATCTAGCAATAGATCTCTTCGAGAAAACCCTACTGACTGCCTCGAAGGTGATCGATTTGAATCAAGGAAGCTCCAAATCTCTGCAAGCTAAGCCTAGGGTCGCTGTTTTGGGGAAAATCACGATCGAGGTAAGTAGATGTCGCCCTTTCTCGATTTAGTGATGAAATTTTATGTTGAACACGACATGAGGCTAGAGGAAATATGTAGAGCTTGACGACTCTATGGTATTAGGAAATGGGTTCGTAACAGTTAGGGTTTATGGGAAATTTACTTTGAATGTGCGATTTTTATGATGTGAAAGATTTCCTAGAAGTTCTTATATTGTTGAAATGTGACGTGAATTGATTTGCCCCAAAAGAGAATACGAATCGAAGGTTATTTCATTTCGCGCCTATCATGTGTTTGATAAAATGCTTGTGTGACAGATCTATGTGTTGTATCTGAATTGTGTTGATGTTGTATGTGTGGTTTGCGATGTGTTTCATTGTCTGTTATGTATGATGCGTTATCTCAAATAGTTGGTTGTAAGGGTTGTTCATGGCCCCTGATTGACATGAGGAGAGGGTTGTTCATGGCCCTTGATGGACATGAGTAGATGATTGGTTGTGTTGGTCAATTTGTGTGTATGGTTATATGTATACGATCTTGGGAGTGGGTATTGGACCCATGTGTATTAGCTTCATCACTGTATGAGTATCCATCATTATGCTTATTTGCACTTTGTGCTAACCACTATCTACTTACTGGGTCTATTTAGACTCATATCATTGTTATTGTGGTTTTAGATCGCAGGCCAGAAGGAGAACTTAAGGATGGGACAAGTTGAAGATCAAACATGAGAGACCCTAGCACAATATGTTGATTCCAGTTCTTTTAGACTTGTGCTCTTTTGATAATCATATATGTAGACAATTACTTAGGCGGATTCGTTTTGACAACTTTAATGTATTTGGTATTTCAGATTGGATTATAATCCTTGTTGATGCACATATACATGGCTATTATATCTGTTTGTTGTGTAAGGAAAATATGTAATGATTTCCTTCTATAAAAATGTTCTTATTATATGAAGATGCAAGTATATAAATAGGATTGAATGTTACAGATGGAAATGTAATGATTATCAGGTCATGTATTCCATATGATCCCTTGTATGTTATGGGGAGATGCTGCCGAATTTTTCTATGATTGTGTAGCGCCGTTGATTAGTTATTGAGTATTTTTATGAATGGGGCGTTACACATGCATAGATGGTTTAATCTCACCAGGGGTGTATATACTACGGTTGGTCCGTGTGCACGCCGGTTTGAGGTGAAAATGTAGCCTGAGCAATGAGGGCATTATTGCGTCATCATCGATCCGCTTGCTTTCATTTCCAGGCGGGCGCGCTGCTGCCAGGCCAATCCTTTCAGCCTTCGTACGTTCCCATGGGTGATCCTTAGTCCGATCCTCGCCTGCAGACCACCCAATCGTATGGCGGGTCCTACCACGTGTGCAGAGACATCACTCCATTCGTATTTTATGCAGCAAACCCCAGCCACCCAGCCAAACGGCACAGATGAATTTGTCAAAATTGGGGCTGCACCCGAGCTTGAGTTGTAGCGGTGCTTAAACTGCCATTCTTTCAACTCAAGCCCAAATTTGCAGCCCGAACTCGAGCCCCAATTGAAATCTATTCGGTGCCGGGTTGGGGGAACCCTAATAATTTTAATTTTTAAATATTGTTATACCCAAACCCTTCTTTCCCAATATTATCATAACTGAATTGGTGATCAAACCGGCAAATAAACTTGTCTTGTTCGAATAAGTAAATGATCTGGTTTGGTTTGAACCGGTTTAAACCGATAATGTCATCATCAAATATTTATGATGTCATAAATGTTTAATTATTTTTAATTAATTATATATTCATAAATATTGGTAAATTATATTTTCACAACTCCTAAGTCCATAGGTAAGAGTAATCATCACAACAATATTAAAGAAAAATTAATAGAATATTTTCAAAATCATTAACAAGCACAAATATTAACATATTAATATTAAAATTCATTAACTAATCAGAAAAAATCAACTTCATTACCCGTCCTGAGCATAGATTGTAGTGTGCTAGACTAGCTGCATGCCCGGACTGAAGTCTGCAACAAAACAATAGTAGAAAATTGTTAGTTAGATTTCAGTGAAGACAAAAAAAATGCAGTAAAAAATAAATTATGTTGCCTGCACTGCAAGGTGGCAACAGAACAATAGTAGAAAGCCGTTGGTTAGATTTCAAGGAAGAAAAATGCAGTAAAAAAAATTAATTATGTTACCTTCATGGTTCACCGCGGCGTACACCCCTACAAATTATAAAATGCTCACGACTGGAAGCCACGACCTAATTGATGGATTACATAGAATGAAATCAAGAAAATAAATTATAAAATGCACTACAACGTGCTGAAATATTATTGCTTTGATTTAAAAAAGAGAGAAATTGATGGGTCGATCAGAGATGGCGAAGAAAGGATGAAGAAAGAATGGATTACCAATTCGTTGGGCTGAATGGCTGATGGGTTTGTCGATTTAATTGACGTTGCAGGGACTGGCCTGGTAATTACTGGTGACCAGAGTAGAACTTCAGAGCAGGGAGTTTTGATGGGCGCAGGTCTGGAAGAGCAATGACTGCTATTGCATGCCGTAATGGCAATGATGGAGGGAAGACGACAACAAAGTATGGCAGATGTCTAGCTGAGGCAGTGAGGAGGACGGATCAAGTCATCAACTATGTTGAGAAGGCCGTTGATGAGGAGGGGTTGTCGGGTTGAGAGCTTAACCTCCAAAGACGCTGAAGATGACCGGTGTAGCGGCACTGCTAGGCTAGGAGCCGGAGAGACCGACAATGACTAGGGAGTGCAAAGGGTGAGGTTTGAGAGATCCATTTTAAGGTGGCGGGAAATTCAATGGCGGCAAAAAGGGGGCTGGGAAGGCGCGGGCAGAAAATTCTTCGAGATGGCTTTTTAGGCTTGCTCGAATCGGTCGAACCATATCAGACCGATTTTCCTGGTAGAACCGCGGTTTGAGCGCTTCGTGTGATTTGGTGGTAAGCAACCGGACCGGAAAAATTGAGCAGGACTGTAGGCCGGTTCTTGATCGGACCGGTTTGTCCGGTCCGATTTTTATAACGTTGTTCTTTTCCTACAACCCTAGCTGTATTCGACCATTCATCTTCATCCTCCTTAGCCCCTACTGCCGTTCGCCTAGAGCCAGCAGCTGCCAACACCCATTGTCGTTCTGTGTCCGCTTTGAAGAAAGCAACTTCCAACGGATCTTCTTCTCCAGCAATAGCGATAAGGGAGTCCAAGCTCAACTGCTTTCAGCATCTCTTCTTCTCCGGCTCTAGCGACAGGGGCATTTGAGCTTAGCTGCTTTTGGCTTCCCTTCTTCTCCAGCTCTGGCGATAGGTGCGTCCGCTTCTAGCTCAGTCGGGTCCTCTTCGAGCTCAGCCACGTCTACCTCTTCTAGGTTGTCTATCTTCCATTCTCATTTCCATTACCAATCCTTCTAGATACTTTGTCTTTTTTATACTCGGCAAATTCATTTCTTTTGCAGACAACTACGTGATAAGCCGACAACAACCCTCCGTTCCTTCTTGTTGTTAGGAACTTAGGATTTTTGGTGAGGTAATAGTCATCCCGTTTATTCATTTGATGCTTAATTGCTTGCAATTCCAAAAATCAATGCCGCACTGCCATTGTCTTTGTTTGTGATGATATGCATTAGTCAACATATTAATTTAATTTGCTATTGATGCAATACAAGTAGAACTATTGGGATTCACATAGACAGTCTATAATTATGTTTATATATTATGAAAAATGCATTTAGGTGATCAATTACATATGGACAATTCAAGTAATATACAAGACAATATGGATGTTGTAATTTGGAATTGGATGCTTGAACTTGTTGTAATCTTATTTGACTTAATTTATTGTGCTTGTTAGATGATTTTCTTTTATTGTAATTGACATCATAAGATTTCTCTTATGGTTGGATGTTAATATCTATGTATGTGGTTATGACTTGTGATATTGATGTTAAATTGTATAATAGAAAAACAGTTACACTTCTTCATTCTCCAAAACAGGGCTATTAGTAGACTTATTGCAAAGAAGAGGTTTAAATCAGGTCACCTTTATTCTTTCCTTTAAGTCGTCTTTGAATGTTTCTTGCTTTCATATAATAAATAGTCCATTTAGATTTTTTAAGTGATGGATTTATGATTGAATAAGTAGAAGGTGAATACCAAATACATATTGATAGGAGAAACTCAACTCAAGCATGAATTTTAAAAATAGGATTAGGATTAGGATTGAGATTAGGGTTGATATTAAGAGTTAGGATTAGGATTGATATGAACTCGAGTTTTTAGCCCGAGCTGCACCCCTAGTTAACATATGCGAAAAAGCAGATAAGGAGAAATTAGGTAAATTTTTAAAAATGATAAAAGTGATGTAATATGATAAAAATAAAACAGAAATATGATTGTAATATAATAATAAAAATTTAAAAAAAGAAATATAGTTAAGTAGATATAATATTGAAATATTTTTCACTTTCTGTTTCAATCAAGAGGACATATAGTAATCAACTTACTGGGAACCATGATTTCCCATATCTTTTCAAAATATTTTTTAATAAAATATTTAACATCTTAATTATCTTATTATTTTATTTTTCATTTTTACTTCTATATTTTAAGTAGTTTTTACACGACCACCGTATTTATTTCTACTTTATCACTATCATATCATACGAATTCCATACTTTAAAAAATATTTCATTTTTTATTATTTTCACATTATCAAACATCCCATGAATACATTAGACACACCATATGTACAAGGGACAACATATTCTCACCCTAGCTAAGTCCATGTCTTTGATGCAGTAGTGTACAATCCGCTTAGGTTACATCGTCATTGGTTAACTTTAACGTATTCTAAAAAAAATTCAATGATAATCTCTTTAAAAAAACCTATTCTTGACCATAATATATTTCTTTACTTAAGATACCAATTTTATATACGAGGATAAATTCTCTTGTGTATTGTGATGCATTTAAAGACAATACAAGTTTATTGCTTATGGTGATATTTAGACAACTAAATTAAATTTTAATTGCCTTAGCACAAAAAACTATAAACTGTTGATAACTAAACTCTTCTTAATAGTTACTATTTGACATGTACTGAAAATTATTAACAATTAAAATTTTCTGTATCTTCTACATTTTATCCTTTGATAATTTTTATAATGCATATCAAAAGGTAACTAGAAAGAAATATATATATATTTAAATTTTGTCTCATGTCAAACTAGGGGTGGGAATTGGGGTGGGTTGACCCGTGACCTGGCTTTGACCTGACCCATTTTTGGCCAAGTAAAATCAATATATTTTTGACCCGGTATAGAGATAGGTCAGAAATTTTAACCTGAATTCAAAAATAGGGTTTGGGTGGGTCGGCCATGTCCCGACCCGGATACTCCAACCCTCCCCACATATATTAATTTGTTAAAATTTATAAGCTTATATTTAAATATTATTATTATTTTCTTTCAAAATTCTCAATTTTTTATAATCAATTCTATCAACAATAAAAGAATCAATTTGTTTACAAAAGCAATATAAGAATCAATAAAAAGAATTTGTACATATATAGCCATTCTATGTAATTTTTCTTAACCTATTATAATAAATTTATACTATATTTTCAAATATTTTATTTTCTTAATTATGTGTTTTTTAATAATTAGTGAAATATTGAAGCATATAATATTTAAATTTTGTATAGATGTATATTTATGTTTGATAGGTATATAAATTCTTAAAATTAACTTATTTCACCCACATTTTTGACCCGACCCACCCGTTATCCTGAACCGATCCAATACCAACCAGAAGTTTGTCCCGAAATTTATTAAAAAGAGTGGGGGTCAAACTGACCTTGTTCCGACTCCGTATAAAAAGAGGGTCAAACTCAATTTTAAAAAAGTAGGGTCAGGATTGGCCAAATCTTGACCCGGTATGACCCGCCCCAATTCCCACCCCTATGCCAAACGAGCTTTTATTTTAAAAGATTTCACTACATTTAGATGTGCAAAGAATAAAACTTAAAACATTATTCAAATAAAAAATTTAAGAGAAAATAACATTGCGGATAACCCATATACTTAACCTATACATCTCACTTGTTTGATTTTCCCATGACACGCATTCTTATTAAATATGCAGCTTAGGCCGAGTGAGTTGGAATGTGACTTTATGAACCCAAGAAAAATTAGTGTTTAGACTTGATTTCGTAACTTAATGGACCTAGGTAATTTATATGTAAGGTTAGGTTTAAGCAAACGCAAGCTTGATTTTCATATTTATATTTAATATAAAATATGCTATGTACATAAAATTAAATAATATTTCTTCATATTTACATATTTTTATTTATATTTACATAGATATGTGTCATGGTAAAATTATATTACAAGTAAATTATATAATTTTCATTTACATTTCTTAGTTTTCTTCGTTTATCCTTTTTAGAAAAGATAATTTTTTTAAAAATATATTAATATTAACATATTTTCTTTAATTTAATTAGGCTATGTATTATTAATTTGATTTAAATGACTTATTAATTTATATTTATATGAATTTTTTGAGAAAATATTTCATACGAAATTTTAATTAAATTTGTTGTTCTTAACTTAAACGAGGATTTATCTATCCAAATTTCGAACCCAATTACATAAATACCAGATAAGATTAGAAATAGAACTGAGATTTAAAATTTAAAATTAAGGCTGAGGCAAACCCAAATGAACCGTGGAACCCCTGTCCGTCGGTGGCGCTTTTACCCTTCCAAACCGTGGCCACCTAACCGTCCACATTTTGACCAGAAGCTTGGAAGACTGACATTGGTTGATGTTTGTGCAGATCCATGATGGGATGCTTGAGTTCCATCATCAAAGTTGACGAAACGGCCAGAGCCGCAGATCCCCATCAGTGATTTACAAGTCTTGGCTGGGACGGCCGTATCACTTAGGGAACGTTCGTTAATGTGTAAAATATGGGAACGCGGGAAATGGTGGAAAATAAAAAAATATATATTTTAAAAAATGCATGATTGACAGTAAATGATGAAGGTCTAGTTAGAATAAATAGATTTTCTATATGTAATTGGTTGTTATATATAGTTGGTAGAAAAAAGATTATAATGTAAAGGTAAAAATAAGAAAAATAATGTGATTGATGGATCAATAATTAATCTTGAAAAACTAAATTCCATGGTTTTACACACTTGCATGTTAATAAACGTGCCCTAACAATTCATGCTTTGTTGTCTGTATCGGTAGCAATTGCATCAAACTCATTGCCCGTGATTAGGCAATTGAAGAAAGCCTATTAAGCATAAGCTATACAGTCAGGCACTTGTCAAAGGTACAAATATGCTCACTTAATTTCAGAAATTACGAATAATATTATATAGTTTAATCATAATTGTAAATATAAATATGTTCACATTATTATAGAGTCATTTCAGTTTACATACATTTGCAAATATATTCACGTCATATTAGTGTGTAATGGAGGTGTGATGGCACTATAATGACATATATATATATATTTACAATTATGAAAAAATAGTATAAAATTATTTGCAATTTTTCAAATTAAGTAGTTATATTTAAACAAATTTAACTACCTGCATACGTAGGTCAAAAGTGAAACAAAAGAATTATAAATTAGTCACGGAAAGTTAAAAACACGAAATCGTGGGTCATTTGACATGTTACACAATAACCCGCGTGAAGAAAGGCTCATATCACAAAACTTTGCACTAGTTTTCAGACAGGACAGCTTGCAAGTGGAAATCAAAATGCCTATAAATGGGTGGCTAGCTAGCTGGTGAGTATATATCAAACCAAGACAGGAAGACGAAATAAAGGCCCTATCTTCATCGAATAAATAAAGGTCGATAAAATCAAACTTGGAGCGCAATCAAGCAGGCACACCCCTTTCAAAAGTTACCAAAAGCTGCTGCGTGGATGTTCATAAAACTCAAAACTCCAAGCCTCTAACTAGGCCAAATAATTTTCTTATTTTTCTAATTTGAAATTTGCTGCCGGCCCCAAGAGCTCTAGGGCCGTGCATGAATGAACGTTGTCACGATGAGTTACGACCACCCGACAAAGCACGAAAAAGAACCACGGCAATGGATCACCTATCCTTGCACAAAATGGCTGTGAAAACAACCTAACATAAGCAGTGACGTCAGGGACAGGAAGATCCAGGAAGAGGTAAGGCTAGCATGAAGGACCACAACAAATTGTAATTATTAGTTGGGATTTTCCAATTTGTGGCTCCGAAATACTAAATCAATTGGGCAGTTTTTAAAAGTGATCCTTGATCATGAATGGCAAGTGACCTATTATTTTCTCACTAACCGAATATAATAATTAATAAGGACCTAGCCAAACATGGAAAATGTGTGGGGTCTGTCAGCGATCTATTTCTGGGGAGTTTTTGCTTAGTTAAGGACTGTGGTCCTGTCAATGCTGGTTGTTCTGTTTCACCAATTCATCTGCACAATCATGAACTATTGACCTTCGCCAAACAAATGTTTGTTTGTCATTATTTTCCTCTATACTTCAGGCAATCTTAATTTCAACAAAATCCAATTGTGGATCGTATTGGCTCACCATTTCTTTTCTGGTTTTCCCTTTCATGGGCAGCAGTTTTAACCAGCCCCCTTGCATAAATCTTACATCTTTTAAAACATTTGAAAGCGCTGGATATGTCAGGACTCAGGACCACAAAGGCCAAGTGGCCCACGTAGGCACAATACAATCACGTACTCCCGAGCTATAAAACTAACCCTGCTAAGAGCCCCAGCCTCAGCTAGCTAGCTAGATGCCCTGCTAGCTGCAGACACGTCAAGTTGAAAGGCTCCTTATTAACGAGACAGCCAAAAACGTCCCAGACAATGGAGAAAAAACCCCCAACTCACCGTCGGCGAGAAGAGCCTGAATTCGATGTGGAAGACGAGTTTTTGAAAGCTTGCATTACGAGGGAGAAGACCAATTCGAGAAGATTCTCAGCCTCCAACTTGACTAGCTACAGAGAAGAAGCACGATCGTTTAGGTACCAACACAACATCGTCTCTAGCACGGCGTCTTCTCCTGGTTACACCTCAAGAGGTAGTTTTTCAGTCAAATACACCAATCTTTTCTCTATCTAAAATCTATTTCTTACACTCTTCTCAATTTCATAACTTACGGCAGACTCTTTCGACCCGTCTACGTATCCCTTCACGGCAGCCATCAAAGGTAAGAAGAATGATGGAATTGCTAATGATCATTTATATGCCATGAAAATCTTTGTTGGATTTGGTTTCTGAGGTGTGTGTGGTGGCTGTGTTGATTTGTCAGCATTGCAGGCGAGGTCAGGGTCTGGGTGGGAGTGTTTGTCTGGAAACCATCTGCATTCCAAGTGGAATGAAGCCGAGAGGTACATATGCAACCCTCTCTCAGGGCAAGTCCCGCTCGAGTGCTTGTCTGCCAAGACCCTCAGCGGGAGGTCCTTCACTACTACTGTTCCCAACACCACCAAGTCAGCTCCCCTCCTCTTCTCACGTGCACGCCTTGTGCAAGCGCCGACTACCATAACACACGAGGCGGACGAAGATGATAATGACGACGAAGAGAACTCATCCACACCAGGTTATTATCTCCCACTCGTCGTGTTCTGAGTTTTGAGCTAGGCTGATTTTCTGGTCGGTATTCAATTCCCACTTTTTTGCTTTTGGGGTTCAGTGGTCTCCATCCATCGGGAAATGACTGGCGGGAATCCTGGGCTTTGCTTCCAAATGGTAATTTGAAAGGTTTTCGAATTCCAAGCAAGCTCTGGGATTCCTGTAGCCTGCCATCGGTAAGTGGCACTTTGCAGAATGTTTGGACCCTGCCCAACTAGATTCAGGCCACGCAGGCAGCGGGAAAGCGGCATTTACTTACTTCTGGTTCACGTTCTGAGCATGATCCTATCTCAATGCTTTTTTCCGTGAAAATGCTTTTAAAAATTTAAAAATATTTCAATACTTATTAGGCAAGATAATTAATGTATAACACTACAACACGTAGGGCCAGGCGGAATTGACATTCTCATTTTTCATTTTTTCATTTTTTGAAATTTTCTTTATTTACATGGCTCTTGTTTTCAATGGGTAGGTCTTTTGATACATTTTAAAAAGTCCTACTCTATCATTTATCCTTCTCGTTTTAGAAGATCTCTACTCTATCATTGTATTGAGTATTATTATTTTTTTTTTCAATCAAAGATGGACGAGATTTGATTAAATATACATATCAATGTATAAATTATAACAAATATTTAGAACAATTTACCTGTGTTAGAATGTAATAATATTTTATAGAATCACTTATTCACATAGTAATGATATAATATAATTTATAGTAAATACAATAAATGAAATAAGCTTTCCTCAACCATTGAGGTGGAAAAAATAAATAAGATTATATAAAAGTAGAATTTCATTAAAGCATAATGCAGTTTTAAAAATGCCGGTGCACAAAACATGAAATTTATACCACCCTGTCATCTGTACAATTTTTGGATGCTATATTTGCATCAACTAGTACGCTTTGCTGGTATACCTTTTGTAATTTGTACTGTATGTAGAGCATGTCCCATTGATTTCTTATGATTTTTTTACATTTTGGTCCCTTTAACTATGCATATTTTCTTTTTAAACCTTGTAAGTTGCCTCTCTTTACATTTTAGTCTTTGCCATTAATGTACGTTATGCAGTTAAAAATAAGGTTATGAGTCGACTTATATATGCGATTAATAGCAAAATTTCTTATGTGCATTAACAACAAAGACTAAATGCAAAAAGGACAAACTTAAAGAGTTTAAAAAGCAAATATGTGAAACTCGCGGATTAAAAAGTAAATATACATAGTTAGAGGGATCAAAATGCAAAGAATCCATTTCCTGTGACACGGTTAGTCACACAGTGCTTTTACCACCATCTTAGAGAAGTTCATTCATTAATTGCACCCCACTGCAGATCGTACTGGAAGGTTGCTTCGTAAGTTTGTACTGAAAAGAAAATGAGGAGTAGAAAACAATAGGCTCGTACACGTGTGAATGGTGTAATGATGTGGGCCTTCTTGTGGTTTGCCTCGTGGTGGCAGGAAAGGATTATCCGGTGGAGACAATTGGA
Source organism: Annona cherimola (assembly GCA_030490835.1). Lineage (NCBI taxonomy): Eukaryota > Viridiplantae > Streptophyta > Magnoliopsida > Magnoliales > Annonaceae > Annona > Annona cherimola. The sequence goes on along the minus strand of CM059973.1, from coordinate 81,286,369 downwards.
CGAAATGGACAGATGACAAGAGATGTGGGCACGCAAAGCAGCCCACCTTATCTTAGCTCAAACAGTGCTTGCCCTGAAATGGCTCCACCCATTAAAGAGATACCGTTGACAAGCTGCGAGTTGGGAGGAGGAGAGCCATTGAGTTTTCATCTCAGATCAATACACAAAGAGGATCAGGTACGTCAACTTAATTTCAAAATCCATGTACTGGCTTTTACGCATTGCATATTCGATGACAAAAAACTGGTTGATTTCTTACTTCTGCAAGGTTTCTTGTAGTGTAATATGATTTTTAATTGAATTGATTTTATTGATCTTAGTTAGTGTAAACGTTTAAATGAGCATGAGAATTAACACGAGAATTAACATTTTGCAACACACAAACTTTTCTTGAAGCATCTTACTTTTTGTCAGAAAAAAAACTTTATTTAGCGACATAAATAATTGTTGTGATTAAAAACTAACTTTTGGCAATAATAACAAATTGGATGTCGTACATAGTAATCTTTTAATGACAAAAATTATCATTAATAGAGTGATTTTCAGTGAAAAATTAAAAAGCATCACAAAAATCTTTTTGTTAACATTACAATGCTAATTAATACAAAATTTTACTTCGGTAAAAATTTATTTTCTCGTAACAAAGGTTTGGGTTGCCTCGACCTGAGTTAGTGTGGCCTGAACTGATTTTCACCTTTACTCTATTATTATTGTTATTATTATTATTATTATTATTATTATTATTATTATTATTATTATTTGTTTTCGAGTTGTCTTTATCGAAAGAGGGCACATTCACGGAGGACATCTTTTGCAGTTCATGTTTATGCAATCCATGTATTTTTCTTTTTTCTTTTTTTTTTTCCCCTAAAATGCGATAGCAGAACTATATCTCTTGAAGACGATATATGAACCGCCAGATAGATGGATAGTATTGTAGCAAATCTTTACTCGGGAAAGGCTGCAGCATTCAATAATCAATGCAAGGTCTGTACGTGATCATCTCTGTCCCACCTTTGCTCTGTGTCTACGATCTGAGTTATCAGCAAGTACTGTTATTGGAGATCGTAAGTTTGTGGGAGTGCAGAAGCATTCGGATTTATTATTGAATATTTATGGGACCAGGCAGAATGACTACTAAAGCGATGGCCAGTTAAATAGCAGAAGCATGTCTGCAGTCTGCATGCATATTTGTTCATGCCGGGTGACGACAAAGCAAAACCAAACAAAAAAGAAAGCGAATAGTTCGCTCATTAGTTCCGTGTTGTCTAGCCATATTTTGCAAACGAGGTAAGTGGACAACCACGCGTATTCCTAAATTGAATAACTACGTTGCTGGCTCCATCCATGCAATGCTTTCAGTAGTGATCTGGATAGTTTTAACTTTAGATATATCTAGATTGGCCAACATGCGTATTTAAGAAAAGCTCCGCATCCGCAACCAAAATTTACATAAAAAAACTACTTCAGAGAACTCAAACTAATTATTATTATGATCGGATTTTTTTTTTTGGTATTCGGAATTTTTTTCAAACCCATTTTGAAAATTTCCCTGTGCTTTTATGGTGGGGGTCTTCCGAAGCGTAAATCTTCCTGCGTCCTTTTAATTTTTTCCGCTGCTCTCCTTCTTTTTCCCCTGTGGCCTGTAGTTTTTGTATGGCATTTCCCCTTCCTTGCTATGTTTGAGAGTAGCTGAGATCAATTTACCGTCCATATGAATTCTCTGACTGGTCATGATTTTTTTTTTTTTAAAGAACCTACCCGGTCACGATTTTTTTATGACAACCTAGTCACGATTTGAATATTTGTTTATAGAGTGTTTGTTTACTTCAAAACATTTTAAACCAAAACTTTTCATTCTCCAGTTTTCATAACTATTTTATTATTTATTTATTTTTTTACTTCTTCATATACGGTTATCCTATTTTTTAATCTTTTCTACATAACCACCTATACATCTAATTTTTTTTTTTAATTATATTATACAATTTTCTTTCATTTCAAAAACTTTTACGCTAAAGATTTTTATCAAAAATAATTTTATTACTTCTTAGACATTTTATGTTTGAAAAATATTTATGCGTACGGTCCACTGCATATGAGTGAAACAAACCTACAGAGCAGACGACTGAATCAAAGCCGTATATTTACAAGCTCAAAGCCCGAGTACCATGTGCATGCAAGTTTGACTATACAGGCCAGAAACTTACTAGGTGATTCATCCAAGGCAAGGATGCTGTCTGTACTCTCGCTTAGTTTAAATTTCAGCCGCATATATGTGGAAAATATTATGTCTGTGGTGTAGTTTGCTGTAAAATAGGACTTATTTATCATGAAATTAATTTCCATCTCACTCGTTATGTTTAAAATTATTTACTTTGATAATATACTAATTTTCATCTAAATTAAATATATATATGAGCCTCATCTTAAAATAATACAAGATTAATATAATAAATAATTTAATGTAAACATTAATTTTAAACTCTAAAATATAATTCTTGTATAGATAAATGATTATATTATGTATTATTATATTTTAATATATAAGACTCATCTTATAGTGGACTACATTATAATTATTGTGCAGTTTATTTGCACATGAAGGGTTCTCCGTATACAACAAACACGATGGTGAACAAAAAAAACGTAAACTAATTTCGATGCAAGCTCTTCAAAAAGCCCGGATGAAGATGAGACATTTCAAATTTCTTGGGTGAAGCTTATGCAGCTGGTTACGGCCTTTTTTTTTATCATATTATAAAAAAGTTGGTATTGATCATCTCGATTCTAGTTTTCAGGCATTGAAGAGTTTTTCCCATTTCAATAATTATTTTATTCATCACGTAAGCAATTTCTTGTTTCTTATTTTTATTTTTTTAGTTCATTCAAGTTATGTGAAAATTTCTTTTTAAATTTAATTTTCGTCACGGGTTTAAAGTTATTTCTCGAAAACGTAAAAATAATTTATTCTATTATTGCGGGATGCAGGTGGAAGGGAATGAAAAGCAAAAGAAACAGAGGAAAAGGAGGGAGATGTACGAAAACAAGGCTGGCACATGCCTGGGATGGGGCCATCTGATAGTAAGAAGAAAAGGAGGAAAGAAAGGGGCAGTGGTAGTGGCAAGTACAAACAAGAAGGAGAGCTGCAGGCTGAGGCCGTGGAGATTTTGTTCTCAGGGAGGAGATGAAAACATACAAGAGCGGAAAGGCAAAGATTCCTCAATCATGACGACTCATTTCTCTCTGTCTACATGAGAGTAGAGTCGACTTGAATCGCTAGAGCCTGTGGGAGAGGAGGAGCAGAGGGAGATACATATGAATATGGATTCATGCAATGCAATCATGCAAGGGTGAGGTTGGCGTTGGCGTCGTTTGTTTTGGTGGTAAATTCGCAAAAGTGCGCGAGGTCGGTCCTTTTTCCCCTTTTCTTTTCATCTTGCAGTTACTTTCGTGCAAGGGCGGGCAGATAGGCCTAGACGTTCACGTGCCGGCCTAATCTGACTGGGGCGATGGACTGCCGGGGATGAGATAAGATAAATGCAAAGTGGTCCTCTTTGTCAGAAATGTGAGCCGTTTTTTCCTTTTTTGTTCTGATAACTGGGATCATTTCTAAGTAATATCAAAATCGTGCGGGAAGTGGCCCACCAAAGTTTGCGGACGGGATGAACGTTTCGATGGGGAGCGTCTCACAATCAATGGATGGCAGGGATCTTCCACTGGTGGACAGGTTATATATATGAGTTCCCGGGCTTACTTTTTGTAAGCATGCAGTCAAGAAATAGAAAATGATTTTGGTTTTTTAACGAGCTGAAATCCTGAAACAAAGATGAGGGTATGTTAATTAGTATTGTCTGCCAATCAACATGGATTGTTTGAACATCGGGCCAACCGTGTAGGCATAACATGATGCAGCAGCATCAATTAATTAATTAGGCAGTTGCAACTATTTCAACTGCAAGCTTAGCGTCATGCATTTCATGATGGTATTCATGAAATACAACTCGGATAAGGGAGTGAACCACTCAGAAAAGCAGGTTTTCATTGCTTTCCCTACTTAAGGAATCAAATCTTCCATAATAATGATAATAATGGGCGAATCGAGGATACCGGTAGATAAAAAATAAACCTTTTTTTTTATTTTTATGAAAACATAACCACCTTCTTTAATTTCGTTGACGTGGCGTAATGTGCAGGAGAGCTAGGTCTACCGAACTCCACCCCAATAAATATATAAAATTATAAATATGTATGTCAAAGACGTTAGAAAGGCCCTGATCATGAAATGGACCATCTATCAACCATCTATTTTCTTGGATCGATAGTCTATCGATAACAGGATCGATGTGGTGAAATCCCCGATCATAGCTCTCTTGGTTCAGCATCACATCAGCCCGCGGACTACGATCAAAGTCCAGCCACCACCATAAAGTTGACATTTTTCAACATATTATTATACGCTTAGTATTTTCGGTACAAAAGATATTATTTAGCAATATAAATAATTATTATCGCTAAAAATTGACTTTTGATAATGATAATATAGAAGCATATCCTGGGCACCGAGGTGCACTTAGCTTCAGTGCAACTAGTTACAAATATTCAATTTTTGAAAATTTTTTTACATAATTGTTAATTAAGTGTATTTAATATGTGCATTAATTTTTACTATTTTTCAAGATTTATAATTTTTAAAATTTTTTAAAATTAGTGTCATTTTTAATAATTTAAATTATTACTAAAAAATGCTACTGGTTTTGAAAGATAAAAAAATCCACAAATCTCCTACTAAAAATGCCACTGATTTTGAAAAGTAAAAATTATCTTCGAATCTTCAAAATTATAAAAATTAATATATACGTTAAATACATTTAGATTAATAATTATATTAAAAATTTTCAAAAAAATAAAAATTGATTTAAATGCATTCAGGTACACTGAGCCCAAGTGCACCTAAGTGCACTTAGGCACTCCCCGATAATAGAATTGATGTTCCAAAAATCAACTTTTTAATGTTAAAAGTTTTACTAAAGGTTGCTTAGAGACAACTTCAAAAAATTATTGTTAAAGCTTTTTGTTACCGATTTACTTGACTTAGCTTCAAAGAACCTAGTTGTATGCAGCCGAGTGCACTTAGCTTGAGTGCACCCCGGTGCAAATATCTATTTTTTAATTTTTGAAAATTTTTTTATACAACTATTAATATAAGTGCTTTAACATGTATATCAATTTTTACAATTTTTGGATTTTTTTAAAAAATATTACTGATTTTTAAAATCCGAAAAAGTTTTAAATTTTCATAACCAAAATTGATATACAATACACTGACAAATTTTAATGTAGCAAAAAAATCATTTTCTTGCAACGAGCCCCTGATTTTTCGATTCCAATCAACCGGTGTTCTTAGTTCTTTCCGCTTTCAGAAGTCATCCAAAAAATATATGTAAGAACTTCGGATATGTTCGTCTTTCATTTTAGAAAGAAATTATTGGCATTCCAGACGACATAAAGAAGTTTTTGCAATTTGCAAAAGATTGGAAGCAAACTCACAAATAAGAATTTTTTTGATGATGATGATAAGAACTCACAAATAAGAATTGATGGTGCGTTTGGTATTTAATAAAAATTTTTAACAGAAAATTTTTTAAAATAAAAAAATGATGTAGTATGATATAAGTAATGATAAGTAATAAAGAAATAAAGTTAAAATATATATGATATGTAGTTAATTATGAAGAAACTGTTGAAAATTAACACGGCTGAATAGAGAAATATAAAGAAATAATTGAAAAATAAAATTATTATAAAGGAAAAAAAAGTTTTATGTTTGACCAAGCCTAAAACAAACAGGTGTACCCAACAGATTTAATTTGATGCCATGCCCAAACCCATGTTTAACATCAAGGTGGCGGGTCTGTAGTGAATTTGGCACCATAAATTTAAAATGTTGGTGAGTGGTGCACATAAACGTTTTAAGGCCTGTTTGAATCCTGCTCCCCGTGTGTCCCCACCAATAGACCTTTCGTTAGGGAGCACATATAAGATGTATATTTTCTGGGCGGGCCCTGCGGAGGGAACAGTGTCATCATAGCCTATTTGTCTGTCGTGCATATAGATGGGTCCATACGGTTGGTTGCTTATAGTCGCAAAAGGGTGAAAATCTTCTCGACCAGCTAGCATCATGATTTCGAAGTTTTTATTATCATTTATCAGCTGCCAGGAAAATTCTTTCTCTGCATTCTATTTAGACTTTCGTTTGTAAATGGGGAAAAGATGCTGGGAAAAATTAGTAAGAAATGGACGAAAAGATAGGGGAGATGATTTAAAATAAAATAAGTAAAGATAAAAATAGTTAGATTTTTTTTATGAATAAACAATAATTAAATATTGAAAAATATCTCATAATGATTAAAAGAAGATATCCTAGGCAATTAAAATGTTAAAGTACATTAAAGATTTCATTTTGGAATAGGTAAGAAAGTAGAAAAGTGGGAATGAAAATTTTTCAAAAAGTGAGAAAATGATGTAATATAATAGAGATAATAATTAGAATTAAGATTCTCGAAAAATGATTAGAACTAAAGAAAATAAAGACCAAATAGAAATGATAATTATATAAATATGTGAAAAATTGAAATATATAGTTAATAATAGAAAAAGCAGAATTTTTAAATAGTTAAGATGTCAAATCATATGAAAAAGTATAAGAAAAAGAATAATTTTTTTTTTATATTCTAACAAAACAAGCCCCTAATTGTTGGTTTTAAAGCAAAGCACAATATTGCTTGCATTGGCTAAAAGCGCATATTTTGCTATGACGACTGAGCTCCTCGAAGTAATTAACATGTTTCTTGCTAATTTTTTCGCAGCTGATGTTTAATTTCACCTTGGAGAATGAAGATTCCATTTTCGTTGCCATGCTGCCATGCTCATCTAATTGGGCAACCGAAACTCCGAAACTGCTTTAATTTTGTCGCTCAGAGAGAGATGCAATTTGTTTTTGTTTTGCACTGAAAATAGAATTTCTTGTAGTGCAGATACCAAGTAGTTTATGTTATATAGATATTGCAAGATTTACAACCGTAACGTGATTTCGAGACTTTCTATGAGCACGAAATAGAGAATTTGAATGGAGACTTAAATAGGAAAAGTTTGGTGCCACATGTATGAATGGATAATCCTCCAACAAATCTAGAAAATGGACAACCACAATCTCCTTTTCTTTGTTGGTATCCACCAAACTCAGCCTACTGTCAAAGTGACAACGTTCATGGCAAACCTTAGATGAACTGATCTAAAAAGGCTGGTAAGAGAAGTCCTATAAGAGCATAGCTACTTCGTTCATGAATCAGTGTTGTTCATGAAGTGTCTGCTCCACCTAATCAAACGACAGTCCAGATTCATCAATTAATCATAATAAACTGTTTCTTACTTATGAGGGGTGAGCTGATTCACGAATTAATGCTTTAATTATATTTTCTTAAGATATTAGTTTGCGATAGTAATGTGTTCACATGTGGATTCATTCAGTTAGAAGTGAACACTCGGAAGGGAAAACAGGTCTGATAATGAGTGACGATGAAACCTTAATGAGCGCAAAAGATAGATAATCCATTTGGTTTAATATTTCATAGAAAGGAGGCACCACCAGAACAGTTAGTTGGATGAGTAAATCAGCAGTTTGATCACGTACATAAATCATAATTCTCAGTTCATGAACTGAGTTCAACTTCGAACCGACAGGCTTAAACCAACCATCAGTACATAGATTTGGTTTAGACTAAGTATCTTTTAGAGTGGGTTAGATGATCTCGACATTTCTCCTGAATTTAAGAGTGAAATAAATCATCCTCCATTATTCTTAATCGGAATAGTTCTTTTTGCATCCAAATACTGTTTTAAATGAGGTTATATTGTCATGATCGTGGCCTGATGATCTGTCCAAGTCAGGCCTGAGTGGCACCTAGTGTATTAGAAACGGCCCGGTCAACTCCAAATCGGTTTTGTTCCGCGAGTGAGTCCCTGCTGCCGAGCCTGGTCAGGCCTTACTGAACCCAAATTAATACATGAACTCCAGACAGATCTGTTAGCAGCTCTGGTCAGGCTTTGGCGACATTGAGATCGAGTCGAGGCCAAGCCAACTCGGAGGAGTTACACCCAATGTCGTTATAGGGGTTGACCAGCCGTCCACTCAGCGAGTCGTACACAATGCTATGGTAGGCCATGCCTACGAGCCAATGATAATTGGACTCTTGTAGGGATAACTGTCCGGTCGTCTACATGGCCTTTTCCCATATGTAACCGAAAATGGACTCTGTCACTGAAAATGCAAGGCCTAACCGTTTCGAAGTCTGCATGCCGTCTTTCCCGTCCAACTTGGATGTATGGTATGCTTAAGCTTTAAGCATGTAAAAACAGGGCCTCACCTCTCACTCTGCTAGATCATTGGAAGGGTGGGCCAGCATCATTTCGTGGCTTCAGATCAGTGGTTTTGATTGGCGAAGAATCAGTCTGCAGGACATTGATTCACAAGAATGTGCTGAGGGTGTAGTCTTAACAATTAGTCCGATTAGACAGTAACTTATTGCGCAATCCTCCTCCTATTAATTACTTGTCTAGTTAGAAACCTACAGTTATATCAAGAAGGCATAATCTGTACATCCGTTAATTTCGTTTTTTTTTTTTTTTTTTGGTTTTTGTGCAAAATAAGGCCAATTCCATGGCAATAAAAACGACCCATGTAGGTACCGGTGGTGACGACCTTCCAAATTAGGATCTTAGCCATTGATCTATTAGCATTCTCTTGATTGATGATTGCCTTATTCCTACCAGCGGAATGCTTGAAGTTTGCCATGTGGGCGCGTGTCAAGTAAATCAGCCTCAACGGGAGTAATGGGAGGCAACAAATAAGCACCTTTTTAATTTTTAGAAACATCTGTTTGATTAGGACAATAACGATAGCTCGGTTTAATCAGACGGTTAGGTGTTGCTAGTCCCAACAGTTAGAATATTTGGCCAATTAAAATGCGGAAATCTAGTGAAGAAGCTGGTGATACGGCAAATTAACAACAGAATTGAAAACTGATAGCTTAACTAACACCCAATTCACCTCCGCTATTATAAATTCAATTCCCAATTTCAGCCCAGCAACCTTCTTCGCGTTCCGTCCAAACATGGAAAACAACAAGTCCACTTCGCCCAAGGTTCACCTCGATCTCCCCCGGCCCTTTATTCTCTTCTTCGTGTTTTTTAACACTTCACAATGGTCAGTCGACATGTTTTAATTAGGTGCAAAGGCATCCGATTGTTTGGCTAGTTCAATTAGCTTTTGACTTACATACGTAATTCCTTTTGCCCATGAAGTGGCATAACTGCTTCACATCATAAAACATGATTCAGGGTCGCCATAGAGCTAGAATACAAAGAAAATAGCTAGGCATTGTTTGGAATTCAAAGGGGATCATGGGAGGCAGTGCTCTGGCCATTACCGAACTTTTTGAAAGTCGCAGTTAGCATTTAGTGAACTACCACAACTGCAATAAATCCATCTTGAAACGCTTTCTTCAACATCAAGCATCCACCCCAATCATATTCATATATATATGGTCTTGCTTGCTTTTGTGTGAGAGTGAGACGACCAACTAACTAATTTTGTCCATTCTCTGTAAAGGCTATGAAGCTCTCAAGTGGGCAGTCTTCGCCGCCGGCTGGGGGATATGGGCGCACCGCGCGATCCGGTCAAGCACAACCATTTAGACTCCAAACTGAGGTAATTGTCCTGTTTTTAAGAGGTGCTGATCACCAAGTCAATTCAAGCTACAAGCCAGTTGAATTGGTTCTAATGTCTAGACACTTGGATTATAATTATCTGAGAGTTTTAGATTTCAATGCCCATGATGGATAATTAATTTCTGGATGGAAGTTAATGGGCAGAGACTAACAAATTAAGCAATCTTTTGTCCATTTTCTATTCCCTTAATTTCTGTAGTCTAGAGGACAGATGAAGGAGCGAGCACTTGCAAAAAAATTGCAAGAAATGGACGCCGAGGAGGCAAGACACCGGATTCGAGTCGCCCAAGGATTGCCTTTGACCACTGATAAACCTGAGGTAGATCTGCCCGACTTCTAATTTTTCCTGATCTGATCTCCTATAAATAATTAAGCACAAGTAACCAGCATTCATTAATTAGTATAAAAATCCATAAGATATCTGTATCTACAGACGATACACAAGCCTCCGGTTAAAGAGCAGACAAAGCCAATGGAATTCAAGCTTCACACGCAGCAACGAGCCGCCCAGCGGGCAGGATTCAATGATCTGGTGATCTCCACCTCTTCATCTAATCTCCTCCTCTATGTATTCTTCACCTCGCTCATTGAAGAAAGTATTGGATGTCCCGACGCATTGATTCTCCAATGTTGTTCGCAGGTTGCTTACAAGTTCACCTGGCAGAACTTTCAGAGGCGACAAATAGAGAGGCTCCGAAAGGTAAGGTAGAGTGGGGCCAGGCTCGCCCACTTCGTTAATCACAAAATCGCACGCAATCAACTGAACCATCTAATGGAAATGCAAAAATAATTAATGAGGTTCGCAGATCATTGAAGAAGAAGAGGTCAAGACATTGAGGAAGGAAATGATCCCAAGAGCCCAACTAATGCCATTCTTTGACAGGCCTTTCTTCCCTCAAAGGTATAAATACATAAACGCGTATGCTGCACTGGGCGTCTTGGCCCCACATTGGTATAGCCATCACATATACACGTACAGGCTCTTTCTCATGCATTCTGGCGCGCATGGTTTGGATAAGTACTCTCTCAAATGCATCATGCCAAATAAACTTTTGCATGGGATTCACCGACACAATCATGCACCCCCGCCCTCACCGCAATAATTCAGACAAACCCCCGGAGGAGGGACCAAGGAGGCTTGATGGCGCCACAAGGATTTGATTTTTCACAACCATAAAAATTTTATTGACAAGAACTTGGTTACAAAATGTTGAATGGTTACTTAAGATCCCTATAAATCGTTGTTGTTGGGGGGGAGGAAGGATGTGTGTGTTAATGGTTAAGATCCGGCGTTGCTATTCTATATGGGGTGATGCGGGAATTTTATACGTAGTCTTGAAAGTTGAATCTTGATTGAGTGTTTGACAGGTCAAGCAGGCGGTTGACGGTCCCTAAAGAACCAAGCTTCTACAGGCGCAACTCTTGCAGTGGAAATGCTTATGGTTTCCAGCAGCCTCTAAATCAAAGCATGAAGCCTATCCAATAACCGACGTTCCAGTTTGCTTGCTAAGAGTGGTAGAATCCCTAGTGACTTGTGTACTTGTGGTCATGCATGCGTGAATGTTGTTTGAGTTGTACCGATCGATGCATTTAGAGTGATGCCCAATACGAGTAATGGGTTTTTCATAGCATACAAAATCGAATGATGTTGTAAGCTTTTCCCAATCCTTCGGTTGAATTCAACTAGCGATTACATTCGTGGTCTCTCTGTCCCCCGGAACTAAGCAACTGCGACTTTCATTAAAAAAAAAAAAAAAAAAAGAAGAAGAAGAAGAAGAAAGAAAGAAAAAGAAAAAAGAAGCAACTGCGACTTGTATCATGTGGGACTTTTGAACCCAGTAATTGTGAGCATGGTCTCAAATGGTGTAGACATGGTCGCTTCCAAAATTGAGCCCAGACCAGTTTGTTGAATCCACGGAAAGTCCAGTTTAGAACTTTATTGAGGACGCTTAGGCTTTTTGGCTTAGGCCGAGTCTATCAGTACTGCGTTCTGATTTGTTGTCGGGCTTCATAGTTCATGCTCTTTAAATTTTTTGATGCGCAAGCAGACTGTCACTCAAACCGGACTCAAGACTGAAACTTTACTCATACATCCATAGATGTCAAATCAATTAGCCATGCCTTGGGTGACCATAGTTTCTTGCTTTAAGTTGTTGTGAACAAGGGAATTACCCATAGAAGTGTGATTTAAATAATAATGAGCTCTCTAGCTTAAGATGCCAAGCGACTCTTTACATTCAATACCATAAAACCATTGCATGACTGAAAGCCCGACCCAATAGGTCTTTATACGTTGAACCATGAAATCCAGTCCCTTGTAGCATTGGAGGGCCCGGCAAACAATTCCTGCTCTGAACATGAACGGGAGAAAGTCTATGGGTGGCCCACCGTTAACCTGACCTATCTTTTACGAGATAAAATTATTATTTTTAGACTTGGTACAAGCATGAGTTAAAAATTTTGATCCAAATTTAAAGAGATGGCCGAGATGAGTCGACTATGTCTCGACCTGCTCTGCATATATTCATTTATTAAAAATTATAAACATATTTTTTAATATTATTTTCATTTGCTTTCAAAATCCTCGTGTTATTTATGATCGGGGACACTTCTATGAAACCCCTCTCTATGTAACCTCATTCATTTTATCATCTAGATCATTGATAGAAAATCTACTCCATCCATTATATTTAGCACCATTTATATTATCATGAAAATCCTCTCAGTTATTTAATTTTACTGTATATGGGTCTCATCTATTAATGTGTAAAATCAATATAATAAATAGTTTAATATTAAAATATCAATTTAAAGTAGTATTTTCAACATCTAAACTATTTAAAATATTATAAATTTGTAAATAAATGATTCTATAAAGTGTTGCTATATTTTAATTCATATGTGAATGAATCTAAGCATTTTTTCTAATTTATACGTGAATGTACTTATTTTTGAATAAATGTGACCTATATATATATATTAGATTTGGATAAAACTTGATCTCTTAGCTAAACAAATAATATTAAATACAATGAATGAATTGAATTTTCTATCAAACATCAAAATCTTACAAATGGAGGGAATTACATGAAATCACTTCTTTGTAACTCGGTTACATAGAAGTGTGTCCGATTTACAATTAACTATACTACTAATATAAGAATTAATAAAAGCTATTTGCATACATTCATATAACTCTTATGTATAAATATAATTTTTTCAACATTTAGGAAACACTTGTAGAAATATTATTATTTTTAGGAAAATATGACAAATTTCAACACTTGTAGAAATATTATTATTTTTAGGAAAATATGACAAATTTCATTCTAAATAATGTAAAATTATCTTAACAAAGTTACACTATATTTTCTCATATTTTAACAATGATGTTTATCTTATTAATTAGTAAAATATTAAAGTATACAATATTTAAATTTAGCATAAACGTGTCTTTATATTTGATATATGTATAAATTCTTAAAATTATTCTACTCAATCCATTTTTTGTCCTGCCTATCGTGTCAAAATCAACCCTAGACCAACCAAATGTTATTTGGAGACACATTAAAAAATGCTGAGATTCAAACAAACTTTGTCCCACACCCAATATTAAAGTATGATCAAATAAATTTTTTAAAAAATAGAGTTATTGTTGGGCAAACCTTGATTGACATGACTTGCCCTTATTCTCACACCCTTGGAGAAACCTTTTTGGGTAGATCTGCAAAAGTATACTGCTTTCTGTGTACATAACAAACATATACTTTTAAGAGTTCTTATCATAATATAACTTATGTCCATTCATCAATTGAATATATTTTTAAGCTTTAACTCAATTTAATAAGAGTGTGTTATAAGTCATACAAGATTTTTAGATTGAATCTATATTATCATTCCTAAGATGATAACTTTCCAATTTCCAAGATAGATTTTTCAATTTTTAATATAATTTTATTCATTTTCAATAGTCGTTTTTATATTCTCATCCTATATACAAACTCCATCCAAAAATCTTGTATGATTTAAAACACACCCTGAAATATTTGCTAATCTGTGCTGACTATCGGCTAGTCCAACCAACGACGCTGTGTCTGGCTGTGGCTTATTAGTCTAAATCCAAAAATAGGCCACGTATGTCCATTGCCAAAAAAAAAAAAAAAAAGCCACGTACGGGCGGTCCAACCTTAAAGACCGCGGCGGATCATCTTATATGAGCGGACGAGTGGCATGGGTGACGATGTGCGTGTTTTGTCTGGGAGCGCATAGGGCCCTAGCGCGGTATTGTTTTGTGTCGGGCAGAGAGCCGGGGCAGGGAGAGGGAGGGGTAAACGAAGGGAAGGGGGCAGCGCCCGGGGTTGTGGGGAGCAGCGACAGCGACTTGTCGCATGAGCCCCGCCTGCTCCTGCTACCGCTGCTGCACTGCTCTCTCTGCCTCTCTCTGTCCTCTTCTCGGCTCAGCTGCGTTTCTCTCTCGATGGGACGCATCCGATTCCGACGCCCACACCCATACCCTCCCATTTCTCACTACTCAACTGCTCGCGCGTGCGTTACTGCCTGTCCATCCTCTATCTCTTGTTTGCCCCCGTCATTTTGCACCATGACGCGACCCCCGCTCTGCCTCAACTGCATCCCCATTTTGAGAAAAATATATAGTCTATTCGTGGCATGGAATCCAACAAAAAATTCTTCTTCTAAAAAGTACACAGCCATCAATTCTTAAACATGTAACACGTTCTACATGTCAAATACATATTGATTTGCTGGCCTAATTAAATCGCTTTATTATTCGATAGGCTATTGCTTGGAGATTTTTTAAAAACTTTCAAGAAAAAGAAATTATGTGAGACTTAATTTGTGTGTTTCTCTTCAAATCATTTTTCAAAAATGCCCATGATCTCATGGTAGGCTCGTAAAGAGTACTAGTGTACCTGCAGCTGAAACGGCCCTTGATGGTGCGAGTGCGGGTACGGGGGAAGACGGGCAGGAGCCAGGAGTGCGTAGGACTCGTTGTTCAATGCACATGCAAGGGTGCAGCTGACGCATTCAATCATCACCAGAACGGGTGTCTTGTCCCGTCTCCATCAACGCCCCTACATTATGTGATGTAAGAGATCTCCTCCCCATCTGTGGGCCCCACCTTTTCTTCACTTTTCCCCTCCCCTTTCGCCGCCCCAATCATTCGGTCGTGCCCTTTAAACCCCGTTCCCGTAATTAAGGGCCAGTTTGGTAATGGACGGGATAGTTTTTTAAAAAATTATGGTTTTTGGCCTCCCATATATTATTTTATAAATGATTTAACTATCTAACAACCATATTTTTTTCAATTTTACCTTATACTTTAATTGCTATTATATTATTTCAACTTTACCCATATTATTTCATATAACTTACATAAATTTTAAAATATTTCATTTTTCACTCCTTACCGATACTAAAATTCTACCAAAATTTACATTCTCAAGTCACGCCTAACTTATACCCTTATTATCTGTTACAACTTTTATATTTCTTCCTTCAACTCATGTATCATAAAGCAAAATTAAATATATAAATAATTATCTAAATAAGGAGCTGTTTGTTGAGGTCAACATCATTAATTAACTATCCTACTTTTTTGTTACTATGTTTATATTATAATTATTTTTTATATTTTTCATACAACTATTCTATCATTTTACCTTTATCATATCATATCTATTTCATTGCCCTTATTTTTATCTTACTAACCCATTTTTTTTATTTTTTGAAATTTTTTTGTAAAACTATTAATCTAAGCGTATTTAATATGTGTTTCAATTTTTACCGTTTTTGACGTATTTTAGACATTTATTTTTTATTTTTAAAAATCAGTGACATTTTAGTAATTTAAAATTATCTAAAATGCTACTAATTTTTAAAATAAAAATAAATATCTAAAATACTCTAAAAATGGTAAAAATTGATACACATGTTAAATACACTTAGATTACAGTTTTATAAAAAAAATTTTAAAAATAAAAAATAAATTAAATGCACCCGAGTGCATTGAGGCTAAGTACACCTGAGTACATTTAGCCTCAACCGCAAAGATAGTGCATGCACTACCCTAATTCACTTCCTTATTTTCTCTCTTTTCTTTTATGTATAAATGTGTGTTTGACATTGAACTCCCACATGACTTATAGATCTAAGTTGGATAAGCACATAACCCTCTTATGACTACTATGTGGAAGAGCCACGTATGCCGAATTCATCCCTTGGTTGTGCACTTATGTTATCTTCAATTAACAAACAACAAAAGCACTTAATTTTATTATTAGTATTCTTGTAAATTACCTTGAAATTTGTAGAATATCTGATCCTAATGTGAGATTTGCCTCGTAGCAGCATGAGTGCAAATCAATCCTCCACCATGCAAAGCAAAGATTACAAAATAGTACTTAAGATAAAAAGAGTCTAATTTCAAACTTTTGAACTATTTTTTAGATTGTATCTCCTCTATGAATTTGTAAAGTTAGTTCATGACTTGGAGGATAGACAATCCCATCTAAGGGACAGCTTGTAATTATCATTCATATGGTAAAATTTTTCTCTTTTCATGTATTTTTTTAGAAGACTATGACCACTTCGAGACTTTCTTTTTTCATGTAAATACTTTATCTCCTTATCGTTTTCTTAAGCTAATTTCTCAAATCACTAACCATGTGGTAATTGTTGTCTAATATTTATTGTGGTCATAAAAATCGGTGGGATTAAATTGGGGATGCCATAGTAACGATGAAAGCAGTAGATAAAAGGAGGTAGTGGGCAAAGAGTTTTATGTGAAAAAGAGCTCTATGGATCTAAAATTTTCATTAAAATATGAAAAAAATGTGTTTTCAATATATGTTAGAATATGACTACAAAACTATCGTCAATTAATGTTTAGGGAGATAACTAAAGCCTTGTAGAAGTAAAAATAAAGGCTTCAAGGAGAAAGTAAAGATGACATTAAATGCATTGAGGAGAGTGAGAATGGAACCAACAAAGTGTCGCTTATATAGATCCCTCAATGATCTCTATCTCCAAGGCTACAAAACTTGACACAAATTTTTATCATAAATCGTGTATAATAATTTGTTTAATGATTTTGCCAGTGAACTAGGAATTTATAGAAGTGATTTAGTAACATGGCTCCGCTCTGTAAACAGTTGTGCTAGGTGAGTGGTTGAGTTTAATAATTAAGGTGACTTAGATTAAGCAAGGTAGTATCATATGGCCCTATACGCAGGGGGAGAAGTGGCCAGCATGACCTCTTCTATTGGAAGGATAAGTGTGTACACGTCTAATGAGTGAGCGCACATAATGTATTACAACTTTCATTTTTAAACCCTCATTGTCTCGTCTCTACTATAGGACAGAGGCTTGTCGAGATGTCCAGCTAAGGCGTCGACATCAGCTAGAGGAGCCTTGATTAAGTTCATTTGCACTTGTTCCATGTGGATTAAATCTAAGGGACTCAAGTCACACACTTAACCTAGCAGTAATGTTCTTTTAATCAACATGCCCCTTGATTGTTCTGTGGTTAAAAACACTTTAATGTGGGGAACCATTACAGTGGCTATCAAGGCTTATAAATAAGTCTGTTCTCCTAAACTTAGCACTTTTGCTCCCAATGATTTACGCTAACAAAAAAAACCATCAATGAATAACTAGAAGGGTGGGATCTTCATGACCGATGTGACATCTATGCTGGCGATTAGTACTGAAGATGTCAGGAACATTCTTACAAAGGACAAAATAATAGAAAATTAAGAGAAAGAAATGTAAAGCGTATATAAATTTATATAAAAAACTCTACAACATAAGAGTAGAGTTAAAGGTAAATGAGGAGAAAATACATTAAAAGAAAAAACATATAAAAAATGAAAAACTCCTAAAAGAGAATTTCGAAATCCTAATACACCCAAATAACAAGCTTTCCTTAGAAATTATATCTCACACAGGAAAATAAAAATAAAAGAAAGCCTAAAAAATTTACACTTTTACTAAATTGTAGAGTAAATCCTCTCTTTATGACATAGAAGAGGTTTAGGTTTCCGTTAACCTTGTAAAATTAGGTATGCATCACATGGGGTGCACAGAACCTACCATAATTGTGATGCACATAATTTGATATATAATCCAAATCGGCACATGATCATTTCAAAATAGTATGATATCAGGCCAATTCAGACTAGTAAAAAATATTATTTTAATTTTTTTATAAAATTATTATTATAATTATATTTAATATATAAACTAAATTTTGGTCATTATCTCAAAAAAAAAAGTTTCGGTCATTTTCAATTATTTAAAATGACTAAAATACTCATGTATTTAAAAATTCAAAATAAATAAATAAATATTCAAAAATTATAAAAATTAGTTTATTGATTAATTACACATAAGTTAATAGTTTATAAAAAATTAAAAAATATCTCTGGACTAATTTGAAATGATCAAACCCATCCAAGTCTAACCCGAATAACTATTTATGTTGACTTGGATTTAAGTGACACTGTAAACTAAAAAGATACTAACCTTCCGCATTGCCTACAAGTCACTGCTCAAGATCCAAATATTTCGATTAAGTTAACATAATATTTAAAATTTTGACAAAAATACTGTATAAAAGTTCCAATCAAACTCTAACAATGCTTAAACTTGATAATGAAAAGATAATAAACCTCTATGTTACTTGCAAAATCGTCTAATTCGTGATTAACTCGATCCTACTGTGAAATCGTGTCAAGCCTTTTGATCAGAAGGATCACATCCGACCAAGCATGCAGGACCCAAATGATTAAGCAACATTTAACATCTTAAAAGGGGTACCTCCGTTTAGTTTACCAAGAATAATCCTTACAACTAGGGGTGCAACTTCGACTTATAAAACTCAGGTTCACCTTAATCTTAATCATAACTCTATTTATAAAGCATTAATTCTAACTTTAAGCCTATTTGTAAAACCTGAACCATAACCCTATTTTTTGAAAATCGGGTTCGGCTTAAGTTTCGGTTTGGAATTTATGAATGATAAATTTAGAATTTCATCGAAATATATAACAATAACAAATCACTTAAGTAAACATAATAATATATAATCAAACTATAGCTTTTTTAAGTAGCAATATAAAGAATGTTTTTAGAAAAAATTTAATATATAAATAAAATAAAGAAATAAAATTAATAGATGTAAAAGTAAATAATAGAAATAAAAGATAAATGCGAATGAAAATAATATATTTTATTTATAATATAATTACAATATGCCAAACATATATTCAAATATAAATATAAATAATATAAATATGCAAAATATAAAAAATTATTGTTTAAATATTATGTATATAATATATTTTATAATAAATATAAAATAAAAATTGAGCATGGGTTCTTCGGGTTCACTAAAACGCTAACCCTATCATATTTACAATTCGGGTTCATCGAGTTTAGGTTATAAAAAAATAAGTTCCAGCACCATTCAAAATCAAGTTCGACGGGCCGAGTTCGGGCTAAACTAAGCCCAAGTTTCACCCCTGCTTACAACTTCCCTATGACATCTTTCTCATACTTGTAGGGCTTTAACATAGTCTAAAAAAATTATTATACTTATTTTTCTTGTGTAGAATCACTTTTTCTTGTATTTTTTCAATAAGGCTTTGGATGAAATCTTGGTGACACCATTTTAAGACTCCGATAATTAAGGGCGTGTTTGGTAAACGCTAAGAATGGGAAATAGTGGGATTTCATGGGTTTCCAAAATTTTATTTTTTCATTATCCCTATATTTCAATTATTTTCCTATCAACTACCTTCAACAAATTTATTTATTTCAATTATACTCCTTATTTCCCACCATTTCACAGATTTCCATAATTTTTTACGTTACCAAAAGTCCCTTAATAGATATTTGAAAAACCAACCGAGGCTAGCTCGGTTGGTGGCCGACTGCGGCGCAGAAACGCGTGCGCGCAGTCGGTCGAGAGTTCGAATCCGCGGGCGTGCGGATTTCGATAAATATATGCGTGGGAGCAAGTAGGTCTCCCGGATGGATGTAGTGTGGGAGCGGGTGGTCTCCCAGGTGGTTGTTTGGAAGCTGTGTCTTCCTTATTCTTTCGTGGAGCTGTGTCTCCAGACTTCTTTGGGAAAAATGTATCCCTTATATTTGTAAGAATGTCTCAGATCTTCAAGTATGATATGTGTTGAGATATGTACTTGTACCAATCAAAAAAAAAAAAAAAAAAAAATTAGATATTTGAAAAAAAAAACTTACAATACTATTCATCAGCAATGATGTAATACTTGATTGAATTGATTTCCCGATCAAAGCAACGAAGTACAAATCACTCCCGAGGATCATCTCGATATTAATTTCAAAGCAGCACAGTATTGTACTGGGAAAAAGCTCCCCATTAGTGAAACATAAATACAGTAACAAAAAGAGCCGAGAACTGTAGTCCGCCAGGTATAAAAAAAAGATCCTACAGCGCACGGGTATGATTTCCCCTCTCACGAAAGCGCCCTTCTCCTCAAAAACCCAGAAATCGATCCTGATGAATCAGGATCCTCTCATTACTCCCGTGGGTTCCCTTCTCCCTCCGTCCATTGCTTTCCTTCAAAAGCGCCCTCTCGCTCTGCCTCTCCCACACACTCTACGTACGGCATGATCGAAGCTAGTTTTCTACTCCCATAGACCATATCTTCCATATGATCAACACCATTCATCACACTCTTAATTATAATCGGTGCCTAACTCAGTCCAATATGTAAACATTAATATTCATTTTAAACCTATTAAAACCTCCGAAAAATAATTAAATTTTATGGTCAATAATACCTTCACCGACGAACTAAGAGCAGGCCACCCAGTAAAACTACAGAACCAACGAAATTTGCTTGATCTTGCAATTTCATTCGATGTAGTTACATCTGTTTTTTTTTTTTTTTTTTTGGATGTTTAAAGAAGTCTGTATTGAACCAGAGAAATCAATATACAACTGGTTTACAATCTCTGTTGGGGGAGACGTCCCCCAAATCAAAATATCAACAGCCATATTTACAGCCATTGACGTCAGCATATGGGCCACTTGATTTCCGTTTCTCAGAACGTGGGTAAACCTGATTTCGCCAATACCCTGGGAAATATCTTTAACTTCTTAAGCAAACAGGCCCGTCGTTGACAAAACGGGGGGATCTTCATTCAGCAAGGAAACATTGATGAGTGAGTCACTTTCAATTTTCAATCTATTAATCCCCCATTTCCTTTCAGTTACATCTGTTTGTACTGTGGTAAAGAGAAATAACGAGCGTTGAGGATGGAAGTGGGGATGATGCGTAGGGTACAGCTGGGCGCGTCTTTACCTGTGTTTTTATGGGGTGTCTCATTAGATCCCGGTCGTCTCGGGAAACGCGGAAAACAAGGGATAGAAAAGACGGAACAAAGGCCGGGCCAGGCAAAGGCCAGGGCCACGCCAGCCAAGTAGCGGAGGCAGCAACTGCAGCACGAGAGCATGAGCACCACCACATCTCTCTCTCTCTCTCAAGTACTGCTTTATTTCTCCGTTTTTTAATATTTCTCCCCATCTGATCCGAGAAGGGGCTCTGATGGGTCCGTTGTACAACGACCTTGCTTTTACTCCCAATGCCAAGCTACAGTGCGGATCACACTCGAATGGATGCAAGCGCAGATTAGCAGATAGATGCAACCTACTCCTGCATCGACATGCATGCCTTTTTCTCTCGAACCGTCTTTTCGATCGCCACTTCTGACGCACACCATCTCTGCCATCCAATAACGCTCCCCAACCCAGAATACATGCATGCTACATCTTAATTTATTTGCAGCTCTGCCCCTCCATCTCCCCTCATGCGCTATATTTTTTTGTTTTTTGTTTTTTATTTTTTAAATGGAATGCGCCATATGTTTGATTTGGTATATATATGGTTTAAATTTCTGCGGCCATTCAACAGTTCCTTTAAACCATTTTAAACAATAACATTAATATCAAATACTAACAATATGCTGTTATAAAAAAAAATAACAATACGCTATATATAATATCATATTCTAAAAGCGTAGAACAGAACATTTGCAATTCACGATAATTATTTCATGTATTTAATGCTGGAATGTAATATTTAATATTGTTTTTAGATAAAGTAGCTCAATATCAATATGTTCAGGAGATGCATCGTGCATGGGAAGATATACAGCTTACCGTGGCATTGAAGAGAGAACAAAGATGGGATTTGAACCACGGCTGGACCACCGATTTTTACGGTCCAACCTTTTCCAGCAGTTCTCGTCAACTTCTGAAAATCCTAACCTAACCAGATTGGTCCCATTCGATTTTTAAAACACTAGTCAGACAAACGTGGTAGCATTTTATCTATACCTACTGCTAAAAACAGACGGTGGTGTTAGGACAAGGGAAGTAATAGCTAGAACAAATTGAGATATCGTAAAGGAACAAAATAAAAATAAATTAACATTATGATCCTGGAATTTCTAAAAGATCGCGGAAACTTCAGACATGCAAGTGAATCCATTTAATATTTATTTTTTGGTCAAATTATCTCTTTTATTTTACTGGAGTGCCTAATGTCAATTCCACTATAACGAATGCTATTGGTTTTAAGTACTAAGTATTTGGTTGACTATAAATGGTTTTTACTACAATTATTTTTTGAATGGTATTTATATAAGCGACGACTTGATACTATAATCTAGTACATTAACAAGTCTCACATAATAAAGGAAATTTTCTATAAATACCTCTAAACTAGGAGACGAATATGTAAAAACTCCTACTGTAGGGAAAAATCTAAACCCCCACTTTCAAAGCGGACAACTGTAAAAAATTCCTCCTATCAAAGAGGAGATTCAAACACAAGACCGTGGCTTATGCTGCCACTGATACCAACTAACCAGACAAAGGCTGGTTGACTACTACACTTATTTTTAGTTGCAAATATTTAGTTGGTTATGACTAATAGCATTTGTTGATGGAATGCAAGTCAAACAAGAGTTAAGAAATGTGAAGCAAACATAAGTAGAAGTAAAAAAGATAGAATTTTTTTGGTGTAAAAGAAAGGCTCTGGTTGGTATGCAAGACTTTCTTGAAAATCATGAAAAAATGCATTTTTATTACATAAAAAGATAGTACAATAATGTCCCTAATTAAGACTTTCGAAGAAGTAGTCAAGATTGTACAATTGAAGTAGAGAAGAAAAGAAAGAAAGAGGTGATAACACAAAATTGGTGGGTAGAACTTTTTCTTCTTCTCCTTCTTATTCTTCAAATTTTCTTTATATATGTATTTTCTATAAGTTCTCAAATGATCTTTTGGACCCAAAGTTTGAATGAGATCTTATCATGAACTTAAGTGAAATGACAAGGTCATTGTGATTTTGCTTAAGGGTAAGAATTGGAATAAGTCTGGGAGTGATAGAGTGTGCCTAGTCCTGACCTTATTCTTTAAAAATTTTATCTGATCTTACTTTTTATACCAAGTCAAGATGAGCTCAATTCGACCTTCACCTTTCTTTAGTAGGTTTCAAAATAAACTTTGGATTGATTTTGAATCGGTATTGGAACAATGGGTAAGGTTGAAAAGGTGGAGGTCAAGATTTGATAATTTTAAGAATTTACATGCATATCAATATAAAATCAATTTATGATAAATTTAAATATTTAATGTGTCAATATCTTATTATTTAAATAAAATAAAACACAAATACTACAATAAAGAGTTGGTAAAATATTCTTTTTGATAATTTCATCAACAAATTAACCTTGATGAATATATGTATTTATCTTTAAAAAAACATAGATGTAAATTTTCAATTACAATTAAAACTGCTAAAAATACAAAATGATAATATTCATTTTTGAAAAGTGCAAATAATATTTTTTGTTTTGTTGAAAAATCATGTAGAAGACAACTTGAGTAACATTTATGCAATCAAAAAATAAAAATATATTCACATAAATAAGTTATAAAGTTAAATACATGTTCACATAGATTGCATTCACATTTTAAATGCATCTATCTAATAAAATTATATTCACATAAATTATTCATATGGTTTATTAAAATTATTTTGCACTTATACGATGCAGGGCTGGGCAAGGTGGGTTAAGCCAAGTTGGAACGTGGCTAACCTACTTGCCCTAAAGTTGAAGAACAAGTCTCAAATTTTGAGGTTTCTAATCCCATCAAGCTAAAATTCTTACTTTGACCCTATGTAGAATCAAGGTTGGTCACAAATATTTTCGCTCATAATTTTACTAGCATGGGTCACCTTTTTTCCATGATAATGTTAGAGAGATAGTCGAACATGGTAACTTAAAAAAAAGCACAAGAGTTTTAAGGTTAACCCACATGACACTCCTCGTAGACAAGATGTTAACCTTTGAAGCCTTCTCATAAGCAATGTTTTGAGTGATTGATTGGACACATACCCTACATGTGTCAAGTTAGTTATGTTAACGTCTTTAGGTGCTAGAGGTTGTACTCTATGATGAAGCCATGATCAGTTGAGAGCACGAGTTAAAATGAAGGTGTTGGGTCGTAGCTTAGGCATCATCTAAGATAGTTTTACCACATCATTTGGTTAAATGCAATAACTTTTTTTTATATGTAGACAAACTAAACAATGCATGGTCTAAATATTTAAATTTAGTTATAAATAATAACAAAATCTATAAATAAAATAACTTTTAGTTGCATTTGATACCAAATAAAGACAAAATTAATTTTAATTATAATAAGGTTGCATATAAGAAATTTTGCCGTGTTCAAGTATGAAAGTTTTAAGGAAAATGATTAGCATGATTATATGGTTGAAACTATCAAGATACAAAAAACATGCATTGATAATGTTTCAGTAATTTACATTTGTATTTGTAACATATAATTTCTTTGTTCTTCCCATTTTTCAAATGTATATAATTTTTTATTATTTCAAGTATTTCAATAGAAATGCTCATAAAAGGGCTCTTCTTTGATCGATCTTAAAATAGCCACATCACAAGCATGGCTCACCAATTAAAATCCTCTCCATCGGTGAATTAATGAGTTATTATCGCCTAGGAACACTTACATTCAAAACAAGTTTAGAAACAGAGGAAAAGCTAAAATTTCTCTATTTCTCTATTTCTCTTTTCATTTTGTTTTTTTGTTAATTAATTTGATATTTAATTACATATTTTAGTGTTAGCACCTCTCCATTTGGAGCCTACCATGATTATGAAATTAAAATTAAATTGGCATATTATTTAAAATCATTTTTTTTATTATGTTATAAAAAATATTTTAATTGAAGTCCTAGATCGTCCATACTTACTTAAAAATATACAATCACATGTTAACTATGAAAAATACTTAAGTTCACTTATACATGTACTGGATTGTTATAATAATTTATACAATTATTGATCTACATAGGAAAAATATTTTTAACATTTTAGATGTTAAATTAACAATTTTAAAACTGGTCCATAAATTAAAAAATTATTAAGTTGATTTTACATTTAAATCAATGAGGCCCCTACTATCATTTGATTAAATACAATGGTAGTTGATTATGTTAGAAAAAATATAAAGTTGCAAACAAATAGAGGTTGTAAAACCGGTTCCCTAGGATTATAACCTTATATTTAATGTTATATTTTTAATATACTATTATGATAAATAGGTTGGATCATTACAGTTAAAATTTTGTTTTGTTTTTTATTTTGATGAAAAGATTTCATTTTGTTTAAAACTATATGTTTTATTACTTATTAATTGTAGTTACCAAAGAACTCAAAAGTCCGGAAAGGACTTTTTGGTCAATCCATTCCTCCTACACTGTAAAAGGAACACCCTCTGCAGCCTCCGCCTTTTCCCTCTCATAAAAACCTCTAGCACCCTTCTCAGTTCTCGCCCATCCCTAAAATCCGTAAAGTAGAGAAGCAGATAGGACTAGCCTTTCTCCTTTTACATGTTAAGCTCTCCGCCGCTCTTCCGCTTCAGAGAGAAGAGAATGCCTTTGCATTAGATGGCTGGTGAAGATATTTTCCGGCACCCCCATCCCCATGCAGCCGCATCATCAGCATCGGCTCCAAGTCCAACACACCCATGAAAGAAAGGCAGCGGTGGCAGCCTGAAGAAGACGCCCTCCTCCGTGCCTACGTGAAGCAGTATGGCCCCAAAGAGTGGCACCTCGTCTCCCACCGCATGAACAAGCCCCTCGACCGCGACGCCAAGTCCTGCCTCGAGCGCTGGAAGAACTACCTCAAGCCCGGCATCAAGAAAGGCTCCCTCACCCAAGAGGAGCAAGCCCTCGTCATCTCCCTCCAGGCCAAGTACGGCAACAAGTGGAAGAAGATCGCCTCAGAAGTCCCCGGCCGCACCGCTAAACGCCTTGGCAAGTGGTGGGAAGTTTTCAAAGAGAAGCAGCTCAAGCAGCAGCAGCAGCAATCCAAGCGCCACTCCGCCGTCCCGCCCCCTCCTCCTCCGCCTCTCCCCAGTTCTCCCTCCTCCATCCCCATCGTCGTCGCAGCCGACCAGTCCTCCGCCACCACCACCGTCCAGAGTAAGTACGACCACATTCTCGAGACTTTTGCCGAGAAATACGTCCAACCCAAGCTCAAGATGCTGATACCCACCAAGTTGGCGCCACCGGCCACTCCTCCCACTCTCTGTTTGGGCACCACCGGCACCAAATCCACTATCTCGATCGACCCAAGTCCAATTCCGATGCCTTCGTCGTCGTCGCTCCCACCTTGGCTCTCCTCAGCTTCGTCATCTACTACGACGTCGACTTCGTGCAGTTCCTCTCCCTCGGTAAGCCTATCGTTGTCGCCATCCGAACCAGCGCTCGACTCGGTGCAGCCAGCAGCAGCAGCGCAGCAGCAGGAGATGGTTCTCGGTCGATTCTTTCCGGTGGGCACCCAGCTGGCGCAGTACTGCAAAGAACTGGAGGAAGTGAGGATGAATTGGGTGCAGCACAAGAAGGAGGCGACGTGGAGGCTGAGCAGGCTGGAGCAGCAGCTGGAGTCGGAGAAGGCGAGGAAGCGGCGCGAGAAGATGGAGGAGGTGGAGGCCAAGATACGCGGCCTACGGGAGGAGGAGAGAGTCTACATGGAGAGGATCGAGAGCGAGTGCCGGGAGCAGCTGAGCGCGATACAGCGCGACGCCGACGCCAAAGAGTCCAAGATGGCAGAGGCGTGGGCCGCGAAGCACGTGAGGCTAGCGAAGCTGGTGGAGCAGATGGGATTGCAGCACCTTCATTTCAAGGAATTGCACTAATATATGGGGAAGGGATGATGTGGGGATGCTTTGCATCTCTCTCTCTCTCTTTTTTTTTTTTTTCCTTATCCTTGTTTTGTTTCTTTTAGAAGCTTTAATTTCCGAAGGTGGACTTAGAATAATATTGTAGGATGTAAAACGAAGGTAGAAGTCGATCCGGATTTCCGACTCCAACAACCCATGAAGTCTGAAATCTACAGTGACTGATGGAGTCCAATGGCGGTTTTTTGCATTTCAGGAAGGCTATCTTTACCTTTTCCATTTTGGGTGCACTGGATAAAAAGAGAGGTAGCTCAGCTGGTCGGGTTTGTGGTCGAGCTTAGATGACCGAACCGTTCAAGTAATTCTGGAAGAGGCAGCAATATTAACAGTTGTTGCTTCGGCCTGTCATTTCCCCAACAAACCGATGATTGATACAGTCTAATCAACGGAAAAAGCAAAGGCACGTTTGTTAATCTACGTCCATCGTTTTTCGTGATTTTTAATTTTTATTTTATGTCCTGCCCATTCCCCCGTGATCCTATTTTTTTCGTTCAATTTTTATCTTTATCCTCCACTCGTTTTCTCTTACAATTCTCTTATTTATTTCAAATTTATCCTTTTTGACACGATCACAAAATCCTACCAAACTTTGCATTCGCGCATGTCACCCAACTCATGAGAAGTGGAATTTGTTGAGTACTTTCATACTGTCTAAGATTCTCGAGACGCCGTTGCTTCGAAATGGGGGGTTTTTTAATATCGAGTTATATCCCAACAGTTGGTACAGATCACAAAAAAACATGATGTTCGGTCGGTTAAGCCAAATATGTCTTAAATGATTTCCTTCGTTCCAATTTTCTTCATCAGCATATACTTTATGGTATAGCACTTCAAAAAATTGTATTATATATTATATATTTTTAATATCAAAATTGTTAATCGCATTCTATTTATAATTTAATACTAGAAAATCAATTTTTAATTATTTAATGGGTTTTTAAGAAAATATTAATTTTCGAATTGATATTATTTCCATGAACATGATATTTCCTAATTTTTTCGTATAAGTATATTTTATTGTGTTGAACACAATATACGGATTTGATTTTAAGAACGAATATTTAACATTATAAAAAGCAGTGCGCACGCATGTAACAGTATAGATTTTATTTCTAGATGCTAATTACAACTGATTATAGACACGTTCATTATATTTGATTTATAGACGGTTTTGGATTTTCATTAAATCCCACAGAAATTCAATTTCAAAAGTTTTATTCTCTGGAAAAAAAGTGCTCTATCCAAGGAAAAGAGCCTTGTGCTCTTCAAACTTAGGGTCCTGCGGTTGCTGTGAAAGTGATAAACTGTAAAAATGTGTAGTTAGATAGCTGGGATGTTAAATTATTTTTCAAAAATTACTTAAGAGAAGAGTTGAATGGTGGAGGTCCCACCTACATTGTTTACCAAATACTCCCTTCAATATCCGACGACTATGGTACTACTTTTTTTTTAAAAAAAAAATTCTTTAGTATTCTAATCATTTGTTTATATAATTATCTTATTTATTTTTACTTTACTCTTATTATATTATATCACGGTTACATATGTCAAAAATATTCTCATCCCCCCTTTTCCTTTTCCTATTATCAAAAGGACTCATTTGGAAACAATGCATTAGCGACTTGCACGGGAATGAATGGCCTAGATTAGAAAAGAGGAGCAATTAGCAACTATGAGGTGGTGGTAAAGAATAAGCTTTGATATTATAAAACATTTTTTTATTACATTATATATAATAATTAAGACCTATGCAGTCGTTGGCACCTAGAGGCTAGATGGGCTTGTGATACTAGGTATGTGATAGTTGACAGGGCCTATTATTCAGAAATGCTAACCGCTGGCGGTTTTTATTATTGGGAAGTGATTTTGTTAATCTGGGCTGAGCAAATATTTCGCTTAGCCTACCTTAAAAAATTTATTTAAAAATAATTTTTATTTTTTCTTCGTACATTTGTTTATCTAAGTGTATTTAATATATAAACCAAGTTTTTCGATTTTTGGATATGTGCATATATTTTTTTGAGGTTTTTAAATATCTTTATATTTGTGTTTAAAATACCCTTATGTTTAAAAATCTTTTAAAAATATATACAATCATCCAAAAATGATAAAAGTTGATTTATATATTGAACACACTTAGATAAACAAGCGTAAGAAGAAAAAAAGTATTTTTAAATTAGTTTTTTTGATGTGAGCTAAGCGAGACAATTGCTTAGCCTCAACTAACAGAATCATTCCTATTTATTGTTATGATTTGTGGATGGATGAGATCGGCCTTATGAGTGCAACTCAAGTAGTTTCCCCAAAATAGGTAGAATGGGTTCCTGTTTTTCTACTCACAGAGTATGGTAGATTCTAGATTAAAAATATCTTGTGTAATTAAAGTAAGTTAGGTTCCAAGGTTTAATTACCCGAAACATATATGAATTATTAATATATATTCAATATTTCTTTTATGAAATATATGATATTTTTAAAGATATAAAATATAATTTTAAAATATTGAACCTTGTTTAATTTATCTATTATTTAGTATATCTAATAAATGCATTTTAGAACTATATCATTATCATATATATTTTTTGCGATACATATCACTGTTATCATATTGATTATAAGTTTTTAAGTAAAATTTATACTAAAATTATGATTTTCGAATATAATATGAAAACTAATGTGAATGACTAATTTGAAATCGGAACTGAATCGATCTTAAAAAGATAAGATTGATTATGTTTACGACTAACATGACCTAAAATAAGATAGGAAAAAAAATTTAGAAAATAAAATAAAGGTAAAATCAATCCCAAACTGGATCCAACGACTCAAACTGCACAGCTACGTAGGTGGAGAAGTATCACTTACAATTGCGCATTCAAGGCTTAAAGCTCTCTTTGCCGCTTGTGATCCCACTGGGCAAAAACGTTTCAGCGTCGACCCACGTCAAATCAAAGAACTATCTACCCCTAAAGCTGCACGAGGGTAGGATGATAGGGTCGACTCTGCAAACATCCAGTGCATGCAACTGCACGGTGCAGTCCATGCACCGTGGGCCCCACTTGATCATAAATAGAAAATCCACCCCACCCATTGTATTTAGAATTGTTCACTTTATTAACATACCAATTTTCATCCAAATCCAACATGTTTGTAGTCCCCATCTTAAAATGGTGCAAAATCAACGTAATAAAATAGTTTAATATAAATATCAAGTTTAAAGTGGTTTTTTCAATATCTAAACCGTCTAAAACATGATTCATATATAGATAAATGAGTGTATAAAGTTTCATTACAATCTAATATGTGTAGAGTCCATTTTACAGCGACTGCACCGTAATTACGATGCAGTCCGACTGCACAGGATCAGATCTTATATATATATATATACGGGAAATAATCCAGTGCATGCGACTGCACGGTGCAGTCCATGCACTGTGGGCCCCACTTGATCATAAATTGAAAATCCACCCCACCCATTGTATTTAGAATTGTTCACTTTATTAGCATACTAATTTTCATCCAAATCCAACATGTGTGTAGTCCCCATCTTAAGATGGTGCAAAATCAACGTAATAAAATAATTTAATGTAAATATCAAGTTTAAAGTGATTTTTTCAATATCTAAACCGTCTAAAGTATGATTTATATATGGATAAATGAGTGTATAAAGTTTCATTACAATATAATATGTGTGGGGTCCATTTTACAGCGGACTGCACAAGATCCGTTCCCTATATATATATATATATACATATATGGACTCCGCAAACAATTTTTATGTGCCCATTTAATTCAAAATTGGTATGTGACATGTTAACAGATTGTTCATAAGCTACTACGGACGAAATGAAATTTCCCATTTTTCAAAAATAATTTTTTGTTCAAAAAATACTTTATTCTTTCATTTCTAAATAATTTTTCTCAATCTCAATACACTTTTTCCCATTCTCCATCCACTTTCATTCTAAATTCTCATTCCATCCAAATGCTTGCAAACTTTTAAATAACCACATTGTTGTTTTCATCTATTATTATATATTTATAATTCATCTGGTACATTTTTCATTTAGTCTCAGTGGATTTTTAACGTAAAATAGTAGAAGACGCTCGTAATACAAATAAGAAACATGAGCTGCCCCTCAATAAACGAGAGACAGAAACTCCCCTTCCGCTTCTCAGGTTTGACGCTTGGCATGCTAGCATACAGCTGAAGGCGTGAACTACCGTACCTACGCCCCCGGTCACAAAGAACCACTTTGCCAAATCACCAAAGCTGTCTACTAAGCTAATTAATATACCAATTACCTAGCCGCCTACTAAATTAAGTAATGCCTAGTCAGGGCCGGTAATGAATCTCGAAAGATTAATCTAGGACGCAAAAAGCAGAGATAGATCAACTTCAAGCCCTCTCTATTGCAGCCG
Organism: Annona cherimola; assembly: GCA_030490835.1. Classification (NCBI taxonomy): domain Eukaryota; kingdom Viridiplantae; phylum Streptophyta; class Magnoliopsida; order Magnoliales; family Annonaceae; genus Annona; species Annona cherimola. The sequence goes on along the minus strand of CM059973.1, from coordinate 81,254,814 downwards.
AACAATGGGGGAACAGAGACACAACAAAATGCGTTAACAATACTCAAAATGATATTTCCATATTGATAGAAAAATAGTGAATAACAACAAAGTATATACATTTTATTACGGAATAAGGTTCATTCTGCAATACTGTTTATCTTATCAAGTAAATGAGAGAGAGAATAAATTTGCTTTCCCATTTTCAATGTATTAATGGAGTATGAGTAAGTTGGGTTGTTGCAGCGTCAAGAATGGATCACCATCATCCAACAGAAACTGCCTTCACATTCTAAGATGAAACATATCAATTTAATGTTTCCCTTACTTTTCTTTCTTTCCTCTTCCTTGCTTTCTGCTGTTTTCCCTTGTTTTCCCCCCTCGGCACAGTTTCTGGGATACGAACATGTTCGCATTTTACATGGTAGATGCACAAGAACCCTCCTCCATGGGCGAAGGACTCATGAAATGATACAGAAACATTGCAGAATAAGAAACAAATAGCACTAGCATTTACTGGAGCAAACTTCCTTTGTTGAGATCAGTACTTTGTTAAAATCTCAGCGCCTGTGCTTGTAATTAGCAATGTGTGTTCAAACTGAGCAGCCAGGCCGCCATCATCAGTAAGCGTAGTCCATTTGTCATCCCATTCCACGCATTCGATGCTTCCCATTGTAAGGATGGGCTCTGCAGGTTGGCTTGGTTTGTTAGAGAAAATGCGAACTAGGGTGTCTCTTGCTCAAATCATAGTAAGTACCAAAAACCAGTCTACAAACAAAATCACCAACTCAAAAACAAAATCCAAACAACTGAGATTTCTAGTTAGATGATATGAGCTCTCACCAATTGTAAATGTTTGACCTTCGACCATGCGCCCAGGTCTATCATTACCTGTCATGCAATTCAATACAAAAGCATTAATGGGAAAGCTACACAAAATTGCAACAGAAAAGCAATTTTTTTAAAAAAAAATTTATACTTGTGTTATTTGGTTAAAGATGCTCAAATGTTGTCTTATGAAATGGAGAGAGGAAAAAAAAAAAAAAAGACAGCATATTATAGGCACCAAGAGTAACCACAGGTTGGGAACACAGAAAAAGGAAGTATAAACCCAAAGACGGCCAAGCACAACAATACAAAGAAGAAATTTCATAACACCAAGTTGTTTCTTCCTCATATAATGTAAAAGATAATGGATCCATATAGCTTCAGTTTAGCAGATTATCTGTAGATAGAATAGGCAAAGTGACATATCTGAGTCCTAATATCCAAATTTTCTCATGATAGACTGGTATTACTTCATCAAAAATTAAGTGCATGCAAGTCACTTGAAAAGACAAACTTCCTTTAGGAAACCAAGACCGACCATGTTCTTCTTTCTAACTTGCCGGTTACCTATATATTTGAAATATCTTCCATGTAAACAACAACTGCACTTTCAAGCATCCTTAAATCCATGATCCCGTCAGCATGAGCAATATTTAAGTGCCTATCCTTGACATCTCAACTCGAGGCTTGAAACGATCACATGACAAGTTTTCACTGCAGTTAAAACCTTAATGAAAGGCACGATGATTGGCTCATTTCCAAACATGAAATATAATTTACTTAGAGAAGAGGTTTTCATTCCAGTCAAAACCTTAGAAAAAAGAAGATAAAGCAGTATAGCCAGAAAATTGCAATGAAGAGAAATAAGATGACACTCACGTGTATGCATTATAATAGGCTCAGAATGAAAGATTTTCCCGACACCATGACCAACAAAACGCTCAACTACACCGTATCCATATCTTTCTGCATGATCACTGCCAGAAAGCAACACAAGGAGCTATAAGACCAAGAGAACTATTTCAATATAATTTCGAGTTCTGAATGACTGCAGAAGGCAGTTTGATCACTAAGATGCCAAATTAGGTGGTCAGGAGCTACATACCAGACTTGGAACACGAATGAGACTAGAAGATAATTGAGGCCATTCACTAAAATGAACACTCACATGTCATCAATAAACATAGCATAAACTATGGTTGACACTAAAGGTGATAATGCAAGGTTATGATGCTAATGATAAAAAAATTTACAGAAAGATATTGTTGATCACCAGGAGCATGATTTGAAGAAAAACTTGCCATAAATGAATATTATACATTGAAAATTTTGCATTCTGCATTTCAAACAGTCACATTCATTTTATCCACTCAATTTTCGGACAACCTGTTACAGGAACGCATACTTCTTCAATGTAAGCGGTCCACAAGGAAAATACTGTCCCTCAGTCCTCAAATTGACATGAGTGACAATGTGATATAAACACTTATTAAATGCTGCAAATTTCTCTATGGAAAGGAACGTGGTCTTGGTAGTTGTTCTTCTGTAATACTTCATGCAGCATGATCACAAATATATGCAAGTGCAAGTCTACAAAATGCACATCCAGTCTCATTTTTTTTTTCCTGTTCCAAAACCTGAAAAGAAATTTGAAGGAGATAACTGTGGGTGATGATAAGGATTCATACTGGGGAAAAAACAAGATGCAACAATAAAAATCTGACATGGAATCATGCATCAGACACCACCCTTAATGGAGAAATTTTCAATATAACAAAACACCATTCTACAAATGCAAGAATCTCCCTTCAAAGTACCAAATGGAACCAACCAAAATTACTCTTGAACAGCAGTATTGAGTATTGACAACATGTTCAAAATATTGTCCTTAAATAAGATTTCCATGAAAGCTCGAGTGGAAACTCGGGAAAGCCACAAACCATATCTTTTTTCCAATTTTCTTAAAGAGAACACCATCTCCACAAATAGATATTGCCTTTTCCAAGCACTCCTCAGTTATCTGTAAAGATACAGGCAAAGTGAATGAAAACACATTTTTACTTAATTTTCCGCCAAGGGGCTTGCAAAACACCTACACAGATTGAATCGAAGGACAGGATGAAGCATGCATAGCTGTAAACTTAAATTAGTTTGAAGGAACATTGCAGGAATAATATAAAACAGGAAAATTTGAAATGTGCAGTTCAGGTTAATTTTGTGCGAAATATTTTCAGAATCATCCAATCTTGCAGCATCAGACTGCCGTTTCACTAATCAGTAGACCAGATTTTTGCATTCCTTCTCCTTTCTAATTTAATTTAATTTTTTATTAAGCTTGATTTGTATCCATCCATTTTCATTCTTCATCTTCAAGCAGAAAAGATTTAAGTCCATTCTGCTTCACCTCTGAACCTAGCACACGAGAAATAGTTATTCAAAGGCAATATGACTATGATACCTTTACAAGGCGCTCTGCTTCTTCATCAACATCCCCACACAGAAATGTTTTTGATGTGTCCCCATGGTAACCCTAGAAGAAAAAGAAGAAAAGAAACAAATATTCAAGTAAAACGACCAGTTATTTACAGAAGTGCAACCCATAAAAGTAACATTGAAAATGTGTATAACAATAACATAATACTAAACCAGAAAACCTTGAAACCCAACTACAAGGTTCTCTCATGATAGATTAAAATGGAAATTCAGAAGTGCATCTACAATAAAGATAACCATCCATATAGATCCTGACCATGCACTATGGAAAATACCAGCACTCACCAAACTGCATGACCTTCTCAGTTCGGCCAAGTTGTATGGAGCTTCTGGTGACCCTTGAGTGAACAGAAATTCTCAAAAAACCTAGTGACAAGCATAGTGTCTATTCCAATTCCTGATTTGGAAACGTCGACTATCCAGTCAGTTTGTTTTTCCAACATGATACTCTTACTGATTCTGGTAAACCCTTGAGTAAACAGAATTTCTCAAAAAACCTAGCGACCAGCATAACATCTAGTCCAATTACTGACATGTGCCATCGACAGTCCCATCAACCAGGTGGACCCAAATTGCTTCACACTTGTGGCTCCAGAAATTTTTAAGGATGAATTAACAATCAGGGCTAACACGTTCTGAACTTGAGCAAACTCAGTTGATTGCCTAACTGAAGTAGTCAACAAAACAGCCAAATAGCCAGACTGACATGGGACTACCGTGGAGACAAATACATTGCAATATGAAACTCCAGTTAAAATGAGCGGCAGTAAGGCAATAACCATACTCAAAAATAAGTATCCATAAAGAGGGATAAAATCATTAAAAATATCTAATTATCCATGCATTATGTGCATCATTGATGTAAACAGTTTGTTCATACAGGAACCGAAAGCAAAACGACTTAGAAGATCAGCCTCTTGATTTTATGGTCCATGAATTAATTACTTGCTTGTGGTGTGTCGAACAGTGAAGATTATCATATAAACATACCGAAAGAAGGTTTTGTCTCTGTAACTAAAAGCAAAGTAAAAGAAAGAACGAAGCTAGTTTGAGAACGCACATTCAAGTAGACAGTTACATCAATGTTTAGTATGTCGCCATTCTGCATAAGAAGAGCCCACCAAGATGAAAAATATGAGATATAACGTTCAACAACAGCAGGAAAAAAAAAAATTTGCAAACATGCATCTGCAAAAACAAAGTGCATGATATAAACCTGCAACTGACGAGTATCAGGTATCCCATGACACATGCACTCATTAACTGATGTGCATACACTTTTTGGAAACCCCCCATAACCAAGAGGTGAGGGATAGGCTCCAGCATCAATGATCATCTGATGCACCGCTTTATCAATTTGGTCTGTAGTTACAGATGGCTGGCAGAACCATGCAAATCAGAAAATGCAACAATTAGGAATTTAGGATGCAAAACTAGAAAGAGCAAGGACAAGCTTATGAATATATGGGAATAGTTCTATGAAACCGGGTTTTATAGAAGTGATTTCGTGAAACCCTTTTAATTTTGAAATATTGATCCTTGATGGAAAATCCAATCCATTCATTATATTTAACATCATTTGTTTAGCTAGGAGACCAAGTTTCATTCCAATCCAATACGTGGATAGGCCACATTTGCTCAAAAATAGGTGCATTCATGTGTAAATTATGAAAAACGCTTAGATCCATTCACACATGTACTAAAATGTAACAATACTTTATAGGATCATTTATCTTACATATTATTGATATTTTAGATGGTTTAGATGTTAGCTAACTTTCTTACTTACTATTCTTACTTACCACTCATATCTAACTTTCTTACCTGACTTTTACTTTAAACTTGATATTTTAATATTGGACCATTTTATTACGTTGATTTTACACATTTATAGATGAGACCCATATACAGTGAAATTAAAAAAATAAAAGGGTTTCCAAGATACTATAAATGATGCTAAATACAATGGATGGAGTGGATTTTTTTTTTATCAACCATCAAGATTTTAAAAATGGATGGGTTTTCATAGAAGAGGGGTTTCATAAAAGCATCCCCGATGAATATAAGCAATGTAAGAATAATAGCAAGAATAGGTGTTTCCTTAAGCTTTCTCTGATAACTCTTTCCAAAGAAGTCTCTCTTGTGGGCTGCTAGACCCCATCATTTCAAGACATGACTTTCCTTATTTAGCTGAACATCCTCTACTGACTAAATAGGAGAATGATTAAGAATGGCTGTCATTTTTTCATTAAAAGAAAAGAAAAGAAAAGAAAAGAGGATGGCTGCCATTTTATGGACTTGCTGCAGCAAAATGATGAGAAGACGCCTAAAGCCAGCACTTACAGGTTTGGCAGTGCCAAGAAAAAGCTATATCAAAATTATTTACCAAAGCAGCAGGAAAAAAGTATCAGTAAGGTGAATTTTCCACCTTCAGCAAACATGAATGCCTCATACAACAAGACTAGAATTCCAATTTGGGAACAGAGAGATTCTAGAATGAAAATGCACCTAAGGGTAAGCATATGCAACTCTTTTTAGCGGCAAGAAAATTCCAAACTTCTTTGCATAACGCAAATGGAAATATTGATTGAAGGTAGGCATCTGTGGAAGGGGCAAAATATTCAAGCAGTCTCATACACTATATAATAACAGAACAAAATTGTAAATAATCATAAAAAAGAATAAGTCATATCAAGACCTCAAAGGGGATTAGTGCAATAAAACCCTACTAGAATCTCAACTTCTGCATACTGTAGCTAATTAACAACTTTGGCTCCTAGTCGTTCTCTACGAGTTGAGATAATCTTCTTGTTGCTCACGATATAGTTGTTGATTAATTGATCACCACATTTTTGCTCATTGCCTTTATAGATTTCAAACTCTCAAACAGTTCACGGCCATTTCAAATTCCTACCATCTAACACATTGTTCCACAAGTACAAAATAATTTGCTCTCATGCTTCAACCTCCAGTTACAAAAGTTGCATCCTTGCCGAAAAATTCAGCCAAAACCCAGCCAGCATCCAGGAGCCTTGGGCCTTGGGCCACCTCAGACGATTTTGATTTTGAGTGCTAATCTGGATGGTCCAATGGATGCTTATCTCAGGACAGACTTGAACATAAACCAAATAGCAACAAGACCATATGTTCTAGGAAGATACGGTTGCAAATTTTTACTACGAAATTAGAATGAAAAGATTAAGTCAAAATCAGTCTATTTCAGAAATTAGCACAGATGAGGAAAACAAAATTGGCGAACTGCACAAACATTCCAATTGTTCTTACCCGAACCAGTGTTCCTGCATAGTCCAACACACGGGCAGCAAGCTCACATGCAGCCCTCATGCAGGCAATGCCCTCAGAATCATGTATTTGATGGTCCTTAGAAAGTTCCGGTAATGAGTCTGAATTCACGTATGGAGGCTTTGGAATATGATCAGGCACAGAAAGGGGTTTTGAGACCTTTCCACGTCTTAGTGGTGGCCTTTTCTTTAACTTCCCAGAACTTCGAAGCTCACGTTCCCTACAAGTAATTAAAACAGCTGCAGTGCTCTTGGATAAGTAGATGTACTAAAGGATTGGATCAACTTGTCAACCCCCCTCCTTCAACCCGTTTATAAGTGGGTAAGGGTTGGAATTTTTTTAATAGATGGGTTGTGATCCATCAACCCACCCATCCATTTAATTAAATAAATGGTAACAGGCTGGATGTTTATAACCCATCAACCTGTTTAATGATCCATTGAGGCCATCCAACTTACTAACCCGTTATTGACCTGTTAAGGCCAACAAGTGTGTGATAAGGTATAACATTTGAAATGGAATTGCTTGAGTTTATTTGATAATGGAAAGTCTAGCTTGGTGCATTCTCATATTATATGCATGTTTCTGAATTTTGCGCATGCATATTTATGTTGAATTAAGTTGTTGAATAGAAACAAATAGAATATTATTTGCATCTTGGAGTAGGAACAAAAAAGCATTGTACTGGATTAGTCAGATAATTATTAAATAAATGTTCATATTAGAGAATTTGTTTCCAAGCTAATCAACCGTTAACACATTTATTAAATAGGTCATAAACAAACTAGGGTTGAAGTTTTTTCAAACGACTTAGGATTAGGTTCGGGCTCTAACCCACCCAACCCAATCAATTAACACCCCTATGGATAAGCAACTCTCTCCCACCACAAACTATCACTAATCTGATGTTAGAGACTTATTTATTGACAATGACAGCCTTGGAGGCCCATGCTCACATGAATGTGAACGTCCTAGCTATTCAATTAAAGGACAAATCACAAAAGGAAATAGGTATGAGAAAACTAATGAAAGTCGATTCTCCTCGAAAGCCTAAGGTGTCGGGATTAGACAATCATATGAAATATTGGCATCCTGTGCATTGCATGGTGCATCTGATGACTGAATCAGATCTCCAACATCTTTGCGTGTTTGAGATGTGATACACATAAAATGAAAGAAGAACTCAAGTCTAACAGGTTTGTATGTAAAAAATTAAGAATTTATTGTGTATATTTATTATCCACCAGAGTGGACATAAGCAGGTTCAAACTTATGTATAAACGCATAATTTTCAAATCCTTTAAATCTGATGATGGAAATTAATAGAAATGTGTGATGGGAATCTTCTTGTCCCCTTACACTTCCCAGAATGATCATGAAACCTAATGATGAGCAAGCCCAACTTGTGTGCTGAGAACCAAAATTTAATCACCTGGTTTCTGGCGAACAAGCAAGTTGCTTAGAGAAGTAGGCAAATAAAAGTTTTGAGACTTATGAGGTGTGATCTTGTTAACTTGGGCTAAGTAATGACTTACTTAGCCTGGGTCAAAAAACCTATTTATTTATTTATTTATTTATTACTTTTTTCCATAAACTTATTAATCTAGGTATATTTCATATATAAAGAAAGTTTTACCATTTTTAGAGATGTGTATAATTTTTTTAGATTTTTGAATATAGGGTTATTTTAGTAATTTTGAACAATTAAAAATGGCTAAAATACTATGTTTAAAAATCCAAAAAATATATACATATCTTCAAAAATGGTAAATTTTGATTTATACATCAAATATATCTAGATTAATATATTTATGGAAAAAAAGTAAAAATAAAAAATAAGTTTATTGGCATGGGCGAAGTAAACCATTACTTAGCCCAGGCTATCCAAAATCCAAATGCATATAAAATTTCAGCATGTCTGCTCTATCCCAACAGCCTTCAATTTTTCCATTAATGTCCGACTTCAGAAATTCAGTCTAATATTGCATTCACATACCTCCTAATTCGCATGGCCTCCTCCAACCCTGATATTCTCTTTGATATGATTTTGACAGGCTTGCGCAACTGTGTATTCCCTAAAGCCCATAAAGTAAAAGGGAAATGAATTAATTTTACAAAAAGAAAATACCAAACCTCAGCAATGTTAATGAGCGACCTTCTTACAAAAAGAAACATCCAAGAAATATTCAATCGATTCTAAGAAAAGGCGAGTATTAAGAAAATATAACTACGAACTTTGTTAGATGCTGTTTTGTAGGTAATTCGGGAAAGTGCTAGCAGCACAAGCTTAAAGTCCATGCTCATCCAATATATAGGCCTCATCTTGCACTGCTCGGCAGTACTTGATAGGCGGCTTGCATTAGCTCAAGCAGAAGTTGGTCCACGTACATATAGGCAAATGCGTACACGAATGCTGACATGATAAATGAAAACACAAGCAAGAACCATTTATTACTGCAACATATTATTTACTGTGTTGCTGTATGCGCGAAAATAAATTATTTGAAATTAGTTGCAGCTAAAATCTATGTTCAACCTGAACTCAAATTTGGACATTCCAGTTCCAACTTCAGCAAGTCGAACAAAACTCAACCTGAGCTAAAGTCAGCTTATTTTGAAGTCAAATCGGAAAGCTCAGGCAGAGAGAAGCTTACCTTGGACAATTGCAGCCAGTCAATGTTCCGACGATACATTACACAGCACAATCGTGCAAAACGAGCTCAACCAAGAAGAAATTTATGATTATCTATGTCAAGCTCAAGTTAAACTGTTTCCAGAGATGGGAGCTCACACGTAATCCTAGACAATCTTTGAAGCGAATCGAGCCAACGCTTGGAAGAAACCAACATATTAACAAAGAAGAGATAGCAGTGCAGTGACAAGATGATTGAAGAGAGAGATGAAATCGAATGTAAGAGGAAGAAAAGGAGAAAAAAGAGGAAATACATTTTCCGTAAGAAAGGTGTTCGATGAAATACCTGTACGAGGACGATGTGACAAGAAAGGCAGCTTCGAGACTGAGGCTGAGGCGAGAGTGGAAGAAGAGTAGAAAGAAGAAGAAGAAGAAGAAGAAGATAAGCTTTTGGTCGTCAAAGAGGAGAGAAATGAGAGAGAAGAAGCCATCATTAGATTCAAGAGGAAGACTCAATCTAAGCAAGATTCGAGGCTCGATGCTCAGGGGCAGCGAGTGAAGCCTGAGAGCTGATAAACGAGCGGACGAGGCTGATATATAACGATCCAGTGGATGCACGTTACCCTTCTAAAATTTAAAATTTTAATTTTTGATAAAAAATTTAATTTATTCATTATATTTAACATCATTTATTTATTCAATGGATCAAATTGTATTCAAATCAAGTATGTTTATGGGCCACATTTGTTAAAATATATATATATATATATATATATATTTATTTATGTGTAAATTATAAAAAATACTGAAATATCAATTTTAAAGTAGTATTTTCAAGATCTGAAACCGTCCAAAATATCTTTTCTATGTGAATAAATAATTATATAAAGTATTATTATATTCTAATACATGCGTAAATAGATTTAAGCATTTTTTATAATTTATGTATGAATATATGTATATGTTTATATTTAAACAAGTGTGACGTTTATGAAACTTGGTTTCTTAGATAAAAAAATTATGTTAAATATAATGCGTGGATTGAAATTTTCATTAAGGATCAAAATCTTAAATTTTGAAAAAGTTATTTTGCCATTCTAAATTCTAAAAGGCAAAATTTGCACAGTAGGTTTGTCATTCTAAATTCTACACGGATAGATAAAAATTACAGCACGTCCAAAGAATCAGAATTTAAAAATTCATATCATCTCACGAAACTCGATAATCACTGTTGTGCACCGTTAGCCGTTAAACCGAAGTTACATAGATTATTGTCTTAAAGGTATTTGATTAAAGTTAAAAATGAAAACGGGTACCTTGGTATTCACCGAAAAAATATCTGTTACATCTAAAACTTTTTTTTTTCTCTTCTTAACTATAATTGCCTAGAGCCAAATCCCAATTAGAAAATGAGAGAGTGATTCTGTAAGTTTATAAGAGAATCTAGGTTAAATACCGTGTAAGTATTTTAGCAGATTTCTTCAAATAGATGTGGAGTAGACACTTAGAATCATTAAAACTGAGGATGCAACTTGGGCCTCGAAGAACCTAAGCTCAATTTTTTATTTGTTATTTATTATAAAATATATTATATACATAATATTTAAACAATATTTTTTATATTTTGTGTATTTTATGTTATTTATATTTATATTTATATACATGTTTGGCATATTATTTTCTTTGTTTATCTTGTTTTTAATGTTAAATTTTTTCTAGAAATATTCTTTATAGAACATTGCTCTTTTGGGACAGATTGGTTCTAAAAAATGTAATTTTTTTATAAACATGTTAATCTAGTGATATTTAATCAATAAATCAAGTTTTATCATTTTTGAATAAGTGTATATATTTATTTTGAATTTTTAAATACAGAGGTATTTAATTTAAAATGTCTTAAATATCCATATATTTAAAAATTCAAAATAAATATATACATATATCCAAAAAAGGGTAAAACTTAGTTTATAAATTAAATATAATTAGATTAATATTTTAATAAAAATTTCAAAAAAAGTATGTTTTTGGACCAATTTGAAATTGTCGAATTTCAGAATGATCTAAAAAGATCATTTAATATCGACTATATATTATTATGTTTACTTACATGATTTATTATTATTATAGGTGTATTTGCGAATTGATAAAACTTTTGGATGAAAATTTTTTTGTTGTAAAAATTGTTGAAATGAAAAAATGATATGATGTAATAGAGGTAATAATAAGAAGTAAAGAGAATAAAATTAAAATAAATAGGTTAGTTATATGGGTAATTGTGTAGAAATAATTAAAAATAAAATAGTTGTATAGTAAAATGTGAAGAAATGATTAAAAATAAGGTAGTTATGGAAAATAAAAAAATTTAGATTAAAAAAATTTTAGTTTAAATACGTACTATATATTTGTATGAAATCCTACACTCATCACTCTTGATAAGTAAACCATAAATTCATAAACGTTATTCAACCCAAACCCGATTTTTAAAAATCAGGTTAAGGTTTATATTTTACAAATAAGGTTATGATTAGGGTTAAGATAAACCCAAATTTCATATGCCTGAGTTGCACCCCTAATTGAATTACGGTATGATGTGTTTTAAAATTGTACGGTTGAGTTGCTAAATCAAAAAAAATAATATCACACCATGAGACTTATAGCCTATAAGCTTAAAGGTCACTTTTCCCATGATAGTTTTCTGAGTGTGGGCGTTATATTAACTATTCTATTTTTAAATTATTTTTTATATTTTTATACAAATATCTTACTTTTAAATCATTTATTTACAACTTGTTTACCCGTGTAACACATTTTAAAAAATGTTCTTCCAAAAATATCATCAAAAACCAAATACACTATTAGATTCTAAGATTCATTTATACCTGGTTCATTAGGAATCTAGGACTATTTTAATTGGCTCTAATTTCTTTTTTTTTAAAAAAAAGGAGTAGCGAAATTTCACGAGTAATACGAGTCCTTCTCAATATAAATCTCTTAAAATAATTAATGAGGAATCTTTTATGTATAAATAGAAATGTGTTTATGCAAGGGTTGTCCGTAGTGTGGCATGTGATATAATGATTTTGTAACTGTTCATATTTATGACTTGCGACCCTAATAAGAAGGTCCTAATTTTTTAAATATATTTAAAGGAAATTAAAACTTAAAAGTTACAAAACTAAGAATTTAAGGATCCTTGTTTAAATTAGAAATAAACGAAAGAAACATTTGAGATGATGTTAATTCATGAAAATCCAGAAATCCTAATTTAATTCCAACAATTAAAATATAATTGCGCCACTTTCGGACTCCTAAGAACTTGAACGGGCCGAGGCCCGTGGTACGGCGTAGGATGTGAGCTTGGCTTAGGCCTTAGAGTGCCAGACAATGATTGAATATTCGGGCCATCCAACAGCCCTTTTGAAAGGTCTCATAGAACGTTGGCCGTCCAGAAACAAAGAATGAGATGAATTATGAGATCTTCAGAAATACATAAAAGGCCATATTCGTTGATCTTTGAAAGAAATTCCAATCCATTAACTAACTTGGGCATTCTGCACATACTGTTGACAACATACCAGATTTTCTAGGATTTGGTCTGACTTTTAGACCTTAAGTTATATGTTTAGGTATTATTTCACATGAAATGGTTGACCAGAGTAGATCTGAATGAATAACAGTGCACTCAATGTAAAATGTGGAACTACCCTAAGATGAATTTCATCTTCCGCTGTGAACAATGGCGCCAGAATTCAACCGAAAATGATTCACACAACGTAACTGTATGGCGGTCCAACTGAACATTAATTGGAGATCTACTAAGATTCATCAATTACGTCCCAAGGTGATAATGCAATCGCCAACTGCAAAAATAAATAAATAAATAAATAAAGGAAAATACATAAGCAACTTTAGTTCCATGATCAAACTCCATTTTCTGCATAGGTCAACAGGTGGGCAGAAATTTGAACGGCCCCCATTACAATTATTCCAGTCTAGCAAAATTTCTTGCCGGTGACAACTTAGTTATTTAGGCATGCAACTTAGATCATTTCTATTAGCGTGCTCTACTTATATTCTATTTGTAAGTAATCTACTCTACTTTACCCACATGTTGGTTTGGTTCTTAGCTAGCGTTATTACCCATGCCATTTTAAGGTCAAGTTAGTTTGATTCTATCATGAACTAAGTTACTTCAATATCGAGCAACATATTATATCAAGATCCGATCATGTGCAAAAGGATTACATCGTAATTACGATGCAGTTCCTTGTAAAATAGGTCTCACACATATTAGATTACAATGAAATTTTATACAATTATTTATACATATAAAAATCATATTTTAGACAGTTTCGATGTTGGAAATATCATTTTAAACTCGATAGTTACATTAAATTATTTTATTACGTTGATTTTGCCCCATTTTAAGATAGGAACTATACACATGTTGGATTTGAATGAAAATTGGTATACTAATAAAGTGAACAATTTTAAATACAATGGGTGGGGTGAATTTCCCATTTATGATCAAGCACACAGTGCATACACTGCACAGTGCGTCGCATGCATCGGAACGTTTTCCTATATATATATATATGCAATGAAGCCGCACCGTAATTAACAGTGCGCATGACCCAAAATAGGTTTTACATGTATTTAAATATATTGATACTTTGTACAATCATCTATCCATATATAAATTTTATAGCAAATGGTTTACATGTTAAAAAATACAATTTTAAAATTATTATTTATATTAAACTATTTTATTACATTGAATTTATACCATTTTTAAATGAGGTTTATATACATATCCAATTAGGATGAAAATTGATATGATAATAGAATACATAATTCTAAATACAATTGGTGGAGTAAATTATAATTTTATGAACATATGAAGCCCATTTTGAGGTACATACACTTGAATATTTCTTATATATATATATATATCGAGAAACATATAACCATATTGGAAAGTGGTGGTAGGAGTCTCCTCTTATTGTAGAAGTGTCTGCAATGAAAGAATTTAGTAATATTGTTAGATATATGTTATAATGTTATATGAAACCCATAAAAAAGTATAATAGTATATCCCTATTCTTATCTAGTGTCTATACTATCACTCACTTAGGTAGGTCTGTTTTTTTTTAAAAGATATGGGTCTGATTTGAGTACTAAACTATATACTCTGCATTATTTGGGAGGTTGAGAAATTTTTTTGACTTTCCTAGTACTCATGGATAATTTTAAATACCCAAGTTAACTCCCACCGATTTGACTCGGAGACGGTTCTTGACTACATACGAAGCCGAATGTAACGGCCTGTTTCTTCATAGCCACATGCCCAGTATGCGAATGCGAAGTACCCCAATCGTCACCTTCTTCTTCCGCGCCTTTCGTCAAAAAAGTGGGCCTGCTAGCAAGAATTTTTCAAAAGCTTCAATAGTGGTTGCATGTCGAGACTCCATTTTTTTTTTTTTCCTTGGAAATTTCATGCAACTTGCCAAGTGGATGTAGTACAATGATCAAGCACGTACTACTCCTGCTGGTACTCCATCAAGTGCCATGACTACGCCCACATTGCACATTATGCCCCGAGCATGCATCAAACATGTTGGAAGATGCCAACAACTTAAAAATCAGAGGCCCACATAATGGATAGAGAAGGGACGTATAATGGATGGCTAGGATCTTGCAAATTGATTGGATGGTTGTAGCACTGGGTGTCTAGCATCTCCCCCCACACGTCAGTTTTATGGCTTGGATCACCAAATGGCCTGGCTAGCTGGCCAGGTGAGTCCACGAAATGAATTTCTACCCATAGTTTCCTCCCAGGGATGATCATCTGAATTTCTTTTTTTCAGTTGACTTGGAGAGAAGATGCTCTGGGCAGAGACTTCGGAAATCATGTGTAATTTGAAAGAAGCTTCTCATTGCCAGCGGTAGAGTGCTTTGATGGGGAACGACCACTTGCCAAAAGTCGTCTGTGGGATACAGAACCAGAGATACTACCAGAGATCCTACGGTTGGATGGACCATTTTTAAAACTGAAGTAGGAGCCAGTGCATCGAAATACAGTGATACTGGAAAATTCTCCAAAAAAGTCTTCAAGGATTCTGATTGCTTATTTAAAGAACTGCGGTCCAAGATGTACGCTCTTCTTGCAGTGTGAAACAAGCTAGATGCTCTTACCCTTTTCTCCTGCCGTGTATCGTTTCCATGCCAGCATCATGTACAAAGAAATTCAATCGCAAGCACAGCAGGCTGAGCATTCAAATGAAACGATGGAATGCCAAGGAAATTGCTACTCCATCCCACCCTTTCTATTCTTCAAAGTTCAACCACATGCGGCGAAATCAATCCCCGAAATTAGCCGCGCGCATTGTATTTTGTTAGGTTGACTTCTTATAGTAAAAAAATGAATAATGATAAATGACTATGTTCTAAGCAATTTCGCCGAAGCATCATGTCGACAACATAGCATCGGCAATTAGTCAAATTGCTATTAAGAATCACGTTTCGGTTTCTAGATGTAATTAAAAAATGGTGGACTTAAAAGGCCATGCATGGAAAAGGAACACAACCCCAAAGATCTGGCCAGATCTGCGCCCATGCATGGAAAAGGAACATAACCAATATCTTGCCAGATCTTGCTACTTTCGTAATGATGTCAACATTCGCCTCGTACTGTTCTTTTCATAACCATCCACAGGAATCTCTTTCATGCATGGCACTGAATTTCCATGCAACTTCTTGAACTTCTTTAAAAATTTCTGGTGAAATTCTTTCTCCATAGATTAATGAATACTTATTCCATAAAAAACAAATGAATAGTTATTTGTAGACATATTTTTTATTGTTCCAACTGTAATTTTACTTATAATGTTACACTTTTTCATCTCATATTATAAAATATGTTCGTGAAATTTGATAAATTTTCTATACTCAACTAGAAGAGACCAAAGTTTTTCAAAAAAGAGATATCTAAGAGACTTAGCGCTCAGTCGCACCATATTAGCATCGAACCCAAATCGGGCGGAAAACATCCCACAATTAGTGCCAATCGAGCTAACCTTAATTAGTGTTATTTATAGACATGTTGTGCTCACTACAGATCTAATTAAAATTCTGTTCTCCAATACATGTGTGTAATTAAAAAAACTTCTTATGTATTTCTAATTAGTTTAGAATCGTGATGACAAGAGTTGAGATAATTAAATTTAGGCTCCATGTAAAAAAGAAAAAAGGGAATTCTTACTTTCCACCACACACACCTTTTCCGTATGATGTGATATTTTAAACTAACTAATTACTTTTCTTTTTATTATTATCTTATTTCAATCATTTTTACATCATTCTATGTAACTAGGATATTTTTTAATTTTATTTTGTACTATTAATTATTACTTTATCATATCATACATTCTCTCAGTTTTTCAAATTCTTTTTTATTCTAGCGTATTTACTTAATAGTCTCCATGCACGTCATTACCGATTTACACATTCTAACATATACCGTACGCTCTCTTTCAAAGCATGAGGAATTGCATGGCGGAAATTCAACCAACCAAACAAAATTGGATGGCAGGAATTCGACCAACGAAGCGACACGTTGCAAGCCTAGACTTTGGTTTCCAAATACGCGAAAGGGCATGCATTTGAGTGGAAGGGAATGAATGTGCGGCATGTAATCTATTTTGTGTCGTCAACCACGACTCTGCTAAAGCAGATGGCTCATCAGGAGACTTACGACGAGCTCGATCGATAATAAATGAAGTCGGATTATAATTTGCAACGAAAGAGATCGGCAGTCGCTCCGTTCCTTCCGTGAAACATTTTTTTTTTTCAAGTCCTCCGTGAGACGCAGCTATCACGTCTTGTCAGAAGTCAGAACACATACACTGATGTTTGAAAATTGGTAATCGAGATGAGTATATAATATAAAATCGATAATCTGCAATTAGAAAACAGATTTAGATGTAGAAATATTCTCTCCGTAATTTTTCACAGGGCTTGCCTGAATGTCAATTTGAATTCATGTTGAAAAATAAATTATATTTAAAAAATACTACAGTGTGTATGGTGTTTGGGGAAAAAAGAAGAAATTTTACATCTTTACCTACTCTTTTTATCGTTGTTGTGAAAACTGAACTGGAACGGCCGATCGGACACGTCCTGAGTTTGGTTTGATTAGGATCGGTTCAGTTTAATTAAGTTGAACCGCTTGAACTCGCGGTTGAACCAGACATCACGGTTGGACCGAGTTCAACCAATTTAACAACTAGCAGGAGAAGAAAATGAAAAGGCAAGCAAGCAGCAGTGCAGCACGTGACGTGAACGTGATATGGTAATAGCCAAATAGGGTTTTCGCATTTCCGATTCTAAAATGCGAATCTAACTGTTTACAAGAATAAGAAGGGCAATGAGGTAGTAGCAGTTAACTTTCTAAAATTTCCACAATACATGCAGTGGAGAAGTCATGTTTGTAAATTGGTGAATTAATCAACTTGATGTTAGAACGACATCAATAGGCATTCTTAAGGTCTCCGTAAATTGGTTGTTTTACGGGTGGATAAAAAAATTTATTTGATTTCTTAAATTGGGTGTTTTACAATTTATTTGATTTATGTGATTTTTTATTATACTATTGTAGTAGATAGCTACTTATTACAATATTTATCATTCAATTGTCTATTTGAGAAAATATTATTAGTTACATGATTTATAAATCTTTCATTGGATTATTTTAGATAGTTATTTGATCATCATGTCATCATCAGACCCATTTGGGAGTGGAAACCAATCTCATACTCCTACAAAATCAAATACAACACCAATAGTTGATTTTTTAATATTTATACTTAGAGATTTTTAAAAGTTTTCTATTAATATTTTCCTGCATATTTTGTTGCGATGCTTAAAATTGAATATATATATTTAGGATTTATAAGTATATAATTTTAGTATTTTATCAACAATATAATTAAAAATTATTAAACATTTATGACATCATAATTATATTACGTGATATCACTGGTTTAAACCGATTCGAACCAAACCAGTTACTCCATTGGTTCAATTACCGGTTCGGTTCTGATAACATTACTTTTTATTTGATTGAACATCCTAACTATTTAAATATTATCTTTTTTTTGTAAAATATTACTTATATTGTCAATTGTTGTTTTATATTTTCTATGCAATTGCTTTATACATGTACTACAACAGAAGGTTATATGTGTGACAAACGTTTTGCTTACAAATTGGCTACATCTAATATCAAATGCAACACCTTCAAAAAAAAATATCAATGTCAGCAAATTATATATATTTTTCCTATCAAAAAAGCAAAATACTATACTCACACAGCTAAATTGTCATTATTATTTGCAATTAAATCTAAATAGTCACATTAAATAATTTTTGTTGCATATTATAATATAAAAATGACTGCATCTAACAAGCTTCATTACCCTTGAGCAACTATACATATGCAGTCAAATTTATTTATACATAGCCAAACAAGCATTATACGCAACCAAAAAACAAGATATTTTTATTGAAATTGTAGTGGTACAGGAGTGTAAATTGAGTCAGTTATAAAAGCTCAACCCAATTATAATAACTTTATTTTCAAAACTCCAACTCAACTTTATATATAAATCCTACAAAAATTACGTCTACTTGGGTTAGAAACCGGATCGGTAGATGTGTGGAAACAATTTTGACATCTATAATTCTTATCATTTATACAAATATAGAAAAATTAGTTGATAAGAAAAAAGAAACATGTTTGCATGATTGCATGTAGAAAGAATATTAAAACAAATACTAATACAAATTAGGAAGCTAATATCTAATCAAAATAAGTTTCGACATAATAAACATATGCATAGAAAAATATTATAAATGATTTAGATTTTAAAAATAATTTTAAATGTAAAAAATGGGTCAACATAGTTGTATGTGGTTACTACCGACTTGTTTTATCAAAGTGAATTAGTAGTGGGAGCTCATTTATTATCTTGATGATTATGTCAAATTCAATTCAATCATGAAATTTATCATTTTGCATTTACACAAGAGAACCCATAAGAGATGCGGCGGTGATTTTTAATAGCACCGGTTGCCAGCCTGACATGTCAACACTCGCTTTTTTTCCGGGACTGGGACCGACAGTAAGATAAAAATTCTTACTGGCAAGAGTTAATATGCCAAGTGATGAGAAAAAAAGGAATTAATAACAGATACATTGATATTTTTAAAGATATGTACGACAGGGTTGTTACGAATGTGAGGATCATTAGTGGGGATACTAATGTCTTCTCAGTTAAAATAGATCTACATCAAGGCTCAGCCTTGAGTCCATACCTTTTTACCTTAATAATAGATGAAATTATTAGACATCTCCAAGAAGAAGTACCTTGGTATATGTTATTTGCAGATGACATTGCCCGGATGAAGAACTAATTAAGATTTTAGATCAAGTAGTAACAAGAACTAATCACTTTCAGTACTTAGGCTCAATAGTTCAAGAGAAGGGGGAAATTGAAAAAGATAAATACATAGAATTCAAGCAGGATGAAAGAAATGGAGAAGTGCGTCAGGAATTTTATGTGACCGTCGAGTTTTAATCAAAATAAAAGAAAATTTTTATAAGACTGCGATTAGACCTGCTATGCTTTATGGGGCAGAATATTGGGCAGTTAAAGAACAACATATACGAAAAAGAGCGTAGTGGAAATGAGAATGTTAAGGTGGATGAATGGTAAAACAATAAAAGATAAAATTAGGAATGAAATAATTCGAGAAAACATAAAAGTGAGACCAATTTGTGATAAAATGAGAGAAAATAGATTAAGATGATTTAATCATGTTAAAAGGAGGCCTAAAGTAGCACCGATTAGGAAAACAGAGACTATCCAAGTAGAAGGTGGTAGGAGAATGAGAGGAAGACTTAAAAAAATATGGATGAAAGTAATTAAACAAGATTTAAAAATATTACAAATTATAGAAAATTTAGTCTTAAATCGCCAAGAATGGCGTAACAGAATCCATGTAACCGACCCCACCTAGGTGGAAAATGGCTTATGATGATGATGATGGTGATGATTTACTCAAGAGAACAAAAATCTTTCCAATCCAAGATTTACATTATTCTCGAAATTAAGAATTGTTAAAAATAATTTTAAAGCCATTGAAAATTACTTATTTATTATAAGACCATATAAAGTCCAATCCCAACATCTAAACCATTAAAACATTCATTCTGCTTAAAATATTGATTTTATGTGATTTCGTAATGTTCTAAAGCTTTAATGCATTGATCTAAGTAATTTTCTAAATTTACACATGTTTTTGCTAATTTTTAGAAGATGTATCCACACACATCCCTGATTGATGTGATCTTTAGTATTTTAACGAAATAAATAGCATTGAATACCATAAATAGATAAAGTTGACATGACTTATCAAAATATGCCTCGAATTAGATCTTATATCAAAATGAATTAATAGGATAGGATCATAGAAAATAACCCATGTACCATATATATCGAGAACCCGACCTACCAAGTCAACCAGTATTTCTGGACCGTGGGATGTCTATAATTGATTAATGGTCTCCCGCAAGCATCGCCCTGCAAATCCGTTCCCGATTTGGGTTTCTGACGACGGCAACGAATTAATTTTTTCTGAAAAAATGGGACTAGAAACATTATAATAAATGAAAGCATCTTTGAAATCGGGGGAAAATGTTTTCGAGTATTAAATATTGTTATCTTTGGAATGTTCCTACGTGGCTGCTTAATTAGCCATGTGATAGTGACGACGACGGTGACGCAAGCACTGATTCAGTCGATGACCTCATTCAATAGCGCAAACTCAAGAGAGAAATAAAATAAATAAATAAATATAATCGATTAAATAATTAAGGAAAAAGAAAAAAAAAACTCCCGTGTAAACGAGGAACCGCGGAAGCATCGCATGCTCTCGTCTTCCAATGCAACAGCATGAACGTCACGTGTGAGTCACGCAGATTAATCGAGCGTAGGGCGCACCATCTAGGCATCTACTAGCTGCTCCATGGAGATCGGAAGCTACCTAGCCCGGTCCATCGGATGCGCCTGGACTGTACTTTTTCCCACTGATTGTGGGGACGTACGCCCGTTGCTCTCTATTGCAAATTGCAATGGATGATGGATTTTCACGCTAGCTGGCATCGATGATTTTCCCACTTCCCTGCCCGCCCGTTACAGGTGCACAGAAGCTTCTCTTCCTTATCTTCTTCCACTGATTCGATGATACTTTTCGCGATGCAATGCATCCCATCAGCAATCACTGAAACTAGAGATTGATGCGAGTGGATTATTCCATTGCTAGATTGTAATGAATGAAGATTAGGTGGATTAATTTCTCGGTTGACTAGTGGAATATTTGGATGGATATGGATATTTTCATGGTCTCGCTGTAACATCAGTCAGTAGCATGGTTGGAAATTTCCGCGGAGAAAATGATGAAAGCATACAAAATAACAGGTTAGCATGGTCAAACAAATGTGAACTGTTGACTACTCGTGGAAGATTGTAACTGACCCACTCCTGTGAGCTGCGCCTACCACACTAGCCCTATTTGTTTAATCATAAATCATAATTGGAAGATTATGTCCATAAAAGCTCTAGATAGCTCAGAAAGTAAAATAATTTAGAAGCCAACATATTTTATACTATAATCGAGATTCTATGTCCAAATATATGATTAGCATGTTATTTCTTTCAAAATATTGTTATAGATAGTTTTGCATTTTGCATATTGTGTATAACTTTAAAGTTTCTAAGTGGTACGTTCCGTATAATAAAAGTGAAAGTAAATTTTTAAATGAACAAATCATGTTAAAATTTATGGGGCTCCACTTCTAAGTAATCAAATTATATAGAAGCAGTTCTATATAACCCTTCTAGTTTTAAAATATTAATAATTGATGCAAAATTGAATTTACTTATTATATTTAAGATCACTTATTTAACTATTAGACTAAGTTTCATCCAAATCAGATATGTGCTAAGTTTGCTAAAAAACAGATATATTCATGTGTAACTTAGGAAAATGCTTAGATCTATACTTTATTGACATAGTAGTGATATTTTAAATAATTTAGATATTAAAAATACAACTTAAAAATTATTTTTTGTATTAAATTATTTTATTGTATTAATTTTTATATATTTAGATATTAAATAATTTAGATAAGGCTTATATACAATGATACTAAATAAATGAAAGAATTTTCATTACAATATAAATGATGCTAAAGAAAAGAGATGGAGAAAATTTTTCATTAGTCTTCAAGATATTAAAAATGAAGGAAATTATACAGAAGAAATATTTCATAGATACAAGCCCGAAATTGATGAATAAAAACAACATGAACACAAAGCAAAAAAGTTCACTCTAACGAGCTCACATAAAAATGACAACTATTAAGTTCTTTTTAAGCAACAACTATTAGGTTTTGATGGACAACAACATAATGCAAACATTTTGCAATATCATTTTTAAAATTTTTAAAAGTTTTTGGGCCCCAACCCAAGCATGGGTATACTATTTATAAGTTTTAGTTTTAACATTTTCTAATATATTTTTAAATATTAAAAATAAAAAATTCAACTATTCAAGTGTTGAGGGCATTTGAACAGTTTAAATTTTTTATTTTCGAATTTTAAAAAATATATTAGAAAGTATTAAAAAATTATAAAATTTTATATATAGAAATTCATGATTAAGCCCATATGTAAGAAGCAAAAAATCAAAAAAATAAGAAGAAAATAAGCCATGCAAACATTTACATTGAATCATTGTTGGGTTTTGATAGGACTGAAGCTAGTCATGACAAAGCACACATGTGTTGAAGCAAAGAAAATATAATTTTTTAGTGCAGAAAAGAAATACCCATTTGGTATGAGATTATTGGGCTCTTTAAAAGTGCATGAGTCATAACCTATAGTATATAAAATATCATTCCCATGAAAATTGAGTTGAAAATTAAACTATATTGAATTTAATTATTTAAATAATAAAGAACTGGAAAATATAATAGAATTTATGATAAATCTAAATAAAAAATAAAAATTTAAACTAAATATGTGGATGGAAAGTAAGGATAAGAAATATCCATAGTATAGGGTTCACATGTAAATTTTATGTAATGGGTCATCCATGTACTTATTTAATTTAGATGATCTACATTAAAGGCCAACAAACCCTTTGTAATCCTACATGTCTTTCGAGTCATGCAAGATGTACCTTAATTACTTATTTTTATGAAATTATATTGATTAGAATTCATTATATTTTGTGGTAATTCACGAAATTCCTCAAAGGTGTTTAGTCTATTTTTATGATCTAAACTTTTAGATTTAATATCTTTATTTTTCTATATTAAACTTCCACCTTTCAATTTCTTCGCTTAATATATGAGATTATCGAAAGTGCGAGCTCTATTAAGGTATTATTTGTAGCATAAGATATCAATTAAAGCAAACCATCTTTCACAAGTAGCTATCATTAAACCATTCACGCAGATTATTCACATGCTACATCTTAAATCTAGATAAAATTATTAGCCAAGGACGATTTTAATGAATTCATAAGATAAATTAATATTCTTATCAAAATTTATTAAATTCAAAATAATAAAATCATAAAAGAAAGATAAAAACGTATTGTTTCGGTCTTCAATACTGTCTTGGATTTCTTCTTCCAACTTGCTCCTCTTTTCTCCTCTTGTAGCTCTTTCCTCTCGAATCCTAGCCCCTAATCCTAAAACTCTTTTCATAAAAAGATAAAATTTTACCTCTCCAAGATACTCCAAGATCCCGTAATTCATATTAAAATTATGCTTGTATAGTTTTCTAAAGAAAATTTATGTAAATTCCACAAAAATAGTGCACCAAGCAGTACAAACAAAGAGTTTAGTGTTGAACGCGGTTTGAACAATGTTTGGAGTAGCTAAACACAGTTTGAACCGTGTTTGGAGTAGCTAAACACAGTTTAAACCATGTCCCTTGTTGGAGTTATGATTTCCAAATGTGTTGCTTCCTTATTTCAGGCCTCGCACAGTTTAAATCATGTTAAAACTTCTTTTACACATGTTAGACCGTTTTGTACTTTGTTTTTAACTTCTTTAGCTTTCTTCAAAGTTTCTTTCTTGAGCATATTCCTTCCTAGCATTCATATATCCAACTATTTGCATCAATTCCACTCTTTATTTACCTGATTGTACAAATAACAACTGAATATGAACACTTTCACTAAATTCAACTAATTCAAGCATTTAATCAGTATAAAAAACATTTAAAATACATGTATACAACTGTCAAAATAGAGACCTTCCTTATAAATCATAAAAATATAATTTTTTCATTTAAAAAATAAAAATATAGTAATTTCTCTAATTAAGACTTGGAGAGATATGATTAAAGGCTTATAATTACAACAAAGAAAGAAAGAGATATCATGTCCTAGAATTGAAGGGTCAAACCCTTTATTCTGCTTTACGTGCTTTTATATGTTCCTTTTCCATAAGATTAGGTGCTAGAATTTGGAGATGTCATTATAAAATCAAGTAAAATGATGAAGTAAGAGTGGTTTTGTTGACATAGGTCATCTTTTGCTAGTGGTGGCGATAGAGAGATAGCCGACCATGATAATTTTGACGAATAAGGCTCTAAGGTTAATCTAAGTGGCTTTAAACATGAATAAAGCATTAATCCATGGGGCTTATACATGGGTTATACCTGGGGTTATCAAATGATGAACATCTTACATGTATCAAGTCAGTCGTGATAATAACTCTAAATAATGAGGCATTGGCTCTATGATGAGATTGGAATCCATCCAATTCATGAGGCAAGGCAAAGGTGCCAAGAGGAGGTTGTGATGGTTTTGCTATACAAATTTTATCTATTTCTGCAAAGTGTGATAAAAACATTTGAACTCAAGTGATGCTCACCTTTACCATAAAAAATAAGATAAAGGAAGAAAATTAATGAATGTAAAAGTAAATGATAGAAATAAAAAATAAATATAAATGAAAATAACATACTTTATTTATAATAAAATTACAATATGCTAAACATGTATTCAAATATAGATATAATAACATAAAATATAAAGAAATATTGTTTAAATAATATATATAATATATTTTATAATAAATATAAAATAAAAAATCGGGCTCGGGTTCTACGAGTTTGGGTTCATTTGAACCCTGACCCTATCATAATTACAAATCGGGTTCATCGAATTCGGGTTCGAGTTATGAAAAAGCAAGTTTTAACACCATTCAAAATCGGGTTCGGCGGGCCGAGTTCGGGGCTCAACCCAGCCCAAGTTGCACCCCTAGCTGAAACTCTGGGTGTGTTTGAGAATGGATAAAACTTTTGATGAAAAGTTATAGAGAGTAGAAATTGTCAAATGATGTGATATGATAGGGGTAATGATAAGGAATAAATATGATAAAGTTGAAATGGATAGGTTAGTTGTGTTGTTAGTTGTGTAGAAATGATTGAAAAGTAAGGTATTTGTATAGAAAAATGTGAAGAAACGATTAAAAAATAGGGTAGTTGTGGAGAGTGAAAAGTTTTAGATTGAAAAGTTTTAATTTGACAACTTTTACTTATTAACAAACACACCCTCCATCTCTAATTTTTAAATGAAAAATCGCTATGTTTTTGTTGGGAGGAGAGATAAATGTGGTCATGCTAATATTCCTAACAAAATTTCTATGCATCTCACCTGGATTAATTAAATAGAGCTAACAAATCAAAAGGGGATGAAAAAGGAGTTTTGTTGCTATTGGAATGGTCATGGCCATAACTAAATTCAATGGCCATTTTTGGATGAGTTGCAGAGATCGGATGATGGATCTTTAACATTAGATCTGCTTCGTTGAAAGGTTTTGTGGTCGAACGTTTGCAATTTTTTTTATGATTTCATAAAGTAGTGCGTATTTGATTTTTGCAGTTTGGATTTGCAAAGAGAATCTTTTATTCATCGGATAAAACATAAGAGAATTATGCAAGGGGTGTGCAGCTTGCAATTGATCCTATGGGGCCTTCTTCCATTATAAATGACAATCCAATGGCAATAGTACTAATGATGCCGGAATCTAAGGCGGAACCAGAGCTTGCTACAAATGAAAAAGTAGACCCAAAGTTAGTACCTACTGTCAACATAGAGTTTGGATCAAAAGAGGCTGTGTATAAGTTTCACAATCACTATGCTTGGCATACTGTGTTTTAAATCAGGATAGTTTTTGTATGCCACTCTCCCACCAATCACTCCAAAATTGATGGGCATTAAGCATCTACAAAGCATGGCCTTAGGCTTGTTTGCTAATGTAAAAATGGTGAAAAATGTGAGATGGGGTGGAAAGTAAGAAACGAAATATTTTGAGAATTATATGATTAATATGAAATAATAGGGATAAAGATGAAATAAATAAGGTAGCTGAAGGATTGTAGGAAAGAGAAATGATTAGAACATAGGAGTGAATGAATAAAAATATAGTTATTAATTAATGAATTAATGAGCTTTGAAATTAATGCTCCCATGATTTTCGAGCACCATATTTCTCACATAGATTACCAAACAACACCTTTAGTTCACCCAATAAAAAAAGGAACTTTTGCAATTAGATGATGAAGACACTGCCTGCCCCCTTTAGATTTGTCAGCTCCGATTCCTCACGGAGACAATGCTAGGATGTGAAGAAGAAGAAGTACCTACTATTCGGTACCTGACGCCAGCTATCTGCTCTTTCAGCTACTCATTAAATGTGCCCCCATTCAGGATGCCACATTATAATATTGTAAGTTAAATAAGAAATAGCGCATCGTACATAATCAAGCCTCGTTAAAAAAATTAAGTAACTATGGAGACTGAAACGTTTAAAATTAAATTTTTTTTAAAAAATAAAGTAACTATAAAGAGAGTGAGAAATTTTAAATTCAAAAAATTTATTTTCAAAAGTTGTGGGAATCAAACAAGCGCACCCTTTAAAAAACGTTTTTCAATCATATATATGGTTGAGAAGAAATGAATCACGTCGGCTACTTGAAATGACTTGAATGGCTTATACTTTATTTCAATATAAGAAAAGTTTTCGCGAGAAAAGTTCTAACGTGCACCCACGTTTTTGCAGCAAATTAAATGTTAGCTCAGGTCAGGCTAACCTGCAAAATTATAAAGGATCCAGGGCTTCAAATATAAATTCGAAAGTAATTTTTTTTCACTCTTCTAGAATGCCCATTTATATGCTTTTCTAGAAACGTTTTTCTAAACCTTTATCTAGATTAGTAGCTATTAATCAGTGTCACGTACATGCAGGTCCAATGAACCTCAATACCAATACAAATGCGCCACCAACATTTCTAGCCGCCGTTCTTCCTCCCGCCCGCTGTCCAGTTTCCGGAAGAGTTCCTACTGCCTGCCCAAAAGGAGTACGCAAATAAAGCAACTCGTACAAGAACGCACCTGGCACTTGCCAGGAAAATTTCAGTACATCTGTTAAGGGCCTTGGGGCCTCTCACCGCATTTCCAATTTCTATAAATGCTTCAGCACAGAACACCTGACACTCGGCCATAAGTTAGGTTCCTACACATGCTGTGGATGGTAATTATTCTTAATTTTAATAATAAAAAACATAATGGATTATTTCATGACTTCGGGCTGAAACCAATTGCACTTTTTCTTCGGGGAATCAGCAATCTGATGAGTGCGCCATAACATAAGCGTTAGGTTACTGAAGAAATGCATCGATACCAGGGGTCTAGCCAAGCGCAAAAAGAGCAGTAAAAGCTGACCATATGCATGCGGTGCGGGTCGTTGAATTCCCGTGCTGACATTTACATCAGCGAAAAAAAAGCGCATTAGGACCCATTTTTACAATATTTAATTCCTTCCGCTATATATCATTGACCAAGTCCACATGCTTTAATTGATGGATTGCTGTTCTCTTAGCTAGCCAGCAGGCCTGGATGTGGTTCATCCCCACGACTAAAAGAAGAAATTTTCAACCAGAGGGCAAAAGAAAAATCGATGTATACCGCTGCATGGATGTACTCAATATATATGCTCCATGCAGCCCTTTTTTAATTTTAGAATAAATTTAATAAATAATTTATAATTAAAAATATATTTTAAAATTTATGCATTATTCTAGTAAAAATAAATAGTTTACCAGGATCGGTGAAAGAGAGTAGGCGAAGCAATAAGCTCTGGCAATCACGTCCTTTTCCTTATCCTTAAGAAGACTTGCAACCAATCCCCAAAGGCCAGATCTAACCTTTGCAGTCTTCTCGTATCACATACTACACCTAACGTTAAGGTCCACCACGTCTGGGTTTGCATTCCAATGTCGCTGACAGATAACCCCACCCACCTCCACCTCTCCACTACGTCTTAGGTACCGTGATTTTATAGTCTGTTAGCAATTCACAAATCGTCGATTCAAGTAAAAGATTAAAAATAAGGGAGCTGAAAAATATTTTTATTATTTTACTTTTTAATAAATATGTGAGTCTCAGCTGAATTGATCTTGTTCTCGGTGAAGTTTGATAGTTTTTAAAATTTATTTAATATATTTTTTAAAATAAAAATAGATATAATTTTTTTTAAAATTGCTAAATTTCGTACGAAAAGATTAGATAAAACTCGTAAATTTATATAAAAATTAAGGATGTGTTTGGTTGGAGGTAAAACTTTTGATGAAAAGTTTTTAAAGTAGAAATTGTCAAATCAACAGAAAGTGATGTGATATAATAGGAGTAATGACGAGGAGTAAAGAGAATAAAGTTAAAATAGATAGGTTAGTTGTATGGGTAGTTGTGTAGAAATGATTGAAAAGTAGGGTAGTTTGTATAGAAAAATGTGAAAAAATAATTAAAAAATAGAATAATTATGGAGAGTGAAAAGTTTTAGATTGAAAAGTTTTAGTTGACACTTTTTTCCTCTAAACAAACACACCCTAAAAAATATATATTTTTGAAGCTCTTACTGTGCCCACGGCATGGACGGCCTCATTGGTTCAGCGCCATAAAAATAAAAGAGGTAATACATAAAATTTTCTATTCCAGTTTCCCACCTGATTCCTGGCGCGCATGTGCATTAACGTCCGAAGCTTTGGTGCTATGAAAATTTGGGTCGCTTTAATTTATTTTTTTGCTTTATTTTCATATGTAGCCCAAGGTTAGTTACATGAATACAGAATTCTCGGTATTAATAAGCTTGTTAATAAAAAATAAGAAAATCTTCAAATGGCCGACCCTCGACATGAGGTGAGATCAGAGACTTTGCACGAGCAAAATATCTGACGCACGAGTAGTAAGTAGCGTGGTCTTTCAGAGCAACGTGGATTCTCAGCCGTCTGCTGTAGTCCGTACAATGGGATAGTGGAGGGAAGACACCTGTCGATGGGGCTCTTTTCCGGATAACGAATTACGGGACATGTGACTGGAATCGTTGAATATGCATCCCTTTTCCATGTATGGAGTGCATCCAGATCACCCCCTCTATTTTTTCTAAGGATGCAAAATGATAAAATATGTCCGCGTTTTGAGTGATGCAAGAATAAGAATGGAGAATGAATAATGAAAAACTCAACATAGGAATGAGACAAGTATTTTTATTTTTTTCCATTTTAATGCCATGTTTTCATCAATTTGCTGTATTTCTCTCTACAAGTTTGTTCTATCCATGCTATTTCCCCAATATTTTTTTACGTCACCAAAAGTTTGACTTTTGAAAAGTGTATGATAACGAAGAGTATTAAAACGTTAACCTCTGTAATTATTCAACTATCTTATTTTTTATTTTATCTTATATTTTAATTATTTTTTACATCTTTACATACAACTATTCAATCAATTATCACTTTTTTTTCATCTTTTTATCCCTCTTATATCAATTCTGTTCGTTTCCACCACATTATTCTCGATTTAAGTAGTGAGTAGAAGTCTTAATAATTTCTGTGTATAAAGGAGATTTGGTCGAGGAGACAGGTCGTGTATGAGGGGCGGCGGGCTATTGGGGTCAACAAGGTCGACCGAACCATGATTACGTGGAGCAAAAATATCGACGCGTTTGGCGGTCCAACGCGGATCGGATCAACAGCCACCGATTCGGATAATGATACATTAGAGCCCTTAGAGAATATTACACCCACAGATTGTGGTCTTTTAGTTTTCATATTCCCAACATTGCCTGGAATTTTTTTAAGATTTGATCAAGCTAATATCTCCCGTGATAGTTACATGTGACTGCCGAATTTCAGCAAGCAAAAACAAATACTCTACTAATTAGAATGACTACGTGTTCTATATATACGTATTTGATTGGGGCGTCCTATATAATTTTATCCGTACGATCTTAACGGTGTTTCAACGTTTAAATGAATTGACTACCAAGATTTTAGTCGAAAAGGTTCAGTCACTCATCAACCACATGTCATGCTCTGTGATTTTTACAACTGTCAGAAACTCTATTAGAAATTTGGTTTTGAGTCAATGTCGTAGCTTATACGTTCATTAAGAGATTATAATTAGTCACGCGTCATCCTTTTTTAGAAACATAAAATTAAGAGCAGTCTCGTACTACTTAGGGAAAAAGGAAAGAAACGCCTACAATTAGTTCCATTTTTTTTTTTTTTTTTTTTTTGATAAATGTTTTTGGTTGGAAGTCTGAAAATTCATAACAAAAAACGTGAGTTTTTTTTTCCAATTGAGATCAATCCAATTATAAATTAATGCTCTTTTATCGGTGTGTTTTTTAATATTCTTTTATTAATATTTTATTACATCATTATAATGTAGATATAGTTTCCCAGTTCAAAACTAGGGACGTGAGATGCGTCACCACTGAGCTATGCCATAATACATCCTCTGTTAGTATGTTTTGGTAGCGAATAGAATGGACTTAAGTAAAAGTAGTAGAAGGTAACGTTATACAAAATTTTTAGAACTAAAGTGATCAACAGCAAAAAAATAGATAAATTACACATATATATATAATATAGAAAAGATAGATGGCAACGATTTAAATGACTGTAAAAAGAGGTCGTACCGATCGAGATTCCAATGCCAATGGAATACATTTCATGTTTCCCCTGAGCATGTTCTTGGCTAAGAAGGACGAAAATTAATTAAAGAGCTCCAATAAGATCCCCTTTTACGGTGCCAAAGTGTCACTGGTAATTAGTGTCAATGAATCACCTTTTGGGACACCACCAAAGAAATAAGCCAAAGAGGCAAAGTTTCGATGCGAGTCTACATATTGCACAGATATGAATTAGCATCCCCATGCATGTGCCCAAGATATGAATCCACTAAACAAACCTACCCACTTGGCTACTTGGTTGTTATTATTATTATTTTTTTGAACTAATACTTGGTTGTTATTAGCGTCTCATTAGGTACTAAAGAAAAACTACTCAGTTCTTGACTCGCATGATGCCAACGTGAAATACCAGCTTGATTTTACAATTAGACGAGACAATCTCCATAATATCAATTTTCTCACATATAAAAGGAAAATATACAGAGAAAGTAATCTTATCATGTATATTTTTTTATTGATATACTTTACAACACATTTTAATTTATATTACAATCTCTCACCCATTTAGTAGGAAGACAAAGCTCCGGCAGACCCCCTGTATATTTGATTAGGAATGGAACTGCAATGGATTCTTTATAATATTTGTTTGTTGTTTTATTTTCCTTTTGAATCGACAATACGTCTTCTTTTTTAAAATACGATATAAGCATCGCGAAAATGGTTTGAAATGTTAAAGTATCATAATCTTCTAAATACTTGGGAGTTTGCTTAGTAACAAGAGAGGTAAACAGATGACCATATAAAGAATGAAGGGAAAGAAATTTGAGAATGGTGTGATTTGGTAGTTGTGAATGATTGGAAACGGCGTGAATAAATATCGTAGTAAGGAGATAAGTCGGGAATTTTATATAAGAAATGAAGAATAAATGAAGTACGAGCAGTAACTAATAATGGTGAAACGTAGAATTATTGCACAATTAAAACAACGAATTGGGAAATGGGACCCTGAATTCAACTGAGAAACAGAATCAAGCCATTTGTTTTTCAACTGGGCAATTAAAGAAATCTTCGCGTCTACCAAGCTGTGTGGTCCATCTCATTCAACAATTATGGCACTGGCAGGATTTGCTCTCTAGCCCTTCCATCCCACCTGAAGTTTGT
Organism: Annona cherimola; assembly: GCA_030490835.1. Lineage (NCBI taxonomy): Eukaryota > Viridiplantae > Streptophyta > Magnoliopsida > Magnoliales > Annonaceae > Annona > Annona cherimola. The sequence continues at coordinate 81,222,301 of CM059973.1, read as the reverse complement.
TAAAATCACATGTAATTAGAAAAAAATAATTGGGAGCTTAATTAGAACGTAGAAAGATTGAAAGCAACAATATTTTTCTTGGAAGTTGCCTTTGGACAGGAATTTTAAAGACAATAAAAAGGCAGACAGAAAGCTATTTCGTTTATTCATTTATTTATCTACTTTAGAACTTTCCGCAATTCCCGTTTAAACACGTTTATCCGTCCCACTTTCTTAGTCTAGCCCAAACAATCGTACAAGATACAACACACATAGTTTCTTTCTCGGCCTTAAAATGAAACAAGGAAAAGTGAAGCATAAAATTCCTTTGCGGGGGCCATGAAGTAACAGGTGCCTAAAATTAGGCATATCTGCCCATTAATTATTAATTTTGGTCAAAGATATTTTACATTATATCAACCTGATCTTGAAACTTCTTGGACCAGCATCTGCACATGATCAATACATGCGCAGAATGTACGCCCATGATGGAGGCATTATCTCGTCCGGTTCGTACGTTTTCTTGCATTCGCATTCAGTCATGGTAATTTCTGCCGGCCCCATTTGTAGCTAAGAACCAAGTTGTGAGGTTTATGGATAATGTATTTTACCTTTTTTTTCTTGACAGCACAAAAGATCATTTTTTTTCAAAAAATAAAAAAAAATCAAATTCCGATCATTCTAAAGGCGAGAAGAAACATGGGGTGAGCGAAGACAGATTCAAATCTCTAGAAAAGATGGAAAGAAGCAAATCGGTGGGTGTTGATTAGCAATTCCCATTGTTTGACTAAAGTAGTGCTAGAGCTACACCTTATTCTCTGTGACGATGAAAAAAAGGCATGATTTCGGGGAAGAAGTTAGAAGTAATTAAAAGAAAACAAAACGTGTTCTTGCTCTCTCTAATGATGGTTTTTCCTTGAAAGAAAGAATATACACAGAAATTTGGTAAAGCATATGATCTTCTTTCAACATCTTTTTACAAAAATTGAAAAGAAAAGGAAATTGCAGGAGGTGATAGCAGGAGTGAGAGAGAGGAGGAGGAGGAGGAAATTAGAACTCCTACAAGGCTCCTATGCATTGTCTCTTACAAAACTCATAAGCCAAGAACTCCGCTTCTCTCCTCCTCTTGCCATTCCAAGCCTCCCCATCAGCGCCCACGGCCGCAATGTTCGCAACCGGAATCTTGAAAATGTCGACCCCGAAGAGGCGGACCACCGGTTGAACCCCGGCTGCCCGCGGCTTCCAATCAATGTACAGCTGCTTCTCCGCCCCAACCGACCGCTGGAAGCTAACCACATCCCCCGCTTTCAACCCCTTCTCCTTCACGAATCGGCTCCACCCTTTGGTCAGAACGTAGCTCTGGCTACTGTTCCAATACGAATACCGGAACCGCCAAACCTTCCCGTCAGCATCTTCGAAATTCAGCAGCAGGCCTTTAGTCGCGGCCGCCGCTTGCAGCGGGAAGTGCTTTTCCGCGTGCTGCTTGGGTATCACAAGCCGGTTGAGCTTCCCGACGTCGCTGGGTGTGACCGCCTTATCGAAGAGCGACTCCCGGGCCTTTGCCCTGCTGCCCACCTCCTCAAACACCCCGCCGCTCCTCTTCCCCTTGCCACTCAGACCGCTATAGCTGCGCCTGCTCTGCTGGAGCTCGTCATTGTACGTGTGCTTCCGAAGCATGTCGACAATCTCGGGCTTGGAGTGGGAATTCAGGAAGTGGGCCTCGGCCTGGTCCGCGGCGACGTCGTCCGACAGCGGCTTGAAATTGGTGACGGCATCGCGGCCGCGGAAGCGCTGAGCAGCAACGTCGTAGGCACGGGCGGCCTCCGCCTCCTCGTTGAAGGTGCCGAGCCACACGCGCTGGTGCTTCTCGTAGATCTGGGCGCCCCAGCGGCCGTTGGGCTGGGGGACTACTCCCTTGTACTGGGACGACGGCAGCTTCCGCGACTCGGCCTCCACGCCGACCTCGGGGTCAAGCACCACGCTGGAGCCGCTGCCCACCCGTTGCAGCCCCTGATTGGAAGGCTGGTGCTTTGATGGCACTGCCGCTGCCGACATCGAAATCGACTCGCTGGTGGCCTCATCTATGCAACTGCTATCCATTTTCACAGAAGAAAAGGAGAGAACGAAACGGAGCTTAAGCTCGTATGTTCCTTCGGAAGAGGTTGCAAATGAGAGGACGGAGAGGGTGGAATATATATAGTAATATTTTTAGTTTTTTGCATAAAATTTCGGGTAGCGTTTTATTAGTATTTTATTTTATGGGTTGTGATGTGGGTCAACTCGAAGGGAGGGTGGGAAGATTCATGGGCTGGCGCTTTGTATGGTATGTCATATATGTATGTAGAGGTGTGGCTCCCACCCAACGCAAGTTGATGAGATTCACATGACTGAGGACCGTGTATGAATGAGTGTGTAAGTGCATCCCCCCCTGAGCTTTGATGCTGCGGCTGACTTGGAGCATGGCCTCTCTGCTGTTTCCTATTTTTATTTCCTCCTCCAAATACCTTGATTAATATTCATCCCCTGTGGCCCTCACCCCAGCATAAACTGCAGTGTACTGTAACATTTTCGAATCCATATTCATCCCCTGTGGCCCTCGCCCCAGCATAAACTGCAGTGTACTGTAACATTTTCGAATCCAATGGTAAAAAAAAAAAAAAAAATTAAAACCGATGGGTATCAAGCAAAATCTCAACCCACCCATCCCCACCCCCCTCTACTTCTTGGGTACTAATTTTTGTCTTTTGTTGGAAATCTACAGTTCGGGATGTAGCCGTGGACTACCAAATTGGTGCTCGAGTTGGTTGGTTTTTATAACTTTAAATGCTCCAATAATATTATAGAGAGATGCCTGAGGACGGAGTGGGATCTTCCGTTGTATGGGGCATGTAGAGGTGATGGGCTGTGGGCCCATGTTTACTCCGAGGTAAGGGTTGCGGGGATAGGAGCAAACGACCTCATCCCAAACATGAAATTCCCTAGGGCTGAGGTGGCATCTTCGGATTGGCTGGCAGCCCACTTGTGTTTGTCTTATTGGCTGGGCTCATTCTCAACTGCGGCCTCCTGCTCCAAAACCATGGACTGGTTCCCCCAAGTGGGCATTTGGGCTCTGGTCTGTGCAGCGTGTGAGACGAAAATCATACAACTGGTACTGTTATTATATGATGGGAGAATCGTGCTGGTGAGTTACTTGATACTCGTGCAACCCGCTCAGTCGTCCACATGGCCAAGTGAGCTGATCAGGACCATCTACTCCAACCATGCATGAAATCATGGAACGTTGGCCGACCTCCCAATATAGAATATTAACAGCTTCGCCAGTTGTTAGCAATATGCCAGGAACTTTTGTAAATCCCAACACCCAATTAGATCGCCATAACATCAGACGAATCACCTGAAATTTGGAGATTCCAAAAAAGAAAATCCTGCTTAAATATTATCTTGATAAGCATGTGTCACGTGATTCCAAAATAAAAACTCTCCATTTCAAATCGATTGATTAGGCGTTCATATTCCATTCAAAAACAGTTTTGACCAAGCCCCCCCCCCCCCAAAAAAAAATAAAAATAAATATATATATATATTTAATATAAAAAATGACTATCGGATGGTTCGAATGTGAGGGAATATTAGGCATCATGAGAGAAGGGATGGAGGGCCCCAGAGTTGTAGTAGTATGCATGGATATCACTGAGGATACAGCAGTTATAACCGTAGGCATGTCTCGTCGGGGCCGGCCTTCCCTAGCCAAAACGGACGGGAATCGTGGTGGTGAAGCCTCCTGATTTGGGGAATGCAGTTTCGGATGCCATCCACGGTAGTCTATGCGGACCCCACTGGGAGAATCTGTCCTGATCGAACTCCCAGCATGGCCAGCCGATCAGCTGGCTATACTTACAAAGCTGGATGTATGAGGTCAGGTCGGAAAATAATACTCTACTGGCGTCCATGTAGACAGCATGATTGTTGTGGCGTGAATGGAGACATGTGGTGGGCTGTCTTTGCGTTTTTGCCACTCCACAAACGTAGGAACGTGGAAAATGCTCCCCTTTCTTTCTATTCCTGATTGAATGTCCACACGCCACGGGGTATCACGTGACGACACTCAGGTGTCTATGTCTGCACTCTGGTTTCCAAGAATCGGAATCCAGACCGTTCGTATATGCTGGTCCTCCGCATGGGTAGAGATCATATGGCCATTTTGCATATTTATGGCTTTTTATGGTGATTTGCTTGGTGCCTGGAATGAATGCCCGAGAGATGCAGAAACACTACTGATGTTGGGTACCTTCGAGAGGGAAGAAGCCTAGCACTGTTTGGGTCCATGTGTATACGGAGTAGAAAGTCAGATGAAAGGGGCACATATTTCGTTTGGAAATAAGAACAGTTGTGCAGATTAATAAACTATACAACCCACTTGTACAAAATTAAAACACGGGATAAGGTTCTTTCTCTCTCCACGTGCAAGGCATCCATGTTTTTCATCCACAGCATCCAACTGTTCACACTGCTTATTCTACGGTCCAAATCAGCATCGCTAACAAACCAAAACAGTCACTTTCACTTTGTAACTAATAAAACAAATATATAACATCAAAAAGTAAAACAAATTTATTTATTATATTTTTTAAAACCTAATTTGGAATATCTAAAAATATAAGCAATTATCTGTATATTTTGTTGAGGCTTAACCACCTATACTATGTTAATAGTGTAAAGAAATGCGAGGGGCCCATTTCACTGTAAAAGGGTGGGGTTAGTCTCCTCTTTCCAAACCATCACAAGGTAACATGTGAAACTGTTTTAGGGTCAATCTAGGCCGTATTTTTTGCTAGGATAGAAAGTACTTTTGCGTTTGAATTTTTTTTTTTCAAGTATGTTGTTCTTGTAGCATTGTAATATTTAGTTTTTCATCTCAAAAAATATTTTTTGTCATCAGCGTAATTGTTGTGGTATACGAGTTGTTTTGATTAGTTATTTTCGAGTAGTATTGTGAGATTATTTCCACATAGTATTGTGAGACTATTTCTAAGCAGTGTTATTGTTAGTGTGTATAATATTTTCAACAAGTGGTATCAAAGGCAGCATTGGCTTTAATATTGTTGAGTTGTGTTAAGGTGAGCAAAAATTGTCTTCTAAACAAAACCCTACATAAGCTAAGTTAAGAATCCTCTCAAATGGCTTCAACCAACGGTACTATGCAAATACAAATTTCAAAGCTCACAAGCAAAAATTATGAACATTGAAAAACTTAGATGAAAGTTGTTTTTAAATTTTATATTCAAGATATTATTGAAAATAGGTATGAAGAATCGATACCAAAAGCAGAAAATGTTATGTAATAGGCATACAAAATTGAATTAAACGATGTAAGAAAAAAGACCAGAAGGCTCTTATGTTTCTACACCAAGCAATAGAAGAAATTTTTGAAAAGATTGCAGCAACAGAAACATCTCATGAAGCCTGGATTATCCTTAAAAAGAATTTTTCAAAGAATCGCACATGTTAAGGCTGTTCGATTATAAGTCTTAAAAGCTAAGTTTGAAAATCTCAATATGAAATCGTCAGAATCAGTGATATATTATTTTTCTCATACATTAGTTATTATCAATCAAATAAAAGCTAATAGTAAAAAAGTTGCCAATATTTTTTTCATACAAAAAATTCTTAGATTTGACTCCAAATTTTGAGATGATATGTCAAATTGAAGAATCTAAAGATTTATTTGATAAATCAAGTGACGAAGTAATGGAACATGAAGTCAAAATAAGTCAAAGCTCAACTGAAGAGCAAGTATTACAGACAAAACAAGAATTTAGTGATTCAAATACAGAAACAGGTAGAGGTACTATACATGGTAAAGGCCAAGGTAATCGAGAAAAAGAAAGAAAAAAATTTAATGCAAATGAAGCTCGCATAGAGATTTAGACTCAAGAATTCTATTAAAATAGATGAGGCAATTATGGATGTGACCAAGGTTGTGGTTGAGCACTTGAACAAATGTAAAAAAGAGAAAATTATGACAAAGCAGATAAGTCTGAAATGCAATATTATAATTGTAATAAATTTGGTCATTATAGTTATAATGCTATAGTAATTCTACAAATGAGGAATTAGTAATCATATAGAAAAAAAAATGATAGAAACTTTGCTTCTAACATGCAATGCTACACATGAAACTGAATATTCTATATGGTACTTGAATACTGTTTCTAATAATCATATATGTGAAAATAAAGAATTGTTCTATAAAATTTTCATTCTATTGCCAACTTTGGTGATAATTCCACCACTTAAATTGTGAAAAAAAGAAAATTCAAATTCAGGCAAAAAACGAATAACATATATCTAATATCTTTTTTGTACCAAAGTTGAAAAATAATTTGTTCAGTGTGGAAAAACTTTTGGAGAAGAGATATGAGACTAGCATGAAGAATGAATATTGTAAAATTGAAAATGAGCAGAAACAAGTCATTGCAAATATCATGATGACACCAAATAGAATATTTTCTCATCATATTCAGAACGAAAGATTTTCATGTTTTAATATTATTGTGAAAAATGATTCATGACTTTGGCATTTAAGATTTGGACGTTTGATTTTAGTGGACTAAAATTATTGTATAAAAATATGGTAACATAATTCTCATCGATTAATTATCTGAATGATGCATATGAAAACTGCATAATGGGAAAGCAACATTTGATTTTTTTCTAATGGGTCAGTCAAGAAGGGCTAAGGAACTTGAGAGATTGTTCATTTAGATTCTATTGAACCACGTTCATTTAGAGATAAAAGGTGTTTTATAATCTTTATTGGTAATTTTAGCATAAGAACATGAGTTTTCTTTCTTGAAGAGAAGTTAGAAGCATTTTTAGTGTTTCAAAGGTTTAAATTATTCATTTAAAAGAAAAGTGGTCATCTTATTAAATGCCTAAGAACTAACCAAGATGGTGAATATGCCTCAAATGTTTTTTTTTGAATTTGTAAAAATTATAGTATCAAATTCTAATTTTTTAATAGAAATCACTAACTTACAATAGCATATACTCCACAACAAAATAAAGTTGCAGAAAGAAAAAACCAAAAAAGTATGGACATGGTCAGAAGTATGCCGAAAATAAAATCTTTATCAAAAATATTTTGGGCAAAAGTTGTGAATTGTAATGTTCATGTATTAAACATGTTCCCAACAAAAGTGTAAGAAATATGACGCTAAAAGAAGCATGAAATGACTATAAGCCAAGTGCAACACATCTCAAAATTTTTTATCGTATTGCTTATGCTCGTTTTCTTAATGAAAAGAGAAAAAAGTTAAATGACAAAAGTGATGTATGTATTTTTATTGAATACAATGATAATTTTAAGATTTATCAACTGTATAATCTCAACTAAAAAGATTATGAATAGTGAAGATGTAACTTTTGTCGAAGATAAGGTTTTTCAATGGACAGAAAATAAGGAAAAGATTATTCCTATGGATTTTATATAAAATAAAAAAGAACTTCCAAAATCAAGCAGAATGTTGGAGAAACTATTTCACCTAGAAGAGAATCATCATCTAAAAGAAAAGAGTCATTAAGAGATGTAGTTTCATCGAATATCAGTGAAGTAAATGTTACACCTCCGAAGAACTCCAAAGCAATCAATTTGGATGATGAAACTTCACTTGCAAATTTTGCTTTCTTTTCTGAAATTGATCCATAAAAATGGAAGAATGCAATGAAAGAAGAAATAAATTCAATAGAAAAAAATATGAAAATTGGTTGATCTTTCCAACGGACATAAACTCATTGGTGTAAAGCAGGTTTATAGAATGAAAACAATGGAAATGGTGAAGTTGAAAAGTATAAAGCTAGACTTGTTACTATGGACAACTAGCAAAAAGCTGAAATTAACTATGATGAAGTTTTTGACCTGTAGCTCGGCAAGAACAATTAAGTTAGTTCTCTCATTGGCTGCTCAAAATTCATAATCCATTTTTTAGTCGGATGTAAAGTATGTTTTTCTACATGGAGATCTACTTGAAGAGGTGCATATGGAACTCCTAGTTTTATCAAACCAATAGTATAAATAAAGTCTATAGATTGAAAAGGCTCTGTATGGTTTAAAGCAGACCCCTCAAGCATGGTACAGTCGCATTGATTCTCATTTAGGATTCATCAAATGTTTATATGAACATACTCTTTATGTGAGATATGGAAAATGAGATAAAATGTTGATTGTTTGCTTATGTGTGGATAATTTGATATATACTAAGAATATCAATTTATGATTGATGAATTTAAATAATTAATAAAAAAGAATTTAAAATAACTGATATGGGCCTCATGAATTATTATCTAGGGGAATTGAGGTTGATTAGTCGAAAAAGAGCATTTTCATAACTAAAAAGAAGTATTTGAAAGAAATTCTATAATATTTTCATATGAAAACAAGTAAACTTGCATGTACTCTAGTTGTTCTAGGATTTAAATGTTCTAAAGACAATCTTGGAGGAAGACAGTACTTTATATACGCAGATTGGGAGCAATTTTGATGTATTTGATAGCTACAAGACCGGATATCATGTATATAGTTAATTTGATTAGCAAATTCATCAAAAGTCCAAGAGAAATGCTTTTTCAAACTGCAAAAAGGATCTTGCATTACTTGAATAAGACAAAAAAATCTTGACATTTTATAAGATAACAAAAATTTTGTCTTACAGGTTTCGTTGACAGTGATTATGCAAGAGATCTAAACGACAGAAAAGGTATTCTTGGATATGTCTTCTTTAATGGAGATCGAGAGGTATAATGGTCATCAAAGAAGCAGCCGATCGAAACCCTATCTGCCATGGAAGCGAAGTACATTATAGTAATAGCATGTGTATGCCAAGTTATCTAGCTGAAAAATATACTCATAGGGTTGAATTACCAAGAAAATTTGCCACTTCGCATATGTTATGATAATAATTTAACAATTGCATCTGCAAAAAATTCAATTCATTATGGAAGAAGCAAGCACATTGACATATGATATTATTTCATTTGTTAGTTGGTGAAACAGAAGGAAATCAAGCTTGCATATTGTAAGACATCTTGTCAAGTGGCACACGTATTTAGTAAACCTTTAAAAACTTAAGTATTTATAGCATTAAGAAACTTACTTGGCCTTTATAATTTGGATGGTTCAATTTAAGAGAGGGTGTTGAGACTTAACCTCTCGTCTAGTGTGAGGAAATGGGATAGACATATTTCACTATAAAAAGGAGGTTGGTCCTCCCCTTTCCCAACAACTAGAATGCAACAACTAATGTTGTTTTGAGATCAAGCTTGGCCAAAATTTGGGCTAGGCTAGAAAGTGCTGTTGGGTTTGGTTTTTTGAGGTATGTTGCTCTTGTACCCTTTGTAATATTTAGTTTTTCATCTAGAAAAATATTTTTGTCATGAGTACAATTGTTGTGGGATAAACGTATTGTTTTGATCATTTATTTCCAAGTAGTATTATAAGATTATTTTCAAGTAGTATTGTAGGATTATTTCAAGTGGTGTTATTATTATTGTATAGAATATACTCAATAAATTTTGCCCTATCCAACCTCAGTGCCTTGAGGATGGCCTCATAGACTTGATTTTTAATCCTAATTTTAATTAGTTCATGTGATTAAATTAAATTTGCAATTGTACTGAAATGGAGAAGTGGGTCGATGCACTAGCTCTACGATGAAATCAAATTTAAAAAAAAAAACACCTACCTTTTGGGACCCACAAAATGGACAGCAATGGAACATGCCTATGGCGTACAAAATCAATAGATGGGGCCCACAAGACGCTTGGGTCGTGAGGGTTTTCTGCATAGTGGTAAAGGACGAGAGGTGAAATGCACTTGCCGCGTGGGATGCGCCAAGAAATTCTTAAAGTTGGCACCATTTTCCCTTTTTTGTCCCTGTCTCTATATTTCTTCGGCTGTCAGATATTTCGATGCACCCCAGTAAAGTAACCAGCTGTACGTACACTTTTGTTGGGTGAGTTGTATGTGCCACCACAAAAAATGTGCAACCCATTTCCAACCATTTCAACAGTAGCATTTCCATTCAAAGGACATGTCCACACTCCACAACCACTCATCCATATATAATTTCCATAATTCTTCGATGCTTATCTTATCTTTCTAGGTTCTAACAATGATAGCAGCAAAGAAATTCGGAGCTTCTAACTCAGTGGGCATGATATCTAGAAACGAGCATGGGATCTGATTGTAACATCCACCATATTTTATATACTGCGGAGATAAGGAAAAAGTTCTCTCTTTTTTATCCTACAGTTGCAATTTCATACTTAATCAAACCCAAACAAAAGTGACAAAAAGATCAGTCCTTTTTCTTAAAGCTAATGAGATTTGATACACTTTGTGGCATCACTAGCTCACTCTGCTCTTTTTAGGTGGTAGAGATGATGGCTAAAGATTACTTGCTCTTATTATAATTAATTCCTGCTTACTGACGAGACATGTAGATAATCATGAAGTTTGATTTTTGATCGGCAATTCGGCCACACGAGGGACCTTTTAGTACTAGAGATAACAACGGGATGTTGGCATGTTATAATATATGAGTACGCTGCGTTGTACACGATGCAAGAGCCAGGTTCTCACATGACATGATCTTGGCTGTCGCTATCGGAATTTGATTAATTAGGTTTGTCTAATGAATTAAATAACAAAACAATGATGCTGTGAGTAGCCTTTTATGGTGTTGCGCCTACCTAAGTGATGTCAATATGATTCAGACGATTGGCAAGATACTTTCTAAGATATTGCTGGGACGACTAATATGTATCAAAATTTCACCAACTTGCATGTAGTTAAATAATTTTAAAAATAAATAAATAAATAAATAACGGGGGCAATGTATTTGCTGAAATTGAGGTTTCGATCAACACAAGATTACCTCATTAATTCGATTCCACCTCATCATCATTATGTTGCGCTTGGGTCACCACATAGTACTCAACAATCCATCTAATTTGAATCTGGGTCCCTCTAATATTTGAGTGACAAGTTATGTACAAGGGGGAGGAGACCCACAGCAAATTCAAGAAACGACGAAGTGATGCGGAAAACGTCATGAGCTTGTGGAAGCGGGCAGTTTGTTTCAAAGATGCAGGACCCCACCAAATAATTCCACCAACCTGAATTATGAATTCGCAACCAAAATGGAAGACCCACCTTGTCAAGAATCTGGGGGGCATGTAATATTATGTCATTCAATTCTGGTATAAGGAGAGAATTAGTGTTGTTATAGATAAGTTCAAAACATAAAATAAATCGAGCTGCAATGGCAATGTTTGTATGGATGAACAGGAAATGAAAATTACAATTAAAAAAAATTAGTTCAATAGATTAAATTAGAATCAGAAAATGAATATATTTGATATTTAACAAAATGAAACAATTTGAAATTTACAAAAAAAAAAAAAAACAGAAAAGAGTGAAGACATCAGATAATTTTTAGGACAAATCAAGATCAACAAAAATACTGCAACAAATCCATGTACATGACTCATGATATATTTAAGTGGAAAATAGCCGTAATGAATGTAATGATACATGTAGAACAGTAGAAGTTGTGCCATCACTCATTAGTCATTCCACACTTAAAATGATTTTAAGGCCTCATTTATAAAGGAAAATGTTTCAATAAGATTAGTCTCGCCTAAATTTCTCATCTAACTTGGAAGTTGAGCTCCATCTTGATTTTTTATTAAATAAAAATAGTTTATATTATTCATTTTTATATGTTCGACATGTATGTGAAAATATCTTAATTTAATATTTAGGTTGGTCGTAGAAGTTATAACTTTTATACTATCTTTAAACTGCACAATTTGATATTCCGTATGTAAGTATTCGAATATTCAAGAAAGTTGACTTTTCCCAATCAGGAAAAAAAAAAAAAAAAAAAAACGAAAGACGATTTTTTTTAGACAAGGCTAACGTTCACACTGGTGTGTTTAGTAATCAGCAAAAAAGATGAATTTTTTTTAATTTAAATGTAATTTAGTAATAAAATATGATATAGCAAATGATTAGGAGTTAAAAATAAAAATAAAAAATAGAATAGTTGTATAAAAATAATTAGAATATAGAAAGAATAATAGAAAAAGTCTAGTGGTTATATAGTTAAGATGTGAAATTATTTATTTCAAAAAAAGATGTGAAATCATAAATTATCATAAAAATGTGAAATTATATCAAAAGATGTATATGAGGTGACGAAATTCTTTTTACACAAATGCCAAATGGAACTCAAAGAAATTTATTTTTTGGCAACCAATTCTTGTGGTAAAAAGTTTTAAAAAATTTTGCTACAAAATGTAATCTTGTTGCAAATACTTTGTTGCATACACTCACTCTTAGAAGGAAATTATTTACGTGGTTGTAATTATTTTGTAGCTAATGTTCTTTAGCAGCAAAAAAAAAAAAAAATTTCACTTATAAATGACTACTTATAGAAACAATAAAGTTTTGTTACTTATAATTATTATGCACAATAATGCGTTCATTCTACAAAATGAGTTACATTTTTTTTTTTTTTTTTTTTTATGTGAGTACAATTTTTGTTGTTAACAGTCAATGGTTTGCTGCGAATAATTGGCGGTTGAAATTGAGTTTTTTGCGGTGACGTAAAACTAAATAAAATTATTATTTTGATGTAACAAAAACATTTAAATAGGCTCAAACTGACCGTTATGCCTAAAGTTTCAATGAAATTAGTCTTAATTGAAATATTTCCCACTTAAGAATCCCCTAAAAACCTTTTATTTTTTTTTCTTAAGAATAATTGCAGGCCCTTGCTGGCCAATGCAGGGTGCTTCTCCGCCCACGCTCAAGTTATTTATCCATTTTAGACAACTTGCGTGCACATAGCCAGATGAGATTGGGCTCCATCCCTCATAACAAAAGTATAAAACTAGCCCCCTTATCCATCTGCATTCATCCTATGAGTTGTCTATGATTCCCTTAGATTTACAAGGCCCGCACCCTCCTCCTTTACTCATCCTCCGTCCCTTATCATTTTCACAAGTTGCACATGCACAGCTACGTGTGACTGGGCTCCATTCCTCATAGCATAGCTGCCCCAGTTTATCTTCCTTCATCCTATGAGTTGTCTATGACACAAACGTGTTTTCTGTTGAATTTTCAAACCATACTTGCACTGTGCAGCGACATGCATCTTTCCCTTTTAGTAATATATTGCTGCAGTCATGTCACAACTGGGATGATCTAGCGGTTTATGTGAGTTCGTGTACTGTGTATTTGGGTTGGAGATATAGGTTTTGAAGTAAGGTTTAGATATTTATCCTGTTTATCCTTTTCATAAAGTATACTTTCGCCAATTGTCCGGTCATCCAATGTAGATAATAAGATACATGCTAGAGTATGGTTTGCACCCTTGTTAGGGTATTGTCGGCTGAAATTGGCCGCATCTTTTGAATCTAATTGGTTATATTATTTAAAATTATTTTTTTTCATCATTAGGACTAAGGGTGAAAAATATGAGCAGCCTAACCTATGACTCACTCCAACCTAACTCATCTTGATTTTACATAGTTTCAGGGAAAGATTTTTGTCTCAATAGGTAAGATGAATTAGAATTTGAGATCCGTTCCTCAACTTCAAAAGCAAGTAGGTTGACCATGTCCCAGACTATCCTGAATAAGCACAAAATATTTTTATAAACTATATAAATTATTTATATGAATATGGTATTGTTGAATATATGTGGTCCATATAGATATACATTTAACTTCTTCTTTTGATTGTATCACTCCTTTAAATGATTAGTTAATTGATGTAGTACAACTCTAAGAGAGGGGCAAACAAAGCAAGTTTTGCTACCCAACTTTGAACTCTAGGCCTCCTACCTCACACATCCTTATACACGTTCACGTCTACCACTTGGTCATCTAAGTGATGACTGATGTACTTTTAACTTTGTCACTTGTTTATTTGGGCTTTTTTTTTGTCTTTATTGGATATATGTTATTCAAGTTATGTCCTCCAAATGATTTCTCAACAAAGTAAAAAGTATTATCAAGGTTGCACTATTTAAGAATAAATATTTTTATTTTTATTTTTTATAATTTAATTATAGTTAAAAATTTTACATCTGCATTATTTTTGTTAAAGATACACATAAACATTCATTGAGATTAAGTTGTAAATGGAATTATCAAAAGAAATATTTTACAATTTTATTATATTATTTTTGTACTATTTTAAGATGGGTCATTATACATGTTCGATTTAAATGAAATTAGTATGCTATTAAGCAAATAATCTTAAATATAATAAATATGATAAATGTTAATTTCATAATCAAGTTGCCCAGTCGCGAGTCTTGTGTATATATATATATATAGGAAAACATTCCAGTGCATTCATACTACACTATGCGGTCCATGCGTTATGAGACTCGTTTGATTATAAATCGGAAATCTACCTCACCCATTATACTTAGAATTATTCATTTTATCAACATACTAATTTTTATCTAAATTGGATATGTATATGGGCCTATTTGAAAATAGTACAAAATCAACGTAATAAAATAGATTGATGTAAATAACATTTTTAAAGTTATTTTTTTCAACATGTGTGTTTGGCAATTGATAGAAAACGTCAAGTTAAACTTTTCCATCTAAAACTTTTCACTCTCCACGACTATTATATTTTTTAATCATTTTTTCCACATTTTCCTATACAACTACCCTACTTTTCGATCATTTCTACATAATTATCCATATAACTAACCTATCTACTTTAACTTTGTCTTCTTTACTACTCATCATTACCCTTATCATATCACATCATTTGAAAATTTTTACTCTCTAAAACTTTTCATTAAAAGTTTTATTCATTACCAAACACACCCTTAAACTGTATAATGTATATTTTTTGTATGGATAAATAATTATATAAAATATTATAACATTTTAATATGTATGAAACCCATTTTGTGACTAACTGTATTACAATTATGGTGTAGTATGTCTACTTGGCAATGGTTCTCATATATATCCCTGTAGCTATATATTTTAGAGCCGACCAATCGCTGCGTCTTCAAGAGATATCCTAGCCGTCCATTTTAGTAATTACCGGTCCTTATACATGTTATAGTGCCGGTGCAATCATCTGCCTGTCCACTTGTGAGGTGGGCATCACGTGTGAGAAATTTCTGACGACAGGTTTGGAATCATCTGAAAAAATGGTTTGGTGATGCTAAGGTGTTCCCCAACATTTGCAAGTCGGATCGCGAGTTGATCATCTTTCTTATTCGTGGAACGCAAGATACACGCCATCCCGACCGTTCAAACTGTTCCGATCCTGGGTTGAGTGAGCACCTGATACGCGCGGCCTGGATTTCTTCAGTAATGTAGCTGTGGCAGAGCTGCGTGCATAAGGGCGTATGAAAACAGGAGTGGTAAATAATCGACAGAAAGCAGAGGATGCATACATCCAAGTCATGTAAAAGGGCATATGGTGGGCCACTCCCAAAAGTCCTTATCAGTCCCAACTGGCTTTAGTGCGTGGTCGGCAACAAGCACAAATAATATCTGGCTTCCCCAACCCACATCATATCATGTGCCGCTTATAATATAGTAAGCTTTAAAATATAATCCGCTTGCGATTGTATATGCAATTACTTGTTTGTAATTATCTTGATTAGCATGTTCCCTCCCGCTGTTTATGTAACAGGCCTTCACTTGAGTGGGACGTCCTGCACCATGTGACTCCCTCATCATTCATCTTATTTGAAATAATGGCTTACACATTATGAAGAGGACCGATCTTTTCAGACCGGTCGGAAATCCGGTGATTTCCGACCGGTCCAAAAATATATTTTTTTTATTTTTTTTTGAAAAATAATTTTATAAACTTGTTAATCTAGTTATATTTAATTTATAAACCAAGTTTTATCATTTTTAGATATGTATATATATTTATTTTGGATTTTTAAAAACAGGGGTATTTAAGTCATTTTAAATATTCTTAAAATGACTTAAATACCCCTGTTTTTTAAAATTCAAAATAAATATATAGATATATCCAAAAATGATAAAACTTGGTTTATAAAATAAATATAACTAGATTAACAAGTTTATAAAATTATTTTTCAAAAAAAAAATAAAAAAAATATATTTTTGGACCGGACCGGTCTGAAAAGATCATGCGTCCATTATGAATACATATTAAATTTGATTTAAAAGTTTTAACAGATTTATGGGTTTTGTCAAATAATTTTTATTTTGATGATGTACTGTAATTTTCATAGCGAAAATTATTTCTTACGTGATTATAAGACAGTAAACCTATTGTGGATTTTACACGATCACTCTCGTGGCCACAAACCAAGGTTTCCACTTCTGCATAAAGTGGGAGACATCACTGAGAAGCGCTGCCCACTAAAAATTGTTGGAGGTGATGAGGCGCGGGCGACGCATCTTGGTTATCGGTTGTGACGTGACGCTCACGATGGCAATTTTTTTTTTTTTTTTTTTTTCAAGGGTGTGTTTGTTTGAAGATAAAAAATTTTAATGAAAAGTTTTCAAGGTAAAAAATTGTGAGTTGATAGAAAATAATATGATATGATGAGAATAATGATGAGGTGTAAAATAATAAAGTTAAAATAAATAAGTTAATTATATGGATAGTTGTATGGAAATGATGAAAAAATAAGATTGATTGCATAAAAATGTGAAAAAATAATTAAAAAATAGGATGGTAAAAAGTTTTAATTAACATTTTTTGTGTCCAACCAAACACACTCTTAAATTATCATAACTTTGCGAAATGGGAAAAATAAAAAGAAAAATGGAATAGAAAGTAGCAGAGGAAAAAAAAAAACACTTTCCAATTAAGGGAATAGAACAACCATTAAGAAGGAAAATAAAGATAAAGGCCTTGATATAACTAGATGAAGTGATGGTTGAAAATATTGATGCGAATTTAACCATAATTAAAATCGAAGAGTGACATGGTAAGTTGTTAGGCCTTAGTTAAGTGCATCTGCCCCGGCTCGCAACTTCAACCAGCCTTGCTTCGCTAAATTAACGAGATTTAGCGCTTGCAATTACACTGACCTATCCTATGAGAGATGTGTGCTTGGTTTCACACTTTTGCCTGGCCCAAAAAGAATCTAAGGGGACCAGCACCTTACCCACATGCAAAGCGACACAGAGTGGTCTCGAAGTTCTTATGCCCCTTTGAATTACTACGTCGAGTTCGTCCCTCTAACTCTGCTATTAACAAAAGACAATTTATATTAGCAAAGTCACACTCTTGATCTAGATCTCTCAGCTTGTTAACGAAAGTACTCTAATTCATTAATACATATGTGAGGATCATATCTTCTCTCCCTCTTTCATTCTCTCTCTCTCTCTCTCTCTCTCAACACTCAATTATAACTTATAAGACGTTCGCCAGCTTCTCTCGAACAATAGCTAAGAACATTTTTGCTCTTCATTTTTCTCACATAATGGAACTCTTTTTTCTTCTACTTTTAGGAAGGGTTCACATTAATGAAGTTTTTCTTTTCCATGCGAAAACTCTCACCTTCATCTTTCATCATACGTTTGCCCTGCGGTTCCATCTTACACATGTCAAATTTGCACTCTAGCAGATAGATTCTCCTTTTTTAAATGAAAACATAGCCCGCAATTTTATTTCGAAGCTTAAATTATTTTCAAAGATTTTTTAATGAAAAACTTACGTCAATATTCTTTTGTTGATCAAATTATTTTCAATTTTTTTTTGTTTATTTATTTGAACAAAACAGTCTCGTCTTTGGAATATTACTGTAGGCTTCGGATGATTACCGTAGCAATTTAATTGTAACGTAAGCTTGACAGGAATAAGTACTTAAACGATGTAATTTCTAAAGAAACATTCATTTTCTTCTTGTCATAGAAATTTATTTTCTTTAAAAATAAAAAATTAATTAAAAATCTCGAACAATAATTGTTACAAAATTTTCTTACTCGCCTATTCTTTTCTCATCGAGACTTCTGCATAACTTTACCAATGATTAAAATAACAGAACTCTGGTAACGGCTGGCGTTTTCGAATGATTGCATCTGATGAAATGAAATTGCTGGAGCTGAAGTAGTGCCGGGCCTGGCCACACATGCGGTTTGTGGGAGGAGGAGGAAAGCGTGGAATACGTGGTGAAGTGGCACGTGAGAGTGAGATATGCTCTCGATGCGTTCTTTTTGACTGCTCTAAAAGCTATGCTTTTGATTTTGTTAATCTTAGTAGATCTCGTATCTTACAGGTTGGATTGATGTAACAGTTGTCTCATTGAAAACTCCTTTCGTTTCATTGCGTTCCAGCAACATGCATCCACAAAAGAAGACCACATATATCTATACAGAGATCCAATAGATATTTCTTCTTTTATTGCAAAAAAGTCATCGCCTCTAGCTGCTGATCAGCTCTAAACTAAGCAAGTGAAAAATAAAATTACTTCCAATCTGCTGTCTTCAAGACCAAACCAGGGTGGATCTCAACTCGATGCAGTCATTGCCCCATTCCGAGTTTGATTCTCTAAGCAGTGGCGGAGCGAACACCCTTGGAAAAGGAGGTATATTATTTGAGGGGTCAATCGCATAAAAATAAATTATATTTTCAAACGTTTTTAAATTTTAAATAATTTTTTTGAATTGTAAAAAACTCCAGGAGAGCAATTACACCCTTTAGCTCCATGTTACTCCGCGTGTGTATGTAAGCATTGGTTTTGAGGGTGAAAAGGCGACTCGGTTTTGGACAGGTGAAATTGAAATTTATTATTGTAGCCAAAAGCAATGAAAGGATTGAATTGGACGTAGTTTTAAAAATTTTTGGTCAAGTTGGGTTGATGATGTCAAACTCACCAGAATCGTGATGTTATTTATATAACATCTGCCCACGGGTGCACGCAAAGTAAATAAATATAGTTATTTACAATTAATTTCCTATGCGAGGCCCAACTATTAAATGCGTGTCACCTTGCTCTTTAGTGCCCGCTCGAATGGCTGCACGTACATGTAAATCGGGTTGTAGGAAAATTTCGTTTCAGGAAAAGTCGGATTGATTAGACGGTGATAGAATGGGCCCCAACTGATTCCCCTGTCTAATGGACATTCTCTCTTTTTAAATTGAAATTTTTTTCCCTATCAAAATCCAACGGTGGTTACTACCACTGTGCACGTGTCGCTTGCGATGTCGGCTGGGAAGCTTTTAGTTCCCCGACTTGCCGCCGATTTGATGTTCGTAATTGTGGCCGACAGTTTGGACGGCTCGGATGTCAAGCACGCCTGACTTGATGAAACACATGCGATGTGAATGATGCATACAGCATACAGAGATAGTGATGCCGATGCAGTGCACGCAATGGCGTTGCAGCGTGAATGATAAGGATGGGGGAATCTCATCTCATCCCCATGTCCTGCACAGATTGACAGAAGAAATTCAAAGCCAGCCCTCCCTAGTCCCTCCCCTCAAATTGCGAAGTTTCCGATATTCACAAAAATGAACCCTACGAATGAAGTTTATGAGGTTCCTAAAATGTTAATCTACTCCTTTACTTCAAAAATAATAATAATAAAAATAAAATGTTAATGTACTCCTAAAGCATGCAGGTTTTTTTTTTTTTTTTTTTCCTTTTAAATACAAAGAAGCGAACTTACAGCACTCAAAATGCAAGTATGCATACTCAAAGCCGAGGATCTGTTTTGCAAAAGAAATCCTCAGGTTGCTGCTGCCGTGTATGGACGGACCGGTACATCGCTGTCATCCACTCCTCCACATGAGGCATCAGCGTTACCTGGTTGGATGTGGGCCCCATGCCGTCTATTCCAGCGACAGAGTGAGTAAGCACTCATCAGTCAGGCTGACCAGCCTAACCTAAAACATTCGCTCATCCGCCTTTTTATATTCCTAATCATTTCTTATTTGTTTGTTTTTTACTAATCCAAATCTTCCATTAAACCCAGCATAGCGGACTAGTACGTCATAGGAGTGTAAATCGGGTTAAGTTGACTAGGGTTGGGGTAAAAATAACTGTAATTCACCTTATAAAATTTCAACGCAACCCTATTTTCAATTCTATTTTTCACACCTTAATCCAACCCTATTTTAAACCTATAGAAATCAGTTTGGTTTGGGTTAGAAATCGGGTTAATAGGTATATAATATTTATAAATATTTTGGTTAATTAAATATATTTTAAAATACAAATTTATATGAAAGAATAAAAATTAATTATTTCTATATGAATACTTTCCAATTTAGGACTTATACAACGATATAAGTGCTAAATAATATTATTTCAAATCAATAATATCTAGTTAATTCATATGTATTATGTACCAATGTAAGACTATCTATTTATTATACTGTACGCTAATATATGAAATCGGGTCAGATCGGGTTGAAAATCACACAACTCAAACCAATCTACTTTTTGAAATCAAGTCGATTCAAATTGAGTTATAAAATTTATTTTTTTTAAAATGCCTAACCCAATCCAATTATAAATCGGGTTGGGTTAGTCAAGTTAAGGTTGAAACCAATCCTATTTACACCCCTGGTTCACTGGCTCTCACAAACTATACTCTTGCAACTTCAACTTGAGTAATACTACACAATATAACCGGTCCATTTCCACAATTTACATATATATATATATATATAATTTTCTCATTGGAGGGATCATGCTTGCATATTTGTGTTTTATTGTTCAAATAAAAAGATAAACTTAAATAAAACTAATTATGAATATCATAAGTGACTTGCAATGAAAATTTTTAGTAGGTTTTATACAGGTAAAAAGTGGAATGTTGGCCTCTCACCTACTCCGTTGTTGTTTAACATAAATCAATTCAAATAACCGATAATGGTGTGTTTAGAAAGTGATAAAACTTTTAATCAAAAAATTTTTGGATAAAAGTTTTTGAAATATAAGAAAATTATGTGATATAACAAAGATAATGATGAGAAATAAAAAGAATAAAGTTAAAATAGATTGGTTAAACGTATAGGTAGTTGTGTAGAATAATTAAAATTTAGAGTAGTTGTACAGAAAGAAGTGAATAAATAATTAAAAATAAAATAATTGTATAAAGCGAAAAGTTTTAGATTGAAAAATTTTAGTTTGAAAAGTTTTGATGTTTAACAAAAACACATAAATGCAATAATTAATCAGCTCATGTTAAAATTCTAAACTCTTATGTAATTAATTTTGGGCGATTTCTAAATACACTTACGTAGTTTAACCATAATTACAAATATATTCATATAGTTCTAAAAATTTTAAACAACCGTATATAGTTTATCCATAATTACAACTATATCTACACCATTACTGGACATCTATATCTGCAAAGATATGTATACTATGATGATATATTTGCAATTTCAAAAATTAAGTAGGCATATATCTTAGCAAATACACCCATATCCTGATGACGCAATAATGACGTCATAATGGTGTAAGTATATTTGCAATTATAGTCAAATTATGTTGTGTTATTTGTGATTTCTAAAACTATGTAGGCATATTTGCAATTACGGTTAAACTAAGTGGGTGTATTTGTAAATTATCCATTAATTTACCATCCATTTCAAAGTTTTACCTGAGGCAAAATGTTTTCTTCTTACATGTTATTTAAGTTGAATTTAAAGAAAAGTCGAGTTTAATGTGTTTGAAACTTGATGGGTGCTGATTCAATGCAACAGGTGCATTAAAATTTCAATACACCTTGCTGCAAAATCTATTTTTAATATTTTTTGAAATTTTTTCATAAAACTGTTAATTTAAGTGTATTTAACATGTGTATTAATTTTTACTATTTTTAGAGATTTTTTGGATTTTTAAAAATCAGTAGCATTTTAGTAATTTTAAATTACTAAATTACTAAAAATGTCATTGATTTTTAAAAATTCAAAAAAAAATTTAAAAATCTCCAATATTAGTAAAAATTAATACACATGTTAAATACACTTAGATTAACATTTGTACAAAAAGAGTTTCAAAAAAATATTAAAAAAATGGAGTTTGGCATTAGGGTGCATTGAAATTGCATTGAAACAAGTTCCAAACTTGGTCCAGATTTCTCTTTCAAGCATATGATTAACACTCTAAATTGAATTAGTAAACACCAGACTAAATCATTTTCCTTTCATACTTTTTAATTAGTTTAACATTTAACTTGATAATACCAAAGCAAATCATCTATCTTGGTGTGAGCGATTTATTTTGTCGCCCTAATTTTCATCATGAGAAATTCAAGGCGTATAAATTCCAAAAAAAAATTGTTTGTAGACTATTTTTACCCAAACGTATTTTGTTACAACCAATCCAAGATTTAATAAAAATAGACACTGACGTGAATATTAATATCAACTATCATTGAGAGCAAAAAAAGAAGAGGGTACATAAAATAAATACTTTTATCTGTTTATTTTAAGAAACATGATTACAGTTCCATAAATAAATAAATAAAAAGAACATGAGCAGCTTTTATTAAAATCATTATGGATCAGGCCTAAATACGTCATAGTATATAAAGTATACATTTAATATTTTCAATCTCCACTATATAAGTCTTAGGGCTGTTATCTCACGTGCTTAACGCTACCAGAATATCATTTTACCCATCCATAGGGCTAGATTCATGCGAGTTTTCACGTGCCACCGATGATTCCCAATGGACCACGGTTCAACTTAACGAGTAAGACAGCCTTCAGGTTGGTGCATATACCCCCCATCTGCTGGTTGCATGCGTATGCCTCAAATCCTAACCGTCCAAAATCCAGGCCACATGCATGATCGATCACTATAGCATCAGAATTTTGTTTTATTGGTCGTATATATAGTGATATCTGATATTACATTTCAGTACTTTTCACAACCACCAAACGAGCGCCGCTCGTTTGGTCGCCTGGCGCGGAACGAAACTTTCGTTCCCACCGGAGCGTGTTCGAATCCCAGGTGGGATTTCGAACCAAAAATTTTTGTGGGGGCATGTGTGGTCCTCCTTATTTGGTTGGGAGCTGGTGGTCTCCCCCGTTGATATTTGGGAGCTTGTTGTCTCCCTTTGGAAATATTATTAGAATTGTCTCAGAGCTTTAAATGTGGTATGAATTGAGATATGTTGTAAATATACTCCAATAAAAAAAAAGTATTTTTCACAACCCTCACATATAAAGAGACATTTTTTCTACAACCTTCATACATTGGAGGGACTTAGGGACTTCTTTATAAATACTCCCACCCAGTGGGAGAATATATATAACCCCCTATATAATAAAAAGAATTATAAAATCATCCCCGCAATTGATGGAAATTGAACCATGCTAGCTAAATAAAAAAGCCACAATAGCGCAAGCGCTGGTGCTAGGTTCGAATCTCGTTTCGGGATTTTGGCCAAAAATGGGTAGTGGGAGCAGTGGTCTCCTGGTTGGTTGTTGGAAGTTGTGTCTTCTTAATTCTTTGGTGGAGCTGTGTCTCCAGATTTCTTTGAGGGAGTTGTGAGTATCTCCAGATTTGCAGGACTATCTCAGATCTTTAGTATAATATGTGTTGAGATGTATGTAAATATATACCATAAAAAAAAAGTCACAGTAGCTACCACTGAGATACGCTATAGCATCAGGACTTCGGATCATAACTGATGCTCTAGATGCATGTCACTACATATTGCAACAGACACTAAAATGGTTTTAGCTTTTAAAACATTGGTGTCATAGGCTATAGTTTGCACACTGTACTGATCTACATGCAGCGAAGGGTCTCAATCTACCATTCCTCATTGCATGGGATGCACCGTCGAGTGCAGTCGACAGGTATCAAGTTCATATCTTTTATAGCTAGGTGCATGGGGGGCAACCATGCACCCTTCCTAAAAATATATTTTTTTTAAAGTTTTTTCATTTTTTCATGGATAAGTAAAGTTAGGTATCAAAAAATTACGAAATACCACTATGTTTAAAAATTCAAAATAAATACTTAAAAATATCCAAAAATGGTAAAACTTGATTTATAGATTTAATACACCTAACTTTACTTGTCCATGAAAAAAACTGAAAATATGTGTGTGTATGTGTGTTTGGGCCGGGTGCATGGCTGCCTCCCATGCACCCGGCTGCAAATGAACATCCGGCACAGGTATCCTCCATTCGCCGCTAATGACGTTATTACACATGATACTCGATCCTTTCTGCAGCTGACGTGGATCCACTATTTTCAGCCACGAATGGAACAGTTGGCATCATTTGCTACTAGATCAGACGGCCCCAAGGATAAGGAGTAGGTGAGGCCCACCAACCTTGCTTTATTCCCTGCCTTAACATAATTTTAGAAAAAAAAACTGCTATGTTTTTATCTACTTGCCACTTTATCCCCTTTCACACGGAAGAGAGTTGCTCACAAGAAACCATACGATGGATCGTGCGTGTGGAGAATGAAGAAAGAACTGGTTGCATTTAGGGGTGAAAATAGGGTTGGGGTGGGATGTGCCTAATCCTAACCTTACATTTAAAATTTTTTATTTAACTTTACTTTTTATACCGAGTTGAAACAAGATCGGTCCAATTCTCACATGTCTTTAATAAGTTTCGAAACAAACTTCGAATTGATATCGGAACGATGGATCAGATTAAAAAAGTGGGTCAAAGTAAAATTATATACATATCAATATAAACTCATGTTATGATAAATTTAAATGTTAAATTATTCAATATTTTATTATTAGTGAGTAAAATGCAATTTTTATAAAAGAGCATTGCTAAAAAAAATTTAATGATTTCTTTTATATCTTAATCTTGATAAATATGTACATCAACCTTAAAAAACATTAATGTAAATTTTGAATTACAATTAAAACTACTAAATTACAAAACAGTAATATTCATTCTTGTTAGATATAGACAACATAGATAATTTATTTTATTTCATTGATAAATATGTGAATTAAATAACTTGAACAATATATATGTAATTAAAAAATAAAAATTTATCAATATAAATAAGTTGTAAAGTTAAAGTTACATCAACGTAAATCATATTCATATTAATAAGTCATAAAGTTAAACGTATTTATCCAAAAAAACAACATTTACATAAGTAAGTCGTGTACTTTATAAAAAATAATTTACACTTTACAAATCATGGTATGGTCGGCTTGCATTGCCCCTTGGAATTAAAGTACATATCTAAAATCCCAAACTGTTCCACCCCACCAAGTCAAAATCTTTACCCCAACCTTTGGAAAATCAAGCCAAGGTGAAGCAAGTCACAAGTTAACCCAACCTTATTTTCACCCCTAATTGCATTGATGGAGTCCTAACAACACCAAAAAGGCGAGCATGGTTTTTACATTGGAAAGTAATGAGAGCTTCATTTACGAGAAATATTTTTGCACAAACAACAAACTATATATTTTTCACAAACATTCGAAAGTGCACGAATCCGTTGGATGGCCAGGCGTTATCAATAGGCAGAAGTCCCGATTTGAAGCAGTCGAGTGCGAATGGCACGCCAAACGTTAATTCGCGCGACTCCGGTTAGATTATTCTGTCGTAGATGACATGGGTGTGGATCTTTGACTGTTGCCAGATCTGCCACTGACGAGACATTGACCCTGATTTCCGGGTCAAACCACGTGATTTTAAAGCCCCGGGAGGGGATCTATTTGTTCCTTTGTATTTGCTTCAAAGATAGCTGGAAGATGAAATCAATGGTCCGAAGCCCAGAAGCATAACTTTCGTGACTCGTGTGAGATCGAAGATATTTCGTCAGCAGGCCACGGTCGATAAGCGCATCTGATCAACGGATCGGATCCTTTAGACGGAGAATGTATAGGGTGCGTTTGTTTGGGGCAAAAAAATATCAATCAAAACTTTTCAATCCAAAACTTTTCACTCTCCATAACTATTTTATTTTTTAATTATTTTTTCACATTTTCCTATACAAACTACCCTACTTTTCAATCATTTCTACACAACTACCCATACAACTAACCTATCTATTTTAACTTTATTCTCTTTACTCCTCATCATTACTCCTATTATATCACATCATTTTCTATCAATTTGACAACTTCTACTTCAAAAACTTTTCATCAAAAGTTTTACCCCTAACCAAACACACTCATAATTCTAGAACTTGTCTACTGTCAGTGTTGAAATAGTTGCTATGGATTTTCGTGCGGAATAGGAAATGTTCAAAGAACGGAGGTCAAAAGATAAAAAATTCTTCGGATGGGAAGTTGGCCACAACTCAGTTGCAGAGTCCAAATTATTTTTGTTTGGCATCTCTGATTTCTTTCGAAAAGAAGGTTTGGCCGAAAAATCAAGGAGGCGAGCCACGGCGTATCAAATCAATCAGGCTAAGTCCGTGTCCCACCTAAAATTTGAAACTTTCTGCTAATCGAAAAGCCCACTCTACGCGTGTTCCGTGATCTATGCTCACGCCATCGCCAAATTTCTGCATTGCTCGTGGAAAACACACCCGAAACTACGTTGAGTCATTCAACCGGTCGCCCTAGCAACGGATGGCCAAGATCAATTCTCAAACTACATTGAGTCATTCAAGAAGTGAGCCCCAGTAAGGGATCGCCATGATCAACTCTCCTTCAACCCCAATATCTTGGCTTACGAATACCAAAAAAAAAAAGGAAGAAAGAAAATGAGGTGTGTTTATATTTAAAAAGTGATAAAACTTTTGAAAATAATATAATATGATAGAGGTAATAATGATGAATAAAAAAGTAAAATAAATAGATTAGTTTTATAAATAATTGTATAAAAATAATTAAAAAGTAGTTTGGTTGTATGAGAAAGTTGGAAAAATAATTAAAAAATAAAATAGTCGTATAGAATAAAAAATTTTGAACATAAACAAGTGTGTATTTGGGAAATCTAAAACTTTTCAATTTCTATACATATTATATTTTAAATTTTTTTCAC
Organism: Annona cherimola; assembly: GCA_030490835.1. Classification (NCBI taxonomy): domain Eukaryota; kingdom Viridiplantae; phylum Streptophyta; class Magnoliopsida; order Magnoliales; family Annonaceae; genus Annona; species Annona cherimola. Next base: position 81,195,327 of record CM059973.1, on the reverse strand, counting down.
ATTTTCTTATACAACTATCTTATTTTTCAATCACTTCAACTATTTATATATCTAACCTATCTATTTTAACTTTATTCTCTTTATTCTTTATTATTATCTCTTCATATATTTTATCATTTCCTAAACACACAGTGTAAAAGTTTTAAATTGTTAGAAAATATGATTATACAATAGGGATAATCATAAGGTGAAAAGAAAATAAAATTAAAATAGTTAGGTTAGTTATACATAAAAAAAATAGTTATGTTTGTGGTAAGAGTAGTTGTATAAAAATAATTAAAAAATAAGATAATTATATAGAAAATTTTAAAAAGTAATTAAGATAATCATGAAACATGAAATTTTTTTTATTATAAACAAACATAAATGTTTATAAACTCAAAATCTTCCACTCGGGTGGGTCCTGCCCCTTAGACGCCTCATCACAAAAATCAAGATGACCAGCGCCCCCTCATTCCGTGAGCCACACCGATGGATACGGAACGCGTTATTGCCTTTTCACGTACCTAGTACAGATGACATCGCGGAGATGTGGATGCCTGATCACCACAAGATCGAGGTGGGCCATGGCTAATTGAAAATGAAAAGCTCGGAACCTCCAAAAATCATCTCTCTCTCTCTCTTCCGGGTATCCTTTTTATTTTCAAATCCGGCTGACAGTTTTCTAGAACCCAGAGCTTTTCCAGTGAGAGTGCTTTTTAGTCTTACACTAGCCGTTTCAAGTCCTCGACCACAGTCTGGCAGGCCCCACGTTACATGCTTTCCCGGCCGACATGTAGCCATAAACCATCTCCGTCCCTTCCACACTTGCCCCTCTACCCCATTTTTCTCTTCCCTGACATCACTTGATTTCTTTTGTTGCGGGTGAGAATCTTCCGATGTTCATAGTCATGTAATGCAAACTGTAGTCCATGTTCCTCCCCGCCTAAACCTGCACATGCCAACCCTCCAGGTTTGGCTAGACTGGACTTGTTGGGTCACCCTAAATCAAAATAAAAAAATTTTCCTATACCACCAAATTGATTATTATAGATTCAATACTCAACGAAAGCATAGAGTTTTCCATGCTTACCCTTAGATTTTAAACTATAAAATAATTTTTTTAAAAAATATATATATATAATAAAACAAGACAGGTTAAACATGATAGATAATTCAGATTTTAAAAGCATATTTTGAAATCTAAAATCTAGGGGTAAATATGAAAGCCTCAACACAAAACATAAATACCGAAATCATTACTCTAAATAAATGTATGGATATATACAGGACAGAGATATAAGTTGACATGAGTGAGCCGTGTGGACCATTGCACAACAAGTCTAGCCGCCCATGACTGGAAATTTCAAATAAGGCGGCGTGGCCGCAGTAGCTGCACACATCCCACGGTTAACAGAGTCAATCCAAAAAAAAAAAAAAAACTTGGCTTGGACATCAATTACGTAGTAGTATTGAACGAAGCATATGGATTATCTATCATTGAATTTATAATTGCCAGCCGAAAAATGTGCTCCTTACTTTGGCATCTTTCCACCCCTCCTTTTTTCCAATTTCAAATTTGGCATGTTGTCAAGGTCTTCGCTTCTATAGGTTTGATTGTCTGTCGACACAAAAGAGGTTAGGAAGGCTCACAGTGACATGGATATATGTATTATGTAATATGCGTGGAGGGCGATCGAAGATAAAAGAAGGGTCAAATTGGAACTTCATTGGACCCAACAAGAATTCAAATGCACTCCAATTATTGCAAGTTGCACAAGGTGGGGAAGAGAGTGCAGTATCTATCGTACGCACGTCTCAGTTAGGTTGAGATCTAAACATGTCTTTTTCTCTCCGCCTACTCTTTGCCATGTCTGTACCAATCTTGTGGGAAAAATAAAACTCGAAAGTTTTTTAAATAGAAGAAAATGATGTAATTTGATGGCGTTAATGATGATGAGTAAAAAAAAAAAATTAAAATAAATAAATTAATTGTATGGATAATTATATAGAAATAAATAGAAAATAAAATAAACATATATCAAGTGGAAAGAAATAATTAAAAATATGATAATTACCGAAAGTGAATATTTTGGCTTCTTCAAAACATTTATGCCTACCCAACCGTGTCCTAAATTAGCATTGATGCACGTGGTAACAAACACAGATATCCTGTATCTAGTAAAAATTTTTAGATTAAAAATCATGGTTGTAAGTAGAGGATGTGACTTGAATATTTAATGGGAGGTATTAAAATGAAAAGCAGTGAATGGTACAATTCAAGAATCACGTGTGCATGCCAGCCGACCCCACACCACCCTCAACTCATTATGTGGTGGTACCAATGAACACCTCAACTACTTAGGGACCACAAATGTATTACCCTAAACTTAAAACACATTTCTTCAAATAGCGTCGACATTAGCAGAAATCTAACAACTCAATTTCGTAGTTAAACAAATATTATAAGAATCGTACTGAACCGGGTAGTCGAGGACCCATGTCATACGTAATCCGATCAGCACCTGTCAGTATAATGTACCGTCATAGTTGGGTTATGTTTCAAAGCTTGCATGTGTGTTGAAGTTTAATACTCACGTACAAGCTTTACCTTTTTCGATTTTTTATATTGATAATTTCTCTCATACCCATAACAATTGCACTTAATTCCTCGTATACCTACAACGTTTCACAAATTCTTCTTATATTTATAATATTTCATCCTGAATTCATTTCATACTCATGCCATCAATACAACCATTATCTACCCTATTGAAAAGAAGATTTTGCCCTTTTAAAATTTTTAATTAAAATAATTTAATCTTAACATGATTCAATTGATTATAGTAAATCATTAATACAAAATATGAACTAATTTAAAAGTCATATTATGGTTGAATTATTTTAATTAAAAAAAATTAAAAAGGCAAAATCGTCTTTTCAATTGGATAGATAATGGTGGTTTTAACGGTGTGGGTATGATAGGAATTTATGATGAAATTTTATATGTATAGGAGGAATTTATGAAATGTTATGCGTATATTAGGAATTATGTACAGGCTATCGTAGTTATAAAAGGAATTATCGTGGATATGTATTCCCAAATAATATCTTTTTACTGCCCAAATTTTATATTTTTATTTGATTAATATTTTTCTGAATTTCAGAAATAAAAATCTGATATTTTTCGTGTACCAGCTCATAAAAATGCAAGATTTTGTCATTTTTCGCAATTCAAAAAACTATTTAAAATAAGAAATAAGAATTTTCATATTAGAGAAATTATTGCTTAGCATAAAAATAATTTTTTAAAAAAAGAAAAGGCTTACATGTGCATTGATCTTCAATGAAACCACACACGAAAGCATCGAAGCATGAGCGAAAATAGTTTATCGAATAATAAACCATTTTTGAATTCTAAATCATTTAAAAAATGAATTTTACAAAGATCGTTAAAACATGTCTAATATATAAATGAAATTGTATTAATTTTCACGATTCAAATCGGTTTGAGGAAATAGTTAAGCCGGTTTCAAATCCACCGTTTTTATCACAAGTCTGGGTTTGATTACAGTCAACTAGACCCGCGTGTGAAGAATGGCTTGACTGTCATAGTTCCGGCCCAAATATAATTTACAAAACCGGTCCATTTCGGAGGACAACATCGGAGCTCCGAGGGATGCGATATTCCAGGGCTTAGTTTCTTTAGGGCCGGCTTAGCGAATTACGTCATTGTACCAAGACTGGCTTGCCAAAATATAGCTTTGTTTGTGAAAAACCCAAAACAAATCTTAGCTTCAAGTCCACAAACTGGATTGTGATATCAATATTTGATCGTTTACTTAATAATATATAAATTAATTTTAATAAATATATTACTTATAATAGCAAATTTTAGAGATTAATGTTAAAATATAGAGCTTGATATACCATCACTTTTTTCTGTCCAGCAATTTGTGTTTTAAACTTTTTAACTTTACATATTTGCATGTTAAACCTTGAGGCTTGTGTATTAGCATTAGTAAGGGTTGGGTCTTTTTATTTTAGATCCTCAGCTCTAACAATGTTAAAAATTACCGATAAAATACTATAAAATGTTTACCTTGCCTTTTACATTTTACTCATTTGAAGTTCAATTTAAATATTCTTACTCTTATAGCGTTTACAATGTTAAAAAATACTGTTAAAATCTTGATTTGTGGAGTTAGCATTTTAAACCATGTGAAATGCAATAGACATTTTGCAATATTATAACTGTGATTTTTAATACTGGGCCGAGAGTCTAAAATGCAAAGAATTAAATTTTACATAGTTTAAAATACTAATACGCAAACTTTAAAATTTAACATGCAAATATGCAAAATTAAAATATTTAAAAGACAATTTTCCCGAAAAATGTTGGTAAACAACTAAAGATATCGTACCAATCAATCATAAATGTTTTTTAAAAGTAACTTTGACCATCTAATTAATAGGAAATATCTAATATCTAAACAGATACCTTAAGAAAACTTCGAGTTGAAATTTGCATTCGATATTGTCCGTGGTAGTTGGTAGTTGGTACACGTTTTCATCAAAAACTAAACTGATTTTTCTATATAAAAAAATCTTCAACTTATATACATAGCTTGTATATATGCATAACAGACTCTGATACAGTGCACTTGAGTGCACTTAGTCTCAGTGCACCAGAGTGCTTTATATCATTTTTTAATTTTTAAAATTTTTTTATACAACCGTTAATCTAAGTGTATTTAACATGTGTATCAATTTTTAGAGTATTTTAGATATTTATTATTAATTTTTAAAAATTACTGACGTTTTAGATAATTTAAATATACTTATATTAACGATTGTATAAAAAAATTTAAAAAAAAATTTAAAAATGAGTTAAACGCACCCAAGCTAAGTACACCCCGCTGCATTTAGCTTTAACCCATGTACACCCGATGGAAGACATTTAAATTAAATAAAACGGAAAAATGAACAATTGCATATCGCAGTGTTTTAGAAAAGCAAAAGTATCAACGGAAAAAGAAATTTCCATCTTCCTATTTACATATTTTATTGATAGATACGAAAGTGAATATAATTAAATCAGACCGTCAATAAATTAAAAAAAAAAAAAATTAATCTGACTTCGCTATTATAAGAGAAGATTCTCTTACATATCCCAAAAAGGATTCAACCAAAACCGCTTCAGCCGTTATATCAGGGCAAAAAAAAAAAAAAACAACAACAACAACAATAACAACACTTTAGCCGTAATGGGAACAAAGATTGCTGATCGCCCGCGAATTGATCTCTCGTATGTTTTCCGAGTGAGATCATCCAAAAGACAGTATGGGTCATCCAAAAGACAGAAAGGAAGGATTATAAAAGAATTTTCACGGGGTTTTCCCGAAATATAAAAATAACTTTTCATAATTATAGTATTTTTTATTTTGCAAATATACCCACAAATTTTGATATACCTGCAAGTGTATCCCATAGTGCTGAAAATGGCAAATTGTCGATGATAATTTGCAATTATTTTCAAGTGCACACATAATATTAGATTTTAGTACGAAATTTCTTTTAAAGCAATAATAATAAGTGGACAAAAAATCACGAAAAGAAATAGTTGCAATTTTTTCAACATTATTATAGGATATTTTGCTTTAAAAGGTAGAAATTGAAATGCCAATAACTTAAAATTTTTAATTTTATTGAATTTGGAATCAAGAAAAAATATCGTCTAAAGTGCAATAGTGATAAATAACCCAAAAAATCTTATTAAAGCGTCATGGAGAAGAAAACAAAGATCATCATAATCATCATAAGCCACTTCCCACCTAGATAGGGTCGATTGCATGAATTCTGTTTCGTCATTCTTGGCTATTTAAGACTAAATTTTCTATAATTTATAATATTTTTAAATCTTATTTAATTACTTTCATCCATGTTTTTTTAAGTATTCTTCTCATTCTCCTACCACATTCTATTTCCTAACCTGTGCTACTTTCAGGCTCCTTTTAACATAACCAAACCATTTTAAGAATACTTTCAATGATTTCTTTGCAAAATTTAATTCCACGGTTATGCTTGCAAATAATTACAATCTGTAGGGGATAATTTGCTATTTTCAAATTTATAGAGGTTTATTTGCAAATATGATCAAATAGGTATATTTGCAATATCACATTCTAAACTAGAGCTTATAATTTAGATATTGACAAAATAAATAATTCGTCTCAGTCACTCTCAGTATACATTTTTGCGAAAACTTCCCTTAATTTGGAAGATAGATTTATGGCCTGCACAAACACCCTGTGGAGACTTCCACCAATAATTTGCACAAATGTGGAGTATGGACATGACCTAGCATTTCAAGTTTTGAACCACAGCAAGATCCGAATTGCCAGGTATTTGGACCGAAAGGGATGCGGAGCTTTGCATAATTCTAAACGAGATACCTGCTAAACTGTGAGAGCTGCAAGTTATTAGAAGCACATAGAGGGTTTCACACCCAACTAGAGTCACCGACAAGATCCTAAGAAGTGTGTAAATTACACTGTTCAGTAGGGCCAAGCATTATCTCAGACTCTTCCTCATCTACCACCCAAAAAATAATAATAATAATAAATTTTCTACTTTATGTGAATTTTATTATCATTGAGTTAGATCTCTTATTTTACTGTTCATCTATCACAACATTCTACCACCCAAGTAGAAATTGTACGGATATCACCCCTGGCAAGTTTCTTATTTCCTAAATTATTGAATCCAAATACCTAAAATGATCTTTTTCTGATACCACTACATTTCCATTTTTAGGTGTCAGCCCTTCCATCTTCTATAGCTGTTGAATTACATTTTGGAGAGGTTATGTTTCACTAATTCTAATACTCTTTGATTCTAATGTCTCTCAACACCTATTCAACTTCCTATTTACTACTGTTGTCTCATTTAGCAAAATGATATCATCTGAAAATAGCATACGCTAAAGGCACCTTTGTTGTAAGGTTAAGTCAACTTATTCGTAACCAAAACAAAGAAAGAACAAAAACTTGACACAAACTGAGCACAATGTAAATTTCCCTATCTTCTCTCCACTCATAGTTCCATAATAATATTAATATATTATTAATAAGCTTTCTGTTCCAGAAGATTACGCATGGTTTTCCAAACCAATAAAAACAACAGAAAGATCCCTCTCTTCTGAAGTCTCTGTTCGTCTTAAATTCTATTAACATATTCCTCTACAAAGATCATAAAGTGAGTCTTTCCCATGAAAAGACTTTTAACATATCAAATACTCCAATAAACAAAATTATAAGTATAATTATTCAGATCAACAATGGAAGAACAACCTCAGAGGAAATTATTTTAATTAAGATGGATTTAAAATAATAGAAGTACGGAATTAAAATAGCGACAAAAAACAAGGTCAATTTATGGCTTATGCAGCAGTGTTAGACAATTGAGCAAGACTATCCTGTCCCTGTCATGGCAAGCTTTTCCAAAGTTACCAAAAGTGCTCCAAACCAACCAGCTTGCAAACAATAATAAAACTTCAAGCTATTCAGATTCAATATATGTCCAAAGAAGCTTAAATAATAATAATAAACTAAACAAAGGTGTTGATTTTACCATGCACTACACTTCTATAACACGCTAACACAGACATAATAAGCCACTTTGTACTCTCACCATGCCACAACAGCCTAGCACAAAATGTGATTTGCTAATATTAGCTTTAAAAAAGTGCACTTTAAAACTATCACCATATTTTCGGATCCAATTCAATAACCAGTAAAGAGCGAGCAACAGATATTTTCAACCATACTACGACCAAATCCAATTTACATTAATGACCATCTGCCCTCAAAATTATGTTAAGAAAATTCATATTTACAAAAACGACAGCACCAGTCAATAAACTATATTCTAAACCAGTGGACCATAGACATTCAACCATATTATGACCAAATCCAATGTGTATTGAAAACATTTGCCTCACATTTATTATTTTGCAGAATAATATCAACAGAAAACAACAGAAAAAATCGACATCTTAAACAAAAACAATGGCACCAATCAATGTCCTGTATTCTAAACCTAATAATGGCACTTGACAGGATTGAAGTTGATGCAGCACACGATTTTTTTATCCTTTTAGCATTCCTCCATCTAGAATATAGTGCATATTAAACATGAAATACACAGGTCTAACAAAATTCTGCATAACTAAAACCAAAAACAAACTTCAGATGAAATTCGAAACAAAATATGAAAGATCTCATATTCGGGTTCATGAGGTATAACAATTAGCCTAACATATACATTTGGAAAGGATCTTTTGAAATCTTAACTATAAACAACTCCAAAAGAAAATTGATAAACAGTGAGTTTACAAGGAACAATATTTATTTACTACGTGCATTCAAACATCCGAACATGACATCGAGTTAATGTAACTCAGAGAGGTGGAGGCAGATATCTGTCTGATTGTTTCCTTTCATACATGATCACCAGCAATCTTCAACCATTCATAACCATAAACAACTCCAAAAGAAAATTGATAAACAGTGAGGTTACAAGGAACAATATTTATTTACTATGTGCATTCAAACATCCGAACATGACAACGAGTTAATGTAACTCGAGAGGTGGAGGCAGATATCTGTCTGATTGTTTCCTTTCATACATGATCACCAGCAACCTTCAACCATTCGTAACGTCTGAACAACATCTTTTAATCACATCAGACGCCAAAATAGCAAATAATTTGCCTAATGCTCACAAATAGAACTGAAACTCCAATTCATAATTAACACGATATATAAAATATCTAAACTGGATGCGAATGACTGAGATCCTGATCATAAGACTTGAAATAACATCTAACGTATAAAAAAACAACAGCGAAAACCCAAACAGTCAAACGCTCGACCATTACAGCATCCAAGCTAGTAAATAATCCAAAACAAGAGAACAAATGGGTGACTTCCACGCTTTGGCCGCATGAGTTAAAATCTTTAAAAACCAACGAAATGAACTATTTTCGATAGAACAAACACTCACATCAAGAATATACCATGAAAATTCAAAATTATAACAGGAGTTCTGGTAATATCAATGTAACAAAAAAAACATCTGATCCTTGCACGTTCCAGTGATGACGGAAAACAGAGAAGGAAAAATTACTTCTAAAGCCGAGCAACAAAATAACTGATCTAATCGACCTCTTGGAGGGACGGCGCAGATCCAGCGGCGACTTCCTCCGCAGTGAACTTGCCCTTGGCCTTGTCAGCCGCACGGCCTTTGGCCTTCCGATCGAGGAGGGCTTTCCTGTCCTTATCGAGCTTAAGCTTCGTGATAATCACCTTCGAAGGATGGATTCCAACGTTGACGGTGGAGCCGTTTACCTTCTCTCTGGTGATGCGTTCCACATGAATGACCCATTTCCTCCTGTATACCTGCACCACTTTGCCTTCCCGGCCCTTGTATGTCCCGCGGACCACCTGCACCTCATCGTCTTTGCGGACGGGGACAGATCGGACCGTGTACTTGTTGCGGAGGTCGGAAGAGAGGGGTGCGCTCATCAGCACCCGGCGAACACTGGATGGGGCGGTAAAGTGCGCCTTCCTGCACTTCCGGCGGGAGCTGCTTACCCTTGGATTATACTTCATTTTTGTCGCCGGCCGCTCTCTTCCCTCACTCTGCACTCTGTCTCCGTTTCTAGGGTTTCTAAAACCCTCGAAAACGTTTTATATAAGGAAAGCTAGGGTTCCGGAATCTCATTCGAATGGCGCAGCCGCAGCACCTCTCATGTGTTAAAAGTGGTGCGAAGGATCTGAACCGTTCATGGAAATCCGTCGATCTCGTCAGAGAAGTGGCGCCAAAGATCTGAGCCGTTCAATAGATTAAATTTATAGAACTTACAGCATCAGAGCCGTTCAATAGATTAAATTTATAAAACTTAAACACCAGCGCCGTTCGATAAAATTTTATTTATAAAACATAATAAAACGGAATCCGTCGATCATGTCGTAGAAGTGGAGAGAAAGTATCATCTGACCCGTTCAATAGATTAAATTTATAAGCCGTTCAATAGTTTCTCGGTTTAATAGATTGAATTTATACTTTTTTATGCAAAATTCATAAGGGGTGTGTTTGGTTGGAGCTAAAACTTTTGATGAAAAGTTGTGAGGGTAGAAGTTGTCAAATTGATAGAAAATGATGTGATATAATAGGGGTAATGATGAGGAGCAAAGAGAATAAAGTTAAAATAAATAGGTTAGTTGTATAGGTAGTTGTATAGAAATGATTGAAAAGTAGGGTAGTTTGTATAGAAAAATGTAAAAAAATAATTAAAAAATAGAATAGTTATGAAGAGTGAAAAGTTTTGTGTTGAAAAGTTTTAATTGACATATTTTATGTAATTTTGGAAAACCATCACAAGTGTGATGTTATATTTTATTCGTCTGTCACATGACAACTATTCATATTCAAGAAGGGGGCTTCATTATATGAAACCCCACTTCTAGGTAATTTTTTTATTTTGAATATTTTAAAAGTCAACAAAAATTTCATTATATCTATTATATTTAATATTATTTATATTATTATTAAAATCTTCCTATTTATTTAGTATAATTATATGTGAGTTCCATCTAAAATGTTTAAAATTAATGTAATAAAATAATCTAATATTAACGACCAATTTTAGAGTTGTATTTTTAACATTTAAACGATTCAAAATATCGTTTCTAAGTGAATAAATAATTTTATAAAATATTACTATATTTTAATGCATGTGTATATGAAACTATGCATTTTTAATAATTTATTCATAAATATATTTTTCAACAAATGTGAACCAAAACATACTAAATTGGGATGTGGATTAGGATGAAACTTGGCTTCTTAGGTTCCTATGGTATAATGTGGTTACATAAAAGCCATTGCCTTTCAAAAAAATAGATGCATCACAAAATAAGACCGACCATTGAAAATAAATAATATTAGTATGAATTCAAATATTTTAATAAAACCTTCGGAAAAACATGCCTCAAACTTATAAAAATAAATTTGTTGATCGATAAAATTATTAAATACATGTTTAATGATTCCTGATTCAAATCATTCTACAACATAATATAAATCATTAGTATAAAGTAATTTCAACTGTAAAAATTACCTCCTCCACTCTTTTCTAGCAAGGTCCACATGATTTTCTGATTAGGATAACTTTCAACATCAGCCACCATTATCATATTTAGAGTTTTTTCCATTGAGCAGATTAATAAAATATAGAAGGTAGACTCCATTTTTGGCAATGGTGACAAGGTACCGGGGTACTGCCCCCACCTAAATTCTAAAACCATTAGACGGAAATCAATGCAGATATCATCCAGGGAAACTATGGTTAGCATGTGCGGCTTACATTATTTAGAATAATATAGTTCGATGACTAAAATTACATGAAGTCATTTCTCCATCAAGGAAAATACATGTTATACCCATAGATAATTTCGATTACGTCGTAGTACTTCAATTTGAACAAGACATTCCAATGTTTGTTTCAAGCAATTACGGATTGGTTTTTTATGTTAAAAAAAAAAAAAAAAAAAACAGATTGGTTTTGGCCGTATGGTTTGGACTGTAAAACACGGTTTCAACTGACTAGGCATTGACAATCATGCCTAGTTTAACCAGATTGACAATCTCACCATAAGCAAGTCCAGACGGGTGAAATCTGACCAATCTGCACATGAATAAGAACATCGAGACCGACTTCTTATAGAACTAATTCAATGCACCGGGTGAAAAATTCTTTTTTAATATTTTTTTTATAAAATTGTTAACCTCGGTATATTTAACTTAGAGAAATGATCCTATTAGTCTAGACTAAACAAATGTTCCACTTAGCACACCTCAAAAAATATATTTAAAAACATTTTTTTTACTTTTTTCTCCATACACTTATTTATCTAAATGTATTTAACATATAAACTAAATTTTTACTATTTTTAAATGTGTATATATTTTTTAAGATTTTTAAACACACACACACATATATATATATATCCAAAAGTGGTAAAATACACTTACATAAACAAGTGTGTGAAGAAAAAACACAAAAGTATTTTAAGATGAACTAAGCAAAACGAACAAGATTATTTCACTTTAACTAATATATTAAGTTTTACAATTTTTAAAGATATATAAATATATTTTTTTGATTTTTTAAAAACCAGGTATTTTTAGTCATTTAAAAATGGCTAAAGCACCATTGTTTTTAAAAAAAATCAAAAAAATATATACGCATATTCAAAAATAATAAATTTTAACTTATAGATTAAATACACCCACGTTAACAATCTTATAAAAAAAAAATCAAAAAAAATATTAAAAAATAAGATTTTACACCATAGTGCATTAAATCAGTTCTCCACTTGTTATGGCATATTGTTTTCTCGGCCGTATTTTCAACAGACTGATGTTCACGAAATTGTAAACAACGATAAAATAAAGAGAGAAACATGTTGCTGCCTTGTTTAGCACTTGTATCATCATATGCTTTTGACAGTATTGGGGCTCTTTGGACTAACTCAGGACATGAAAATTTGCCAAAATTTTTCTTGGGAAGATAGAAGGACAAGTGAACGAACAGCATTTTACAGAATAGGTGGTTTTCCAACTTCTCATTTATGATTACATACATAAATGAATAAATAAGAACTTGTATAATCCTGATTAATGCACAGACCATTCTCTTTTTTCCTTCAACGTCCATCATGTGTAAATATGTAATGCAACTCATTCAGTGTATCATTTCTTGTTGTATGGGACGGATGCCGAGAGGATCCAGTTAGAGCTGTCAAAAGACTCAAAGCTTTTGTCACGAGTGATTCCTGGGGGATGGAAAACCATTGGCGTTCTGGGACTCCATCTCAACTAGCAGCATTGACTTCTGCCTTTGGTATCTATTCCTCTTCGCTGCAACAGCTGTGGAAAAAAAAATAGAAATTAAAAACCATGTAAATATAGAGAAAACTGAATCTCATACAAAAATGTAATTATTTGTTTCCACTATTAGGAAGTCATCAAGATGCATGTTAAATAGTGACAGACTCCTATGATAAGAACAACGAGAAGCATTGCCTTTCTAGTATGAGCAGCCAGATAGAGAGATCCCAAACCATTACCCGCAGAGGGTTACAGCAAGAGCAAGACAATCCATGCAACAAGATCAATGGAAACAACTAAATAAGAAATATCTGTGATTGCCTGCACATGTTAAGCCATCATCACACTGCTGGAGTTTGGGACACCAAAAGATTGGCTCTGTTAGAACTAATAACATAATCCTGTGTGCCGACCAAACTATCCTTACATCATAAGGAAACTCTAGGAGCAGGACTGGTAATTTCTAGTGAAATCATTCAAGGAAAATGATTAAAAACGAAAACTTGTACAAATTGTTTTTTTTTTTTTTTTTCATTTCTCACAAAAAAGTTTTAATATCTAAACTCTTTATATTATTCACTCATATAGATATTTAGGGTGTGTTTGGTTGAGGGTAAAACTTTTGATGAAAAGTTTTTGAGATAGAAGTTGTCACATTAATAGAAAATAATGTGATATAATAGGAGTAATGATGAGAAGTAAAGAGAATAAAGTTAAAATAGATAGGTTAGTTGTATAGATAGTTGTGTAGAAATGATTGAAAAGTAGGGTAGTTTGTATAGGAAAATGTGAAAAAATAATTAAAAAATAGAGTAGTTACGGATAGTGAAAAGTTTTAGATTGAAAAGTTTTGGTTGACATGTTTATATCCCAAACAAACACACCCTTAGTTATAATGCCAAAAAATAAAATATTTTGATAACTTCTACATTCTATATATTTATTTTCGAATTTTAACATTTTCATATTAATCCTTAAATGATGTTGAACATTTACAATATACAAGCTCGCAATGAAACTATTTTTGGCATTATAAATATACATATTTCTTTAATGTTAAATGGTTTAGATGTAAAACAAAAAATATATATTTTATAAATATATAAAAAGCAACCATTTGTTCAAATGTTTGTTTTTAATCATTTCTCATCATTCAAAAACTATATATTAGCCCTGACATTTTACCTTACTTCTACAGGAGCTGTTTTATTAGTACTTACCAGATAAAAATTCTACCATCTCCAAAGTGGCAAATAATTTCTCCTTGCCAGCAAAGAAGATGATATGTTGGAGCTGGAAGATTAGTTTAGTGGCCTCCATCATGGATGGGACCAAGAATTGCAACAATTAGGCCATCATACATGAGGTGACCGTAAAATATTACTTCTCACAAAGTCATGTAACGATATTGCAATCTCACAACCTCACATTTAGATCTATCTTCAGATGTTCATCTTTTCTCTTTATTGTTTATTTATTCTTTTTGAAAGGATTCAGAAGGTTACAATAAAAGTAAACATGTTCAACAGGATCCATCATTTTCTTTCTAGCTTCACTACCATATAATCTCCTGTACATGCGTACCATGACAATTTGCAGAATCAGGCATGATTATTTTTTTGAGAGTCAGTATCAGCTGTACAACCATGATCATGAAGAGACTAGAAACAGAATTCAATGGACATAACAACAGGCACAGAGAACAGTAACTCACCCATGAGATCTGGAGGAAGAGCAAAATCATAATCATTTCTCCCTCTTCTTATGCAACATACATAAATCAACAACAGGATCACAATGAAAACAACAGCACATGATAGACCAATTGCAATTTTGCCGCCAGAGGAAAGTTTTCCTCTCTCCCAGAAAAAAGGACAAGCTGGTAAAGTTGGAACACCACAGAGGCCTTTGTTACTAGAGAGGCTGAAAAGACCAAAAACATAGTAGGGTTAGGATATGAGGAGAGAACTTGAATAAGCCAGATAGCCTAATTACAAAATTAAGAATAGAAGTATCATATGCATTATGTAAATACTAGTTGAGGCTACAAAAGTAGCCAAAGGCAAACACATGACTGTGGCATATGTGCCGGCAGGGAACCACAGCAATCTCACAATGAGGGGAGGGATGCTGGAAAGGAACCACAGCAATCTCAAAATGAGGGGGAGGAATGAATTTATAAGAAAGACAGAATCCTCCAAGGGAAAAAGAATGAAAGAGAACAACTTAAGAAGAAGAAAAATGATTGAAAGAACTTTGAAATCTAGCTTTCAATGTTGTGAGCCGCATCTTCTGTGCGCAGGCCACATGCTTTAACCAAGGCTACATATTTTATTTGTAAAGACTCATTCATAAAAGTATATAAAATAAATCTTCTTTATGTACATTCATAAGTGAAAGACCTAAATAAAATTAAAATGTCCATCATCCAAATCATCCATCGAGTTGATGTTTGTTTTGTTACCTAAGGTCTAAAAAACAAATAAAAATCAAAGCAAGATTTGTTCCTATCATGCATCCAATCCCTCCAAATTTAGGAGCACAACTCCACACACACACAAAACCTAGGGGGACCGCTTATGCCAAGGCAAAGGTGTTGACACTTTCATACTATCAAGTGAGCATCCCAAGTCATGTAAATATACAAAAAGAATATAATACATTCCAAATCATAAGCTTGTGAGCCCAATAAGAGTGACGCAGTCAAATTACCACCAGCACAAACCTCTATAGTTCAACTCTTAACCACTTTTATGGTTGGGTCGAACTCTGACTCGCGAGTAAACCTTAGCACTAGTCACAATTGACGCTTATCAAGGGGCCATCATCCAACACCTTTGAACAGCCTTTTAGATAACCCCTCTCTTGGAAAAGGCAATATGTGGACCTACCAATGTTGGTTGCAAGCCACATCTACTGTGCACAGGCCACATGCTTAACTTAGGCCACATACGTTAGTTCGACTCCACTTTTATGGTTGGGGACTTGGGTCGAACTCTTAACTCCCAAGTAAACCCTAGCACTAGCCACGGTTAACACTTACGACGGAGTCATCATCCAACACCTTTGAACAACCGTTTAGATGATCACCTCTCTTAAAAAAGGCACTACATAGGCCAACTAATGCAACAATATCGTTCCTAACAACGCAATCATGCAAGCCTGCTAATCTAATCTGCCAACGCCACACCATAACTAGCACTATGACATCATTACTTAATCGTGCTTACCCATGGCATTGCTGGCTCAATGTTGTCCTTTCCATCACACACTACCCTCATCAATTAGACTGCATACCCTATTGTTGACATACTTGACAAACTTGCCCACAAAGGGCCCAGATACACTAACAAATCTTTGACATCAGTCATAATCACCTCCATCGAAATCCAAGCCATCCAATCCAAGAGACCAATAAAAGGAGGGAGAGCTATTAAGACCCGCAATCACAATCCTTCCTTCGTCCTAGTCAGGCCCTTCCCTTATTTTTATTGTAAAAGCTTAGGTTATCCGAATAACCATGAATAGGAGAATCTGTATTGTTATCCCTTCTTAGAAAGTAAAAGCCCACCCTTTCTCTGTAGTTTTTCGAAAAAGTCTCAGAAACTATTGAACCTCCTTTTCCACATAAAAATTTGTCTCCTATTTCCCTATCTATCATCAAGCCTAGGCCACTTATCCAAGCCTCAATGCTGCAACCCCAAACACTACCCTCATCAATTAGACCTCATCAATTGTCATTTCTGATATGTACCCTATTGTTGACCTACTTGACAAGGTAGCCCACAAAAGGCCCAGATACATTAACAAATCTTCAACATCAGTCATAATTACCTCCAGTCGAATCCAAGCCATTCAAGGGACCTATAAAAGGAGGAAGAGATTTTAAGACCCCCCAAAACACAATCCTTCCTTCATCCTTGTTAGGCCCTTTCCTTGTTTTTATTGAAAAGGCTTAGGCCATCCCAATAACCATGATTAGGAGACCCTCTATATTGTTATCCCTTCTTAGATTCGTCGTTTTTTCGAAAAATTTTGAAACTAATAAATCTTGTTTTCCCACAAAAAATTCTTATCGCCCCTTTACTCTCTCCTATCTATCATCAAGCCTAGGCCACTTGCCCAGGCCTCAACTACGAAACCTCAAACATATCTAGCTTCATCAAAGAACTTGTCTAGAAAATATCATTGAAATTTAATAGATACTAAATTTTCTTTTTTTTTTTGCATATATATAGTTGCATCACTAAGGGAGAGAAAACAAATGCAAATTAAAAATGAAAAGGCCAAAAGCATTCAGCGACACATACTCTATCACTCCACCGTGCACACCGATCGAATAGATTTTTTCGGGCACCTGACCTTCCAATTGATTACCATGCAATAGCCTGAAACATCAACAAAGACGCACCATTAAAAATGTAAAATACGACAAGGGATTTTTGCAAATATGCCAACAAAGTTTAATCAATATTGCATCTGTGTCTGTAAATTTGCCAATATTGCAAATATTCCCACAAGATTTGTATGAAATTGCAAGCATGTCTCTTCCGTTAGGACGACGTTAGAATTTTCTGCAAATTAACAATAATGCTCTTTAAGCCAAGTAATACACTTGCAATTTTCCAAATATCATAGACATATTTGCTATTTCGTTATTATATATATTTTTACATATCTTATTATTTTAAATTCTTTTGCAAATATGCTTATATATTTCCAAAAATTGTAAGTGTATCACTTGGCTTAAAAGGCATCATCATCATTTTACAGAAAATTCTAACGGTGTCATAAAAAAACATATTTCAAACAATGGTTACACAATAACAACCTGAAATCATGATATTTCCATCTTGAATTTAGTACATCATAAAATGGTAATATCATGTATCTATCATATTTGTTTAGTCGACTTGATGAATGAACAAATTCATAACTCCAATGTATGCATAAGATAGGATGAGATAAGAAGCTAGGAAATACACTGATAATCTAAAACATTCAACCTATTTTTCAAAATCAATAATAATATTGGGGTTTATCAAGATTTTTTGAAACATAACAAATGCAACATTTAGTTCAAATTGGCATTATTTAACACCATAAAAATTTGCCATCATGTTACAACCTTAACATTAAATGATGCATGATAATCTTTGAATTCCTAGGAAATGAACACAAAAAAGAACACAAATAAAATGAATGATACCTTAATATTAAGTTATGCATGACAATCTTTGAATTCATAGGAAAAAAGAAAATAAGATCAACGATTTATATCAACTAGTTGAAGGATAGTTCAGCACATACACATGCATAGTGGGAAGAATTGAATCCACACACTAACTTAAACATGAATACTTTGATCATGCAACCCCATAGTCATGAATTTGGCATTGCGGGTGCGGGCAAGTCACTAGAAACTTATAGTCAATTTTGGATAATTTGGCTTAATTTTTCTCTAGCTATCCAATTGTTTCAAAAAATAATGGATAAGAACTGGCTTCACCTCAAACCAACTGCATGCAAATATACATATAAGTACCAAGGACGACGAAATAAAGAAAAATATATCCTCTCTTCAGCCATTTTTGAGCTCACCAAGATGACAGCATGTTGATGCTTGTTAGTGCAAGGTTGAGTGCAAGGTTAGTTTGTGTAAATAAATTTTCAAGATCAAGCTAGAGCAAAATCAAGCCCAACTCCCGTGACCTGGTCTTCTCCTTTGGATAACTCCTGTCATCATAAGTGTTCACAATTGATGGGATTCTACAACACGCCCTATGCAGTGAGAATGTTCATCTTAATACATTAATTGCTGAAGACTCAACAGTAAATTAAAAGAATACACAACTGCATATATCAACATATTAAGGAACAAAGGTGGCGTTCATTACAAATGTTTGCAGGATATAGAAATCTACTCACACAACTTGAAGGTTTGAAGCACTCAGGCTTTCAGGGATTGCCCCAGTGAACAAGTTATCTGACAAATCCC
This sequence comes from Annona cherimola, assembly GCA_030490835.1. Classification (NCBI taxonomy): domain Eukaryota; kingdom Viridiplantae; phylum Streptophyta; class Magnoliopsida; order Magnoliales; family Annonaceae; genus Annona; species Annona cherimola. The sequence continues at coordinate 81,176,393 of CM059973.1, read as the reverse complement.
TGCACAAGTAATCAAAGAGTAAAAACCAATGATTATGGGACGAAAATGTGACACTACAGAAAATCAATAACGGCTGTTTTAATGGGTTGTCCTTAATCAGCAGTCCACCGCCCTGAAAAATAGTTGCCGTAAAAATTAGGTGGGCTACAATGGAATAATAGAAAGAATATCTGACTTACAACTTTACGAGAGATCTTTGACCTATCCCTGATGGCAAGCTACCTCCCAAAGAATTAGAACTCAAGTTCCTGTTACAGAAAGAGTAAATTTAATGGAAGCAATAAATGTTTCACTATGGAGGTTCACCAAGAATGCTCCATAACATGGGAAATGAGCATGTCATTCATGGAGATTTCTTTGAGACATTTGAAAGTTCGTCCATCAGCACGTGCCCTCCGATCAGAAACCACAAGATTGAATTTCAGATAGGTATAGCAAGAGTGGAAGTTCTGTTTGTAAACTAGGTGATTCCAGTGGAAAAATCCTTGTCCCCACAAAGAAATTTTCGTGATTGCTGAAGCTGTGAATTTCACCCATCAGTAATAAAAAGCATTATAATCTACTCGATGCTCGATTCATCATTTGGTACATGTTCTTAAACAAAAGTAACGTTGCCTTGATAAATAGCCCGACACCATTTTTTTATTAGCATGTTCGACAAGGTGATTGACTGACGTTATATGTTTGCCTTTGTGATGAAATAAATAAATATGTTTGTCAGTGACAAATCTGCTCATGCTCCGTTTGTAATATAGTTATATGGGAAAATGGTTCTCCACTTCTTCCTCCACACATTTTATAAAAAAAAATGATTTGATATCTTAACTATCTACCTACCTTTTTTTCCATTTTTACCCCTATATTTCAAACATTTTTGCACACAACTACTCTATTTAATCTCACTTTATCCCTATCATATCATTTTCACACTTTTCAAAAATTATTCTCTTTCCCACTTTCCTACCCTACCCACATTACCAAATGCAACCTTAATTGATTGTTTCACTACCATGAGGCAATATTTTATCAAAATGAGCACAGTAATAAGGAACATGAAATTTGAGGTAGGTGCCATTCAAACTAAAAAAAGGACTCCTTTATTGGTGACTACATTACCAAAACACTGTCCGATATGGAATGTGACCAAGGAACATGACAGTCCAGAAGAGGAACTTAGTCTAGTCTCAATTTATAAAGACAAAGGAAATATAACTTCGGTGGTCTCATGTTGAGGAAGACAGAATTGTAAAGATCACAAACAATCTTGTTCAAAACCAACTGATATGTGGGGCACTTAGTCTTCCATCTCCAATAAAGTAGAATGAAACAAATAGGGATGGTTGTCATGATATTTACGTATTTACAGAAGAATTCTTATGCAAGGTATTGCGTGTAAATGCATACTGCTCATAAATAAAGACACGAAAATATCAACATTCCTGTTTTGTTAAGTGATTGCAACAAGTGCACAAAATAGTAACTGTAAAATGCAGAAATTAATGTCAGCTCCAATTTGCGTTAGGCATCAAGTTGGCGTAGGTTGATACTTACAGGCTTACCAAGTTGGTTAGAAGAGCTATCTCATCACTTATATAACCTTTCAATCCTTGACTTCCAAGATCCCTGTTGACATCAAAATTATTTTTACATGTTGAGAAAGTGCAGAACTACACTGGAAAATGAGATACAGCCCAATCAAAAAAATACAACTTCTTTTTCCTCTTTCAAAGGATAGTTGAATAACCATGTCTGGTTTTCTCCATACCATTTTAGATCCATCAAACAGCAAGAGAAAAAGTTCCATATCCATGAAGCCAATGAATGGCCATTTCTCATGTGATGGCTGGCTATCTTCAATTGATGTGCCACTACATCGATGACATGGAACCATCCTTTTGATGGCTAGGGAGCTTTCTTTTCATCATCATCATCATCATAAGCCATTTCCCACCTAGGTGGAGTCGCCTGCATGGATTCTGTTCCGTCATTCTGGCGATTAGAGGACTAAATTTTCAATAATTTGTAAAATTTTCAAATCTTGTTTAATTACTTACGTCCATGTTTTTTTGAGTTTTCCTCCATTCCCTTACCACTTTCTACTTAAATAGACTCTGCTCTCCTAACCGATGCCATTTCGGGCATCCGTTTAATATGACCAAACTATCTTAATCTATTTTCTCTCATTTATCACTTATTGGTCTTACTTTTAAATTTTCTCGAATTATTTCATTCCTAATCTTATTTTTCTTGTTTTACCACTCATCCACCTTAACATTTTCATTTCCACTACGTTTATTTTGTGTGTATGTTGTTCTTTAACTGTCCAACATTCTATTTCATAAAACATAGTGGGTCTAATCGCAGTCTTGTAAAATTTTTCTTTTAATTTAGTTGGAACTCGATGATCACATAAATTTCTAACGCACTTTGTCATTTCTTCCATCCTGTTTGAATTCTATGTATTATATTTTTTTCCAATTTCTCCATTCTCTTGAACTATTGATCCTAAATACCAGAGCTTTATTTTCATGAAATGCCAAATTTTTTAAGATTCCTCAGCTGTTGAAACATCAAGCAACTCTCGAGACAATGGCTTACCAAATGTGTATGAGAGCATCTCTGTAAGCTTGGCACTGAAAATTTTGACCAGGGAAACCAATCACAACATCCCATGACAAAACAGATGCAAGTACTTACAACTGGGTGATAACAAGGCCATCTCCCTTTGCATTACGATGGCAGGTAACTCCCTCCCAAGCATCCCAAGTTGAAGGTGCACATGGATCTCCGTTCCAACCCATTCTGTCAGGGACTCTGAGTGACTCTTTCAGCGCCCTCATTGCAGTCACTGCAACATGTAGGAACCAATAAATTCGAGAATCGGCACTGCTGTAAGCAAAGGAGACATCGACCACATCATGACAGGGCCCCGGAACCAACTGTTGAGTTTACAGAAAGCAAGGTAGGACAAAGCAGTCCACGATGAGCAAAAATGCTGCCGCATCAATGAGACTGATGGAAAAGAAAATAAAACAGAACTTCAAGCCACAAATATCAACCAACTCCAAGAGAATGAATCCACCACACCTTCATTGGAAACTGTCGACCGATCCAGTGGGACCATTGCATAGTTCTCAAGGCCACTAATCAGTGGCGGGCCAAACAACAGGAAC